>OX346274.1:10578201-11905001 GCA_947049275.1 Epinotia bilunana | reverse complement strand
TGTCCAATGCGCCTCAAAGGTCACGCGTTGGATCAGATTACATAAACAACATTGCCGATCAACTGATTCACACAACTGACCTTCTACGAACAAAGACACTTAACTGACCATTAGTAGAGCCTATCCCATAGCAATAAGGTTTAGAATCGATCATTTAACAGTCCACTAGACCTAGTAAGAAAACTACTAGCCGGCACAACCCGAGAAAATCCGGAAGAGGCCACTTATAACCATTGACTACGTTACGCAACCACTTCTCAATTTAGTTGTTTGTATCGTCATTAGTCAAAATCGTGCGTGGAGCTGTTGGACTATGACAGTCGAGGCCGACCTTCGTGATACCGTACCGTAAGGGACAATTTGTATAGCTGAATAAGATCTATCTAAACAGGTCGATACACGAAGAAACGCCCCACTCCTCTCTAGGCTATACAAGGATTAAAAGGAACAAACCAGGACGTAATAAGACGAAGCAGGGCGCTACCTCAACGCGGACTGAATGATCCATTTCCATGAAGAATACCTACACGCAATTCCTGTGTTATAAGTTTTGTAAACTTAAGTCTGAGCCGATACTAGTCGCCGAAAATACGCAGTATGCAGAACAAAGAAGAACGAAATTCAAATGTTATTCGTCTTTGACGCATTCATTTGAAGTCGGCGAGAAAGACACACATTCACTAACCTTCGAGAACATTCATCGACACTATTTATTATGTAACAATGTAGGCTTTGCCATTACGAGTGTGTGGTCTTCTCCGCCCTGGGCCTTGACGTACTCCTGGATGAATCGTCCACTTAGCTGAATCCCATAAATTGACGAATTTAGGTCTAGACTATTCTGATTTGTAATCTAAATTGCTTACCGTTTTATAAGACATATATACTTTTAGAATACATAATCTTATAGACTTTTAGCCATAGGTGTCTAGTCCCCCATGCAACAAATATTACATCGAATTCAGACTGATTTGCAATTCAAGACTTCTCTGTAATGTCCTAACTAAGCCCTTGGCCTGTTTATTTCATTAATCTGTTAGCCAGTGCGCGTTGTGTTATCTAATCTAATATGTGCTTATTCTCAACATCGGGAAAAATGAACAGTAGTTAGAAATCCATTGCAGTTTACTTTAAACTTGGTTCAGCAAATAACCAGGGATCGTTCATTTAGCATGATTCGAAAAGAAGGACAAGAATTATTGTTAGAAGAAATTAACAAAATCTATGACCCAACAAAGCTACATTAATTGAATTTCGCCAAGTCTGTGAACGTATATTTTGCTTCGTGCAAATTGTACCAACCTAATCCATTCCGCAAAATATAAATGCCCCACGTGCTGAGCTGCAAAAGGTCGCTTATGCTTTTCTTTCTTCCAGTAAACATGTGTGGTGTGTCTGTATCATGGCGCGGTTGATTGATTACCCGCCTGTAAATTTGCCTATATTGTTTTGTTTATTTCCTCAAATGCGTTCTGATGTTCACACGTGCTTTGTTATTGTTTAGTGTTTACACCGATTTCAGTGAATATAAACGCGCACTTTTATTGCCACAAGAATAGTGCCTATTGAAGTACTGTCGTATACAATTTCCATAAAATGTGTTGAAAACGAAGTATTAGTAAGAGAGGTATGACTGTTGACTTTGGTATTTCATGAAGACGTATACTTTTTGAAAACTGTCTTGGCTCCCCACTGTCAATGGCTACGATTATCGAATGGAATCTCAGCGTTATAACAATAAGCGGCTAGGTGCCGGTTTCGTGCGCTCTCCCAAGACAAGATCATGTCAGAGAACCGTCGAAGAAACCGCCCGTGTGTGAGAAGCCTTATTCGCCTTTCAAAACTGAATAAACTTTCCAGATGTTCGTTGTCACATGCTTAAACACCAAACATAGCTACTCCACAAATTGCAGAATGTCACGTATGAGTACTGCAAATGTGCAGCGGTCACGTGTCTCCGTTCACGTGAGGTTATGTCGAAGGATGAGGGTGAATGCAGTTAATCAATAAGTTGACGTACTTGCATGGCGATTGGACATGCTGAAAATTATCGCTCAAGACCTCTTTTGTTGGTAATTTCCTGTTAAAATTATATTAGAAAATAAAATTGACAGATGAATTGTGGTTTTATGACAAGTAATAAATTAATTAATAGAATACACCGTGAGATACAATTATGTATATACTGTATTAGCGCACGAAATTTGATTGGGCTGTTACTGTTAGGCGCTTGATGGAAAAAGCTTTATCCTGTCAAAACCTTGATGACATTGACTTAAGATTGAATTGCATCTTTCCTACAGTAAAGCTGAAGATGATGATCGGCCAATCAGATCGATAAATGTATAGCGCTCGTCCTTGTGGCACACGGAAGATGAGGCGTTTACAACTTATCCAGACAAGGTGAATTGAAAATTGCACGCGATCGATTGCAGCGTGTTTAGTTCTATATGAGCATCTTTTTATACATCCTATAACCTTCAGGTTTCATGACTTGCATTTATCATATCGCTTATCTCCAATCGCTCATTCATAATCTTTTATATTTATTTATGTATTTCATAAATGAATAATCCTGCCTCTATGCGGCGAAATCGGGGTTGGAAGTTGCTACGGAAGATCACACGTATGCGTTGCAGCAAAACTAAAAGGTTCGAGGCACAATAAAGATCAGTTCGAAACCTGTCCCTAATAGTGACTAATTATGTGAGTTTCAATCGTACCCTACATAATATGTTTATAAATATCGGTCGTTCCGATATTTGTACACTGTAAATTTATAATTCGCCTCCCACGCGCCGCTACACGTGGCTGTAAAACCATACCTTGATAATCGTATGTCCTATAATTAGAACTCGTCAATACAGCCAAGATTGCCTTTTCCTATTGCGTCCCTAAACGCGAGGGGCTTTTAATAGACCAGCAATACTTAATCATAACCGAGTTATTTTGGGGAATTATAATTGATGTATCGTTAAGCAAGGGATTTGAGCTAATGAATAATCTAGTGTTGGGTGATTTGGGTAAGCAATGATCGCCAAATGGTTTAACGGAACTGGAGGCGATATTCCACTTGAATTTTGACAGCTCGTAACATATTTAATGACATGTGTTTTCAAGTAGTTTGACACATGCCCACGTTAACAACCAAATTCGACAGATTGCAAAAAAATACCTGACACGTTCTTATAATATGACGGCTCTATAAATAAATTCATCTCGGAAATGCATGCGCGCATCGTAGCCAGCCAGACCTACGGAAAAGTCCGAAGATCTACGGATTTTAGGCCCTGTGCCCAGACCTACGGAAATTATTGATATTTCGTATTTTGCAAACATTTTACTAACTTTCAACAACATTATAGGCTGCGTCCCCACAACACGAGGCAACTTAAGTGTGCATAGGGCGCCTCGCGTCGCCCCGTGTCACGTCGGGCGGCACCGTAATGCCTGCAACACACTGGCGCGGCCTGCGCCAGCATGTCTGGTCAATAGTAAATTCGACAGCTAATGACAAGTTTACTATTGACCGCCGCGGCCAGGCCGCGACAGTTTGTGAGAGGCCTTAGGCTTCAGTAGCTTCAGTTTTAAATGGCAATCTACGGAATTCTACAGATTTTTAAATCTTGCCTTACAGATTTTCATAAATCTGATCTGGCAACACTGCGCGCTTTTGTGTGGACTGATTTGGATGCTGATGACTGAACAGGGTCAGTGGTCTTGTCTCTTCTATTCACAACCATGGCTAGAATTTTCATTTTAAACATACCCATTTTAATGAAACCCGAGAATCTCGAGCAAAGGTTGCTTCGGTGTTTATTTTCCATTCCTTAAGGATACGAAGCGAGTTTCAAGAATCTCTAAAGGCTACGTGGGGAGATAGGGATTCCCTTCTCGCCGAAACTAATACAGTTGGGTATTATCAAGAATAGTATTTAATGTAAATAAAACTAGTATTAAATATTAAGCAGGGTTGAAGTGTGTTGTGGGCGATGGGCTAGCAACCTATCACTGCAATATCACATTTTGTCGATCTTTTATACCCACATTTATGCTAAAAGTGGCGCTGGAATATACGTTTCATGTGCTCTGCCTACTCCTTTTGGGAATAAAGGCGTGAATGTATGTATGTATGAATGTAAATATTAAGAAAAACCTATTGCGGTTATTTAATTTAGGGTGACCCGAAATTTTTGACCGCGAGTGTGTATCTTTAGTGCTACAGATATCATTAGTTATATTAACTTGATGTGTTAATTTTTTAGACACATATTATACATTATAGCTTTCCCATTAGTTGAGTAATCGAATACTCCAAAATATAAAAAAATAGATCAGATTTTAGTTGTAGGCAAGTCAACAATTATTGACACATGACCGGAAACTTCCTTCAATATCTTTAGCGACAGAAGATCGTTTGTAGAGAGGTCAAGTACAGATTCTGGTTATGCATATACCTACCATTGGTTACCCGGGCGAATCTCCGACCGCTCGGTTTTAGGGCATTTTTAAAAATTCGTGTACCCAATTAGCGTGAGTTGTTAAATAAAAATTAAGTCAGTGTCAGTTTTGTGACGACAATTAAGTATACAGTTTGTATACAAATTAACTTTTTCTTTTCAATTTATAAATGCTATGCATACACACGTTATTTACATGTGAAACAAGTTCAATTTCACATAATTGGAATGCTTAATTGTCGTCACAAAACTGACACCGAGTTAATTTTTATTTAACAACTCACGCTAATTGGGTACACGAATTTTTAAAAATGCCCTTTAACGTCATTGTCGGCTCAAGATTATTTCATCAGAGGTAAAACGTACCGCAGAACCTTTAATCAAAAAAGATTCAGTACTGGTATTGGCTAACATCTTCATCAAAAGTAGACTCTGATACTCGTACCTTTTAATAGTATTTGCTGTCTATGACGATGATAAAAAAAAACGCCTTAAAAACGTTGAATATTCGCCCACCCTATAAATGGCAAAGGCCGAAATCCTAAATGCCGAGAGTTTCACACCACAATTGGATAGCCGAAACCGATCGGGTTGGACGCGGTATCAAGGGTGTCCTCTAAGTCGGTGTTTATATACAGGGCGTCCCAAACTTATGGGACATGAAGGGGAAGTACCTTAAATATCGTAGATAGTGAATTTTGCTCAAAGAAGACTATGTTATTTTTAAAAGTTAGTAATTCTGCATTCATAGATTTTCTAAAAATTACTTGCTTCGTCTGGGAATCGAACCGACTAAAATGTGAAAAAAAAATCACCCTTTTTTATGATGCCAATCGAAAGAACAGCTAAAAAATAATAACTCTGCTTAAGTAACATAGTATTTTAAAATAAAGGAACAACGTGAAATTAATCATTTTAATCAAATAAAAAACATACATGAAACTGCCGTAGTCAATTAAGTAGGTATTTTATCACTTCTTTTTAAAATATCTTAAAAAGTATGCATTCAAACAAACGCTGTCATAAACTGTTCCATTTTCAAATTTAACAATTATTTATTTTTGTTTTAAATTTGCCTTCTGTCTAGCTTACAGAGGACGTATTGAAATACTAAGTTTTATCAAATTATCATTTTATCCACACGTGCACTTATAATAAGGAAAACTTATGCCAGTACCTATTTTATGAAGTGGGTACTTATTTACGAATAATCAATGCTATCTTTGGAATGATAATATTGCTACTTTTCGAACGTCGTCTTCGACAATAAATAACTTTCTTGAAATTTGACTCAATCATTTTATGGTGTTCCTTTATTTTAAAATACTATGTTACTTAAGCTGAGTTATTATTTTTTAGCTGTTCTTTCGATTGGCATCATAAAAAAGGGTGATTTTTTTTTCACATTTTAGTCGGTTCGATTCCCAGACGAAGCAAGTAATTTTTAGAAAATCTATGAATGCAGAATTACTAACTTTTAATAATAACATAAAGTCTTCTTTGAGCAAAATTCACTATCTACGATATTTAAGGTACTTCCCCTTCATGTCCCATAAGTTTGGGACGCCCTGTATACTATTAGTTTGAAGGTAAAGGTTGTCTAGATTTGCAGAGGGATGTTAATAAAGGTGGGAAGCAATAAAGGATTATGGCTATAACCTACCGACAAGTTGAACTAGTACAGTCACCAGTATAATTTCTGCCATAACAGAGAATGCAAAAAATATCTGACACCTGTCAGATAATTTAAACGCGCTTAGTTGATGCAGATACTGATGCTTCAATGCTGCTGACTACATGCTTGGTATTGTAGGGAAATCCGGGACCCTAAAAAAAGAGGTAGATACGTGGTCTATCTATAACAAATTCAGTGTTTAAAAATGGCCACCAAATCTGACAGCATACGTTTCCATTGACGACGCGAAACTAAGGCAAGTTGGTGCAATCGACTCGGTTTTAGTGTGCCACTTTTGGAGCGCTTATAACCTATCTAGCTCTTTTTTATATTACATCATCGTTTACCGATGTAAAAGGGAATTAAAAAAAAATGTGTAAAATTGTGTGCTTGGTTGTTAAACAAAAATTTACTCAGCGTCAGCTTTTTTACGCCAGATAAATATTCAATGTGTATCCATAAACACGTTATTTAAATGTGAAAGAAATGAGTTTCACATCATTTATATGCTTAATTTTCGTCACAAAACTGACAACAACTCACGCTAATTGGGTACACAAATTATTGAAAATGCCCGTAAATACCTACCCATCGTATCATACCAAAAAACATTAACTTCTTTGGCATGCAATACAAGCAAGGAGCACATTTAGGAACTAGTTGCATCTGGTTTCTTCAAGCGATTTTTCTAGAGTTATTTATAAATACTATTAAGTACTCATATCATAGACTAACTTTACAAACAACATACAAATCAATAAACAAAAAACTATTATCTAACTCAATCCCCTTTCATTTTTCATTAGCTAAATGCGATAAGCCATTGAACACACTCGATATAAAAAACTCATTAATTTAAACAATAGCGATGTCTAACGTGACAGACAGACATCAGGCGGATAAAAATAATTTATCGACTTGGCTATTTCATAATTGCATGTAGCAATTCCGATTACTGTATTCGATTTTCACACGTACGGGACACGATTGATCGATAACCTGAATCAAAGCGTTTTGATTGCCGGCCAATCAAATGAAGTATCACGTATTGATGGAGCGTGATATCACAATTTAACCCGGAACCGTAGCGACAACGCCTTGCCGAAGTAACAAACTATCGCTGCAATCGCCGAAATTTAGTTTCAGGTTGAGTTTGCGTATGACTGCTCATAACTTGATCCTTGCGCATGAGGGACTTCGGATAAAAATAGTGCCTTGTGATATGATAACGCTTCATTTTATATTAGAAAAATATAGGTCACACAATATCTATAAAACCTATTTCAAGATATTCGAGCTGCTTATCCTTTACCCTTGACAAGCACCTATATTCGGCTTCTCCTGCTGATGTTAACGCTACACCGCTGCCATTGCCCCGTTTATGTCATCCCAGTGATTTCCGGCAACATTCCTAATGACCTAGCTACTAGTGCACTGGCCAAGCCTTTGAGAAGCAATCACCTATATTCAGCTTCTGCGGATGTGAACACCACACCGCCGGCATTGCCCCATTTTTGCGTCTTTCCAGTGATTAGCAAGCAAGGATTCCCGGTGACGTACTAGTGCCCTGGCCATACCGTCACAGGCAGAAGTGACATAACCGCAAAACCCAAGTTCAATGCTGGGCCGTCACTCACCCACTTGCGCTGTCCTACTGACCCGCTTGCACGGCCTCGCGAGTTGGCACACTTTTACACGCACGCCAATATACACCTTATAGATAAGATGTTAAGGTGCTGAATAGGGTTGAGGATAACTGTGAGGTACGTTGCCGTTTAGGTGATTTTGTAGGTTTTGATTGACCTTACTAACATTGATTTGACAGTTTTTGGTGTTATGAAGTTCCATTGTTATTTGAAGGAAATTTCAACATGATCTATCGTTTAATATTTATGAACATTCTATTACCCAAGAACACTAAGGTAAAATCCTTTTTATAATCTCATTCTTTAAAGAATTTGCAATTGAATTGGGACAGGTCGAATAAAAGCAGACATACTAATTGAAACGGTTAGGGTTGTCAACTGACTGATACTTTGTCAGTTTTTTGGCACCGTGACAAAACTCTCAATCCATTAGATCGCAAAGCATGTAAATATATCTTATCTTGATTTAAATACTGTTTCCTAAAGTTGGACACATCTATTTCAAAAATGACATTGGTTACTCGTCTGCTGAATATTATATTTAAGTTCGTTTTATGCCTAAATTGTGAAAAAACGCCATTCAAACAAGGCTAATCATAGCACACAAGTCTATTTTTACCTTTAAATTACCTATTCGGATTACGTCAACAAGGGATGCCATCCCTGCGGCTTGGGGCTCTTCACCTTCAGTAACTCTTTCTACTCTAAACGTATCTTTGAACTGTCATTTACGAAAACTGTCACTCTCTTTGTCTTGTTTTTAAATGGGAAAATTTATAAAAATTAATTGACTGCGCACCAAAAAATACTGATTTGGACATCAAAATGTTACAGTTGTATTTTAGCTGTGCAAATCGGTATTTTTTAGGTTGTGCCTTTAAACACTAGCCATTATAAGTTATTTTATAAGTAAGTAATGTGTGTTTAGCAATTCTTTATTGCTTCGCTTTCGGATTTGCTTGCTTATCCTAAATTCTAAGGTCCTATTTATAAATATGCGGCGCGCGCGACACGCGGGCTTTCAGTGGGTGACTTCGAATGCGGGGACTGTTCATTTCTTACACGCGGTCTTTACTAATAGGACTGTAGACACTAAAGTATAATAATCAATAATGTTGTATTTACTCAAAAAAGGATTAAAAATTTGGTCAAATGGAGAAAAAAGCAATGCAAGAGGTTTAATAATCACAAAGTGTCAAGTTTTAAGAGGGGGTTTCTTCTGTCCCTTCTATGTACATATCGAAGTGACATAAAAAACTAATTTTAACGGCATTTTAGTTAAAATAGGTTCGATGCTCCTTTATGAATAAGAGTTATCGCTATATATCATATTATGTCTTGTCTTGTATATGTTCATAGGAAACTACCTGTCCCTAAGAAAATACCTGTTGCCCATACAGAAAGTCCTCGTATTGGCTGATGATTACGATGAAATATTTTTTCAAAGACAAATCATCAAAACCAACCTTTTTGTATTGTTGCCTAAGTTAGTAAAAATACAAAAAGAACTCCTCCACAAAAGAGCTAAATATAAAATTACTATAAGGAATTTATCCACGGGCCATAAAGGCCATAAAATATTTTTACGACATGTGCAACGTCCTAAGGGGCCGACGTCCCATGTTCGACAAATTACCCTTATCTGACTTTACCTAGATTTTATCCCATAATCCATCCCATCTAACGGTACTACTGAGACACTATACTCGTTTTCTTATTGTAACTAGCTTTTGCCTGCGACTTCCACCCCCATTTAATCCCTTTTAAAGATGATTTTCGGGATTTTTTTCTGAAATTAAATTTCTATGTCATACAGACTATTATGGCGTTATGCAGAATTTTGATAAAAAGCCCGATAGTTTTTCGGTCGAACTGACCGATCAATTTTTCTTAAATGGTACTCATGCTTGATCGAGGCAAACGCGGAAGTGCTTTAGTCTAACAGTCAGCAGCAAAAGTAGCTACGCTCAAAATGACCTACACACGAACTCTGATGTCAAGAGGATAAGTACTGTCTAGATCATTTTGAGCGTGTTATTTTGCGTAGCTACTTATGCTGCTGACTGTACCTCGGAATGTCAAGTGAATAGACAATTAAGTTCAAATCGAAGCCATTCCCCGCGTAACGGAACCCAACGAAACCGAAGTTGCCGAAGTCACCTATCTCGGGCCCCGCGGCCAACTAACCTAGATACCCGCGAGCCGTGCCGGCTGACTCCTGCACCTCTCTTTAGGCTTGCTGCGGTGTTTTCTAACTCTTCCAGTTGAACATGCATACAACTCACGCCTGTATACCCACGAGGGGTAGGCAGACCGCATGTCATTCACAGGGACAAGGGACCTTACTGTCGTTGGCTCTTTTGATATTCTTAGGCCGGGGCCGCACTGGTAGTTTCAGTACATAGTCGTCCAAGTTGTACCCAAACCGCCGTCGCGTTGCCAACCGCTCCACCAGTGCGGCCCTGGCCTTTTGCCGGGAATCGTCAGCGCATCGTTAATAATGAGATAAGCGCCAACGACAAATAAGATTCCTTTACCTGAGAATGACACATATAATTCCCGGATTGAACCCAGACCCCCGTTAGCCAGGTAACTCGGTCGCCTTCCTTTCGTTGTAATCTTTGCAATCGCTTCCTCATGGCGTCCTCGTTTCCAGGTAACACACTTCCATGAACGCTCGTAACTCGTAAACATCAACAACATTATAATTATTATGCGAAACGTTTATCTATGCACATGCGTGCCACATAGCGCTTCTTAAGTACAAGAGTTCAATGAAAACTGGTCGTTTTTGCGTTGAAATTGAACACATACTGGACCCGTTTCGCGGAGCTGTATTAGATCTATTTCTTAGACTATGACGGGAAAATTAGAAGGTCGGATGTGACTGGGTAGACCAACCGGTGGATGGAGCGCGCAAAACACTGCACCCTCGCAATTAAGTCTGCATAAGGCCATGCATTTGGCGAACCATATAAATAGGAGTCTATGGAGTAATCTGGTCATTGCACACACATTTTGCCAATAAAACTTCATTTATTGTGCGTAAACACCTAAAGACCTACGACAATATTTTTTCCGCGTAATTAGTAAGATACAATGTACAAATATAATACGAGTAGGTATGCTAAATGTTCGCATTTTCGGCTGTCAACTATACGCCATTTTATTGTAAAAATCAAAGGGGTTATTTAGCAGCCTCGCCACAATTTGTTTATAAAACGCAATTTCTTTGTATTACTTGAGAGTTAACAGGAAACGTCCCCGGGTTGCGTACCAGGAAAATGCTTCGAAAACTAATAAAATTAAGCTTTCGAAGTGAAACGATAACAAAGCTTCAATTCGACGAAATGTTTAGGTACTAAGTTATACAATAAATAACATTTGACAAATGACGCACGCAGCAAACAGAAAATATATTAAACTTCCAGCATCACGATCACGAGTCTACAAAGGTGGTCGACCAGACACTTACATTTGCATCCCATTTCCGTCCAAACAGCTCGGCGCGCATGGAAGAGAGCGCGCGAAACACATTCATATCAAAATGTAGTAATAAACGTAAATCGACCGCCAAGTTGGCATATTCATTCATAACCTGATTGGATTGTTAAGGGTCACTAGACATGGAGACGAAAGGTTAATGGAAACAGCTGGGGTCCATCCAGCCTTGCGTGTGACCTTCCATAGGCATCCCGGCGTCCCACACGGCTGAGTGATTGCGAGTTAAATTTCCCAATGTCACCTCTGGAAAATACCGCTAGTAGGGTAGGATTTTACTTCATCCTCAAAGTAATGGTATTATGATGGAAAGATAGATCTGAGTCATGCAGTAACCAGCCTTAAGGTCTTCGCACACTATATAAACTCCACGCCACTGCGGCGGCAACTCTACTCACACGAATATTAAAGTAGTGTACGACGCGTAGACCACACGTCGTACACATTAAACCTAGAAAATATGACATAGAGCTTAAATTTCAATATTTGACATAGAATCGAGTCGCCGTTGAGTTGTTATAATGTGCGAAGACCTTTATTGTCAATGATAGATGAGATGACTTTCAATGTGATTGTTACTTGGTTCTGAAACACGCTTGTCAACCAACCTACTCGTCGGCGCCAAACTTGCCAGTTGGTTCCGGCTTCCGGTACACTCAACACCTAAATAAGACATAAGTATATACGTATACATATGTGGTGAGTATTTTAATTGATGCTGTTGCCATTAAAATCACAATAGATCTGACTTTTGGTGATTTTTACCGATTTCATAAAAGGGTATTTTTTATGTATGTTCTCCGATTTTAAATCAATTTAAATGGAGTTTTTCTTTGAATATATTTTATTTTATCAAACTGGAATAGCTCAGAAAGTATATCACTTACGACATTTTGTTGGAGAGTATTTGTGGTTTGTAATAATTTTCTCTATCGATTGGCATATGTTTAAGATCTAATACGCACTGTCGACTAGTCGCCGGCGACTTGGTCTCTCGGCGACCAAAACATTGGCGGGCGACCCCGGCGGCTAAGTGCGTAAACGCCCATATAAACTGTAGAAAGTCACGGTCGTCGTCGACTGAGTCGCCGGCGACTAGTCGACAGTGCGTATTGTTGGGCCTTATACCTGTACACCAAAACGCAACTTTTTATGTACTTGCAACATTAGGTATGCCAGTGGTTCGAACGCCTTTAACTCGTTGCACATGTTTGTTCCTAAGGATATGGTGTCTATGTAATTAATATGTGGAATCTTAGTAGCAGAGCTGCTTAGTAAAAAATCGATTGGTGAAATCCATTTTTGCTATGGCGTGCCGCATAATGAGCAGTTTTCCAGCGTCGCGGTCTGCGATAAATTGACAGCTTCATAATCAAGGTCTTTTAGCAAGTCATCGTGAGTGTAATCATGGCGGCACTACGAGAAAACAAGCCGACCAAAACATAAAAAACCTTTCCTAACTTTCTATTAAGAGATTCAAAATGGAATAAAATCAAAAAAGTGCAAATGCTAGATTAACCAGTACTCTCCGGTATTTCCTCGGTCGCGATTTTTTACGCCAATCTCGAGTGAATTGCGCCATTCTAAATCATCCGTTTCACTTTTGCCAGAGCACTTTCACTGCTAACGGTACGGCGTGCGCAAACGAAAATAAATTCGACTCTAAAACTAGCATGATAACCTTTAAATTGCCGCGGAGACTTCGCGAGCGAACGAAGCGCAGAATTCGTGATCGTGCATCAAGGGAAAAGAGATCGTTCCTAAAAAGGAATAAAGATCACATCGCCGAGCGTTCATAAGTTTTAGCGGGCGGGACCGAAGCTAGCCGAGGATAGCCGAGCAGCGCAGCGGCCGAGTGCACGAGCAATGGCTCTCCGGTGCGCATGAGTTTGAAAGTCGAATGCTCCCCACCACGTCTTCGGTACCGTAACCGCTTGTGTCATCCGTTACCGAGCGGTGAAACTCTTGTTACGTTGGTTGGACCGCTATATTATGCCTACGAAGCCGGTGCGTTCCATTTAAAATTCGATACCATTCAAACGAGGGCAGGCAATCCAAAAAAAAAAACAATAAAAATAATAAATGTTAACCTTAGTACACACACATATGGCTGAAGGTGTTAATGATTAACAGGCAGATGTAAATGATGTGACTATTCTCTATGCAGGTAAACAAATGACACTAGGCATTGAACAACAACAAGATGCAGGCGGAAATTGCAGCGAACTTGATGACATAAATAGGTCCGACCTCTGAAGATGTTTTCTAGATAGCGATTAGCACTGAGAACAACCACGCCTACTCGGAATCTAGAACACTGATACAATTCAAGATAAGATAATTAAGTTGGTGGGGGGGGGCCTGAGGAATTAAAACGTCGGAAATTAGACCGTGGGTATTCGATGCTTATTATACAACCTCGGGCATGTATTAAGAGAAATGGACATTAATTACGATCTTAATACCACGTTCATTGAAGAGCAAACCGAGCGTTTCGCTTTCGAAAATGCTTCACTGTTATCTCGTGCTGACTTGAAGAAAAATACCAGTAAATACACAATTCGATTATAAGCGACCACCGTATAGAAACTTAGAGAATTGAGGTCGGCGAAATAAAAACAACATATGACACTCAAATTGCCCGCCATCACAACGTTTAGTGCAATAATAGTCACCTAACTGTACAAGGTATAATTAAAGTTTATACAGACACTAAGGAAAGGCATGTCTGAAGATCCAGTCATCTTTTAAAGGTCTTGCCTTCCGTCGCCTTTATGTCGCATTCCGCAGGGTCCTATACTCAGGTCCCACACTACGAAAGTAACACAACGTCAGGTACAGTCACGAAGCAAAACAGGATGTTCTGATACGGTTAAAGTTAATAGTTTAAATAACTCTCGGCCACTTAACGCCGAATCGAGGTGTCTAAGGACGGAGATGCGGAGCTCGTTATATGCAAGTACCTCAGTTTGTATATAAATTCCGTGTGGTACGACAAACTGCACTGCACCACCGGTGTGAAGTTAGCGGCCAAAGTTAGCGGCCGATGATAACCCGACCAAATTAAGAAGTTCTGTATATTTTCAACAAGAATACGGACAAAACAAGCAGAACTGCAAAAAATCTACTTTCGTGTAAGAAAACAACAAAAATAAAACAAATCCAAAGATACAGAAACGCTAATAACTAGAAATACACTTTGGCTGCTAACTTCACAACTTAGCGGCCAACGTGATTTTTTATACAATTATCATAATTTCTGCACCTTAGGCAACAAGCAATTAGCTACCAAACAAAACTATTTCTAGAGTGATACTCGACTGCATATAACAGGAACAGAGGCGACCAAGTGGAAACATCAGCTTTCTGTGAAAAAGTGCATTCTTTCAAGATTTGCTGCATCTTAGACGGCAAGCGAGTAAACCACACCCACTGCATCGTGTAGTGCATCACACTAGCTACCAAACAAAACTATTTCTAGAGTGATACTCGACTGCATATAAGAGGAACAGAGGCGACCATGTAGTAACATCAGCTTTCTATGAAAAAGTGCATTCTTTCAAGTTTTGCTGCATCTTAGACGGCAAGCGAGTAAACCACACCCACTGCATCGTGTAGTGCAACACACTAGCTACCAAATGACACTATTTCTAGAGTGATACTCGACTGCATATAAGAGGAACAGAGGCGACCAAGTGGGAAACATCAGCTTTCTGTGAAAAAGTGCATTCTTTCAAGATTTGCTGCATCTTAGACGGCAAGCGAGTAAACCACACCCACTGCATCGTGTAGTGCATCACACTAGCTACCAAATGACACTATTTCTAGAGTGATACTCGACTGCATATAAGAGGAACAGAGGCGACCAAGTGGAAACATCAGCTTTCTGTGAAAAAGTGCATTCTTTCAAGATTTGCTGCATCTTAGACGGCAAGCGAGTAAACCACACCCACTGCATCGTGTAGTGCATCACACTAGCTACCAAACAAAACTATTTCTAGAGTGATACTCGACTGCATATAAGAGGAACAGAGGCGACCATGTAGTAACATCAGCTTTCTATGAAAAAGTGCATTCTTTCAAGTTTTGCTGCATCTTAGACGGCAAGCGAGTAAACCACACCCACTGCATCGTGTAGTGCATCACACTAGCTACCAAATGACACTATTTCTAGAGTGATACTCGACTGCATATAAGAGGAACAGAGGCGACCAAGTGGGAAACATCAGCTTTCTGTGAAAAAGTGCATTCTTTCAAGATTTGCTGCATCTTAGACGGCAAGCGAGTAAACCACACCCACTGCATCGTGTAGTGCATCACACTAGCTACCAAATGACACTATTTCTAGAGTGATACTCGACTGCATATAAGAGGAACAGAGGCGACCAAGTGGAAACATCAGCTTTCTGTGAAAAAGTGCATTCTTTCAAGATTTGCTGCATCTTAGACGGCAAGCGAGTAATCCACACCCACTACATCGTGTACTGCATTACAATAGCTAACAAACGACACTATTTCTTGAGTGATACTCGACTGCATATAAGAGTACCAGAGGCGACCAAGTGGGAAACATCAGCTTTCTGTAAAAAAGTGCATTCTTTCAAGATTTGCTGCATCTTAGACGGCAAGCGAGTAAACCACACCCACTGCATCGTGTAGTGCATCACACTAGCTACCAAACGACACTATTTCTGGAGTGATACTCGACTGCATATAAGAGGAACAGAGGCGACCAAGTGGAAACATCCGCTTTCTGTGAAAAAGTGCATTCTTTCAAGATTTGCTGCATCTTAGACGGCAAGCGAGTAAACCACACCCACTGCATCGTGTAGTGCATCACACTAGCTACCAAACGACACTATTTCTGGAGTGATACTCGACTGCATATAAGAGGAACAGAGGCGACCAAGTGGAAACATCCGCTTTCTGTGAAAAAGTGCATTCTTTCAAGATTTGCTGCATCTTAGACGGCAAGCGAGTAAACCACACCCACTGCATCGTGTAGTGCATCACACTAGCTACCAAATGACACTATTTCTAGAGTGATACTCGACTGCATATAAGAGGAACAGAGGCGACCAAGTGGAAACATCAGCTTTCTGTGAAAAAGTGCATTCTTTCAAGATTTGCTGCATCTTAGACGGCAAGCGAGTAAACCACACCCACTGCATCGTGTAGTGCATCACACTAGCTACCAAACAAAACTATTTCTAGAGTGATACTCGACTGCATATAAGAGGAACAGAGGCGACCATGTAGTAACATCAGCTTTCTATGAAAAAGTGCATTCTTTCAAGTTTTGCTGCATCTTAGACGGCAAGCGAGTAAACCACACCCACTGCATCGTGTAGTGCATCACACTAGCTACCAAATGACACTATTTCTAGAGTGATACTCGACTGCATATAAGAGGAACAGAGGCGACCATGTAGTAACATCAGCTTTCTATGAAAAAGTGCATTCTTTCAAGTTTTGCTGCATCTTAGACGGCAAGCGAGTAAACCACACCCACTGCATCGTGTAGTGCATCACACTAGCTACCAAATGACACTATTTCTAGAGTGATACTCGACTGCATATAAGAGGAACAGAGGCGACCAAGTGGGAAACATCAGCTTTCTGTGAAAAAGTGCATTCTTTCAAGATTTGCTGCATCTTAGACGGCAAGCGAGTAAACCACACCCACTGCATCGTGTAGTGCATCACACTAGCTACCAAATGACACTATTTCTAGAGTGATACTCGACTGCATATAAGAGGAACAGAGGCGACCAAGTGGAAACATCAGCTTTCTGTGAAAAAGTGCATTCTTTCAAGATTTGCTGCATCTTAGACGGCAAGCGAGTAATCCACACCCACTACATCGTGTACTGCATTACAATAGCTAACAAACGACACTATTTCTTGAGTGATACTCGACTGCATATAAGAGTACCAGAGGCGACCAAGTGGGAAACATCAGCTTTCTGTAAAAAAGTGCATTCTTTCAAGATTTGCTGCATCTTAGACGGCAAGCGAGTAAACCACACCCACTGCATCGTGTAGTGCATCACACTAGCTACCAAACGACACTATTTCTGGAGTGATACTCGACTGCATATAAGAGGAACAGAGGCGACCAAGTGGAAACATCCGCTTTCTGTGAAAAAGTGCATTCTTTCAAGATTTGCTGCATCTTAGACGGCAAGCGAGTAAACCACACCCACTGCATCGTGTAGTGCATCACACTAGCTACCAAACGACACTATTTCTGGAGTGATACTCGACTGCATATAAGAGGAACAGAGGCGACCAAGTGGAAACATCAGCTTTCTGTGAAAAAGTGCATTCTTTCAAGATTTGCTGCATCTTAGACGGCAAGCGAGTAATCCACACCCACTACATCGTGTACTGCATTACAATAGCTAACAAACGACACTATTTCTTGAGTGATACTCGACTGCATATAAGAGTACCAGAGGCGACCAAGTGGGAAACATCAGCTTTCTGTAAAAAAGTGCATTCTTTCAAGATTTGCTGCATCTTAGAAGGCAAGCGAGTAAACCACACCCACTGCATCGTGCAGTGCATCATACTAGCTACCAAACAAAACTATTTCTAGAGTGATACTCGACTGCATATAAGAGGAACAGAGGCGACCAAGTGGAAACATCCGCTTTCTGTGAAAAAGTGCATTCTTTCAAGATTTGCTGCATCTTAGACGGCAAGCGAGTAAACCACACCCACTGCATCGTGTAGTGCATCACACTAGCTACCAAATGACACTATTTCTAGAGTGATACTCGACTGCATATAAGAGGAACAGAGGCGACCAAGTGGGAAACATCAGCTTTCTGTAAAAAGTGCATTCTTTCAAGATTTGCTGCATCTTAGACGGCAAGCGAGTAAACCACACCCACTACATCGTGTACTGCATTACACTAGCTAACAAACGACACTATTTCTAGAGTGATACTCGACTGCATATAAGAGGAACAGAGGCGACCATGTAGTAACATCAGCTTTCTATGAAAAAGTGCATTCTTTCAAGTTTTGCTGCATCTTAGACGGCAAGCGAGTAAACCACACCCACTGCATCGTGTAGTGCATCACACTAGCTACCAAATGACACTATTTCTAGAGTGATACTCGACTGCATATAAGAGGAACAGAGGCGACCAAGTGGGAAACATCAGCTTTCTGTGAAAAAGTGCATTCTTTCAAGATTTGCTGCATCTTAGACGGCAAGCGAGTAAACCACACCCACTGCATCGTGTAGTGCATCACACTAGCTACCAAATGACACTATTTCTAGAGTGATACTCGACTGCAAATAAGAGGAACAGAGGCGACCAAGTGGAAACATCAGCTTTCTGTGAAAAAGTGCATTCTTTCAAGATTTGCTGCATCTTAGACGGCAAGCGAGTAATCCACACCCACTACATCGTGTACTGCATTACAATAGCTAACAAACGACACTATTTCTAGAGTGATACTCGACTGCATATAAGAGTACCAGAGGCGACCAAGTGGGAAACATCAGCTTTCTGTAAAAAAGTGCATTCTTTCAAGATTTGCTGCATCTTAGACGGCAAGCGAGTAATCGACACCCACTACATCGTGTACTGCATTACAATAGCTAACAAACGACACTATTTCTAGAGTGATACTCGACTGCATATAAGAGGAACAGAGGCGACCAAGTGGAAACATCAGCTTTCTGTGAAAAAGTGCATTCTTTCAAGATTTGCTGCATCTTAGACGGCAAGCGAGTAAACCACACCCACTGCATCGTGTAGTGCATCACACTAGCTACCAAATGACACTATTTCTAGAGTGATACTCGACTGCATATAAGAGTACCAGAGGCGACCAAGTGGAAACATCAGCTTTCTGTAAAAAAGTGCATTCTTTCAAGATTTGCTGCATCTTAGACGGCAAGCGAGTAATCGACACCCACTACATCGTGTACTGCATTACAATAGCTAACAAACGACACTATTTCTAGAGTGATACTCGACTGCATATAAGAGGAACAGAGGCGACCAAGTGGAAACATCAGCTTTCTGTGAAAAAGTGCATTCTTTCAAGTTTTGCTGCATCTTAGACGGCAAGCGAGTAAACCACACCCACTGCATCGTGTAGTGCATCACACTAGCTACCAAACGACACTATTTCTAGAGTGATACTCGACTGCATATAAGAGGAACAGAGGCGACCAAGTGGGAAACATCAGCTTTCTGTGAAAAAGTGCATTCTTTCAAGATTTGCTGCATCTTAGACGGCAAGCGAGTAAACCACACCCACTGCATCGTGTAGTGCATCACACTAGCTACCAAACGACACTATTTCTGGAGTGATACTCGACTGCATATAAGAGGAACAGAGGCGACCAAGTGGAAACATCAGCTTTCTGTGAAAAAGTGCATTCTTTCAAGATTTGCTGCATCTTAGACGGCAAGCGAGTAAACCACACCCACTGCATCGTGTAGTGCATCACACTAGCTACCAAATGACACTATTTCTAGAGTGATACTCGACTGCATATAAGAGGAACAGAGGCGACCAAGTGGGAAACATCAGCTTTCTGTAAAAAGTGCATTCTTTCAAGATTTGCTGCATCTTAGACGGCAAGCGAGTAAACCACACCCACTACATCGTGTACTGCATTACACTAGCTAACAAACGACACTATTTCTAGAGTGATACTCGACTGCATATAAGAGGAACAGAGGCGACCATGTAGTAACATCAGCTTTCTATGAAAAAGTGCATTCTTTCAAGTTTTGCTGCATCTTAGACGGCAAGCGAGTAAACCACACCCACTGCATCGTGTAGTGCATCACACTAGCTACCAAATGACACTATTTCTAGAGTGATACTCGACTGCATATAAGAGGAACAGAGGCGACCAAGTGGGAAACATCAACTTTCTGTGAAAAAGTGCATTCTTTCAAGATTTGCTGCATCTTAGACGGCAAGCGAGTAAACCACACCCACTGCATCGTGTAGTGCATCACACTAGCTACCAAATGACACTATTTCTAGAGTGATACTCGACTGCATATAAGAGGAACAGAGGCGACCAAGTGGAAACATCAGCTTTCTGTGAAAAAGTGCATTCTTTCAAGATTTGCTGCATCTTAGACGGCAAGCGAGTAATCGACACCCACTACATCGTGTACTGCATTACAATAGCTAACAAACGACACTATTTCTAGAGTGATACTCGACTGCATATAAGAGTACCAGAGGCGACCAAGTGGGAAACATCAGCTTTCTGTAAAAAGTGCATTCTTTCAAGATTTGCTGCATCTTAGACGGCAAGCGAGTAAACCACACCCACTACATCGTGTACTGCATTACACTAGCTAACAAACGACACTATTTCTAGAGTGATACTCGACTGCGTATAAGAGGAACAGAGGCGACCATGTAGTAACATCAGCTTTCTATGAAAAAGTGCATTCTTTCAAGTTTTGCTGCATCTTAGACGGCAAGCGAGTAAACCACACCCACTGCATCGTGTAGTGCATCACACTAGCTACCAAATGACACTATTTCTAGAGTGATACTCGACTGCATATAAGAGGAACAGAGGCGACCAAGTGGGAAACATCAGCTTTCTGTGAAAAAGTGCATTCTTTCAAGATTTGCTGCATCTTAGACGGCAAGCGAGTAAACCACACCCACTGCATCGTGTAGTGCATCACACTAGCTACCAAATGACACTATTTCTAGAGTGATACTCGACTGCATATAAGAGGAACAGAGGCGACCAAGTGGAAACATCAGCTTTCTGTGAAAAAGTGCATTCTTTCAAGATTTGCTGCATCTTAGACGGCAAGCGAGTAATCCACACCCACTACATCGTGTACTGCATTACAATAGCTAACAAACGACACTATTTCTAGAGTGATACTCGACTGCATATAAGAGTACCAGAGGCGACCAAGTGGGAAACATCAGCTTTCTGTAAAAAAGTGCATTCTTTCAAGATTTGCTGCATCTTAGACGGCAAGCGAGTAATCGACACCCACTACATCGTGTACTGCATTACAATAGCTAACAAACGACACTATTTCTGGAGTGATACTCGACTGCATATAAGAGGAACAGAGGCGACCAAGTGGAAACATCAGCTTTCTGTGAAAAAGTGCATTCTTTCAAGATTTGCTGCATCTTAGACGGCAAGCGAGTAATCGACACCCACTACATCGTGTACTGCATTACAATAGCTAACAAACGACACTATTTCTAGAGTGATACTCGACTGCATATAAGAGTACCAGAGGCGAGCAAGTGGGAAACATCAGCTTTCTGTAAAAAAGTGCATTCTATCAAGATTTGCTGCATATTAGACGGCAAGCGAGTAAACCACACCCACTGCATCGTGTAGTGCATCACACTAGCTACCAAACGACACTACTTCTAGAGTGATACTCTACTGCGTATAAGAGGAACAGAGGCGACCAAGAAGGAAACATCAGCTTTCTGTGAAAAAGTGCATTCTTTCAAGATTAACTGCATCTTAGACGGCAAGCGAGTAAACCACACCCACTGCATCGTGTAGTGCATCACACTAGCTACCAAATGACACTATTTCTAGAGTGATACTCGACTGCATATAAGAGGAACAGAGGCGACCAAGTGGAAACATCAGCTTTCTGTGAAAAAGTGCATTCTTTCAAGATTTGCTGCATCTTAGACGGCAAGCGAGTAATCGACACCCACTACATCGTGTACTGCATTACAATAGCTAACAAACGACACTATTTCTAGAGTGATACTCGACTGCATATAAGAGTACCAGAGGCGACCAAGTGGGAAACATCAGCTTTCTGTGAAAAAGTGCATTCTTTCAAGATTTGCTGCATCTTAGACGGCAAGCGAGTAATCGACACCCACTACATCGTGTACTGCATTACAATAGCTAACAAACGACACTATTTCTAGAGTGATACTCGACTGCATATAAGAGTACCAGAGGCGACCAAGTGGGAAACATCAGCTTTCTGTAAAAAGTGCATTCTTTCAAGATTTGCTGCATCTTAGACGGCAAGCGAGTAAACCACACCCACTACATCGTGTACTGCATTACACTAGCTAACAAACGACACTATTTCTAGAGTGATACTCGACTGCATATAAGAGGAACAGAGGCGACCATGTAGTAACATCAGCTTTCTATGAAAAAGTGCATTCTTTCAAGTTTTGCTGCATCTTAGACGGCAAGCGAGTAAACCACACCAACTGCATCGTGTAGTGCATCACACTAGCTACCAAATGACACTATTTCTAGAGTGATACTCGACTGCATATAAGAGGAACAGAGGCGACCAAGTGGGAAACATCAGCTTTCTGTGAAAAAGTGCATTCTTTCAAGTTTTGCTGCATCTTAGACGGCAAGCGAGTAAACCACACCCACTGCATCGTGTAGTGCATCACACTAGCTACCAAATGACACTATTTCTAGAGTGATACTCGACTGCATATAAGAGGAACAGAGGCGACCAAGTGGAAACATCAGCTTTCTGTGAAAAAGTGCATTCTTTCAAGATTTGCTGCATCTTAGACGGCAAGCGAGTAATCGACACCCACTACATCGTGTACTGCATTACAATAGCTAACAAACGACACTATTTCTAGAGTGATACTCGACTGCATATAAGAGTACCAGAGGCGACCAAGTGGGAAACATCAGCTTTCTGTAAAAAAGTGCATTCTTTCAAGATTTGCTGCATCTTAGACGGCAAGCGAGTAATCGACACCCACTACATCGTGTACTGCATTACAATAGCTAACAAACGACACTATTTCTGGAGTGATACTCGACTGCATATAAGAGGAACAGAGGCGACCAAGTGGAAACATCAGCTTTCTGTGAAAAAGTGCATTCTTTCAAGATTTGCTGCATCTTAGACGGCAAGCGAGTAATCGACACCCACTACATCGTGTACTGCATTACAATAGCTAACAAACGACACTATTTCTAGAGTGATACTCGACTGCATATAAGAGTACCAGAGGCGACCAAGTGGGAAACATCAGCTTTCTGTAAAAAAGTGCATTCTTTCAAGATTTGCTGCATCTTAGACGGCAAGCGAGTAATCGACACCCACTACATCGTGTACTGCATTACAATAGCTAACAAACGACACTATTTCTAGAGTGATACTCGACTGCATATAAGAGTACCAGAGGCGACCAAGTGGGAAACATCAGCTTTCTGTAAAAAAGTGCATTCTTTCAAGATTTGCTGCATCTTAGACGGCAAGCGAGTAATCGACACCCACTACATCGTGTACTGCATTACAATAGCTAACAAACGACACTATTTCTAGAGTGATACTCGACTGCATATAAGAGTACCAGAGGCGACCAAGTGGGAAACATCAGCTTTCTGTAAAAAAGTGCATTCTTTCAAGATTTGCTGCATCTTAGACGGCAAGCGAGTAATCGACACCCACTACATCGTGTACTGCATTACAATAGCTAACAAACGACACTATTTCTGGAGTGATACTCGACTGCATATAAGAGGAACAGAGGCGACCAAGTGGAAACATCAGCTTTCTGTGAAAAAGTGCATTCTTTCAAGATTTGCTGCATCTTAGACGGCAAGCGAGTAATCGACACCCACTACATCGTGTACTGCATTACAATAGCTAACAAACGACACTATTTCTGGAGTGATACTCGACTGCATATAAGAGGAACAGAGGCGACCAAGTGGAAACATCAGCTTTCTGTGAAAAAGTGCATTCTTTCAAGATTTGCTGCATCTTAGAAGGCAAGCGAGTAAACCACACCCACTGCATCGTGTAGTGCATCATACTAGCTACCAAACAAAACTATTTCTAGAGTGATACTCGACTGCATATAAGAGGAACAGAGGCGACCAAGTGGAAACATCCGCTTTCTGTGAAAAAGTGCATTCTTTCAAGATTTGCTGCATCTTAGACGGCAAGCGAGTAAACCACACCCACTGCATCGTGTAGTGCATCACACTAGCTACCAAATGACACTATTTCTAGAGTGATACTCGACTGCATATAAGAGGAACAGAGGCGACCAAGTGGGAAACATCAGCTTTCTGTAAAAAGTGCATTCTTTCAAGATTTGCTGCATCTTAGACGGCAAGCGAGTAAACCACACCCACTACATCGTGTACTGCATTACACTAGCTAACAAACGACACTATTTCTAGAGTGATACTCGACTGCATATAAGAGGAACAGAGGCGACCATGTAGTAACATCAGCTTTCTATGAAAAAGTGCATTCTTTCAAGTTTTGCTGCATCTTAGACGGCAAGCGAGTAAACCACACCCACTGCATCGTGTAGTGCATCACACTAGCTACCAAACAAAACTATTTCTAGAGTGATACTCGACTGCATATAAGAGGAACAGAGGCGACCATGTAGTAACATCAGCTTTCTATGAAAAAGTGCATTCTTTCAAGTTTTGCTGCATCTTAGACGGCAAGCGAGTAAACCACACCCACTGCATCGTGTAGTGCATCACACTAGCTACCAAATGACACTATTTCTAGAGTGATACTCGACTGCATATAAGAGGAACAGAGGCGACCAAGTGGGAAACATCAGCTTTCTGTAAAAAGTGCATTCTTTCAAGATTTGCTGCATCTTAGACGGCAAGCGAGTAAACCACACCCACTACATCGTGTACTGCATTACACTAGCTAACAAACGACACTATTTCTAGAGTGATACTCGACTGCATATAAGAGGAACAGAGGCGACCATGTAGTAACATCAGCTTTCTATGAAAAAGTGCATTCTTTCAAGTTTTGCTGCATCTTAGACGGCAAGCGAGTAAACCACACCCACTGCATCGTGTAGTGCATCACACTAGCTACCAAATGACACTATTTCTAGAGTGATACTCGACTGCATATAAGAGGAACAGAGGCGACCAAGTGGGAAACATCAGCTTTCTGTGAAAAAGTGCATTCTTTCAAGATTTGCTGCATCTTAGACGGCAAGCGAGTAAACCACACCCACTGCATCGTGTAGTGCATCACACTAGCTACCAAATGACACTATTTCTAGAGTGATACTCGACTGCATATAAGAGGAACAGAGGCGACCAAGTGGAAACATCAGCTTTCTGTGAAAAAGTGCATTCTTTCAAGATTTGCTGCATCTTAGACGGCAAGCGAGTAATCCACACCCACTACATCGTGTACTGCATTACAATAGCTAACAAACGACACTATTTCTAGAGTGATACTCGACTGCATATAAGAGTACCAGAGGCGACCAAGTGGGAAACATCAGCTTTCTGTAAAAAAGTGCATTCTTTCAAGATTTGCTGCATCTTAGACGGCAAGCGAGTAACCGACACCCACTACATCGTGTACTGCATTACAATAGCTAACAAACGACACTATTTCTGGAGTGATACTCGACTGCATATAAGAGGAACAGAGGCAACCAAGTGGAAACATCAGCTTTCTGTGAAAAAGTGCATTCTTTCAAGATTTGCTGCATCTTAGACGGCAAGCGAGTAATCGACACCTACTACATCGTGTACTGCATTACAATAGCTAACAAACGACACTATTTCTAGAGTGATACTCGACTGCATATAAGAGTACCAGAGGCGAGCAAGTGGGAAACATCAGCTTTCTGTAAAAAAGTGCATTCTATCAAGATTTGCTGCATATTAGACGGCAAGCGAGTAAACCACACCCACTGCATCGTGTAGTGCATCACACTAGCTACCAAACGACACTACTTCTAGAGTGATACTCTACTGCGTATAAGAGGAACAGAGGCGACCAAGAAGGAAACATCAGCTTTCTGTGAAAAAGTGCATTCTTTCAAGATTAACTGCATCTTAGACGGCAAGCGAGTAAACCACACCCACTGCATCGTGTAGTGCAACACACTAGCTACCAAATGACACTATTTCTAGAGTGATACTCGACTGCATATAAGAGGAACAGAGGCGACCAAGTGGAACATCAGCTTTCTGTGAAAAAGTGCATTCTATCAAAATTTGCTGCATCTTAGACGGCAAGCGAGTAAACCACACCCACTGCATCGTGTAGTGCATCACACTAGCTACCAAACGACACTGTTTCTAGAGTGATACTCGACTGCATATAAGAGGAACAGAGGCGACCAAGTGGAAACATCAGCTTTCTGTGAAAAAGTGCATTCTATCAAGATTTGCTGCATATTAGACGGCAAGCGAGTAAACCACACCCACTGCATCGTGTAGTGCATCACACTAGCTACCAAATGACACTATTTCTAGAGTGATACTCGACTGCATATAAGAGGAACAGAGGCGACCAAGTGGAAACATCAGCTTTCTGTGAAAAAGTGCATTCTTTCAAGATTTGCTGCATCTTAGACGGCAAGCGAGTAATCCACACCCACTACATCGTGTACTGCATTACAATAGCTAACAAACGACACTATTTCTAGAGTGATACTCGACTGCATATAAGAGTACCAGAGGCGACCAAGTGGGAAACATCAGCTTTCTGTGAAAAAGTGCATTCTTTCAAGATTTGCTGCATCTTAGACGGCAAGCGAGTAATCGACACCCACTACATCGTGTACTGCATTACAATAGCTAACAAACGACACTATTTCTAGAGTGATACTCGACTGCATATAAGAGTACCAGAGGCGACCAAGTGGGAAACATCAGCTTTCTGTAAAAAGTGCATTCTTTCAAGATTTGCTGCATCTTAGACGGCAAGCGAGTAAACCACACCCACTACATCGTGTACTGCATTACACTAGCTAACAAACGACACTATTTCTAGAGTGATACTCGACTGCATATAAGAGGAACAGAGGCGACCATGTAGTAACATCAGCTTTCTATGAAAAAGTGCATTCTTTCAAGTTTTGCTGCATCTTAGACGGCAAGCGAGTAAACCACACCCACTGCATCGTGTAGTGCATCACACTAGCTACCAAATGACACTATTTCTAGAGTGATACTCGACTGCATATAAGAGGAACAGAGGCGACCAAGTGGGAAACATCAGCTTTCTGTGAAAAAGTGCATTCTTTCAAGATTTGCTGCATCTTAGACGGCAAGCGAGTAAACCACACCCACTGCATCGTGTAGTGCATCACACTAGCTACCAAATGACACTATTTCTAGAGTGATACTCGACTGCATATAAGAGGAACAGAGGCGACCAAGTGGAAACATCAGCTTTCTGTGAAAAAGTGCATTCTTTCAAGATTTGCTGCATCTTAGACGGCAAGCGAGTAATCCACACCCACTACATCGTGTACTGCATTACAATAGCTAACAAACGACACTATTTCTAGAGTGATACTCGACTGCATATAAGAGTACCAGAGGCGACCATGTGGGAAACATCAGCTTTCTGTAAAAAAGTGCATTCTTTCAAGATTTGCTGCATCTTAGACGGCAAGCGAGTAATCGACACCCACTACATCGTGTACTGCATTACAATAGCTAACAAACGACACTATTTCTGGAGTGATACTCGACTGCATATAAGAGGAACAGAGGCGACCAAGTGGAAACATCAGCTTTCTGTGAAAAAGTGCATTCTTTCAAGATTTGCTGCATCTTAGACGGCAAGCGAGTAATCGACACCCACTACATCGTGTACTGCATTACAATAGCTAACAAACGACACTATTTCTAGAGTGATACTCGACTGCATATAAGAGTACCAGAGGCGACCAAGTGGGAAACATCAGCTTTCTGTAAAAAAGTGCATTCTTTCAAGATTTGCTGCATCTTAGACGGCAAGCGAGTAATCGACACCCACTACATCGTGTACTGCATTACAATAGCTAACAAACGACACTATTTCTAGAGTGATACTCGACTGCATATAAGAGTACCAGAGGCGACCAAGTGGGAAACATCAGCTTTCTGTAAAAAAGTGCATTCTTTCAAGATTTGCTGCATCTTAGACGGCAAGCGAGTAATCGACACCCACTACATCGTGTACTGCATTACAATAGCTAACAAACGACACTATTTCTAGAGTGATACTCGACTGCATATAAGAGTACCAGAGGCGACCAAGTGGGAAACATCAGCTTTCTGTAAAAAAGTGCATTCTTTCAAGATTTGCTGCATCTTAGACGGCAAGCGAGTAATCGACACCCACTACATCGTGTACTGCATTACAATAGCTAACAAACGACACTATTTCTGGAGTGATACTCGACTGCATATAAGAGGAACAGAGGCGACCAAGTGGAAACATCAGCTTTCTGTGAAAAAGTGCATTCTTTCAAGATTTGCTGCATCTTAGACGGCAAGCGAGTAATCGACACCCACTACATCGTGTACTGCATTACAATAGCTAACAAACGACACTATTTCTAGAGTGATACTCGACTGCATATAAGAGGAACAGAGGCGACCAAGTGGAAACATCAGCTTTCTGTGAAAAAGTGCATTCTTTCAAGATTTGCTGCATCTTAGAAGGCAAGCGAGTAAACCACACCCACTGCATCGTGTAGTGCATCATACTAGCTACCAAACAAAACTATTTCTAGAGTGATACTCGACTGCATATAAGAGGAACAGAGGCGACCAAGTGGAAACATCCGCTTTCTGTGAAAAAGTGCATTCTTTCAAGATTTGCTGCATCTTAGACGGCAAGCGAGTAAACCACACCCACTGCATCGTGTAGTGCATCACACTAGCTACCAAATGACACTATTTCTAGAGTGATACTCGACTGCATATAAGAGGAACAGAGGCGACCAAGTGGGAAACATCAGCTTTCTGTAAAAAGTGCATTCTTTCAAGATTTGCTGCATCTTAGACGGCAAGCGAGTAAACCACACCCACTACATCGTGTACTGCATTACACTAGCTAACAAACGACACTATTTCTAGAGTGATACTCGACTGCATATAAGAGGAACAGAGGCGACCATGTAGTAACATCAGCTTTCTATGAAAACGTGCATTCTTTCAAGTTTTGCTGCATCTTAGACGGCAAGCGAGTAAACCACACCCACTGCATCGTGTAGTGCATCACACTAGCTACCAAATGACACTATTTCTAGAGTGATACTCGACTGCATATAAGAGGAACAGAGGCGACCAAGTGGGAAACATCAGCTTTCTGTGAAAAAGTGCATTCTTTCAAGATTTGCTGCATCTTAGACGGCAAGCGAGTAAACCACACCCACTGCATCGTGTAGTGCATCACACTAGCTACCAAATGACACTATTTCTAGAGTGATACTCGACTGCATATAAGAGGAACAGAGGCGACCAAGTGGAAACATCAGCTTTCTGTGAAAAAGTGCATTCTTTCAAGATTTGCTGCATCTTAGACGGCAAGCGAGTAATCCACACCCACTACATCGTGTACTGCATTACAATAGCTAACAAACGACACTATTTCTAGAGTGATACTCGACTGCATATAAGAGTACCAGAGGCGACCAAGTGGGAAACATCAGCTTTCTGTAAAAAAGTGCATTCTTTCAAGATTTGCTGCATCTTAGACGGCAAGCGAGTAATCGACACCCACTACATCGTGTACTGCATTACAATAGCTAACAAACGACACTATTTCTGGAGTGATACTCGACTGCATATAAGAGGAACAGAGGCAACCAAGTGGAAACATCAGCTTTCTGTGAAAAAGTGCATTCTTTCAAGATTTGCTGCATCTTAGACGGCAAGCGAGTAATCGACACCTACTACATCGTGTACTGCATTACAATAGCTAACAAACGACACTATTTCTAGAGTGATACTCGACTGCATATAAGAGTACCAGAGGCGAGCAAGTGGGAAACATCAGCTTTCTGTAAAAAAGTGCATTCTATCAAGATTTGCTGCATATTAGACGGCAAGCGAGTAAACCACACCCACTGCATCGTGTAGTGCATCACACTAGCTACCAAACGACACTACTTCTAGAGTGATACTCTACTGCGTATAAGAGGAACAGAGGCGACCAAGTGGGAAACATTAGCTTTCTGTGAAAAAGTGCATTCTTTCAAGATTTACTGCATCTTAGACGGCAAGCGAGTAATCCACACCCACTACATCGTGTACTGCATTACAATAGCTAACAAACGACACTATTTCTAGAGTGATACTCGACTGCATATAAGAGTACCAGAGGCGACCAAGTAGGAAACATCAGCTTTCTGTAAAAAAGTGCATTCTTTCAAGATTTGCTGCATCTTAGACGGCAAGCGAGTAAACCACACCCACAGCATCGTGTAGTGCATCACACTAGCTACCAAACGACACTACTTCTAGAGTGATACTCGACTGCGTATAAGAGGAACAGAGGCGACCAAGAAGGAAACATCAGCTTTCTGTGAAAAAGTGCATTCTTTCAAGATTTGCTGCATCTTAGACGGCAAGCGAGTAATCGACACCCACTACATCGTGTACTGCATTACAATAGCTAACAAACGACACTATTTCTAGAGTGATACTCGACTGCATATAAGAGTACCAGAGGCGAGCAAGTGGGAAACATCAGCTTTCTGTAAAAAAGTGCATTCTATCAAGATTTGCTGCATATTAGACGGCAAGCGAGTAAACCACACCCACTGCATCGTGTAGTGCATCACACTAGCTACCAAACGACACTACTTCTAGAGTGATACTCTACTGCGTATAAGAGGAACAGAGGCGACCAAGAAGGAAACATCAGCTTTCTGTGAAAAAGTGCATTCTTTCAAGATTTGCTGCATCTTAGACGGCAAGCGAGTAATCCACACCCACTACATCATGTACTGCATTACAATAGCTAACAAACGACACTATTTCTAGAGTGATACTCGACTGCATATAAGAGTACCAGAGGCGACCAAGTGGGAAACATCAGCTTTCTGTAAAAAGTGCATTCTTTCAAGATTTGCTGCATCTTAGACGGCAAGCGAGTAAACCACACCCACTACATCGTGTACTGCATTACACTAGCTAACAAACGACACTATTTCTAGAGTGATACTCGACTGCATATAAGAGTACCAGAGGCGACCAAGTAGTAACATCAGCTTTCTATGAAAAAGTGCATTCTTTCAAGATTTGCTGCATCTTAGACGGCAAGCGAGTAATCGACACCCACTACATCGTGTACTGCATTACAATAGCTAACAAACGACACTATTTCTAGAGTGATACTCGACTGCATATAAGAGTACCAGAGGCGAGCAAGTGGGAAACATCAGCTTTCTGTAAAAAAGTGCATTCTATCAAGATTTGCTGCATATTAGACGGCAAGCGAGTAAACCACACCCACTGCATCGTGTAGTGCATCACACTAGCTACCAAACGACACTATTTCTAGAGTGATACTCGACTGCATATAAGAGGAACAGAGGCGACCAAGTGGAAACATCAGCTTTCTGTGAAAAAGTGCATTCTATCAAGATTTGCTGCATCTTAGACGGCAAGCGAGTAAACCACACCCACTGCATCGTGTAGTGCATCACACTAGCTACCAAACGACACTATTTCTAGAGTGATACTCGACTGCATATAAGAGGAACAGAGGCGACCATGTAGTAACATCAGCTTTCTATGAAAAAGTGCATTCTTTCAAGTTTTGCTGCATCTTAGACGGCAAGCGAGTAAACCACACCCACTGCATCGTGTAGTGCATCACACTAGCTACCAAATGACACTATTTCTAGAGTGATACTCGACTGCATATAAGAGGAACAGAGGCGACCAAGTGGGAAACATCAGCTTTCTGTAAAAAGTGCATTCTTTCAAGATTTGCTGCATCTTAGACGGCAAGCGAGTAAACCACACCCACTACATCGTGTACTGCATTACACTAGCTAACAAACGACACTATTTCTAGAGTGATACTCGACTGCATATAAGAGGAACAGAGGCGACCATGTAGTAACATCAGCTTTCTATGAAAAAGTGCATTCTTTCAAGTTTTGCTGCATCTTAGACGGCAAGCGAGTAAACCACACCCACTGCATCGTGTAGTGCATCACACTAGCTACCAAATGACACTATTTCTAGAGTGATACTCGACTGCATATAAGAGGAACAGAGGCGACCAAGTGGGAAACATCAGCTTTCTGTGAAAAAGTGCATTCTTTCAAGATTTGCTGCATCTTAGACGGCAAGCGAGTAAACCACACCCACTGCATCGTGTAGTGCATCACACTAGCTACCAAATGACACTATTTCTAGAGTGATACTCGACTGCATATAAGAGGAACAGAGGCGACCAAGTGGAAACATCAGCTTTCTGTGAAAAAGTGCATTCTTTCAAGATTTGCTGCATCTTAGACGGCAAGCGAGTAATCCACACCCACTACATCGTGTACTGCATTACAATAGCTAACAAACGACACTATTTCTAGAGTGATACTCGACTGCATATAAGAGTACCAGAGGCGACCATGTGGGAAACATCAGCTTTCTGTAAAAAAGTGCATTCTTTCAAGATTTGCTGCATCTTAGACGGCAAGCGAGTAATCGACACCCACTACATCGTGTACTGCATTACAATAGCTAACAAACGACACTATTTCTGGAGTGATACTCGACTGCATATAAGAGGAACAGAGGCGACCAAGTGGAAACATCAGCTTTCTGTGAAAAAGTGCATTCTTTCAAGATTTGCTGCATCTTAGACGGCAAGCGAGTAATCGACACCCACTACATCGTGTACTGCATTACAATAGCTAACAAACGACACTATTTCTAGAGTGATACTCGACTGCATATAAGAGTACCAGAGGCGACCAAGTGGGAAACATCAGCTTTCTGTAAAAAGTGCATTCTTTCAAGATTTGCTGCATCTTAGACGGCAAGCGAGTAATCGACACCCACTACATCGTGTACTGCATTACAATAGCTAACAAACGACACTATTTCTAGAGTGATACTCGACTGCATATAAGAGTACCAGAGGCGACCAAGTGGGAAACATCAGCTTTCTGTAAAAAAGTGCATTCTTTCAAGATTTGCTGCATCTTAGACGGCAAGCGAGTAATCGACACCCACTACATCGTGTACTGCATTACAATAGCTAACAAACGACACTATTTCTAGAGTGATACTCGACTGCATATAAGAGTACCAGAGGCGACCAAGTGGGAAACATCAGCTTTCTGTAAAAAAGTGCATTCTTTCAAGATTTGCTGCATCTTAGACGGCAAGCGAGTAATCGACACCCACTACATCGTGTACTGCATTACAATAGCTAACAAACGACACTATTTCTGGAGTGATACTCGACTGCATATAAGAGGAACAGAGGCGACCAAGTGGAAACATCAGCTTTCTGTGAAAAAGTGCATTCTTTCAAGATTTGCTGCATCTTAGACGGCAAGCGAGTAATCGACACCCACTACATCGTGTACTGCATTACAATAGCTAACAAACGACACTATTTCTAGAGTGATACTCGACTGCATATAAGAGGAACAGAGGCGACCAAGTGGAAACATCAGCTTTCTGTGAAAAAGTGCATTCTTTCAAGATTTGCTGCATCTTAGAAGGCAAGCGAGTAAACCACACCCACTGCATCGTGTAGTGCATCATACTAGCTACCAAACAAAACTATTTCTAGAGTGATACTCGACTGCATATAAGAGGAACACAGGCGACCAAGTGGAAACATCCGCTTTCTGTGAAAAAGTGCATTCTTTCAAGATTTGCTGCATCTTAGACGGCAAGCGAGTAAACCACACCCACTGCATCGTGTAGTGCATCACACTAGCTACCAAATGACACTATTTCTAGAGTGATACTCGACTGCATATAAGAGGAACAGAGGCGACCAAGTGGGAAACATCAGCTTTCTGTAAAAAGTGCATTCTTTCAAGATTTGCTGCATCTTAGACGGCAAGCGAGTAAACCACACCCACTACATCGTGTACTGCATTACACTAGCTAACAAACGACACTATTTCTAGAGTGATACTCGACTGCATATAAGAGGAACAGAGGCGACCATGTAGTAACATCAGCTTTCTATGAAAAAGTGCATTCTTTCAAGTTTTGCTGCATCTTAGACGGCAAGCGAGTAAACCACACCCACTGCATCGTGTAGTGCATCACACTAGCTACCAAACAAAACTATTTCTAGAGTGATACTCGACTGCATATAAGAGGAACAGAGGCGACCATGTAGTAACATCAGCTTTCTATGAAAAAGTGCATTCTTTCAAGTTTTGCTGCATCTTAGACGGCAAGCGAGTAAACCACACCCACTGCATCGTGTAGTGCATCACACTAGCTACCAAATGACACTATTTCTAGAGTGATACTCGACTGCATATAAGAGGAACAGAGGCGACCAAGTGGGAAACATCAGCTTTCTGTAAAAAGTGCATTCTTTCAAGATTTGCTGCATCTTAGACGGCAAGCGAGTAAACCACACCCACTACATCGTGTACTGCATTACACTAGCTAACAAACGACACTATTTCTAGAGTGATACTCGACTGCATATAAGAGGAACAGAGGCGACCATGTAGTAACATCAGCTTTCTATGAAAAAGTGCATTCTTTCAAGTTTTGCTGCATCTTAGACGGCAAGCGAGTAAACCACACCCACTGCATCGTGTAGTGCATCACACTAGCTACCAAATGACACTATTTCTAGAGTGATACTCGACTGCATATAAGAGGAACAGAGGCGACCAAGTGGGAAACATCAGCTTTCTGTGAAAAAGTGCATTCTTTCAAGATTTGCTGCATCTTAGACGGCAAGCGAGTAAACCACACCCACTGCATCGTGTAGTGCATCACACTAGCTACCAAATGACACTATTTCTAGAGTGATACTCGACTGCATATAAGAGGAACAGAGGCGACCAAGTGGAAACATCAGCTTTCTGTGAAAAAGTGCATTCTTTCAAGATTTGCTGCATCTTAGACGGCAAGCGAGTAATCCACACCCACTACATCGTGTACTGCATTACAATAGCTAACAAACGACACTATTTCTAGAGTGATACTCGACTGCATATAAGAGTACCAGAGGCGACCAAGTGGGAAACATCAGCTTTCTGTAAAAAAGTGCATTCTTTCAAGATTTGCTGCATCTTAGACGGCAAGCGAGTAATCGACACCCACTACATCGTGTACTGCATTACAATAGCTAACAAACGACACTATTTCTGGAGTGATACTCGACTGCATATAAGAGGAACAGAGGCAACCAAGTGGAAACATCAGCTTTCTGTGAAAAAGTGCATTCTTTCAAGATTTGCTGCATCTTAGACGGCAAGCGAGTAATCGACACCTACTACATCGTGTACTGCATTACAATAGCTAACAAACGACACTATTTCTAGAGTGATACTCGACTGCATATAAGAGTACCAGAGGCGAGCAAGTGGGAAACATCAGCTTTCTGTAAAAAAGTGCATTCTATCAAGATTTGCTGCATATTAGACGGCAAGCGAGTAAACCACACCCACTGCATCGTGTAGTGCATCACACTAGCTACCAAACGACACTACTTCTAGAGTGATACTCTACTGCGTATAAGAGGAACAGAGGCGACCAAGTGGGAAACATTAGCTTTCTGTGAAAAAGTGCATTCTTTCAAGATTTACTGCATCTTAGACGGCAAGCGAGTAATCCACACCCACTACATCGTGTACTGCATTACAATAGCTAACAAACGACACTATTTCTAGAGTGATACTCGACTGCATATAAGAGTACCAGAGGCGACCAAGTAGGAAACATCAGCTTTCTGTAAAAAAGTGCATTCTTTCAAGATTTGCTGCATCTTAGACGGCAAGCGAGTAAACCACACCCACAGCATCGTGTAGTGCATCACACTAGCTACCAAACGACACTACTTCTAGAGTGATACTCGACTGCGTATAAGAGGAACAGAGGCGACCAAGAAGGAAACATCAGCTTTCTGTGAAAAAGTGCATTCTTTCAAGATTTGCTGCATCTTAGACGGCAAGCGAGTAATCGACACCCACTACATCGTGTACTGCATTACAATAGCTAACAAACGACACTATTTCTAGAGTGATACTCGACTGCATATAAGAGTACCAGAGGCGAGCAAGTGGGAAACATCAGCTTTCTGTAAAAAAGTGCATTCTATCAAGATTTGCTGCATATTAGACGGCAAGCGAGTAAACCACACCCACTGCATCGTGTAGTGCATCACACTAGCTACCAAACGACACTACTTCTAGAGTGATACTCTACTGCGTATAAGAGGAACAGAGGCGACCAAGAAGGAAACATCAGCTTTCTGTGAAAAAGTGCATTCTTTCAAGATTTGCTGCATCTTAGACGGCAAGCGAGTAATCCACACCCACTACATCATGTACTGCATTACAATAGCTAACAAACGACACTATTTCTAGAGTGATACTCGACTGCATATAAGAGTACCAGAGGCGACCAAGTGGGAAACATCAGCTTTCTGTAAAAAGTGCATTCTTTCAAGATTTGCTGCATCTTAGACGGCAAGCGAGTAAACCACACCCACTACATCGTGTACTGCATTACACTAGCTAACAAACGACACTATTTCTAGAGTGATACTCGACTGCATATAAGAGTACCAGAGGCGACCAAGTAGTAACATCAGCTTTCTATGAAAAAGTGCATTTTTTCAAGATTTGCTGCATCTTAGACGGCAAGCGAGTAATCGACACCCACTACATCGTGTACTGCATTACAATAGCTAACAAACGACACTATTTCTAGAGTGATACTCGACTGCATATAAGAGTACCAGAGGCGAGCAAGTGGGAAACATCAGCTTTCTGTAAAAAAGTGCATTCTATCAAGATTTGCTGCATATTAGACGGCAAGCGAGTAAACCACACCCACTGCATCGTGTAGTGCATCACACTAGCTACCAAACGACACTATTTCTAGAGTGATACTCGACTGCATATAAGAGGAACAGAGGCGACCAAGTGGAAACATCAGCTTTCTGTGAAAAAGTGCATTCTATCAAGATTTGCTGCATCTTAGACGGCAAGCGAGTAAACCACACCCACTGCATCGTGTAGTGCATCACACTAGCTACCAAACGACACTATTTCTAGAGTGATACTCGACTGCATATAAGAGGAACAGAGGCGACCAAGTGGAAACATCAGCTTTCTGTGAAAAAGTGCATTCTATCAAGATTTGCTGCATATTAGACGGCAAGCGAGTAAACCACACCCACTGCATCGTGTAGTGCATCACACTAGCTACCAAACGACAGTATTTCTAGAGTGATACTCGACTGCATATAAGAGTACCAGAGGCGACCAAGTAGTAACATGTGCTTTCTATGAAAAAGTGCATTCTTTCAAGATTTGCTGCATCTTAGACGGCAAGCGAGTAAACTACACCCACTGCATCGTGTAGTGCATTACATTAGCTAACAAACGACACTATTTCTAGAGTGATACTCGACTGCATATAAGAGGAACAGAGGCGACCATGTAGTAACATCAGCTTTCTATGAAAAAGTGCATTCTTTCAAGATTTGCTGCATCTTAGACGGCAAGCGAGTAAACCACACCCACTGCATCGTGTGGTGCATTACACTAGCTACCAAACGACACTATTTCTAGAGTGATACTCGACGGCATATTAACGGTGCACTGGCATTAGGTTTTCGATGAGCATTTGCATTAATTTAAGATTTTTTCATCTTATTTAGACGGCAGGCGTGTAAACTACACTCACTGTATCGTACAGAACATTACACTAACTATCAAAAGTGATAATCCACGGTATATTAGGCGTGCACAGGCAATAACTTAGAAAAAAAGAAAATAGTGTACTTGTAAGTATACGCCCCGAACTTGGAGTAAAATCAGTCCTAAGTGTTTTAGTAGTATATTTTAGGATATTCAATTTAGAATCGGAGTCCTTTTTAACCGACGAAAAAAACGGAGGAGGTTCTCAAGTCAACGCATATATATATATATATTTCTTATGGATGACCACGCATAACTTTTTACAGAGTAGTCCGATTTTGATAATTCTTTTTTTATTAGACAGGGTATACCTCAAAGTTGGTCCCACATAAATTTTAAATAAAATGTTCAACCCTAAGGGTAGGAAAACAGGGGATGATTGATTGTTCTCTTACTGATTGAAATGTATGAAACGCATGTGCGTGTGTGTGTGTATTGTGTTGTGTTGTGTTGTCGTGTGAAAAACCTCACGATGAATGAACTTTAGACCTGTCAGTAAGTGTACCTAAGTATATATTTTTGTAATTATTTTGACTTTTTAATTAACCTTAATAACTAAGTTCTTAAATGAATCTAAGTGTACCTATGTAATTTTGAGTCGGCGCCAAACTATCAATGAACAAAAATTACTCCAAACAAGTACAAGTTACACCAAATCAAATCTTTGTTAATTGATTGTTGGGCGCCGACTCAAAATTACTTAGGTACAAGTAATTTTGGTCATTGCACACTCTACCTGAGAGTGTGCGACAGTTTAACGTCATATCGAGGACGAAAAAGTAGAAGAGGAAAAAATACATATTGAATTTAAAATAAAAACCGCGGTTTCGCTTCTCCTGAAAAACAGCGTTTTGTCTTTCACGCTCAATGGTATCGATATTATTTACAAATTTTATATTACAATCTGATTTTGCTTTTTTTTCATTTATTTTCTTTGATTTATTTTACGTTTCTTTATTGTAACGATACATTATTTTAGTTTTGATTTATTGTAATGACATAAGTCGCATAAGTTATTAAATTTTTTATTTTTTTCTTTGTATGTCATACCTTTGTCGCTGTCCTTTACGCTAACATAACATACAAAATGTATGGACCTCTTACAGCACAGACATTTAAATTCTTGAAATTGTATCAGTTTACCGCAGAATAGGCAAACATTTTCCATAGTTTCGCTGTATTCTATTAAACGACATTTTAGTTCCTTGCGGTAAACGTCAAAGTTCCTTTTTTGGGTGAGCTTTTTATTTTCCACTATAAGGCTGAAAAAATGAACTATTATGGGTCCACAATTATAACCGTCAGTCTGCAACACATGACGTGGCGTTTGTATTTGTTTTATTGATTTTGCTATTCCCTTTTGGACTAATAACTCGTTGATTCGCTTTCTGTAATCTTTTTTGATTCGGCTTTCCTTGCCCAGGGGATCCAATATGGTCAATGTATTATCTTTTAAAGATAGTATAGCCAGTGTGTAATGCTCCATCAAACATATTGGGAACACGTTGTCTTTTTCGTAAGACAAGTGAATGTTGTTGACAAATTGAGGTAATTTATTGCAGTCTTCAAAAATGTGGCACGACTTTGCCACGCTAAATAAATTGGCTCTATTTTCAAAATTATATGTATGTAAGATGTGATCCACTGCAAAATTTGTTAAATAATTTTCTGGGTCTAAGCTTTTGAAATCCTCCACAAGTAGTTCTCCGAATTTTTGGTTCGGAATGGACATCCGAGTAACAATATATCCTCTGGCGTCTGGTAAAAAGTCATAAAAGTCGGGATTTTTGAATAATCCATTTCCATAGCGTGGAATATTCTCATACCATGTGACACTCGGATGTTCATTCCTATCATCTTCATTCAAAGCCTCAAAACGGCACGAATTGATGTCATCCGTTACTCGAAGGACGCATTTGTGACACATAAAAGTTTCGCCGATAGTGTCTTTAGAAACTTCGATTGCACAAGTTGCGTGAATCCAGTTGTCACACTTATCGCATGCAACCCACGATGTAACCTCATCTGGACCCGTTCCAGTACCGTGCCCGCAGTAAAAACAATTATAGAGGTCATCTGCATCTTCAATCAGCTTGACTGGCTTAACGGATGGAGGATGTTGAGGAACGTCGCTTGATATATTCGTGTTGGAAAATACCGGAAGGCCCGGTTTCTTTAAAAATCGTCCAGTGAAATGGGTATAGCCACGTAGAGTTTTTTTTTGCCAACGTTCTACTGGGTTGTTCTCTTTTTCTTGATCAATTTCTCTGTTTGATTTCGTAAGTCTGGTTTTAGGAATTGCATGTATTATCTCGATTGATTTTGATATAGTTTCCGCTCTTAATTTCCGTAACAACTGGGTGCATTTTAAATTTTTTTGGCCCTTCAACACGTTTGTCTTTAAATGTCCAAAATAGTTTTCGATGGGAGCATTGCTCACCCGCTTTTCCTTTATCAAGTTAGTCCACATCGGCAAAAATGGAATGTATTTGGTAAGGATCGTTTGGAATAGCAAAGGTTCATATAATGAGTTTTGATTTTGTCCAATATCGTTAAATTCAGTCTGATCTATAACTTGTACAGCACGTTTGTAGAATGGGCTATTTCTAAACATGGAAGTCTTAATTTTGACATGTTTCGATAAGGAAGTAACTGTAGTCCCTATGTTAATAACGGATTCTGTTGTTTGAGCATCAAGCTGACAAAGTAATATAATATTTTCTTGCGCGGTTGTTGAATCCGTTGAAACATATTTGCTGTGCAACAGGATGAATATATTTCGAATGAACTCATCGACCTGCTCTAACGACGAAGCCATGACAAGATTGGCTAGTATATCTTTGAACATTTTTTTATCTGTCAAGTTACTGATATCAATGTCCTTGCAGAAGTTTTTGACCAAATGAGCACAGCATAGGAAGAGCGGTGTTATTTCTTTGTTTTCATTGATTTTATTAGTGTGCGTTAACATGTTATAGACACAAATAAGATAGTCCAACAGACTACATTCATTAAAAGCCTGGCAACTTGCATTGATGAGCACAAAGCTCATGTCTGTTACAACACCTGAAAAGGCGGGCCAACTATTATTTTCGGCACAAAGCCGTCTGAAATCAATCAGCATTTTATAGACGGAGTTTGTGTCATGACAGGAAGTGATCATATCGTACACGCTGAAAATCCTTCTATTTGTAGGTATTTGTATGACCCCTGAGTAAAGGTAGACGCGATTGCATTTAAGTACACCAAATTCACTACACACTGGTTTTTTAACAACACTACCCGTGGCATCCAGATGTAGTAACGGTTCATGCTGTTTTTGGAATTTCAAAACTGACATTTGTTCTTTGCTGTGTATTTTAACTGTAAACGGAAATGAAACTTCTCGGACGTAATTAGGGTGGTCTTGTTGAAATAAAACCAGATCTATAACATCATTTTTAGATCGGTCATTGATACAGAGTGCTTCGGATTTTATTTTCCTTATGGTGTCATCGGATTTAACATTTTGCAAAGATTTGGTAGTATGTAACAATTCAGTATTTAAATTCAAAAGGTCGTCTTTTTTGGCTGTTGAGGGTTTGATGTTATGTAATTTTCTTTTTGTTAATAGTCTGTCGACACCGCGCACTTGCGCCGTTAATTGTATTAAGTGTGAGTAATTAATACTTTGACTGAGCACAGTAACGGTTTTGTCTTTTTTCAGTATGACTTTAAACTTTTTACATTTCTCGTGTTTACATTCACAGTTGATTACTATGTCGGAATTTGATTTGTATTTAACGTAATTTACAACGAAAATGCACGTGTTGTTTACTTTTTTATTAATGTATTTTTTTATTATGTATGGATACACAAACACGTCCATTTTTTTTTCATTTGTAAAAAGTTTGTCCCATATATCTTTTTTTAAGGAAAAGCTGCCTTCTAATACAGTACATTTCAGCATTGAATCTATCCCTGGGGTGTTTTTTGAGCATTTTGGCAGAATTGTTTTGTTTCGCCCTGGACTAGATATATTCAATATTTCCTTAGAAACCTTCGGTACGTCCGGGGAAACGTCACATTCTACTCGAACGGGTTCGTATGAGGGACTCGCAGGTATAGGAATTTCCACAGAACCTGATTGCCGTTTTTCCTTTCTTATCGTGACGTCAGGCAATGGAGAAACATTGCTGGATGTTTCCAAGGGCTCAAGCACATGTTCTTCTGTGGTAACTGATTGTCTTTTTTCCCCTGTGATTGTGACGTCGGGCAATGACGAATGATTGCTAGATGTTTCCGAGCCCCCAAAATCAGGGCTATTCGTCCTGATATAACCAGATATGGACAAAACATTATCATTTACCGCCAACTTTGAGCAAGATCTCTCAGATGGCAGCTGGCTGGGTGCACCCGATTTGTATAAAGATAGCCAATACTTGTATATATACATCCTGTTACGTAATGTATTTTTCTTTTTTAATTTTTTGCACAGTTGCTCGTAGAATTGGTTTGATTGACGATATGAAGCCGGTTTTGTTGGACATTTTTGCTCAATTAAATATGTTTTTATTTTTTCAATATTAGGTTCATAGCAGGAGAAGTCATTAAATCTTCGTGTTTTTAGAATTTTTTTTATATTGCTTTTGTATGCATATTTTTTGTGTTTTAAAGCCTTAGCAATTTCTTTAATTTTAATTTCGTTATCGTTAACATTTTCGATAATAACTTTTATAGTTTCTTTAGAAATCATTTTTTTAAACAATCAACACATTGAGTGCCAGGAACCCGCTAGGTGGGCCCTCTGTTCGTAGTCGCATTCCTCTACAAAGCGGAAAGACGCCGGAATCGGCTACGATCATAGCGTGTAGGTAGCGAATGCTGGCACGGAAAGTGTTAAAAAACAACTGAGCTGAGGCTGACGACACTGCGTAATAAGTACTGTCAACTGCTGAAGCACAAAAACCATTTACGCAAACGATACAATTTATGCCAGCGCAACTGAATAGCGACAGTGTCGGTTAGCGAATGAACCGCGCGCGCGGCCAGACCAAAGGCCAGCTAATAAAATTACGCACACAAATATGGCGCACTGAGCTCTGATTGGCAGCACTCCGCTGCAGTATGCATACGTATGCTATTCGCCGAAAGAGCGCGCCGTCACATGACAAAGAAAATTTAATGAATTAACTAATTTTGTTTTAAAGGAAGTCATTTACTTAACAGTTAATGCATATTCCTGTCAAATAAAGTGGTTACGATCCGATCCTAACTGGTTTATTGAGTAAATATATAGTTCCGAGCTTTTCGCGCACGCGCACGCACAATGCCGCAATCGTGTTGTTATACGTGTGTGTGGGAGCTACCTTTGTTGCATAGTTCACTACTCGCCGGTAGAGGGCACTATCGCGAGAAAACGGAAAACCAAATATTTAGCCTTTTTGCCTTAACAGACAGGTACCTACTTAACAGTTGATGCATATTTCTGTTAAACAAAGTGGTTACTATCCGATTCTGACCGGTTTATTGAGTATATAGTTCCGAGTTTTTCGCGCAAGCGCACACACAGCGCCGTAATCGTCTTGTTACACGTGTGTGCGTGAGTCTCCTTTTTTGCATAGTGTCTCTACCCGCTGGTAGAATGCGCTATCGCGAGATCACGGAAAATCAAATATTTAGCTAAAACATCTTAACAAACATGTACCTACTAAACAGTCGATACCTTTTTCTGTCATAAAAAGTGGCAACTATCCATATCCGCGCCTTTCCAGCATTAATAGCGTTGCCGTGTTGTATGTGTACGTGAACACCGGTACTTGGCGGTGTTAAACCCACGCACACATATAGAAATATATCTGGGAATGCCTAATTTTGCTATTTACCGCCAGAGGGCCATTGCATTTAAGAGTAACTATCCCATACTGCGGTCGAATATTTCTAAAGAACGTTAAGGGATGTCGCTTGGAGCACCACTGACGGATATTAATATTTTACGTTATACGAAATCTCAAATATTATCATTCACTTTCACTTATCAATTTTTTTTAATAAAAACAACCAGACACAGGCCTTAATAGATCGTAAATCGATTCAAAATAATTTATAACATCCTTTATTTGTGCGCCATCTAGTGAACGGCTTGACCTTTATTACAGCTTAGCTTGTAAGTGGACAAAGTATACATGCGCAGGATTCTAGTAGGATAAGTGTCCATAGATGGCGCTGTTTTAAACCTGATATATTTACTTAACCTAGACGCATTGTTGTTACGAAAATATATAAATAAGTTTCTGTCAAAAATTTCATTTTTGGTACAAGCTTTTATTGCCGACTGTACTTTTCTGTATACCATCATCAACTGCTCATTGAGACGATTCTAACGAGCCCCAACTCGATAGGGTTATGTGGTTTTATTTCGGAGTTCCTATGGCCACCTTCTGTCTCTATCATGGATGGTACCATAATATTGAATTGTCATCCAAACTATAGTTATACCCAAAATTTCAGCTCAATCGGTCATTATTCACATTTCGAATAAAAACTGTAATTTATGCAATTGATTCAAATTACGGTAGGAGAGTAGGTATTTCTAGAAATTTTAAAGTGCTTGCTAGACGGTCGCCAACACGACCCTCCGACCGAGCGACCTTGGTCCGCACCGACCGTGTAGACAGTAATTTGCAGCAAGATTTCATACTACAGTGCTGTCGGTGCCGACCAACGTCGCTCGGTCGGAGGGGCGTGTTGGCGACCGTCTTGCAGAATTTTAAGAATAAGTAGTTATACTAATCTACCAAGGTACAGGTAAGTTCATAATAGGATTACTAATAATCTATATATATAAACGTAAAAGTCCTGACTGAATGATTGACTGACTGACTGACTGACTAACTGACTGAATGACTGACTCACTCACTTAAATCAACGCCCAGCCCAAACCGTTGAACCTAGAAAGCTGATTTTTTCACAATAGGTAGTTTATATAACGTAAGTATCCACAAAGAAGGGATTTTTGAAAATTCCACCCTCAAGGGGTAAAAAGGGGGTTGAAAGTTTGTATGGGGATGGAGTAAAATTTTAAGTGAGAGACTTGAAACTTTGTGAAACTTTGTGGACTCCTTATTACAATACGAGAAAAATCATTTAAGGGTTTTGAAAATTACTACCCTTAAGCGGGTTAAATAGGGGTGCAATATTTGTATAGGGGAAATATTATTTTTTGAACTAGAGACTTGAAACATTGTACAAAGATTACATATTAGAAAACAAAAAAAGTACTTTAGCTGCGTTTTAGAAAATCATACTAAGGGGGTTAGATAGTTTGAATGGAGGGAACTTTATTTTTTAAGCTAGGAACTTGAAACTTTGTACACAGATAGACAGATTACTTATTTGAATACAAAAAAGGACTAAGCGTTTTGGAAAAATCCACACCCAAAACTTGAATTTTCACAGAAAGCTGATTTTTCTACGTGATCGCCTCTGCTACTCTTATATGCAGTCGAGTATCACTCTAGAAATAGTGTTGTTTGTTAGCTAGTGTAATGCACTACACGATGCAGTGCGTGTAGTTTACTCGCTTGCCGTCTAAGATGCAGCAAATCTTGAAAGAATGCACTTTTTCATAGAAAGCTGAAGTTACTACTTGGTCGCCTCTGGTACTCTTATATGCAGTCGAGTATCACTCTAGAAATAGTGTCGTTTGTTAGCTAGTGTATTGCTCTACACGATGCAATGGGTGTGGTTTACTCGCTTGCCGTCTAAGATGCAGCGAATCTTGAAAGAATGCACTTTTTCACAGAAAGCTGATGTTTCCCACTTGGTCGCTCTGGTACTCTTATATGCAGTCGAGTATCACTCTAGAAATAGTGTCGTTTGGTAGCTAATGTAATGCACTGCACGATGCAGTGGGTGTGGTTTACTCGCTTGCCGTCTAAGATGCAGAAAATCTTGAAAGAATGCACTTTTTCATAGAAAGCTGATGTTACTACCTGGTCGCCTCTGGTACTCTTATATGCAGTCGAGTATCACTCTAGGAATAGTGTCGTTTATTAGCTAGTGTAATGCACTACACGATGCAATGGGTGTAGTTTACTCGCTTGCCGTCTAAGATGCAGCAAATCTTGAAAGAATGCATTTTTTCATAGAAAGCTGATGTTACTACTTGGTCGCCTCTGGTACTCTTATATGCAGTCGAGTATCACTCTAGCAATAGTGTCGTTTGGTAGCTAGTATAATGCACTACACGATGCAATGGGTGTGGTTTACTCGCTTGCCGTCTAAAATGCAGCAAATCTTGAAAGAATGCACTTTTTCACAGAAAGCTGATGTTACTACTTGGTCGCCTCTGGTACTCCTATATGCAGTCGAGTATCACTCTAGAAATAGTGTCGTTTGGTAGTTAGTGTGATGCACTACACGATGCATTGGCTGTGGTTTACTCGCTTGCCGTCTAAGATGCAGCGAATCTTGAAAGAATGCACTTTTTCACAGAAAGCTGATGTTTCCCACTTGGTCGCTCTGGTACTCTTATATGCAGTCGAGTATCACTCTAGAAATAGTGTCGTTTGGTAGCTAATGTAATGCACTGCACGATGCAGTGGGTGTGGTTTACTCGCTTGCCGTCTAAGATGCAGAAAATCTTGAAAGAATGCACTTTTTCATAGAAAGCTGATGTTACTACCTGGTCGCCTCTGGTACTCTTATATGCAGTCGAGTATCACTCTAGCAATAGTGTCGTTTGGTAGCTAGTATAATGCACTACACGATGCAATGGGTGTGGTTTACTCGCTTGCCGTCTAAAATGCAGCAAATCTTGAAAGAATGCACTTTTTCACAGAAAGCTGATGTTACTACTTGGTCGCCTCTGGTACTCCTATATGCAGTCGAGTATCACTCTAGAAATAGTGTCGTTTGGTAGTTAGTGTGATGCACTACACGATGCATTGGCTGCGGTTTACTCGCTTGCCGTCTAAGATGCAGCGAATCTTGAAAGAATGGACTTTTTCACAGAAAGCTGATGTTTCCCACTTGGTCGCTCTGGTACTCTTATATGCAGTCGAGTATCACTCTAGAAATAGTGTCGTTTGGTAGCTAATGTAATGCACTGCACGATGCAGTGGGTGTGGTTTACTCGCTTGCCGTCTAAGATGCAGAAAATCTTGAAAGAATGCACTTTTTCATAGAAAGCTGATGTTACTACCTGGTCGCCTCTGGTACTCTTATATGCAGTCGAGTATCACTCTAGGAATAGTGTCGTTTATTAGCTAGTGTAATGCACTACACGATGCAATGGGTGTAGTTTACTCGCTTGCCGTCTAAGGTGCAGCAAATCTTGAAAGAATGCATTTTTTCATAGAAAGCTGATGTTACTACTTGGTCGCCTCTGGTACTCTTATATGCAGTCGAGTATCACTCTAGAAATAGTGTCTTTTGGTAGCTAGTATAATGCACTACACGATGCAATGGGTGTGGTTTACTCGCTTGCCGTCTAAGATGCAGCAAATCTTGAAAGAATGCACTTTTTCACAGAAAGCTGATGTTTCCACTTGGTCGCCTCTGTTCCTCTTATATGCAGTCGAGTATCACTCTAGAAGTAGTGTCGTTTGGTAGCTAGTGTGATGCACTACACGATGCAGTGGGTGTGGTTTACTCGCTTGCCGTCTAAGATGCAGCAAATCTTAATTGAATGCACTTTTTCATAGAAAGCGGATGTTTCCACTTGGTCGCCTCTGTTCCTCCTATATGCAGTCGAGTATCACTCTAGAAATAGTGTCTTTTGGTAGCTAGTATAATGCACTACACGATGCAATGGGTGTGGTTTACTCGCTTGCCGTCTAAGATGCAGCAAATCTTGAAAGAATGCACTTTTTCACAGAAAGCTGATGTTTCCACTTGGTCGCCTCTGTTCCTCTTATATGCAGTCGAGTATCACTCTAGAAGTAGTGTCGTTTGGTAGCTAGTGTGATGCACTACACGATGCAGTGGGTGTGGTTTACTCGCTTGCCGTCTAAGATGCAGCAAATCTTGATAGAATGCACTTTTTCATAGAAAGCGGATGTTTCCACCTGGTCGCCTCTGTTCCTCCTATATGCAGTCGAGTATCACTCTAGAAATAGTGTCTTTTGGTAGCTAGTATAATGCACTACACGATGCAGTGGGTGTGGTTTACTCGCTTGCCGTCTAAGATGCAGTTAATCTTGAAAGAATGCACTTTTTCACAGAAAGCTGATGTTTCCACTTGGTCGCCTCTGTTCCTCTTATATGCAGTCGAGTATCACTCTAGAAGTAGTGTCGTTTGGTAGCTAGTGTGATGCACTACACGATGCAGTGGGTGTGGTTTACTCGCTTGCCGTCTAAGATGCAGCAAATCTTGAAAGAATGCACTTTTTCACAGAAAGCTAATGTTTCCCACTTGGTCGCCTCTGGTACTCTTATATGCAGTCGAGTATCACTCTAGAAATAGTCTTGTCTGTTAGCTAGTGTAATGCACTACACGATGTAGTGGGTGTGGTTTACTCGCTTGCCGTCTAAGATGCAGCAAATCTTGATTGAATGCACTTTTTCATAGAAAGCGGATGTTTCCACTTGGTCGCCTCTGTTCCTCCTATATGCAGTCGAGTATCACTCTAGAAATAGTGTCTTTTGGTAGCTAGTATAATGCACTACACGATGCAATGGGTGTGGTTTACTCGCTTGCCGTCTAAGATGCAGCAAATCTTGAAAGAATGCACTTTTTCACAGAAAGCTGATGTTTCCACTTGGTCGCCTCTGTTCCTCTTATATGCAGTCGAGTATCACTCTAGAAGTAGTGTCGTTTGGTAGCTAGTGTGATGCACTACACGATGCAGTGGGTGTGGTTTACTCGCTTGCCGTCTAAGATGCAGCAAATCTTGATAGAATGCACTTTTTCATAGAAAGCGGATGTTTCCACTTGGTCGCCTCTGTTCCTTCTATAAGCAGTCGAGTATCACTCTAGAAATAGTGTCGTTTGGTAGCTAGTATAATGCACTACACGATGCAATGGGTGTGGTTTACTCGCTTGCCGTCTAAAATGCAGCAAATCTTGAAAGAATGCACTTTTTTACAGAAAGCTGATGTTTCCCACTTGGTCGCCTCTGGTACTCTTATATGCAGTCGAGTATCACTCTAGAAATAGTGTCGTTTGTTAGCTAGTGTAATGCACTACACGTTGCAATGGGTGTAGTTTACTCGCTTGCCGTCTAAGATACAGCAAATCTTGAAAGAATGCACTTTTTTACAGAAAGCTAATGTTTCCCACTTGGTGGCCTCTGGTACTCTTATATGCAGTCGAGTATCACTCTAGAAATAGTCTTGTCTGTTAGCTAGTGTAATGCACTACACGATGTAGTGGGTGTGGTTTACTCGCTTGCCGTCTAAGATGCAGCAAATCTTGAAAGAATGCACTTTTTCACAGAAAGCGGATGTTTCCACTTGTTCGCCTCTGTTCCTCTTATATGCAGTCGGGTATCACTCTAGAAATAGTGTCATTTGGTAGCTAGTGTGATGCACTACACGATGCAGTGGGCGTGGTTTACTCGCTTGCCGTCTAAGATGCAGCAAATCTTGAAAGAATGCACTTTTTCACAGAAAGCTAATGTTTCCCACTTGGTCGCCTCTGTTCCTCTTATATGCAGTCGGGTATCACTCTAGAAATAGTGTCATTTGGTAGCTAGTGTGATGCACTACACGATGCAGTGGGCGTGGTTTACTCGCTTGCCGTCTAAGATGCAGCAAATCTTGAAAGAATGCACTTTTTCACAGAAAGCTAATGTTTCCCACTTGGTCGCCTCTGGTACTCTTATATGCAGTCGAGTATCACTCTAGAAATAGTCTTGTCTGTTAGCTAGTGTAATGCACTACACGATGTAGTGGGTGTGGTTTACTCGCTTGCCGTCTAAGATGCAGCAAATCTTGAAAGAATGCACTTTTTTACAGAAAGCTAATGTTTCCCACTTGGTCGCCTCTGGTACTCTTATATGCAGTCGAGTATCACTCTAGGAATAGTCTTGTCTGTTAGCTAGTGTAATGCACTATACGATGCAGTGGGTGTGGTTTACTCGCTTGCCGTCTAAGATGCAGCAAATCTTGAAAGAATGCACTTTTTTACAGAAAGCTAATGTTTCCCACTTGGTGGCCTCTGGTACTCTTATATGCAGTCGAGTATCACTCTAGAAATAGTCTTGTCTGTTAGCTAGTGTAATGCACTACACGATGTAGTGGGTGTGGTTTACTCGCTTGCCGTCTAAGATGCAGCAAATCTTGAAAGAATGCACTTTTTTACAGAAAGCTAATGTTTCCCACTTGGTCGCCTCTGGTACTCTTATATGCAGTCGAGTATCACTCTAGAAATAGTCTTGTCTGTTAGCTAGTGTAATGCACTACACGATGTAGTGGGTGTGGTTTACTCGCTTGCCGTCTAAGATGCAGCAAATCTTGAAAGAATGCACTTTTTTACAGAAAGCTAATGTTTCCCACTTGGTCGCCTCTGGTACTCTTATATGCAGTCGAGTATCACTCTAGAAATAGTCTTGTTTGTTAGCTAGTGTAATGCACTACACGATATAGTGGGTGTGGTTTACTCGCTTGCCGTCTAAGATGCAGCAAATCTTGAAATAATGCACTTTTTCATAGAAAGCTGATGTTACTACTTGGTCGCCTCTGGTACTCCTATATGCAGTCGAGTATCACTCTAAAAATAGTGTCGTTTGGTAGTTAGTGTGATGCACTACACGATGCAGTGGGTGTAGTTTACTCGCTTGCCGTCTAAGATGCAGCAAATCTTGAAAGAATGCACTTTTTTACAGAAAGCTAATGTTTCCCACTTGGTCGCCTCTGGTACTCTTATATGCAGTCGAGTATCACTCTAGGAATAGTCTTGTCTGTTAGCTAGTGTAATGCACTATACGATGCAGTGGGTGTGGTTTACTCGCTTGCCGTCTAAGATGCAGCAAATCTTGAAAGAATGCACTTTTTTACAGAAAGCTAATGTTTCCCACTTGGTGGCCTCTGGTACTCTTATATGCAGTCGAGTATCACTCTAGAAATAGTCTTGTCTGTTAGCTAGTGTAATGCACTACACGATGTAGTGGGTGTGGTTTACTCGCTTGCCGTCTAAGATGCAGCAAATCTTGAAAGAATGCACTTTTTTACAGAAAGCTAATGTTTCCCACTTGGTCGCCTCTGGTACTCTTATATGCAGTCGAGTATCACTCTAGAAATAGTCTTGTTTGTTAGCTAGTGTAATGCACTACACGATATAGTGGGTGTGGTTTACTCGCTTGCCGTCTAAGATGCAGCAAATCTTGAAATAATGCACTTTTTCATAGAAAGCTGATGTTACTACTTGGTCGCCTCTGGTACTCCTATATGCAGTCGAGTATCACTCTAAAAATAGTGTCGTTTGGTAGTTAGTGTGATGCACTACACGATGCAGTGGGTGTAGTTTACTCGCTTGCCGTCTAAGATGCAGCAAATCTTGAAAGAATGCACTTTTTCACAGAAAGCTAATGTTTCCCACTTGGTCGCCTCTGGTACTCTTATATGCAGTCGAGTATCACTCTAGAAATAGTCTTGTCTGTTAGCTAGTGTAATGCACTACACGATGTAGTGGGTGTGGTTTACTCGCTTGCCGTCTAAGATGCAGCAAATCTTGAAAGAATGCACTTTTTTACAGAAAGCTAATGTTTCCCACTTGGTCGCCTCTGGTACTCTTATATGCAGTCGAGTATCACTCTAGAAATAGTCTTGTCTGTTAGCTAGTGTAATGCACTACACGATGTAGTGGGTGTGGTTTACTCGCTTGCCGTCTAAGATGCAGCAAATCTTGATAGAATGCACTTTTTCATAGAAAGCTGATGTTTCCACTTGGTCGCCTCTGTTCCTCTTATATGCAAACGAGTATCACTCTAGAAGTAGTTTCGTTTGGTAGCTAGTGTGATGCACTACACGATGCAATGGGTGTGGTTTACTCGCTTGCCGTCTAAAATGCAGCAAATCTTGAAAGAATGCACTTTTTCACAGAAAGCTGATGTTACTACTTGGTCGCCTCTGGTACTCCTATATGCAGTCGAGTATCACTCTAGAAATAGTGTCGTTTTGTAGTTAGTGTGATGCACTACACGATGCATTGGGTGTGGTTTACTCGCTTGCCGTCTAAGATGCAGCAAATCTTGATAGAATGCACTTTTTCATAGAAAGCTGATGTTTCCAATTGGTCGCCTCTTTTACTCCTATATGCAGTCGAGTATCACTCTAGAAGTAGTGACGTTTGGTAGCTAGTGTGATGCACTGCACGATGCAGTGGGTGAGGTTTACTCGCTTGCCGTCTAAGATGCAGCAAATCTTGATTGAATGCACTTTTTCATAGAAAGCGGATGTTTCCACTTGGTCGCCTCTGTTCCTCCTATAAGCAGTCGAGTATCACTCTAGAAATAGTGTCATTTGGTAGCTAGTATAATGCACTACACGATGCAATGGGTGTGGTTTACTCGCTTGCCGTCTAAAATGCAGCAAATCTTGAAAGAATGCACTTTTTTACAGAAAGCTGATGTTTCCCACTTGGTCGCCTCTGGTACTCTTATATGCAGTCGAGTATCACTCTAGAAATAGTGTCGTTTGTAAGCTAGTGTAATGCACTACACGTTGCAATGGGTGTAGTTTACTCGCTTGCCGTCTAAGATACAGCAAATCTTGAAAGAATGCACTTTTTTATAGAAAGCTGATGTTACTACTTGGTCGCCTCTGGTACTCCTATATGCAGTCGAGTATCATTCTAGAAATAGTCTTGTCTGTTAGCTAGTGTAATGCACTACACGATGTAGTGGGTGTGGTTTACTCGCTTGCCATCTAAGATGCAGCAAATCTTGAAAGAATGCACTTTTTCACAGAAAGCGGATATTTCCACTTGTTCGCCTCTGTTCCTCTTATATGCAGTCGAGTATCACTCTAGAAATAGTGTCATTTGGTAGCTAGTGTGATGCACTACACGATGCAGTGGGTGTGGTTTACTCGCTTGCCGTCTAAGATGCAGCAAATCTTGAAAGAATGCACTTTTTTACAGAAAGCTAATGTTTCCCACTTGGTCGCCTCTGGTACTCTTATATGCAGTCGAGTATCACTCTAGAAATAGTCTTGTCTGTTAGCTAGTGTAATGCACTACACGATGTAGTGGGTGTGGTTTACTCGCTTGCCGTCTAAGATGCAGCAAATCTTGAAATAATGCACTTTTTCATAGAAAGCTGATGTTACTACTTGGTCGCCTCTGGTACTCCTATATGCAGTCGAGTATCACTCTAAAAATAGTGTCGTTTGGTAGTTAGTGTGATGCACTACACGATGCAGTGGGTGTAGTTTACTCGCTTGCCGTCTAAGATGCAGCAAATCTTGAAAGAATGCACTTTTTCACAGAAAGCGGATGTTTCCACTTGTTCGCCTCTGTTCCTCTTATATGCAGTCAGGTATCACTCTAGAAATAGTGTCATTTGGTAGCTAGTGTGATGCACTACACGATGCAGTGGGTGTAGTTTACTCGCTTGCCGTCTAAGATGCAGCAAATCTTGAAAGAATGCACTTTTTCACAGAAACCTAATGTTTCCCACTTGGTCGCCTCTGGTACTCTTATATGCAGTCGAGTATCACTCTAGGAATAGTCTTGTCTGTTAGCTAGTGTAATGCACTATACGATGCAGTGGGTGTGGTTTACTCGCTTGCCGTCTAAGATGCAGCAAATCTTGAAAGAATGCACTTTTTTACAGAAAGCTAATGTTTCCCACTTGGTGGCCTCTGGTACTCTTATATGCAGTCGAGTATCACTCTAGAAATAGTCTTGTCTGTTAGCTAGTGTAATGCACTACACGATGTAGTGGGTGTGGTTTACTCGCTTGCCGTCTAAGATGCAGCAAATCTTGAAAGAATGCACTTTTTTACAGAAAGCTAATGTTTCCCACTTGGTCGCCTCTGGTACTCTTATATGCAGTCGAGTATCACTCTAGAAATAGTCTTGTCTGTTAGCTAGTGTAATGCACTACACGATGTAGTGGGTGTGGTTTACTCGCTTGCCGTCTAAGATGCAGCAAATCTTGAAAGAATGCACTTTTTTACAGAAAGCTAATGTTTCCCACTTGGTCGCCTCTGGTACTCTTATATGCAGTCGAGTATCACTCTAGAAATAGTCTTGTTTGTTAGCTAGTGTAATGCACTACACGATATAGTGGGTGTGGTTTACTCGCTTGCCGTCTAAGATGCAGCAAATCTTGAAATAATGCACTTTTTCATAGAAAGCTGATGTTACTACTTGGTCGCCTCTGGTACTCCTATATGCAGTCGAGTATCACTCTAAAAATAGTGTCGTTTGGTAGTTAGTGTGATGCACTACACGATGCAGTGGGTGTAGTTTACTCGCTTGCCGTCTAAGATGCAGCAAATCTTGAAAGAATGCACTTTTTTACAGAAAGCTAATGTTTCCCACTTGGTCGCCTCTGGTACTCTTATATGCAGTCGAGTATCACTCTAGGAATAGTCTTGTCTGTTAGCTAGTGTAATGCACTATACGATGCAGTGGGTGTGGTTTACTCGCTTGCCGTCTAAGATGCAGCAAATCTTGAAAGAATGCACTTTTTTACAGAAAGCTAATGTTTCCCACTTGGTGGCCTCTGGTACTCTTATATGCAGTCGAGTATCACTCTAGAAATAGTCTTGTCTGTTAGCTAGTGTAATGCACTACACGATGTAGTGGGTGTGGTTTACTCGCTTGCCGTCTAAGATGCAGCAAATCTTGAAAGAATGCACTTTTTTACAGAAAGCTAATGTTTCCCACTTGGTCGCCTCTGGTACTCTTATATGCAGTCGAGTATCACTCTAGAAATAGTCTTGTTTGTTAGCTAGTGTAATGCACTACACGATATAGTGGGTGTGGTTTACTCGCTTGCCGTCTAAGATGCAGCAAATCTTGAAATAATGCACTTTTTCATAGAAAGCTGATGTTACTACTTGGTCGCCTCTGGTACTCCTATATGCAGTCGAGTATCACTCTAAAAATAGTGTCGTTTGGTAGTTAGTGTGATGCACTACACGATGCAGTGGGTGTAGTTTACTCGCTTGCCGTCTAAGATGCAGCAAATCTTGAAAGAATGCACTTTTTCACAGAAAGCTAATGTTTCCCACTTGGTCGCCTCTGGTACTCTTATATGCAGTCGAGTATCACTCTAGAAATAGTCTTGTCTGTTAGCTAGTGTAATGCACTACACGATGTAGTGGGTGTGGTTTACTCGCTTGCCGTCTAAGATGCAGCAAATCTTGAAAGAATGCACTTTTTTACAGAAAGCTAATGTTTCCCACTTGGTCGCCTCTGGTACTCTTATATGCAGTCGAGTATCACTCTAGAAATAGTCTTGTCTGTTAGCTAGTGTAATGCACTACACGATGTAGTGGGTGTGGTTTACTCGCTTGCCGTCTAAGATGCAGCAAATCTTGATAGAATGCACTTTTTCATAGAAAGCTGATGTTTCCACTTGGTCGCCTCTGTTCCTCTTATATGCAAACGAGTATCACTCTAGAAGTAGTTTCGTTTGGTAGCTAGTGTGATGCACTACACGATGCAATGGGTGTGGTTTACTCGCTTGCCGTCTAAAATGCAGCAAATCTTGAAAGAATGCACTTTTTCACAGAAAGCTGATGTTACTACTTGGTCGCCTCTGGTACTCCTATATGCAGTCGAGTATCACTCTAGAAATAGTGTCGTTTTGTAGTTAGTGTGATGCACTACACGATGCATTGGGTGTGGTTTACTCGCTTGCCGTCTAAGATGCAGCAAATCTTGATAGAATGCACTTTTTCATAGAAAGCTGATGTTTCCAATTGGTCGCCTCTTTTACTCCTATATGCAGTCGAGTATCACTCTAGAAGTAGTGACGTTTGGTAGCTAGTGTGATGCACTGCACGATGCAGTGGGTGAGGTTTACTCGCTTGCCGTCTAAGATGCAGCAAATCTTGATTGAATGCACTTTTTCATAGAAAGCGGATGTTTCCACTTGGTCGCCTCTGTTCCTCCTATATGCAGTCGAGTATCACTCTAGAAATAGTGTCTTTTGGTAGCTAGTATAATGCACTACACGATGCAATGGGTGTGGTTTACTCGCTTGCCGTCTAAGATGCAGCAAATCTTGAAAGAATGCACTTTTTCACAGAAAGCTGATGTTTCCACTTGGTCGCCTCTGTTCCTCCTATAAGCAGTCGAGTATCACTCTAGAAATAGTGTCATTTGGTAGCTAGTATAATGCACTACACGATGCAATGGGTGTGGTTTACTCGCTTGCCGTCTAAAATGCAGCAAATCTTGAAAGAATGCACTTTTTTACAGAAAGCTGATGTTTCCCACTTGGTCGCCTCTGGTACTCTTATATGCAGTCGAGTATCACTCTAGAAATAGTGTCGTTTGTAAGCTAGTGTAATGCACTACACGTTGCAATGGGTGTAGTTTACTCGCTTGCCGTCTAAGATACAGCAAATCTTGAAAGAATGCACTTTTTTATAGAAAGCTGATGTTACTACTTGGTCGCCTCTGGTACTCCTATATGCAGTCGAGTATCATTCTAGAAATAGTCTTGTCTGTTAGCTAGTGTAATGCACTACACGATGTAGTGGGTGTGGTTTACTCGCTTGCCATCTAAGATGCAGCAAATCTTGAAAGAATGCACTTTTTCACAGAAAGCGGATATTTCCACTTGTTCGCCTCTGTTCCTCTTATATGCAGTCGAGTATCACTCTAGAAATAGTGTCATTTGGTAGCTAGTGTGATGCACTACACGATGCAGTGGGTGTGGTTTACTCGCTTGCCGTCTAAGATGCAGCAAATCTTGAAAGAATGCACTTTTTTACAGAAAGCTAATGTTTCCCACTTGGTCGCCTCTGGTACTCTTATATGCAGTCGAGTATCACTCTAGAAATAGTCTTGTCTGTTAGCTAGTGTAATGCACTACACGATGTAGTGGGTGTGGTTTACTCGCTTGCCGTCTAAGATGCAGCAAATCTTGAAATAATGCACTTTTTCATAGAAAGCTGATGTTACTACTTGGTCGCCTCTGGTACTCCTATATGCAGTCGAGTATCACTCTAAAAATAGTGTCGTTTGGTAGTTAGTGTGATGCACTACACGATGCAGTGGGTGTAGTTTACTCGCTTGCCGTCTAAGATGCAGCAAATCTTGAAAGAATGCACTTTTTCACAGAAAGCGGATGTTTCCACTTGTTCGCCTCTGTTCCTCTTATATGCAGTCAGGTATCACTCTAGAAATAGTGTCATTTGGTAGCTAGTGTGATGCACTATACGATGCAGTGGGTGTAGTTTACTCGCTTGCCGTCTAAGATGCAGCAAATCTTGAAAGAATGCACTTTTTCACAGAAACCTAATGTTTCCCACTTGGTCGCCTCTGGTACTCTTATATGCAGTCGAGTATCACTCTAGAAATAGTCTTGTCTGTTAGCTAGTGTAATGCACTACACGATGCAGTGGGTATGGTTTACTCGCTTGCCGTCTAAGATGCAGCAAATCTTGAAAGAATGCACTTTTTTACAGAAAGCTAATGTTTCCCACTTGGTGGCCTCTGGTACTCTTATATGCAGTCGAGTATCACTCTAGAAATAGTCTTGTCTGTTAGCTAGTGTAATGCACTACACGATGTAGTGGGTGTGGTTTACTCGCTTGCCGTCTAAGATGCAGCAAATCTTGAAAGAATGCACTTTTTTACAGAAAGCTAATGTTTCCCACTTGGTCGCCTCTGGTACTCTTATATGCAGTCGAGTATCACTCTAGAAATAGTCTTGTTTGTTAGCTAGTGTAATGCACTACACGATATAGTGGGTGTGGTTTACTCGCTTGCCGTCTAAGATGCAGCAAATCTTGAAATAATGCACTTTTTCATAGAAAGCTGATGTTACTACTTGGTCGCCTCTGGTACTCCTATATGCAGACGAGTATCACTCTAAAAATAGTGTCGTTTGGTAGTTAGTGTGATGCACTACACGATGCAGTGGGTGTAGTTTACTCGCTTGCCGTCTAAGATGCAGCAAATCTTGAAAGAATGCACTTTTTCACAGAAAGCGGATGTTTCCACTTGTTCGCCTCTGTTCCTCTTATATGCAGTCGGGTATCACTCTAGAAATAGTGTCATTTGGTAGCTAGTGTGATGCACTACACGATGCAGTGGGTGTGGTTTACTCGCTTGCCGTCTAAGATGCAGCAAATCTTGAAAGAATGCACTTTTTCACAGAAAGCTAATGTTTCCCACTTGGTCGCCTCTGGTACTCTTATATGCAGTCGAGTATCACTCTAGAAATAGTCTTGTCTGTTAGCTAGTGTAATGCACTACACGATGTAGTGGGTGTGGTTTACTCGCTTGCCGTCTAAGATGCAGCAAATCTTGAAAGAATGCACTTTTTTACAGAAAGCTAATGTTTCCCACTTGGTCGCCTCTAGTACTCTTATATGCAGTCGAGTATCACTCTAGAAATAGTCTTGTCTGTTAGCTAGTGTAATGCACTACACGATGCAGTGGGTGTAGTTTACTCGCTTGCCGTCTAAGATGCAGCAAATCTTGAAAGAATGCACTTTTTCACAGAAAGCGGATGTTTCCACTTGTTCGCCTCTGTTCCTCTTATATGCAGTCGGGTATCACTCTAGAAATAGTGTCATTTGGTAGCTAGTGTGATGCACTACACGATGCAGTGGGTGTGGTTTACTCGCTTGCCGTCTAAGATGCAGCAAATCTTGAAAGAATGCACTTTTTCACAGAAAGCTAATGTTTCCCACTTGGTCGCCTCTGGTACTCTTATATGCAGTCGAGTATCACTCTAGAAATAGTCTTGTCTGTTAGCTAGTGTAATGCACTACACGATGTAGTGGGTGTGGTTTACTCGCTTGCCGTCTAAGATGCAGCAAATCTTGAAAGAATGCACTTTTTTACAGAAAGCTAATGTTTCCCACTTGGTCGCCTCTAGTACTCTTATATGCAGTCGAGTATCACTCTAGAAATAGTCTTGTCTGTTAGCTAGTGTAATGCACTACACGATGTAGTGGGTGTGGTTTACTCGCTTGCCGTCTAAGATGCAGCAAATCTTGAAAGAATGCACTTTTTTACAGAAAGCTGATGTTTCCCACTTGGTCGCCTCTGGTACTCTTATATGCAGTCGAGTATCACTCTAGAAATTGTCTTGTCTGTTAGCTAGTGTAATGCACTACACGATGTAGTGGGTGTGGTTTACTCGCTTGCCGTCTAAGATGCAGCAAATCTTGAAAGAATGCACTTTTTTACAGAAAGCTGATGTTTCCCACTTGGTCGCCTCTGGTACTCTTTTATGCAGTCGAGTATCACTCTAGAAATAGTGTCGTTTGTTAGCCAGTGTAATGCACTACACGATGCAGTGGGTGTGGTTTACTCGCTTGCCGTGTAATATGCAGCAAATCTTGATAGAATGCACTTTTTCACAGAAAGCTGATGTTTCCACTTGGTCGCCTCTGGTACTCCTATATGCAGTCGAGTATCACTCTAAAAATAGTGTCGTTTGGTAGTTAGTGTGATGCACTACACGATGCAGTGGGTGTAGTTTACTCGCTTGCCGTCTAAGATGCAGCAAATCTTGAAAGAATGCACTTTTTCATAGAAAGCTGATGTTACTACTTGGTCGCCTCTGGTACTCCTATATGCAGTCGAGTATCACTCTCAAAATAGTGTCGTTTGGTAGTTAGTGTGATGCACTACACGATGCAGTGGGTGTGGTTTACTCGCTTGCCGTCTAAGATGCAGCAAATCTTGAAAGAATGCACTTTTTTACAGAAAGCTGATGTTTCCCACTTGTTCGCCTCTGGTACTCTTATATGCAGTCGAGTATCACTCTAAAAATAGTGTCGTTTGTTAGCTATTGTAATGCAGTACACGATGTAGTGGGTGTGGATTACTCGCTTGCCGTCTAAGATGCAGCGAATCTTGAAAGAATGCACTTTTTTACAGAAAGCTGATGTTTCCCACTTGGTCGCCTCTGGTACTCTTATATGCAGTCGAGTATCACTCTAGAAATTGTTTTGTCTGTTAGCTAGTGTAATGCACTACACGATGTAGTGGGTGTGGTATACTCGCTTGTCGTCTAAGATGCAGCAAATCTTGAAAGAATGCACTTTTTTACAGAAAGCTGATGTTTCCCACTTGGTCGCCTCTGGTACTATTTTATGCAGTCGAGTATCACTCTAGAAATAGTGTCATTTGGTAGCTAGTGTGATGCACTACACGATGCAGTGGGTGTGGTTTACTCGCTTGCCGTCTAAGATGCAGCAAATCTTGAAAGAATGCACTTTTTCATAGAAAGCTGATGTTACTACTTGGTCGCCTCTGGTACTCCTATATGCAGTCGAGTATCACTCTAAAAATAGTGTCGTTTGGTAGTTAGTGTGATGCACTACACGATGCAGTGGGTGTAGTTTACTCGCTTGCCGTCTAAGATGCAGCAAATCTTGAAAGAATGCACTTTTTCATAGAAAGCTGATGTTACTACTTGGTCGCCTCTGGTACTCCTATATGCAGTCGAGTATCACTCTAAAAATAGTGTCGTTTGGTAGTTAGTGTGATGCACTACACGATGCAGTGGGTGTAGTTTACTCGCTTGCCGTCTAAGATGCAGCAAATCTTGATAGAATGCACTTTTTCACAGAAAGCTGATGTTTCCACTTGGTCGCCTCTGGTACTCTTATATGCAGTCGAGTATCACTCTAGAAATAGTCTTGTCTGTTAGCTAGTGTAATGCACTACACGATGTAGTGGGTGTGGTTTACTCGCTTGCCGTCTAAGATGCAGCAAATCTTGAAAGAATGCACTTTTTTACAGAAAGCTGATGTTTCCCACTTGTTCGCCTCTGGTACTCTTATATGCAGTCGAGTATCACTCTAAAAATAGTGTCGTTTGTTAGCTATTGTAATGCAGTACACGATGTAGTGGGTGTGGATTACTCGCTTGCCGTCTAAGATGCAGCGAATCTTGAAAGAATGCACTTTTTCACAGAAAGCTGATGTTTCCCACTTGGCCGCCTCTGTTACTCTTATATGCAGTCGAGTATCACTCTAGAAATAGTGTCGTTTGTTAGCCAGTGTAATGCACTACACGATGCATTGGGTGTAGTTTACTCGCTTGCCGTCTAAGATGCAGCAAATCTTGAAAGAATGCACTTTTTCATAGAAAGCTGATGTTACTACTTGGTCGTCTCTGGTACTCCTATATGCAGTCGAGTATCACTCTAGAAATAGTGTCGTTTGGTAGTTAGTGTGATGCACTACACGATGCATTGGCTGTGGTTTACTCGCTTGCCGTCTAAGATGCAGCAAATCTCGATAGAATGCACTTTTTCACAGAAAGCTGATGTTTCCACTTGGTCGCCTCTGGTACTCTTATATGCAGTCGAGTATCACTCTAGAAATAGTCTTGTCTGTTAGCTAGTGTAATGCACTACACGATGTAGTGGGTGTGGTTTACTCGCTTGCCGTCTAAGATGCAGCAAATCTTGAAAGAATGCACTTTTTTACAGAAAGCTGATGTTTCCCACTTGGTCGCCTCTGGTACTCTTTTATGCAGTCGAGTATCACTCTAGAAATAGTGTCGTTTGTTAGCCAGTGTAATGCACTACACGATGCAGTGGGTGTGGTTTACTCGCTTGCCGTCTAATATGCAGCAAATCTTGATAGAATGCACTTTTTCACAGAAAGCTGATGTTTCCACTTGGTCGCCTCTGTTCCTCTTATATGCAGTCGAGTATCACTCTAGAAATAGTGTCGTTTGTTAGCTAATGTAATGCACTACACGATGCAGTGGGTATAGTTTACTCGCTTGCCGTCTAAGATGCAGAAAATCTTGAAAGAATGCACTTTTTCATAGAAAGCTGATGTTACTACTTGGTCGCCTCTGGTACTCTTATATGCCGTCGAGTATCACTCTAGAAATAGTGTTGTTTGTTAGCTAGTGTAATGCACTACACGATGTACTGGGTGTGGTTTACTCGCTTGCCGTCTAAGATGCAGCAAATCTTGAAAGAATGCACTTTTTCACAGAAAGCTGATGTTTCCCACTTGGTCGCCTCTGGTACTCTTATATGCAGTCGAGTATCACTCTAGAAATAGTGTCGTTTGGTAGCGAGTGTGATGCACTACACGATGCTGTGGGTGTGGTTTACTCGCTTGCCGTCTTAGTTGCAGCAAATCTTGATAGAATTCACTTTTTCACAGAAAGCTGATGTTTCCACTTGGTCGCCTCTGTTCCTCTTATATGCAGTCAAGTATCACTCTAGAAATAGTGTCTTTTGGTAGCTAGTGTGATGCACTACACGATGCAGTGGGTGTGGTTTACTCGCTTGCCGTCTAAGATGCAGAAAATCTTGATAGAATTCACTTTTTCACAGAAAGCTGATGTTTCCACTTGGTCGCCTCTGTTCCTCTTATATGCAGTCAAGTATCACTCTAGAAATAGTGTCTTTTGGTAGCTAGTGTGATGCACTACACGATGCAGTGGGTGTGGTTTACTCGCTTGCCGTCTAAGATGCAGCAAATCTTGATAGAATGCACTTTTTCACAGAAAGCTGATGTTTCCACTTGGTCGCTTCTGTTCCTCTTATATGCAGTCGAGTATCACTCTAGAAATAGTGTCTTTTGGTAGCTAGTGTGATGCACTACACGATGCAGTGGGTGTGGTTTACTCGCTTGCCGTCTAAGATGCAGAAAATCTTGATAGAATTCACTTTTTCACAGAAAGCTGATGTTTCCACTTGGTCGCCTCTGTTCCTCTTATATGCAGTCAAGTATCACTCTAGAAATAGTGTCTTTTGGTAGCTAGTGTGATGCACTACACGATGCAGTGGGTGTGGTTTACTCGCTTGCCGTCTAAGATGCAGCAAATCTTGATAGAATGCACTTTTTCACAGAAAGCTGATGTTTCCACTTGGTCGCTTCTGTTCCTCTTATATGCAGTCGAGTATCACTCTAGAAATAGTGTCTTTTGGTAGCTAGTGTGATGCACTACACGATGCAGTGGGTGTGGTTTACTCGCTTGCCGTCTAAGATGCAGAAAATCTTGATAGAATGCACTTTTTCACAGAAAGCTGATGTTTCCACTTGGTCGCCTCTGTTCCTCTTATATGCAGTCGAGTATCACTCTAGAAGTCGTGTCGTTTGGTAGCTAGTGTGATGCACTACACGATGCAGTGGGTGTGGTTTACTCGCTTGCCGTCTAAGATGCAGCAAATATTGATAGAATGCACTTTTTCACAGAAAGCTGATGTTTCCACTTGGTCGCCTCTGTTCCTCTTATATGCAGTCGAGTATCACTCCAGAAATAGTTTCGTTTGGTAGCTAGTGTGATGCACTACACGATGCAGTGGGTGTGGTTTACTCGCTTGCCGTCTAAGATGCAGCAAATCTTGAAAGAATGCACTTTTTCACAGAAAGCTGATGTTTCCACTTGGTCGCCTCTGTTCCTGTTATATGCAGTCGAGTATCACTCTAGAAATATTTTTGTTTGGTAGCTAATTGCTTGTTGCCTAAGGTGCAGAAATTATGATAATTGTATAAAAAATCACGTTGGCCGCTAAGTTGTGAAGTTAGCAGCCAAAGTGTATTTCTAGTTATTAGCGTTTCTGTATCTTTGGATTTGTTTTATTTTTGTTGTTTTCTTACACGAAAGTAGATTTTTTGCAGTTCTGCTTGTTTTGTCCGTATTCTTGTTGAAAATATACAGAACTTCTTAATTTGGTCGGGTTATCATCGGCCGCTAACTTTGGCCGCTAACTTCACACCGGTCACTGCACCTCCGTCCGGCGAAATTTGTATGCAGCTCCGCACCTCCGTCCGGAGATGCGACGTAGTGTGACATCCGCCTGATCAATCTCTAGAAAAGGGTAGAGCTCGGCGGTCAATTGCAATATCAGACCTTCAAGAGCATAAGCATCCACACAACCCTTGACGAACGTGTTACAATTTAAACTTTAACTAGCAGACTTTAAAGTGGTTATCGGAAGACTTAAATATTCGCATGCCGAGGAAAGTTAAGGCGCTGTACGGGGAAACCCGAGCCGCGGCACGCGAGCACACCGAAACAGGTTCGCTTGTAACTTTATCTTTATCATTCAAGTGCAGGTACGCACGAGTGGAAGAGGGACCGACCCAGATGGAGTAGCGGAACTTATCTCTATTTATAATTGGGCCGATGATACCCGGAGTTCATAACAGGACCGCGATGTGTCATCTGGGTTACTGTTTACTGTGATAAGAAGGTGGATATGATAATTACTTTTGTGAAAAAACATGTCAGGACAAGCGAACTTGGTTAAAATGTCTTCAAGTTCTGAGAAATATGGCGATGTAGAAGCAGTAAACAAACTGAGTAAAGTTATGTTAAATGGCGATAGCGAAGGGTAAAACACGCAGCATAATGGGTTAATTACAAAGATAGAAGGCGCGTAACCTATAAAAGAAGATGTACAATAAGGCTCTATCCGCGTCGACGAGCCGGAACTAAAGGCGGAACAGACTGTACAAAAGGCTTGTAGGTAATGACGCAGACCGAAAAAAAAGTAAGCCACAGTGAAAGTGGCAGTATCAAACCTCTGACAATCGAAATATAAAATTGGAACAAGCCGACCTCATTCCGTACGCGTCTTCGCCACACGGGTGGCGTGCGAAAATAAATCATTAAAATGAGTTCGTACGATTATCCTATGACTAAGACCCATTAATAACCGAAAACGTCCTGTGATCTCTGAATGAACCGTACCAGTGATTTTCTTTACGACAAAAAATTGTTCCGCTCTGATACGCAATTATTTTACCAGCTTTCACTTCTAGAACGCTGCGCGAAACATTGCAACTCCAATAAAGGTACTATGTATTTTGAAACTATATCGAATCGCAGAAACGTGGGTTAGTTATTGAATAACGAGTTGTTCGCGTCATTAAGTGAGATAAACAAGTATCGAGCGCACGGTATTCGCTGGTGTTTTGATACGACAGGCAGATTTGCATATTGCACAGTAGGTGTTTAGAAGAGTAACGTCACACGTCGCATTCAGTTGCATACGTAACTCCAGCGTCGAGCACGCTGAAAGGCTGCTGTTATTGTTGTACATAACGGTTGCTCTTCGATTTAAGAGCAAGTGCACTGGATATTGATGTAACAACGTGATTTAGCACTTCTATACATATTCATATAACTCCGTGTATAAGAGGAACAGCATTCTCACACAGATCGCATGTCCATATAGGCATTATGATCGCTTATGTTCTACTTGACATACCATGCCAAGATGGTATAGGAAGTCCTGTTTTACGTTTCTGAACATGCCTTATTATTTAATTACAATTCCGAGTCAAGGTTTTTAGAGTACGAAACTGGAAGAAAAGCAAGGGTCAATGGAATCTCCCCATGATTTTCATGGGCTCATTCTTTCGGATCACTTTTGAAGCTCTACATTATGCTGTCCAGGAGATACAATTGCCGCGTTAAGGTTCAAGTATTTCTTTTAGATCTTCTTCTTTGCATTAGCAGTTGCAAGAACTCTTGAGAACCTGTCCCATAGGTCTGTCTAATTGAAGTCCTTCAAACGCCTTATTATATGAAAGTTGAGTAAGTGCTTGGAGTAGGACAACAGTTGTCCGCCATTGTCCCAGCAATCATGAGTGCACTATTAAGAATAATTAGACTAAGGCACAGAATATTAATTCAAGTTGAGCAGAGCTCGCGGACGTTGCGGAACTGAGTGCGTACGCTTTCACTCGCGCCGGTGGGAACCTTCCATTTGATAATGTGAATATTCGGAAATTTCGCAACTCTCTGCAACATCATTAAGTTTTGCATATATGTGAATGTTGCTTTCACCAGTTTTAAAAGCTAATATGTCACGAATGGTTGGTATGAATGAGATAATTGTTAATATTGCTAAGGTTTCAAAGGCGAATTCCTCAAAATCTGATGACATCTATAGAAATATTTTAGAGAGAATCGTAAGAAGCCGTGACCAAGTAAATATGCCGACTCTTCCATAAATTAGATTTATATATTTGTCCGTGGACGGGCGTAGCGTTACATAGAACTGTAATAAACGAGCCACACTAATACAATTGTGCATGAATGATAACTTAAACATCTCAAGTTGCAGCATGCCTCGTTCGATGATTCGCGTGTCTTACGGCGTCCGTATCCTAACCTAACCTATTACCTTGATGATACGTCTTCAGACCAACGAGACAGCTATAATTCTGTGTGATGTTAGTTAACAAACGCTGTCCAACCTCTCATTTCGTCAGAGCCCGTAACGGGACGGCAACCCGTTCGCTCGTAATGTCGCGAAACGGTCATGCTAGCCCGGTTAGCCTCGGTGGCTCGCAATGCGATTTCAATGTGAAACGTTTTATTACTTATCTCTTGAGTCAAGGAAGTTGGGTGTTTTATGAAATCAGTGGTTATGTAGACTGATACGGGTAAGCAAGCAAGGTCTAATAAGCAAGAATACTTAAGTCTTAAAAAGCACCACAGATTGTCCCAATTCTCGAAGTAATCAGAAAATATTTAGATAATGAGTCCATTGATCATAAGAAGGGGTTGGAAACTATAAGTCACTTATGTGTTTATGGAAAACAAAACAACACGAATTCGACTAAGGCATTACAAAATATGAATCATGATGACAGCATATTATTATTATATAGAAAAACGGGCTACCCCGCTGGCCTATTGTGACCTATTTGATGTCGTCCACAGTTTATCCTTCCGCATTTGGGAATGTTTGTGGGAGTTTCCGACACGGACACATTTCATAATGCAGTGCAATGTTTTAGCGTTTGTCAAGATTGCGCTTCAATTGTGTTATCTAGTTCAGTAGATTAATAGGTGTTATGGTCAGTCCTGAATAGTCCTGATATTATTATCTCTTTATTCATATTTCATCTTAAGTTAGGTTTGTAGAATAATTTTATAAAAAGTAAAATATAAAACTATACATACAAAACATAAAATCATTATAAAAACCTAACCTAGGGTGCAGCCGGCAGCGAGGCGGGGCCTAAGCTACCGGCGGTCAGGGCGACAGAGACAGGAACCTCCTGACTATCCGCGCAGTATCCAGGAGTACCGCCTTCTGTATCTGACCCTTGATCCAGCCATCTCACTTCATGCCTTCATGCCAGTCTCTTGAGATGATGGTCGAGACTCTTCGCTATTAAACCGTTCGCCGAAACGATGTTGTAATTTATATTCAACATGTATCAAAATAATAACTATTTGCTACTACTAGCGCCATCTATTATAGTTCTTGTATACTGTGTATCTTGTCGTATGTAATCTGTTCCTTATTAAAAAGTTAGTTCCTTGTCAACTGCTAAACGGTCGTTTCATTATAGGTTATGTTCCCAGCAATTAATTGATATTCTCGCGATAGTTAAACTTGCAAGTTGTGCTGAATTAGTTTATTACGCAGATTGAGGATTCGCTGTGCCAGTGAAGATGACATCGAATTACGCGGTTAGTGTGCCGAAGTTAAAAGGGCGCGAGAACTACAGTGAGTGGGCTTTCGCGGCGGAGAATTTTCTTATTCTGGAAGGGACGGCAGATTACATCACGCAAGCAGTCAAACCAGAGGAAGCCGCAGCAGATGCGAAGACCAGGGCGAAATTAATCTTAACAATAGACTCGTCACTGTACGTACATATAAAAGACGTGAAGAGTACAAAGGAGTTGTGGACTAAACTAAAGAAAATGTTTGACGACTCAGGATTCACAAGAAGAATAAGTCTGTTACGGACTTTGATATCAATACGTCTCGAAAATTGTTCTTCTATGATATCTTACGTTACCCAAATCATAGAAACGAGTCAAAAGCTAAGTGGAACGGGATTCAATATCAACGACGAGTGGGTCGGATCTTTACTCTTGGCTGGATTATCTGAAAAATATTCGCCAATGATTATGGCGATTGAACATTCGGGTATGTCAATAACGGCTGATGCAATTAAAACGAAGTTGATGGACTTGGATGAAGACAGTAGCGACATCGGCGGAGCGTTTGGGAGTTTTCGCAAAAATAAGTATGGCAACACAGGTGGGACCAGAGACTTTAGACATACGTCAACGTCAACGTCAAAATCGAAACAGGTTAAGTTGATTAAATGTTATAATTGTAAACAGACCGGACATTATCGAAATCAATGTCCGAATGCCTCAAATCCCAGTAAGGATGTGCCGGAAAAGAAACATAGTGAACGTAGACAAACTAACGCGTTCAGTTCCGTGTTTTTAAGTGGCAATTTCTCCAAAAATGACTGGTTTTTGGACAGTGAGGCCAGTACACATTTAACCGCGAACGAACATTGGGTGAAAAATATTTCGTTTGAGCATCCCATCAAAGAAATTATAGTAGCCAACGAAGAAATAGTGACTGTTAAATGTTCAGGTGACGTGCAAATCACGACTGTCACGGACGACAGTGAATACGAAGTTATTGTCGAGAATGTACTGTGCGTTCCGAGTTTGACCACGAATCTGTTATCAGTGAGTCAGCTGATTGCAAAAGGCAACCGAGTGTTGTTTACAAGTGACGGCTGTGAAGTATTCAATAAGATTGGTGAATTAGTTGCTACCGCTTGTTTAACCAATGGAGTGTATAAGTTACGTATACCAGAAGGGTTAGTGGCTTCAGTGATGGTTCCGAGTGACATTTGGCATCGCAGACTTGGCCATGTCAATAGCAACTATTTGAATAAAATGCAGGATGCAGTGGAAGGCCTTACACTTGACAGAAAGGCAGATATATCCAAGTCGTCATGTGTAGTGTGCTGTGAAGGTAAACAGTGTCGTTTACCATTTCCGCATAGTAGCAACAGGTGCAATGAATTGATACACACAATACATACCGATATTTGTGGCCCATTCAACAATTCACTTGGTGGTTCAAGATATTACATACTGTTTGTTGATGACTATAGTCGCATGGTATTTGTTTACTTTATCAAAAATAAGAGTGAAGCGTTTGCTTGTTTTCGAAAATATAAAGCAAAGGTTGAGAATCAACTGAATAGAAAAATTAAGATTCTCAGAATTGATAATGGTAAAGAGTATTGTAACAAAGAATTTGACAATTATCTCACAAAAGAAGGCATTATCCATCAAAGAAGCAACCCATACACCCCGGAGCAGAATTCCTTAGCCGAGCGTTTTAACCGGACTGTTGTGGAAAAGGCAAGATGTCTTCTGTTTGACGCTGGATTGGAAGACAGTTTTTGGGCCGAAGCCACCCACACAGCTGTATATTTACAAAACAGAACAGTGGCAACAGCTCTGAATGGAAGAACCCCCTTAGAGCTGTGGATTGGCAAGAGACCTGATGTAAGCCATTTAAGAATATTTGGCAGTGTGGTCATGATGCACATACCCAAAGAGAAGAGGTCGAAGTGGCATAAAAAGGCAGAAAAAGGTATTCTGGTTGGATATTCAGAGGAAGTCAAGGGCTATAGAGTGTATAATCTAAGAACTAAAGACATCACAACAAGCCGTGATGTGACAGTGATGGAGAAGAACATGCCAGGAGGAAATGCAGTTCAGAGTGAAGAGTCTGCAGGAGGTGCAACTAAACCAGCAGAGATGTCAGTGGAGGAATCTAGGAGTGTCGAGCAATCAGAGCCAGAGTTGGAGCAGAGTGAAGAGTCTGCAGGAGGTGCAAGTAAACCAGCAGAGATGTCAGTGGAGGAATCTAGGAGTGTCGAGCAATCAGAGCCAGAGTTGGAGCAGAGTGAAGAGTCTGCAGGAGGTGCAAGTAAACCAGCAGAGATGTCAGTGGAGGAATCTAGGAGTGTCGAGCAATCAGAGCCAGAGTTGGAGACTCAGTACAGCTCTGACAGTGAATCATCTCAGCAAACATATTATGAGGTTGATGCAGATGAAACCTATGTCCCTGAAACTCTCTCGCCAAGCAGTAGTACAATCACAGTGCCTGAACCAGATCTAAACATCTTGAACAGACCGAGGAGGGAGCGGCAGCAGCCTGACTGGTTCAATCCAATGAGCTTTCTCACCACCACAGATCCTGAGCTCACCGTGAAGGAGGCTTTAAGCGGCCCTGAGAGTCTTCAGTGGAGGCAGGCAATGGATGAGGAGTGGGATTCATTCGAGAAGAATGGAGTGTTCGAGCTTGTTGATGCCCCGAGAGATGCTACAATAGTGCAATGTCGGTGGGTGTTAAAGAAAAAGTTCAAAAATGATAGTGAAGTGCAATATCGTGCAAGACTAGTTGCAAAGGGGTTTACCCAAAAATATGGACTGGACTATAACCTTACTTTCTCACCAGTGGTGCGGCATTCCACACTAAGATTATTGTTTGCTATAAGTGTAAAACTAGGTCTAGATATCACTCACTTAGACGTTAAAACTGCTTACCTTAATGGCTACCTGAAAGAGGACATTTACATGTGTGCGCCTGAAGGTTTTGTATCCGAAACAAATGGGAAAGTTCTCAAACTCAAGAAGGCTGTGTACGGGTTAAAACAATCAGCCTTAGCTTGGTATGAGAGGGTTAAGGATGTACTATGTAAAAATAATTTTAACAATTGCACACAAGAGCCATGTGTATTCACCAAAATTAATGGAAATGTTAAGGTAATAATAGCTTTGTATGTGAATGATTTTCTAATTTTCTCTAATAGTCAGGAAGAAACAAACAAGTTAAAATGTATTTTAAATTCTGAATTTGAAATAAAAGATTTAGGTGAGGTTCAAGAATACCTAGGAATGACTATTAATGTAAAGAAAATTCGTAACACTCATGAAATCACAGTTAGCCAACATAAATATATCGATGAGTTGTTGAAAAAATTTAATATGACTGATTGTAAAACAATTTATACTCCTATAGAGATCAAATTGAATATATCGAAGGCAGAAAAATGTACATCAGAAATTAGTTATCAAAAACTTATAGGGTCTCTAATGTATGTAGCAGTCATGACAAGACCTGATATAGCTTACTCCGTGAGCTACCTAAGTCAGTTTAATACTGGGTACAGTGTCGAACACTGGGCCTACGCAAAAAGAGTACTTCAATATTTAAAGAAAACTAAACTGTATTGCCTAAAGTTTAGTAGTAAAGGAGAAAGCTTACAAGGTTTTGTGGATGCTGACTGGGCCAGTGATAGCTTAGATAGGAAATCTTATACTGGATTTTGTTTTACAATGTCTGGCTCAGCTATTTCATGGCAGAGCAGAAAACAGAGAGTTACAGCGCTCTCTAGCACTGAGGCCGAATATGTTGCGCTCTCTGAAGCAGGTAGGGAAGCAATATATCTCAGAGAATTATTGTATGAGTTAACTGGATCTTTAGTAAAAATGAACTTATATTGTGATAATCAAAGTGCATTGAAAATGGCTACAAACCATCAGTGCCATAATCGATCAAAGCACATTGATGTTAAGCATCATTTTGTTAGAGAAATAGTTAAAAGTGGAAAGATAGAGATTAGTTACTTAAGTACAAATGAAATGCCAGCTGATTTACTAACCAAAGGTCTAGGTAGTATTAAACACTACAAATTTATGGAAAACTTAGGTGTTGTTAAATTGTAAATTTATACCTGTAATTTTGTATGGTATGGCGCTTACTTTATTTTGATAAGTGGAGGTGTTGTAATTTATATTCAACATGTATCAAAATAATAACTATTTGCTACTACTAGCGCCATCTATTATAGTTCTTGTATACTGTGTATCTTGTCGTATGTAATCTGTTCCTTATTAAAAAGTTAGTTCCTTGTCAACTGCTAAACGGTCGTTTCATTATAAACGACTATCGGGACGATGATCGTCAAATCAACATCCCACATGGCGGTTACCTCGTGAGCCAGGTCTAGGTACTTGCTGGCTTTGTCCTTCTCGGCCTTCACGAGGTTCTCGTCATGGGGGATGGTGATGTCGACGAGCACTGCCTGGCGTTTCTATCGATCTGTCAGCACGATATTGGCAAGAATAGTCCTGTCCGTGATGACAGATCGATCCCAATAGAGCGTGGCACGTCCATTTTCGAGAACTGGCGCAGGTGTGTACTTAGTAAGGCACTTCGGAGACCACAAAACCGTATAGCAGAGCAAGTTGCTGGTGAATAATTCTGGCTACAAGGTTATGTCTGTGCAAGTACTCGCCGTTAGCAAGATGACCACAACCGGAGATAATATGCCTGAGTGACTCCCCGGGACAGCTACATGCCCGACAAATGTCGACCGTACCGTCCTTCAGGATATACATCCGATAATTGTTCGTCATGATAACTTCGTACGCAATTGCACAGACAAAACCTTCGGTTTCCTCGAAGAGATCCCCGAAACGTAACCAGTTCACCGACGCGAGCAGATCTACATCGGGTCCTGTGAGGGCCTTGTAGAACCGCCCGTGTAGCTCCTTGCTCCTCCACACCGCCCTGCGATCCTCGACGCTCATTACTTTAAGTCTGCGCCAGTTCTCGTTTGCCAAGGAGAGCGGGGTGAAGTTTTCGTCTACTGCTACTACGTCGCGATGAATCCCACACTCGTTGTTAGGAAATAATCCCTGAGACTGCACACCTCGCGGTTATGGAGGTCTTTGGCATTTAAAAAGCCGCGACCTCCACACTTCCGCGAGATGTATAGTCTCATAGCAGACGAGCGTGGGTGTAGCATACGATGCGCAGTAAGCAGTACTCGGACTCTTCGGTCCAGGGCATCCAGCTCAGTCTGAGTCCACCTTAGTATGCCAAAGGAGTAAGTAAGCAAGGGCATCACCCAGGCGTTGAAGGCGCGCACCTTGTTGCCGCCTGACAAAAGACTATTAAGTACTTTGGTCATGCGATATTATTATTATTATTACTATTTGTTATTAATTGAAAAAAATATATTACATGAAAGTTATATTACAACGTATGATAGGAAAACAGGAATAATTCTTCATTTTTCCATCAGTGACCGTGTGAAATAGCACAAGTAAGGCTACGAAAACCATTTTACGGATGCAAGAATGGTTCCTCGTCATAAAGGTTTCAAATTCCTCAGTCTTATCTCCTTATTCATAATACATCTACATAGTACAGAAATGTATCGCCTCCTTATACAATACGACTGCCACTTTTCCTTTTTGTTCCGCTGCAAGCTTATGCTTGCTCTTCTTAATCCTGGTTCCCCTTGTCCTTTTATGTCCTTGTTTATAAAAAGCGTCTACCGTCTAGTCGTAAGGTGGTTACCTTTTTTCTTATTCTTCCCTCATATTCTCTATTTTGTGTCGGCTTCCTCATTGAACTCTCTTCGTTACTTCCATATCAATTTCCCCGTCCCCGGTTTGAAATGCGCCACCGAAAACAGCGCGCGCGCAAGCCAACATGGCCGCCTTATCTAGGTCACGGCAAATGCGCGGCGCCTGCTCTTACTAATTTTTAACCCGAAATCGCCTCGAGTTTGCATTGCGCGGTTGTGTCGAGAATGTTATGCGTATTTGTTCAGAGCGGCACGTTCCGAGGCTGGTTTGGTAAGTTCGGTATGTTATCGTCGTGGGTAAGTATCTGGATATTTGCTAACCTACTTCTAATTCTTCTAAATTGTGCACGTGTGTTGCAAGGAGTAGTTCTAGGACGTATACTTTACTTTTCTTCTCTTGTTTGGCTTAAATCTTAAACGGGATATATCTTCCTCGATTTTCATTATACAATAATTTTCTCTCAGTTTTCATTGAGAGCATTGTATATAGTTTCGTAAAAGGATCAAAGCGGCGTACTTTCCTAGTTTAAAAAGCCGCATAAGCTCATCAAATTACTTTATTGGTGCACTCTACAGTGAACCTACGTGACTCATTCGGAATTAATGGGCTATGTGAAAATTATACTAATGAGTTATTGCGTCTGTCTGGCGAGTAGTTAATCATACATTTAACTCAGTTCTCGGTTTCACGTATCGTATTAATGATAATGAATTATGATACAGGATAGACACGTACGGGATCGCACATAATAGAAGGCACGTGGAGGGTAGAGGAATAGGTGCGTTGTTTACCCAATTAAGCATTGAGTACAAAATGAATAAATTGTATTATGTATTACCAATAAACATTTCTACAAAAGTATGAACAAAACGTGTGACGCAAAATGATAAGAAGTAATAATCTAACGCATGTAGGACACAAGGAGCATATTTAATCCGAAACTTGGTTCGGAGCATTTTTTAATTCGCCGGCTATCTATCGTCCTATTTCTATTGTCCTCATCAGTTACAATATAGGACTTTTTCTTGTAAGAATATCCCCGATACGATCACGTTCACGTCTCGTTTCAATGTTCCATTGAAACAGAGCTGAACTTATTTAAAAATGTCATCTCTCTGCGGACGTCACCGTCGACATTCTTACGCTAAAACAATTGCAATTAGTATGTCTATTTTCCGGCGGGCCTACGCAAACGTCGGCTCTCCCTGTCTCGCGGATGAGGTGCTAATAATAGCGTCCCGCTCTATTTTAATGTTCGTTTGCAAGGTGACACGACGATAAACTTGCTTGATTTACGCTGGGTCAGCGGGGTTTTCATGCGGCGGTATACTTTGTAGCGTGTTTGTTATCTATTTATTTCCGTATATCGCTGTTGGGGGTAGGTTCTTCATCTCTGACAATAAGTGGCGTCTTATTGTACCGGGATAGTACCGTATTGTGGCCTCTGACACCAAAATAAAGAGACAAATGAAGAGAGGATTTCCAAATTGACGGCGATACATATGACCAAGAGTGCCTCTCCCGGCAAACACAGCTTCACTGTACCTCATTGCTTTCAAATAAGGCAAAAAATGTATACATATATTTAACAAGGAGGTGTTCATTATGGATTCCAGTCATTGAGAAAGATCTAAATTGCATAAATAATTGAGGAGTCAAGTTTTCATTTCGAATCACTTGCCTCTGAGTCTTGACTGCCTTACATACCGATGGACATTTGTAAACAATGCTAGTTCAACGCACTAATACACTCAACTAAGAACTACTTTAATAAATGTTCAATCTAATTTCACTCCAGCCCCATCGAAATAAAGTCCAAAATCATTTAATCCACACAATTCGGGTTCACAAAGTCGCGTCTATAAACTTATTGTGTTTATTGAAATTGACACCTTATTCCAATTGTTGAAGGTTGTTTTCAATACGTGCGTCTTATTATGACACACGGGTCATCGAACGCAGAGATTGTTTATATGATATTGGACAACGAAATGGGCGCGGTATGCAAAAAAGTGTCTTTAAATGGCGACTTTAGCTAATTAGCAAGGCGATCAAAAGACGCTGTCCTTGGTTTAGGACTAATCTAAACTATAATTATATGTATAAATTATACGTTTTTTTATGTTAGTATTCAATTGATCTACATACCAATAGCCATGCAGCTCCGCGTAAAAAGGATTATAAAAAACTGAGGCGCTATCACGAACTTCGAAAGTCGAAGTTCGGGTATTTCCATCTCTATCGCACTCCCTTACTCGAGTGACAGGGATGCATGTATTACGCCGCTGCATTGCAAATCGCCTAACCACTAACATATTCATACCAAAACACTATTTATCTCCCAAAGGAACTGTCTATTTCTGAGATAATAGTCTGTTTAAAGATATTCAAATCAATCGTAATTATACCGTTATTAACTTATTACTAACTTAAGAGATGATTTCGGATAACTAAGGTTCCCACAACGTTAATCAAGCTTATAATTTGCCTGTTTTCATTTTCATCCAAATGCTTTGAGTAGTTATGTATGATTGAGTAAAAAACATGTAAAAGCATCCAAACATACATATTTTCACATTTATAATATATGGTGTTGCCACTACAACTTATAGTGTAATCGTTTTGTGTGTCCTATTTTGATCTTTTGACTTTCACAATAACCGAGAAAACTCTAAGCTTATCTAATTGTGTCTTAGGCAAAATATTTGACTACTGTATACACCGTGTCCAATAAGTTCGAATACAGTTATGATCCTTAATAAAATAAATGTACGCGTAGTTTATGTTATGAAAATTATATTATATGAAAGGCACACTTATATACAATATTTACAACAAATGTTTTGGAATTACTCCACCTTTAACTTTTTTTACAAGCTTCAAACGTTTCTCAAAAGAGTCACACGCTGCACGCACCGCTTCCATCGGCCTATCGTCCCAAATTTGCACGATAACCTTTTAAAAATAGTTCAGGTTTTCGACTTTATAATTATTTAGTTTCGAGAGCATGTATGACCATACGAAATAATCTAGTACGTTTAAATCTGGAGAACTTGGTGGCCATTCATTTTTCGGCAAAAAATCGGTCAAATTAGCCTTGCACCAAGCTTGAACAGCGTTTGCCGTATGCGACGGAGCTCCGTCTTGTTGGAAGACATAATAATCATCTCCAAACATATTTTTTAAATTTGGGGCAACATTTTTCTCCAAAACCTCCGATTTATAATATTCCGCATTGATTTTAACGCCTTTATCAATAAATACTAAAGGCAGTTTGCCTCTCTTACAAAGAGCACCCCAAACCATCACTGATGGTGAGCTCTGGAACCTAGGCACATTCCTTTCATAGTCTGGAATGTCTTCTATCCTTGCTGACCACAACCGGTCGTTCTGGGCGTTATGAGGCTGCTCTAACACAAAGAGTTTCTCGTCTGAGAAAACAAATTCGTCCCCTGCGTGCCAAGAAAGTATGGTGCTACATCTTTCTACTCTCTTTTTCTTGGTCGCATCTGAAATGCCATGTACTTTTCGTTTTTTGTAGGCATGACATCCAAGCTCTTTTTTCAATATATTATGTACAGATCCCCTGGAAATTTTTAGATCAGCAGCTAATATTCTAATAGAACGGTGTTTTTTCCGCCGAATTCGCTCTCTTATAGCCTTCACCACTTTTTTGGTTCTAGCTGAGCGGGGCCGACCGGATCTTTTCCTGTCCTCTGTAGAAGAGATCTCTTTATACCTTTTTATAGTAGTATAAACCAGACTCCGTTTAACTCCATGGGGTTGTAACGCCTTGAAGATAGCACATGGCCTGTCGCCATTAAGGAATTTTCTAATAATTTCTTCACGAAAGTGCTTCATCGTGTATTGAAACAAAACTAAAAATACGTGACTTATTAAATTATTGTATTATGTTTATGTCAATATACTTTTTAAATTAAAATAAGAATTGTATAGCCAGCAATCCGTATGTCTATACAGCAAGTGCTAAAAGTTTGTATTCGACCTTATTGGACACGGTGTAGGTCAGTAGCTACCTTGATCTCTACGTATTTTTAGGAAGTTCTAGGAGTCGGCGTCGGCCTAGATTTGCACGAATATGTTTTTGTTCCAAAATTGTTGGTTTGTAACGGCCTCTAGTATAATCCAAGTACAAAAGTTCTCTGACCATGAATATCATGATGGTTACAAAAGATTCGAGAATCACAAGGATAAACTTGAGCATAAAACGAGTTTTGAGCATAAAACCTTAAAAGTTAAACTGTTAGCAGATTTTCTTCAAGTCATCGTAACAGTGACGGAGCGCCCATGCAGGCAGATTCCCACAGGGCGGCTTTCTTAAAATTAATTTTTAGGCTAGCCTATATTTATATGCTCTAAACTCTTTCAAAACATTTTTGTCCCGGGTTTCCCATCGATTTTTTTACGCTCTGGTAAGTAATCATATTCTTTCAATTATTCAAGAATGCTGGTTTCCAGTTCTAGAAAAAAAAACATCTTTGCAAGGATTTTGTTATTATTTATTTATTTTGGAGTCAAATCCGGTAGACAGACAAACATTGGCCAGTTATGAGAGCCAAACGTCCGGCATCGCAAAGAAAATATTCCAGCATCTAATTATATAAGTCACGTGACAGACACGGCCTTTTCTAAATAACATATGCACAGTAACTACAAGCCTGTATTCCCAGAAGGGCTAGGCAGAGCACGTGGAATTAACTTTCAGTGAAACTTTTAACAATTGTGGATTTAAACATGGTAAATATATGATAGGAATAGGTTGGTAGCTTATTACCCACACCGCACCTCAATCCCGTAACGCTATCCCGTAGACACCTACATGAGCTCTTGCATTTATTCACTAACTATTTACAAATTCGATTCTGTTTTTGCACGTTGAGTTTTGTCATTACAATACACAAACACCACTATAAATGGTAATCTATAAATATACAGCTAAAACAACATTATGTATTCATTACAAACTTTCATACATAATACATAACATAAATTACAAAAGGTTGTCTGGAAGAGATCGCTTTAAAGCGATAAGACCGCCTGTTGTTACTATTATTTATTAAGCAAATTTTTTTTGTAAGTTGTTTCTCTCTTGTCGTGGTGCAATAAAGAGTATTTATTTATATAAATATAATTATGATATAACAAAAAACTGAGGAATGGTACTTTTTGCTTTGGTCACTAAGAACAATGATTTCTACATTCCAGTTACACGAGTTTATAATCAAATGTATGGCAAGTTCAAAGCTCAAATAGGTTTTTGTTACCTTCCTAACTCTTTCACGTTTGGCACACTACAAGCGGTGATAAAAAAAATCCCTCGCCTTCGACTCGTGCAGCAAAGGGGTCTGAGTTATTTACTACATGTATAACTTGTAGACACATCAAGATGTCGAGAAGAAAAACCTTGTCATAGCGTGGCTTTCGACTGGTTGATGACCAGTTCATGTGGTTTTGTTCTTCGTACATAACTGAGTTACATTACTATACTAGCTATGTATAAACAAAAAATATTCTTCGTACATAAATGGGTAATGTACCAAGAAACCTTCGTTCCTTGCACATTACCGCTCACATTGACAGGTATGTACAAAGAAGTCAATATTCTTCCTACATGACCCGGTTTTGTACAAAGAAATTGCTGTTCCTACTACAAAACCAAGGGAGGTTCTCCGAGCCTCCCGATGCATATGAACAATAACGCAAAAGGCCAATTCGACATACCCTAAGGCAGGTCGCCGATAGGTACGGCGACGAGCGAAGCGAGGAGGAGTGTTAGGTGTACTGCGACCCTACAGCGCGAGCCAAGCGAGCGAAGCGAGCGTGCCGCGGCAGGGGCCGGCAAAGCGCCAGAACCGAAAATGTGTTATTTCACTTCCTCATATAAAATGTTATATTGTTACAATGTTACATTACCCGGTTTTGTACGAAGAATATTTTTTTCTTTATACATAGCTAGTAATGTAACTCAGTTATGTACGAAGAACAAAGGAACTTTTCCTATTTATTATAAATATTAGCCAAGCAGCTTGCAGTGTTACAAATACTATTCGTGATAAATTGACAAATTAAAGTTATACACGTTCATTTGACAAAAGCGTTACACCCTATTAAAATAACTTCGCGTAACCTCATTTCAAATCGACCCCAGTATGAGAATTCGTGTAGTCAAACTTTCTTCAAGTACCTACGTAAGTAAGCAGTTCATGCAATAAACAATATCTTACTACCACGTATTCCGACTTCGGAGACAGCACCGAATTAGCGCCGAGCGACCGCGAAGGCATCTGGGTCACGGTCCGAGCGAAATGATGCAAGATACGACATAGGTAAAGGAAGAAAGAGATGCATAATGCAGCAACACGATTTTTTAAGTTTAAAGGCAATTTTGTCGCCGATTTTTGTAAAATCCGAGTCAGTTCCTGGCTTTATTCCAAGGTGTCAAGCCGGCGAGGGGGAATCGGTGTGATGTTCGTGTGTATGACAACATTGCGCTGTCAGCTTCAGCTGCAGGAAATATTGGGGGCATTTTGTTTCGTCAAGAGCATTTCGTAGATTTCGTTTCTTTCGTTTAAAGTAGTTTGAAATAAATGAATTATAAACATCGTTTATCAAACTCTGCTTTTGAGGTGACTGTTCGACGTTTCAAATTATAGTTGGTTAGATTTAAATACAAGTCGTCGCAGGGAAGCAATGTGTTATCATCATAACATAAACGTCAGTAGCTGAAATTTTACAAGAGCGGAATGAATATAAACCGATTCATATCACCTTTAATGTGTCTATGAGTGACCTCAGCTAGCTGCCTCTTAGTACATTAGTTATTTTTATTCCTCAATAATAAAATCATTGAAAGCACTCGTAGATTCCACTATCTCTTGCGATTAGATCTAATAACTACTTAGAGCGATACATCAAATACATAACCATAAAAACACTAAACGAAATAACCCATATGCCGTCTGGTTAAAGTCTATTATCTGCCCATGTTGCGTCCTACGTCTGTACTTATAGTACAAAATAGCTCTTATTTCTTTGTAATAAAGTTGCAAGTCGCATGCACAGTGTAACCAATACGTTAACTTTCTATTAACAGATTGGTTTCATTCACACCGCACAGCTGACTGGAATGGTTGTAAAAAGCGAACTTGCATCTAAGTATTGTCGGTGCATTCAGGACATCAGACTGCACCAAGCCATTATTGTTCCTATTGCACCGCCTTTAAGACTGGTTTGCGATGTAAACTTGTTTTTAATTATTTAAAATAATTGAAGAGCAGTAAACAACCTCTTAGAAGTCTTTTGTAAGCATAGTATTGTTATAAAAAGTAGGCCGAGAAAACGAACGGTACTCAGGTAAACAAGCAATTAGTAATCAATAAAGTCATTCGAGGTCTAAGATATGGATGGATACATTTCCGTCATGGTACCATGGAGCATATAATAAGATACCTAAAACCTAAATTAAAAAAAAATACTCATAATATTTTTTCGTTTTTATTAAATCCATCTCTGCCTACCCCTCTGGGAAAGAGGCGTGATTATATGTATGTATGTATGTATGTATTAAATTCAATTGTTTACAGGTGGAGAAAGAGATTGCATCAGAGCTTTAAGTGTGACATCCTTTCTATTGTAGAATAAAGTGTACTCAAAAAATTAGTATGACATTTGTTTCACCGCCTCACCTGTCCTTTCGGGTCACCAGGCCACTATTACATGACCTTGACAACTGACAATTGTAGACTAAAAACGACTATTCGGCGCACATTTCTGGGATGATAAGTAGTAACTTACCAAGCGCTTTGATTAACTTACTTGTAGGTCCAGAATTGAACGAATTGTTATTGTCAGGTGACAATTGTCAAGTTAACTTAAGTTGCAACCGTATTGTGAAGCGTGGGCCAGTGAGGAGAAATGAAAGCGCAAGCGAAAGGTAACATTTTTAACAGAACCTGACCCTAATGAGTAATGAGGTTTGCGCTACTGTAACTGCAGTAAGTTAGCTTACGAACTTCCCATACAGAGTTTTGGGTAAGTGTTGCTGATGATGAAGATTGTGACATAATTTTAAGATGTTGGGTGCTCCCATATTAATCTACAGATTACGATAAGAAAGAATAAGATAGATGCATTCTGTCTCCTACTAACTTTAAAGTCATTGTTCGCGTATTACTGTCGCTTTTTCCGATAGGGCTGGTAGTTGGACCGAAGAAGTGTCACTATAACGAAAATGCCCTTACATCCAATATTTTACAGCTGTCATCCCAGTACAATTTATGTCATCAATGACGTTTATTGTACCTTTTAATATCGCCTGTTAAAAAAAACTAATTACAATACACTGACCGGCAGAAAATTTGGCCCAAAAACTTTCCGTGATTTCAAACTATAAATTGAATAGATTAAATAATGTTTTAAATAATTAAATGCATTTTTCTAATTTGGGCCAAATTTATTGCCGGTGAGTATATTAAAAAAAAATGTTTGGGTGGACAAATTTTTCGTGTAGCTGTCATCTAAGTTACCAAATAAATTTCTACAAAACCCCGACTTCGGTGGAAAGATTATTCAAACGAATAAACATCTAATGATGAATTTCCATTTAGAATAGTTTAGACGTGATACCATACGAATATATAAAAATATTATTGGTATATTTAAAAATGTCAAGATTCTCGAACAAAGTAGGTTAAAATAGAAGATATAATTAACTTCAGCCGCACAAAAATATACATAAATAAATAAATATAAATATTACGGGTCAATCTTACACAAATCGACCTAGTCCCAAACTAAGCAAAGCTTGTACTATGGGTACTAGACGGCGATAAACATACTTAAATAGAAAAATAAATACTTAAATACATAGAAAAAACCCATGACTCCTTAGTCATGCACGAATAGTTCCTGAACTATTCGTGCTCATCACACAAATAAATGCCCTTACCGGGATTCGAACCCGGGACCTCTGGCTTCGTAGGCAGGGTCACCACCAACTCGGCTAAAGCGGTCGTCATATGTCTTTATTATTCTGTTAAAAACTATAGATACTTATCAGACTTGACTCACTTTTGTAGTTTTGTGCTGGCTTTGCAAATTGGATAAAAGTGGATAAACTTTTTTTCTATTATTCTACCCCGTAAGCCGTCTGACAACTGTGTTAAGTTTCGTAGAAAAGAAGCTATAAAATGAGTTCCTGGCGTGCTTTGAAAATGGCCCATAATCAAATAGGCTTATCGTTATCTCGGATACTATGATTATTGCATTGTACATACATAAATACATAAATTCACGTCTTTATTCCCAGAGCACATAAAACTTATGTTCCAGTGCCACTTTTAGATATTTTTTATTGAATTGTACCCTAAAAAACACAGCTTTAAAAAGTGGCAGCGGGTGACAAGAAAAAAATAATTAGTACGTTTGCCATTGACAACACGGTTAACTGACTATTGAACCTTATTACAACAAAATAAGCTCTAATAGTGGTCAACATAGCGTGTTGCTGATTTTCCCGCTACAAAAATTATACTGACAAAAACTCTTGTCATTGCAAATGTGGTAGATTTTTGCAAAGTTACTGTTGTACAGTGTACAGTAAATAGCATCAGTAAAGCGAAACAGCCACACCGGAACAGTTTACAACCGTAACTGAATGGTTACGCAATGTGCCTATTCATTTTACTTCCACGTTTAAACTCGTCGTTTAACAGTCAAAACAACTAAATGGTTACATTTAAACAGGGACTGCACGTCGTTTTAGATTAAATTGAAGATATCTCAGAAGTTACTCTTCGAGCCACCAGGTTACTAGCGTATAATTAAAACTGAAATTAGATCGTCTATTTAATTTGGTTGCTTAATATCGTTGAAGTCCAAAGTCTTTGAATATGCGAGACGAAATTACGATTATAGCAATAAATTAGATGCCTCAATCGATCTGCTTTGCAGTTTGGCGAAATTAATTCATGTATTTGTAACAATGGCTCTTGTGAAATAAATTAAAAAAAAAAAAAAAAAAAAACAATATATAATTAGCAACTGTCTGCAATTCGGACTTGGAGATATGTAATTATTTTGTACAACTATGCATTCTTGTTGTATTGTGTTTTCTAAGTCGGTAATGTTCGCTGTTTCGAGAATTGAGAATCTTTATTTGATCAGATAATATATGACTGCCAAAATCTTTGTTAACATTAACGTGTCAAGTGTAAATGGTCTACTTATCAGCCATCTTCATGTTCTCAACATAACACCTATTCCCAAGGATTTATTCATAATAATCAAATTTCTAAAGAACGTTCTGAAAGAATCGCTAGGAGAAATCCAGACCAAAGACTTCCAAGTAAGGCCCGAAAAATATCTGACCATCCTGTTATAAAAACCTGTCATAATATAAAAGTACTCACGATATCATGTCCCTGGCTGCCGCTCCTCACAACCTCAGGTGCCATGTATTCGATGGTGCCACAGAAGCTATAGGCCCTGCTCTCCCCACCACAGAACTCCTTGGACAGACCGAAGTCCGTGAGCACAATGTGGCCTTCAGCGTCCAGGAGGATGTTCTCCAGTTTGATGTCACGGTAGATGATGCCGAGCTGGTGGAGAAAGGAACAAAAATGTTACCATCAAGACCAATATCTTGCTAACGATGGCGTCTCGGCGGAAGAATGATGACGAAGATTTCAAGAAACACGTAAGGATTTGTGCCAATTCGAATGACAGGTAGAATTTCCATCCTAATACGCAGAATTGGAATAATACAAAGGCGCGCATCGCAGCATAGTAGATCTTAATATAATTGAAATAAGGTTTATAATACGATCACTTAAGTACTGCTTTGTTGGCATTATCCTTCATTTCACCACAGCCACATAAATTAGTCATAAACCTCGCTCAAATACAACTAATTAAAATCTTGTTTGATCTCGACAATACATTTAATTTCCTCAAATTGTAATCATGTTTACAACTCAAATGAATATCATGAAACCTTAATACGTCTTAGTGTTCTTTTGAAATGACCTTCCGAGAATCTTGTAATGATTTGTTAAGTCAAGAACATAAATTTACCAAAGGAGTGGGATATCATTTCGCAAGATGAAGCACTACGTGGGTAATGTTGCCAACTTTTTCCCAGAGCCGCGAAGAATGAGTTTTTTTTTTATTTACACTTGACAATGTTGGAAACATTGGCACGTCTTCAGCGGCGAAGATGAGTATTTTTTCCTGTGTTGTAATATCTGCATTATGTATAATATTAAGGTGAACTTGAAATTAATATTAGAATCAAGTAAACTCTAGATCTTGAAAGAAGTTTCAGAGATCAGTTTCAGAGAAGCACTTATTAGTTTGGTTGGTTTGATTGACCAACCTTGATTGAGTTGACAAGGAATTTGGGGCAATATCTAAGCATGGGTGTTGGTTGTTTAATCCAGCCAACATCATACTGATTAGGAATTAAGTTATTGGTCTAATTTTGTGTTTCTGAGAAACAATTGTGACGGAGACAACTTTTGTCACAAGCAAGAGATGACCCAAGAGCACGAAGACCAGCTAGTTAGTCTACCGGTGACGTGCAAGAAGCATACCTTATGTAACTGCTCAAGGGCCAAAATGATTTCGGCGATGTACAACCGAACTTCGCTCTCGTAGAAGTGCTCCCTTTGGTAGAGATGCGTGAACAACTCTCCGCCGGCCACGTAATCTGGAAATAACAATACATGTTACTAAATTACAGCGGTACAGATCAGTTTAATACGAAAATAATATGGCGTGGAGTCATATATACATACACCTTAGGCAGTTTGATGATAAAATAACTCAGGTAACCGCAGAAGTAAAACTTTTCTCCCAAAAGTGATTAATGGCACTTTTGCGAAAAAAGGTTTACGTCTGCGGTCAAGTATCGACCAATCACGATGGATCTCGTCTCCGTTCCAATAGAAATTTTGCGATTGATCAATTTCTGTCCGCTACGTTTACATCCGCCTCATTCAAAAGGAAACCTTAAATAAAATGCCTCGGTGATACTAATTGAACCTGTAAAATTTGCAGATAATACGAACCCAATGAAAATATTACGATAGCTGGCACAATGTGCGCTTATAGTAACATTTCGCAACCGTTGATTCGCAATCGGTCTACACGTCAGTCTAGATAGCATGCAGTGCATTAGGATTTCCGTTTTCTCAACAAAAAGAGACAAGGCTACGTTTAGAAACATCGGTCCAACACGTAATCACCCTAGATGCATTAAAGTTAATGCTATTGATATTGAAACGGATTCGAGAGGCGTAATTTAACGGTATCTAGGTCGAAATATCTGAGTCTTGCCCTAAATGCACTAATGCGGTTGTAAAGTAGACGAGGATGCTTTTTGGAATGGATGCCCCAGTTTAGACACTAGGCGATTATAGTCATTAGTGTCCAGTAGAAGAAAAATAAATGTAATGCTCATAAAATAAATGCTTTCTTTGTCTGTTTATAAACTGTGTTTCAGCCGTCCCTGAGAAACTTTTGCGAACACTAAACAGTACACTAGTACATTACGTCTTCTAGAACGAGCGAGAACATTGCTACCAAAATCGTCATCAACTCATCACAGAGTAGAGACAACAAATGGCCGTCATACTGATATAAATATCACGTCTTTCCTCAATAAGAAGGTATATCAGAACCACGTCTTCTAAGTTTCGAACTCAAACATGTGTGCTGAAGCCAGTAGACCCAAGAGAAGTACATAAATTTGAATGTTTCCGGGACTCGTGAACCACTAACGTAATCTAACCTCATTTGTTAACTAACCTCAAATAGTCTTAGCAATATGTTAGGCAATGTTGACCCAAGATGTACGTTCAAGGTTCTAGATTCACTCTACAGTAGATCCCCGTGACAAAACTATAAACACATTGGTCCTCGGTCGAAGTTCAAGTTTACACATAATTGTTATTCAAGACTTAGTGGAGCCTATAAGTTACCTTGTATACTAAAAACATGCGCACCATACGATTTTTCGATTATCATACTCATTTTTGTCACAGTTGTTTGTTTTTGGACTTGGAACACCGATTTAATAAATAACAATGCACTCGTAAATGTATTATCATGTCATCTATCATGTTGGCTAAAGAGTGCACACAATAAGAGTTCGCTAAAGTCATCTTATGCGTGTGTATAAGTGCGTATTAAACGTATTATTCAACATCTGAAACGCGCAGAATAGCTAACAGAGGTTAACTACGCACTACACTATTGAAAGGATAGCCATGTTCACAATTCACATATCGTCGACGGCAGTAATATCAAAATAGCAAGCACAGACCCATATTGTAAAGAGGTTTTTGGCGATCATAATATTCAGCACAAAAAAACACGCCGGTATGTCCGATTCTGCGGGGCTAAACTGACGCTGCAAAGCGACGCGAGACGAGAAAATCTACCCTCCTCTTTCTATTTTCCACATTGCGAGTGAGAAAGGAGATGCTAAGTCGCGCGCGGCGCGGCTGGGCGTATTGAGCCGCGATCTGTGAATAGCCTTAGTTCATGCGCACAAATAATTGTTTTAGAACACGCCATTTTATTAATACGAGAGAGTTGAGATGACAGCTTTACTTTTTAGGGTTCCGTACCAAAAAAGGTAAAACAGGAACCCTTATGGTGCGACTCCGTCCGTCTGTCTGTCTGTCTGTCTGTTTGTCTGTCACAAAGTGAAATATATCACGAACTACTTAAGCTATGAATTTGAAATTTGGAATGGTTTTAAGAGCGTTTCTCAAAAAAAATGCCACTATTATGAATTGTACTTCTAGGAATTTTATGTTAACTATTTCCACTCAGAATCAGGAGCTCTTTCGACCCTGGTAGGACAAAAAACTGTCCCAAAGATATTTTTCCTATTGTGTTACCATGTACCATACACTTTGTATGGTGGTAACACAATAGGAAAGTTCAAAAATGTATGAACATTTTGGGACACTTTTTTTCTCCTAGTGGGATGGAAAGTCATCGTGATTTTGAGTAGAAATAACATAAAAGTTGCAGAAAATCTCCGAAAAAATGTAGTGGCATTTTTTTTGAGAAACGCTCTTAAATGAGAGTTATCTACGTGCATGGAAAATGAGAAATTTAAATAATCATTTTAATTTTCTATGAAAAATTACGAATATGAGGGGGGGCAAAAAAAAATTAACTATTATGTCAAGTGGGGTATCATATGAAAGGGCTCGAGTTGTACTTTTTGAAACAGTTTTTCTTTTTTTCTACATTGGTAATATTTTGATTTATGAAGGAAAATGTAAAAAAAATACACCCCCCCCCCCCCCTATCTCCAAAGTTATCCAAGCGAAAAATTTGAAATAATTACTTGTGATCAAGATAAACATAAATATTACTGGAATAGTATAACTTTTTCTATATCAAGCGTATTTTTTGTTTTATTTTCAAAAAGCACTAGGAAATGCTTGCAATTTAATCAACATTATAAGTATTTTTTTCTGTCATTACACTTCTGTGCTTTCTCTTTCTTATTCCGACAATATTTACTTATGTGTGTACTTGACTTGTTAAATCTATCCGGAGCTTGTTTGGCAAACTGCGATAGGGCTCCTTTGCCTCTATGGACATACAGCGCAGTTGACTCAGAGTTCCTCACATAATGAAGAAGCTGTCTTCACAGAATCAGCTGTGATTGCCACACCAGAGTATTCGAGAGCCATAATCATTGGTTGATTCATCTCTGGTAAACCGTCCAGTAATAACGACCCTAGCCATTCATCGTTTACATCAAAACCGATGTGCCGTCGATATTATTTTATTCACGTAGTCTTCAATGCTCTGACTACTTTCAAGCGTTGTGGTTATAGATCTCTCAACAGAACAACTCGGCGTGTCAAACCCTTGTCATCGAAAGCTTTTGCTAGGTTATCCCACACTTCTTTTGCACTTTTAGCTTCTTGAATGTGGACGTTGATGAACGAGTAAAATAATTTTAGATTTCGCTTTCGTGTCTAGTTTGACATTTACTTTTTCTTTTGCGGTTACACAATTCCACAAATCCTCGTGTTCCAGATAAGTTTGAACTGCAAATCTCCACGTAGGATAGTTTTCTCTTCCAGTCAGCTTTTCAATCAGTGCCATCGTATTGTTTGAAGACATTTTACTGATGAAGAACAAAATCCACAAAAGAAACAAATGCCGGTTTCTTGTGCAAAGAAAAGCCTGTTGCCGATTTTCGTTGATATTTCACGGAACCGCGTATACTACTGAACGTTACTCATTACATTATCGTTTTTACTTTTGCTTTTTCGAAAAATCAGGTGGACTGGGCCTGGTAATTTAATGTAATAAAAGAATTATTTTAGAACACGCCGAGAGAGTTGAGATGACAGCTGTAAAGCTTTTTTATATAATAGTGCTGCACCAGCAAAATAGTGTTGCACAAACCGACTTCAAATTTATATTACAACAAGAATTAACATGGGATTCGGATACACTGGAATAACATCGCAAATTGCAAAATGGAAGCCCAGACACCAGCATGCAAATGTCGATCGATTCGAAAGGCGTGTGAACGGAAATTTATATTAGTTTCGGTTTTCATATTCATATTGCTTCAAAAACTCAAATTGAGTGAACAATACAGTGTGATAGTGTTGTACAATGCGGGCCCTGTTTATATCTCCGCCATTATAAACGCTATTCTATCGAGTGTTTCCCAACCTCTTAGTGCAGCCGCAATGGCTTCGGTGCAATCGATGAACTTTGAGAGGTTACTGCTACTATTATAATTCGATTGTTTTAGGATGTTTATTACTCTTTCGCGCCAAAACAGACCCACTGATTGGATGAAACTTTCCAGGTTATACATCAGAATAACATACAGGCTATAATTGATAATAGTTCGAATATTACAAGATTGATAAGAAATGGACACCACTAAAATATACTGGGGAAGTGAAAAGATTTTTTAAGACTAAATTAAGGGTCCAGCAGGGACGTTTTTCGGCTGATATGATGATGATTGATGATAATGATTTCCAGGGTGAATATCGGTTTAAATAGTCTTTATTCTTATGAATTAATTACAATAAATTGACTTACATGAGAACATTTATATAATACTCATTAATTAATTAAGTAAGTAAGCGTGCAGTATTTCAGTTGAACATAATTAGGTTTTATTACAAGAGCTACACAAAAGAGGGTAAATATAAGTTGGGTTTAGTTGCTATGCTCATGGTCTTACCTACTTTATTGGCCAGCCGGGCGGCCGCACTACCGCTCTAGTCCAAAAGGGCGTAAGTCTTCAGGTGACCCTTACTGCCATGAAAATCCAGCCGAATGGCTTATCACTATCAACATTTTTTCGGCAATGTGTGACCGGCAACACGTTAACAATATTGCCGAGAATTAATCGCACGCAACACATTTCCTTGAAAATGTTGATTGTCGGTCTAGCCCCTTTGGGCACTGTTGTTATTGAAATTGAAATTATTTATTTCGGACATCATCCATAGTTGGTTAGTAAGTACATGTTAGCTTACAAACTAGGTTAGTCAATATAATTTATTATAACATTAAATTAAAATTATTATTCACCCCCACATGCATGGATGGCCAGTGTCTGATCATAGGACTATCCGTCCTCTCGGCGACCACCTTCAGGAGAGTGTTGGTGCACGCGCGCACGCGCGCCCTCAGGGACGCCACGCGCTTGCGCAGCACGGCACGGCGGTGAAGCCGTGCGTGCTGCTGTCGGTAAACATGCCCGACGCGCTGCAGCGCCAGGGCAGCCCCAGCAGTCCCCTGAATGCGTTATTGTATTGGACGCGCAGAGCGCTAAACGTCCTATTCGTGTAATTGCTCCATAGGCCGCGCGTGCACAGCCAATGGCTATGATAAGATTGATAAGTAAGTAACCTTACTTACTGGCTGCTTGATTGATGACCTTGATTCATTTATGATGGATTGTGGGCACTTCTATGTAAGTATTCAAAAGTGATATTGTCATGATATGTCTATCACACCAACTAGACACATTAAGGGTGGGTTCACCAGGTTCACGTTCAACACGATTACAGATCGGTCAACGTTAAGTATGGCGCCGGACAAAGAATGAATTACTTTGGTAACGACTATCCGCAACCAAAGGAATTCAAGGTGCTCCCGCTGAGCTGCATCATCCGCTTTGTGGAAATGATGGAGCGAGCTTGGGAGTAGGCATAAAGGAGAGGGCAAATGCACAAAAGATCCCGCTGGGTCGAAGTGCATCCGGAAGGGCCCTCATCTAGATAAGATAAGATAAGATGGCGCCGGCATCTGTCATTATATAGAGACTTGTAAAACTTTCCATATATTCCGATTTTAACGAACACCGCTTACGATTAGAGACGCTTTGGTGAAACCGACCCTAACTGTAACAGTCACATCAACAAGGTCTCGCAGTGTCCCACCATAAATTGACCTCGATATTCTCTCTTCAATCGTTCACTCTTGACAAGCAGCCCTCGCAATGCTCCTCCACTTGTTACGGTCTTCAGCATCACGGGAACACTGGACTATGGTGGATTGTGTCGACCTTGATTATAGTGTGATAACTCGCTGTTTTCCTGCACCTTGCGAGCATAATAGCTCAAACGCACGTGCAAGCGCACTACAACAATGGACCGAGCGGAAAAAGCGGCGTCCGGCGGGTCAAGGCGAGCGCGGAAAGCGTTATGAAATGCCGATGTTTGCCGAACGGTGTTAATAAACAAATTGTGTAACGGGACTACGGAATTTGGATAAATGCACCCAAATTGTCTTGATTTTTGAACACGTTTTGTTAGGAGAGATTTTTGTTCTCCGTTAGTTTCATTCGTTCGATGAACTATTTACAGCCGTAAGAAAATAATATCTCCTTTGGCATTGTTATCATCCTGGGGTTCAGGTCGAAGGCAGGAGCTAGGATAACTTATGCATTTAGACTATCCTATAGTGTTTTATATTTTTATAATCGTTATATGATGTATGTTTTTTCAGTCGAGTACCACGTTTAGGCCACGAAGCTTGCCGAGTGGCCTAATTAAGGTACGAGACTTAAAAAGCTAATTATATAACTATTGTATACAATACTTTTTCTACGAGTCAACTGAACTAATTAAACAAACTTGGTATCTATTGAAAATCTAAGCCCTGCTGAAACGAAGTGCAGCCAACGGCTTTTTCTTTTTTGGCCGTTGATGTCTTTTACTTTTCTTCTGTACTCATGACGGCGTCGTATTGGTCAAATACATTTTAGTTCAGTAAAGGCCCACGTGATCAGTCGAATTTATTTTAGTTGTCTAACCAGTTGTAAAATTTTTGGTACATCCATAGTAAAAAGTATGTGATTTTAGTTTAGTGTACAAAGTCTTAGCTCAAACATTAAAGTCGACGAGTATAAAAAAAAGTTTCCCGCTCCCTACGAGGGATCATTATAGAGGGAGATGTCGAGTCAGGTTTTTCTATCATCATCATATCAGTCGAAAAACGGACTACTGGACATATACCTCCCCCTCCCGCAAAGGTTCTCGAGTGGCGACGACGTACCGGAAGGCGCAGCGTGGGTAGACCCCCCCCCAAGGTGAACTGATCTGATGACCTCTCAAAGGTCGCGGAAGCCCGCTGGATGCGGGTTTGCTATACATAGCGGAAACTCCAGTAAGATATCTCACAAATGAAATCGGACCTAAACGTACATAGTAAGATTTTATGAGAACTCGTGTCAGCAGAGTTGTTTTATTACGTTCTGCCTAGTCCACGTGCAGCCTAGATGCATTCACTCGTGTAAAATACTGTATATTATGTATGCTAGCGTTATCTCGCGACTTTTTTTGTGAAGAACTTTTGAATCGCACTCCTACACAAACTTTCACGTACTTTTCCACTACCTTAGAGGAGGAATATAGCATTAAAAAATATCCTATATTTTTTTCCTGGAACTCGAAGTCGTGCCGTTTAAATACGATAAAAGTACCAAATACACAGGCACAGTTACTTTATTATATGGATTATCGTTGTCCCAATTCGACAAGTCAGGAATTCGTTTAATTTAAACGGGAGAACTTGCCAAAAATCAATTAGTCTTTAGAATTAGCATAGACTGCAGGTAGCTCGAAGTTATGATGAATATTTGGGCACTGGTCCCGCAAGGAATCAGAATAAGATTATGAAGGTTTGAATGCAAACTCCGTAAAGTGTAGGGACGTCTTTTGAAACGGGAGTCCGTGCGCGTCTATTGCAATTGTATGGGGATTAAATCGGACGTCTAATGTCGTGCTCGTACATTTCTGTCGCTTGGATATTCAAGATATTGTCTGTACTGTCCTCAAATACATATATCTGAACATGTTCTTTCATTCATCATAGAATCGAGTTCAGACATTTGAAAGCTCTAGTTCGACCCGATATATCTCATGCAGTTGAGGCTGTACAAAAATGTTATATATTATCTCAATATGGCTTGCAAAAGTTTGAGTATAACACCAACTTAAACATGTACAAACAAGTTCTCGGGCCTATGCAATTATTTATTTGTTCCGCTAGCGGTGGAGACGACTGGGTGTTGGTGCTCGGAGGCCACAACCTTTTTTAGGGAAGTGGGGCGTCGTTTGCAGGAGAGAGGCCTGGATCCCCGCTCTGGGTCATTTCTGGTGCAAAGGTTTGCCATAGCTGTGCAGCGCGGCAATGCGGCTAGCGTGATGGGAACCTTTGCGCCTGGAGTGGCGCGGGGCGGGTTATTCGATACTTAGTTTTTAGTTTAGATTAGTAGGCTTAGGTTTCTAATTTTAATGTGTTGTTTTGTTGCGATGTATTGTGTGACATGTATATTATTTGAATTACAATATAAGTACTTAAACATTAAAATTATTCAGATTATTTAAAGTTGACTTTATAGTTTTAGCGATAACGCTATTAAAATTGCAAACCGAACAATACTTTCCACGTGGATCTCAGAAGAATAGATAACATCGTAAGCAAATCAATCCTACGAACACACGTGAAGTCATCTAAATGGCGCTAGGGCGAAAATCGTGACTGACTATTGAAATCATTTAATTGCCAGGTTGCACAAGAGAGATGGGTTATTAATGGAGTCGGTGAAAACACCAACTATCTGACAGTAATCGCAGTGGGTCAAGGCGGTTGAATGTAGGTCCCCAAATGTTTTGCCATTTATTTGGCAATTGCGAGTGTTTCGTATGAGAATTGTTGTAGCCCGGCAAAGACTAGGTTCTCTGTTTGACCCGTATGTTTATGTGGCACTGAAAATTTGCACAATTAGTGAATTTGACGCAAAATTGTACAAGCTACGGTTGCCTTGTGGTTCAGGCATCCGGCTGTCAAGCGGCGATCGTGGGTTCGAATCCCGGCTCGTACCAATGAGTTTTTCGGAACTTATGTACGGAATATTTACCGTTGGCTTTTCGGTGAACGAAAACATGGTGAGGAAACCGGTCTAATCCCAATAAGGTCTAGTTTTCCCTCTGCTTTGTAAGGTCAGATGGCAGTCGCTTTCGTAAAAACTAGTGGCTAATTATGCCAAATCATGGGATTAGGTGCCGACCCCGGGCTGCTTTAGGGAACAACCGGGAATAACGCTAGAAGCATGATGACATTGATGACCTACATATGAAAAAAAAAAAACAAATTTGAAAGACATTTACCTTTTTCAGGTCCGCGAATCGGAATAACAATTTTTTTTCCTCAACATAGTATACTAATGCACATCAAGTTTTGAGGTCGGATCGATGCCGATGTGGGTAAAGTGACCTTTACCTACCTTTACTTTTTTACGTGACCGTATAAGTGCAAACAACTGTGTTTATACAGCACTTTCTTTGGAACAACACGTGTAATGGTGACTTGGGATTAATGTGTCATGTTTTGTTTGGTTTCACAATTTTGTGGAAACTTACATGAATGTGTTCATAATTTCATAGATATTTAATGTTTTGCTATATCCACATAGCCATTTGCTATATGAATTTAGCACTTTATGCTTGCAAATCTTATACCTTCAAATCCCTAAAGTAACAGAATAAATCGTTGGAATTTATTTATTCCTAGCATAATTCACGCAAACGAACAAACATGCCTGATAATTCGCTACTTGAGGACAGGATTTTAGATCCAATGTTTATTAGAGAGTCATTTTAGAGGTTGAAATTTAATTGGCATGTAAGATTTGAACACACCTGTAGTTAAAACAAATGCTTGCAAAGAAAACATTAAATCAATGTTAAAGTTCAGCGACGTTAAGCGAACAGAGTTTTTGAAACAATATAATGCATCTGTTTATAATAATATGGTTTCAAAAAAATACGAATAGTAATCTTGAGGTTTTTCTGCAGCGAGATCAGTGATTCGAAACATGATTAAGCAATTTTCGCACGATAGAAAAAAAAACACGAACATAGGTCTAAAATACACTTAAAATATTTGTAACAAATTATGCACAAAAGCTAAAAATATTAAAATTCCTACTAAAAATCAGCAATATCAGTGATTACTTATTTATTTATTTAAACGGCCAAATAATTAAAATTAAAAAACATGATATCCGCGCTTCCGAGAACGCACTTCCATCTCGCTCACGCTTATGCTCAGTGAGAGGGAGAGAAGACCATGAACCTATGGCGCCTTAAATAAATAAGAACAATAAAGTAACATTAGATTAACAAAAAGCATACTAAAATCAAGTACTGGATTCATTCCAATGCAAGAAACGTCTACACCACATTATATCCGAACTCTTGCACTACAATATTTTAGAAACTAGGTCAAGTTAAGAACAACTTTTATACCGCGCATACAAATTTCACGCTTATTAGCTTTGAAAAGAGTCACTCGGTTTCTGAGAGACTTTTAATTTGGACTCTAATTCTGTTTTTACAACCCTAGCGCTACACATGCAATGTGTAAATAAATATAAATTGCAGTCGTCTTCGGATTGACTTCAATGGTAAGCGCAATATCAGAGCAGACGTTACTTTTAGAAAATACCTGATCTTTTTTCCCGGCGCCGACCCTGTAGCACGAGAATAAACTTCATAAAACAGTTAGCTATATGACAAAACACTGACTTTTGTAACAATAACGGAAAATGTAGTAGCCCACTTTTTTTCATTTCATGCCGAAAACATTCCATTCCTACTTGTCTGCCTTCTCGCCGCCGAATTTTCTGAGAATCACCGTGAGAGTCTCGATGCAGTGACATTATGCCACGACGCAGGTAGGTCAAGAGGAAAATTGGCCAAAGCCTAGGGACCTATTTCATTAAATTTATTATAGGTATGTAACTGCACCAAACTACTCAAGAAACCCAATTGGTTAGCTACATTTTTAAGCAGTTAGTTCGGCAACCGATTAGGCATTCCACTCGTTAACCGGGTCACTTGGTTTCCGAACGCCGTGAGTCATCGGGAGTGACGACTCTATACCTACAATACATCCCATTTGTTCTGTGAATTCCTTGGGGAATAGAGTTCAAATTCCGACAAAAAGTGCCAGTTCCATAGAAATTCAAGCACAGATTGCTTGTATTTGACACTTGCTATGGAACAATTGGTCAACGGTTTCTTATTAGCTAAAGGTGTTTTTTCATAGGCTAGGCGAAGGCTGATTTTTTTTATACGGTTGACGAATTATCGCCACGTAGCCGGTGGGAAAGGGCCTTAAGACCGTTTTCAGTGAGTTCTTTGTCATTTGGTAAGTAAACATTCGTGACTTAACATAATGGCGAGTTTGATGTGGGGCACCCATTATATCGTGTTTCTGTTATACGATATAGCTGTAACTAGTTAATTATTGTTTGGTTGACACTTTTATTACCAAAGTTACTTTGAAGCAAGACTTCAATAAAGGGTTTTTGAAAGTCGCATAAAAACTGAACCTGAAACTGTATTACTATCGCGTTTATCAATTGATAATGATATAATTTTCTGAATAACACTTCTTCCTTATATATATATATATATTAGCGTTATCCCGGTGCCCTCAACACCAGAATTATCGTAAGCTAGTTTAATGGAAGCCACTGTCATCTGACCTTCCAACCCGGAAGGAAAATCAGAACTCATTAGGATGAGGCTTATGTTAAGTGACTGAGGCACTTCACTGTTCTAAGTTCTCAGGTTTAAACTTTAGGTGCCGTTGTCAACAAGGAACTCTTATCTATACATATATTCGGCATGTCCGTCTGTCCGCGGCTTACATCTGTGACCGTGTGCCTCGACCGACCCGCACTTGGCCGGTTTTTAATGAACGTCGAACATCGTATAGTGCAGATTCTTTTACTAGACCGAATTCAGTTCTCTTTGTGTCTAGTAAACAATGCTTTTGTTTTGCAATGTTAAGTGGTAAAAAAAGCGATTGTCTTTTATTGTAATGACTAAACGCTAATGGATACTGTAAAATAAACGTAGCAAATATCAACACTTTTTCAAGGAATGGAGGTCCACATTAAAATATTGTACTTAGCAATGTTGACCATTTTGTATTTAAAACCATAGACTATGGCTAAACAATTGCTTAGTTAGACCGATGGGTCTTAAGATAAAGTCCGTCCTAGAAAAGGGATTCGCAATATAAAGGCATAGCCAAAATCAATCGGAACCCCATCGAATGCTACGAGTTGCAAATTTCCAACACGCGACCACGTAACAGTTTTAACTTCCCACATAACTGTTATAAAACTTTTGACGCTTTGACGAGTGGCACACATGCATGTAAATTGAAGATTAACTCTCCACTAGCAGCTTTATTTTGCGTATATGACGTATTTCGCAGTTTCACAGCTGACTATAGTTACTTAAAAAAAAAGTAAGTAAGTTAAGTGTTAACCTACTCCAATTCAGTAGGTACTTCGCCTTATTTGAAGAGTTCCCTCGATTTCACCAGGATCCCATCATCAGATCCTGACCTGATGGCCATGCGACCACCTAGGAAGGATACCCTTTCAAACAAAAAAAAAGAATTTTCAAATCGGTCCAGGCATCTTCGAGTAATCGGGGAAGGAATCTCATTTTCTGAAGTCGGTTAAAATATAGTCCCCAAGGATATTTTCAAATACATTTGACCACCCTTGCATGTTATGTTAGCGATGACGACGGCCATACTGGTTTTTATTCAATTCACAGAAAACTAATAACATGCACGAATTGTGCACTGCATACTTACCGCTCTTACACAAGCCACGTGTCCACTAACATATTATTGTGCAATAACAACTGTATCCAAAAACACTCTAATATCTACAGAATTGCTGTCTCTATTCAAACAATAAAGAATGATAGAGACAGCATGACCTTTATGCATCCCTCAGCTATGAAATGGGTGGTACAGACAAACGTAATTTACCGGTCACCTTGTCGAGTCAAATCGGGCAAAAATGTAATTTTATATACATATCGGTAATTGCCAGTAAGGTAAGTCATCTGTAGGTTACGTTTGTATCCACGTTGACTTAACATGTGGCATATCAACAAGCCTGTTTCCTGGTGATACAATACATTTAACCTTAGAGAGGTAAGCAGAAAGATCACGGATTTAAAGTTGATCCGTCTGGTCAGGGCAGACAGGGCCTCTTTCGTTTTATTAATTTTTATAACATTCCACTTATATTTATCTCTTGTACTTCTTGTTATAAAAAAAAAAAAAACTTATAGTATGCTCGTTGGTTTAAGATACACTTCGGGGGTAATAATATAAGGACATGAATATCTGTAGGTACACGCCTTTATAATAAAGTCTTGTACAGATATTTTTGTCCTTATTTATTAAGGTACTAGCTTCCGCCCGCGACATCGTCTGCGTGGACCCGGGATAAAAACTATCCTATATTTTAATCAAGGTTCTAGTTATTCCAGCATAATTACAGACTAAAAGGAATCACCAGACGAGCGACATAAGCGTAACAATTAGAAAACAGACTTCACCGCACGTATAAAACAAACTCTAACACATCTAAATAAGGTTGATAATCGTCTGTGGTGTTAATGCCGCATCATTTACGCAAGGCACTGGCTGTCCCCTTGACCCGCTTAAGTCTGAACTAGAATCGAACCCCTAATAGAGTATTAGTCATATTATTACCGATGCATCAATTTATGATCATGTTTGTAAGTGTTGCATTTGCAGTCGGTGAATTTTCTGTCTCGGAGCATGTGAACTGCTAAGCAAGAAGGGTTTGTCAAGTGGAAATATGTGATCTCTGCCTACCCCTCCTCGGTTGAACTTGTTGTGTCTCTGAATATAGAGGTATCTAGCGATGCCGTCATGGTGGCGTATGCCTTTAGACTCCTTCCTACTTCACAATTGACATCTGATTCTGAAAATTCGGCTTCCATTTCTGATTAAAACATTAATAACGATAACAAGCGCCCTTCGTCACTTACGGTATATATGGACGGCGTTTGTCTATTATCTTGGCGGTTTTTCCGGTAAAATTGTCAGGCAGTGTAAGTAGTTTCTGGCTATTTACTCAAAGGATTGACTATTTGCAGAAGTGACTGCAAGGTGAGCTGATCTATGCAATTATAGGAGGTAATATTTGTGACTCGTGCTGCGTTCTTTGTAAATACTAAACGGGTTGCTAGTTTTATCCCGCGGGTTTGCCTGCGTTTTGCAATACCCGGCCGAAGCCGCGCGGGAAAACTAGACCGTGGAAGACCCATTGTCAGTCATGTGACATTTGTCTTGTTAAAACAGAAGTCTGAATGAAATTTGAAAACCAAACATGGAGTTATTAAAAACTATTGTCTCTGCCTAGAAGGAAGTGTAACGTAGCCAGTGGGTCAAGGCCGCGGTAACCGAGGTATCGCGCCTTAATACAGTTTTCAGACTAAATCGATTATGCCGATAATTGGCATGTTTTCGAACTGAGCAACTTCACAGGCACAGAATAAACATACAAGTTACAACGTAGTAGGAAATGTATGGGGCAGTGCGGCCACTCGCTTAGCTATGTCTGTCTCGCTCTTACATTTAGTAGCATCAGAAATATGGAGTGCCTGTGCGCGTAGAATGGTTGCCATTTTATCACTTATCGTTGTGGTAAAGACGCCCATCACGCTCTGACAAGTATGCGAGTGCGAGAGTGACGGATGCCTTATCCACAACGATAAGTGATAAAATGGCAACCGCGCTACGCCCGCTGGAAGTCGGGGCCGATCTATTGCGCTCGCTCTATAAAGGCCGGAAATCGAATGCAGGTATTCTACTTCACATATTGAAATCGATACGCTCAGCCAGAATGAGCATGAGACTAACTATCAAAACGATCCCAATTTTATACATCAAGTGAAATGGCTCTATGCCTGAGCTATCGCGAAGTTTATTCTTGTATCTCTATCGCACTCGCATATTCGACAGAGAGGAAGAAGTCGCCCTGGTTCAGCTACTACTCTATTTTGCATCATTATTAGGAGCAGTGGCAGTGTAATAGGCTTGCACGAGTTTATGTGACTGCATTACCATTACCACTACATGAAATGAGAATGAAAGACGAAATTCCAGTCGAGCGTCACACATAAATTGATAATGGTTTGTGGTATCGATATCATAAACCACAACCGCTGTCAAAAAAGACAGGAAAACTGCACAGTAAATAGGTTGCCAAACAACTTAGTTTAATTAAAGCGAGAGACGAGTGAAGATATAACTCAGCTCAATAATCCACTCCTTTATGTTTAGGTAGAGATTTCATTGGTGATGGCACGCCGCGGCCAGTTGTAACCCTTTTCACAGTTTATTTTAGACAATTGCATTTTCTACAATATCTAGAAACTTCCAGACGTAGGTCCGTCACAAGACAAGTGAAAGTGGTGAAAGGTAACCAGAGATTCTTGCTCTGTTAAATACGCGAGTTCCATTAAGCTGATTGTTTTCTCATTCATCTAATGAATTTAAAAACCTTAATAAGTCTTTTCAAGATAGTCTTGCTTTGGACCGGAGATCATTTTGCAGAACGAATGCCAAAAATGTTGTAAATCATTACTGTTTACAAAAAGTCAACCTTATCACGTACTAAAGCTTCCACCGTAAGGATGTCACATAAGAATGTTACTTATATAAATAAATACATGGAAAATCTCCAAGACCCTGTGAGAACCAGTCGTGTTCGTGAGACAAATATTTACAGATTCGTAGTATTCGTATTCGGATCCATCTTCGTAAAATATTTAAATGGCAACATCAAAACCTTGCTTTTATTTCCTGTTGAATTAACTGAGTGTTTATAAAAAAAAACACATTATTAGTGCATGCCTTATTATTTCTTATTAAAGTTCCGCCTTCTGGCTCCATCATCAAAACGACTGGATAACACTAAATTGATGTATTGTCTTTCATATTTTACTTGCAAAGTTTCAAATCGACACGACTAATGGAAGGGTGAAAATCTGCCTGTAAGACTTAATTACATTGATACATACATGAACATCTTTGTTGATGTTGCAGCTGGTAATGAAAAGGAAGTGAATATGTGTCGTGAACAGGAATCACCTTGCTCTTATATTAGAGGTCCTCGCCGTCGTTGGTAAACTATTTTTCTCCAGACAATCCTCAGCCCACGCACCTCTTTGCGCAGCTATTTCTTAACCTGACTAATTCATGTTAGGAATGACTTTAAAATATAATTGCTGTGCCTTTCCACGGTCTCAATAAATATAGAACAATATTTCGCCTTAAGAGTTGCCAACGCGTAATTGGCACTAAGAAAGATTTACACACCGTCTTGGCATTTGTTTCGCAAAATGGTTTTTGGTCGAAAGCATAATCTAATGTCGTTATATTTAGGTAAAGGTTACTCTATATTGGCAAAAATATATCCAGACAACATGACCTCTTACGCAAGTCTTAGTTCAGCGGGTCGTTAGATCCAGGGTTGACCTTAGTACAAGAACAGTTCGACGCCCGCAAAGACCTTAGGAGGTCTAGAGGTTCAACGGTCTAGGGGTCGGCCCTATCGATCTGTAGGCCTAGACGGAGGAACGTTTTTTACTGTACTGTCTACTTTGAATATTTTTTAATGGATGCCATGGCACAAATCAACTTGTACAATTTAGTACAATTACGTTTAAGTTCCAAATAACTAAAAATGTTTGATGTGCTTTTATCTAAATCAGATCTATGGACTGATAAATTATTAATTATTATCATCTTGATAAATGATAAAGTAACCAACGCTTTCTGCCAAAAAATACTTTATCAGAAAGTGAGGAGAGGACCTAACTGCGAGCATATTAGGTCCGCTGAATATATAAACTCTGCACTATGAAGTTTCAAAATCTCGGTTCCAAAAACACCGGCTTAAAATAATTCATAACAAGGTTAATATTAAACTTTGGTCGACCGCATTCTCTATATAATTTCGTCTTCAGCAACCTACAAAGTTCGATAAGCCAGTGCCCTTAAGGTATGGAACCAATAAGTTAGCGAATTTGGAGGCAAGTGAACTTTGCAGAGGTCTAACTAGTACTTTCGCACGTTTGACAGCGGATAACATATAGTCAACAATTTACTTCTATAGAAAGTGTCCACGGATCCCTGTATGTGTAGTGTCCGTTTTTCCAGGTTTTCTTCACAGGATATTATGCGGAGATGTGTATCAGTCAACTTTTGATAAGTGGCTGATAGAATACTTTTTAGTGCTATAATAATAACCAAATATCGTGGCCACACAAAGGTCATAAAACCTCGCTTCTAATGGTTTTATATGTGAAAGTAGGGACGTCACTCATAGAATCATCATCACAAATGCTTGATGGAAGTAGGTAACCACACTAACCACATATAGTATGAATGTGAATATTTGTATGTCAATTTATTGGGACACCGTGATAGATTTACAGTCCCGCAAAGTGCAATTTATCAAGTATCCGGTGAATAGGCTTTGGGAATTGCGCATCACAAATATCATGTACCTACGTACTGCTTATATTTGAGCTTTTATTCCGAGCCAAGTTTTTGTAGGATAATCCAATTTCCCTTTTTATTATCAACCGTCTAGTCCGACTAATTCATTTCTTTTCCAGAACATTCCCTCTGCCAGCAAAAATGGCAACTTTAAAATAGTCGGACATCATGGCATCCTTTCATTTCTATTATGATGTGAGCAGGACGGATGCTCTCCCTGAACAAAGGATATAAACGACCAGTTGCGCAAGTCTAGACCTGGAGGTAAATTTTAGTCGACATATCGCCTCGCAATATGTTTTAATTTTATTTAAATACCACTACGGTAGCAAACATATAACTATGGATGTTTAAAATAATAACCTATATGGTTGTTTGCGACCTTACTCACCACTCTAGGAGCACAACACCCCATACTACAGAGCAAGTATATATTATGGCTGGAGTCTTCTGTAAGGTGGAGGTACTTCCCCAGTTGGTCTGCTCCTAATATGAGTGAGAGGACATTCCGCAGTCATCATCATCATCATCATATCAGCCGAAAGACGTCCACTTCTGGGCATAGGCCTCCCCCAAAGAGTGCCACAATGACCGGTCCTGCGCCACCCGCATCCAGCGGACTCCCGCGACCTTTACCAGGTCATCAGTCCACCTTGTGGGGGGCCTACCCACGCTGCGCCTTCCGGTACGTGTTCGCCACTCGAGAACCTTTCCGCCCCAACGGCCAGTTCTACGTGCAATGTGGCGCCCACTGCCACTTAAGTTTAGCGATTCCGCAGTGACTCTCCAAAAATCAATGATATCAAATGATCCGTCCACTCGTTGGGCACGTTGGCTTGGCGCGCACATTGATATCATATTGTAATGAAATATGTAAAATCAGATGGACTCCTTGAATGCGCAAACCTTTTTACGATATTCCCAGACAAGATTGAGGTCAAGGGCACCTATTGTATTTGTATAAAATAATGAGCTGTTCTAAAACCTTTGTTAGCTTTTAGTTGAATATTTCTTTACTTATCTCGGAACGAACTGATGTTTCTAAGATTTAATACGAGTAGATAGCCTTTATAAATGTCAAACTATACAAACTACTCCTCTCATAATAATCCGCTCTAGTTTGGAGGTATTCCGCTTAGGATCTACTAAGTTTTATTTTTAATCATTTATGGTCTACGATAGCGGCAGACATCATAGCTGGACGCATGCCACTCCTATGGGAATTCGGTGTGATGACAGTTTAAGGGGCTGCATTGGAAATTATCGCGTGCTTTGAAAAGCTGTTCTGACTAGATTAAGAAACAATAAGGTCTGATTTTCAGATATATGATGCTTGACTATGTGATTGTTTATCCGATTTAATCGATACCAGATTGCTTAAACATACCTCTATAGAAAAAAAAAACAAAGTTGGGTCTTTATTTCCTTTTTTACTAAGCCTACTCAAAGAATAGATTATTTTACGACTCAATCAAGTTAATATTTTAGATATAGTTAGTATTTTTTTATCTCATATAAAACCTTACTTAATGAAATATAAATAAAACTTCACTAAGTTAGGTATTTATCGAAATTTGTCCATAAAAAGCCATTTCTGAAGAGTGTTGTATCTCTTTTTCTCATGCGCGGAAAGCATAAGCGTGTTTCTGTCAAGGGGGCATGGTCAACTCTAATCAAGACATCCCCTTAAGTGACAAATGTAGGTCCCTCGCCGTCAACACAATTTATCCTCGGAGCTCTGGCGACCTTAGTCACCTCCATACAACATTACATATAATACAGATGCGATAGTTGCGTTTATCTTTGTTGATAAAGCATGTTAGGCAAAGTAAGTCATCATTACTTGTCAGAACGGAATGGCTACGCTACGCGGTGACAAATGCGACCATCGCATGCAATAATAGAGTTTTGTTTCTACTTTAATTCGAGGACTTACCAAGTATGAGGTGTAGTTTGGCGTCAGTCTGGAAGGCGTAATGGAGCGTGACCAGGAACGGGCACTCTCTTACCGCTTCCAGGACCTAGAGAAAACGTGCCGTAATGTGTGGGCTTTGAGGCTAAGGGCTTTAGGACGGATTTACAGTGACGCAGACCTGATATATTTTAAAATGATTTTAGGATTACCAGAAATGTTTGGATCAATGTAAATCCGGAATGAACACTTGGCAGGTAGAATGCAAAACTTTTTGAAGAGCAAATAGAGAAGTCAGAGTGTAGTAAGAAGAAAAAAATGTCCGGTTAATACGGAAGGTGTTATTAAATGCACCATGTCACCAACTGGCAGCACAGTGGCGCTGGCGAAGTCTCAGTGTCAAACCAAATCCACCAATCAATTTAACAATGATTATACATGATTGGTAGATTGGCTCGAAGACCTCCCTCCTAGGAGCTGCCAAATGGTGACATAATGCATTCTGAAAAATTCTCACGTTTGGCTTGTTTTGCCGGAGACACTCGCCATCATTGAAATCCACGTCTTTATCAGACGATTCAAGCAGCGATTTTTGAGTATGTAGTTAGGCGTACATTTTAAATGGCTATGTAGCCCTAGGCGTGAGCGGCATCAAAGTACGATGAAGGGACATAAGAACATTTCGTCTCTAGCCGTTTTCAAGAAAAAGGTAAAGATTATGATATCACATTTCACCTGGCGAGCATTAGGTTAAGAAATAATAACTAACCTGTCTTTCCGTCCTCGTGTGCTCTGCTGTTTTTAATTTCTGCACTATGGAAGCCTTTTTAAGCACCTTCATCGCGTATAATTTGCCTTCGTCGACTCCGCATCTCTTTTTAACTAAAAACACTTTGCCGTACGCTGAAACAAAGAGAGGAATATCGTTAGTTTGTGAAACGTGAGCTAATTTAGTTATTTTTAAGTGGGTCGGCTACTATTTTATTCACCCTTTCGCTAGCAGACACTTAAATTGCTTAATGATGTGTATAATTAGATTGAAGTTTTGAATAATATGTAGTAGTAATAATGTAGAGCTCTACCAACTACCAGTCTCTTTCTAAGTGTTCTAGTAAGAATGTGACGGATAGTCTATCTCGCGCGCGACGTTTGTGGGCGGTCTTGTGATAGCTGCTCGTCCCATTCCAACCATTCCTGTCACTAGAGCGCACATTAGCTATTGATCCTATATCTGTCTTTTGCTAGCGCTATTACGGCAAAGAAAGGGATGTGTATTTATATATTTAGCTTCTATGTTACTGACACACTTAGAGGCCAAGCTGTAACTTAACTAAGCAGTTATTTTCAATCACCTCTTTATCTTTAACTAGTAAAGGTGCAAGCGAGAAATATGCTGATGGGCATCGCGCGGTTTTTGTCATTGGCATGACAAGGAATCGGAATTCAGTAAATCCTAGACCGGCAGCCTAGTGGGTAGTAGCGCAGCCTACGAAGCTGAAGGTCCTGGGTTCGAATCTCGGTACGGGCAAATATTTGTGAGGTGAGCATGAATATGTCTCCGAGTCTGTATTCAAGTAATTAAATCTAATTAATATATCGTCATCTACTACCCATAACACAAGCCTTATTGAGCTTACAATGGAGCTCGTTTTTTTCAAGATTGTCCCATAATATTTATTTATAGGTAGGTGGTTTGGACATGAGAAAATGTGTAGCTATCAAAACATACTCAAATATAAACCCATTCTGTTTATGACGACTTTAACCCTCAAAATGTTATGCCTCTCGCTCGATAAAGTTAGTTTAACCTAAGCGCGTCAATTTAGTAATTAAATTAAATATAACCCTATTAGTGCTTATTACAACAGTAATATTACTGCAGAGCGTCTTATATTCATTGCGCCTTTGTTCCCAGTTGCCAGCTCTTTACGACACGCTTCGAGGCCGCATAATACACTATCAATCAATACTGCAAACTGCAATACGTCAACAAGTTAAGAAATTATTTACCGTTCAAATGAAAGGGCATTGATAACGCTGACTTATAAATTGATAACCACGCGTTGATTATAAACATAATGTGATCGTAATGATCACGATACATAGTATCTTCAATTGATTGACTTATCAGTGGGTAAATAACCCTAGAGACCCTACAAGTGATAATGATAATTATCAAAGCGCTATTTAACCAAAAAAGTCACTGTAACTCATAATTAACAACAAAATCGGTATTTCAAAATGGGTGAAGATTCCTTCAGATTTGTGTTGGGTGGGGCCCTCATTATTCGACTAAATATTAAATTTCATGACAATCTCATCACAAATTCCGTACAGACCAATCTTCAAAAAATTAAGTTTTTTTTTTCAAATAGGACACGTTATTTTATATAATTTATTATTTACTATAGAGGTTTTAGCATACTATATATTTGTTACACGTATAGTTAAAACTCATAGATTGAAGCTAGTAAGTAGAGCGATCCGTAATCCTATTAAATTGAATTAGTACTGCACTTGATACTTGAGCTGCGCCTAGCAGTAAACTAATGGACAACAACTTAGAAAAGTTGAAAAAACCCCCGACATTTTCATTTCATAGTCCAATATAACAAAATCGGCTGAACAGATTTTCATGAAACATGGCCAAGAACACTCGGGATAAAATTATCTATGACCCAAGAAAAACTAAACGAAAATCGGTTCATCCGTTTGGGAGCTACAATACCACAGACACACAGATACACAGACAGACACGTACACGTTAAACTTATAACCTCTCTTTGCGTCCGGGTTTAAAAAGAGCTTGATCTTCAAACATCTTTTAACAATTTTTTTTGTGCTTTTCTCAAAAACTCGAATCTCAGTGGCATACGAATTTTAACGGAATTTTAGATAAAATAGGTTTGTAGGACGTTGGCATAAGGGCAAGAGTCTATTAATAGTTATCAGCTCGTTTCCATCGGTAGTAAAAACTAGTGCCTACGCCAGTGTAGCAGTAGTGGCCCGGGCCCCGTCAGGATATATACTAAAACGGTGAAAAACAAGCATACTGCCTGCCTGGAAGCAGTCACCGTAGCCTAAGGAAGATTGGAACTTCAGCTTCAGACTTCACAAGCGTGTCGCCGATCCTTTATTGATTTAATGAGATGAGTGCTACTGGGAACACGCTGCTGCTATCTACCATATAAGTAATACATACAGATCCACGCCTATATTCCCAAAAGGGGTAGGCAGAGTAAATGAAACTTATGTTCCAGTGCCACTTTTAGCATAAATGTGAGTATAAAAGAATCGACAAAGATGATATCGCAGTGACGGATTGCTAGCCCATCGCCCACAACACACTTCAACCCTGCTCCCTTAGTCGACTTTTACGACACCGGAAGAAAGGGGGTGGTGAAATTCTAACCCGACAACACACGGGGGAAATTTGAATTTAAGCTTTTACGACAAGTAAAAAAGTTACATTATTAGTTCACTTTCTGCCTGTAATGACTACCTTAAAAGAGCATCAAGAAATAAGTACCGACCAGGATGTTTGTTCACCGAGCATTGTTCAAATCGCAAAATAATGGGCGAATTCTCAACACGCCGCCCGCGCCGCTGAGATATTCGGTTTTCGGTATACTTTCGTTTTGTGACTCAGGTAATTAGGTAACTACACATTATTTGCATGGTGTTTAAACACGAAAGGTAATGAGGATAGTTAGTAAGTAAAGAACTCATAAATAATGAGTAATGATTGTTTTCGTTGAGACAATGCATTCAAAGAAAGGTTATGATCATTTTTAAAGATAAGAAACATAAATGTAATGAATATTCGGATACATATTTTATCTTGACTTTTTAATTGTTTGTGAGATGCTTAAGTTTCTCAGTAGACGAAAACAAACGATGAGTCCTTTCTTACCTCAGCCAACTCAATACTCTTAAACCACATAATCAAGTTGAAATTACGCTTTTTTAACTTCTCTAAAGATTTATAAAAGCAATAATAAAAATAAAACTTTGCACACTTTATTATTAACACATTCACAGCACGGCGCTTTTGCGCCGAACGAATGGGTTAATCATTAAAATGCATATTTCAATTAAGTAGTTTGCAGAGACGCACTTGAACCGCCAATTTATTAAAAAGTTCAGAGAAAAAGAAAAAAAAACATCTTCCAACGTTAGAGCGACCTTCATATTGGCAGCAAATGACATAATGAAGTGTGACAGAAAAATAAACACCAGTTTCTAACATTGTAAGAGTGCATTGGTGGCTGACCTAGAGAGGTCGGTGATCCGTTTTCCGAGTAAATAACACGTCGATGCCAAAAATACGTGGCGGAAATGCTGTATGTACTCCAGCGGGCGTAGCACGGTTGCCATTTTATCACTTGTCGTTGTGGATAAGGCGTCCGTCACTCTCGCACTCGCATACTTGTCAGAGCGTGATGGGCGTCTTTACCACAACGATAAGTGATAAAATGGCAACCATGCTACGCCCACTGTGCGTATTTTAATGAATGAGATTATGTACAGTTAGCACTACAGCTCGCTTATCAAAAGACGACGCCACTTGAAGAGTTTATTCGTTTAGTCCAACCAAAAACTTTTATCCGCGACCTTAAATCCCTCCAAGGCTCTCGCACTATACGTCTCTTTCTAATGTCTAATAAGAGAGAAACGGATAGTGCGATAAAAATCGAGAGCTCGCGCGCCGGCTTGTGATAGCCGTGCAAGTCGGCCCGCGAGCTGTGTCGCGGCGACTTAGACTATCCGCCTCTTACTAAGCGATATCAATAGAGAGAGACGGATAGTCTATCTCGCCGCGACACAGCTCGCGGGCCGTCCTGTGCCAGCCGTGCAGTAAGTCAGTTGAGCACAGACTACAGCGCGAAAGGTGAAATACCTCTCCCCCTCCCGAAGTTAACGGAGAGTTCCCCGTCTCATCAAGTCTTCATCTGCGTATGGCAAAAATGCAAGCTGACCCTTAGAAACCTGCAGAGAGTAACGCACCTTACCAACAAACCAAAAAATCGGTCTGCTTCGCCCAAAGGTTGACTGGTAGAGAATGCTTACGGCATTAAGTCCGCCTTTTGTACGATAAGTTGTTACTCCGCCAGGAAATTAATGAAAACCATTATGAATTGTATCCTAATGGATACAATTCACCTCCGCTACTAATGTAGCCTTGGAGGAGAAAGGGCATGTATCCTAATGGATACAATTCACCTCCGCTTCTAATGTAGCCTTTGACGAGAAAGGGCTCTTAAAAAGCCAGACAGAATAAACTGTAGGCGGTAGAAACGATAGACGAACATTTTCGTTTTATACAGTTTCATTGTAATGCGTCTTTCACATCATGTCGATTATTGATATCAAAGGGCGAGAGATCCGTATCAAAACGTGACAGTCTTAGTATCGAATTCGCATGCGATACGCCAAATATAAATGGCGCCTTAATTTTCCATTCTTGTACACATCCCACATATAAAATATATGTAAAAGTCATCGTCCATTCCACGAGAAAGCAGCCCACCCTCATTGCGGTGCACGGGTAGCGGGGCTGTTATTCGCTACGCGCTAAAGCGGCTCACCCCGCCGGCCACCCGTCACTAAACTAGACCTCTGCCTACGCTTAGTTACTACGCATAGCAGTGTCAAGATATATTTGTAAGTGAGCGTTGAGGTGAGCCTAAAACAAGTTACAGAATAGGGGGGCAGATGTAGAAGAGGGACGCGTCTTTTTGAAATGAACGGTCGAGACAGTAACACCTTGATTCCATCTCGGCCGTACTTTCCTCCCAAGGGTAACGCGCCGGAGCGTCCTAGCACTAGGACGACCGTTGAACCCTTTTGAATTGCTTTTTAGGGTTCCGTACCCAAAGGGTAAAAACAGGACCCTATTACTAAGACTTCGCTGTCTGTCCGTCTGTCTGTCACCAGGCTGTATCTCAAGAACCGCGATAGCTAGACAGTTGAAATTTTCACAAATTATGTATTTCTGTTGCCGCTATAACAACAAATACTAAAAACGAAATAAAATAATTATTTAAGGGGGCTCCCATACAACAAACGCGATATACATTTTTTGCTGTTTTTATAGATAAGGGTACGGAACCCTTCGTGCGCGAGTCCGACTCGCACTTGGCCGGTTTTATATCTCTTTGTCTCCAAACTTGTCATGTCTTTAAATTCGTTTTTAAGAGTGATCTTACTCAGGGATTTAGCCTTATTAATTCATTGGTAAAATTAAAAGGAGCTAAATGCGACCGCGCCCACAATCTACAAATATCTAGAGCGCACGTTTAGTTTTAAACGTAGGCCGATTTCAGCGCGTCACGTCAGCGCACGTGCGATTATGACGTATTTGATCACTTTAATAAGGATAATAATGCCATGAATGAACGTCACTAACTTCAAATGTCTAAAACCGGATCCGGAAACGAAACAAAAAGATGTCGCAGCACACGTAAGGTTAAACGTCAAATTCATACAAACTAAAGCCTGTATGTATTATATTATAAACATGAAATTTGACAGGTGACAGGTAGCACCACTTTGATGTCTCTCTGTCTGCATTTTAAAAGACGGAAAAGCAGGGAATATACCTTTTCTGTTATAAATATCAGTTCGGCATATTGCATTTTCCGCTTTATCACAAGGGAATAAGCGGCAAAAGTTTAAAAATATCTTTGATGACGTACCTTACTGAAAATACGAAATGACAAAAACTGGAAACGTATCTAAACTAAACTCGCACGTTTTGAAGGTTTGCCAAATAGGAAATAGTATTGTGAAATAGATTTCTGGTTTCGCTGTAGCCGTTAATATGACACTTGGGTGTTCCATGTTTAGATAAAGTCTATCGGCTACTGATATAAGTAGCTTGTTCCACCCATACCTTTTAAGGCCGGTATGAACAATGGTTGCACAAAAGAGGAGTCGAAGAAATACGAGTACTTATGTATACAAAGTGTAACAAAAATGGGGTATGAACCGATCAAGGGCTTAACAGGTGTCGTGTTCTGATAAAAAAAACAGAAAAAAAAAATTTTTACGCGTTTTTTTTTACATTTCTATGGAGCTTGTCGCCCCAGTCGGCCAACGCTCCATACTAAGGTAAAAAAAAATTGCGTCAATTTTTTTTTTCTGTTTTTTCTTATCAGAACAATACCTGTTGAGCCCTTGATCGGTTCACACCCCATGTTTGGTACACCCTGTATATTATTTTACAATAGATTAAGATGAGAAAGTAAAAGTCAAATCGATGAAATCGACAAGATATCAACGTTTTAAGCTAGTTCGAGTGTACATAAGTACTATTATTTATTCAGTACCGATAGCATGGGCAATACAAGTTTGATTGATATTAGAACGTGGCGTGTCAACTGTTTGAGGCAAGACTGATAAAATGTAAATTCGTGTTCCGACGGGCCGTTGACCCGGGGAACAAAGACTGCCGGCGAATAAAATGCTTTCATGTTGCGCGAATATTATGTACTCGTACAATTAATTTAATTCGTGTAATAATGTAAGGCAGCTTTTATCATATCGACTAGACTATAAATTAATTAAAATCGTAATAAAGGAACCGAAGGCAAATGCGAGTAGGTATACTAAATAAATAAACTATTATGTTTCCTATTTAATTATTACAAAAAAAGCATCACCTCCCAAACAACGATAATTTTTAGGGTTCTCTTATAGGATCACTTTGTTGTCCGTCCGTCCGTGCGTCTGTCAAGACCGTTTTTCTCAGGAACCCGTGGAGGTATCAAGCTAAAATGTATACCAAATTCTCAGGTCTCCTGTCCCTTGGAACTGTGAAAAAATCAAACTTCTATCTGAGCCAACGCAATCAAAAGGTACAGCCGTTTATGCCGCAAATTTTCGAAACTCGCAAGGGAATCAAAATCTACAGGGTACTACCCGTGAACTCAGAATCTTGAAATTTAGTACGAAGCAACGTCTTATAGCACAGATAAAGGAAAAATTGCGAAAACCGTAAATTTTTAGTTACATCATATATATATTTTTTTAATAATTTTAAAGTTATTACTTATATACCTACAGGTTTGTACGGAACCCTCGGTGTGCGAGTCCGACTCGCACTTGGCCGGTTTTTGAACTACATAAAGTATCTGCACGGCTAAGACAGGACGGCCCACGTGCTAATAAATTAGAACGCTTAGCAAGAGACGGGTAGTCTATCACGCCGCGACACAGCTCGCGGGACGGCGCGCGAGCTCTCGATTTTTCTCGCACTATCCGGCTCTCTTATTAGAAAACTTAGAAAGAGAGGTATAGTGCGAGAAAAATCGAGTCGTCGTCGTGTGATAGCCGTGCTGGCAAGGAAGCCCGCGAGGAAATCTGCACACATCTCCAAAGCAATTCAAGCGTGTTCTCATGTTTCTAAGCCATGAGAGGCCTGTGCCCGGCATTGGGACATGTATGACTGATGATGATGACAAGAAAGCAATCCGAATGTATTGGTCACACTGAGGAGATGCAAGCTAATTTTGTCGTTGCTGCTGGAGTGGAGATCTTGTTCTTTCGAAAGATTCGGCATATGGAGAAAACTAATTAATGTAATGATATCTTCCACACAGCTTATCTGTTCCTTCTCATTGCGTAACTCGTGATTTTAACCCCGACGCCAATAAGGGCTGTTAATAATAATAATAAGCTGTCAAACGATGAACCGATTAAACAAAAGTTTCTGTCAAAAATTTCATTTTTGGTACAAGCTTTTATTGCCGACTGTACTTTTCTGTATACCCTCTTTAAATACTCATTGAGACGATTCTAACGAGCCCCAACTCGATAGGGTTATGTGATTTTATTACGGAGTTCCTATGGCCACCTTCCAGCTCCATCATCAGATCAGCTCCACGTTATCATAATATTGCATTGTCACGCGATTTGCATATTCGTGCAATCGGAAACTGGGAAGTGGATCAAATTTAACAGAGTTCAGACATTTGCAAGATTTGATTACAGACAGACAGACAGACAAACAGACAGACGACAGACAGACAGACAACGGGACAGGAGAAACTAAATAAAAGCTTGTAAAAAACCGACACTGGCAAACTTACACTCTTTCAAATGATGGACTCAGCTAAAAACTGGCTACGTCCATCATTTGGAAGAGTGTAAGATTGCCAGTGTCGGTTTTGTTTTTTCATTTTAATGGCAATTTTAAGGTTATTTTTTTTAATCTAATTATGGTTACAATACAAGTATAGAGCGGTTCAATGCGGTTTTTTATGGACAGTCTTGTCTGTTAGTTGAGTCTTAGCCAAGTTTGTGTTACACGAACACGCTTCTCCCTAAATATAACGATCAGAACATAGCAAAGTAAGGCATTAAAGCCACATAAAACTATATAACTTCAGTTAATTGTTGCGTTCAATAAAAGCCGGTCCGCACCTGACATCGTCAACCAGCCGGGATATAAATAGCAACGATTTATAATTAAACAGCTGTCAATCCTGTCTAGATCCGGACTGTACATCAGTACTGGTATCCATGAAGCTATTAGGGTTAAAATCAATCAATGTGCGAAGCTGTTTTCATATATTTGAGACCTAGCCATCAAGCACACGAGATGTCAAATATATGAAATAATATCTTCGCACATTGCTAGTGGATATTCCCCCTTAGTGGACCGCTATCTCTAACCTACACCACTACACGTGGATGTAACCGAATTGAAAGCCTGGTAGAATAAGTTTCTGTCAAAAAAATCATTTTTGATACAAGCTTAAAAATTTATTGCCAACTGTACTTTTCTGTATACCGTCATCAACTACTCATTGAAACGATCCTAACGAGGCCAAACTCAACGGGGTTACGTCGGTTAAGTCCTGAATTCCCATGGCCACCTTCTGTCTCCATCATCAGATCAGCTTGATGGTACCATAATATTGAATTGTCATCCAAACAATACTTAAACCCAAAATTTCAGCTTAATCGGTTGAAGATATCTGCTTCAAAATTGAGTTGCATGATTCCACCAGAACAAACATAGTTACATAGATTGCAAGTTAAATAAAATCTTGTAATTACTAGCTGCACGCGCGGCTCCGTCTGCGAATTACAGAGAACCCAGGAAAAGCCGCGGGACAAAATATACCATAATATACACGGTGTTCCCGGGAATTTCCGTTAACTTCGGCATATTGTAGAGTACATTCACAGAAACAAATAAGCATAATTATTAGCTTGAAAAGAAAAAAAAATTGTTTTACAAAATAATTGAATGTAGCATTAACAGTGGTTAAAGCTACTACTGTCTTGGAGAAATTAACTTTATTTGATCTAACCTATGCCCCCTTGCAATGAACGGAAATTGACAAAAACACGCCGTATATTCATCCTGAAGTCCATTCTATTTATAAATATATACTGATGAAAGATTTTTTGAAATCGGATGAGTATTTCCGAAGGTTATCCTAACATACAAACTTGCAGACTTTTCTTCTTTACTATTATAGTAAAGATTAATTGTAGCCATATAAATTAATTACAAAACATATACATATTTCTGGTCAGGGTTTTGGGATCAAAATTATGCTGGACGTGCCCTCAGCTGGGGAGAAACCGGTTTGTGAATAAACGATCGTGTAGAATAGAAGTAAGTATGTAATAGTTATCCGAAACTTGGAGTCACTACGTTTTTATGCCGTTTTACTTTATATACGCTGAGAGAGATTGTATGCACCCGCCCGCATATTCACAATACGGGACTGAGCTAAATGCCAATAATGCTAATTTACAGTGCAGGTGAAGCTATTTAACAAAGTCTAGATACTAGATAGCGTATGTCTAAGTCTTTAATTCGATATAATATTTTACCGTCGTTATTGGAAACTGCTTTTAAGAGTCCGCAGTAAGCTCGGCCGAATTTCAAACGTAGTTACGCTCTCATTTTAAAACTACGTGTTGGATTGTGACGAAACTTTGCATATACAATAAAATGAGGTATATCTGTGTCTGTAATTAGTTTATATGGTTCCAGTTTATAGAACAAACGAAATACAGCAAAAACAAGTTTTGTATGAAAAACTTAAATTAGCTGTATTTTTTTACTATGGTGTCTGAAGCTACATAAACTAATTACAGACATAGATATACCTTATGCCATTGTATATGCAAAGTTTCGTTACAATCCAACACGTAGTTTTAAAATGAGAGCGCAACTACGTTTGTATTGAGAATCGAGCTTACTGCGGACTCTTAAACATGAACTAAACAGAGCCTTAAGTTAACGCTCTAAATTAGATCACTCTGTACGGCTATCACAAGACGGCGCGCGAGCTCTCTTCGATGTTTCTCGCACTATACCTCTCTTTCTAAGTATTCTAATAAGAGAGAGGCAGATAGTGCGAGAAAAATCGAAAATACTCGCGCGCCGTCTTGTGATAGCCGTGCTGATAAACAACATGCAGAAAAAATCTAATTTCGTTTCCCGGATTTGAAATCGTCTTTGAAACATTATTTTTTTAAATATAACTATATACAGTCGAGTTCTCCAATATAATAATCCAATATAATATCTACACAGACAACCTTTCAAATATATTTACACATGCGTCTTATGTCAGTAACAATAAAGACGGTGAAAAAAGAAGTGTATAGGTATTTTTCAAAGGTGGTCTGTATAGATATTGGAGAACTCGACTGTACACATTATTCAATACACTCATCCGCTAGGATAAAAAAATAACAAGTGCAGAAAGTAACCCTAATAATGGCGATAATTCAATTCAGCCTCGCAACGTCACACGTCGTCATACCAAATCGAGATTCTAAGGGTGCATTATAAGTAGCGTACCGGGGACGAGCACCACAAAATCCATATTCCGTGAGGTAACTGGCCACACCGAACATCTGTCCGGTATAAAAACTCACCACCTGGCAGCGAGTTCAGTGCGTTCGCGCCGACCTCTAGTGCACCCAATGCGCGTGCTTGTAAAACTAACTGTGTTACCAGTGGATGAGGGTTGTTTTTGACTGCGAGAAAGATGCTAGTCCGTGAAATGGATAAGTGGAGAACGATAGAAAGAAAGAATTGAATATCGGTATTTAAGCCTCGTTTAGGTTCCTTTGCTCATTTAACCTTTATTCGCGTTTTGTACCAAATATGACAGTTTACGAATTATGCTGGACCTTTCTGACTATTTCCGAGTCGGCATTATATTTCGTATATTTTATAATTGTTAAAAAAAGCACAGCACTTTAACTAGCATTGTCAACACTTGAATTTGTATATTATAAACTACTACGATAAAAAAGTTGAGATCTGAAGATTCAGTACAAAATAATCAGTCAATGTATATCAAATAAATGTATGTGTTGAATAAATGTGTTTCTTTCTTTCTTTAAATACATTTCTTAAAACACGTCAATTTAAAGCTTTTAACAATTACAGTCGGTAGTAATCTGTAAAGGCATTTCTTACAGGTATTTACCTACACAAGGCGAACGGGCCGATGCACTTTATATGCCTGATACCTACTTCATAAAGGTTATTAACATTATCAGTTACCTTCACGTCATAAAAGATTTTAAAGGCGCCATTTCGCACTTGCTAAGTGAAGTGAAGAATGATATCGAATATTGGTAATTTTTTCGGTAACTTCCTACGGGAAGTGGAAGTAGTTAGAGATATTTTTGAGGATCAATGACATATGCCATTTTAATATTTAAGTTGTAGGCCTGGCTGTGGTGTGGGAATGTGTCTGTATAGTCGGTCGAAGTGAAGCTATTCTTCGTGGATGGTTGACAGAAAAAGATATTTGTGATTGGAAAAAAAAAATTTTTTATTCGTTTTATAGTTCTTAAGCTGAATAATTAAATATCTATGAAACTTATATATCAGTTAACTAACTTCCGCCCGCGACTTCGTCTGATGCGTGAACCTGGGATAAAAAATATACTTACTATATTTTAATCCAGGCTATAAACTATCTTCATGCTAAATTTAATCCAAATCGGTTGATCCGTTTAAGCGTGTAGATTGAGTAACAAAAATTTAAACATCCAAACTTTCACATTTATAATATTAGTAGGAAGTAGGATATTGTATGCCCGAAATGGGTTGCCATTGCAACTCACATAATACTTATTATTAAGACCAAATTGTACATGGTAAACAATAAATGTTCTCTTCTCTTCCCGATGAACGATCTATTTATTGTTTTTTACATCATTAAGTTGTAGTCTTATGTTCGTATTTCTATACCGAATATAACCAGCTCGAGTTGAGCTCGCGCTCTTATGCTTCGGGGCGAGTAAAACCATAGTTACATGGCAAACTCTGCATGGGGTCTTACCACCCTCGAAACATCCGGTGCGCGCGCAAGCGGCCCTGTCCACGATGCGTCATCTCTGATCCGTCACAGTTCCTGCGTTGCGTCAAATGACACTTCGTGCATAACCAACTTAAAAAAAGACATAAAAATAAAATAAAAAAACAATAAAAACATATTTTTTTTCGGACCTGCTCACAAAATTCACGTGAATGGGATGACAAATGAGACCTGTAGAGGAGAGCAGCTGGACAAACGGACAGACGTAATAGTTCTGGCCCAAGCTGAAGCAGAAAACTTCGTTCGCCTCGCTCGCTGGTTCAACAATTGACTTCTTGGTAAAATACTGTATTAACTATCGAGCTAGTTCTATTTATGTAAGATTGTTCCGTAATATTTACTTATTATTATATGCCATTTCTATTTCTATCCATCACTCAATTGGCGATAAACATAAAAAGCCCTTAGCAACAGAGGCTGCGCGCGCACAGCAACCAAACATTTATGCACCAAACCCCAGTACACCCTGATCCCCATACACATACCAACTGTGCGTAATCGGAGCTCAAGCAAACTGGCCAGTCTGAGTGCGGTAAGAGTCATGAATACGGGCACAGGTGTCCGCCCGGGGGCCCGTTGCATTCTCGGTCGCCTCACGCAACCGGCCGGATGTCTGACATGCGATAAACCCTGTAAGACTATACTAATCAAGTCATCTTAGAAACTGACACCTTAGATTTGACGCTATTGCCTGAACATTAAAGTTCAATTTTGATTGATTTAATCGCACCACGATCGAGAACAAAAGAGGAATGAGAAGAGCCGACTGCTAATTTAGATCTAATTGGGAGGGATTACGATTAGAATTAGAGCGACTGTAATATTTATAGGTGCGATCGTGTCACTATCACAGTACATACACGATTTTACTCTAATTCAATGCAGGACAGTCGCATTTGTTTTGGCATATGAGACAGAATAAGAGGTTGCGAAAATGGTGCTAATTTTAAACGGGTATCGCCTTCAGCCGATAATTGTGACTTTAGTCTTATCAAGGTCTTTATATATTTGAATTTGCGGAAAATCTTGATTCGAATACGTGTATAAAACACGTCATTTTATAATCAGCATTATGCACGGTGCGAGCTTGTTGACCTACCCGATAAAAACCGGATTATCTACGGTGCACTTCGAATCACATTAAACATTTAAATGAAACTATTATTTAAATGTAGTTCACCGACTTGGATATCCTGTCCATACTTTGCATACTACGTTTAAGATTTATGAATTCTCCTCACCATAATAGTCTGGCTGCATTCTATTCACAATTATTAAAAGAAAAACTACATTTTATGAAAGAACTGGCCATTTACAAATTCCAAATACAATATTTAAAAAGTAAACGCATAGGAAGCCATGCTCGATGATCGTAACAATCTTATCTCGACATATGGGTTGTCAGTGTCAACGGCCTACGCCCCCTCCCCTGTGTATGGTTTCGAAAAATAAAAAAGGACGCTCAGAAAAGGAACAAGGGGGAAAGGAAGAGGGGGGGGGGGGGGGGGGGGGTAGCGAGAACTATATTTAGAAAAAACAATCAATAACTTAGAACACTGTTTGAATTTAATATTTCCGGTTATGTAGGTACCTACGCGAATAACCAACGATGTTAAAATTACAATTTACACGTATGAAGATACCTCAGATCGATAATAATTCAATAATAACAATTATAATACAATGCACCACCCGTTTATCGTTCGAATTATTAAATTCCAATAGCAATATTGAAATTCATTGATTGTTAACTAAATCAATCATAGAGTTCAGATTGTCGCGTGTCGTAAACAGAATGACGTCAACGTCGTTTTAAGTAGCAATAAATAATATTATAATGTACTGAATGATCTTTCGATTTCATAAGAAGACGTCATAAACCGATTTTAAGACGCTGTCAACACCAAAATGCCCTTGAGGATTCGGGATACGGCGCACACTGTCTATTTGTATCGGAGTAAACGAGAGCGAGTGTCACTGGGCGGCCCGGTCTTAGAAGATAATAATAAATAAATATTGAATAAAAAACATTTTTAACATTTATAACGTTTTGTCGATCTTTTATACCCACATCTATGCTAAAAATGGTGCTGGAACATAAGTTGCATGTGCTCTGCCTACCCCTTTTGGGAATCAAGGCGTGAAATTATATATGTAAGTATGTTTTTTTTTTTTATGATATAGGAGGCAAACGAGCAGTCGAATCACCTGATGGTAAGCGATAATCGACGCCCATGGACACTTACAACACCAGAGGAGTTGTAGGTGCGTTGCCGGCCTTTAAGATGGGAGTACGCTCTTTTCTTGAAGGCTTGAAGGTTATAACGGTCCGGAAATACCGCAGGCGACAGTTCATTCCAGAGTTTGGCTGTGCGAGGCAGAAAGTTTCGGGAGAAACGCACAGTATGAATGTATGAATGTATGTATGAATTAAAAAAAGTGTGGATTATTTGTGAAATATGACTCGGTAGCGGTTTAGGTATGAATATGCTGACTTCATGTTTTTAATTGCAGACCCATATGTCAAAAAAGGGATCCTGTTGTTTTACCAAATTTATTTTGGTCAAATTTCATTTCCCAAACAAAGTTTAGCAACTATTTTGTTTGCCAATGCAAACTTTGGCACAATTTTAATACGAATATTTTCATTACGTCAAATTTTCATTCAGCAAAATATTACTACGAAAAATTACATTATGACATAGTTATGGCATTTTTTTTTGTAAAACAAAGGTAACCCGTCAAAAAAATAAAGACATAGACCCGTTTAATGATCATTCATAATTTTAAAACTAATCTATGCAATTATTTTCTATCGAGTTGAGTTCGTCCAATTATGCATAGAGTCCAGTCCGTCCACGGTCTTTGAAATATGATGAAGATAAACATTTTTTTTTATGTGCTAGAACAAATAGTTTTTCTTAAATAACTGCTTAAATAACATCAATTTCAACAAAATTAGGTCTTGTCAGCCACTTAATAAGTATTGCCAGATATAAAAATGTGCGAATGACAACGACAGAATTTCTAATTCCTAAGAAATTAAATTAAGTTTGGTGAAATTGACACCTTGTTTAAAATAAATACCACACGGTGCAATATTCCATACAAATACCAGTAAATACAAATTTGCTTTTTAGCCTCAGGTTTACATTTTAATTAAAGTCGTATTGACGGACGTTTGTAATAAAGGCACATCTTATTCAACAAGTCAACGCTCAAACATCGTATCGTCTCTTTCGTAATCTAATGAGATAAACATAATAAGGTAAATTAAGAAGTATTCTCTACTATTTGCTTACTTTCCAATGTAATACTCCGTTAAAATAAGATTCGACCCCGAGACCCGTTCCGCTGTTTGTCGTGAGGATATTTTTTACTATGAATGCCGACTCAGGGTAACAACCTCAAATCCCGGTCATATTATAATCGCCCATTATTATAACGATTCTATTGAGCAGTTTATGAATTAGGTAAGTAAGATCCCTTATTTATATTTAGATCATTATTTACACTAAACGGGACTTAATCGCGTATAATTAAATTATTTATTTACCTCACTGAGGTCTCCCGACGTTTCGGGTGTGTTGAAACATCCATGGTCACGGGACAACTCAATCAATAATCTGTGAGAATCGTGAAAGTTTAAATCAATATATATTTAGGTCAGTTGTATAAAGACCTAAATAGTTGATGGAATTATTTTAGACTAGCTTCCGCCCGCGACTTCGTCTGCATGGGCCCGGGATAAAACTATCCTATATTTTAATCCAGGCTATAAACTATCTTCGTGCAAAATTTCATCCAAATCGGTTAAGCCGTTTAGGCGTGATTGAGTAACAAACATCCAAACATCCAAACTTTCGCATTTATAATATTAGTAGGATTGTTTAATCAATAATAATTTCAATCGATATGATACAGAGATAAAGAATATAATGGAAAAATAAACCATCTTCGTCTGTAGCCCTCGACAGGACTTCCTCGTTAAAAATGACACGAAACAAAAAATATTTAACAAAATAATTTGTTTCGTTACGATGAATAATTTTAACGTTTGCAAAAAGCACATTCACGCTGCGTTTTGTCTTTATGACGCAATTCATCATTCATTTAATCATTGTGAAGTTGCGTGTGAGTGACATCCTGTTTACGAATGAAAATGTTATAAAAGAAAATGGGGATAGCTCATTATTGTATAGAACTGTGAAATCGAGCCTTGTGCAAAAGGTGCGAGTTCTTCTGTGAAGCACACAAGTAACGTCAATATAATTCATACTTTTTTGATTTCCATTTGAAAAACGAGGGAACGATCTCAATGTTACTAGAGCCACATAAGGTCAGGTCAGAAGCAGAAGGACGGTCGGGTAACGACCGGGCACCGCTACGCGCCAGTTTCGGGGGTCGTCGACCGCGGCGTCCTGACACAACCTCCTACGTTTCATTGCGCCCTGGTACCGGAGTTGCGCTTTCGCATACACTAAATACCAAGTTTTTTCACAAACTGCTCAAGATTTTTCCAAATCGGTTGAGTGACGATGAACTTGTGCATGTCTACTTGACTAGGGCATTAACACTAAAAACTCGTGACAGGTGGCAGACGAGCCCACAACATCCGTTACACAGTCCTTAGATAAAATTCCACTGACGTAGCTTCAGCATTGAGCGATAATTTGATTCAAATTCGTATTCAAGTTTAATGAATTCTAGTAACTGTATAAAGAGACCAATGACCATCGAGTTGCTACAATTTTTGCATGGGAATTCATAAAGATCACGAATTATGCTCGCCGCATTAGGAATGCTTGTTGAGATCATTCATTTTTATTGAAAACTAGTCTTTAACTAAGCACGTAGTAGTATTCACTTTGTCTAGTTGATCAGATTATTAAAGAGAAATTGTGTGGAATGTGGGTGTGCAGTAATCCTGTTTTTCGAATTGAAATGTAAAAAAATGGTTTAAGAAAGGGTATAATGGTCGCGTTTATCGCATGATAAACGACAGATAAAACATAAACAGAGTTACATTACAACGCTACATCTTATTAGATAACTCGCCTGAGATAATTAGAAAAATACATCTATTCAACCAGAGATGTCTAAAGTCTGTTCTGTGATAAAAAGCATTGTATTATAACACTAAACAAAAGCGTCATAATACCATTATGACGAGTAAAATGACCGCCTTTGACGCACGATGATTTCCATCATTTGACACAGTCGTGACGTATGTGTTAAGTAGCTTATCATGTAAAGGTCAGCGAGGAGAATCGCATATATGTGGTTGTGGAGCATTTGCGTTTGATCAATAGTACTATTGCATGTTCGAAACTCTTAGTAGACTTAGTACCTTATCACATTCTCTTTGAAACTATAAATCAGTTAGCTGCAATACTAAAGCATATTTTACAAATGTGACAAGGCCCTTCAAACTCGCTAATCCGCCTTCACGAAACGTTTTGCATTCATGCATTGTGTAATTTGACACAGACATTTTTAAAAACTATAAATAATCGGAGATTCGACTTAAGGGGGTGCATTGAAAATTATCGCGTGCTTTGAAACGCCGTTCTGACTAGATTAAGAAACAATAAGGTCTGATTTTCAGATATATGATTCTTGACTATATGATTGCTTATCTGATTTAATCGATACATGATTGCCTAAAGTTTCCTCGATAGGAAAAAATTCCAATGTTGGGTCTTTATTTTCCTTTTTCTACTCAAACAATACATTCTTTTAACACAATCAAGTTAATACTATAGTAATCTATTTCATCTGAAATCTCACTTAATGAAATATAAATACATAATACTTCTCTAAGTTAGGTATATTCCCAAAGAGTGTTGCATCTCTTTTTCTCGTGCGCTTCCGCATAAGCCTTCCGGCATAATCGTGTCTCTGTCAAGGGGGCGTGGTCGACTCGAATCAAGGCATTCCCAGTTCACGAAAATGCCCCTACACGGCCAGCACAAGTGTGCACGCGAGATGGCTCGCGCGCGGCTCATCGTAAAATGTAGCATTTGAGCGCCACGCAGCAATTGACTTCCAACTCGGAGAGCATATGTTAATTATGGTCATGTGTTCTATGTCGACATCATTGGCATCTATAAGAATTAATGAATTCAGAACGTGCATTAGAAAAGATAGGTAATTAAGATAATAAAACACGATACTGGCAATCAACAAACGCGTATAAATAGTGTTGATATCGAAAGAAAACATGGAACCAAACACCATACGCAGTTGGATTACATAAACAAAACATCAAGCTCGATAACAATTTTACTCAATAAACAACCGAGGTCCTAGCATAACATGAAGATTTACAAGGTTATAAAAAATGTGGCAATGGAATTGTCATGGGTTATTAAGAACTTAGTATCTATGCCAGATAATGAGAAAGGCGAGATAATTGTCAGAAAACGTCCTGAACGATCATTTTAAATAGGTAGACCGAATACAATATAGGTATTGGAATGCAAATATGATTAACAAATTAGGCACTTATGATGAGGAGCATCATTAGTGAAATACTGTTAAACATGCCATGACATGTAAGACGTATGACGTACGGTACGACAGTCAGTCACATACAGAAAAGATGTAAGGCGATTTTGAATGACATGCATAAAAGACAGGGCGAGATGGCAACGCGTCGGATCCCTGAATTCTAAGCTAAACTGGAGGCAGACGAGGCGCCGAGACGCGGTATGTGTATATATATATATATGTAATACATAATTATATATATAAATACCGCGTCTTGGCGCCCCGGAGCCCCATCGTCATATCATTCATGGCAATGCCATGTTTTCATGAATTTAACGGTACTCGAAGATAGGCAATGTTCGGACGGTTATACTGCTACTACTGAGAATTATGATGATACGATACATTCACAATACAGAGCGAGCAGCATCCGCGCCCTATCTCCACTATGTTTTACTGGCAAACATTTATCATGAAGGTTAATTGATGCGTCGCGTCTGCGGCGCGTACTCATCTTACAACACGCAAACACCGTTTCTGAAACCTTTACCCATTCCATTAGCCTAAGGCTGAATATTTTGATTATGTAGATTGACATCAATCAAGATACCAAAGCAGATCCGCTCGCCAGACTTAATCAACTTTCGATCAAATAAAATACCAATCGATCACAATCGGACTTGGACTTCCAGTAAACCTTTGCTTTCACCTTTCATATTCTTTCTACTGGTCACGTGGTAATATAGGTCTGTGCAAGGTGAAATGTTTGTTCATGTTTAAGTGTATATATATTATCTCCTTGACATGACAAAGACTATCACGAGCCACGGCTTCGCGATAAGTAATAATCACCTTTTAAGGGGATAGAATTTGTAGCGTGACAGAGTCGCATGGCCAATTATGGACTTATGCTAGCCTTTCAGGAAACCGAAGACAGGCTAATACGTCAACATCCTTAATCGAATCGGTTAACGAAAATTTTGCCGCAATTGAAAACTATACATTATTATTTATAACAATAGCAACATACAACGGGTTAATGTCTTTCGTAAAGTCGCCGTCAATGGAATTTGCTAACTATGTTAAATAATCCGTCATAGTGAAAGACAATTTTAATGGCGGTTTGTTTACATAGTTAGCAAACAACGAAATATGCAACAACGGATTTTGTATGGCTATTCGCATATTTAATAAACTGCCATCTTATGTGAAAGAGTGTCATCCACAGAAACTTAGAGGAGCGCTCAATAAATGGCTTCTCTCTAAGTGCTTCTACTCCATCAAAGAATATTTAGATAATTAACTAGAGTAAGTATATTTCTTCTTTTTTTATATTTCATTTTGAGTGGAGGCTATTATTAATGTATCGTAATGTTATAAAATTTATTGACATTTAAACTTGTAATGAATCCTATTGTTTATATTATTTTTTTATTTGAAGTCGACCCAATTATTAATTGGGAATGTTATGTAATTTAATCTAATGAAACAAATTGACATTTTAACTTATAGCTAATTAATCCTACTATTGTATAAATTTTGCATGCCTACATGGCAGAACATTTAAGCACCTTAATGTATCACTTGTGTTCTTGCAAATAAAAATCTTGAATCTTGAATCAAATTCTATTGACGGCTACTTTAGTGTTTCATGCTGTTTATTACAGGGCACAAAGAGCAACAGTTTACCTATGGTCCAACGCTTAAAATGTAGCTCAAATATGACGCGCGGCACGCACCTCACAATACTATTTGAAACAACCATACATCACCCTATCCCGAATTCTCGATATCAATGTAGCAGCGACCAAAATATTAATTTACAGGATCCTGTCAGCATTTGTTTCCACACCTTGCTATAAAAGTAGCCATTATCCACGTGCTAAGTCCGCTCTGAGTGACGTTTGGCCACTGTTCCTAGCCGGTTTTTGCTAAGACCCATTTCACAGGTCTCTATATTGTTTGGTTCTGGGAAACATTCGACTAGGCGGCATTCATATTTTTTTAATAATTCAGCATTAAAGATGATCATTTGTTTCATAGTACGAATAGCGCGCACGCTCCGCGGTTATGGAATGTGCTCTATTACACGGATTTCCCGAAAGGATATATACAGTACTTTAATAAGGTTTATAAAGGGATCGCATCATATAGCACTAAGTGGTCTATGACACCCCAAGAATTGCATAGGCTAAGGAGACTTCTTAGTATCGGCCGCAGATGTTTGATGTTTATCTTAGTATAGGCTCAGTTTTAAAATCTGACACTGATGACCGTCATTAAATCATAAACGAGTATAATTTGACAATGCCTATGCGAGGGAATTCCATGAGATAAAAACATAAGTAAGTCTTTGTTTGTCATGTGCATTTAGATTATTTAGAATAATAGATAAGTATTATCATTGCAACATGCTGCTTTGTTTATCTATTTCCACATATGGCCAAAAGATATGGACCTAATCGGTCAAATTCAAATCAAAGAGATGACCGATCCTATGAGTTCATTACACTACGGCGGCGTGTTGAAATGTTGATAACAGTTCAATGTCAATTTTGCAATGCGATTTATTTCCGAAGATAAATATAAGGTGGTCCAAACAGCGAAGTCAATATATATTTTTTGTTTCCGGGAGAAATCAAAAAATATATATTGACTATTTTATATGGCCTATTTTCGGGTACCCCTGGGTGGGAACCCAGGGGTACCCGAAAATAGGCCATGTATGTTCCGCGATTTTTTTGTAGTAAGTTTAGTTTTATGAATTAAAAAAAAACTGATGTGTTTTTTGTGTTTTTTTTACTGAAACATAATCTTTATAATTTACTCTTTCACATGCACAGCAATTCAATTTCTAGCATTACTGCATGTTCAATTATTCCCTTTAATTTGAAATAAGTAATATGTCAATTGCGAATTTACAATGACCATTGATTGAAACTCGAGTATGGGTGTAAAAAGTAACACTTGTACCGCCGCTTCATTCACGGATTTTATTGTCAGTTTCGACCATGTGTGTAAGAACTAGGCATTACAGATTGCGCACGGCTAGCATGGCTAATGGCGTGCGTATGTTTAATTACAGGAACCGTTATGCAACGGGTGTAATTCAGCTATTACTTAATACTTCGCGTTTCACAGTAGAGTGGCCACCCTTGCTGGGGAGTTGGCAACTTATGCCTGTACACGGCTATTTTAATGCAGCTAAACGGGAGAATAATAACTGTGCATGTTTTGCAAATAAACAAATGAAGAAGACAAAAAAAATATCAAACTTAGGCTCTTCGCTCAATAACTTACGGCCGAATTCATAAACATCCTAGTCATACAAGCCTGTTTTATCTAAAATGGCGTTAAAATTCGTTTGCCCTTATCTGTCACTTTGACATTTGTGCGTTCGTAGAAAGGGACAAAGCACATTTTATTTAGCAGAGGCATTTTAATTTAAGTTTTATGAATTAGATTATAACCATCATCATCATATTAATTGAAGATGAAGAGAAGCGAAAGACATTCACTACTAATAAACGTTAGGCTATCTTTATTTATGTAAATCCTATTAAACAGTAAATGTACATTTTTCAGGGTACCATGATTGATCATCAGCAACTTTACTAGCGTCCTCCGTCCGTTTGTCTGTCTGACACTGTGCCTATAATGCCAAAAATAATGGCCTATAGCCCTCATACCACAATGTGAAGCATTAAACGCACATACATATATGTACGTCTATGTAGTTCTTCGAATAGTGTATGCCGCAAAGACGCGCAGAGGTAAAGTCTGTGCGATGGTAGCTTTGTAAGTTTATAAGTTTGTATGTAATTGGTAATCTCCGGGGCCACTTATATACCCGATTTCAAAAAATATTTCACCTGTGCGTGAAATGGACTTTCTGGATGGTTCTAGGCTATATTTTATCCCGCGGGTTTTTTTTTTTTAATAATATAGGAGGCAAACGAGCAGTCGAATCACCTGATGGTAAGCGATAATCGACGCCCATGGACACTTACAACACCAGAAGAGTTGTAGGTGCGTTGCCGGCCTTTAAGATGGGAGTACGCTCTTTTCTTGAAGGCTTGAAGGTTGTAACGGTCCGGAAATACCGCAGGCAGGGGAGGTTTGGCTGCGTTCTGTGCAATACGCGAACGAAGCTGCGCGCCGGGTAGCTCGTAATATATAGGTAAATATACATATATTACGAGCTACCCGCGCGGCGTACGTGTTACATGTATAACAATCATCGTTATAAGCCGTTTGTATACGTCTCATTGCTGGACACAGCTTTTCATGAAAGAAAACATATACCATCTAATAATAATTTGTTTGCCCAAAACTCGTAAACAGGCATTGTGGCCAACGTGACCAACTTGTTAAGGTTTCAGTTTCAAACTTCGCCTAAACGTAGGCAGCATTCGTTCGTTCAAAAGTAAGGGGAAAGGTACAGTTGCTCAATTTAACTCTCTAAAATAATGTTGTTGTTTTCGTTTTGGAATATTAAGAAGGAAAGTGTAAACAGCGACCCGAAAGCAATTTGATTACTTTAGGTAATCAAGGTACAGTAAGCTCGATTCATACAACTCATTTTAAAACTACGTGTTGGATTGTAACGAAACTTTGCATATACAATGACATGAGGTATATTTATGTCTGTAATTAGTTTACGTTGCTTCAGATACCATTGTAAAAAAAAAATACAGCGAATTTAAGTTTTTCATACAATACTTGTTTTTGCTGTATTTCGTTTCTTTTATACGCTGGAACCATATAACCTAATTACAGACATAGATTTACCTCATGTCAATGTATATACAAAGTTTCGCCACAATCCAACACGTAATTTTAAAATGAGAGTGTAATAATTACGTTTGTATGGGAAGGTGAAATTCGGCCGAGCTTACTGCGGACTCTTAAATATCTGACATGGAAACTCACTAAAACGTATCCGACAAAACTCTATTTCTAGATCATTCGATTGGGAGTTTGAGTTAAAGAAAAACCGGCCAAGTGCGATTCGGACTCGCGCACCGAGGGTTCCGTATAAACCTGTAGGTATATAAATAATAACTTTAAAATTATTAAAAATATATTTATTATATGATGTAACTAAAAATTTACGGTTTTCGCAATTTTTCCTTTATCTGTGCTATAAGACGTTGCCTCGTATCAAATTTCAAGATTCTGCGTTCACGGGAAGTACCCTGTAGGTTTTGATTCCCTTGCGAGTTTCGAAAATTTGCGGCATAAACGGCTGTATCTTTTGATTGCGTTGGCTTAGATAGAAGTTTGATTTTTTCACAGCTCCAAGGGAGACCTGAGTATTTGGTATAAAATTTTACCTTGATACCTCCACGCGTCCCTGAAAAAAGGATCTTGACAGACGGACAGACGGACAGACGGACGGACGGACGGACGGACGGACGGACAACAAAGTAATCCTATAAGGGTTCCATTTTATCCTTTTGAGGTACGGAACCCTAAAAACCAAATGCCTATTCTGCGGGCCTAAGACGGTTGTCTTTTTATCACTTATCGTTGTGGATAAGCCATCCGTCACTCTCGCACTCGCATACTTGTTAGAAGGTGACGGGTGTCTTAACCACAGCGACAAGTGATAAAATTACAACCATCTCAGGCCCTTGATCGTTAAGGGGTTATGTGCATGTCTACAATCTATGTATCACATAAAACTTCAAGAGTTTATGCAGATTAAGAGTCGAACCAATCTATAACCCTTTGTCAACGCTCGCGACCCTAAATCTCTGGCCTGGGCCACGCCACGTACACAGCGTCAAGTCGTTAGGAACGTTGACGTTAATGCAATAATAATTTACTTTAAAAACAAAGTTTTAACCGACTTCAATTTAGTACTCCGCCAAGCCACGAGAACATTTCCACATTTCTTTTCCAATTTACCACATGAACTGATTTCCGAGAGCAAATGCGTTAATTATTAGAGAAAAAAACCCAATCGCTGTATGTGGGCCGATAATATTTGAGGACTTCTTATTCAACAAGGATCACCTTTGGCACTTCATTAGTTAGCAACGGAATCTTATCAGAATCTGTGATATACTTTTTCAATTTCATGTACATAATTGAGGAATTCCATAAGTCATCTGTGGTCTTCATCATCAATTCCACTCCACCAAATTTATGATTTCCGGGTGTAAATACACGAGTTATAATAGAAAATACCAAAATCACTACACGCGTGCCTAATATAATTGAGGTGTTCCCTCAATTCCTCATGGATCCCATCATCCAATTGAATTTTTGAAAAAATGGGACCCACCTGGAAGCATATACTTACAAATAAAATAAAAAAATTACGAATCGGCTCATCAATGACGGAGTTCTGAGGTAACAAACATTGAAAAAAAAAAAAAAAAAATACAACCGAATTGAGTCAGTTAAAAAAGTTGAAGTCGGTTAAAAAAGATAAAATGTTGTAAAAACAAACCGTTAATAAATCGACGCTAACGTTACAGCCAATACAGACCTAATTTTAGGCGGGTTACAGAAGTATTTTTTTTACGGATATAGTTTTATGTAATTATACCTACCCACGTAGTAACTTTTCCCGGTACTGTAAAGAATCTTGGTATTATATGCTCTTGCCCACGCGTGAGCTCAGAGCTTATTATTACATGCATTTATTTGAACGTAATATTACCATTTGGCATATTCTTAATACACGGAGCTAAATTCCGGAAAGAGTTTTTGATGTGCATATTGAAATCATATCGGCCGCCAATAGATGTAGCCAACTAGTGTCGGTAAGGAAAAATGACGAGGTATAAAAATGGCTAATGACAATAAATAAAAATGACGAGGTATAAAAATGGCTAATGACAATAAATAAAAATGACGAGGTATAAAAATGGCTAATGACAATAAATAAAAATGACGAGGTATAAAAATGGCTAATGACAATAAATAAAAATGACGAGGTATAAAAATGGCTAATGACAATAAATAAAAATGACGAGGTATAAAAATGGCTAATGACAATAAATAAAAATGACGATATGTAAAAAAGCCGAACAATAAAAAGGTCGGTTAGGAAAAATGACGAAGTATTATTTAGTCAAAATATAAACATGTCGAGAAATCATTATGTTTACTTTTGATGATGAGATCAACGTGTCCTTTTCTGTTGATCGATTATACGGTTTAATAGGTTCAGAAAATTGCAATAAATTATAACGAATATTCATAGTTAAAGCAATGGCACGTATTTTCAGTGACTGCGAGGCAACCGGATGGCGACATTTTTATACTTCGTCATTTTTATATTCGGTCTTTTTACATGTCGACACTTTTCTACTCCGTCAATTTTCGATTTCGACTCTTTTATTTATTGATAATAAACATCACTTCGACATTTTTATACCTCGTCATTTTTCCTTACCGACACTAGTCGCCTAAATCCGCCAGTACGCTCGACTCTCCATACAAACGTAATTTGGTTCAAATTTTAAAACGACATACCGGCATAACATGAAACTTTGTATACACAATGGGGTCCGCCATATCTAGGCGGAAAACAAGTTTCTGTTGCTTTAAATTAAAATAGAGAAAATGAAGCGATTAGAATTTTTACATGAAAAATGTACAACACGCTAATTTTAATTTTATGGAGAGATTTTTTTTGATTTGAGTCGACCGTGTTGGGGACTTAAGGTTATATTTAGTCTTGCTTTTTATAAGCAGGCCTATGCTTCTTGCCACTTCGACTAAACTCAGCTTCGGGCTCCTCCGAGGTGCACCCGAACGCGGTTGCCACTGTTGACAATGACACTCAACGTACCGCGGCCGGCGGTTGTACAATCGAGTTCTCCAATATCTATACAGACAACCTTTCAAAAATATCTACACGTGTCTTATTTCTGAACTATAAAGTCTCTGTACCTATCACGACGATAACACACAAACGTCACAAACGTGACGACCCTGACGAGACGAAAGAGCACGAGCTATGCGGTCAAGTGGGATGCCATGATTTGAGTTTTCCGTGTGTCAAACATAGGTTTTGTTAGACAGAGGGCCTTCTGTACGTAAGTGCTATTATTTATTCTGTGCTAAGGTACCGGTACGCGTTAAACGCCTAGTCAACTGATCTTGAAAAGGAAATGGTATTAAATATAAATTGAACTTGAAGTTGCTAAATGGATGCAGTTCTTTGAAATTGTCCATTAAATTTATTGTTTTGCTCCGAAGTCGTTATGGATGCTGTCGCTCTCGCACTATACTCGTTAGAGCGAGAGGTGTTATAACCATGTCAACTTACCAACATAAACCATATTATTTTATGATTTTTTCAATCTGTTGAAATACTCATTAGAAAGTAGACTTTATTCACAAAGACATAATGTCTAATTTTGCAGTAGTTACGTTATACTTTTTAAACGTTGAACTTAGCGAATCAGCTGTCTTAGTGGCCAGTAGTAAGCTCAGCAACAATTAGCCAATCAACACCCCATGCGTGCAGGTCATTGACCCCACCTATGGCACGCGGGTTCCTTTTGAACCGTGACGTTACACGCTACTCCAATCAAATAAGGCTAGTTACTCCAATCAACTATGACAATATGGAAATCTATGTTTCGTTTTAAATTGTGATTTATCTTAATGATTGTATAGAAAAAACTTACCTCCTGTGCCGAGTACTTTGAGCAGGTCGAAATGTGATATGTCCACTTTTGATTGTCCGTTTAGATTAACTGAAACAAAAATCATCAGTTAATATTATCACGTATAAAGTCATAATAACTAAATTAGGTATAGTTAACATAACCTTATTTCAGAATCGCTATTGGAAATTCGGATTTGTTTTCCTTAAACGTTTCTCTATTCGTATCTTTAATTAATATATTATTTTTGATATTCATAATATATTACACTGTCAGTAAAATATATAGTTGTTCGTATTAATAGGATACAACACCAAATAAATAAATAAACAAGATTTTGGTACAAGCTTTTATTGCCGACTGTACTTTTCTGTATACCATCATCAACTACTCATTGAAACGATCAAACGAGCCCAAACTCAACGGGGTCAGGTCGATATTGGCCATATTTATGTCTCGTTCTACCGCATAGCCGCGTCCTGTCAGATGGGTTAGGATGGCCCATTGTGTGGAGCGGCCATTACACAAATCGAAATAGCCCCATAGTAAACTTAATCGATTTTGTGCTATGGATACTTGACAGGATATATTAAACAGATATAAATGGACATTTTCAATAATTCGTGCACCCAATTAGCGTGAGTTGTGAAACAAAAATTAACTCGGTGTCAGTTTTGTAACGAAAATTAAGTTAAATTTTTTCACATTTAATTAACGTGTACATCAGGCATATCATTCATAAATTAAACAGAAAAAGTTCGTTTTTATAAAACCTGAATGCTTAATTACCGTTGCAAAACTGACACCGAGTTCATTTTTATTTAACAATTCAAGGTAATTGGGTGCACGAATTATGGAAAATGCCCAAATACTTAAGTATTTAGAAACGATCCCAGACTCGGAAACTAATAATCATGGTCATCACCACCAGTCAATATGTGCCTCGACCAGGATTCGAACCCAGAACTGACTATAAGATTATTAAGAAATTTAAAATATATAAACACAATTAATATTTCGTTAGTCAAATACTTACTAATTGTAGTTACTTTCCATACAAAAATAAAATTTCCTTTTGACATGGTTATTTTGCTATTGCTCCCATAAATTATTTCTTACAAAATACCATGAGAACTCGAGTAAATATACAGTTAAGTATTTACCTACTTTAAAATCAACGCAGGCGCATAGTGAGAATGGATAATTAAAATAATATATGTACATTATGCGGCCGGTGTGAGAAATAACTGTAGGGCTTAGTTTTCAAGCCATTTTGCACACAGCTAAACTAGTATTAACAGTATTCGAACTTGCCCGATAGGGTTGTAACATTATTATTTATTACACAATTTTTACTAATCCTGCCGCCAAAGTATGGGTGTGTATTCCACCGGATTCCACCAGATTTGTGCGAAGTAGCGGGCCGGTGTGCGCGGAAAAACAATTCTCAATGGAAAGAGATGCGTGAGCGTGGCTAGCAAACTAGCAATGCTATGAGTGGGTTTTCCGCCGCACACCGCTCCCCTAGCTCGCACAGCTCTGGTGAATACCCACCAGAACAGAATATTACAGGTATTGTACAGTCAGCATCAAAAGTAGCTGCGCAATCGAAGACGTCAAAAGCTCTTATTACCTTGTAATAAAGACTTTTGATGTCTTCGTTTGCGCAGTTACTTTTGATGCTGACTGTACAATACAGTCAAGGATTATTTTAACACTTTATCAACATATTCCATACTCCCCCATAGTAAAGAAAGATTATTTAATCTAGGAACATAAGAGCCCCACTTCCCACGCCCCACTTCTAACGCCGAAATGAGTACATATTATTGACGGCGACTTAATTAAAGTATTACGTAATTGAAGTATTGGGCTGAATGTCTCTCTGGTGTACTGGTAATGTGGTAGTGATGAATGCTTTGAAACCTTAGAAATTCTGTATATAATATGTCAATTGTATGTTTCAAAGAAATTAAAGTACTGGAAGAGCGCTACCACCTTGCTTGTAAATGTCGTTGTGTATAAATTTTACACACATATTGTTCTTATGAAATATTTATGCATCCTGGGTTTTTGCACCATGTAATACTCTCAACATAGCTCACTGTGAAATCAGTATATTTATGTGCATACAAATGTGTAATTGAACCCTTAAGTAGGAGTACAGTCCAATATTGTACAATTAATGTCGCATTTACAATTGACAATGATTGGTCGTTCATCATTCTAGACATTGGTCGATAATTAAGTCGAAATTAATATTAACATGAATAAAAACCGATTCTACCTATCCAATTGGTTTTTTTATGAGATTTGTTTTTTTAATCTGTGATGAGTTGATGTGATGACCAAGATTGTGTAGGTAACTAAAACAAATAAATTGGTTACAAATAGTGATAAAATTCCCAGAGTAGGTAATCATAAAAAAACCCTTATTTTCTAGCCTTTTGTAAACTTCACCAGTAACTAAGAACATTTGTATTTTTTACCAAAACACTTTTTTTAATCTTGGTATTTGGCCGGTATTATGTAACAAAACAATTGAATTGGTTTAAAATTGTAATAAAATTCTCACAAATGAGCGTTTCTTTAAAAAAATGCCACTACATTTTTTCGGAGATTTTCTGCAACTTTTTTGTTATTTCTACTCAAAATCACGATGTCTTTCCATCCCAATAGGAGAAAAAAAGTGTCCCAAAATGTCCATACATTTTTGAACTTTCCTATTGTGTTACCACCATACAAAGTATAAGGTAAATGGTAACACAATAGGAAAAATATCTTTAGGACAAATTTTTATCCTACCTGGCTCGAAACAGCTCCTGATTCTGAGTGGAAATAGTTAACAAAAAAAATCCTAGAAGTACAATTAATAATAGTGGCATTTTTTTTGAGAAATGAATATCATAACAAAATTTGTTACTTTTACTAGCCCAATATGTATTAACTTCACCAGTGACTTATTTATGTACTGTATCAATAAGGTAATCAAATCTTGCATATCTATTATCTCCCACTTCCATTATTTATTGATTTGAATCTTTGCAAGTATGTATTAAAATCAGAGATCGGAATTTTCGTAGCACTTTTGAGCTGTCATAGGGACTTCTCGTTTAGCGACTACCGATAATCATAATTATATCGATAAATTATAGAACACAACATATGAAACAAGATTAAAAGTAGAGGTAAACAACAGGCAGTCTTACCGCTAAAGAGCGATCTCTTTTAGATAACTTAATAACGTGGCTGAAATTGTTAAATAGAGATTTGCAATGAAAAAAATGAAAAGTTAATAGTTAACAATTTTAAATTGAATCAGTTCAGTTCAATGTTTTATCTTTTAATAAATCCACAAATTACTTATAAGTTACTAGCTCCCGCCCGCGACTTCGTCTGCGTGGACTCGGGATAAAAACTATCCTATATTTTAATCCAGGCTATAAACTATCTTCGTGCAAAATTTCATTCAAATCGGTCCAGCCGTTTAAGCGTGATTGAGTAACAAACATCCAAACATCTAAACTTTCGCATTTATAATATTAGTAGGATAAGAAACAATAAAATATTATTTTAACTGCTATTTATAATTTCCTAGAAATGAGATCACCCAATCGCGATAAGACTGCATGTTCTTTACCCATCACTCGTAATCATATTTTACATATATTGTATTCTGTATTTATCGATATACATATGTATAACCGGAAGTCGATAAACGAGAAGTCCCTATGCCAGCTCAAAAGTGCCACGAAAATTCCGACCTCTGATTAAAATAAATGACAATGCCATCATTTGGTATAAAACTGTAAGAGTAAAAATCAAAATGAAATCTTGTCAAAAAAACGCATTCAAAAACCTTCTTTGTTTTCAGAACACAAAGTCGTTTTTTGTTTGCGTTCGTTTCACAGTTTTAGATAGAGTATACCATCAAGTTGATCTGCGGAGCATGCTGGTTGCCATTATATCACTTATCGCAGTGGATAATACATCCGTCACTGTCGTACTCGCATATTTGATAGAATGTGACGGATGGCTTATCCACAGCGATAAATGATAGCGGCAAGGCAACCGCCATACGCCCTTTGCAAGTATAATTTGGTGTCATCAAGTTGATCTGATGATGGACCCAGAAGGTAGAACTCATCAATGACTAATAGTAGAGTTCACAATAAAAATCTTTTTTATAAAAACTTTTTATGCTTTAAACATGACTCACGAAAGCTTCTCTTTAGAACTTCTTACTTTATAATTTACTTTAAAAACAAAGTTTTAACCGACTTCAATTTAGTACTCTGCCAAGCCACGAAAACATTTCCACATATCTTTTCCAATTTATATGTGGTATTTGTATGTGGGCTAATATTTGAGGACTTCCATCGATTCCACAAGGATCAACTTTGGCACTTCTAATAGTTCCTATTTCAACGGAATCTTATCAGAATCTGTGATATACTTTTGTACTTTTAAGTACATAATTGAGGAATTCCATAAGTCATCGGTGGCCTTCATCATCAATTCCACTCCACCAAATTTATGATTTCCGGGTGTAAATACACGAGTTATAATAGAAAATACCAAAATCACTACACGCGTGCCTAATATAATTGAGGAGTTCCCTCAATTCCTCATGGATCCCATCATCCAATAGATATATTTTTTTAAATGGGACCCACCTGGAAGCATATACTTACAAACAAAAAAAAAATTTTACGAATCGGCTCATCAATGACGGAGTCCTGAGGTAACAAACTTTGAAAAAAAAATTATAAAAAAATATATATATACAAGTCGGTTAAAAAACCAACTTCAATTCAGAACTTCGCCTTATTTGAAGTGGTGAATTTTTCACCAGGATCCCATCATGGCCATGAGATCCTGACCTGATGTCCATGGGACAACCTGGGAAGGACACCCTTTCAAATAAAAAAAATGATTTTCGAAATCCGTCCAAGTCCAAGACATCTGGGCCGATACTTAAAAAAAAAACCGGCCTAGTGCGAGTCGGACTCGCGCACCGAGGGTTCCGTACAAACCCGTAGGTATATAAGTAATAACTTTAAAATTATTAAAAATACTTTTATTATATGATGTAGCTAAGAATGTACGGTTTTCGCAATTTTTCCTTTATCTGCGCTATATTCGTTTAAAATTTCATGATTCTGAGTTCACGGGAAGTAGGTTTTGATTCCCTTGCGAATTTCGAAAATTTGCGGAAATCTGCGGCATACACGGCTGTATCTTTTGATTGCGTTGGCTTAGAAGTTCTGAGTATTTGGTATACATTATATATAGCTTGATGATACCTCCCCTCCACCTGAGAAAAAGGGTCTTGACAGACGGACGGACGGACAGCAAAGTGATCCTATAAGGGTTCCGTTTTTTCCTTTTGTGGTTGGAACCCTAAAAAAGATTCCGATGAATTGAAACCTCCTTTCTTGGTAGATAAAATACTACAATTTAATAATACTTACAAAGAAACCACCTAACATCAAACTACATTACCAAGCATCACAATATTTACTTTTAAACGCAATTAAGATAAACAGACCAACGCGACATGAAAACACGCATTGTGATATTTGTGCTCTAGACAGTGTTTTTAAAAACATTTGCACCCAGATAATCATTTACATAACTGATAATGTCATTTTTACCTTTAAAATGTACAATGACGAAGGTCATTAACTCTCTTTAGAAATATTTTGCGGCGTGTTTTACGACGTTTTTATGATGGAATCGATTTTTCTGAACATGACCTATATTATAGCATCATTGGAAATAAACATCGTGAGAACTTGAACCTAGTCGCATGGACCATAGGGTTGATATTAGAACGGATGATTTTGTTACAAGTTTTAACTATATTGGGGTTTGGTAGTTGTGCTATTTACATCGCCTTACACTTAGCAATTATGAACTTTCATATCATGATTTATTTGACACTTGCATATATACACATATTAACCCCATTATTTTTCAATCATCTGGCTGCTATTCCAAAACCCAACTGTATAACAAATACCTATAGGTAATGTTCAAATTCATACGGTTTCAGTGAGTGTATTTTTTATGCAAATACAGAATTTCGGTGGTGAATGAGCAGAATATGTACATTATTTATAGTATAATGTACATAACACTGTTCATATATTAGAAATTTTAGCTTGGCCAGTAAAATACTTGTTAAAATAAAAAATTAGCTGAACTCGGCTTACTTTATATGTAATTTTTTACTTGTTATAGCGACAGGAATATTCTATTTTTTTTTTTAGAATCATCCCGGGTCACCATTTAATATCAATAACAATTATGGCATGGACGACATACATAATGGGAATACTATTGTTTTTTTATAAAATAATGGCATTTAAAATGATGGTTACAACATAAGAAACAAGTTTTTAAAAGTTGTTGTATCTATTGCCAAACGAGAAAATATGGGTGCATTGACCTCCAAATTTTGCTATGACCTCAGACAACATTATTTTTGTATCTATGATATGACATATCTATGATAAGGTTGAAGGCACCGCGATTAAGTACACGTGATTGGACAATATGTTGCTTAGATATATGCTACTAAACCACTCAAAAATATCTAAACAGAATAAAACATTTTTATGTTCGAATGCCCCTGACACTACATTAAATACAAACTCAAACAGTGGTTTAAGAATTTTCATCTACAACTTTCATAGTTTACAATTTTACAGACTACTATAGGAAATTCGGACTTAAGTAAGAGGACATCTTTTTGATTAAGGAATTGAGAACCTCCTTTTTTAAGTCGGTTAAAAAGAATTCTCTGGGGTTCTACAGTCGCGCGGCTTTTTAAGGCATTGTCAATTGGATTTAAACATCAGTTATCTGATGATATGTTTGCCACGATGAAACCTAATTCTAGAGACATTAAGTTTATTCTAGAAAAACAATTGCACAAACGCCGATGACAGGACAGACATTCGACATGTCATCGGCCTTGTTCAGATTGGTGATAAGAAAAACAGAACTAGTGTGATATGACGTAATATTACATAACATAACATACTGTTTTACATGCTGTAATGAATTACTTTAGCACTAGTAATGCATTAAAAAAAATGCTGAATGTTGCTATTAGTACATCACTTCATAATTTTACACATCACTATATTCTGGCTTTTCCTAGCTTTTATCCGCGTCTTTGCCCGCGTGGCAACTAAACACTTTCTTTAGTAGCCTGTTACTTATTGGTTCGTTTTGGTTGATTTTTGTTTTTTTTATTTACTTCTTGGTCCATAATCTATAATGCATACAGAAAATCATGTCAATCTGTCTTTTTTTTTGCGTGCACAAGATATAGATATAGATAGTAGATTAATATAATGAGTTAAATTCTAATAATAAATAGGCAGATAAGCGTTTCTCAAAAAAAATGCCACTACATTTTTTCGGAGATTTTCTGCAACTTTTATGTTATTTCTACTCAAAATCACGATGTCTTTCCATCCCAATAGGAGAAAAAAAGTGTCCCCAAATGTTCATACATTTTTTAACTTTCCTATTGTGTTACCACCATAAATATGGTAAAAGGTAACACAATAGGAAAAATATCTTTGGGACAGTTTTTTGTCCTACCAGGGTCGAAAGAGCTCCTGATTCTTAGTGGAAATAGTTAACATAAAATTCCTAGAAGTACAATTAATAATAGTGGCATTTTTTTTGAGAAACGCTCAGATACGAGATAACAGAAGCAAATGTCTGTTATCGTATCAAAACAAAATATCTCACATTAGGTAAATTAACAAATATTTAACAGCACTCTACTAATACCTATTCATTACCATAAAATACGATAATTACTTTATTAACGCCCATTAATGACGTAATTATCCAGTGCAATAGTCATTTAATTAAATTTACTATAATTATGCCGAAACATATCACACGTACCAAGTGCGTGTCGGGCCAAGCGCACGCGCCTGTCTGTATTTTTTACATCAACACGCGCCAAGTAAATGGTGCGGTTGCGACGGCCGAATTTGTACGTAAGTTGGCCTTTTAAGTTGGTCGACTATGTCTATTACTCGGTAACTAGTTATGCCTACTTAGCCGTGATAGTTTTCCTTTTAAATTCATTATATGTACTACTGCCAGGATTTTTTTTTACATCCCCAGTAGTAGCCATTTGGCCGGCTTCCCGCTGTCTGTCCCTATGTATGCTTAGATCTTTAAAAGTACGCAACGGATTTTGATGCGGTTTTTTAGAGAGACTAATTCAAAAGGAAGGTTTATATGTATAATATAGTACCCTTGCGAAGCCAGGGCGGGTCGCTATTAAATAATATAATGAGAAAAGGTCAGTGAGATTGTAAGTTTGTATGCAATGGCTACTCCAGAACAACAGGACAGGACAGGAAAAAAAAAACACCTGCATATAGAATGAACTTTCTAAAAGGACATGGGGTAAACCACCCTAAATCCAGCCCCCTCCTAATACCGGCCGTGTCTCACAAATCGTGGCATAAATTATAAAAGGTCCAATAATGTTAGGCTATTAATGTACCAAAATAGACCTTATTTCATACGCCATAGACAATACCGGCACGGCGGCCGATCGGTGCACTTACGAGACTTCAGTCGGCCGTTGAACGTGGACAGGTCCGTACATGTCATAATTCGCCAAAATTTTACCTCTATCCCGACTGCGCAGGACATTCTTGGGTAAGCGATTTGGCTGTATTATATTCTTTTGACGTGGTGTTTATTGGTTGTTTTCGATAGATATTGAAACAAAGAATCATTTGACATACTAATTTCATTAAAATGTTCATGCTAAATGGTGATTTTTAAGGGGCCGGGTTTAGGCCTCAGGTTTTGGTACTAAATCTAATTATCGGCCGCCCCGGCCGGTATTAGAAATTCATATTTTTCCCACGATTCCTAAAACCGGCAGGGGCGGCTTCCTTTGATATTTGACAGCAATAATAATCAGCTGTGATGCACAGTGGGTCAAAGTGAATACTTGAGGTCAAAATCATATTTTTCTTCTTTCGTTGCTGTTTTTTGGGTTACAATACAATATGTAATTAATTTGATTTAGATACATTATATTGATTTGTATGCTTTAGCTGTAAAATCCATACTAATATTATAAATGCGAAAGTGTGTCTGTCTGTCTGTCTGTCTGTTACCTCATCACGCTTAAACCGCTGAACCGATTGAGATGAAATTTGGTATGGAGACAGTTTGAACCCCGAGGAAGGACATAGGATAGTTTTTATCCCCCCCCCCTCCTCCCCCGCGATATAAAGGAGTTCCACGCGGACGTAGTCGCGGGCGACCCACTAGTATTAAAAATAGATAATTGTGGATATCGTTGTCGATTTCAATAATTTTAAACTACGAAACCAGTTATTTGTTGTTGATTATTAAATTATTATTTTTTTGCTATTCTATGTATAAAGTGTAACCTTTAGATATTGGAAGCACTATTTTTGTTGTATAGTATGATTCTAATGTTAGAAGTTGTTTTCTTGTTGATTTTAGATACTTTATTTTGTAGACCTTATACACTCGGGAACAAATTTAGAGGAAAGACAAAATAATGTTTGATGATTAAAGCTGTTTTATTCAAAATGTGGATTCTAGAATAAAAACAACCAAAATCTTTTTTTAATTTCTTTTATTTGGTTTTTATACCTGGTACCTGTGACAGTAAATAGCGTAGAAAACAATTTTTTTCATTCCTCTAAATTTGTCCAGTGTAGTTCAGTGTGGTAAAAAAAGTCTGAAAATCAAAGGAGGCCCCTGGGTTTAGACCCCTCTAAACCATATTTTGTTCCTATGAAAATCGATAATTTAAACATATGCTGCGTATAATTTTAATGCGTATTTTTGTTGATCTCAATCATTTTAGAATATAAAGCCGGTTATTTGTTGCTGATTTTAAAATTATATTATTTATTAGTGTTCTGTATTAATAATGTAAAGCTATTTTCTTGTTGATTTTTTTAAGAAACATTACTTTGTTGACATTATTTTTTTTATCTCAATAATGCCAAGAATTTTTCAAGACTGATTTATATACAGCGTAAAAATAAACAATTGTATTTACAGCGCACATTTTTTAATTTGAATTTCCAATTTTGTCCACTGTTTGGAACCAGTGTGTCACCATCCTGTTTGCATATGCCGATATAAGGCAAAAATCTGGCCGGATTTAGGCACACGTGGGCCGATGTTAGGGAAAAGCGGTGTGGCTTGATAAAATAAATCATAATAATTATGTGACAAAGTTATTTTTTAATATTATGTAACAAAAAGAAAGCCAATTAAATATCACACTAGGAAAAAAAATTACATGACACGAAATTTAACTGGTTTACATATTATGTGTAGTTGAAGTCAGAAAAACGTTGACGGGGCCGATATTAGGGTGGTTTACCCTGTCTATGTTTTATCCCGCCGGTTTGCCTGCGTTCTTTGCAATATACGGGCGAAGCAGCTTGTAATATTATATATTTATAATTTACTTTAAAACAAAGTTTTAACCAACTTCAATTTAGTACTCCGCCAAGCCACGAGAACATTTCCACATTTCTTTTCCAATTTACCACATGAACTGATTTCTGAGAGCAAATGCATTTGAGGACTTCCGTTGATTCCACAAAGATCACCTTTGGCACTTCATTAGATGCTATTTCAATGGAATCTTATCAGAATCTGTGACGTACTTTTGTACTTTTAAGTAGATAATTGAGGAATTCTATGTCATCTGTGGTCTTCATCATCAATTCCACTCCACCCAATTTATGATGTCCGAGTGTAAATACACGAGTTATAATAGAAAATACCAAAATCACTACACGCGTGCCAAATATACCTAATTGAGGAGTTCCCTCAATTCCTCATGGATCCCATCATCCAATTGAATTTTTGAAAATAATGGGACCCACCTGGAAGCATATACTTACAAAAAAAATTACGAATCGGCTCATCAATGACGGAGTTCTGAGGTAACAAATATTGAAAAAAAAAAAAACAGAATTGAGAACCTTCTTTTTTAGAAGTCGGTTAAAAATATGTGTCAAAGATAAAGTCACTGGCGTATTTAGTTCTAACCATCAACCAATAAAATACAATGAGCACCCTGTAAACCCTACATTTCATCGCAATACCTCGAAGCCAATGGCACACCATACCATTGTTTGCCACAGACGCGGTATAAAAAAAAAACACCATACTGATAACAGATATCGGCCCGCCAACCCTGATAATGGTAAAACGTCGCTTCGCAAAACAATTGCGGTTTCAGAAAACGTAAAAGTACAAGTTCATAGTAATATTTAAAATAATCGACTTCCACGAAACTCGTATTTAATATGAAAGATTTTAAAAAACACTGAGACATTTGTTTATATCATTAAAACGGTTAATTTTCATCAGAACAAGATTGTTTACAACCTAAAAGATGAATCAACATGTTTTTCAATTGTTGTTTACATTAGGTTACTCATGACTCAGGCATTTTTAATTTAATTTCCATAAGGTGTTAAATAGCATTTATTGCATGCATACATATATTTCAGTTAATATTTTTAAAATGAGTTGAGATTTCCTTTAGAGTTAAATGTCTGCACCAAATGTTTCTGTTAATAAAATATTGGACTGTTTTAAACACCATAATAGCGGCTAACCATTTTAACAACCATACTGCCCATCTGATGGTAAGTAGTCACCATAGCTTATGGATGCATGTAAACTATAAATACTCTGTGGCCCGTATCATGGAGCTACAAATAACAATTATACAAGCGTGACCAATAATTATTGGAGAAGCACCTCAGTGTTAGACTTGTTAAATTGTAAATAGGTTCTTCAACTGCCCCTGGATGTCACAAAAACATTGCCAAGTAAGAGCATGTTATGCTGAATATTTAGACCTTATTCATTTTGTTTGATGAACCAGGTGTAATTGGCCTGACTTTTGGATAGGGATATAATTAATATCCCTAAAATTGTAAAATTTAAATTACAATATTATGCAAAACTTTAGAGTTTTTTTTGCTATTCTTCAATATATCTCCACTCCTCTAGTTATAATATTAAAAAGCATATGTGCTAAACTATCCCAACTCTTGATACCATAGTGGTTTAGTGAGATATTCAATAGGTGCATGCTATTAGAAATATTCCACTACCTATTTTTTTAATTAGTTTTTTTTGACAAGTGATGTGTAATTCAATTGGAATTGAAAATGTTTATATGAGTAAAAAGAATACCATCTACTAAATACAGAAACGAGTTAATTACATAATGTTTTTATGTAATTAATAATGGACTTATTGTTTAAACTAAGTTCTAACATGGTATTTTCCTGCTCATAACTTGTTATCAGATGAAATCTGTGGATTTACCCAGAGGAGATTTCTGGCACCAACTGGCGCCTCTATTACCATGTCAGTAGTAAAGTAGCGGCAAGCATTCAGAATTATTATCCACTCCAAGGAAAGGTTTCAATTACTTTTCTACAAGAATGTTTGATTGGTCAGAAAATGTTATACAATCAAATGTTATACATATTTATGTTTTTATTTAATCACAGGTATTTTATGTCATGTCATGATGATGGGCATGTCAAAAGAATAATTACTGCAACTAGCACTTTCTTTAATAAATATATATGTATAATACAAGTCACTCAAGTACTAGTATGACATCATTGCACCCTTTAGCTTTCCTTGATAATCACAAGATTAATATCTTTATTAAGACAAATAAAAAATCTTGAGAAAAACAGGTTTGAGTAAAATTAACAAACTACCATGTTATGACTGTAGGTCATGGTCCAAAAACAACAATGTATTTTTTAATTGTCCTAACATATAAATAATTTAGCAATGGTAGGGTCATTTCGCCGGTTAGCGACCACCTAATTTTATGTGCCGGTTGGCGACCACTTAGCTGAGTTGGTGAACTGAAAGGATATTTCCTCGGTTTTTTAGTAGATTTCTATTCTAAAACAACAAAAAAATGCATGTACAACTATTTGTCTCAATAGGGTCTGTAGAATTGATGTTATCTACAATAGAAAAAACCTTCTCCTTCAGGTGGTCGCTAACCGAAGGTGGTCGCGTAACCAGTGTAATGACCATTCTTTTTGACATTAAGATTTATTTTAATTAATAATGGGTTGATTTATTTATAGTTGTTGTCAGGTGTATTTAAATATCAAAATGACAATGAACTGATAGTCATTGCAATGTCATTTTTTACATCATGATGATTATGATATGAATATAAATGAGTGAGGCATATTTGCACCCAGAGATTGTTCTTTGCAACTGAGTCAGAGAAAAATAATTAATTTGCCTAGAAATAGAACCTTCATATACATATATTCAATTCCAAGTCTAATTTTTAAGCAGTTTTCTATATTCACTGTTATTAGAGTTATGCATGCCAAATGTTTAATCTATTTACAATTTTCTAGACACTGAATTACTAAAAGCTAGAGAAAGCTATTTAAATAATATTGTTTTAATCCATAAACAACTCTTGAATAAGATGATAGATGTTATATCAAAAGGTGGTGGTATATTTTAAGTAACATCATCCAATACAGTATTTAAAGATTTAAAATGAATTTTTAAGGGAATCTTTTCCGAGATACCTGTGTACATTGAGGAATATTGATAATTTACCAAGATCAAGGAAAAACTCACCTTTATATCTTTTCCTAATTTTACTAGCGTCCACAAGATTCCAGTCAATAGAGTCCCGTGCCGGAGCGGGCAAAACCCCACCAATCAGCTCGACAGAGCTGCTTCGCTTCATGCTTGGCCCTGCCACCGGAGCAGCCTCTTCCTTCTCCTTAACCGGTGCACTAGAACTAACACTTTCCACCACATCAACACTCTTGTCTCTTATGTCATGTCCATTAGGCTCTGGCCTGGGCTTCTTCAGGGGAGCCTTCTTTTGTTTCTGCCCTGTATGCCTCCGCTTGAGCTTCGTAGAGTGAGAACTGTTCCTGCTGCTCACGGGGCTCGGGCACCCGCATTCCATGCTGCCCTCCTGGTCGCTACCCTCGTAGTATCCCGACTCGTGCTCAGGCTTCTTGTCTGGCACACTCATCTCGGCGGTCGCCATGGCTCAGCGGCTCACCAAAACCATCAAGGTGGGAACCCAATGGGTCCACCGCGCGTTAATAGCTCGCAGTTCACAACTCTCTAACTTTGTCAGCGAAAGTACAGGACACGTCGAATTTTGCGAACATTATTCGGTTCGCGTTGGTGCGACACGAGCTCTAGATGGCGCGGCGACGGCGATACTAACCGGCCGGTTTCGGGAGTCCTCCGAACCCAAGCCGACTCCTTGCGCAGGGCACCCGCTCGATTAGGTCGTCGGCAAATTCACTTGCGTCTACTTTCACACCTTTCAAACGTCAATTTATTATTTTTACCTCTGAATGCTTTGTTACCATACCAAGTCACAGCCTTTATTCGTCGTCCAGTTACTTGGGGTTACGCATTCACACCGTGTAGCATTTGCGTGAATCCATGCGATTATTATTGGTATAAAAATTGCACTACACTGTCTGTATAGATCATCACCACATACCTAACAGTCCAAATCCGTTTTGTAACCTTTCACTATCACTAATTATATTAGTCCTTTAAGACTAAGTACACTAAATTAATATAATATAAATAAGTTACAAAATTCTCGCGCGAATGAGACATGAACTCACTCAACGCGGTAAAATAACTGAAATATAATCGAGAAAAGCAAAATAGAAACCGTGCGAGTAGCGCTTCCCCCACCACGATTTACGATTACGAGGCCAAGCAGAGCAAGCAAAATATCCACAACAATCGATGAATCGTCAAAGTGACAAGTAACTGACATTAATCAAGTATTCAGCCTCATTTGCGTGGTAAACGAATAAAAAGTTGGTTTGGAACAGAATTTATAAAAAAAAGGAAGTTAAAAACGCTGATTTAATGAACTAAAGTGTACAATGTTAATGTCGCTTCGTTTCTTTTCGCATATACTGTAGAGTCACCGTTTCATGGACGTAAATAAAAAGAGACGAAGCTATTGGTTATCTATGAAGCCAAGCGAGATGCCAGACCAGTGCGAGTGACGAAACTCGTCTTGTCTCTTTCTACATACTTTTGGCTTTTTAACCGATTTAGATAGGTATTGGATTGGATTATGACAACAATTTATAATCGAAGCAAAGGTATACAGCTTTTTATTTTACTAATTTATAATTGTATTTTTTTGTAGGTAAAATGAATCACTAAAGCCGCGTCCGCTGCGCCATCGCCAATGTATTCGATGTTTTTAAACATCAATCAAACATATAACCCGTCAGTTTCTAACACACTGGCGCGGCCCGCGGCCTGCGGTGGCGGTGGCGGTAAATTGTAAATGCTAATGACAAGTTTACTATTGACCGCCGCGGCCTGCCCGCGCCAGTCTGTGAGAGGCTTTAAAGAGGAAAAGAGATTTGTTTGTAATTTTTTTTCAATGGATCTTCTGAATTTAGTCTCGCTATATACGATTGCCATTTTTTAAAGAAGATAGGTATGTAAGTAGGACATATTTTGACCAAGACCTATTAAATATAGACAGGCAGGACCTTGAGTTCCTATAAAAAATAATGGAATCCACAAGGAATATAAGGAACTTCTTGAAATCGGTAAATTGTGGTAACTCAGATTTTTTACCTTTTGTATGGTGTTCTTTTATAGTTGGGTTTTAGTATGTATGTTATATTATTTCTTTGTTAGTTTATTTTAATATTGAGTTTTTTCCATATTATGTTTGTATTTAGTCAATGTGTTTCTACTTATTAATTACTTAGTTATAATAATTATAATACACTCCATATACATTTTATAATTGTCTAGGATATCAAAGGGAAATAAATAGTACTACTTTTACTTATTTTGATCATTGTTCTTCAAACATAACTATACTAATGTGATAGTTTTTTTCCAAATGGTCCGTCCTTCCGTCCGTCCATCCGTCTTCGGCTTAGCTCAGCGGCGCTACCACGAAAAATCAATCACGAAGTTCGTGTACTACTCCAGGCAAAATACGGTTTTGAAAAACATTAATCGCGTTTTTTTTTGTTGATTTCATTTTAAAATTGTATTCTAAGATGATTTATTCAAGAATCCGGCAAACTTTCCACCCGGAAGTAATTATGTAGCTTTAAATGAAGCATGCATTGTGTTTTTTTGTACGATTTATATTGAATATTATAGAGCAAATGTAAATGAACCAAAATAAAGACAAACATGTTTATAAATATTTTTTCTGACTTTTTAGAAGCTAGTTAATTTATCATTTTTTTGATGTCTGAAATTTTGTCGGATTTTGTCGCTGGGTAACTATTTCAGTGATAATATATCCGTTACACATCAAAAAGAAGCTATTATAAATTATTTCCAATATTGACATTTTTCCATACAAATTTTCAGTTCATTGACTGGACAATACTTGCATTCCTGTCACTCCAATATAATAAGTGCGATAGAGATAGAGATATCCGACCTTCGACATTGGAAGTTTGTGGTTATAGCTCAGTGTTCTTATATTAGGGTTGCGTAGTCAACAAGGAACCTTTATAGTTTCGCCATGTCCATCTGGCCGTCCGTCCGTCTTGGGCTTAGCTCAATAACCATTACTACTAGAAAACTGTGATTCGGCATGGGTATATAAATTTTAAAAAAAACTATTAGGGCACCTGTGTAGGGACACCTAAAGCGGGGATATAATTTTTTTCCTCGTTAAACCCATGGTGTGGTATCATAGGATGACTGGTTCAAAAACCATTTTACAAATCAGTGATTAGTTTGCGAGAAATTGGGCCTTAAAGCCCTAATTTTTGTTCGAGTCATGTGTCGTCGTCGTCGTCCCCCCCCCTGCTGGCTAAATGGCTACTACTGGGGATGTGAAAAAATTGGAGGTAGTAGTACATACAATGAATTTAAAAGGAAAACTATCACTAATAATATATAGTGATAGATATCAGTAATAGTCGACCAAATTCGGCCGACGCAACCACACCGCACGTCGATCTAACTAAGACAGACATACAACTACGGATACGGAACCCCACACTGCACGTGGCCCAACACGCTCTTGGCCGGTTTTTTTGTATAGAGGTGTTACTATTGACTGCTTAAGTTTTGAAGGAAATTTGCCTTGGCTGCAAGACTCATTTATAAGATGTGCCAATATAGGCGTAATAAGTTTTGCACTCAGTTTTATTATTCGTGTTGCTACACCATCAAAACCTACGGCTCTAGTATTGTTGTGTGATTTTATATGCTTTATCACTTCATCTTCTTTTTTTTTATGATATAGGAGCGTTTGCCTTCAGTCGAATCACCTGATGGTAAGCGATAATCGACGCCCATGGACACTTACAACACCAGGAGTAATGAAAATACAATGATATCTGTATTTGTTTTTTTACTAACTTTGGTCATTGTAATATTAAGAAAATGATTATTAAATGATTCTGCTATCTCTTGGAGGTAATTTATTAGTCTATCTCTTATTTTTACTGACTCAATGCTTTCAAAAATTTTCATGTCATTTGTTTTGTTTTTAGGGTTCCGTACCCAAAGGGTAAAAACGGGACCCTATTACTAAGACTTCGCTGTCCGTCCGTCTGTCTGTCACCAGGCTGTATCTCAAGAACCGCGATAGCTAGACAGTTGAAATTTTCACAGATGATGTATTTCTGTTGCCGCTATAACAACAAATACTAAAAACAAAATAAAATAAATATTTAAGGGGGGCTCCCATACAACGAACGTGTTTTTTTTGCCGTTTTTATAGATACTGGTACGGAACCCTCCGTGCGCGAGTCCGACTCGCACTTGGCCGGTTTTTTAATTATATCCCTTGGGATATAACATAAAATAAGGGTAGAACTACTTGTAGTTCTACTCTTATTTTTGGAGTTCAACATAGTCCTCCGATTTGCATTGCGCTGTGACTTTGCTATGCACACCCTGAGTAAGTTACTGTATTTTTTATATACTATTTTATACTTGTAAAATAAATGTGTTATGCTTTAGTTAAGTATGTTTGTAAAATAAGAATCTCAGATTGCTTTTGTGAATACATGACTTTTTAATGCCTCTTGTGATCCAATTTGGCCTTTTGTTGCTTGATTTTACTTTAACTCTGCAGTCGGGAAAGGAGAGGTTGTAAAAAAGACAAAAAATATCATGAAATTTGTTGAAAGCCAGATCACTGTCGGCTTTACTCAGTACCTCAGACCATGTAAGGGTAGCAATACCTCGTTTGAATATACCAAAATTGTGTCTTGTTCTAATGGTTCCTTTAAATTCCAACTATTACTTGCTACGTGGTCTATACATGATTGTCCACGTGTAGGAACATTGATGTGTAATTTAACGTCATAGTTTAGTAAAAGATTTTTAAAGCGTTGTGTAACATTATTTGAAATCAAAGTACTTATTTATATTTAAGTCGCCCGTAATTATAATTTTTTCTCTTACTATTCTTTGTTTTAAAGTCCAATATCTCGCAAACGAATCACTAGTTGAAAAATCGTTTTAAAAAACCCAGAATATTTTTGAACAAGCTATCCAACGATACCCCAAAAAAATATTACATCCCCACTTTAGGTCCTACCTATAGAAGAGGTACCTACGCCAAATTTTTTTTTTTTTAATTTTGTTCTTGTTTTGTCGGCGTGATTGATTTATATACACATGCCAAATTACAGTTTTCTAGTAGTAAAGGATGGTAGATGAGAAAAGATGTTTGCTAGGATGTATAAGAAATAGGAGAGGTAAGATGGTGGGCCACCTGATACGGCACGACAGTTTATTCCTAATTACTATTAGCCAAATAAAAGATAAAGCTGATGTCGCGTCATATGAGGAAGCCAAGAGTCTGGCAATGGACAGAGAAAAGTGGCGGTTACAAGCATTGTTAGCAAGGCTCTTAAGTAATGATGATGATGAGTAGTAAAGGATACTGAGCTAAGCCGAAGACGGACGGACGGAAGGACGGCCAGACGGAAATGGCGAAACTATAAGGGTTTCTTGTTGACTATGGAACCCTAAAAAACTAATTAATTAAAGATTCCCAATAACGTTTAGTCGGAAGGTTGTGAAATTTCCCTTTGGCAGAAGACGTGTAATTACCGTGGTTCTTCTATCGCGATAACAAGGAAGGTTATTTGAGACACGGAAGCGGCGTGGCGTGGCGTGGCCTCGCGACTCGGAGTAAAATCACGTAGACATTTTGTTTTGGTTCAGTTGGAATCAGAGATAACAGATGAGGCCGCTACATCAAATTAACTGATCGAACGGTAATCTTTAGTGGCACAAAAGTATGCTAGTTTCGAGCAAATAGGTAGCATGTGTATCTGGATAGTTGCTAGTAAGTAGCATGCTATTTGCACACTAATAATTGAGCATGCTCAAACAAGTGTGTATCGTATCGGTACCTAAATGTCTAGATACACCATAGATACACATGCTATGTGCTCGAACCAAAGAGTAATGTAATATATTCGAACCTAGCATGCTTTCCGTGCCACTAAAGAGCATGTGTGACAGTGTGCCTATGCACAAATGCACAAACAAGTATGATACTAAAAAGCATGTGTAACAAGTACCTTGCAAAACAGTTGCATCATTCAATAATTTTTCGGTCCTAACTCTACTTCAGGAACTAATTTAACTTTATTTTTTTCTGTATTATTGTTTTATGATCAGTTTCTTGTTTGTTTCTTGAAGGTTTAGGTATTCTCATTTTTAGATATCTACTTTTTGAAAACTCGTGATGGCTCTTGGAGAAAATGACTGATGATTGTCATGTAATAATCAAGGTACACGTCATACACGTGTTGCATGCAGGATAACCATTTCATTCGTTGAAACTTTTGTATGCTGCTAATTTATTGAGTGTTAAGTCAACAGCCTATTACGAACTGTAACTATTTATGGCTATATATTGCCTCGCTAAGTATTTTTCTGTGACCTTTTTTTAAATAATTGGTCTTGTTCTCTACACGAGTTCAACACTTATTAACAATGAACGAATCAATCAACGAAAACGGCGCGAAGATCTACTTTGCATTTCCTAATGCCTCCACATGGACCTATGATACTCGGGACAGGCTATGGTAATAATAATACCACTTGCGACTTGCGAGCGAGCGAGCGAGACCACGAGCGAGCTGGTAGCATACAAATCTCGATAAGTGTGACAGAAAGGAAAATATCATTCGTTGTCCTTCTCATAGTTCCACTTTTTTATATGCCACAACCGATTTAGTATGAAGTTGTGGCACATAAACCATTACCCGTTCAAATAGGTCGTTTATGGCAAGTCATCAGCCATTTTAAGACCAGTTCTTAATTTAGCTGCATAGGAGAGCTGCTTTTCCATGCCGTGAGGCGTTAAAATATTGTAAATAGAATCATAGTGCTAGGTAAGATAAGATCCTTATAATCAATATTAGCATTAGCAATCACGTCTTATAACGCATGGTTAATTACTACGGCCGTATTCATAAACGTACTACAAGCCTGTTTTATGGCGTTAAAATTCGTTTGTCCTTATCTGTCACTTTGACATTTGTGTTCGTAAGAAAGGGACAAAGCACATTTTATTAAGCAGAGGCATTTTAAGTTTTATGAATAAGGCGGTCAGTATCGTAGTTAGATGTCAGGCTTAAACAAACATTTCAACTATCGCCACCATTAACAATCGTTATCTCTAATGATAATGTTAACTATTTCCACAGGTTTTTAGTTTTTACAAAACTTTACTATTATCCTCGGTTCCATTCTTATCGGAACCATGAGGCATAAAGATAAGTTGCAGCAGTTGTTCATAATCCGAAACTAAAGACAATTTTTCCCGATTTCAATTAGATGCTGTAGGACTTGTAGGAGTTTATATCTTTCGAACCTATTCCGATAAGAGCAGTGTTCGTTTGATGATAAGATTAGGTATAGATACTTAGGCTGGAGGAATTGTTCTGGAATTCAGAATAGACAAAATAATTAATACCTACGTCCCTTGGGTTTTTGATATTTGTCTTCCTTCTTGTTACCAGTCCTCCAGTGATGTGTCCTCTTCATTCCCGTACCGGTGTAGAAAGAAGCACTATGTACCTAATTATTCTAAAGATAGCAACTTGGAATCAAAACAATTTGACATGACTAACAAATTTACGTCCTTATAAACAATATTTAATAGCTTTAGTATGATAAAACATAAAGAAGTGTAAACATGTTACCTCACCTCTAGACATCTACTTACCATAGCCAATCTCATGTCGCACAGTGTCCTTGGCCTTCACGATAACAGCCGCCTCTTCAAACGGAGTTTCAGTTGACTCTTCTTTAGAAACCTCATTCATATCATCCTTCTGCTTCCCTTCTTTAGGGTCCTCCTTATCCGCTTCCTCTTCTTCAAGATCATTGTCAAAGTATTCTTCAAATTTGTTTTGTTTGAAGAAATCAAAGTTGATTGCCACCCTCTTCATCGTCGGTGTGGCGCACGCGTCTACCTCGAACTGTAACATTCTCGCCGGTGACATGACCTCCATTACGGGAGACGGCTTAACGAAAACATCATCGTTGTTCTTAATGAGCGATAATTTCAAAAGATTCTGTGCTTTCTTTATTTTATCTTGCTGCGGAATCTCGTCCTTTGCTTTCGGTGTTTCTTCGGGGGGCGTTTCTGGTGGAGGCGTGCATGGATCAGCAATTGGGGTTTCGGGTGGGGGGGTGAATGGCTCGATGATTGGAGTTTCAGGTATCTCTACGGCCAGCGTCGACGTTAGAGGTTCAGCGACCATACCAGCTGTCCCAATGTCTATAGAAGAGTTCCTGTCTCCTATAGTTACATTTTCACCGACCGCTGAATAACTATCCAGCCTCACACGAAATGTGCCGCCAGGCAAGTCTAAAGCGTCCTCTATAAATAGTTGATTAGGAATCGTCGAGGAAGAAACTCGAATACGAGCCGGTTCGTTAGTTTGTTGACTATCGCTCGTAGGTTTAGTATCCATGTTTTTAATAATAAATAATGTTTCCTTACTCAATTTGCCGCATTCACAATTTTCCTTATATTAACATGCCCTACATGTATCGATAATCGTCCTTGAACTGTTTTTAATCACGCTGAATCGATAAGAGTAAGAACTTCACATCACTAAACTCGAGGCACACACACGTGCGCATAGCTGCGGTCTGTTTGTGTGCATCCGTGAGCTGTCAAACTAGTTTCGCGGTTTCGTTTTCTTCATAGAAAAATAGTCTAATTGGAAATGAAATACCACCAATTCAGTCACAACAATAGTCTACAATGTTTATTTCTCACTACACACTTCTTATGTCAATAAATACGGCTTTATCTCGCCTCGCGTCCGTCTATAAATAGCCTCGTAATCGTCACTTGCACTGATTTTTGCCCGCCTTTTTGCTAAATCACAATGTTCACAGGCAGTATGATCGCAAATTCGTTCAATAATGTCAATGGAGCACTTAACCAATCGTATTCACTGTTATTTCGAGTATAATGCGAGTCGATTGGCGTTATAAATGCGTGATACAGCGGGATCGCGCAGCCACTAACCGACAACGCGTAGCTATATGATAGTTGTCAACAAACAAGCGGGCTGCGCTGTCCGGCCGGACTCCGCAAATATTCAATGCGCTGCGAGCCAAATTCAATTGCAAACTCAGCACTTATTATCGGATTACTTATTTGAATAGCTAGTCCGCCCGCGAACACGCCAAAGGGTATTTCGATAACACTGCAATGTATTGTAAGCCGCTAAAGGTGGCTCAAGGTCAGATCGATAAAGTTTGACGGGCCTTGAAATTTTTTCGTGAACGAGTCTAACTTGGGTCTTATTCATGGCTAAATCATTTAGGTCATGTTTTTAGTCTTGTCTGGTGGGTTAATAAATAGTAAAACATGTTATTGGCTTTACTATTTCCCTGAGGTGGTCGGACTGCTTGGTTGGCTCGGTTAGCAACAGGTTGCATTTGGCAGATGAGTCACAACAAAAACAAGGAAAAATCAAAGGCGTTTAGAACAACATTTTTATTGCTGTAACCTACATACATTTTTTGTAGTGTAGAAATCTTAACACGAAATTAGTCCAACAGCGTTTTTAGAAATATTTTTTATTTGAATTTCTTTTTCTTGCCACCGGCGCCGCCGAAACTGTCGCCTTTTCTTTTCCCGCCTTTTTTATCCGCCATTTTATTGGGTCGGCCATTTTGTTTGTTCTTGTTGAACTTTTTGTTTTTAGCGCCGTGTACTTTTCTATTGTAGCCTTTCATCCAGTGGTCTCGTTTGTCTTCCCACGCTAGTTGTTTCACGCTGGAGTTGTCTGTGTTGGCTACAGCTTGGCTGGAACCCTGTTTCTTATTTGTGGCTGTTTCTTCTAGAAGACTCGAGAATTCTTCTGCTGACGCAAATAAGGAGCCAAGGTCGTCTTTACCTGTTACAGAAATATACAATGAGTACAAAGGAACACTAGCACGACTAAACATTCACTGATGCTAGTATTTAAGGTACCTTTTAGTTTCAGTTTCATTTTGCCCTTTTTAGACTTTTCGCCAGGTATGCCAATGTCATCGTCGTCATCGCTGTCTTCCAACAGTAATTCTGGAACAAGAGACACATATATCTATTAAAGGTCAAAGATAAATAGCGAATATTTAAGCAAGAATCGTAGATTGTGTGTTTAGCGCCTGAGCACAGCTTATATAATTTATAATTTTAAAACAAAGTTTTAACCAACTTCAAATCAGTATCCTAATCGCAAGTGTGCCTATAAAATTATAAAAGTTCCCTCGTTTTGTCCAGGATCCCGTCATCAGATCCTGACCTGATGACCACGGGACGACCTGCACGGCTATCACTATCCGTCTCTTTCTTATTAGAACACTTAAAACAAGCGAGAAAAATCGAGAGTATGTCGCGGCCGTCGCGTGATAGACGTGCAGGGAAAGATGATATTTCAAAAAAATAAATAAATCCAAATCAGTCCAGTCGTCTTGGAGTAATCGGGGAGCATACATAAAAAAGATTCCGACGAATTGAGAACCTCCTCCTTTTTTAAGTCCGTTATAAAGCTTCTCGGGTCTTCGACAGTCACGCGGATTTTTAAGAAGTTGTCAACTGGATTAAACGTCAATTATCTGATGACTAGCTTCCGCCCGCGACTTCGTCCGCGTGGACCCGAGACAAAAACTATGCTATATTTTAATCCAGGCTATAAACTATCTTCGTGCAAAATTTCATTCAAATCGGTTCAGCCGTTTAAGCGTGATTGAGTAACAAACATCTTCTAAACTTTCGCATTTATAATATTAGTAGGATTTGTTTGCCAACTCTAACATGAAGTTTTAATTCTAGAAAAACAATTACACAATAGTTTATGCAACTGATCCATAATGAGAGGCCCTAAAATATGAGTGTGGATTTATGAAACGAGCGATAGCGAGTACTGATGTACTTCGGCTAATCAACTTTTTTGTTTCTCATTGCCATGGTCACGTCTCCTGAAAAACTCTTTAAACTTTATTGGGTTTAAATTCACTAAACACGTGTTATTTTTATATTGGCACAGCCATTTTATGGTAGGGCATTTCCTAAACGTACTAAGAGTCCAATTTATAATATTTTTCCAAGAAACTAGGTCACTAATGTCTCCTGGCTTATGGGGGACAGGATAACTTCATCATCAGCCTGTACATGTCCCACTGCTGGGCACAGCCCTCTCGGGGATGACAGGGAATGGATAGACCAACAAAAAAAAAATTGACCCACTTACATGCCAGTGTCCCCGATAAACGACATATGTTTGCGGCAACAGAAAATATACTCGTAGTTGGTAAATATAATATGCACAGACTTACCATCCTCATCTCCAGACAGTGCTGGTTCGTCCTCGTCTGCGGATATATTCAGCTCGCCATCTTCACTATCTGTTGACATAAAATCTTTTAAGGCATAATACATCATTAAGAGCCTACAGCAAGCTCGACACTAGTCGACTCCCTATTCAAACGCAGTTTGGCTGTCATTTTAAAACGGCATGCTGGATTCAAATGAAACTTTATCTACGCATATATCATTAGTGCTCTAAAATGCGTTCAGAAACCGTAGGAAATAACCAGCATTATTACAACCGATTTTATTATGAGCTTTCTTGTCAGTGGTAGTAGGTACCTCTACCTACATGTTATTGTATTGTTTTTCTTTTTAACTGCTTTGTTTGTGTGAGGTGTGCAATAAAGAGTAATTGTATTGTATTGTATTGTAGGTAACGTTATGAGTTTAAATTTGAAACAGCTGTCAAAACTCAAGTGGGGTTTCTATTCTACCTAGCATGGACGGCCTTATCACACGATAAGTGACAAGATAGAGCGTCCGTCATTGGCTGACACCGTTCAATAGAACGAGACGGACACTTTATCTTGTCACTTATCGCGTGATAAACAGTTATCCATACGAAACGTCAATTCAGTATGATTTTAATATTTACACACGACATTTGATCTCGACCATCTCGAGTGACATGAGTATATAGGGACTTCATTCGTTTGTCTTGTTTAAAAAAAACCATTCGTCATGAGTCATGACGGAGGATCGAATTGCCATAATTGCTGTTGTAAGTTTTTTTTTTGTTTTTTGCTGTTACGAAAGTTGAATTGTGACCCCATCCTAGATTACTTATGATATGTGTGTAGATAAAGTAGTGTATGCAACTGTACATAATTAGGCCTTAAAACACTCGTGTGATCCTATTATGAAACTCGCTGTCGCACGTTTCATAAAACCACACTCATATTTTAGGCCTCTCATTATAGATCAGTTGCATAAACTATTGTGCAATTGTTTTTCTAGAATTTAAACTGTGACCAGACATTCAGTGGATATTAGTATTAATATTATCGTTAAATTTAATTAACTAAACAGTGATTTAATAGCATGAGACCTCATCCATTGAAATCCGTTTTGGCTGTTTATCAATATTTTTCGACTCCTGATCACGGATTAAAAATCATCGTGTATACTACCTGGGTACAACGATTCTATTTACCTCCATCATCAGCATCACCACCCGCTTCTGCCACTTCCACATCTGCACCATCTTCATCCTCATCCTCATCCTCATCGCTGCCGAGTTGTTCATCACCATCATCGCCCTTCTTTGGCCGCTTCTGCTTGGTTGTTTCCATGTCTGCCAGGAAGTCTAGTTCTTCGTCCGAGTCCGCTGTAACAATAAATATATATTTGGGGACAATCACACACAAATCGACCTAGTCCCAAACTACGCAAAGCAGAGAACGAAAAAAAACATAGATGCTCCTTGCAAATTTCTATCCAAATACGTGCCTAAATCCCGGTATGCGCATTGTCAACTGCGCATCCAATCACAGCTACCCAAAATATCAGCCTATTTCTTATTAGCCAACACAAATAGATGCGATTGGTCAATCTACGAATGCATTGCTGTGATTAGCCGCCGTGCATCACGTCGGACGACAGCCATATGACAGTAACAATGAAAACTAAATAATTGTTGAACGGTTACATGCAACAAGAAGCTATTTAGTTGTCATAACGTTGTTTAGGTTAAGAAATATATTTTTTATTTTAGCTACCTACTAAAAGTACAAAAAAATACTGCCTTGGTTTAAATCCTTTCTACGATGATAGCAAAGATGCAGTCAACTACAGATTCTATCCAATATTGTGAAACTAGTATATTTATTTATAACGACGTTTCTTAGAAACGGCACCAACGATTTTGACGTTTTAAATGAAAGAGTTTACAGGGGTGACGTACGTAGTAAACGTTGGTACAGTCGCCATGAGATATATCGGAGCGCTGCTCACAAATATCTAAACACGTCTTTAATGCCTCGACAAAAGAGGCGTGTTCAGATATTTGTGAGCTGCGCTTCGATATATGTGATGGCGACTGTACCTACGTACCTCGTCACGATTTATTGTCGACGAGTCAATGTAATAAATATGTATACATTTTGGGTTTTATATTTATTACACAAGATACGTTACGTTATGTATAAAGAAACCTGCCCGTGTTGGAACTAAACAAGAGAAAACAATTGTTTATCGTTGAAATTAAAAACGACTTGTCTGTTGTTATATTCCTAACCCGATTTATATGAAACATGGTATGGACATGGTTTGAGTTTCGGGGAAAGAAATAGGATGAAGATAAAGTGTTGAAAAGTGGGTGGAAGTTTGTATGTTTGTCGCGAAAACAAGTAAATAAATACTACGCGGACGAAGCCACGGGAAAAAAATGTGCCTAGTATAAGTTTTACCGAAACAAAACGTTACGATCGCGTTTGCATTTTACCCTCAATTTGTATGTGATTTGACAGCTAAACTCGAACGCGGTTGTAACGTTTTGTTTCGGTAAACCTTAGGCACTGGTCCCACCGCCGGCTAGTAAGCTAGAAAAGTTGGGCGAGTAACGGTGCATTGCGTGCTGACCAGGCACAGTGTGATAAATCGACCTTTACAGATCCGCAATGTAATGCTACTCGCCCAACTTTTCTAGCTTACTAGCCGGCGGCGGGACCAGTGCCTTAGACTAGAGCCTCAAATGTTTATTACGACATTGTCGATCGTTTACGTGATATGATATGATGATAGTTCCTTGTGATTGGTATTGGTTAGCATAGCAACTTGTCGGCGCGGCGCCCCGCGCATGGTGCATTCTATCTAAGAACATGCCGCCACATTGGTTCTACTTATGTGCCGGTTGTGACGAGCGCCCGCACATTGCCGCCACTACACGCAACCACACTGCCGCAGATAAGCCACGCATGTAAGATGGCTCGCAGTATTTGAGCTCCCGAATTGGGCAACCCGAATTGAGCCAACATGTACTGAGAAAAATGTATGAAAAAAATTTTTTTTTGTTGCGAGCCAGCCGTTTGTACCAGCGGTTGCAGATTCCCGCTGCGGCTGGCCTCTCAGACCCCGAAATGACGCGTCATTGCTTTAAGTATAGTGGGTGAATGTGCGCTCTCACGGTTAACTCTGGCCCCCGTGACCGAGTCGAGGTACTTGTCGAAGTCCTCGCTGGTGACGGAGTCGGCGTCGCTGTCGGAGTCGGGCTCGTCGGCGTCGCGTCGCTTCTGCAGGAAGCTGGAACAACATTTACACTTTTTAACATCCTAATACGGGTGTAGACTCTAAATTTATTATTAGTAAAGAAAGAAGGCAAAAAAATATGCCTGGTGCCGAAAATCCCATTCAGATATCTCCAAGAATAACGAAGCTATGTTTTAATATTGCTTGTTAGAGAGAAAACGCTCGCAGATAGTGACGTCACAATCTGCGAGCGTCATAGTTAACCCGTCAAGCGCGCTAGTAACACACGTGTGTTGCTAAGGGACAATACTAAGGGGCTTATGACACTTACCTGAATTTAGCATCCTAATTAGGGAGCGGAGTTGAGTCATAAGCCCTTTACACATTGTTCTACAGACGACGCGCGTTTGTCGGGTTAATGACAATCGTTTCATATGAAGGTGCGTTTTGCGTAAAAGGGACAGATCCCCATTTAAAACTATGGACATGTATAGCTCTGTGATTATTTAACCTTTTGCGTTGCTTGTTTCTCCGTTTGACTACATTCTTGACTCTTTTTCAAGAAAATACATCATTATTGATTACTTTATTTAGTGTCTACACCCCTATTGTTAAAGAAACACAACGACAATTCTCCGTACATTGCTGGATCCACAAACAACCTAGCAACCACCTTGACTTCTAGAACAAGCAATGCATGGTGAATTGTCAGTGTCAGGTTGTGAAACAAGGTTGTGCACATTTGTCAAGTTGGTGAAATAGGGGCCTGGTGGATATTCGCTCTAAAATGGTCGTCTAAATCAGCAGCGCCTTTCTTGACGCTTACGAGCAGCTTTGACTTTTCACCGCTTTTTGATTTTGGACTTGGACACTCGAAACTGGTCGTGTTGTATTTAAAACATTCTAAAAATGCGAAAGAATGTAAATAATTTACTTTACTAACATTAACTATTTTGGCGCCCTTAGAAATTCTAAACCGCCGTAAACTACAACAGAGGCTCTAGTATAAGTTTTACCGAAACAAAACTTTACGATCGCGTTTGCGTTTTACCCTCAATTTGTATGGGATTTGACAGCTAAACGCGAACGCGGTTGTAACGTTTTGTTTCGGTAAAACTTTACTAGAGCCTCTGTTTAGAAATAAAACTCGCCAATACTCACTCGTATAGGAACCTCTCGTCTACTGGGATCTTGCTGGCGTCTTCATTCAGGTACGACGACGAATTCACTGGTAGACTCTTCAGTCCTAAAATTATATAAACATTTTAAAACAACGACTATCCCGACAGGAACTTTCGATTGAATCGCACTCGTTTGGGACTAACAATGCCTCGAACAGACACACAGATACACTTGTTTAACTTATAAGGAGCCACGTTTGTGTTGGGGGGTTAAAACACAAACACAAGGTTTGGAGAATCGTGCTAACTGCGGACTCTTAATCTAAGTCGGTTCCACATGGACACCCTGCCAGGGCACCACAATATACTTAAGTCTAGGTATACAAAAATAAAAAATATTAGATTACATTAATTAATTATTAGATTAGTATGTCATATTTAGTATCGCCTATAAAATACAATTGGATGGAAGTCAAGTAATAACGAAATAATGGCATCCAGTATTTTTTTTTTAGGGATTAGAATAAAATGAAATTATTATTATTAAATTACATTACAGTAAGAATGTCCTTTTCACTCTTATGGCCTATATACAGGGTGTTTTTTTTAAATGGGACAGTATGGGGAAATCCGAATCTAAAGGAGATAGAGGAAAAGTGCCCAAGGAGACATTAGGTGTTTTTTTATGTAAACAAATTTGGCTCGTTAAAATTTTTGGTCAAGCGTGAGTTGTTCTTAAAAAATTATAAAGTTGGTCAATTTTTTTTTGACGCGGGTCGGCTCTGTTTCATGTAAGGGTTATTTAATTGTATGGAAAGAAAAAAATCTGAACAGCAGAAGTTGGTCAAATTTAACATTTACTCAAGTAATAAACCAACTGTATGAAGATTAGTTTTCATTAAATTTGACCAACTTCTGCTGTTCAGATTTTTTTCTTTCCATAGAATGAAATAATCCTACAAAGTCGCTTCCCGCTGTCTGTCCCTATGTATGCTTCATCATCATCACCATATCAGCCGAAAGACGTCCACTGCTGGACATAGGCAGGACCGGTCACTTTGGCACTCTTTGGGCTCCCCCAAAGAGTGCCAAAGTGTGTGTATCGCGTGGCACGATAGCAGATTGAGAAATCTCTCCCCTTACTTGGACGAGAATAGTGTTTTACGCATGAGTGGTCGCATAGATGCTGTTTACGACGTATCTCAGGAAGCGAAAAGACCTGTAATCCTTGACGGACGATATCCTACTACTCGACTTTTGGTCAAGCACTATCATGTTAAGGCTGCGCACGGACACCAAGAAGCAGTAGTGAACGACTTGAAACAGATGTACTAGATAATTAAGTTGCGTCCTACTGTCAAGACTGTCGTGACCCGTTGCATGCTCTGCAGGCTAAGAAAGGCTACCCCACAGGTGCCGCGAATGGGTGAATTGCCTCAGGCACGCATGGCGCATCATCAGCGCGCCTTTACCTTCTGCGGGATTGACCTATTCGGAACCCTGGAGGTCACGGTAGGCAGGCACCGAGAGAAACGTTATGGCGTTTTGTTCACCTGCCTCACTGTTCGCGCGGTTCACATAGAAATCGTGCACTCACTTACCACCGACTCCTTGATCATGGCACTACGCAGGATGGCGTCTCGACGTGTTTGGCCAGCGCACATTTACTCAGATAACGGCACCAACCTTCGGGGCGCAGAGTCAGAACTGCGAAGATCTGTAGAGGAGCTCGACGAAGAATCTCTAAGAATGGAGGCCGTTAGTAATCAAGCTCACTGGACCTTCATTCCCCCCGTTAGTCCCCATTGGGGTTGGGCGTGGGAGCGCTTAATACGGTCTGTCAAGAGATCACTCCATGTCATTTTGAAGGAACGAGCACCCCGCAATGAAACCTTGAGTACTCTTCTAGCGGAAGTTGAAGGTATTATGAACGGTCGACTGAAGCGCTTACGCCCAACCATTTCCTTATAGGCTCTTATTTCCAAATTACCACTGAATGGAGTATTTGACGATTCGGATCTAGCCTTAAGGAAGCAGTGGCGCATCGCTCAGCGATTGGCGGACATGTACTGGCAACGTTGGCTAAAGGAGTTCCTTCCCCAACTGCTTCCCAGAAAGAAGTGGCAACAAGAGAAGAAGCCACTGAGTATCGGTGATCTCGTGCTGGTCGTTGATCCTGACTCCCCTCGAAACGTATGGCCACGGGGCTTAGTTAAGAGTGTCGTGCCTGGCAAGGACGGCCGCATCAGAGTGGTTGAAGTCACCACTGCTACTGGCGTGCTGCGCCGGTCCGTGGCGCGCGTTGCACCTGTACCATTAGCTGATTAAGTGCTAGTTTCGCACTAGGGTGGGGAGTGTTGACGACGGCCTCTTTACCGTGTTGCTGTCACTTGACATAATTCTATGTTTTTCTTTTCTCTGTCATGTATTTTTCTGTGTCAAAAATCCTGATTAAAATCTGCACGTTATTTTAAAATACTACGAGGTTTTTCTGATAGTTAAGGTGTACAGCGTCCACAGTACCCGTGCGAAGCCGGGGCGGGCCGCTAGTTAGTTATAAGATAGAACTAACCTTTGACATTACAGAAATGTAGGGCTAAAATGACTGGTTATTCAGGCCCACGATGTAGAATATAAGAGAGACGTATGCCCAACATCCCACTGTTGGGAGCATAAGCGCTGGAAACAGGGATTGTATAGACTAATTTATACCTTTGGCGGTATAATTCTTCCTAACATTCAACTGAGGATGCGAGCCCTTGACCTTCTTCAAGTCGCCGCGCGCCTCGTCCTCTTGTTTCTTGGGATTCTTGAACACGAAGCGATTCAGGAAACGGATACCGGTGCAAGCTCCTGATCTGTCCTTTTGGTACCGCCGCACTACCACTCGCCCACTGAAACATCTTTGTTAACGCTGTACTCCTGGTACTCGGCTGCCCCACTCCTACGTGGAACTGACCAGCTTGCTCTACGACTGCAGCTCTAGCAACTCACTCTGACGATTCATACCTTCGCCGCGACCTCCTTGTCATTCTTGTCATGCTGGTATTCGGCTATCTGTGGACTGGGAAATCCTAGCATCTGACCTCCTGCTATTTGGACGCCTTGGTTATAAGTGATGGTTATAAGTTGGTTATTTGGAGCCTTGGTTATAAGATAGACTGACCTTTGGCGGTATAATTCTTCCTGACAGCGAACTTGGGATGCGAGCCCTTGACCTTCTTCACGTCGCCGCGCGCCTCGTCCTCGCGTTTCTTGGGGTTCTTGAACACGAAGCGATCCAGGAAACGGATGCCGGAGAAGTCTTTGAGCGGGTCGCCGCTGTAGTGGATTATTTGCTCTGAGGAATGGTAAAATTAATTGATTGTTATTTGGTAAAATTGGTTGCTACAATACTATTAAACAAGCTATATTTGTATATAATAGAATATATGTTTGTAATCACGTTCCCGAAAACTGTTTCAACAATTTCGATGAAATTTGCAATATGGCTAGGTCTCATATCTTTTTCAATAAAAATGAGATAGAACATCGATTTTTTCATTCGACTTGCCAACGTTTCTTTTTGGGAAACACTCAGTATTTTTTTTACTTTGCTCTATATTCAGGGATCAACAGGCAGATGACCAGCTGTGCGAGGTTGCGAGGCGGCGAGCGAGAAAAATATCCACCAATAGCGTGGCCGGCCGCGCTCGAGTATCGCTTCCTATTGGTCCATATTTTCACCGCCTCGCACAGCTCTGGTGGATACTCACCCTAATACAGCTTATGTTGCATCGGCAGTCACGATCCTCAGCAATGAGGGATCGATCTCAATCTCCTCAGAGGAGGTAGTTGTTAATACTCACCGTGTAAGAGTTTGTCGGCAAACATTTTCACTGAAGGATGGAAGTGCTTATGTAGCGGGAGCAGCTCGAGGTACGCAGACCGATCTGCGCCGGCAAACGCGGGGTTGCGGACGTGGGGATTGTATTCCGTTATTTCCTGCATTATTTACATTTATTTATTTGCATCTGGCAACAAGGCCAATATTTACAAATACCTTACAGACTAACATACGTATCGATATAAAAACTTAAATAACACGTCAAGACGGCGCGGCGACGCACATTTGCGCGCATTTGACAGGGTGTCAAATAACCGGCCTCGAACTACTGCGGACACACAGAAACCAACTACGCAAGATAGTAGCAATAATAACAGGACATAACACCCTGAACAGACCCCTGTACAACATAGGTATCACAGACAGCCCCATGTGCAGAGCCTGCATGGAGGCGGAAGAAACGACCAAACATATCCTACTGGACTGCAAGCAGGTAGAAGTATACAGGAAAAAGCACCTAGGGTCTCCAGACACACTATGGAACGCAGTCAGGAACACAAAGGCACTCACCAACTTTCTGGAGGAGCTGGGGTGGTTAGAGTAGCGCTACCCCACCATTTCACGCAAAATAGGCACACTGGGTGTCGACTTGCGGAAAAGAGCCCAGTATAACTAACTAACCGGCCTCGAAACCGCTGGAAAAGCGGTAAAAGATGGGTATTATTTATTTATTTATTTAATCTTTATTGCACAAAAGAACAACTTGTCGTACAAAAGGCGGACTTAATGCCGTAAGCATTCTCTACCAGTCAACCTTTGGGTATGTATTTAAAAGGCCAGAACGCTTCCTTTATAATGGTCGAAAACTTGTCAGTTGTCTCTACGAGCGAAGAGACGACCACAGGGAGGTTTCCCTGTGGTCGTCTGCCCCGCTTTTCACCCTCACGTCACGGCGACGGTATTCTTACGGTTTTCTCGGTCATGTTGCTTTGGTACTAACTCACCATCGTTGTATTGATCAGTTTCATAGCGACCTCTTTTATGGTCTATACTGTTCAGCACGGCTATCATGAGACGGCGCGTGAGCTTTCTCGATTTTTCTCGCACTGTCCGTCTCTCTCTTATTAGAGCACTTAGAACAAGAGGTATTGTGCGAGAAAAATCGAGAGTATGTCGCGGTCGTCTCATAATAGACGTGTAGGTGCACAATCACACTTTTCTCACATATTGACGTTCGGGAGTAAACAAATGAGTACACATGCTACGTGATGGAGAGTTGACTCTAACGGCCAAGCCACGACTTCAAGCGGCAGCGGTGCGCCATACATAGCCTATGTTATTTGTTTGTGTCGTTGAATAAATTTATTTTTATTTTATTTAACATGGCAGCGAGAGGCCGTTCTCCGATCTCTCGCTCCCACGTATGCAGGAAGTCTTGGGCGAGCCGTAAAGGTCATGGACGACGAACTAGAATTTATATCCCGGCGTACCGTCGCAGGTACGATTGCCTTACACTTATGTTGCCTTGGTACTCACCCTCATACTATTGATCGGTTCCGTAGCTGTATATTGACGGACTCTTTATGATCTACTAGCTTCCGCCCGCGACTTCGTCTGCGTGGACCCAAGATAAAACCAATCCTATATTTTAATTCAGGCTATAAACTATCTACGTACAAGATTTCATCCAAATCGGTTGAGCCGTTTTAGCGTGATTGAGTAACAAACATCCAAACATCTAAACATCTAAACATCCAAACATTCACATTTATAATTATATAATATTAGTAGGATATGCTCCTGGTGCGCAATCGTCGCTTTTGAGTAGACAAACGAGTACACATGCTACACGACGGAGAGTTGACTCTAACGGCTAGGCCACGACTTCAAGCGGCCGCGGCGCGCCATACATGGGGGCTGACCATATATTACGTCATTTCAAAATAGGGGAAAAGGACGGTAGTTATTTCATTAGGCGGGGAGGGTCATTCTAGGACTTAACAGGATGATAATAGGTGGGTGTCAAAATCGACAAAAAACGATGACGTAAAGCCCATGGCAGCGAGAGGCCTTTCTCCGATCTCTCGCTCCCACGTTTGCAGGAAGTCTTGGTCGAGCCGTAAAGGTCATGGAACTCATGGACGAAGAACTAGAATGAATATCCCGAGGTACCGTCACAGGTACGATTGCCTTACACTTATGTTGCCTTGGTAGGTCGGTACTAACCCTCTCACTATTGATAGTCTTCTGCAGCTGTATTTTCGCGGCGACCTCCTTGTCCTCCGTGTCCTCCTTGTGGTCCTCTGCCTCGCCCTTGACCCTGGCGTGATACCAGCCGGTGACGGCGGCAGTTGGCTTCCTCTTCTTTGGCTTTATGTTGCCCTGGTCATCTATCTTCAGATCCACGTAGGTTTCTTCATCGTCGTCTGAGAAATTATTCAAAAGACTCATTTCAGGGCTATAGCAAGTATTATTTAAAACTGACTTGGTATAGTTGAGATAATTTAATGTGTGTGACCGACTTTTAATAAAAATTGGAATGAGATAAAACTTATTATAGAAACTTGGATGGTACTTGGCTTTTTGAAAGGACTACTGCAATAGGGGTGTAGACTCAAAAATTATTATTACATTTCAAAAGAAAGAAAGTAAAAAATATACGTTATATAAAAACTAAAATCTTATTCCAATATCTCAAAAAATTACGAAGCTGCAATCGTTTTAATGTTGCTTGTTAGAAAGAGATAACCCTCGCAGATTGTGACGTCACGATCCTCGAGCGCCATATTACTATGGCGCTCGAGGATCGTGACGTCACCTTCATATGAAACTATTGTTATTTACTAACAATAGTTTCATATGAAGGTGCGTTTTACGGAAAAGGGACCGAACATATCCCCTCTTAAAAACTTTGAACACTTATAACTTCTTGTATTGCTTTTTTATCCATTTAACTACACTTTTAATCCTCTTTCGAGAAAATACAACATTATTGATTATTTTATTTAGTGTCTACACCACTTATTTGGTCAACTTAAACGTATTCTTTACAAATAGAGTATACATATGGACCGGAGTATGCCGTGACCTACTTTGAAAACATCCCAGTATTCAAACCATGAGCAAACCAAGACAGTTCTAAGGCCGCTAACAATAGGAAATATAGTACTGTGTTTTGTTTTAAAATGGAATAAAATGAAACAAATGCAACTCCGTTCCAATTCAGAATGGTATAAATCAATTGAAGAGAAGGATGCCTTTTAAGGCGATGCCTTGATTTGAGTCGAACACGCCCCCTAGACAGAGACACGCTGATTCCGCGAGATGTAACACTCTTCGGGAATGGCTTTTTTGGACAAATTTCGATAAATACCTAACTTGACGTTGACGTTTTATTTAAATTTCATAAAGTGAGATTTTAGATGAGATAAAATACTATAGTATTAACTTTATTGTGTCGTAAAATAATGTACTTATCGTTTAAGTAGGCTGAGTAAAAAAAGGAAAATACAGACCCAACTTTGGATTTTTTTTCTATCGAGGAAATTTTAAGCAATCATGTATCGATAAAGTCAGATAAACAATCATATAGTCAAGAATCATATATCTGAAAATCAGAACTGACGACCGGTTAGCCTAGAAGGTAGTGACGCTGCCTACGAAGCTGAAGGTCCTGGGTTCGAATCCCGGTAAGGGCAAATATTTGTGTGATGAGCATAAATATTTGTTTCTGAGTCATGGATGTTTTTCTATGTATTTAAGTATAATATATCGTCGTCTAGTACCCATAACACAAGCCTTACTGAGCTTACTATGGGACTAGGTCGATTTGTGTAAGATTGTCCCCTTATATATACATATATATATATTTTTAGACCTTATTGTTTCTTAATCTAGTCAGAACGGCGTTTCAAAGCACGCGATAATTTCCAATGCACAGCCTTAATAGGCCTTTGGCGGTTAAAGTGTGGATGTTCATTCTTCTACTGGCAACTCTTACCCATAAGCAAATCCTTCTTATCTCCCCTCAGCAGGTCTACTTTCTTCTGTTCCACTTTTTCTTCTTCCTCTCCGTTCTGTTCAATGCTGTCTGCTGTCTCGTTCACTTCTGTCACCGTATCTTCTTCTTGTGGTTCTTCTTTGGGTTCCTGGAAGTTATTTAGGAAATTGTATCATGGAACAAGTTTTTGGTGTATACATATACTGGAGTATAGATACATACAGTGTGTAAGTAACGGGTAATGAATACCGAAACTATACTCTTGACTAGTGACCCTGTGAGCTGTAGACCTCGCGCATCGCAATCGGAGTTCAAGATACAGTGGACGGAACATAAAATTTGTACCAAGTCAGTAGTCAACGCTGACCCCTTTCTTGTATTTTTTTACGTTTTCAACCCGCCATTTTTCAAAATTTCAAAAAACTGACACGACAAAAAAAACTGTATACTAATTACTTACTAAACTTTACTTTACTTTTATCTGCTTTGCCTTAAGGTTGACTGGTAGAGAATGCTTTATAGCATTAAGTCCGCCTTTTGTACTATAAGATATTCTTTTGTGCAATAAAGATTAAACAAATAAATAAATAAATAAACTTACTCACAAAATTTCGTGAAAATCGGTTGAGAAATGTGAGCTTTAGGCGAGAACAGGGGGAAATCCAAACATCGGGACATGAGGAAAAACGATATTTCGTCCAAGCTGAAGCATCGACGCTTCGCTCGCTCGGTCGACTAACGTCGTAAATTGAAATCAAGTGGTGTTTTATTTTGCTAGTTTCCTGCAACATGCTAAGCTGAGTTTAGGACAGTGTCTGAAACTAGGGTTTCAGTTTTCGTTGCGCTGCAACTTTCACTCACGGCTAGCACAAGAGCGCGTGCGAGATCCATTTGTCTCTTTCTAATGAGAACACTCAGGAAGGTCTTGTGCTAGACGTATACCGTTCAATCCACGAGGACACGTCTCGCCTCAAGAAGTACTACATCCATACTAATATTATAAATGCGAAAGTGTGTCTGTCTGTCTGTTACCTCTTCACGCTTAAACCGCTGAACCGATTGAGACGAAATTTGGTATGGAGATAGTTTGAATCCCAGGGAAGGACATAGGATAGTTTTTATCCCGCAAATCATCCCCCAAGGGGATAAAGGGGGGGTGAAAGTTTGTATGGAGCTACGGTATAAACGAGTTCCACGCGGACGGAGTCGCGGGCAGAAGCTAGTAGTTTATATAGATATGATTGACCTTCCAAACAGGAAGACGCTAAATTGAAGCTTACCTCTTTGTCTGCTTTTTCGCTCCACGCTAGCCTGACCGCGTCTTTTTTCTTTCCGTCTTTTAAAACCTGTGACACTAAGAACAGCATACCGCAAGCCTGCAATAGGAACATTAACGTATGGTAAGTTCTATACGAAATTAACGGGTATACAGAGGTCTCTATGTAGTGATAACAGCTACATAACACATTTTATTTTGAAGGAAGGCGACTTTGTACGGAAATTGGCGTTTCTTTTGATTTCATTGTTGGTAGGACTGAACGATGGATTAAATTATTTGTTTTCTTTAAGAATGCATTTTTTTTTTTCTATTTCTCCACTTTTGAATCCATATTCAAGTTTACTTAGGTATATTAAGGTTAGTACTATCAATGCAGTAATTTTGACAAAAAATTACTGACTGTAGAGTTTGTTTCCGCGTTTCTTCTTGACAGTGTTTTTTTTTGCAGAAACTTTAGTGATTATGACTTATAAAAGTGCCGTTGCGGCCTACTTGCAGAATATAATTTATTTCCCTTTCTTACAACATAGTAGCAGATAAAACTAATGCATTTTGGACACACTCCTATCTTGATTAACATTCATTTATATAGGTACTCTCGTATACTCGTTAAACCAATGAGAGCGAGTGGGACAGCCATACCTGGGCCGGAGTCATCTGACAGCAAAACTGTAGCAGCCTCTTGATGATCGTCACTCGAGGCACATTGTCGTCCTGCTCCAAAGACTTGTATATGAGCGAGAGCGTGTGAGACAGTGTTCTCCCGCTCTAAAAACGTATAAATCAATGAGAGCGAGTGGGACCACGTTACCTGGGCCGGAGTCATCTGACAGCATAACTGCAGCAGCCTCTTGATAATGGCCGTCACTCGCGGCACGTTGTCGTCCTGCTTCAACGACTTGTATATGAGCGAGAAGAGCAGAGCCGAGTGAGATGTTGTGAATATCTCCGGGCTGGTCAGCTTTCGGTACAGGGATGTGTAGTATCTGGAAATATTGAGGTTGGTTAAAAACAAAAAAGCTAAGGTTAATAGTTATAACTTCCTTAAATTATGTTAGTTATGGAATAATTTGCGTTATTTGGTGGCTGTCATACACACTTTAATTGTCTATTTATTACTAGCTTCTGCCCGCGACTCCGTCCGCGTGGAACTCGTTTATATCATAGCTCGATATAAACTTTCATCCCCCATTTCACCCCCTCAGGGAATTATTTCCGGGATACAAACTATCCTATGTCCTTCCCCGGGATTCAAACTATCTCCATATCAAATTTCATCTCAATCGGTTCAGCGGTTTAAGCGTGAAGAGGTAACAGACAGACAGACAGACACACTTTCGCATTTTTATAATATTAGTATGGATAATTGCTGACTGTACGTTCTTTATTCTTCACTACGGAGATGCACGCTGAAGTCTAAATGTTACAGTGCGATGGTACAAAAACGAATTTTCAAAGTTCTACCTTCCAATTGGACACAGTTTTCGCTAGAAGGGTTAGTAATTTCCTTCACCCTTTCATTCATAATAAAGTTAACTACAGACTTCCAATCAAAAACCTTACTATGAACCAAACTAACTGAAACTATGCCGCCTGCATGCCGCCATTTTTGACGAATGGATTTGACGTTTACCGGTGCTGAGACCACTGGTTAAAGTGTTCGTCAAAATGTTACGAATACCGAGGGTACGAATGGATGGTGCAACGGAAACACGGCCGCGCCGCCATATTTAACGTTGATCGGTCTGTAAATGTAAGCTGGTGCAACCCGCCCTAAAAGAAAATTCCACGAATGCTTGAATTGCATCTTTACTGTGTCAGATAGGAACTTGACTACCTATTGCCAAAGCTTCATAAATATGACTCGGATGATGTAGGTTAATGATGGTTGATGTTATGACGAAGTGTTAAAAGAAATTATTGATGTTAATGACGAATCATTGTCGTTAATGAATAATGATGATTTATTGATTTTTATGACCACCTAGCTTCTGCTCGCGACTCCGTCCGATCTCGACTGTAGCAGAACTCGTTTATATCATAGCTCGATACAAACTTTCATCCCCCATGTCACCCCCTCGGGTGATGATTTCCGGGATAAAAACTATCCTACGTGGAGATAGTTAACTATTTCCATACCAAATTTCATCTCAATCGGTTCAGCGGTTTAAGCGTGAAGAGGTAACAGACAGACAGACAGACACACTTTCGCATTTAAAATATTAGTATGGATTGTTTTTTATTTATTTGGATAACAAACAGAGACTGGTGTACATAAAGATTTAAAACTACATAAATACGACCAAACATTCATCTACCTTCTCACTAGTTCGTGTTGATGTTAATAATCCATACTAATATTATAAATGTGAAAGTGTGTCTGTCTGTCTGTTACCTCTTCACGCTTAAACCGCTGAACCGATTGAGATAAAAATTTGGTATGAAGATATTTTGGATCCCGGGGAAGGACATAGGATAGTTTTTATCCCGGAAACCATCCCCGGAGGGGGTGAAATTGGGCATGAGAGTTTGTATGGTGCTACGATATACGAGTCGGGGGCAGAAGCTAGTGAATTTATAATATTAACGACGGCGTATACGATGGTTTTGCGTGTTACCTGTCCGAGGTGCCTTTAGACGCGTCACTGATGTGGAAGAGCAGCGCCAGCGCGTGTATGGCGATGTTGACCGTGGCCAGGTGCACCAGCTTGTGTATGGCGTCGACGTGCGCGGGCGCCTCCGCGAGGCGCGCCTTGTCCGCGAACGGGTATGCGCGCTTCACGCCGGTCAGGATCGCCGACATGAGGCGCGAGTCAATGTCACCCTGAAAACGAGGTAAACTTTTTGAATCTGAACTGACTGAAAAAACTGACGACCGCTTTAGCCTAGATGGTAGCGACCCTGCCTACGAAGCAAGAGGTCGGGTTCGAATCCGGGTAAGGGCATTTATTTGCCCGAACCCGTCCGCGTAGAAATCGTTCATATCGTAGCACTATACAAATTTCATACCCAATTTCGACCCATCTGGGGATGGTTTCCGGGATAAAAACTATCCTATGTCCTTCCCCGGGATCCAAACTATCTTCATACCAAATTTCATCTCAATCGGTTCAGCAGTTTAAGCGTGAAGAGCTAACAGACAGACAGACAGACACACTTCATTTATAATATTAGTATGGATTGTGGACCAGTCATTGCAAAGTGATGAATTAAATTCAAATAAGCATAGCATAATTTCGAAAAAGCTAAACTAAAATACCATTATCCCTCAGATAATGGAATTTAGTTTTAGCTTTTGGACTTATCTCTATCTTTATTACAGACTGGACGAAGTGAAGTTTCTTTTTAGGGTTCAGTAGTCAACAAGGAACCCTTATAGTAAGTAAGTATTTTTTTTTATTCAAAATAAATTCATGGCGAACACCTTTTGAATGTTATATTTTTACATATATACTACTTACTTTAATACAAGAGGTAACTTAAGTAATGGCATTAACATTTGCCCATATATCCTTATCCGGTAACTATTCGTCCAATCTATAATAAGCTCTATTTTGCAAAGATTGCCTTACAAAAGACTTGAATTTATTCTCGGACATGTCTAAAACATGATCTGGTAACTTGTCGTAGTAGCGTGTGCAATGCCCCACAAATAACTATTCTTGTTAAACCCACGGAGCAATTCGGCGTGGGTATATAAACCAATCACGCCGACAAAACAGTACAATACAATTTGGAAAAAGATTTTTTTTTTAGGGTACGTCCCCTACACCTAAAGCGCGGATGTAATTTTTCATGGTGTGGGGTATCGTTGGATAGCTCGTTCAAAAATATTATGGGTTTTCTAAAACCATTTTTCAAATCAGTACATATAATGAATTTAAAAGGAAAACTATCACGGACAAGTAGGAATAAGTACCTACTTTCCGAGTAATAGTCGACCAACTTAATGTGTACTTGGAAAGGCCAATATTCGTACAAATTCGGCCGACGCAACCGCACCGCACGTCGATGTAACAAAGACAGACAGGCAACTACGGAACCCTACACTGCGCGTGGCCCGACACGCACTTGGCTGGTTTTTTTTAATTGTACATCTATCAATCCTGTTGCTTTAAAAGAAGTCTCACATCACTGTAAGCCTACAAAAGTGATGTCCCACTGTTGAGCACATGCTTCCTTTCCAGTGGCCCGTTTCATGAAGCTACACGTTGCCACTTGACTTGTCTAAATTCGCAACAATGAGGCCCTCAACCTAACGACTGGCCATTTGAACTGTGTTGCCAGTTTAGACTACTGCACTAATTGTAAAGTAGTAAATGTAGCTTCGTGAAACAAGCCACAAAGCTACAGCACATCCTCGTAGCTTTTTTCTCGGTAGTGCTCAAGCGAGCCCGGGGTCCACTACGGCACCCAATCTCAAGATTTGGCATAGGCACTAGTTTTACAAAAGCGCCAGCAACCTGACATTCCAATCCGGAGGGCAGACTAGATCTTATCAGGATATATAACACGGTTTCTCACGATGTTTTCCATCACCGAAAAGCCAGTTTAATATCAAATGATATATCGTACATAAGTTTTTTTAAGTTTAACGTGTCTGTCTGTGTATCTGTGTATCTGTCTGTGGTGTCGTAGCTCCCAAACGGATGAACCGATTTTCGTTTAGTTTTTTTGGGCCATAGATAATTTTATCCCGAGTGTTCTTAGCCATGTTTCTAGAAAATCTGTTCAGCCGTTTTTGAGATTTTGGACTTTGAAATGCAAAATGTCGGGGGTTTTCAACTTTTCTAAGTTGTACTTATTATAGTATAACCTAGTGGTAGGAGCCGGGGTTCGAACCCGCAACCTCCAGATTGGAAGCAGAAAAAAAAATTGACGCGAATTTTTTTTTACATCTCTATGGAGCTTGTCGCCCCAGTCGGCCAACGCTCCATACTAAAATAAAAAATAAAAATCGCGTCAAAAAATTTTTTTTTCTGTTTTTTCTTATCAGAACACGATACCTGTTCATGCCCCATTTTTGTTACACCTTATAGTAACAAGGATTAAAAGTAATGCATAAAACATTAAATATTCTGTAAAATAGGGAATTACCTTCTTGATAGAAGCCTTGAAGAAGGAGAAGTATATCCTGATGAGATTCTCCGCTATTCTCGCGTCGTCTTTCCCCAAGAAGAATTGATTCAGAAAGCAGATGCCGTAGTATTGCGCGCGAGGCGATATGTTTGTTCTAGAAGAAAAGTATATTATAGTTAATGTAATGAGGTACAACCAACAAACAATGATTTGGGTCAATCAACTATTTCTTATTGATATTTTGTCTCGTCAGCCAGGAGACATGAGAGAGTTTCTTAAAAAACTGTTGCAACATGTACTTCTAATATGGTTACAAGACGGTCCATAAAGGGGGGCTGAACATGACGAGAAAACATTCTGTGGACATAAACCCATGAAATCGCATTTAAATAAGTTTCTGACAAAAAAAAACATTTTTGGTACAAGCTTTCGTTGCCAACTGTACTTTTCTGTATACCATTATCAACTACTCATTGAGACGATTCAAACGAGCCCAAACTCAATGGGGTTACGTCAGTTAAATACGGAATTCCCATGGCCACCTTCTGTCTCCATCATCAGATCAGCTCGATGGTACCATAATATTGAATTGTCATCCAAACTATACTAATATCCAAAATCTCATATCAATCGGATAACGGCAAGTGACTGAAAAATGGATTGCAAATTTTGACGGACAACTTACTTACCATATCTACATACTTTTATACTTACATACGAACAAGTCAAGTTAATATAAAGCTTGTAAAAATTGACATAGGTGACGTGACCTTGGTAACTAGTAACAGAAAAAGTTGATTCACCCATTTAACAAGATACATATCCTAAAAAATAACAGTTAAAATAAAATGACTGCTTTTTAAACCCCGATTGTGTATCTGTGTGTCTGTCTGTCGCATTGTAACTCCCAAACGCATTAATCCATTTGAGTGCGGATTTTTATAATCGAAAGTCTTGTCTGTTCAGATAGTTCTTAGCAATATCACAGTAAATAGTGCTAGGGCTAATACTGTTTTATTACTAAAAAAGTAAAAGTAATTTCATTGCACAAATAATAAAAATACAGTTCGAAACAATAGGTTGGTAAAGTGCACAAGAATTTACAATGCAAAAGTGACAGAGGTTCCCGCACTAGGCCAGGCCTGTATCGCGGGAAACCAGGTTTCTATTTGGTTGCATGCTTGTATTTATATATACGCTAAGTAATTTACATGAAAATTTAAACAAAATGAACATAATAACGTTGAGAAATACAAAAAAAAAAAGCTTATACTATAGTGAAAAAATAACAATACAATACAACAATACAAATACTCTTTATTGCACACCTCACACAAACAAAGCAGTTAAAAAGAAAAACATTACAATAACATGTAGGTAGAGGTAGACAACAGGCGATCTTATCGCTGAAGAGCGATCTCTTCCAGACAACCTTTGGGTATCGGAGAAAGAGATAAAACTAGATTATGTAGTAGGTGGTGCAGAGATTACAATAAGCCAAAAATCAAAATAATTATATTAATGCACGTACATAAATAGCTCTATATATAAACATACATACACAATCATACATAAATACAAATAACACAAATAAAAATATATAAAACAAACAGTCAGCCAATAATAATAATAGTAGGACAGTCAGGGTTAGGGGAAAGACAAATAATGTTCTTTAAGAAGAGATTTGAAGTTGCCGATAGATTTAGCTTGTCTTATATGAAGAGGGAGAGAGTTCCACAGTCGAATAGCCTTAAAGGTGAACGAACTACTGTAAAATTTGGAAGATGACAAAGGCACAGTTAATAGCAAATTGTTAGAAGATCTAACAGAATTCAAATAACTAAAACGCTCTTTAAGATAACGGGGAGTTGCAGGGTTAAAAAGGACACTAAACAGAAGCGAAATAATGTGAGAGTTACGGCGATAACGGATAGGGAGCCACTTGAGTTTGGAACGGAAACTAGAAACGTGGTCATATTTGCGTAACCCAAATATGAACCGAATGTAGACATTTTGGAGACGTTCAAGCTTATTAAGCTGCTCCTCAGAAAGGTCGAGATAGGATACATCAGCGTAATCAAGAATAGGAAGAAGTAAAGTTTGTGCAAGCGCAATTTTACGAAGCCGCCTGAGAGACCCCACTGCAGCAAATACCTTCCTGCTCACTTCACTCACTTGAGGCACCCAAGACAAAGAGCGATCCATAATGATCCCAAGATTACATTAGGATAACATTACATTAGGAATAATAACTATTTTTAAATTATCTTAATTAGTAATGCTTCAGTCTCATCGTAACTCAGTGATGACAGCCAGTTGGAAAAGAAGCCTTTTGGCCTCCTTAACTGATACTCCAGTAATTTTAGGGTTTTTACTGAAAACAGTATTGTATATTGTAGAGTTAAGGGCATCGCCAAAGCGACTGCCAAAAGCAGTATTTACCTTAGGAACGGGAACTGTGGCTCTGTTTGTTGTGTTGGGGTATATATCGCATCTCCTCATACAAATCATTATCAAAACACGATACCTGTTGAGCCCTTGATCGGTTCACACCCCATTTTTGGTACACCCTGTATATCGTATCTCGTCCACTATATTCAAATTACCTGAACAGCATCTTCTCAATGTCGGCCAACACGACGGCCTTCATGTTGGGGTGGCTGAACAGCAGCTGGCACAGGTGGTAGATGACCTTGGACGCCACCGACTGCGTCGGGTCTCCCAGTTTGTTGATGATGCTTGTTAGCAACATCTGGAAGAGCAAAACATATATATACCAAATTTCATCCAAATCGGTTCAGCGGTTTAAGCGTGAAGTGGTAACAGACAAACAGACAGACAGACACACTTTCGCATTTATAATATTATAGTATATAGTATAGTATCAACATATTCATGCCTAAACCGCTAACGAGTCAAATTTCACAAATATTCAACACTTTTTTTTATTTCAATATTTATGTACTATCTTCAAAAACCGGGCCGCCCAGTGACACTCGCTCTCGTTTACTCCGATACAAATAGACAGTGTGCGCGCTATCCCAAATCCTTAAGTTTGAGCTTATTGGCGTGAGTGTTATGAAACGTCATAATAATGTAATTCTAATATGTCTGAAACTCACGGGAGTTTTCTATTTAAATGAATCGTCTCAAACCTTCTCTCTCTCCGGATGGTGCATCAGCAGATAGGACATGGCGCTGACGGCTTTCTCTTTGTTGGCGTCCACGGAGTCATGCGCAAACTTGTTGAGGCCCTCCACATACGCTGAAAATAAATAAAATAAGAATAAATAAATATGCGGGGACTATAGTCCCAAACTAAGCAAAAATTGCGCTATGGGACTACACCACGATATACATATCTACCTCATATTCATAAAAACTTAACTTAACTAAAATATGTTTTGATCTTTGTCACAAACCAAGTGACAGATAAAAGCAAACTAGTTTTAACGGCACTCTCGTTAACAGGTGTCATGCATGAACGTCTATGAATAAATGCAATAGAAATAGAAAATATTAAGTAATGCTCATCACAGAAATAAAGGCCCTTAAGGATTTCGAACCCGGGAACACCTTCTTAGGCAGGCTGACTAGCAACTAGCTTAAACAGAAGTCGTAAAAGTTAGGTTATATTCCTGTTTGTCGGAAAATTTCAATGTTTCATTCCACGGTTTGGGCCACGTCCAAGTCGTCCAAAGCAGCTCAAGAGCTACTTTCTATTCGTTCAAACAAAAATACAAATATCTCTCTTTTCGCCATCACAGGTAACATATGTAGGTGACAATGTGTTATTAGTGCCGACCATGATGAGCCCTTAGGCATACGAAAACTTTGTAAACTGTGTTAAATATTGCACACAGCTAATTACAGTATTTGCTTATATCTAATATTACTTTAGTTGTGGCTTTCCAATGACTTGTGAATTGGTTGAATATAGTATTTATTTATTTATTTTATATTTGCGATATATATTACTTACGATATAGTGTGTATTATATTTTATATTGTATATTTATATATGTATTGGCATGTTTTTATTTGTCTAGAATTAATACCTATTAGGTTTTGTTTTCATTTTCTCTGTGTTTTTGTGCACGGTATTAGTTTGCCTATCTCGGTCTACCTACCTTCCTCTCAATTGCTCAAAGGTTAGCTGGAACAGATCCCTTATAGGGATAAGTTCGCCTTTGTACTTTGATCTATTGTGTGACATGTATATTCTTTAACCTGTTATTGTGTACAATAAAGTGCTTACATACATACATACATCATTCTTACTGTCATCAATATCAATATACAGTCATATACTTAATTCTTTAATTATTTACAACGGTAAGCTATCATCATCACTCGCTTCCGGGAATAAGAGCTCTAAACTCCCTCCCCTTTCTTCCCGTGGGTGTAGTAAAAGTCGACTAAGGGACCAGGGTTGAAGTGTGTTATGGGCGATGGGCTAGCAACATATCACTGCAATATCACATCTTGTCGATCTTTTATACCCACATGTATGCTAAAAGTGGCGCTGGAACATACGTTTCATGTGCTCTGCTTACCCCTTTTGGGAATAAAGGCGTGAATGTATGTATGTATGTATCTAAAAGCATACTCACTGCCATACAGCTCCTTGAGCTGGCCCTCGTAGAACCACAGCTTGAGCACAGTCCGCCGCGCCTGCTTGTTGCCCGAGGTCATCTCGTCCACGTGCCCGAGCGGGTGCTGCTCGAACGTGCGCAACTTCACGTCGGGGATGAGCAGGTCCGCGATGAGCAGCTCTGATAGCGCGTCTGTGGAGGGGATACAGAATTATCAGTGGCACATTTAGGACCGTACCTTACAAGCCACGTACGTAAGTGCCGCTTCTCTAATATGGACGCTGTTTAAATCATCTTTTATCCACTCACTTGCTTGCGGCATGCACAGTTGCCAAATTCGCGGACCCCTAAACTGATGGTGGCAACTGCGGTTGCCAATCGATGTATGGGCTGTGATAATGAAAAATTTGAAGCAGTTTAGGCTACCCTTTTTAAAATCCGAAATCAAGTGAGCGGTTATAGGGATAAGTCTGCCTTGGGTAAACTGTCTTTTCCGTAAATGTAAAATGGGCCGTTGGGAACTGAAAACAGTTATTAGACAAAAAAAAATAAGCTTAAGTTCAATAATCGCAAATTTAACAAGAGGATTACATACATACATACATTCACGCCTTTATTCCCAAAAGGGGTAGGCAGAGCACATGAAACGTATATTCAAGTGAAAAATAGTATTTGTCACACAGTAGCAAAATTATCTTCGTCTCGGGCGTTAACACTTGTATCCCTCACTACGCTCAGGATCCTACGTTAGAATACCTCGCTACGTTCGGGTGGGTCTCTTGTTTATGCGCGAAGCGGAGATTCCGCATGGAAGAATATACATAATTATCACGCCTCTATTTTCACTTACTATCTTATCGATCACAACATACTTCGTTCTTATGATTCGCGTTAGTTAGTTTCCAAGCAACTACTGCAAATAAATTATCTTCGAAGTTTTGCAAACTTCCTTCAAAGTCACCTTCAAATACACCGCCCTCGCCGTAAATATACTATTTTGCTCCCTTGTGACACAAATAACTATTTCAGCTACTTTTCCGTATTTAGGTAAGGGTATAATTTTCTGCTGTGTCTCAAGTCAAGACGAGAGTCAGTGATGACGCGAGAGTGCCAGTGATGACGTATGGCACGGAAACGTGGTCGCTTGCTATGGGCCTCGTAACAAGGCTCAAAGTCACCTAAAGGGCAATGGAGAGGCAATGAAGGTAACCGATATAGCCCTCCGAATCGCTAAACTTAAGTGGCAGTGGGCGGGGCACATAGCACGTAGAACCAATGGCCGCTGCGGCGGAAAGGTTCTCGACTGGCGACCACGTACCGGAAGGCGCGGCGTGGATAGGCCCCCAGACAAGGTGGACTGATGACCTGGTAAAGGTCACGGGAGTCAGCTGGATGCGGTGGCGCAGGGCCGGTCATTGTGGCACTCTTTGGGGGAGGCCTATGCCCAGCAGGGGGTCTTTCGGCTGACATGAGGATAATGATGACGATGTCAATTTGCTGAAACGTATATGCTTGCTCCATCTTCGAAGATCTTCGTGGATCCACTTGGACTACCAGCTCAAGGTTTCCTTACCAATAATGACGAGGCCATCTTTCTTCTTCGCCGGTTTCACATTGTTGACCAGGTTCCTCAGTGCTGTCAAATTGTAAATAGGGTTGTCCTGAAACAAAACAGAATTAACTTTAATCCAATTATGACTTGTTTCTTCAGGGAACCCTAGTAAGTAAACTCAGTTTTATTATAGACTAGCTTCCGCCCGCGACTTCGTCTGCGTGGACCCATGATAAAAACGATCCTATATTTTAATTCAGGCTAAATTTCAACTAAATCGGTTGAGTAGTTGTAGCGTGATTGAGTAACAAACATCCAAACATCTAAACATCCACACATTCACATTTATAATATTATAGTAGGATTTGGTTTGAGATTTAGTTAATGTATTGCATGGTGAAAGGAAATGTTTGTTAGGTGCAAGATTCAATAGTAAGAACAAGAAATTTTTACCGTTTTCTTATTATTGGTATAGAAATTATGAAATAATAAACTTACATATTAACCCCCTTATTCATAAAACTCAAAATGCCTCTGCTAAATAAAATGTGCTTTGTCCCTTTCTTACGAACACAAATGTCAAAGTGGCAGATAAGGACAAACGAATTTTAACGCCATTTTAGTTAAAACAGGCTAGTAGTACGTTTATGAATACGGCCGTAAATCTTTTCTTACATACATATTTTTCATGTTGATACCTAGTATGAAGCAACTTTATTGATTTGTTTATGTCTTTTTTCTTGCACCTATATATGTGACAATAAAAGGTTATTCTATTCTATTCTTGGGCATTCAATTCTAAGATGGTCACATGACCTTAAAAGGAGTAGTGGAGGTGTCTGGCTACAAAAGGCAAGGGTTCGCCAAATATGTAAAGCTAAGCAACAGGCCTTTGCCAAAGGACAAGTTGATCAATGGTTGTTGATGGAGAAAGTGAAAATAGATAGTAAGTAAAGTAATTATAATAGTACATTACTTACCAAGGGCTGTAAAAGAAAGAAAGCCCGAAATCGCAGGTATTAGTGACCCGAGCTGCAGGCAAGGTTTGTAAATATGCGAAAGAGGGCTTTGTTCTTTACTGCCCGTGGTGAGTACACAATTTTACGTCTTCAACTGGTCGTAAAAATTTGTTAATTAGTATTTAAGTTTTTGCAAACTGTAACCTATCTTCAGCAATTAAGGCTATTTTTATTTTTATATTATTTATATAAATATAAAAATAGCCCGAAAATAAAAATAGTAAATATTTAGGGTACAGGGTTGAAGTGTGTTGTGGGCGATGGGCTAGCAGCCTGTCACTACGATATCACCTTTTGTCGATCTTTTATACCCACATTGATGCTAAAAGTAGCACTGGAACACAAGTATCATGTGCTCTGCCTACCCCTTTTAGGGATAAAGGCGTGAAGTTATGTATGTATGTATATTATTTATTCTTGGGCAAGAGGGGGTACTTGAAAATACTTAAAATTGCCATTATTAGAAAAAGTGAAATCTGAAATTAACCTTAGCCTCACCTGTATCAGAATAGTAGCTGCTGCAACTCTGTCCCCGATAGCTCCCTTGTTCAGGAGTGTGCGGGCCCACTGGTGGTCTGATGAACCATTTTTGCTGGATTCTAAAGACAAAGAATGTATTCTTTTGTTATTAAAAAATATATATATAGGACGTTCCTATTTTTTGTAAAAAATAACATACAAGGAAGATTAAATAAATATGGATTGGTCTAGTAAAAATGTCGAAAATGCACTTAATGTGACAACAATTTCTCTTTGTTGCTAAATATGAAAGGAAAAGAAAATGAGAGTTTGTTCTATTGTTCATGCATAATTGTCATACAACTTTTTGAAGATAACAATGAAACAATACATGTTGGTAAGGATTGGTTTTAAGTACTTAGTCATTTTATCTGGAACAGAATATAACATGCATTATTGACGACCGCTTTAGCCTAGTTGGTAGTGACCCTGCCTACGAAGCAAGAGGTCCTGCGTTCGAATCCCGGTAAGGGCATTTATTTGTGTGATGAGCACGAATATTTGTTCCTGAGTCATGGATGTTTTCTATGTATTTAAGCATTTATTTATCTATATAAGTATGTTTATCGTCGTCTAGTAAGTACCCATAGTACAAGCTTTGCTTAGTTTGGGACTAGGTCGATTTGTGTAAGGTTGTAAAAAATAAAAAAATAAAAAATAAAAAAATTAGCAAAATCAGGGATCGGAACCGGTTTTTTGCAAAAACCTCAAAATAACAACATATCTCGAAATATTTTATATTTCGTATGTAGGACTCAGTTTTGTTTTGAGGTAACGACTGTGTATTATTAGATTGCCCAATTAGAAATGAAATAATTATTAAAGAACGAAAAAATAACATTTTCGTTCCCATACAAAAAATACCGGTTTCCGATCCCAGAGCAGAATCATGGTGCCATTTGGGGTATAGGCCTCCTCCATTATCTTTCACAATGTCAGTCCTGTTCCTACCCGCTACATTATTTCTAGTCTAGCCAGCGGTCCTTTGGTCTGCCTCTTGCTCTGTTGCCCTGCCAGCCTTTCTGTGTTATGACAGCCTTCATCCATCTTGCATCTGTTGTGCGTATAATATGGCTGGTCGATTTCGACTTTGGCCATTGAGAATGTTGTCCTGCATCAATAGCCTATTGTCTATTGGGTGAGGGCATTCAGTGTAGGAAATGCCACGCTGTAATCGCATTCCGCTACATACGAGGAAAACCACGACATCGGTTACGTGCGTACCGCGTAGTGATTCTTGCCAGTGAATGTGTTAAAAAGTAAAAATGAACTGCAATTACAGCAGTATTCTCAATCTAGAAACATACTTGTTTCATATGCCAGAGTGTCGCCATGTAAAGCACTGCTCGCCTCTTTCCTCATCTCTTCTATCTTGTCTTGTGTTATTACGTTAGTTATCGTAGCTGGTTCCTCCGGCATCTGGTAAAAAAATACATAAGCTAGTCTTTTACTTCGACCTAAAGTATTTTGATTATTTACAACGAATCATTATAATGTCAAGATAGGACTATTCAGTTAGATAAATAAGTAGGCGTAGATGTAATTTACCTGCTGATACCACTTCTTCTTCTCTCCATATTCGAGACTTTCAGCAAAATTCTTTGCAATACCAACACCCTTTTTGTTATCAGCATTTTTATCTTCTGTTCCGTAATTTGTGTATGCCTCGTCCACTAATATATTCTCTTCGAACCTTTTGTGCTTCATTTTGACTTAAATTCTAGTAAAACTCATTTAATTTTATATTTGTGGGTTCAACACGTGCGTTGTAGTTTGCAAGAACACACACACGCATTGACATTGACAGTCTATACTTGTGACTGACAGACATGTGACAGAGACAGCTGAAAATACCACAGATTAAACATGAACACGTCCGAAACAGATTAGAAAGTGGCAAACTTGAAATAATATTCTTCTAGCAAGAACCTTATATACATAGTATATAATGTCTTTGTCTTCAAGCAATCGACAACGAACGTCAGACGTAATCAGTCTAGTTCAGTTTACAGTAGTTGTTTTAGTACTTACTGACATGTTTTGCGAGGAAATGAAGACTATTGTTTTTTGCATATTGACAAAAGTTTCTTTCCTCTGGCAATATATGGTAAGAGGTGTGTCATAACATGTCACGCTGATTTATACTTTAATGTAACGCTAAAAAGTCTATAATCAGTTAAATTCATCGTATCTTTAGCGATTTGTCAGATAGATACCAAGCCAAGTGAAACTGTTCGGTGCGGGTGGCATTGTATCGTTGATATTATATTATATTTTATAAGAAAACTGGTGATATTTATATAAAATCCTAAGGAATATACATAATGGACGACCAAGGCAGGAAAGTTATCGTCTGCGACAACGGCACTGGTGTAAGTTACGGCGAAATTCTTATAGTTCCGTCGTGCTGTTTAGTGATAACACTGATTCATCAAATCCTTTCTGTCTTTATTATAAATTCTGTCGGTTTTTAGTTCGTCAAATGTGGATATGCGGGGAGCAATTTTCCTGCTTTTATTTTCCCTTCTATGGTGGGCAGGCCCATCATCCGGGCGGAGAACAAAATCGGAGATATTGATGTCAAGGTATGTACCAATAAGTCTTATATTGGGAACTTCAAGTTTTAACACTATATTGATTCAGAAAAAAAATCTTGTGTCTTGTGTTGTTTCCATACAATAAAAGTTATATTGTTTGTATATTATTTTATTATAAGTAAGATCCTACTTAATATTATAAATGCGAAAGTTTAGATGTTTGGATGTTTGTTACTCAATCACGCTTGAACGGCTGAACCGATTTGAATGAAATTTTGCACGAAGATAGTTTATAGCCTGGATTAAAATATAGGATAGTTTTTATCCCGGGTCCACGGGGACGAAGTCGCGGGCGGAAGCTAGTAATTTAATAATTTCAAATAACAGCACAGGACAAGGGATATAATACAAGTTGCAAAAGGGGGTTGTAAGCTAGTTATTGGTCATTAAATGAATGCTAAACGTTTTAATTTTAAATTAATAATATACTTAAAACCACAAGTCTTTTCTAACTGTTGATGATTCATAATCAGGAAATTCAACGTTATTAACAAATATCCATTATTGTTGAGGAAAATGTAAATATTTATTGAAAATTACATAATTGAGGGGTGGGAATAAACATTTAGGGAATTTTCCCGTGGGAATTATGTTTTCCCGCTGGAAAAAGTAGCCTATGTCACTCTCCAGCCTCTAAACTATCTCCATACAAAAAATCACATTAATACGATGCTCCGTTGCGACGTGAAAGAAGGACAAACAAACACACACACACTTTCGCATTTATACTAATATTATTGCGAAAGTGTATGTGTGTGTTTGTTTGTCCGTCTTTCACGGCAAAACGGAGGGACAAATTGATGTGATTTTTTAAGTGGAGATAGTTGTAGGGATGGAGAGTGACATGGGCTACTTTTTGTTCTTTATAACCCCCCCCCCCCCTCCTCCCTAAAATGGGGGGTGGAAGTTTGCATGGAGCTGCGATATAAACGAGTTCCACGCGGACGGAGTCGCAGGCAGAAGCTAGTACTTAAATACATAGAAAACATCCATGACTCAGGAACAAATATTTATGCTCATCACACAAATAAATGCCCTTACCAGGATTCGAGCCCTAGACCTCTTGCTTTGTAGGCAGGGTCACTACCAACTAGGCTAAAGCAGTTGTCAAATGTTTGTTTGGAGAATCGACTTCAGTTGACCACGCTGGGAACCCTCAGAGCAAAAGTCCATGCCTCCATCCAAGCTTCATCCAAATCAAATTTATTTGTACATGTAACCATCTTCTTACTCTCACAGCCATTTTGCTCCTAATACTAAAGTATTATTTAATCATTATTTAATTAATGTATGTATGAAAACAATTTTACAGTACCGAGACCTTACTATAGGAGTGAGTCCGTCAAGTATAAGCATGGGTTTACAGACATAACATTGTGTTCCAGAACTAACAAAATGTTTGTTTTACATGAAATGATTGTGTCCTGATATTTTAAATAATATGTTTCCCTCTTTTCACCTGCAATATACAGTAGTCAGAAAATGACAAATAGTTTCATTCAGAAGTAAATTCGCTCATACACCTAGTATAATTGGTTGTTTTGAACAGGAGAAACCCCACAGTCATAGTCGGCGCCTAGTTGGCAAAACATATCGAATATTCGACACTTTTTTGACTTACTGGAAAACACAAAAATAAACTAACTAATATTTACTTCAAGTTTTATATTTCAAGTATTTTCCTTAAATACAACAAATAATCGTCATATCGAAATAGGAACTTTTTATTTTCATCATAGAATAGTTTGAGATCATTCAATCCAGCCACATTTATAGTCGGCGAATAGGCAACTAGTTGGCCAACTCAGCACCGATTAGTCTGCATAATCCATAGTTGGCACATCTGTAATATGGTGATTCAGGTTAAAAGGTGATAATATATCTATTACATTACAGGACATCTAGATGTCATTTGATATTAAAATATCGTAACTTAAAATACCGTAACTTAAAATCAAGTATTTCGGCCATTACATTAGTCTTGCTTGTTGTTGTGTGTATGTGTAAATGTTGCCATTTCACGCTCCCAGACGTTTAACCCCGAAGTTGTCCAGGTAATGGCGCAGGCACATAGCCCATAGATTAGACTAGACGAATAGTGCTTATGTGGCCTGCTTCTAGGGATTTATTTATTAGAAGGTAACTTTCTATACTCAGACACTACTGCTATTTTTATAGTGATATGAAATTATCGCTTACAAATGGAAACACTGTTAACTGGCACGCATACACCTTAATTTATTGCAATATGCTCAGTTAATTGAGTCATTGGCTAAAGAAAATAATACTTGTTAGTTATGTTTTCCACATATGTTGTATGGATGGAGACTGCACGTTTTTGTACCTATAGCAATATATTAAACTGCAGCAATTTAATTTCTAGACTTGGTTATCGTATATATTAACTGTAATATGGATAGTTAATACAGCTACGCGTTCTGTAAGCATGATTCAATGTTTGTTTACATAGTTTCTTTAAAAGTTGCACAATTGTCAATGTTGTTGAATTCTCCTGATGTAAACACACCTTGCAAACATACGCAACGTAAGCTTGCCCTTAATTTTAATGGCAATGCCTGTAGTGTTTCCGTTAGGTCAATAAACATATTGTAAAGCATTTGTTTGTTTTAGCAGAAACAGTAAATTATATAGTCTGCCAATGTTGAAGAAAACATTTTTTCAGATGGTGGCGTGTGAATGAGATGACAGTTCCATATATTTTGTATACCACAGACCTTGTTTAGAAAACACTTTTTAGTGTTAGTTCATTCAGACTGCTACCGCATCTTGCTACGGAGCCGGGTACAAATTTCGACGGACGAAGGTGTGGTGCAGTGTGAAGTACCGTGCGGAATTTATACACAAACTGGCGTACAACGTCGCGGAGTGTCGCTCCGCACGCCGCAGCGGGATGTGGAGGCAGTGTGATGACCGCCTTACATATAGCAATGAAGTTTTCTACAACATTCCCAATCTTTATAATTTACTTTTCTCATTTTAGTATGTGTGAGTTGTACTAAAGCTTGCATAACCTGTATTAACCAATTCTTCTACTTATGTTGCTGCTGTCTTAAGATTTGTGTCATTATAAAAATTAATGATTGATATATTTCAAACTGCCTCTGACTGCACCGTCTGCAGTCGTTTTTCAGACTTGCATTAACTAAGCCTGTTGTTTGATTCCATTTGCATTTCGGCTGTATTCTAATTGAAGTGATACTCGTTCCAGGATTTGATGGTGGGAGATGAGGCGTCCCAGTTGAGGTCTATGCTTGAAGTCAGTTATCCCATGGAAAATGGAGTAAGTAAACAAAAAATATTACATTTAGACAAAATAACGTCTTCATTGATTACTTTTGCCGCTTAGAGACCAATGTTTGTGCCCCGCTACACTATCACTGTTTCTACTGTAGTACGAAAGTATGTGCTCGTCAAAGTTTAGTTACCCAATTCGCCGCTAGATGTCGCTGTTACGTCCGAGGCGATTTCTGCTTCGCGCTGTTAAGATTTTTCCTGGTTTAGTGACCCTTTCGGTGTACCGTTGTGAAATCATACTTATGTCATCACAGAGGACTTTTCTATATATAGTAATAGAGACCTATCTCGGGGGTCAAAATGGGTAAGAGGTAAGGTGTCGCTCTCATGCGTTAAGTTTTGTAACTACTATGACGTATATATATTTATGAACGTCAATGCCCCATACAGGTACAGCAGGCACAGCTCGGCCGAAATATCTGCAGATATTTCGATCGGGATGTAACAATGCTGTATAGGGAAAATAGATTTCCTGCAGGGTGCAACAGTTTTCCAAATAGACCTATATACCTATCCTAATTTACAGTACAAACTAGGAAGAAAAACTCCAATAATATACCAATGTTCATTTATATTTTTCGAAAAATTATCCGTAACAATGTATTATGTTTACATGTGAAAACGTAAGTACCTATATTTGATCGAGCAGCTTGATAAGTTTAACGATGGCACAGGATGAATTAGTCTACATTATCCTAACTCGTCCATGGCGTCAATTTTCGGCGACCGCAGTACGGTAGGTACACATGTTTAGAAATGTGGATGATACGAATAGGAATGTGGGCCACATAGGAATGTTGACATGTTAAAATGGCGGCAGGTAACTAATTGAAATTGTAGGATAGTTGCAAAATAGGAATTCGGACAAAATTCATCCCGAGCCATAACAATTACATATTGCAAGGAGAAAGTCAATTACTATTTACGCCTTGTTAAGGTGATGGGGAAAAAAAGGTGTGACACAACCTGGCAGCGAAAGTAGTAGATTAAGCACCACAAAAATGACAATCAATTGTAGGTTTTCGTAGATGAGTGTTTCTAAAAAAAAAATGCCACTACATTTTTTCGGAGATTTTCTGCAACTTTTATGTTATTTCTACTCAAATTCATTATGTCTTTCCATCCCAATAGGAGAAAAAAAGTGTCCCCAAATGTTCATACATTTTTTTACTTTCCTATTGTGTTATCACCATACAAAGTGTATGGTAAATGGTAACACAATAGGAAAAATATTTTTGGGACAGTTTTTTGTTCTACCAGGGTCGAAAGAGCTCCTGATTCTGAGTGGAAATAGTTAACATAAAATTCCTAGAAGTACAATTAATAATAGTGGCATTTTTTTGAGAATCGCTCAGATATAGGTTACTTGAAGTTCCGAACAAGCGAAACTACTTCTGAAACTGTTCAGCGCTGTGTCTCCGCGATGAATGGACGTAATATTTAGGCCACATTCACGGGTGAATAACACACGACGTTGTGTCTGCTTGTTCGTGGTAAGATTGGCCAGGCCAGAGGCTACAATTTGCTTGGCGCCGTGGTGTGTTGCAACGATGAAATTTGACACGTGTAACATAAAGATCGGTCGATAGAAAATGGAATCAATTACATACTTAAATACAAGTTCTCTCTCATCTTTTTAAAAATCGAATAAAGTAAGAAAACAGCAAAAATATGAAATCTTATTCATACACTAATAATAGCTTTGTAGGTATAGCGCTTCTTCTACAATCAATAGTTAATAAAGTGAAACGACAGCTTGAACTTACCACACAAAGGTTTTTGGACTGAATACTTAAATAAATTACAAAACATTTTCAAAACATACTTTAAGTAGTAGGTATTCTTCATGACAAACATGGTTTTTTGTGGGAAAATTTCATGATACGATTGACTAAGTACGATATGAACATGAAAATGATTTGTAATTCAGTAATGTAGCCCGAAATCATTGATATTTGCATATTTGAGCGCCAGAGAGACAAATACACGAACGAACGACGTTCGTTTTTCGCGGTAGCCGCTCAGTTTCTGTTAAACTACGTATGATATGCTGCCAATTAGTATAAACCATCAACATAAATAGAAAATGTATGTACATCTTTTTCATATATATCTTTGTATGCTATACATCTATTATTCTGCTATAAAGTGACTACCATGGAAGGTAAAAGGGAATCTAGTACGAGAAAAATCGAGGGTATGTCGCGGCCGTCCCATGATAGACGTGCAGGTAGTTTCACACGAGAAGCACAGAATAAGCGAGACGAGAGAACGGGAAATTTCATAACTACTATCAGTGATAAAGTTATCATTGCCGATCAGTATTAATATTATAAATAGATCGGCATTATTATTATAAATTTAATAAATTTAAATTAAAGTAAATTAAAATTGGTTAGAAGAGACGGGCCATGAATGGTCGCCGGTTCGAATCCGGCTTTATAATTTCGTTAGCAGCGTTACTGCTTATTACAAAATTAATTTAGCATTGTTATTATTATGTACTTGATATTATATAAGCACTCGGCGCATAATATATATATATTCAATTATATTACCAATTGCGCTCAAGAACAATGAAAACAGTTACCTTTAAAACAGAACTGAGAAGAGGTACAAACTGAGAGAAAACATCATTATAAAAGTTTGAAATTTACACCAACCCCAAAACTCACACATATTGTCCAACTCAGCCACCACGGTAAGAGCGGCAATACACGTATTCCGACAGGACGGATGGCATTAGTGCGATATATTTGTAGGAAGGATAATACGTTTTCCGTTTTCATTGCCGATCTGATTGGGTCTATACATTTCATGATTTGTCATCCCCAATTTATCAGAAACAGACAATTGCTATTGTCTGGAGGCATGTAGCGCTGCTCATCCAACTGTCAAACGAGTTATACTGAGTAATTAAGTGTGGTTAATCTGTAATATCTGTATACCCCATCATTTTCAGAAGGTGCACTGCATTTTTTGCAGGGATGTATCATTTGTCAATACAATACACGACACGCACGAATAACAGCTTATACGAGATAGCTAGGTAGTTCAGAAAAAATCAGATGCAAGAATCTGCCCTGTCTTGAATGAATGCGATAAATAAGTAGTGGACGACTATCAGAAGTGAACTCGGAGGTGTATTGCCGCCCTGGTCCCGAGGTAAACAAACATATGCTCCATGCATAAAATACATTATAATATTTACTAGCTATGTACTTATCCGAAATAAAATGTTAACATGAATATAACTGGGGAGACACTTTTGGTTTCCCCTCGTTATCAAGTCTTCAGGCCGGCTTGGCATGTTGGATTTTCTTGACAAAGCTTCCTTTGACTGAGCCAAATAGACGGTCAAAAACATTGACATGTCTGCCATCTATTTGGATTCCAAGGGCAGCATGCCTTTGTCTGTGAAATAAGTAACATGGTAATATTTCAATCTGATTATAATAAATAAGGGTAAAACGTACATAACTATAAAACCTATGGTCAACCCACCCTACGCGCCGACGCCCGGCTAAGGCTCGCGCTGTTCCTGAACACTAATGTGTACACTCTTGACTTTTATTAAATATTTAAATAGAACGAAACGGGTCACATACGGGTCTGATACTAGTGGGAGTATTTTATATATCATAACATAGGTCATACGAGGAGCTAAACAAATTCAGTATGATTAGATATGACCGCACACACACCCGCACTTACATAATTATTACACCCATGAAGAGAAGGCCTGTGCCCCACTCTGGATGTGCCTACGGTGTAGGCTGATGATGATGATGATGATAACAATGATGATTATTCACATGCTCTTGATGTTAATACTATTTAAAATAAGTTTTGACAGAGATTGCATTTTTGGTACAAGCTCGAGAAGACTAAGGAGCCCACACTCAACGGGGTAACAAAGGTTAAGTTATGAATTCCCATGGGTACCTGTCTCCATCGCCAGATTATATCGATGGTGCCATATTATTGTATTATCATCCAAACTATACTAATACCCAAAATTTCAGATTAAACAATTGAGTTTAACTGGTTCAAAATTCAGTTTCAAGATTTGTCCCACACTATAACAAACTAACAAACAAGGGAACAGGTCAAGTTTAGTAAAAGCTCGTAATGAGTTTCTTTTGAAAAACTGAACATTCGAATTAATTAAAGACTTGTAAATGAGATGTACATTTATCAATAACCAATATCTACAATCTGTTTTCCTTCTGGATTGGACACCAGATTCCTTTAGAGCACAACTGGGAACAAGCTTCTGTCAAAAAATTCATTTTTGGTACAAGCTTTTATTGCTGACTGTACTTTTTTTGTACACCATCATCACCTACTCCTTGAGACGATTCTAACGACCCCAAACTCAACGGGGTTACGTCGGTTAAGTACTGAATTCACCTTCTGTCTCCATCATCAGATCAGCTCAATGGTACCATAATATTGAATTGTCATCCAAACTATACTTATACCCAAAATTTCAGCTCAATCGGTCTCCGGGAAGTGCGTCAAATTTAACTTGCAAGATTAGATTACAGACAGACAAACAGACAACGGGACAGGTGAAAGTAAATAAAAGCTTGTAAAAACGCTATAGGTACACTGCTCCGCCATACATCATTATTGAGTATTTGATATTTATTAAATGTATTCTTAAATAATACTTACTTCCATCCATCCATTATAAGTGTAGGTACTGCGCACTCTGAGCAAAGGTGGCGACGAAGACGCGAGAGGAATGTGTCTGCTACCGCATCCGCTCGCTTCGCAATCATGTTCGCTTTGAATTGCCTACTAGAACCCTGCATATAAAAAAATAACGAATTAGGCGGTGACTTACAGCTGACAACGGCAACTAAAGACAGCCAATCACTAGTTCGAGCATCTCTGCTGAGTTTACTCGTATTAAGTTGTCACATACCAATTTGCAGCTTTCTTAGTAGTAAAAACCACTGAGCTTAGCCGCAGACGGACAGACGGATATGGCGTAACTATAAGGGTGCCTTGTTGACCACGGAACCTTAAAAATAACTCGACTATTATATTATTATGCCAAACGTGTATGACAAGTCCCCAAGCCGCACCGGGCTAGCGTGGGGACTACCGCCCACTCCCTCCCATCCCTGGCAGGAGGCCTGTGCCCGGCGCCGGCGCCACCATATAGGCTATTTTTATAATATATAAACAAACGGAGACGGAGACAAAGTCTGTGAAATTGTAGCTTTGTAATGAAAATTTGTATGTAGAGATACTAATCTCCGGAACTACTCACCCGATTCCAAATTTGTTTCACATACTTATGTAGTACATACTCGTAGAATGTACTTTCTGGATGTACACAGACTATGTTTTATCCCGCGGGTTAGCCTGCGTCCTTTTCAGAACTATACAGCGGGTTACAAAATACACCTGTATTCCAAATTTCATTTATATACACCTTACGGGTTTCGAGTAAAATGGCTGTGATATACGGACGAACAGACAGACGGTATGGCGAAACCATAAACCGCTCTAAGGGTTCCGATTTTCTTCCGTCATGTTGTTCCGGCTACGGAACCTTAAAAATTACCAAGTAGGACTTGATTTACTGATTTGACTTAAACTTTTAAGTGTACATAAATGCGTACGAGCAACTATACATGTGAAAATAAGTAAAATATAGTTAACATACGATATACCTACCTACCAGTGTTGTCTAAGAGTCACGCACACGCACAGCGTTCATTCAGAGTTTCCGACCCAAGTAGGCCGGTCCAATGCTGCTTCTGCGCGCACGCGCAGGGCCGTAACGTAACCCTGCAATTGCGAAAAAAATTACATCATCGGGCCTATAATTGCATATACCCAATCCCAGATCGCCTGCGTTACTGTACAGTTGGAAATACACAAAGCTCTATATGTGCCTGCAATATTTAGATATTGCAGGCACATATACGCGGCAATATGGCAATTTTATTTCAGATTCTTCCAAGAGGTCATTAGCATTACCATTAGTTCCACTTTTCAATGTGCCTTTACTAAATGAAATCCTTGATGTACCTACTTATCGTTAAAAAGTTCCGTAGTGTATGTGGTCATTACCCACCGCCACCTCACCAAATACATGTCTCCCGAGAGTGAATGCATCAACAAATATTACAATATAAAATACCAACCCAAACCAAACGTACACCATACCGTACCGGTTATCTTGCGTATAATAGTAGAGGAGTTCCTTCAAGTGAGTACGTTCCTTCAAGAGTATATCTATATATATATACCTAATTAAAAATACCGAAACCGCTTTTATGTGGACCGATAATATATACCTACATATGAGATTCAGCCGATTACTTAAGAATCCCATTTCCACCTTTCCTACTTCTTCATCTGCTCCACTTTCAAATGTGGATTTTGATGAGCATTTGTCACTCCGAGAGAATACCGACATCACCATATGCTTACCATATTTGAGGAGTTTATTTCCATTCCTTATGAATCCCATCATCAGATCTTGACCAACCATGATAATTATCAAAATCGGATAACGTGGTGAAGAATGTTAATGTACGTTCATTTATTAATTATCGCTGAAAAAAAAACATTGGACTTATTAATTTTTAGGGTTCCGTAGTCAACAAAGAAAACCCTTATAGTTTCGCCATGTCCGTCCGTCTGTCTGTCCGTCTTCGGCTTAGCTCAATAACCGACAAAACACTACAATACAATTTGGAAAAAAATTTTTTTAGGGTACCTCTCCTACTCCTAAAGCGGGGATCTAATTGGGCTTTAAAGCCCTAATTTTAGTTCGAGTCATGTGTCTCCCCCCCCCCCCCTGCCGGCTAAATGGCTATACTACTGGGAATGTGAAAAAATTCGTGGTAGTAGTAAATATAATGAATTTAAAAGGAAAACTATCACGAACAAGTAGGCATAAGTGTTTACCGAGTAATAGTCGACCAACTTGATGTGTAATTGAAAAGGCCAATTTTCGTACAGATTCGGCCGACGCAACCGCACCGCACGTCGATGTAACTAAGACAGACAGGCAACTACGGAACCCTACACTGCGCGTGGCCCGACACGCACTTGGCCGGTTTTTTTGTTTATAATAAAAAGCTAGCAGCTCGATGGTTTGACTATATTAGGAAGATCACGGGGCACTCCTGGATACTGCTCCTGCTCCTGTTACACAGGATCGGGAAGTGCTCAGCAGCAGTGGACGATTACAGGCTGAAAATGAAAATGATTATGATAATGATTAACCCCCTTATTTATAAAACTTAAAATGCCTCTGCTAAATAAAATATGCTTTGTCCCTTTCTTACGAACACAAATGTCAAAGTGACAGATTTAACGCCATTTAAAAAAGTTAAAAAAGGCTTGTAGGACGTTTATGAATACGACCGTAAGAAGAAAAGGTTAAGTTTAGTAGGTAGGTACTTGGTACTAGAGGCTCGTTACTTCTAATAAAAACTCACATACATCACAAATCATTTCATTTTTTCACGTTGTCGGCACACACAAGCGTTTGTTGCAAACTTTGTCATGTACTGCTCATAAAGACGGTTATAACGGTTAGGTTAGCTGGAAGAAATCCCTCTCAGGGATAAGCTCGCCTTTGTACATGTATCTTCTGTTCCTGTAATAATTGTTTTGTTGTTGTGTTCTGTTTCATGTACAATAAAGAATTTATATACATACATACATAACGACCCCGAAGACGACCCGTTTATTATACAAGTAAATCTATATATATGTATATCTAAATATATGAAAGAAGAAACTGACTGACTGACTGACTGACGACTGACATATCAACACAGCCCAAACCGCTGGTTCTAGAGATTCCAAATTTGGCAGTAGGTTCCTTATAAGGTCTAGGGGAGCACTAAGGAAGGATTTTTCAAAATTCACCCCCTAAGGGGCTGAAATGGGGGTCCAAAGTTTGTAGGGGGTTTGTAGGATGATTACTTATTATGATACAATAACAGTACTTTCAGCGTTTTAGAAAATTCCACCCCTAAGGGGGTTAGATAGGGGTAGAATGTTTGTATAGGGGAAACAGTATTTTTAGAACTAGAGACTTGAAACTTTGTAGAAAGATTACTTATTAGAATACAAAAAAGTGCTTTCTGCGTTTTAGAAAATGCCATCCCTAAGGGGGTTCACACCCCATTTTTAGTACCTACACTGTATATTAGGTACTAGCTTCCGCCCGCGATTTTGTCCGCGTGGACCCGGGATAAAAACTATCCTATATTTTAATCCAGACTATAAACTATCTTCGTGCAAAATTTCATTCAAATCGGTTCAGCCGTTTAAGTGTGATTGAGTAACAAACATCTAAACTTTCGCATTAATAATATTAGTAAGATAAAACTCTTGCGTAACTAATCTATTGACAGGCAGTGCACAGCCTAAACCACTAACGATATAAGCATGAGATTTGGAACATATATTCTTTACAGTACGTGGACGTCTACTGAGAAAGGATTTTTCGAAATTCAACCCTTAATGCGGTGAAATAGGGGTCGAACCTTTGTATGGAAATCGATCATTTAGAAAGTTATAGACTTGAATCTTTGTATGAAGGTTAATTAATGACAAATGGTCTCATTATTTGGGGTAATTCTAGCAGCGTAAAAAATGTAAAGAAATGTGTGCGAGCCTTAAGTGGAGTAGGACGTTTAGAATCATGTAGACCACTCTTTAGGAAGTTTAACCTTTTAACCCTCACCGGTTTGTATATCTGGGATGCTGGAATATTTGTATGGTCAAATCCAAATTTATACACGATTGTGAAAACTAACTCTAAACTTAGAATAAGAGATCCAGCAAAATTAATAGCTCCACAGTGTAAAAGTGCGCTCCAGAGAAATAATTGACATGCATTTAAAGAAATTTAATCACATACCATTAGTAATAAGACAATTGCCGACATTAAACTAAATTTAGAAAATAATTATTTATATGGTTGAAATAAAAATGTTTTTATACAATGAATGAATTTTTTGAATGTAATTAATAAAATCGCACTTAACGCAAATAAATCAGATTTCATTTCATTAAAAAAAACTATAAAAGTCAAAAAAAGGTACCTATGGACATTTAAACTTTAGAAAAAATATGCATTAATATACATACATACATATTACTTTGCGTACCCACTGCAAAAACCTATGTCACTAAACTGTTGAGAAAATGCTTGCGCATTGCTTGTCTCCAGCTCTCAAAGCAATAAAGGGTCGGCGGCAGCGCGCTTGTTCTGGTTTAGCAAACGTCCAAAGACGACGGTGTCTGCTTACCATCAAGCTGGCTGTGTGCATGTTTGCCCACTTGGTAGTATTCAAAAAAATTGTAAGGGCACGTGTAATATAAGTTCTTCTACTACTATAGTTAGTAGTAGGCTTTTATCCGTGGGTTTGTTCCCTATATATCATCAGATGACGTGAATGTGAGGATTGGGCGTAGAATATCATGCTGAACATCAAGCACCTTTCGGTCGTGAGGAGACATTCCAGGTCTCGACGCAATCACCAAGATCCTCTACACGTGCAGCTGTTGCTGGAGCCACCACTTGAGGATGCGGCTGTCCTTGGGATACTGCATTAAACATTATGTATTGATTAATAATAAGTAACTCCCGACTATAAAAACAAATATTATCCTGCAGGTATAGAGATTGACGTGTGTGGTCTCAGCAAGAAACGGAGACAGGTGATTGACCTTAGAATACAGCTGTTCTGATAAGAACAGCTGCTTGCTCTGACAAGAGCAGTTTTTTGGTTGTCCCGTAAAGGACAGTTTATAATTGTAAAGAAGCCGGCAATGCACATCTTCATGCAGCATCTCATCGCCTATTTCTCTCTCGCTCTCGCGCATCAGTCCCGCTCTAATCAGTAATCACGTAATTGTTGCTGGTTAATACTGTCACCAGTTGTAAGCTTCTTTTATTGTATAAAGTTAGGCATATTTGTAAATAAATTATTCCAGTTTCCAGTATTCTACAATTAACAACCGAGTTTCACTGCAATACCTATAAGTCCCCAGCCAAGTCTTTTATGTGTATCGTAGCTATTTTATTACCTACGTTTATTCCCAGAATATGCACTTAGCCAAACATAAAGTTATTTAATGAAATTATCCCTATGATACAATTAAGTACCTACCTATATATATCGCTATATACTTGCATCTGCCCGCGACTCCGTCCGCGTGGAACGTTTTTTATATCTTAGTTTCAAACAAACGTTCCCACTTAATAGGGGATGATTTCCGGGATAAAAACTATCTTATGTTCTTCCCCGGGACACAGACAATATTAGTATGGCTATGAATGTCATCCTCCCAGCGCTTTTCCCGGTAGTGCTCAGACGAGCCCAAGGTCCGCTTTGGCACCTAATCCTAACATTTGGTGTAGGCACTAGTATTACGAAAGCAACTGCCATCTGACCTTCCAAACCAGAGTTTCCTCACGAAAAAACCCAGCGGCACGAACCGGGGTTCGAACCCGCAACCTCTAGATTGAAAGTGGCGCTCGGTTACTTACAACTTGGCTTCTATATGTATCTATGTAAACTAGCTTCTGCCAGCGACTCCGTCCGCGTCAAACTCGTTTATATCGTAGCTCCATACAAACTTTCACCCCCTTAGCGGGACTCAACTATCCGTATACCAAATTTCATTTAAATCGGTTCAGTGGTTTAAGCGTGAATAGGTAACAGTCAGACACTTTCGCATTTATAACATTAGTATGGAAATGTAGATATTTATACGGGCCATGTAGTTTCAAATGAAAGTGCGTCGTAACCTAACCAATACATCGGTCTGCAACGCTCTAAGTAATATATTAATTTATTCATTAATTTTTTCTTTTACCAAATCAATGACTTGATGCGTTTGTATGGTATAACTAGCGTATGGCGATGCATTCCTATGTATTTAAGTATTTATTTATATAGGTATATGTTGTTTATAGTCGTCTAGTTCCCATAGTACAAGCTTAGCTTAGTTTGGGACTAGATCGATTTGTATAAGATTCTCCCTTAATATTTATTATACAACGTGTTAATAAAATAACGCAAAACCTGAAAACATGTTTGTTCAGAATCAAGAGTATAGAATGTGAAAAATAATGTTTTTTTTGGACGCTTTTTTTTAAATGTATGGAGCAGGTCGCCCCAGTCGGCCAGAGCTCCATACAAAGGTAAAAACAACTCGTCAAAAAAAACCTATTTTTTTCACATTGTACTGTCGATTCTGAACAAACAATTTTCAGGTTTTGCGTTATTTTATTAACACGTATATTTATATTTTTATTTATACGGCAATAAAAAAAATACTTCGCACATCACCGCATGAACTGCTTTCCAATATCAAATGCGGTGGCTCTACAGTAAACAGCCAAGTCGCTGTAAAATATATAGGCCGATGATAATTGAGGACATTCGTTTTACCTACTTACCCTGAGCCCCTCATCATTAGTTCCCAGCAAATTTCATCATTGAAATTTAATGAGAATATTTGAAGTACCTATACCTACATTATTGAACCACACCACACCATTGGTAACAGGTATGTCATGAATCTGTGATCATTCATCATTTATTCGTTCCACTTCGCTATAAATTTGTGGCTCCCGAGAGCGAATACACTGTTAAATATACCTACAGAAAATACCAAAAGCACCATATCCTGCCTCCTGCCTGTCACAGTCGAGGAGTTCCGTCGACTCCTCCAGGATCCCATCATCAGACATTCACTAAATATTTGTAGTTGGGACCACTCTGAAGTTACCTTTTTTACTATCCAAAAAAATAATAATTTGGACGATATCGTTTCATTACACCGCCACCGCAGGCTGCGGCAGTTTGTGACAGGCTGTACTCCGTGCTGCCACATATAGGCTGAAATCCGCTGCTGATTCCGCTCGAAGCTGCTAAAATTTAAGTCAATGGCGCTGTCGATATGTCTGTCTGTCTGTGACACATTTTATACCGAGCAGCTGGGAACGGAACCAGCCCAGCGAAATACGGCAGTACTAGACAGTCAGGAACATACAGCCACACTTATACGCGCACACGTATATATACTTATATCCATCCTTCTACCTAAATAATTTGTCAGATTATACTTCTGTACCAACTGTCTGAATGAAAGTATATGATCATTTCTCCTGCTAGTCGATTGCGTAACGTTTTGTGGGTATTGAATAGTATTGATTTATCATTACGGTCGTTCGAAAAGTTGCATGGGTATATAGTTGCCCCTATTGAGAAACTTAAGAGTGTTGTTAGGTAAATTCAATCATCAAAAAATTCAAAGACATGCAAATTATATGTTTTTAATTACTTATTGGAAGCACCTCACAATCCGTCGACCACCTTTTAAAAGACTGCCCGAAATTCACAAACCCGAGATTTGAACCACGAAATCACCTGTCATAATCTCCATATCCATACTAATATTATAAATGCGAAAGTTTCTGTCTGTCTGTCTGTTACCTCGTCACGCTTAAACCGCTGAACCGATTTGGATGAAATTTGGTATAGAGGTAGTTTAAGTCCTGGGGAAGGACATAGGATAGTTTTTATCCCGGAAATCATTCCCTGAGGGGGTGAAATGGGGGATGAAAAACTACGATATAAACGAGTTCCACGCGGACGGAGTCGCGGGCAGAAGCTATATATTATAATCCATACTAATATTATAAATGCGAAAGTGTGTGTCTGTCTGTCTGTCTGTTACCTCTTCACGCCATAAACCGCTGAACCGATTGAGATGAAATTTGGTATGGAGATAGTTTGAATCCCGGGGAAGGACATAGGATAGTTTTTATCCCGGAAATCATTCCCTGAGGGGGTGAAATGGGGGATGAAAAACTACGATATAAACGAGTTCCACGCGGATGGAGTCGCGGGCAGAAGCTATATATTATAATCCATACTAATATTATAAATGCGAAAGTGTGTCTGTCTGTCTGTCTGTCTGTTACCTCTTCACGCTTAAACCGCTGAACCGATTGAGATGAAATTTGGTATGGAGATAGTTTGAATCCCGGGGAAGGACATAGGATAGTTTTTATCCCGGAAATCATTCCCTGAGGGGGTGAAATGGGGGATGAAAAACTACGATATAAACGAGTTCCACGCGGACGGAGTCGCGGGCAGAAGCTAGTAGAACCATATAACCCGCAGGAAATCATTCGTAAAGAAAGTACAATAGCCTCTTTTTGCAAACTCGCCACCTCCATAGTTAATAACCTGAAAAAGTTCAATGGCACATAGTTCATTCTTCATTTCACGCATCATCTATTACAACCATATTTATACCTACTCATCATTCATACACAAAATCACTTATTCCATTAGAAATCATTTACCTGACGGTAATCGCAGATTCAGTCGCTCGTATCCTTTGCGGGGACTGCTTTCTGGTAAAATCAAAGACAAAAAATAATAATACTTGTAAACGACAAAACTTAACTTTGATGTAAGTAAAAGTATAAACCTAGTAAATATATACCATTAAAATCTGTAGTGTCTTGTAGGTAGGGCTAACTATGTTTTATAACTTAAACTTAAGCTTATATTGTGGTTAATTCAACAAACACTTATAATATAACTTTAAAAAGTTTAAAAACCCCGACATCTTCATTTCAAAGTCAAATATTTCAAAAACCGCTGAACAGATTTTCATGAAACGTGGCTAAGAACGCTCGGGATCACATCAGCTTTCGAATATAAAAAAACCAGTCAAATTGGTCCATCCGTTTGAAAGCTTTTATACCACAGACAGACACATTAAATTTATAACACCCCTCTCTTTGCGTCGGGGGTTAAAAATAATAAATACATACTTACTTATTAGAATGTAATAACAGTAATAAGTACCTTCTGACGTCGACGCTTCTGGAAAAAAAAACCGCATTCAAATTGGTCCATCCGTTTGGAAGCTTTTATACCACAGACAGATACACAGACAGACATGTTAAACTTATAACACCCCTCTCTTTGCGTCGGGGGTTAAAAATAATAAATACATACTTACTTATTAGATTGTAATAACAGTAATAAGTACCAACCTTTTGGCGTCGACGCTTCTGGAGTCCCAGCCACAGCATTTCGAACTGGTGGTAAAACCACACCATCGGCGGAGGTAAATTTCACCGAGTGTTCTGAAATAAAATGAACAGAAAACGGTCAAGTCGTAATCGCGTACCGGGAATTCGGGTTGTTTAATTCATTTTATTTTTCCCTCTACCAATTTTGAACTTCAGAGATACACACGTGCAGTTTTATAAAAAAAAACGTAATTAGGATGCGAAGCGAAGCTGTGAAAAGGTGTTACCGCGTCTCCACCATGGATGTGCGAGGAAGCTGAGAGAAGCGAGAATGCGTAAGCAAAGGGAAGGACAAGCGTAAGGAAGAGACAGCCGCCCACGTCATCCTGACAACACCGAACACCGGGGTCACTACCGGAGGCCGTCGGCAACATAAAGGGTCTGCTAGGCTTCCTGGTGGAACTGGGCTGGCACGAATAATAGTAGTGCCAATACCCATACGCAAAATAGGCGCAGATATGACGTCGAGTTGCGGAAACCCAGCCCGCGTACACGTATAACCTATAACCTAAGCAAAGCTTAGTGATTACATCCCTAGTATAAATTATATCCCTTCTTTATGTACCATAGGAGGTACCCTGCCAGGTAAGCCACATACCTACCCATATGAATATTAAACTTTTCCACTAAGCGTAAATAAAGCTTACCCGAGAGCAAATGAAAATGAAAATTATTTATTCGTAACAAACAAATATAAATATCACATACACACATATAAGACTATTTAATTAGGTACTTAAAACTATTTATTTGCTACGAAATGGTCCCGCCTTAGCATAATGCTGGCTCACGAACCAGCGAGCGCTGCGCTGGTCTTCCGGCGAGACCATTTTGAGTAGGTGTTACGTTTTCTGCTGAGGGGCTACCGCGAAGTGAAAACGAACTCGGCTCGAATATCTCCCTCTCTGTCGCTGGTTAATACGGAAATGCGTTGGTTAATACGGGAAAAGTTCAAATCGCTATATCTATGTGCGGGCCGTTAATACTTGCTTCTTACTCTTTTGCCGGATTACTTAGGCAATTTATGTAATGTCCTTGGATCCTGACAAAAGATTTGACCCCAGTAAGTACCATGGGGCCCATTTCACAAAGGCTTGTAACTTGTGCTTCAAGCATAAGCCTCTTTTCAACTTATTTTATTTTAAAAATACTCGCTTACTTATATTAGTAGTTACAAGATTTTGTTTTATAAACCCCTAGGTACGTCCCGACGTAGAGACACTACTTAGATGTTAGAACATGTTTTTTTAATGCCACGCCGGTGGCAATCTAGCCCGCGGCACGCCTGATGCTGATGGTAAGCGGTCACCGTAGCCTATGCGCAGCTTACCACTCCAGCCCTGCTATTCTGTAACTTGTTTTAAGCTCACCTTACCGTTCACTAATAATAATAAATATGTAACTAAGGGTAATTAGATGTCTACCTGAGTTTGATAGGCGCGACGTGAGGCGCATTTGCGTGTTCCAAATAACAGCCCAGATGTGTCACAGGCGCGGGGATAACCTCGATATCAGCTCAATCACATACATGTAAACACACGCACAGTACACGTAGATACAATGATTTTGTGAATTCCCGAAGCTGTGTAGTGGTACTAATGGTCTAGATGTGCGACAAGCTCCACTGGGGACTGGCCAAAAGTCTTACCATAAAAAACATTCCATGTAAGAAAGAGCGGGCCCGCGCTATGAACTGACTCTGTGATAGAGACGCCGCTCGCCTGCAGTGTGAATATACCGCTTAAACCCTGCCCGACCGATGTGTGGAGGCCTTTATGCAGTTGGTGTATCTAGAAAACTGGACTGTAATTGCATTTTTTTTAGTTTTCCCTTGATTTATACACTAAACACCAATTGTATTCTGAAGCTTCTATGCCTGCTAAAGTGCCTTAGACTTTTGATGATCGGTGAGTCAGTCAGGGAGTGACAAAATTAAGAAACTTTGACTAGTTATAATTCTTAAACTACTGGTTCAAATTGAATGAAATTTGAAATATATAGTGTTTATACAATGCGTGCTTGGTAACTGAAAATTCAGGCTTCTAGTTTTATCCATAACGAAGTTATTGGGGGGTCGAAAGGATGATACGGCCGTGCCGCCGTTTTGCTCGACTTGGCGCAGATCATGCAAACTGCAATAAATTATGGAATACTGTTGTTTTTGTGTGCGACACAAGTATTTGCCACTAACCGCCTGAACTATTTAAGCATCCTGGGACACACCATTTCTTGTTCGACATTTTCCGGAAAAATTTGTAGAAATTTGGCGTCTGTCAAAGACTTACATGACTGCTTAAAAATATGCGACCTAAATGCATAAGTAGTATACAAATGTATAATGGAAGTTATGGCTTTATCCTGGTTTTATTTAATAATAATTAATTAAACATATTACAACTGACTTACAAACAATATTAGTAAATACTAACATATAAAAAAGTATAACTGATAGCTGGTGAGGCTGGCAACTTTGTGAACCTTATTAATTACAGTGCCATCTCACGTATTTCGAATTGACTACGTAGCGACTGAACCAACAAAAGGCCGTAGAACGCTATCTAGCGTGAAGTTCCATACACCTAAAAGTAATACGGCCAAATCGAAAATCACTTTATTTCCATGCAACCGTTTGGAACGCAGTGTGCTCCTTAAATGATATATCGGGCAAACCAGCCTGGCTTGTCAGTTGCCCGTTGATAGGTATGGAGATTGTGTACCCTGTATGTCATGAAGGCGGTTCCCCCAGGGCGAGACTCTCCCATTGCACTGCGGTTGGGTTGACCCTTGCGATTATCCCTAATGTGGATAACTCGGATGCGTAATTTTTGGTAGTGGGGACTGCGTACGCGCTGTCCCCCTTGTAATATCTTGTCGTATCAGTATAAATAAATATAATAGTATTATATTCACATATTTATTTCGATCCGCAAAATTATTAAGACATTCACTGTTAACAAGCAGATGATACGGGAAAACTGGTTTGTAGAGGAAACTGAAAGTGTTAAATAAAAGCAATTCGGCCTCTAACAATGATTGCGCATCTATTATGTAAATCACATTCGAATTGGCTACCTACAGGACAGGTTGTGCTTAGTGTAGGGTCAGTGTAGTTCACTTCTGAAAAAGCAAACGTACACAACCTCCATTTAGTCCTAAGCCCCATGTATGTTAAGTGTAAAGTTTGTATATCCACGGAACGAACGGAATTACGATGATGATGTTTTTTTTTCTATAATTTTTTGACGTGCACATTGTGACATTCCAGGTGGTCCGCAACTGGGAGGACATGTGCCACGTGTGGGACTACACGTTCGGGCCGAGTAAGATGAACGTGTCGCCGGCCGACACCAAGATCCTGCTCACCGAGCCGCCCATGAACCCCACCAAGAACAGGGAGAAGATGATCGAGGTAATTATAGATACACAAACACGTACAGTGAAGACGGCATTATATAAGTGTAGTTACAGGCCCATTATACGAGGGCTGCCTTTTAAGTTATATCGTTTGCAAACCTCTCGCGATTATTTAAAAAAAAGACCGGGTTGCACTCCGGGAGTGCCGGCAGAAGTGAAAACTCAATGACATTGTAACAATTTTTCGATCAGGTCACGTGTCCGTCGTACGGTCACGTGACCTGTCTCGAATATCACATCTTGCGAATCATACCGTCACGTGACCTGTGGCGAGTTTAACAATTTTTCCCCATCACAAAAAGTGCACAGCGCCGCTAAAGAAGTTTTCACTTTAAAAAACATGGCGTTTTCATCTTTTAGAGTTTAGAATTCAAAAACAAAATAATGTTTTTTGACTGGTCGAATAGTTTTATTGACAAGTCGGTTGTAAAAATGGAAGTATCAAAGGAAAATATGCGTGCGATAATTTTCTACAACTTTCAAAGGGGATTGATTAACTCGACTTCAATGATGCCTGAGATCACTTCTGTGTTTAGTGATGCTGCACCATGACTTAAGACTGTAGAACGCTGGTATTTAGAATTTCTAGGTGGGCTAGCTCAGTGACATGTCACGTGAAGGTCGTCCAAAAACCGCCATGACGCAAGAGAATGTCGACGCCGTGCGGCAGCTAATCGTCGTAGATCGTCATGTGACATACCGTGAAATAGAGGCATCCGTGGCCATTTCCGGGACTATCCAAAAAAATCCTGCACGAAGAACTCGGCGTAAAAAAGTTGATCTCTCGTTGGATACCACATTTGCTTAGCGACGACAAAAAAACAGCCCGTGTTAGATGGTGTCACAAAACTCTGTAGCGATTCAACCGAGGAGAGTCAAATAGTAGATTGTATGACAAGGGTCTAAAGTAAGCCATATCACCACGAGATGGATATTTTCCCGAAAGAAGTGAGGGGTAATATGGCTTAATAAACTACTTTGACACAGATACAATATATTCACACCACGAATAAACGCCTCTGTTCGTCTAATAGCCGCGTCTAAACGGCCGAGCGCGGCGGACAGCATACGCGGGGCATACGACAAGGCGAGATAGCAGTCTATCCCGCTCAATCTTCATAGCTTATGTCATGTATGCAGTCAACCATGCTTGAACGTTTGGACGCGGCTATAGTCGGTCAGAGCGTTTATTTTTTTAATTATTGTGAATTAGGGAGTAAAAAACACCTAATGTTTGAAATGAATTCTGTTTCCTGATTGGCCGATTTGAATGTCTAGTTGTATTCTGGTTAGTTGATAGCAAATACTAATGTTTTTTTAAAGACTTGTGATTGGTGGATGTAATACGTTAAACTTTTTTAAATGGTCAAATTAAAATGTTCTATAAATCATAAATATGTATACATATTTTCCCTAGGGGCTAAATGTATTACTTTAGCCCCGCTTGCTAAGCCTAATATGACGCACTTTTTGAGCATGAGGAGTGAAAACACGTTTATGATATGGTTAGTGGTGACGAGTCTTGTATATATGCTTACGACCCAGATTCCAAGCAGCAGTCAACTGTCTGGGTCTTCCAAGAGGAGCCAAAACCGACCAAAGTCATACGCTCACGGAGCACTTCATAAAAAATGGTTGCCTCGTTTGTGGCAAGGGGTGGTCACGTCGCCACTATTGTACTAGAAGATCGCAACACGGTTAACGCTGATTGGTATACCACTGTTTGTTTGCCACAAGTCATCACAGAGTTTTGAAAAAACAACTCAAGACGTATGATACTGCACCATGACAATGCAAGCTCGCGCACCGCCCGCCAAACAAATACGTTTTTGAGCAGTCAAAATGTCGAAATTTTAACTTGAGCCCTAAAGATTTTTTTACGTTCCCCAAAATTAAGCAAAGTCTTCGTGGTCAACGTTTCGGCACACCAGAAGGAGCCATTGACGCATACAAATCGGCCATTTAGACTACCCCCAGTGGAATAAATATTTTAAAAACTGGTTCGAAAGGACTGGACCGAAGGTGTATTAAATATCGCGGAGAATTCTTTGAAAAACAATAAATGGTAATAATCTAATAGATTGTCTATACTTATTTCAAACGACACCACTTAAAAGGCAGCCCTCGTAACCGTAACCAAGAAGCATTTCTTTTAGAAGCAATGCAGGCTTTCATCCTTTTACGAGTAAAATTAAACTCATATACTTATCATGTTATTATTATTTTAGTACTTCTGTAACCGTCATTCAGCTGACGTCAACGTTGCCAATTTCTTTTTATTTTACATTCACCATTTGTGAAATAATATCACCATTCAACTTTTAGCGTAGTGTTTATATTTAATTCGAAAGGCTCCAGGGAATATGCGAGAAATGAATACTAATCGTTTTTAAGTATAAAAATGACTTGTTTTTTAAATATATCAACACGTGTAACGTAGGTGTATCACATGTAAAAAATAATACTGTCTCGATACTGTAGTCACCCACTTTTCCGCTAGATGTCGGTATACTTTCTTCACATCTAAGTAACGACCAGCCGCTTTGGTTAGTTATTACTTATCCAATTCCCCGCTAGCCCGCTAGATGTCGCTGTTACGTCCGCGGCGCTTTCTGCTTCGCGCTGTTAAGATTTTTCCTGATTCAATGACCCTCCTCGAACAAATTCTTGCAGTTATCGCTTCTCGGCCTTTTGGCTAAGATCAAAGTGTAGTATCTGTTCTTTTCAGCTTAATATCTGAAAGTTCCCTCACTGAGGGACCAGTATATTAATCTGATTTTTGTAAATCGACGGGATGTTCGGGGCTCGCTCCACTCCCGTCACGGGTCGGCCCACAAAATTCATTTGAAAACTATTCGAATTTATAGAAGCGGGGTTTATTGATGACGTTATCATCACATGTGTTGGTAACTTGGTAGACTAGTCATTGAATTAAAGCTTGTTCTTGTTAACTTGGGAGACTTGAGTTGTCTAGACTCGAGTCTTCTGTACTCGACTCAGTGTTTTGTTACGCTAAAGCTTTGGAAAACTAAGTTATTATTAGAACAACTCAACTGGACTTGTAGGAGTCTTGAGATTACGCGACCTATTTAGTAAAGTAGTGTAGAAATCAGTTTTTGTTTTTAATTATGTCTGTTTATGTCTTAACATTTAGGGTAGTGCGTAGTGATTCTCGGTAGTGAATCTGTTAACACTTTCGCAACCGGACTAAAAATGGAACAATAATAAAATAAATATAAGGGGACACTCTTACACAAATCGCACTAGCCCCATAGTAAGCTCAATAAGGCTTGTGTTACGGGTACTAGACGACGATATATTTAAGATATAAATACTTAAATACATAGAAAACATCCAAGACTCAGAAACAAATATTCATGCTCATCACACAAATATTTGTCCTTACCGTTATTCGAACCCAGGACCTTCAGCTTCGTAGGCAGCGTCACTACCCACTAGGCTAACCGGTCGTCAATACACCAGAAACCGACAGAACTCGCTAGACGTGTAGGTTCATATTACTGCCCGCCTAGGGGGCTGAGCCGGCATGTGAGCAAACATTACGAGTGCCTACAAGGCGGGTTCTTGGTTGCTAACGTGTTAAGAGGTAAAATAGTGCGCCAACACATGAATCCTACAATAGTTTATTGGCTCTGCAGCTCTGGAATACACTGCCCCCAATTATTTATGGAAACAATACCCATACAACCCATTGAGCTATTGCAATAGGAGCACATCTGCTCGTCGAACGTCGAACTCCATAGAACGTTTAGTTACCCAATGCGCCGCTAGATGTCGCTGTTACGTCCGAGGCGATTTCTGCTTCGCGCTGTTAAGATTTTTCCTGGTTTAGTGACGGTCTCGGTGTACCGTTGTGAAATCATACTTACCTGGCATAGGGGATACCGTGATCATGAAGGCGGTTCCCCCAGGGCGAGACTCTCCCATTGCACTGCGGTTGGGTTGACCCTTGCGATTATCCCTAATGTGGATAACTCGGATGCGTAATTTTTGGTAGTGGGGACTGCGTACGCGCTGTCCCCCTCGTAATCCAATAGAAGTTAGATATGAAGAGTTCAGTTAGAACGTTTCGATGGTGTAGTATTAAAACAGTGCAAGAAGTTTAGTTTTCTCTGGTACTTGTACTAAAGTACCTCAGCACGCCTATCACAGGACGGCCCGCGGGCTGTGGCGCAGCGAGATAGACTATCCGTTTCTTTCTAATTAGAACGTTTAGTTTAATTTAAACTTAAGATTTTGTAAATTGCAGATGTACTTTATAATACAATAATATGGAATCATAACAGTTTGCTTCTGCTGGAATAGCTTTAGTAGAAATCAAATCTCGTCACATTCGATACATGGTGTCGTGTTTGACAAAATATACATATAATTGACATTAATTTGATTACTTTTGTACCTATTTATTTGCCTTGTCACTTGTCTCACTATGTTCTTATATCACTTCAGTATTTGTAAATGTTGCCATAAATCATAAAAGCATGTGTAAGTATACTTGTGTTTCTTATGTCCAGAGAACATCACAAGAATTGAATTTAGTCCTTAGTATATCATTATTTCGTGGTAAATTCGTTTATTTCGGGCAGGAACAAGTAAGATGTTCATTAAACGTTATCCAAATGTTCCAGGTAATGTTCGAGAAGTACGGGTTCGACAGCGCCTACATCGCGATCCAGGCCGTGCTGACGCTGTACGCGCAGGGCCTCATCTCCGGGGTGGTGGTGGACTCGGGCGACGGCGTCACGCACATCTGCCCGGTGTACGAGGAGTTCGCCCTGCCCCATCTCACCAGGCGGCTCGACATCGCGGGCCGGGACATCACCCGGTACCTCATCAAGGTGTGTCTAGTGTACGATATATATACAGGGTGGAAACGATAAGTGTCCCTGATCTCACTCGATTATTTCTAAACTATACTAGATATGGAAAAACTGGTCACTGATCCTGTAAGTGCTTCACGAGCCCTATCAAACGGTATCAATAATAGGTTACAGAATAAACTGAATCTATCTGAAAATTCAATGTTTCCAGCTAACATACATTTAGTACAGCCACAGAGTTACTATTTTATCTTTCAAGTAGGTACTATCGACAACACAGCTAACTGACCATCGGTGCACCTTAAATGCATTGTAATAAGATTCTATATAAACACAGGATGGTCAGTTAACAGTGTTGTTGTTTGTACTTGAAAATAGTTTTATGCACTTATTAATAACTAGATTTATATTTTATCTGTATCAATAATTACGATATATAGTAGATACACGTGTTTCCACTTCACATCGCTTCATGGCTTTACTTGCTATGGTATTATCAAGAGATGAGTGCCATGTGGCTGTACTCAATTTATGGAATATTATTATTACAGGGACCTCCTTGTTTAAACGAAACGCGACATCATAGACATCGGCAGCCTTTATAACTTAGTATTGTCTCGCTTTACTAAATCAACGACATTGTACTCCCTTTCAGTTGCTGTTACTGCGCGGCTACGCCTTCAACCACTCCGCTGACTTCGAGACGGTTCGCATGATGAAGGAGAAGCTGTGCTACATCGGGTACAACATCGAGCAGGAGCAGCGGCTCGCCTGGGAGACCACCGTGCTCGTCGAGCCCTATGTTGTGAGTAACGTTCACCCCTCGGGCCGCCCGATGGGTACAGCATCGAGCAGGAGCGGCGGCTCGCCTGGGAGACCACCGTGCTCGTCGAGCCCTATGTTGTGAGTAACGTTCACCCCTCGGGCCGCCCGATGGGTACAGCATCGAGCAGGAGCGGCGGCTCGCCTGGGAGACCACCGTGCTCGTCGAGCCCTATGTTGTGAGTAACGTTCACCCCTCGGGCCGCCCGATGGGTACAGCATCGAGCAGGAGCGGCGGCTCGCCTGGGAGACCACCGTGCTCGTCGAGCCCTATGTTGTGAGTAACGTTCACCCCTCGGGCCGCCCGATGGGTACAGCATCGAGCAGGAGCAGCGGCTCGCCTGGGAGACCACCGTGCTCGTCGAGCCCTATGTTGTGAGTAACGTTCACCCCTCGGGCCGCCCGATGGGTACAGCATCGAGCAGGAGCGGCGGCTCGCCTGGGAGACCACCGTGCTCGTCGAGCCCTATGTTGTGAGTAACGTTCACCCCTCGGGCCGCCCGATGGGTACAGCATCGAGCAGGAGCGGCGGCTCGCCTGGGAGACCACCGTGCTCGTCGAGCCCTATGTTGTGAGTAACGTTCACCCCTCGGGCCGCCCGATGGGTACAGCATCGAGCAGGAGCAGCGGCTCGCCTGGGAGACCACCGTGCTCGTCGAGCCCTATGTTGTGAGTAACGTTCACCCCTCGGGCCGCCCGATGGGTACAGCATCGAGCAGGAGCGGCGGCTCGCCTGGGAGACCACCGTGCTCGTCGAGCCCTATGTTGTGAGTAACGTTCACCCCTCGGGCCGCCCGATGGGTACAGCATCGAGCAGGAGCGGCGGCTCGCTTGGGAGACCACCGTGCTCGTCGAGCCCTATGTTGTGAGTAACGTTCACCCCTCGGGCCGCCCGATGGGTACAGCATCGAGCAGGAGCAGCGGCTCGCCTGGGAGACCACCGTGCTCGTCGAGCCCTATGTTGTGAGTAACGTTCACCCCTCGGGCCGCCCGATGGGTACAGCATCGAGCAGGAGCGGTGGCTCGCCTGGGAGACCACCGTGCTCGTCGAGCCCTATGTTGTGAGTAACGTTCACCCCTCGGGCCGCCCGATGGGTACAGCATCGAGCAGGAGCAGCGGCTCGCCTGGGAGACCACCGTGCTCGTCGAGCCCTATGTTGTGAGTAACGTTCACCCCTCGGGCCGCCCGATGGGTACAGCATCGAGCAGGAGCGGTGGCTCGCCTGGGAGACCACCGTGCTCGTCGAGCCCTATGTTGTGAGTAACGTTCACCCCTCGGGCCGCCCGATGGGTACAGCATCGAGCAGGAGCGGCGGCTCGCCTGGGAGACCACCGTGCTCGTCGAGCCCTATGTTGTGAGTAACGTTCACCCCTCGGGCCGCCCGATGGGTACAGCATCGAGCAGGAGCAGCGGCTCGCCTGGGAGACCACCGTGCTCGTCGAGCCCTATGTTGTGAGTAACGTTCACCCCTCGGGCCGCCCGATGGGTACAGCATCGAGCAGGAGCGGCGGCTCGCCTGGGAGACCACCGTGCTCGTCGAGCCCTATGTTGTGAGTAACGTTCACCCCTCGGGCCGCCCGATGGGTACAGCATCGAGCAGGAGCGGCGGCTCGCTTGGGAGACCACCGTGCTCGTCGAGCCCTATGTTGTGAGTAACGTTCACCCCTCGGGCCGCCCGATGGGTACAGCATCGAGCAGGAGCAGCGGCTCGCCTGGGAGACCACCGTGCTCGTCGAGCCCTATGTTGTGAGTAACGTTCACCCCTCGGGCCGCCCGATGGGTACAGCATCGAGCAGGAGCGGTGGCTCGCCTGGGAGACCACCGTGCTCGTCGAGCCCTATGTTGTGAGTAACGTTCACCCCTCGGGCCGCCCGATGGGTACAGCATCGAGCAGGAGCAGCGGCTCGCCTGGGAGACCACCGTGCTCGTCGAGCCCTATGTTGTGAGTAACGTTCACCCCTCGGGCCGCCCGATGGGTACAGCATCGAGCAGGAGCGGTGGCTCGCCTGGGAGACCACCGTGCTCGTCGAGCCCTATGTTGTGAGTAACGTTCACCCCTCGGGCCGCCCGATGGGTACAGCATCGAGCAGGAGCGGCGGCTCGCCTGGGAGACCACCGTGCTCGTCGAGCCCTATGTTGTGAGTAACGTTCACCCCTCGGGCCGCCCGATGGGTACAGCATCGAGCAGGAGCAGCGGCTCGCCTGGGAGACCACCGTGCTCGTCGAGCCCTATGTTGTGAGTAACGTTCACCCCTCGGGCCGCCCGATGGGTACAGCATCGAGCAGGAGCGGCGGCTCGCCTGGGAGACCACCGTGCTCGTCGAGCCCTATGTTGTGAGTAACGTTCACCCCTCGGGCCGCCCGATGGGTACAGCATCGAGCAGGAGCGGCGGCTCGCTTGGGAGACCACCGTGCTCGTCGAGCCCTATGTTGTGAGTAACGTTCACCCCTCGGGCCGCCCGATGGGTACAGCATCGAGCAGGAGCGGCGGCTCGCCTGGGAGACCACCGTGCTCGTCGAGCCCTATGTTGTGAGTAACGTTCACCCCTCGGGCCGCCCGATGGGTACAGCATCGAGCAGGAGCGGCGGCTCGCCTGGGAGACCACCGTGCTCGTCGAGCCCTATGTTGTGAGTAACGTTCACCCCTCGGGCCGCCCGATGGGTACAGCATCGAGCAGGAGCGGCGGCTCGCCTGGGAGACCACCGTGCTCGTCGAGCCCTACGTTGTGAGTAACGTTCACCCCTCGGGCCGCCCGATGGGTACAGCATCGAGCAGGAGCGGCGGCTCGCCTGGGAGACCACCGTGCTCGTCGAGCCCTATGTTGTGAGTAACGTTCACCCCTCGGGCCGCCCGATGGGTACAGCATCGAGCAGGAGCGGCGGCTCGCCTGGGAGAACACCGTGCTCGTCGAGCCCTATGTTGTGAGTAACGTTCACCTCTCGGGCCGCCCGATGGGTACAGCATCGAGCAGGAGCGGCGGCTCGCCTGGGAGACCACCGTGCTCGTCGAGCCCTATGTTGTGAGTAACGTTCACCCCTCGGGCCGCCCGATGGGTACAGCATCGAGCAGGAGCGGCGGCTCGCCTGGGAGACCACCGTGCTCGTCGAGCCCTATGTTGTGAGTAACGTTCACCCCTCGGGCCGCCCGATGGGTACAGCATCGAGCAGGAGCGGCGGCTCGCCTGGGAGACCACCGTGCTCGTCGAGCCCTATGTTGTGAGTAACGTTCACCCCTCGGGCCGCCCGATGGGTACAGCATCGAGCAGGAGCGGCGGGTCGCCTGGGAGACCACCGTGCTCGTCGAGCCCTATGTTGTGAGTAACGTTCACCCCTCGGGCCGCCCGATGGGTACAGCATCGAGCAGGAGCGGCGGCTCGCCTGGGAGACCACCGTGCTCGTCGAGCCCTATGTTGTGAGTAACGTTCACCCCTCGGGCCGCCCGATGGGTACAGCATCGAGCAGGAGCGGCGGCTCGCCTGGGAGACCACCGTGCTCGTCGAGCCCTATGTTGTGAGTAACGTTCACCCCTCGGGCCGCCCGATGGGTACAGCATCGAGCAGGAGCGGCGGCTCGCTTGGGAGACCACCGTGCTCGTCGAGCCCTATGTTGTGAGTAACGTTCACCCCTCGGGCCGCCCGATGTGCAATGCAATGTACATTCGATTTCAACAGGATTTAGACCTTGTTCATTCCTTGTCACAAAATAAAATTCAGAAAAAAAATATATATGCTGGTACGAGGATACTAGTTCATTCAACCCTGTAAGGTTTTTTTTTAAAGTGAAAATTAGAAGTAGCTTTGCGCCCTGAAGACCTGGCAGAAGCCAGGTCTTCAGGGCCAGGGACCAACTTGACAATTATCACTTGACAATGACATTTGACCGATTTGACCATGCTTTATCGGTGGACATGTATCTTTTATGCTTGTAGCGACCTTCTTAAGTTAGTGGACACAAATCGTATGGTGAATTATCATTGTCAGATGAGAATTGTTTTAAACATCCTGCGCTACCCATTCCTGAAAGTCATTGAATGTAGCGCTCATATGCAATTTTTGATTAGTTGCCAGATGGGCGCGTGATCAAAGTGGGCGGAGAGCGGTTCGAAGCGCCAGAGGCGTTGTTCCAGCCTCACCTCATCAACGTCGAGGGCCAAGGGATCGCAGAGCTAGTGTTCAACACTATTCAGGTACTACTAGCGCCGTCTATTGACAAATAGGAGAACTGTATAAAGTGGATGGATTATCGTCCAACCGTTAACCGCAATTAATCATTCTCATCAACGTGGAGGGACGGTACACCAGCGATGTCTGTCGATAAGTAGCAATTGAAGCACAAGGGAACTACTTGCGCCATCTATTTACAAGTAGGAATTGAAATACATGGGTACTACTACCGCCATCTATCGACAAATAGGAATTTAAAAAAACACCTTTAGTGTAATAGATACATGAATGTAACTAAATATTAAAGAGAATAAACAGGGGAACGACAAGTTTGTTAACACATAAACCTGATAAAACACTACATAACTCTATGTAGTGTAGAATATTTGATAAGACTGCGAATATCTTGTTTGTATAGAGTGTTGACAGTTCTCTATGGCATTACAACATTAAAGGCGGCCATATTTAACGTTAACCGTTCCGTTATATGTGGTCGATTCAACTACTGCTAGTACCATTCAGGATAAATATGTCATACTGAACACATCATTGAGCCCGATTTAATTAAACTTGAATATAATTTATCCGTATCTAAGACCGAGTTGATAAGAATGCATTACGGTTGGGCTGCTAACTGATTAACGTTAGTATTTTAGGAAGTTGTTCGGAGACTCCTTAGCCACCATGTTTATAATGTGATGTATAGTAGTGGTATACAACTATTTTTACATTCACTTAAGAGTCCGCAGTAAGCTCGGCCGTATTTCACCTTCCCATACAAACGTAGTTACGCCTTCATTTTAAAACTACGTGTTGGATTGTGACGAAACTTTGCATATACAATGACGTGAGGTATATCTATGTCTGTAATTAGTTTATATGGTTCCAGCTTATAAAACAAATGTAATACAGCAAAAACAAGTTTTGTATGAAAAACTTAAATTCGCTGTATTTTTTTTACTATGGTATCTGAAGCTACATAGACTAATTACAGACATAGATATCCCTCATGTCATTGTACATGCAAAGTTTCGTTACAGTCCAACAAGTAGTTTTAAAATGAGAGCGTAACTACGTTTGTATGGAGAATCGAGCTTACTGCGAACGACACTTTTACATCGAAACCATATTGACGGGTTGGGCTTATCGCACCTAATTTTCATAATACCTTATTCACTAATTTCGCTAAATTTCAAATTACCCAGGGCTCATAATTTCCTAAAAATTAAACTGCCTCATTCCTAAGATACACAAATGTCATAATAACATTGACCTAAAACGTCTCATGTCCGAAATGTCTAAATTTTGAAATGTACATTTCCTTAAAATACCGAATGATAGAAACGACAAAATTTCTAAATAACCTAAACTGAAAACTCCAGAATGTCAAAATGCCACAGGTTCAAAACGCCTAAATTTTTGTACCAAGACTCATGAGCTCTTTTTTGAACCTGATATGTGAAAAAGTGCCCCTAAAATGTCCTATATTTTTGGGAAACTTGTCCGTTTTGTTACGGCCATAGGGTGTATTGAAAATGTAACCAAATTTATCAAATATATTTGGTACATTAATTTATTTAAAAAAAAGGAATGAACTCGTGAATCGTGATTCTGATCTGAGTGGATAAAAAAAAAACTTTTTCACTCACTAGCTCGGAAAGCCTAGTTTGTTTGATATCTATTAAGAAAAACGCTTCAATGTAAGTGGCCAGTACTTAAGAAGATAATAAAGCAAATTCTACATGATTTTAATCATCAATAGAAATTTAGGTATTCTGAAACTTGGTTGTTTTGAATATACGGTAATACTGCGATAAAGGTGTTGTGAATTTTGAGTCTTATGAGAATTAGACATTTTAAAATTCAGTCATATTGGGTATATGGTGTAATGAAGAAAAAATTTAGGCATTCTGGAATTTAGGTATTTTGACACTAAGTCATTTTGAGTTGTAGGAGTATTGGTAACAGGGTAAACTGAAATTTCGACGGAATGAGCCTAAAACATATTGACGAGTATGGAAAATGGAAAGGGTCTTCATATACCGTTTTATGATGTAAAAGTGAGACTAGTGGCGCCATCTAGCTTTAACTATCAATACCAAACACCCTTAGGGAAATAGGCGTGTTCAGCTGCGGGCGGAGAGGGCGGCTTCATGAGAGAGATTCGAGGCACAGCTAAGCTGAGTAAGGGATAGGGCAGTGGTTAGTATTGCGTTTTATTAAAGTGAAAAATAATATTTTCTCAAACATGCAATGAAATATTGACGTTGTGTTCTTCATAATGGGCTTCGAAGTGTCACGTTTCGGGCGCAGCGAGACGAGAGATCTGTAATGGCATTTCATTCATCTTTTTTAATTTCCATCCCACAATTTGTGGCGCAGCATCACGGCGTTCAGCCATGAAAATTGAAGTTTGATTTCTTGGAGTTATTTTTTATTTATTTCATTGCATGTTTGAGAAAAGCACTATACCTCGGCGTGAAAAAAGCCTCGCTTTACAGATAGGCGACTACTGAAACTGTATGGAGTCTACCCTTTCTATCCGTTTATGTATCCTACAGACTTCGTCATAGGCATGGTAGGGTACAATAGATTGGAAACGCGTAGGGATATGTCACTAGCATGCTACCTAGTCCGAGTTCTACGGGGTCTTATCTGCAACCCGGGTATATTGCAGCAGTTAGGTTTGGGTGTGCCGGGACGGGCACGCGGGGCGGAGGCTGCGGGCGGAGCCGAGCGGCAGAACCAACTTGCTTCGTAAAGCGCCTCTCAGTCAATAGTTGCTATATTGAAATAAATAAATTAACTATCCGGTTATATATCTACTTAACCGGCTGCCCCTTACTTCCCGGCCCTTGTAGTAATGTACTAATATATAGTAGTCAGCTTCACGGGGCTGCTAGCGCCATCTAGCTTTGAGTAGGTAAACAATACTAAATCTTCGTTATTAATTGTGTTTAGCTACTACAGCCCCTTTTACTGCTTTACATTTAATGCTAAACAAAAACGACTCATTTTGGCGAGAACGTGTACAATTAAAGGTCTGCTTGAACTGTATGTACATCGTAATCGTGGAACGGTAGAATATCGCAAAATTAGTTTTCGACTATACAGATTGGCGACTACTAGCGCCATCTATTGTCAAATAGAATAGTGTAAGACAACTGCGCCATTGGTGAAAGTTACCCATGAAAGAGTGGAGAACGTAAATAGACGTCATTTCCTCAACGGTAGGCTACCACAAGGCTGATAGTCGCTTAACCTTGTGAATAAAAGTACGTAACGTACCTCGTTAACTTTACATATAGGCTACTACTAGCGCCATCTAGATTGCCTTGAATGATAGATGGATAGATAAATCATTTATTTGGCAATTTGCAACAAAATAAAAACAAAGAAATACAGAAAAAAAAGAAACAGAAAAAAACAACAATAAAAGAACATATAAAACAATTGTGGTACGGAAATAGAATTATAAATTAAAATTACGGCATACTTGTGCGTTGCAAAATGCCAAAAAGGTACTGGCTCAGGTTTGCTTTGCTCGTGTGAGCTAGCACTGATATTCTGCCAGTACCTCGGGTCACGATGCAGGTGAAATATTACAAGAAAAATAATAATAAATAAATAAAGCTTGCAAATAATATCAAATAAATAAAATAGATCTGTGTGATAGGTGAGTACTAAAAATGACAAAATATAAGGTGTACTATGTGTCGACAAGGAGTGTATATATTATGAAAAAACGTGTGGTGAGATGTGTGATGTCCCTTAGAAGCACGCATATATTACAAAATCTGCAACCAAATAGCCATGAGGAATTCCTGCCACTTGCTTGTCCAAGAGAAATCTTTTAAATTTTAATTTAAAAGATTTTTTGGATGGTAATTGTCGAAGTGGCGGAGGAATGTTATTCCAGTAAAGGCAACCATCCTGTGGGGTGTACTTCTAAGATACATCGCCGTGTTGACCTAGTGCCATAATGTGAGTGAAAAGACGAGACCCTTATTTTTCTGAAGAGATAGTCAGGTTTTTGGTATTTAAGAACATCAAACAACAGTCGACGTGATGACATATTTAAAATGGAATTTTTATTAAGTTATGGTGTAATATGACTTCTGGGTGGGATACTATAGCAAAAACGACAACATGCGTTTTGTACACGCTGAACGAGACGACGCGTTTTAGCCAGTAAACGTGGTCCATAGATGATGTCTCCGTAATTTAATCTGGATAGAATCAGAGATTCACACAGCTACTCGTACCTGTTCGCTCAAAAGATTTCGGATTTGGTACAAGACCTTGAGCCGGAAAAAACAGAGTTTTACCAGATTTTTACGTGGCAAAATTTTTCGTTCAAAGCGTAACTGTCCATTATGATCCTCAGATTCCTAGCTTCCTCTACTCGTTCAATTTGTGTACCACCAATAGTTACTACTGGCATTCTACTTTGGGCAAAGGCGTAACTAAAGCTGACTTCCACGCCTCGGGCACCTCCCCGGTCAATATAGATTTGTTAATGATAGCAGTTATTACTGACAAGGTCCATGGAAGCGTAAGCAATATCATATCCCTCCCGATCCCGTCGATACCAAGGGCATTGGTTGAGATAGACAGTATAATTTTACCCACAACGTGCTCATTCACCAGTTTTAATGTAAAAGACGCATCACAAAATCTATGGAACTCGAAAAACGTCAACGATGATAATGAAACCTTATCACCACCAGGTACATTTAGAAAACTAAGATATGAATGAACTGTACTCAATGTTTTTATGTCCATTACTTTTTTTTTCATCGAATTCCATCCGATTATCATCGGTGATAAATAGTTGAAACTACTGTCATATACTGACTACTTCAAATGCCTCAACTTCCATACTATTTTCTCCAATAAAACTTTATTACTCAAGGTAAAGAGGTCATAGTATGGTTGTAGTCATTCCTGATATTTCCCGATTTGTATGGGAAATGTCCGGGGACTCGGTGTATTCTCCATAGAGACCGGGAATATTGCCGGGAAAGGCCCTTCACAATGCGGTTATCATTATTATCGATTATCAACTATGCGTGTACACACACATCACAAACAAATAATATGACTGTGTTATTATTGTGTGTTAATATTTGAATTGACGTTATCTCTTTTTGTTCTAAATTTTAATATGATTTAATAGTTTCCCTGATAATGACACAAGTAATAAATAAGTAAATGTATGTTAATTGTTTCTATATTTCCATTGCAGGCTGCAGACATAGACATGCGCCACGAACTATACAAACATATAGTGCTGTCCGGAGGCTCCACGATGTACCCGGGGCTCCCCTCGCGGCTCGAGCGCGAGATCAAGCAGTTGTACCTCGAGCGAGTGCTGAAGAACGACACGGACAAGCTCGCGGTTAGTAAAACGACAAATTTGATTGTTTCTTGACAGGATTACAAAAACAAACAGGATGTGTTATGATTGAGGGACTTACAACTATACTTATGCCACCAAGGAGTCATTGTAGGATTAGAACGTTTATTGACACGGGAACTCGGGTAAATGTGCGAGTGACTGAAGGTTTACCCAATTTGCCGCAAGATGTCGCTGTTACATCCGCGGCGATTTCTGCTTCGCGCTGTTAAGATTTTTCCTGATTCAATGGCGCTCCTCGAACAAATTCTTGCAGTTATCGCTTCTCGGCCTTTTGGCTAAGATCAAAGTGTAGTATCTGTTCTTTTCAGCTTAATATCTGAAAGTTCCCTCATTGAGGGACCAGTATATTAATCTGATTTTTGTAAACCGACGGGATGTTCGGGGCTCGCTCCACTCCCGTCACGGGTCGGCCCGGCATTGCAGTGCCGCCGGGATTGGCCCACAAAATACATTTGAAAACTTTTCGATTCAATAGAAAGCGGGGTTTATTGATGACGTTATCATCACATGTGTTGGTGAGTTGGTAGACTAGTCATTGAATTAAAGCTTGTTCTTGTTAACTTAGGAGACTTGAGTTGTCTAGACTCGAGTCTTCTGTACTCGACTCAAGTGTTTTGTTACGCTAGAGCTTTGGAAAACTAAGTTATTATTAGAACAACTCAACTGGACTTGTAGGAGTCTTGAGATTACGCGACCTACTTAGTAAAGTAGTGTAGAAACCAGTTTTTGTTTTTAATTATGTCTGTTTATGTCTTAACATTTAGGGTAGCGCGTAGTGATTCTCGGTAGTGAATCTGTTAACACTTTCGCAACCGGACTAAAAATTGAACAATACACCAGAAACCGACAGAACTCGCTAGACGTGTAGGTTCATACTACTGGCCGCCTAGCGGGCTGAGCCGGCATCTGAGCAAACATTACGAGTGCCTACAAGGCGGGTTCTTGGTTGCGAATGTGTTAAGAGGTAAAATAGTGCGCCAACACATGAATCCTACAATAGTTTATTGGCTCTGCAGCTCTGGAATACACTGCCCCCAATTATTTATGGAAACAATACCCATACAACCCATTGAGCTATTGCAATAGGAGCACATCTGCTCGTCGAACGTCGAACTCCATAGAACGTTTAGTTACCCAATGCGCCGCTAGATGTCGCTGTTACGTCCGAGGCGATTTCTGCTTCGCGCTGTTAAGATTTTTCCTGGTTTAGTGACCCTCTCGGTGTACCATTGTGAAATCATACTTACCTGGCATAGAGGATACCGTGATCATGAAGGCGGTTCCCCCAGGGCGAGACTCTCCCATTGCACTGCGGTTGGGTTGACCCTTGCGATTATCCCTAATGTGGATAACTCGGATGCGTAATTTTTGGTAGTGGGGACTGCGTACGCGCTGTCCCCCTTGTAATCTTTATTTAATTCGTAATCCGAGAGTTGACATACTCAATAAGCCCAGTCATACCTTAAGATTTCAAGGAAAGCGTGTTAGCGTTAGTTGAATCGACACTTGGTTATTTTAACGGGTTAGGTTCGTAAGGACTAGATTGCATAACGACTCTATAAGCGTCTTAGTTGCATAAGGTCTTGGTAAGCGGAATGTCTTTTTTGCAGAATGCCCTAGTGAGTAGAATGTCTTAGTTATTCGATCGACAACTATAGCATAACGCCCGAAGTTGCAAAATGACTAATAGAGTTTACGTCCAAGTTATGTCTTGGTAGTAAAACGACGCATAAGGAAAAGTGTCTGGATAGCATATGGTCTTGGTAGCAAAACGTAAAATGATTCGATAAACATTATTTACTTTAATAATATGATTGAAAGATAAAACTCAATTGACAGTTAAGATTGTTGAACAATAAGTACATTATCTTTGATTTTAAGTGGCCAGCAACTCGACTTTGAAGTTTCTTTATCAAAGTGTTCCTTCACAAACTACGTTTGAGTTTTTCTTGTCATTCAACCATCTAGTCGTTATGCCATTTAGACGTTATTAATGTTTGACGATATGCCTACCTAGTCGTTTTGCTATTACAACATTTTGATATTAGGGCGTTATACAAACAAGACGTAATAGAACTAAGTCCAATCTTAAACCCGGGCATTCTACTATTAAGACGTTTGTACAATTAGACATTAGCTACCAAGACCTTATGCAACTAAGACGTTTTGCTTATAGAGTCGTTATGCAATCTAGTCCTTACGAACCTAACCCATTTTAACAGGCTGATGTGCATGTGTTCAAAATGGAACAGTCGAGTAACATAATTGTATATTGTACTCTAAAATATTATGTGGGTGTAGATATTTATGATCGGCGGTGATAGATATTGGAGAATTCGACAGTAAGAAGACTTACCGTTTACCTCATAGATAAAAATTACTATTATAAATATAAATATTACTTCGTGGCGGCTTCTTTTCTACTTTATTATATCAGGGTTATTATTGGAGCGTTTCAACCGCCTCTCTTTCGTGGACATATTTTTGAAGTATTGAGCGTAGATTTTGATGCCGTTCCCGGATACTTGTTACCTGGCCGGTAAACTTAGATACTTAACTAGAAACGAAATCGAAATGTGCAGTCACTTCTATTACAATGTAACCACGAAAGTGATTTGGAACAAACGCTTGAACCCATCAAATGGATTGATATCTTCTGCCAGTGGTACTGCTACTATCATTAGTGATTCGCGATTTCGCTTGTGAGCCATTGCCTCCTAGCTAGTTCCGTAACAGAGCGGAAGAATGCTTTTACGCCGCAGTACACAGCGAGGTTTCGAATGGGTTAAAAACGAATTCATAATTTTCCTTATTAATGTGGGTATGTGGGGGATGTGACCCTGCCTACGAAGTAAGAGGTCCTGGGTTCAAATCCCGGTAAGGGCATTTATTTGTGTGACGAGCACTGAATATTTGTTCCTGGGTCATGGATTTTTTCTATGTATTTAAGTATTTATTTATCTATAATAAGTATGTTTGTCGTCGTCTAATACCCATAGTACAAGCTTTGCTTAGTTTGATCCAGGTCGATTTGTGTGAGATTGTCAGAAAATATAATATAATTTTTAAGTGTTACAATCCAACACGTAGTTTTAAAATGAGAGCGTAACTACGTAATCGAGCTTACTGCGGACTCTTAAGTCTACGAGGAAGCATTATTGTTGATAGGAGGAGCGCTAGGAGTGGCGCCAGTCTTCGTGGACTGACCGATTTAAATTACAAGTGCCATGACTCATGCTATTTTAGCTATCTAGTATTCCACATCTCTCATATTTGTTAGGTATTGAGGTTAAGGAACGGAGATTAAAGCTGGTTTTCCACCAGAGGGGCGAGACGAGACAAGGCGAGACGAGACTAGGCAAGACGAGAATTGAAATTCGTATGGGACTTACTACCTATTTCCACCGCGCGCGCGCGCGCTCAGTGCAAAAAGGTAGTAAATCCCATACGAATTTCAATTCTCGTCTCGCCTCGTCTCGTCTCGCCCTCCGGTGGAAAACCAGCTTAACACACGGGCATGGTCTGTTGCTGACTGACTTTATTTGTTCTCGCTAAGCTATACATACATAGACAGCTAGGTAGGTACTTATAGATACTATGCACGCCTGCGTAAACTACCTAGACGCTACAAGTATAGCTGCGTACTCATATTCATTCTAACCAGAGGCCGGAATTCTCGTGGCACGTTCGAGCTGTCATAGGGACTTCTCATTTATCGACTTCCGATATTAATATTATATCGATACATTTGACTGTAAAAGAAGTAATGTAAATCTAGATAATTTTGAAAAAAATATGACTACCTATCTATTTCATTTATTATAAACTAATGTTGAAACACTTGTTAGCACTAAAACAGACTTTGAACTGTTCACTGAACTGAACTGATTAAATGTGACAATGATGTTAACTTGTCATTCTTTTCGTTTGGTTGCATATATATTTAGCGATAAGACCGCCCGTTGTTTACCTCTACTTTCAATCTTCTTTAATATGTTGTGTTATATAATGTATCGATATAATATGAATATCGGAAGTCGATAAATGAGAAGTCCCTATGATTAGCTCGAAAGCGCCAAGAGAATTCCGGCCTCTGATTCTAACATACCTAACACTATTGTATACAATGTAATAACGTCAACCCCTGTTTGCAGAAATTCAAGATCCGCATCGAGGACCCCCCGCGGCGCAAGGACATGGTGTTCATAGGAGGCGCCGTGCTCGCCGAGGTCTGCAAGAACCGCGACAACTTCTGGCTCTCCCGCGCGGAGTACCAGGAGCAGGTGAGCTTACCACCAGGGCCGTAAAGCGGCCTAATACATAAAAGTGGCTCTGCAGTGCAGCACTCTCGAGCCTGTCTTTTATCGTAGTTGGATACAAACTTTCATCCCCCATTAGTTTTTATTTCCGGGATAAAAACTATCCTATGTCCTTCCCCGCGACTCAAACTATCTCCATACCAAATTGCATCTCAATCGGTTCAGCGGTTTAAGCGTGAAGAGGTAACAAACAGACAGACACACTTTCGTATTTATAATATAAGTATGGAGTGACTTCACAGAAAAATTATATATAATTACCGCACCTGCTCACAACATTTCACGATAATCGGTTGAGGAGAACAGACAAACGATTTTCGGCTTCGTTCGCTTCGCTCCCTCGTGCGGTAATCTTGTCGCTACGGGAAGCGCATAGCATTAGTTTTCGCAGTTACTAGTGTAGGAAACAACTAGCAGCGGCTATATCAGTGCTCTGCTGTGCCTTAAGTGTAAAAAGGTTAAAGTCGAATTTATCCAAATGGGGACTATGCGAGCTTTCATGTTTCTTTTGTTGACCTGTGATAAATCGCACCGAGTATTAGCCTAGCTAGCATGTTCAGACGGAGGGAATGTGATATTATTGCGTTTTATTTGTGTGATATTGTACGGGCTAGCAACCGTTGCCCATAATATACTTCACCTGTATTTATTCCTTTTATTTCTATTCCAGGGTCTAGCGTGCCTAAGGAAGCTGGGGCCACGCGCAAGTTAATCTAATAATTGTGACATTATATTAATATTGTAAAAATGTATGATTCCCTAATACTATATTATTATGATTTCAATGTTACGTAAGATATATTAACTGTATTATTTTGTATAAGAGATTAATTCCAATTATGTGAACACGATTTAAACATTTCTAAAAACGATATGTGGTTAAAAAAATTCAAACAATTTCACATAATGTAGGGTAGACCGGAGACAATTGAAACAATTTGCCTTTAACCGCCTTGATAATAATGTAATAAAGAGAATGGGGCAGTATGGTCCAATTGACCTCACATGACTGTCAATTGAAACACTATGTGAGGTCAATTGAAACACTCTAATATCTTCGGCACAATGAAAGTACTTATATCTTTTTCACCACTACCACGGCATACAATGAGCTCATCAAAAGTTCGCAAGCATATCATAAACATACTTAATTTATGAGCTGATATGAAAATCTCGATAAAACGCGCGTGTAAAAAAAAGTATACGACTTTTAGTTTTCTTTGTTCCTGCTACCCTATACATTTAGCTTAACTAAAGTAGTTTTAATGCAATTATAATATGTAACGATATAGAATTGCAGAAAACAAGCAAAATAATGTTTCGTACAAAAGTGCTTTTTTCAACTATAACAATGTTTCAATCATAACCATTCCGTGTACCTACCCTGTGCTGTGACAAAGAGTGTTGCAAACGGCGGGATGTAAAATGAAATAATAGACGCAATAAATAATCAGTTTGAATTGTTTTACTAAACAAAAAAATTGCGATATGTCAAAATAAATTTTAAAAAAGTCGCTTTTCTCTGTCTCATATATATTTTTGCAGTGGCCGATCCCTTTACTTTTACTCTTTACTTTGAAATCAGTGCCTGTTCGATAAAAAAAGCTTACATGAGGTTTGACACAGACTGCAAAAGGTGATTCAAATGTAATCTGTACCTACATGAACGAATTATTTTAAGTTTTTCAGTTTTTATTGAAGGCGGTTCTTTTTTTATTTAAAATTATTTTTAGTGATTGACATTCATGATCAAAATTCTCTTTAGTGAATGTATTTTGTATTATTATTGAGTAGTTTCAGTAGCTTTCTATGGTTTCCATCATCAGCTCATCGTCACAATCACTAAATGATTATTTTCGAGAACAGTTGCACGAGTTACTAACCATTTGTTTTATTGTATACAGACATACGGGTCAAACTGACATCCTGCTTTTTTTGAAGTCTGTTAATAACCATTTGTTATATACAAGAACCTCCAGAATGTAAAAAATACTTTTCTGAAAACCACATCATAATGTTCTAATCTGGGAACCTAAAAAACGTAATAATTCCATAATCTATAAACAAGGTCAAAAACTACACAAATAATAGTGAACATTAATAAACACACTACACAAATAATGCATCAAATACAGAACCTCCTTAATATATTTTCAAGTCGGTTACTTTTGGGGACGATTAAAACGCGAGGACGATTGAAACGTTTCAATCGTCCACAAGCAAGTTGTTTCTACCGACCCCACACCACGGTTTTAACTTCAAAGTCAAATATTCCATATAAAAAAAGACTCCAACGCTGATCAACGGCAATTATAAACATTCGTTTATTCCTAACTATAATACCAAAATAATTTGATCTGTCAAAATACAAAAGTAAACATAGTTATAAGAAAATATACGACAGCACAAATACCTTATTTAACGCGAAAAACTTGTTTCAATCATGACGTGTTTCTATTGTCCCCGGTCTACCCTACTTAGCAGATTTAATAAGATGCGGAATTAAACACAAGACATTGAGAATTTTAATAAAGACTGTTATTTTTCTGCATTTATTGTATTAAAATTATAAATTTATGGTCTATGATGTGATGTGACATACTTTTTTTCACAAATACGCAATCGTGTATAGTCTAAATAAATAAGAAAGAGTAATTCGGTTTTTACTTACTTAACCTGCTTAACCTTTTCCTAAGTTATCTAACCGAAAATAAAAATAAACTAACAATGTGTATTGCTAAAGATTTGAGCGGCTTCGCATACATTTTTGTGTAATACGTGGGACCCGCGCGGGCAGGTAGTAAATTACAAAGAGCAAACTCTACTACATGACCTTACATATTAGATAAGTCACATATCTTGAATGGAGCCACTGTTTGTGTGTTTATGCTGTCCTTCTCTAGCAAGTAGGATGTAGTAAGTGTGAGAGAGGAAAATCCTTTATGTCGGGCGTAGAGGCGATCACACACTACACTAGTACTGACATGATAACGAACATATAATTCTGGTGGAGCTCTTGTCTAAATATCACGGAGCGAGTCTAACTCGGTTCGTAAACTGCGAGGCAAGGGGGCCAACCACCACGCAACACTTCCCTAAATTAGAGTAATGGGGCACTGTAGAATATTACTCTAGCGACAAGAGCCTAGCTTTTAGGATTAACCCATTGACCGCCACTGACTTAAACTCTAGTTCGCCACTGTTGCCACCCACCTGCCACCGACGTCATGCGAAGTCCAAGACTTGCGTGGTCCCTTGCCTTGGTCTTACAATAATAACGAAACATAATAAAATAAAAATAAAGAGTTTATTCTATGAAGTTAAAATGCTCGTGTGGCTGTTTGACCGATTGCCTTGGTCTTCGACGAAGATTTTACTTTATGGACTAGAGCATAAAAAGCGACTTTATATCGCCCACGCACAGCATAAAGACGAACTTTTAGAGCATGAGAAATGAAAAAACCATTAAGTGAGTATGAGCGGACCCGGGACTGCCTAATGGCGCGGGGCGCTGCACGCCGGACGGCCGCCGGAACAGCGGCGCTATCACGAAGATGATCGAAACTCGAAGTTCGTATACATGCATCCTTGTCACTCGAGTAATGTGAGTGCGATAGAGATGGATATTGCGCGTGTTCGGGTCGTATTGTCATATTGATCAATGTTATTGCAGAATTCCGGAAACTGAATTTTATTTACAATATTAGGGGGAGGGGGGTATTGCCAATATTACCGTGTGTTTGCGAGTGGTATTGCAATACTTTGAGCCTGTTTTTGTTAGTAAATATTGGCAATAATATCGTCAACTTTAGTTTACCAATAATATAGTGTGTGTGTGGCTAGCCTAAGGGAGGGTTGCACCTATTTACGATTACAGACAGATCAAGGCAGCTGTCATTCCATAGAAACTTGATAGACGTTCCATACATTTCATGGACCTATAATAATCGGGACAAGCTATGGTAGTAATAATACCACGTCCGAACGAGATGGTAGCATACATATCTCGGTAAGTGTGACAAAAAGGGATATATCATTTGTTGTCCTTGTCATAGTCCCACTTTTATTATTTGTCACAACTGATTTAGTACGAAGTTGTGGCAAATTAACCATTACCCGCCCAAATTAAGTAGGTTGTTTATGTTAAGCCGTGAGGTGAGTCAGTTTAAAACGTTTAAAAACATATAGTTGCCAGTAAAAAAAGATTGTTGGTTTTATTTTTTACTTAGCAAGAATCAACAATTCTGTCGTCAACAGCTGTCATTCAACTCCAACCAAAGAATATAATAAGTATATTTGTTGGCAACTTAACAGTAAAATTTATATTTTTGTTCCGTATTTTTCTATATAAAACTAACTTGCAGCGGCCTGAGCACACTAGCAAAATGACGACTTTTATGCACATGTTTTATGTCCACAACCGACGTATAAAATTTTACCGTCATGAGCTAACATGGTATACCGTCATCTACGTAAAATGTGACCATTTATATGTCTTGCACATAAAACTATTTTTTTTACGTCAAATGCTAACATGCTCTTGATTTTGGCACATAAAACGTGACGATATGAACCGTTGACGGACGAAACTTTATGTAGGTCACTCGAGACCCCAGATAAATTTTAACACTATGAAAACGATACAATTGGCCGCAGGATATTTGTCAAATTTCTGTCACAACACACGGTTTCAGTTTCAAAACTTAAAACATATTATTATTCGTTTGCTGTTTGGATTGATTACTTTTCTACGACTTTTCGCTTGACCATTGGAGTTTGATATCGCATTTTAATCGTACCCCGTGTTTACGTATTTTGGACCTGACTGTTTCGCACCGGAACTTACAAGGTAATTTTATTTTATTTAAAAGGCCTTCAAATACATACATATATATATATATATATATAATATGCGCATCTTTAAGAAACCTGACCAACTCCTACATTGATCCTTGCTCCTACCTTACATCAGTTACCAAATATCTCCGCACGCCGACAAACAGGCAAGGAAGTTGCACCGGCGTCAAATACGCGATGCCTCCAACCCTTTCGAGTGGCCGGAGCCGGAATTTCGACACATACGATTATAACAGAACTTAATACAAGAGTACAACGATTTAGTAGCAGTGCAGTGCTTATCATTACCCTTTAATTAAGTAGTATTATATTGGGTCTCTAACCATAGACTACGATTGAACAAATGAAATGAATGTAATAATTGGTAGAAATTCGGTTGTACATATTGGGTACACTAAACTCCTTTTTCCTACATATATTTTACGCTATGGCATAAATATATGTTGCGATATTATCATGTTATAAATATATATATATTGTTTTAGTAGATGATTGTTTATCATGTTAGCTAAATAACGTAAAAATGGGCACAATCGTAAAGTTATACGTTCGAACATAAATATATGGCCGATTAGTGTGCTAGCCCGGCAGTCAGTCAGTTTTCCGGTTTTTTTTTCATTAATATGTTAAACGTCAAATCAGACGTCAAAACTTCTGTCTTGTCTTTGGCAAATGGTCTGTGGGCTGGCAACACTGCACTGCACGCCGGCGTCATGGGCTCGGCTCGCGTGGTTTATGAAGAAAATCGTTTATTTCGTGTATACGTATAGATAGTACAAGTTAAAGTTATAAAATATTATTGAATTTATAGTAATAAGTTGCTGAGCTTGAAATGGGAAAACCAGGTAAGTCAATTTCACATTATATTTTTGACACGTAGGGCTCATGCGTGCGCGGTGATATCCACGCCGTTTTAATCTTAATTCCTTATTGTTCTATTACGTTATAATCGCTTAAATACGCGAATTTTGATCTCTTCAAATAATTACGACTTGCATTGTATCAAACTTGAAATTTATATAAATATATGCGCGGTTTTTAGGTTAGGTTTTGACCATGTTCTTCACATTTCTTGACTTGTGTTGAATTTGCACCAGTTTTCAATTGTATTTGTAGGTTTACTTTTGCTCACTTATTGTGTACTATTCTCGGCACGTTGTAATGATTTTGTCCACTTTAAATTATGGTTTTTTGACACCCACGTGTGGATTGGCGTCTTATCAAAAGCGACCGGCAGGCATTAGATTACCTCATTTTGGTTTGGGTGCCTGCGCACACGTGTGGCGTATATCATATTAAATGTAAAAAAAAAATAGTTTATCAAGGCCCTTTGAATTGTGTACCACGGTGATTGTAGAACAGTATGATTTTTATTACCATGCTGCTTTTGTAATAAAACAGCGTACACTAGTGACGTAGTTCTATTATTAATCGTAGTTGTTTTTATAGAAATTATATTTTAGATTTCTCACTTGAAAACGGAAGTGAGCGATCTCTGACTACCCCTCTGGGAAACAAGTTAATTAATGTGTATTTTTACTTATTTGCAGTTGTTTTGTCCCACTTTATCAATCACCCACGCCACGCCACGCCCACGTGCCCTTGTGCGTTGGCTAATCATCAATCATTAAACACAACTCATTGATTGTAAATAATAAAAAAGATAAATTGTTAACATACAATAAACATGAAACCCTAAATGATGATCAGTGGTCCCTCTAATCTTGACCTAATCGTGAAGACTATATCCACTTACCCACTTCTGAACACTAACTTTCAATCCAGCCCCCGTCTTGGCCTTTACAAACTTCACATAATAAGGGTTGCCTTTCAGAGTTCAACGGAGGCCGCGGCGGTGGACGCGGGGGCTTCGGCGGCGGCCGTGGAGGCCGCGGCGGCGGTCGGGGCGGGTTTGGAGGCGGGGGCAGGGGAGGCTTTGGAGGCGGAGACAGAGGCCGAGGCGGGTTCGAGAAGCGCGGTGGCGGCCGCGGGTTCGCAGGGCGTGGGGGTGGTGGTGAGTAATATTTGTTTTTATTCATAGGTTACTGAGTCTGTATTAGGTGTCAAATTGGACCCTGGGCTCGTTTAGGGCACAACCGGGAATAACACTAGGAGTGTGATGAATAGGTTAGAGTCAAATGATTAACAGTTTGCTACCCGCTGGCTCTCCGGAAGGCTCTCCTAATTTAAAATATAATTTAATTTGGATAGTAGAGAGTCTAACTCGCCAACTCAAAGACCAAATGAGTTCTTATTTTTTCTGTGATGTATTTTTTATGTGGTTCCATTTCACTACCAATGTAGTAAATGCCATGAAACAACAAAGCTAACAAGCATGCAAAGTCCTCGCACGCCTTACTTTTGTGCAGTGCAACTTTAATATCAGAACAAAGATTTGTACAGATACTAATTAGAAGAGAAAAAGTCTGAGATTCGTAGCTTTGTAAGTATGTACATATGTCATGTACAAAAATTTGTTTGCCTGTGTACAGTATAGACTTTCCAGATCGACTAGGCTATATTTTATGCAAGTTTTCCTGTAACAAGAGGACAATAAAAGAAAATTTATATTTACACAACAAAATGATTAGGAATCATATTGATGATCAGTGGTCCTCTAAAATAAATAAAATAAAAAAGCCTTTTATTTCCAAATTTGCCATTGTTAAATTAGAAGTTTTTCCGTATTGGTTAGTAAATTCCATATAGTTAGTGGTTAGTGTTGTTTATGTATGTTTTCTTTATAGCCTTTATTGCTGAGACTAAAACGGTATTACATTGGACCCCTCTTCGAGTGTAGGCCTCCTCCAACTCTCTCAAGCTTCCGCTTTGTTTAGCCAGTCTTTACCTGCATTTTCTTTTATGTCTTCTAGCCATGTGGATGTTGTGAAGGGACGCCCGGCCGGAAACAGGCGGGCTGTCGATCGGTTTGTGCGTTCATTCAGCCCTATTCCCTAGGGTTGGAGCCTTAGGTTACTGTCCCGGTGGTGTTCCCACTTCACACTCTTCCATTCTTCTCGTTTTCCTGCAGAACAGGACATCTTAAAGGCTGACATCCCTCAATTCCCTCTCCTCTAACACATCTTTATCGTATCATCTAGCCATAGTTTATATGGCTTTCCCACTTTCCTTTTGCCAATAGGGCCTCTCCATTTCGTTGCCATCTATTGTCCATCTATTGTCTTTGTATTGTCAGTGGTCCTGCTAACCTCGACCTATTCATAAAGACCATGTCCACTTACCCACAGTGAGTTCACAACACAACCTCGACATCAGCGAGCCAACTTCCGGTTCTGACATCTGTCTTTGATATTTGTATTGACAGGCCGAGGCCGCGGGGCACCCAGAGGTGGCGGTGGCGGCTTCAAGGGAGGCAAGCAGGTTATCATCGAGCCTCACAGGTCAGTGCATTGTATTTATTTGTTCCAGAGATGCTAGGATTCAATAGGGAACGGTGTACAGTTGAGTCATAAAAAAGTAAAAGTCTGTTCCCAAAGGTTTAACCTTTTCGCCGCCACAGTAGATACCGTAAGTTGTCTCACACGCCAAAAGGTCAGTTTTGACGAAGACTATTTACAGCTGCAGTGACCAGCAAACCGTTTACACGGTGCCTTTTCAGTCCCAGTCATTAGCTCGCCGGCGCCGCCACAACCGACGGTCCTAGTTTTTGCGCCAGACTTTCTACGCTAAGATCACCATCATTTAAAATGAACTCAGGAGCTCTGAAGTTGAAAAGGCAATGAATAACCAAACTATCCGCGTTATTACGAGAGGCGCTGATTAATATGTTGGAGGAAGAAATAAATAAGGAGAGACGAATTTGGGTAAGAAAATGGATCAGTGACAGATATGCTAATGGAGCCTCAGCTTTGATTTTGAAACAGTTAAGATTGGAAGATCCCTCACAGAACGGGTTGGCGTTACGACTAACTACTGAACATTTTGACGAACTACTTTCTCTCATCGAAAACTCTGTTCAGCGTCAGACACTATGATGAGAGATGCTTTACCGGCAAAAAAAAGCTGGAATTAACATTGACTTTGTTTTCGCTGGTTTCGGCGCCAATTTACCCGAAGAATGTACGCCCTATTTACTTTACGGCACGGAGGCGTGCTAGCGACTGGCAGCGTAGTGTTTACACGAGTCCGAAAAATAGGCGCGGGGGCAGCGAGAGACGCGGGCGGAGGCCGCTGGCGCCGAAAAATAGACTCGTGTTCTATTCCGTGCCAGCGCTGGCATGCAGCGAAAAAATGGCACCGAAAGTGTTTATGCGCTGCCTTTTTTAGGCGGCGTAATTTAGGCGGCTGTAAATAGTCTTTGTCTATATCGACCTAAAGTCTTAGTAGCAAAGGGCTGAAAATAACTTACTTGACAGCACGTTATCTCAGCAAACCAATCGTCACATATTTTTGATAACTTTGCCCTGCATTTAGAGCTTATACCTAGGGCAGCAAAGCTCAAGTGCTGCTCACAGTCCTGGAGGCTTTGCAAAGGTTCTTCACTTTAAGAGTGTTGGGACCTTTGCAAGGACTACCAAGTTGTGATCTTAAAGCCAAACATGTGTCCATCCATGAGTTAATTATGAATGAAAATGGTAAAATCCCACTGTTTGTCGTGTAGGTAAATCATGAATTACTCTGAAATGATGTTTTCTACAATACTTTCGTTCTTCTGAATGCGAACGCTTGAAGCTACTTTTGTATCTGATCACTAAAAATCCGAATGCTGAATGATTGTCGATGACTTCCTTTTATTCATTCTCATTTTTCATCATAGACACGCGGGAGTATTCATCGCCAGAGGCAAGGAAGATGCGCTGGTTACAAAGAATCTCGTGCCCGGCTCTGAAGTTTATGGAGAAAAGAGGATATCAGTAGAGGTTAGTACAGCATTGAATAATAATTATTTTTTGTAAGCCCAAAGTGTAGAAGATTAAAACTATTCTGTATAAAAATAAGAAAACTGTTAAAATTCATTCCCATGTAAAACTGGAACATGGATCTCTTCTTTGGTAGAAAAAATAAAGAGTCAAATAAGATCATAATAGTAGTTTGACAGAGAGCCATACAAAATTCTCAGGAAAATTGTTACATACATACATAAAGTCGCCGTCAATGGAATTTGCTAACTATGTAAACAAACCGGCATATTGAAATTGTCTTTCACTATGGCAGCTTGTTTACATAGTTATCAAATTCCATTGACGGCGACTCTAGATACATACATATGTATGTACATCGCCTCTATCCCTAAAAGGGGTAGGCAGAGCACATGAAACGTGTTATCCAGTACCACTTTTAGCATAAATGTGTTTATAAAAGATCGACAAAATGTGATATCGAAGTGACAGAGTAGCCCATCGCCCACAACACACTTCAACCGTGTTCCCTTAGTCGACTTACGAAACCCACAGGAAGAAAGGGGGTGGTGCTATTCTAATCCCGACACTACACAGGGAAAATTGCTACATGGTATTTTAAATGATGATCAGTGGTCCCTCTAATCTTGACCTATTCATGAAGACTATGTCCACTTACCCACTTCTGATGTACAGCCAAAAATAAAAATATTTGTCTTGCTCTTTGCTAGCATTAAACTTAATCAACTCTTTTTAGACCGATGGAGAGAAGGTGGAATACAGAGTATGGAACCCATTCCGATCGAAGCTGGCAGCGGCTATCATGGGTGGTGTGGACGCTATACACATGCCTCCGGGCTCCAGGGTGCTGTATCTGGGGGCTGCGAGTGGGACCACCGTCAGCCATGTCTCCGACGTTGTTGGACCAGTAATTTACTTTTTGCCACTTATAGTATAACTTCCTATAGTGATCATTAAAATATCAGAATTTCTTACCGTCCGCGTGCAAGCAGCGGCGAGGAATGAATGACACGCGAGGACTAGGGTTGCAGAGGTGATATGGCTCCTTCACACAGTGACGGCGGAGGACAGGGACGCAGTTATGCGTAGGAATGCGATGGAAGTATGTCTTTCCCCGTCCAGCGCAAAGTTGCGTCTACGATGGTCCGTGTGGAGCAAGCTTTAGAGGGGTTCGACGGGGTGTACGGGACGCGAATGGACACTTCACAGACGCCTTATGTGGCGCGTACTGTGCTTGCTTGGTTAGATAAATAAACTTTATTCTGAGCTCCGCCAAGACTTCAATTCGCGGTGGACGCAGCAGCGGCAGCGCCATACGTAGAAGTGAGAGATCAAAGCGGGCCCTTTCGCTCTACAAGATATCTATAAGAATAAAGAGATAATATAAGCCTTTCTTTTTTCCATATCTGGTACATATGTAGATTTTACAAGGTTTAGGTAACATTAATTAATATGGATCCCTAACTGGGTATAGGCCTCCCCCAGCTCTTTCTAACGTTCTCTGTCTCTTCCTTTTTCCATCCAGTATTTGCTTGGTCTGCCGACTTTCCTTTTGGCGACTCGGTTTTTCCATACAGTAGCCTTTATGGTCCATCTGTCGTCGGAGATACGTGAGACGTGCCCTGCCCATTGCCATTTCATTTTCAGTGCATGAGTTAGTGTGTCAGTTACCTTCGTTCTTTTCCTGATAATGTCACTTCTTATTTTGTGTATTTTCCTTATTTTTAAGATGCTCCGTTCCATGCTCCTTTGACATGCCCTAATTTTGGATTTGGTTCTGGTCGTGTGCACCCATGTTTGGCATCCATACGTCAGACAAGGCAGTATGCAGGTGTCCATGATTATTTTCTTCATGCTTAGATTATAATTTCCATGTTGTGTTTATACGTCTTTCAGTTTCATCTTCATGTCTTGTTTTATTGAATGATATTTGTAAGATATCTATAATGATGAAATAACAGATAATTATCAGACCTACCCGTGAAGACTATCTTTCACCACCCACTTTACTGATGAATACTCACACTAGTTTAAACCACGCTGCCTACTCCTCGATTTTACATCTTAAGTCTATTACAGGAAGGTCTAGTTTACGCCGTGGAGTTCTCCCACCGGTCAGGCAGAGACCTCATCAACGTGGCCAAGAAGAGGACAAACATCATACCTATCATAGAAGACGCCAGGCATCCACTCAAATACAGGTTGGTTAATCTATAGGATTAGGTGTCAAAGTGGACCCCGGGCTCCTTTAGGGGCACAACCGGGAACACCGCTAGGAGGATGACGATGATGGCGTTAAAATTATTTTGTTCTTATCTGTCACTGACATTTGTGATCGTTTTAGCAGAGGCATTTTAAGTTTGATGAATAATCTTCACTTATATTATATATGTTCAGATTAGCTTCCGCCCGCGACTACGTCTGCGTGGACCTGGGATAAAATCTATCCTATATTTTAATCCAGGTTATAAACTATCTTCTTGCAACATTTCATCCCAATCGGTTGAGCCGTTTAAGCGTGATTGAGTAACAAACATCCAAACTTTCTCATTTATAATATTAGTAGGATTATTAATATTCAACCCAAGGAAGGAGAATGAATAATTTAATACTTTATTTTCGCATTTTTTGTTTTGTTTTATAAATTTAATGCGAAAATAATTGTATTAGTCATGCTTATATTATGACTTTAGTGGTAATCAGCCCGGCTAGCACGATAGGGGTTCTGGTCACTTTTCACGGAACGGAGACAAGATGTGCTAGACTAGATCAAACAACAATGATTCCAACAAAATGATGATTTGTTAACACTAAATCTTTCATGTTGATATGTGAACTCTCTCTCTGACCACACCCTGTAGTCAGGAGGTACACATTAACATCCCGTATATCACTAATACCACACCACTTCCAGAATGCTGGTCGGCATGGTGGACACGATATTCGCCGACGTGGCGCAGCCCGACCAGGCCAGGATTGTCAGTCTCAACGCGCAGCACTTCTTGAAGAATGGGGGACATTTCGTGATCTCCATCAAGGTACGTTTTCAATACTTTGTAGAGAGATTTTGTAAGCCTTATACACAATATCTGAAGTATCAAAAATTCCCACAATACCTGTAGTGACTAATAGAGGGATCGTATGTATTTCGTATGGCAATTGGACCTCCGTTTAGTTCAAAAGCGGCAAAGACAAGTCAATCAACAAGATGTACGATCCTTGTTTTGTTTGCCCATGCTATAATGAATGATTTTCCAAAATCTCACTTTAACACCAATACTGATATTCCTATGACGATAACAAACCGCTAAATTTTTCATGTTGAAAAAGAACTCTCTCACTGAGGACCCCAACTCTACACCCCCACTTGTCGCACCACCATCGCCTCTGAATTCTTTAACCTCTTCCTTGCAGGCCTCTTGCATCGACTCCACCGCGCAACCGGAAGCCGTGTTCGCGGCGGAAGTGAAGAAACTCCAAGCAGACAAACTGAAACCCCAAGAACAGTTGACTCTAGAGCCGTATGAGAGAGACCACGCGGTGGTAGTCGGCGTGTTTAGACCACCTAAGAAAGACAAGTAGCTCTAAAGTAAGCATTTAGGTACGATACGATTAAACACAAACGGAGCCAGGGATTTGGGCTACGCTTGTAGCCGAGAACATGGGGAATTCCTTATTATATAGTGAAGCGTCTGGCGGGTTCCTGGCACTGCAAGTGTTAGTAGCCGTGCCTACACCGGACGCACGTGCGCGCTCAGTGTAGACGAGCCTCGGGCGAGGCGTGCTCCGGGGTAGGCACGGCAACGTATACCCTTTAATTGAGCCACTAGCTAGTCTGGTCGTGTTAACGTTGGACAGGAAGCTTTTATATGTACCTCATTGACTACTATGTAGGTAAGAAACGCGATTCTGCTACCGGTGCTGACACTAACTAAACTGACAATGTGAAAGTTCAACTAGATGGCGTTGTATGCGAGGGCACATTGCTTATATTTTGTATAGAGCTCAACCTGCACGCATCTAATGAAACTTCACATTCATAGTACTGAAGGCAATTTGGACACCTTGAAGCAGCTAAAGTTGGAATGAGACAGCACCATTCCATTCTAACTATAGCTGCGTCTCTGTAGTGTGCCTAATATGACCAAATTCAAGATCGATAAGAAATTAACTTTCCTTTTGCTATTTCGGTTGGCAAGGTTGCAATGTATTTTATATACCGCAGATTTGTTGTTTTAGTTTAAGTTATGTTAAGTTTATGGACATACGAGAGATGTATGTGTAAGTTTTAAGAGAATGATAAAATATAGAATAATGGTGCAAATGACAGTATTTATTTTTATTTTATCCTCTCTCTCTCTCTTATCATTTGTGCTCGTGAGAAAGGGACAAAGCCCCTTTTTTTTTCAGCAGAGGCATATTAAGTTTTATGAATAAGGCGGTGATTGTTTTACAAGCGAACGAAACAAAACAAATGGATCTCTGTTCCTTTCCGACGCCAATGACGCATATAACTACACCGCAGGTTCAACGCCAACGACTCATATATGCGTCAAGGAGCCCAGCGCGATAGCCCGGCGCCTAGGAGTATGCGGCGAGATAGCCTAACCGTCTCTTTCTAATTAGAACACTGAATGAGACGGAACTAACCGAGCAGAATAAGCAGCGAGTGTGTAGTTGCGATAGTTTCGTCGCTGGGCTACAAGCGAGTGTTCGGTTGCGAAGGGCGATTACTTGCTTGAAAGGGGCGGCCGGGCCGCCGGCGCCAAGCGAGCAAACTTGTGAAGAGAGAATCCTCGCCGGCATGGCAGTGTGAACATGAACAACCAGCGATCAACTATAAATATATCTGTCTCTTTTACCACCACGGGATCTATATCTTGTTCGTTTCTACAGCGAGAAAATATTCGATAGCTAATCGCTTCCTCGCTCTTGGTGGTACAGTCAGCGTCATATAGTTATATCAGCCAGAGTAGCCAAATATTTCGTAATACACCCTTATTCTTACAGTATTAAAGACGTGTACCGAAATATTTGGCTACCTTGGCTGCTACCAACTATATGACGCTGACTGTACTAGTGCCTTAATTTTATATTTTAACTAGCTTCCGCCCGCGACTTCGTCTGCGTGGACTCGGGATAAAAACGATCCTATATTTTAATCCAGGCTATAAACTATCTTCGTGCAAAATTTCATTCAAATCGGTTCAGCCGTTTAAGCGTGATTGAGTACTTAACAAACATCTAAACTTTCGCATTTATAATATTAGTAGGATGATATCCGAAATTCCCGCTAGATGTTGCTGTAACGGTCGGTAATTGGCTAACATTGTTGACTTGGAAAGTAGTGGTATTTTTAGGTGTTTATTAGATTTTCTTATTAATATTGGAATATTTGAGTGCGATTTTCAAAATTATCCTCTTAAACTTTAACAATGACCTTAGATACCATTAAAAAGGAAATCCTAATTCTATTTTGATCTCAGAAGACCTGAGATCGAGTGAGATTGGAGGCTTCCTGTTTTAAACCTAAGTCACAGCAGTTGTGTGTCCTAAATCCTATTTCATCCAAGACCAGACGACTATCAGATCTAAGATCAGATGACGTTTCTTTAAATTGTGTCGTGGATTCTTTTTAATATTAAGTGTTGTACCTCATTCCAAGCCTAAACAATTGAGATGGCAACATCTGTTTCGACTGGCAACACTCCCAGGTTCCAATAATTTTGGTTTTACCGCCAAAATCCCCCACCTTTGACTTTGAACCAGCATGACGTCAATATCGGCTGCGCGCCGAGCAGCCATCATTGGCGTTCTGTTTCTTGCAGAGGCAACACGTAGTACTAGCCTCGGCAGTACTACATATAAAAAACGGAAAATTCCTTGTAATTTTCTGATCGTAATGTTCCATGATAGTGTCAAAATTGACAGTTTGTATGCTACAAGCTACAGTATCAACGAAATGAAGGTGCACGATTGTACTCCGCTAACAAAAGGTCGCGGGTAGCGAGGATTCTTCACCACCTGGTCACGGACGGATGCTAGTATTGGAGGAAATCGTGAGTAGTACCTACTCAGAAGGTAAGGTGCTTTATTATTCCTTACGCATAAAGAAAATTTTGATGACTAAGGTTTTTGGTCAATTTGCGTACCCGATGACCTTGAAGCCCCCTTAAGTTCTTTCTCCAGTAAAACTGGCACGGCCTAACCATATGCTAGTGCTCATTTAAAGGAGATTGATTTTAAATTCAAAACTACCCTCAATTCGTCGGGTAGGTACTGCAATTGTCTCAGAAGCGCACCGGTATAATTACCGTATTTCGGTTTCTTCTATTATTTTCAAGTCGTTATATATATATGTCAATCTAACTGAACCTAAATTTATTAAGATTTTGGGCGGTGCTTGGTGTTGGTTAGCTGCCATACGAGTGTCGATTTAAATGAGATACTAAAAAAATATGTTCATATTATCTTCTGGTTTTGCCGTGTAAGCAGTTGCTGATTGATTATATTTATTAACCTACGGTTTGTGAATCGAGTACCTATTTGGTGGATTTCACCCTGTTCCATTATTAGTCATATCGACTTGGATATTTAAATATGAAACTAGATTTCATACTAATAAGTGAATCTAATGATGGGGCCAAGAGGAGGAATTCCTCAATAGTTAATAGTACGGCCGGTACTAAAAATGTAATTCTTATAAAACTGATGTAGTTAGTTAGTTAGAATGTAGTTAGTTAAAACACATTCATTTCTGGAAAAGTTACCAACTACTTCTTCGGTAGTATAAAGTATTCCCGCCTGTCACGCGAGAGACCGGGGTTCGATTCCCCGCCGGAGAGCCACGTAATATATGCGTAATTGAGTTTTTAGAGAGCTCTCTACTTTTTCAGTAGTACCTAGTCTTGGTCAGACTGTGCCAAAGGGGGGCCTGATAATCACCAGCGAGTCGACGCCACCCCGCTGCGCGGGGTGTCTATTTCTGGTCTGAGGGACACAAGTGAACCCTAACCTAACCGACCTAAGACGGAGTTCACTTAAGACATATACTTTAGTCATATATTCCATTCAATGATCATAATTGTACTTAATACTTCCTGAAAATGGTTTTTAGTCGTCGCGTAGACAGACTTTGAGAGTAACTGTTGCGTTGCTGGAGCGTACAGGAGAGAATCTCTAATGAAGAGTTACTATGTATTTATTTATATAATCATGAGTTCGTAGCCATGTGTTGACTGTTACGCAGCGGACGCTTGTTCGAGTTCCAACATGTTTCATATGTTTGAATTTCAGAAACTATAAGGTATTTTCCAGCCTACGCTCTCCTGCGCAAGGAGTTGCTACCAACCGTTCAGCAGTCGCTCCTGCGCAAGCTAGGCAAACTTGCCAATGTTACAGTCAAAGCATAATAAAAAGTCCTTAGATACCTTGCCTTCCGCAGCTTAAAGCTCTCGCTGGCTCTACCGAGGTACATAAAATGATGTAGCAAACAAGGTTGGTCGGAGTGGGGCTACAGCGCGGTTTCTAACGAAGAACAGGTTGTAATAATCAGGACAGTCTAAATACTGCTCACCAGTACCCTCCCCTGTTGTCAGAACCATTGACGGAAGATATCGAGAGACCTTGCGGACCACGAGTTTTTTATTGCCGGGTATACCAGGACTATTGGACGTAATTTCTCTGGTCCTGAAGAGGGCAGGTGGACGGAGTAATTAATTATTGAAACGACTCTTCATGTCTGTAAGTATATGTGGAACTTTCCCACATATTGTCTTTTTCAAGGTTCACGATTTTGACCACGTGATTGGATGGTGAGACTGGGCTTTTATGCATACTTATTAGTCACGAATGACTAAAAATTATACGTATAACATACAACGACAATTACCGAAGGTAATATACTTCGATTTAGATATTTGTCTAGTCTCTCAATTTTTCGGCGGTAGCTCATCATTCAGGTAGTTGAGATCCTCAGATCTCGAAGCCTGTGTGCGCCAGAATCATTCTCAGCTGAAAGGATTCAGCACAAAACACGAGATTTTCATGAGATGTTAGGAAAGTACCTATAAAGTAAACGTCCCAATATTTGACATCTTCTATTTTAATAATTCACATATTGCTCGCCTTTTTCGCTTAGTAAGTTGAAAGTACCCAGTATTGGCCCTGTGTCGAGCACTGGAACGGTTACCTTACCTGCGTGTGACGAAGGTATACGTATACCTATGCATTCTTTACTCTCTCTGCCATAGACTGGGCATACAATCTCAGTCTTGGAGTAAGTCGCTTTGATGAATATTATCCATCAATATGTGCTAGATAAAGTTGAAGCCTGGTGGTCCACTTGTATTAATTAACTATTTGTCTATATCATCACCATTTTTACTGGCGTCAGATCTGTATTAGACGGCGTTAACGGCTGCTAACGCAGGGTATAGTGAGTCTTGTTGATATTTTAGTTCTCCTGGCCTGTTGTTAGTACCGACACCTAGGGAAAGTAATAGACCGACATACTCGTCGCTATCAAACATTTGTGTTGAACCAAGTAGCATATATTCAGAATCACGCGCTAAATCGCCGTCACCTTCGTACCTACTACATGCATTACAGTCGTAGGTCATACTCCACTAGGGTAGATCGATTTTGAAGATTTTACTGTCAGTAGGAGTGGCCTACTATATTCAACAAGGGACTTAAACTATAACGAAGTTCTGGGGTGCTCTGTCAGATCTCTTCGCGTTGAAGGAAGCCCAAGTAGTTTCGGTACATACCTACTTAGTGATTAGTTCAGTTAGTTCATCGCTGGTCACAGTTTGTAATTTCAATCGGAGTCTTTCTCGAAACAACACGTTTTCTCTTATCTAAATGTTAAACATATCTATCTATTACCTAGTTTGGCGTTTTATTTAGTGAGCTGGGGAATGAGGCCGCATATAATTATCCCATGGAGATTCATTAGACTACACACTTTGTAGCTGACAGACGCCTTACCATAATCTATTTATTAGATGGTTGTAAAAGTTTGGCTGCTGAGTATAGTGGGACATCCCAAAGTTTACTTTTTAGCACTATGTTGGGGTCACCTAGCGCATCTTTTAAACCAACTTAGCTAAGTATTGCATGTACGTACTTACAAATTAAATTACGTTTGAACAGATCATTACCTACACAGGTTTTATCATGAAGTTTTGTGGTCGAACACGAATCCTTGCTGAGTTCACTCTGTTGTCAGCCAGGATTTCAAAGTCCATCATCCCAGGTGGGTATATTGACGTGGCTCGATATTTGAGACATTTTGGTGGAAATAATATGAAATATGTTCAAATCAAATTTTAAGCCGATTTTGGCTCTAGGGTTTCCAATGAATTACATATTCAAATTGTCTTGCTCGAAGTTTTTTATTCCAAATATAGACCCACTTATCAAAACGTAGATAGACCTTATTTGTCCCCGATACAATAAGGATTTATAGGTGATTAAGTTATGAACATGTGACTTTGTTAAGCCAGCTTCATGAACAATCCATTCATGATTTTCTGAACGATGCTAACGCACATATCTAGTAGTGTGAACAGTATATGCAATCGTCAAGCTGGCTTGACACTCGTTATTTTATTAATACCTAATCGTCTTGGAAAGTGGTAAGTGATTTATTACAATTACGTGCTGTGCTACTATATTTCACAAAGTTTATAAGAAAACTTTCGGCTTTTAAAACACGTCCAGATCCGATTTGGTAGTTTGATATAATTATTGAATATGGAAATTACACGAGTTTGTACATGAACATTTCACTGCTGTACAGTTTTCTTATAAAAAGCTAACTAATATTTGTTTTTCACATTGGCGTTATAACGAAACTGTACAGTTCTATTTGCAATCCTTTGAACCAGCAGCCGATAACAAACACTTCTCAATTGTTTAGGCTTGGAATAAGGTACAACACTTAATAGACAAATTTTACCTAAAAATAAAAGTAACTTGATATAAATTTTATTTTTAGGTAAAATTTGTCTATTATACGTCGCTCTAAACTAAACCTTGAGGTTAGGTGTTGACACAATACTTGTATATTGGAACCTGAAGAGCTACCGCGAAACGAAAACGAACTTCGTTCGTGTATCTCTGTCGCGCGAACTAGCAATTCCGACGGAGGTACACGAACGAAGTTCGTTTTCGTTTCGCGGTAGGCCCTCTGGTAAAGTCTGAAACACTGGCGCGCCCTGCCCTGCGGTTGCGGTCAACAATAAATCTCCTTTTGTGTTCTACCGCTTGTGTAACGGTATGTGCTCCGAATAACCGAATGTCCACGCCCACAATCTACGATAGCACCGCTCGCCGGCGAGAGGGCGTTCATCGTGATGCCCTAGAACCTGAACGGTCGCGTACAGTACGGTTCCAAAAGAACTTCCTCCCACAAACGCCTTGCCCGTGGAATGAGCACCTTGCCGCGTTCTTCCCGAGGGACTACACTACAGTATGGGGTTCCTATTGTATCATATGTAGTGACTCAGGATCTAGTAAGTTTTTTCTCACTAATCTATTTTGCAAGATGCGATATGGATCTCTATAGATCTATTTCAGTAAAATATATTATGAATCTAATGTATTTTCTCATTAGATCGTTTTAATTTGGTTATTCCCACCTGTTACCACCTATTTGTTACCAATTTTTGAGATTTTTTTCCCATCCTTTACCAGTGGGAACTGGGAACTAATGGGAATAGTAATTGAAGGTAACTACTGTTTTTTTTTCAGTAGTTAGCACCGAGTACTTTAGTGGTAATATAGATGGGAAATAAAATCCCACCTGGCGACAAATAGGTGGGGATTAGCTTTTTATATAAACGTTGACGAATTTGTCTGTTAAAATTCTAATGAATAATGATATATGGAATCAGGTATAGGTTACTGAGCCCCTAGCACGATAGGTTTTATCGTCACACTTGATGTTTCAATACATTTTCCCCGTAAAGCGTGACGGACGCCTATCGTGCTAGCTGGGCTGGTAGCAGGAAATAAAACCCATATGATAATTAACATAACATATATTGTCACTCCCCCCCGCCGTCACTGTCACTGTCACTATGACGGCCGTCAGCGTCACCGTCAGCGTCGCTGTCACTCTGATCGTTGAAGTCTTGCTCGTCCCACGAGGCGTCGCTGGCCGACTGTCGTTCCACTTCCATCTCCTCTTCCGAAGTATCTGTTGACATATTTTTGAATATTAAGTCCCCAGATCGCTCGACACTAGTCTGCTCCCCATACAAACGTAGTTTGGCTGTCATTGTAACTACATAGAGAGAAAGAAACACAAGTTTCTGAAAAAAAAAATCATTTCTGATACAAGCTTTTATTGCCAACTGTACTTTTCTGTATACCGTCATCAACTACTCATTGAGACGATTCTAACGAGCCCAAACTCAACGGGGTAGCGTCTGTTAAGTCCTGAATTCCCATGGCCACCTTCTGTCTCCATCATCAGCTCAGGTTGATGGTACCATAATATTGAATTGTCATCCAAACTATACCTCCAAATTTCAGCTCAATCGGTTGAAGATATCAGCTTCAAAATTCAGTAGCAAGATTCCATTCAGACAAACATACATTGCAAGTTAAATATATTGTAAAAATAAGAAGTTTAGTATGAAAAACTTTCCGTCTCCATTTCTTTTTTAACCGACTTCAACAAAAAGGAGGAGGTTCTCAATTCGGTTGTATGTTCCTTTTTTTAAGCCAGTTCTCCTCCGAACAGAATCATACATATATATATATATAATTCTGTTTAAGTAACAACTAATGAAGTGCCGAAGGGATTCTGAGATTCTTGAGGCATCGACGGAACTCCTCAAATATTATCTGCCCACATATAGTGACCTGGGTTTTTTTTATTATTAATCAATGCATTTGCCTTTCGAAAGCAGTTCATATCGTAAAGTGGAAAGGAAATGTTCATGTGCGTTTCTTCGCGAAGTACTGAATTGCACTCGGTTTAAACTTTGTTTCTAAAGCAAATTATCTTTTATATTATAACTCCTAGCAACAGGTGTGTGATGTAACAAAGTTTGTATGAGGGGACTCTTAATTGGCGTACAATATTTTCTAGAAATGTGCAATAGCGCCCGCAATAGGGCCCGTGTGGTGTCTGGGTCGAATTTCACCACTCCCTCTTCCCGTGGGTAAAAGTCGACTAAGGGAGCAGGGTTGGAGTGTGTTGTGCGCGATGGGCTAGCAACCTATCACTGTGATATCACATTTTGTCGGTTTATACCCACATTTATGCTAAACGCGGAACATAAGGTTCATGTGCTCTGCCTACCCCTTTTGGGTTGGGTTAATGATTTATATGAGCAGGTCCCTGATGCAGCACGGCTAGCACGCGACGGCGCGCGAGCTCTCTCGATTTTTCTCGCACTATCCGTCTCTCTCTTATTAGAACACTTAGAAGAAGAGGTATAGTGCGATAAAAATCGAGAGTATGTCGCGGCCGTCGTGTGCTAGACGTGCAGATGTATTCTACGATAGCTTAGGTGTTTTCGTGAGCCGTGCTAGGCTGTATCTTGACAGTTGCAGTGAAATATAAATAAATTTGATTTTCGATTTATAAGATTGACGTATTAAACGTGATATTTGACGTTATTTAATATTTGACGTCTTATATTAATTTATTTTTTTAATTTCTGTGTAATGTAATGAGTGTTAAATTATTTATAATGTACCTATTGATGACGGTATACCTATTTTTTTATTTAGAAATACAAACGGTCGCATAAACAAATATATAAGGGGTACACATAGAGTACCAACAGACATAATGCTAAAGACCTGGAGATTCATTAATATAATGTAATGAATTTCTTTTTTGTTTTTATTTAATTGTTTTGGTCTTACACTGTAAACTTGCATATGTTTGGAATAAATAAATAAATGTATGGTATGTATGTAAGTGACGTACCGTCATTGTAGTCTATGACGGGCCGCTCGGCGGGCGCGGCGTGTCGGCCGGCGCGTTGCGCGAGCGTCAGCTGGAGCCGGCCCGACACGTTCAGCAGCTGGCACAGGTGCGCGCGTCTACAGACAAACATACACAATAATACGGGTGAAGGCTCAAAACTTATTAATACTCCACAAAAAAGAATGCATAAAAATATGACTAGTGACTAAAATCCCGTTCAGATATTCCAAAGAATTACGAAGCTACAACCGTATTAATATTGCTTGTTAGAGAGAGAAAGCGCTCGCAGATAGTGACGTCAAGATCTGCGAGCGTCATAGTAAATGAAAATCGTTTCATATGCAGGTGCATTTTGCGGAAAAGGGACGGAATATATCCCCTCTTAAAACTTTGGACACTTATAAGTTATAACTTTGTGATTGATTATGTAATCTATTGCGTTGCTTTATTCTCCAGTTTTTTCGAGAAATGCATCATTATTGATTATTTTATTTAGTGTCATTATTACACATTGTAAAACATTTTTTTAAACATTGTAACATAAATCAAACATCCTAGAAGGTAAAATTTAAGGCAAGAGAGGCAGAGGAAAATATTTTAGCCAAGTTTGATGACCGCTTTAGCCTAGTTTGTAGTGACCATGCCTAAAGCAAGAGTCCTGGGTTCGAATCCCGGTAAGGGCATTTATTATCCAATCACGGTAAGGGCATTTATAACCCGACTGCGGAAGGAGGAGGGTTATGTTTTTCGAGCGTATGTATGTGCGTATGTCTTATTCTTTGGCACGCCCTGCAGCCCAGACCATTTGACGGATTTCGACACGTGGGGTGTCGTTGGATTCGTCTTAATCGTAGGAGTGAACAAACACTCGACTTTTTATTTTTATTTTAATATAATCGGGTTTTTTCTACTCAGAATCGAGAGTACTTTCGAACCTAATATGAGAAAAAAACTGTCCCAAGATATTTTATTCCATTGCGTTACCGTTTCCATACTAAGCTTGTATGGTGGCAACGGAACGGAAAACCGAAAATTGTATGTGACATTTTAGACCGTTATTTTCTCCTATTAGGTTCGAAAGTGCTCTCGATTTTGAGTAGAAAAAACCCGATTATATCAAAATTAAAAAAAAGTCGAGTGTACAACTTTCCGTAAAATGGCCCATTGATGCCCTTGACTGTACTTAAGTATTTATTTACCTACTATACATATAAGTATGGTTATCGACTAGTACCCATATTACAGTCGGCATCAATTCAATTCAATTCAATTTATTTCTCATATAGGTATACAAGATACACTTATGTCCGTCAGTAGATACATTGTTTCTTATCACTAAAAATTACGACTATTATAATGCTAATTAGTTACTTACTTATACAATCATTCCAAACATCCTTTTCTGTTAAATAATCCTTTACTCTTTAATAGGATTTCTGAGTCAATATATCTTTAACAATTTTTTAAAATTTAAAGTCTGGTAGGTCTGTAATGTGACTGGGAATTTTGTTGTAAAAATGTATGGACTGTCCAATAAATGATTTTCTAGCTTTTGATAATCGCAACCGATGCACTGCGAGTTTGTTTTTATTTCTAGTGTTAAATTTGTGCAGGTCACTATTTTTGGGGAGATTTGCGTAATGTTTTCTAGCGTACATAATAACTTCGTAAATGTATAGCGAAGGCAGTGTTAAGATATCTACTTTTCTAAATAGATCCCTTAAAGATGTTCGTGGTTTTAAGTTATAAATTGCTCTCCCTGCTCTTTTCTGCAGAACGAATATGCTGTCTACATCATATAGTTAGTAGCCAAATATATCGTAACACATCCTTACTACAACAGTCATAAAGACTTGTTGCCATATATTTGGCTACTTTGGTTGCTACCAACTATATGACTTTGACTGGACAAGATTTGCTTAGTTTGGAACAAGGTAGATTGTCCACTAATATATATTATTTATTATTATTTTCCAAGTAAAGGATATAGGACCCGTGTGGTATCGGGTTAGAATTTCACCACCCCCTTTCTTCGCGTGGATGTCGTAAAAGTCGACTAAGGGATCAGGGTTGAAGTGTGTTGCGGGCGATGGGCTAGCATCCTATCACTGCAATATCACATTTTGGCGATCTTTAATACCCACATTTATGCTAAAAGTGGCGCTGGAACATACGTTTCATGTGCTCTGCCTACCCCTTTTTGGAATAAAGGCGTGAATGTATGTATGTAAAGGATATAGTTGACGTCTAGCCGTCCGAGGAAGTCTAGAGGCTGGCAATGGACAGAGGAGAGCGGATGTTAGTCCACCGACGAGAGCAACTCTTAAACAATGACGATGAATATCCTACTAATATTATAAATGCGAAAGTTTCGATGTTTGTTACTCAATCATCCCGCTCGAATGTGGAGCAGCCCAACTGGGGAAGTACCTCCGCCTTGCAGAAGACCATCAGCCATAATAACACTACTACTTGCTCTGTAGTAGTGTTGTGTTCCTGGAGGTGAGCAAGGTCGCCAGAGCTCCCGAGGATGCGTTGTGTTGGGAGCGAGGGAATTTGTTTCTTCAGCTGTCAACACGGCGAATCCTCAAACATATCAAGGGTCGGCAACGCGCATGTTATACTCCTTTGGAGTTGCATGCGTCTATAGGCTGCGGTGTCCGCTTACCATCAGGCAGGCCGTACGCTTGTTTGCCACCGTCGTTGTATTAAAAAAAACGCATAAACGGTTCAACCAATTTGGATGAAATTTTAAACAAAGATAGTTTATAGCCTCGATTAAAATATAGGATAGTTTTTATCCCAGGTCCACGCAGACGAGGTCGCGGGCGGAAGCTATTAGCGTCACCGAATGACCGATGAATCTTGAGTCGACTGTCCTAGGGACTCTTAAACATATCGTTACTTTTAATGAAATAGCCCAGCTTTTGTATCCGCAGCAATGACTAATCAATCAGTAAACAGCCCCTTACTTAAAGTCACATCCTTACGTGACTTATCATGTAAACAAACACATCTCGAAGACATTGTCATACTTTTATTTGGGATTACACAATAATCATCACTTAATAGTAGTTTATGCAAATGATACGTAATGAGAGGCATAAGAAAATTGGAGCTTGGTTTTATGGAACGAGCCTGAGCGAGTTTCATAATAGGATCACACTCGTGTTTTAAGGCCTAATTATTTACAGTTGCATACACTACTTTATCTACACCCATATCATAAGTAATCTAGGATGGGTTCAGACTGCTACCTATAATAGTACACTACTACAGAGGCCGGGAAGTAGTTTAATTTTCATGACTGAACGCCGTGATCTGAAGATATAGAATTTGTAGAGCGTGGCTGGTAGTGGTAGTTACGCCGTGTGGAGTAGGAAGCTTGGCGCTAATTGCGATCTGATACCTTTTACACGCTGAAAGCTGTATGAGCTTTGGAGTCTTGGCATCACTTTACATGTAATGTTTTTGGTGGGATCTCATTCCTTTTTGTAAGGTAATTTATAAAGAAGTGAATGGGAAAACCCATTCAAACTTCCATCCCCTGATTTAAAGGGTGGGGGGTGATTTACTAAAAATCCTGAAATACGTATTTTATTATTTATAACAAGGAGTCCCTATATAAATTTTCAGACCCCTAGCATCAAAATTTGCGGAAGTCTCATACAAAGTTCCATCCCCTACTTTAAGGGGTTGGGGGGTAGAAGTTCCAATTTTGTGAATTATTTTGTTGATTGTCTACTAATACTAGCTTACATACCAAATTTCAGCTTTCTAGGACTTCAGGAAGTACCCTAGAGGTTTTGATGATCAACATCAGTCAGTGAGTCAGTGACGAAATCGGCGTTTTTTAGATATCATTAAAATCTTAAGTATAAGAGCTATGTTGCTGAAACTTTATATATTTAATAAGTCCACTATTGACATAATATCCCGAGGTTTTTGTTTATCTGGTATAATCCAAACCCAAGTTACGAGGGTTTAAAAAACGAACCGATTCGAGAAAGGGTAGGTAGTGCCCTTGCGTTGCGCTTCGCTTGGCTCGTCTTGGCGGGGGCACTACCGTGCCCCCAGATCTATTGCAATCGTGGGTGCATTTACGATATCCGGTGGAGTTCAATAATGTTCATATCGTTGTTGGAGTCACTACTACTCATATTTTCAGCTAAAATGTAATTTACAAACAACTTTTTACAATTCTACTTCGTAACAGCAAAAAACCAACAAACAAATGACAACAGTAAGGGCGGAAAATCGATCCCAAGTCAAGACGAATGATTTTGAAGTGAAAACTTCTTTAGCGGCGCTGTGCACTTTTTGGGATGGGCAAAAAATGTTAAACTCGCCACAGGTCACGTGACCGTAAGATTCGACACAGGTCTCGTGACCGTTAGATTCGACAGATTGAAAATTCGTACGACGGACACGTGACCTGATCGAAAAACTGTTACAATGTCATTGAGTTTTCACTTCTACCGGCACTCCCTTTTTTTTAAATCATTAACAAACGAATGAAGTATCTATTCTCATGTGAGTCGAGATCATCTTGCGGTTTATATAAAAAAAAAAACATACCAAATTGACGTTTCGTATCGATAACTGTTTCAATATCTATGGATACTAGAATAGAGTCCCACTTGAGTTTTGTCAGCTGTTCTAAATTTAAACTCATAACCTTACAAAAATCGATACTGTAATAAAATTACAGATTTTACCACGCACCATAGCACGTAGAACCGATGGCCGTCGGGGCGGAAAGGTTCTCGAGTGGCGACCACGTACCGGAAGGCGCAGCGTGGTTAGGCCCCCCACAAGGTGGACTGATGACCTGGTAAAGGTCGCGGGAGTGCGCTGGATGCGGGTGGCGCAGAACCGGTCACTGTGGCACTCTTTGGGGGAGGCCCATGTCCAGCAGTGGACGTCTTTCGGCTGATATCATGATGATGATGACAGATTTTACCTACTACCACAGACAAGAAAGTTCTCATAGTAAAATTTGTTGTAATATGCTGGTCATTTCCTACGGTTTCTGAACGCATTTTAGAGCACTAATGATATGTGCGTATAAATAAAATAAAAACCCTTTTAAGTGTATTACTTATTGTAGTTACCTGTTAAAGGTTGCTGGAGTTCGCTGGATGCGGGTGGCGCAGGACCGGTCACTTTGGCACTCTTTGGGGGAGGCCTATGTCCAGCAGTGGACGTCTTTCGGCTGATATAATGAGTTACCTGTTGGTGAATGTGGCCAGGAGACTGGCGAGTCGCTCGGCGTTGTGCGCGTTCATCGTCGCCAGGAGCAACGCCGCGTGCGAGCGTAGTATGGCCGACACCCACACGCACACAGTGGCGCACCTGTAACAAACAAGTCATAATTATCAATCAATATTCTAACCCCCCTAAAACAAAGTATTAAATTATTATAAAATAAGATATTATGAGGATGCATGCGTTACAATAAAGGTTATCTTTATTATTTTTATTCTATCGCTATACTTAGTGGCAGTGGGCGGCGCACATTGCACGTAGACCCGATGGCCGTTGGGACGGAATTGTTCTCGAGTGGCGACCACGTACCGGAAGGCGCAGCGTGGGTAGACAACAAGGTGGACTAATGTCCTGGTAACGGTCGCGGGTGGCGCAGGACCGGTCATTGTGGCACTCTTCGAGGGAGGCCTATGTCCAGCAGTGGACGTCTTTCGGCCGATATGAGAATGATGATGATGGACACAAATCTAACATGTCGCTGTGCTAATAATTAACGTAATTAGTTTTACTAGTGCATGAAGTTTTTTTAAAAAAATATTGAGGTGTTCTTACCCAGTTCACGTCTGAGACTTATTGTAACTTAAAACCTACTCTAGACCTTATAGTTAAAACGTAATTTCTACCGTAATCTTCCCTATTAAAGTTGTTCTTAAGAGTCCGCAGTAAGCTCGGCCGAATTTCACCTTCCCATAGAAACGTAGTTACGCTCTCATTTTAAAACTACGTGCTGGATTGTGACGAAACTTTGCATATACAATGACATGAGGTACATCTATGTCTGTAATTCGTTTATATGGTTCCAGTTTATAAAACAAACGAAATACAGCAAAAACAAGTTTAGTATGAAAAACTTAAATTCGCTGATTTTTTTTACTATGGTATCTGAAACTACATAAACTAATTACAGACATAGATATACCTCATGTCATTGTACATGCAAAGTTTCGTTACACTCCAACACGTAGTTTTAAAATGAGAGCGTAACTACGTTTGTATGGAGAATCGAGCTTACTGCGGACTCTTAAATGGTCTTGCCGGAAGACCAGCATTAGGCTGAGGCGGGACCATTTCGCAACAAAAGAATAGTTTCAAGTCTAAATAGTTTTTTCAAAATATTTTTCATCTCTCATACTCTGAAAGTAGGTCATTGTTTATCTAAACAGTGGGTTGAAAGTGAGGCATGTCGCCCCTAGGGCTGAAAAGTAATAAAAAATAAAAAAAGCAATGGCAGAAACCTGGACAGCCACAGTTTCAGAAAATTGTACTGATTTTGAAAATCGTTGACAATCATGCATTTTTTTTTAAATATTGATTATAAATTAATTATTGTATGACTATTATTGCTATTTGAAAACGATTGGATATTTTTTAAGTTTTCGTAGTTCAATGTTACCGCTCCAGAACAATCATTAAAAAAAATAACAATGACAAAAACTATACTGCCACACTTCCATAAAATTGTGTTGATTTTTGAAGCTTGTTGAGATTTATAATGGTTTTTGTTCTTCATTACTACTTATACTCGTATGGTGTATATAAATAAAATTATTAACTTATTTTTTCATCCAAACAATAATTAAAAATAGTTTTCGACATAACCACTTCAAAAGCGCGTCTAGGAAATGGTCCACACACTAACAATATTAAAACAGTTCCCGCCCAAATGGTTCATACACAAACGCTTTTAAAATGGGTTCTATAGGATCCTACTGATTTAGAAAATAATAAAGTTTTTGGCTTTCAATTCATTTCATCGAATTCGAAATGAAAAGTAGAGTGTTTAACTCGGGGAAAGCCACCCATTTCAGCCTCGAACTATTGGCGCTCTCACTTCGTTCGAGCGCCAAAATATCTCGTCAGGAATGGGTGACTTTCAACCCTCGGTTGACAATCTACTATAATAGATGTTTCGTTTGTTACGGATAAATCATTTTCATTTCATTTAATTTCTGTATGATACATATAATATAGGATATTGACCGGTTCATGATGTCGAAAACCGATCTCAAAACTTCCAGTTAGCGGATATGCACTCCCTAGAACCTATGCAAAATGAATTCTAGATTCTAGAACTGAAAAGGGTATTCAATAAATTTGTTATCAAATCACAGTTCCGGAGTCCGTGATGTTGTTCAAAAACTACAGTAAATATATACTACTCAAAAGAAAATAGGGGCCACAAGTATGGTGATCGTTACGAGAAAATTATATTAAACAGTAATATATATATTTTCTAGCTTTTAGACTTGAACTCCAGCGTGAAAGAGGTTAGATTCTGCCTTCAGAATACATTCGTATCCTTATACGGGAGTTCATTAATTAGCCACTTATCAATTAGTTTATGTCCAATAATTAAAATGGCCCTTATTTAGTTTTGAGCAGTTTACATGTTGTTGATGTCATACTCGCTCGACAGAGCCGCATCAAAATACGCGGTCTTCGAAAATTTATTACAATTCGGAACAGGGAATACTATACTGCACATAATGATCATGACAAATTGTCATTGACAAACAACTCGTCATTTATAGCATACTTTCTGAATCAACACAGCCTTAGCCAGTTACCGGCCCGTACAGCGACATCTAGCGGGTATTTGGGACAACGGGACTCGATCAAAACAAGAGGAGTTCTGAAATTGAAATTAGTCATTCCGTAATATTATATTTGTATTTACAAAATAGCCTAGAAATAAATCATAGTAATTTACGTAATTAGTTTACTAGTACACATAGTTTTTAGGGTTCCGTACCCAAAGGGTAAAACGGGAACCCTATTACTAAGACTCCGCTGTTCGTCCGTCTGTCTGTCTGTCCTTCTGTCACCAGGCTGTATCTCATGAACCGTGATAGTTACAGTTGAAATTTTCACAGGATGTATTTCTGTTGCCGCTATAACAACAAATACTAATAAACAGAATAAAATAAATATTTAAGGGGGCTCCCATACAACGTTACCTTGGGCCTTGGGTACGTTGCTTTGGGCCTTTCATTGCAACGAAAAGCTCGGCCTTTGGCCTTGCTTGCCTCGCCGCTCACAGTCCGGACTTTGGCCACAAATTTCGCTCGCAAGACACCTGGGGATAGTACATGTCCGTGGGGGTTCGCCCTCAGGTTTCGCTTGCAAGGGAACCGGAGATAATGATTTTCCCTTTAGATCGCTTTCTGAAAGGATGCTTCGGGCCTTTTACTCCAACGAAACGCAAGGCCTTTGGCCTCGCTTGCGTCGCCGCTCACCTATTCCGGTTTCCGGATTCGGTTGCGAAACACCTGGGGATTGTAAGTTTCTGTGGAGGGTTCCGCTCCCCGTTTATCTTGCAAGTTTCGCTTGCAAGACACTCGGAGATAATGAGTGTCCATGGGGGCTCACCTTCGGGTCTTTGGCCCTCAGGCTCGCATTGAAGGCGCTCTCTGATGGGTAGCTTTAAGCCTTTCATTCCAACGAAAAGCTCGTCCTTCGGCCTCGCTTGCCTCGCCTTTCACCTTCAGGAACTTGGCCTCAGATGTTTCGCTTGCAAGACACCTGGAAATAGTAGTAAGTGTCTGTGGGGCGCCCCTCGCCCCGGAGGGAGCGCTCTCTAAAAGGCGTACATGTTTTATAATATTATTGACGACCAAGCTTATGAGGGTGTTTATTTAGATTTGAAGAGGATTTCAACTTACTAACGAAACAAATTATTTTATTAAATATTTGTTTCTTGTTGATTTAACGTGGAAGTTACCACGATCAAATTTTAAATAACATGATACAGAGAAAAAAATATAATGGAAAAACAAACCATCAGCATCATCGTCTGAAACCCAGCGCAAGACTCGAACTTGCGACCTCGTTTTTAACCCCCGACGCAAAAAGAGAGGGGTGTTATAAGTTTAACGTGTCTGTCTGTGCAGGCATCGTAGCTCCCAAACGGATGAACCAATTTTCGTTTAGTTTTTTTTTTGTGTCATAGATAATTTTATCTCGAGTGTTCTTAGGCATGTTTCATGAAAATCTGTTCAGCCGTTTTTGAGATATTGGACTGAAATGAAAATGTCGGGGGTTTCTCAACTTTTCAAAGTTGTAGTTTTATTCCATTACTAGCTGATGCCCGCGGCTTCGCCCGCGTGGTTATAGGAAAATGTAACATATTGAATTTTCCCGTGGGAATTAGATGTTTTCCCGTGGGAATTAGATATTTTCCCGGTGGAAAAAGTAGCCTATGTCACTCTCCAGCTTCTAAACTATCTCCATACAAAAAATCACATCAATACGACGCTCCGTTGCGACGTGAAAGAAGGACAAACATACACACTTTCGCATTTATAATATTAGTAAGGGTATTTGTTCTCTTTCTCTGTATCACATCGTTTAATTCTGGCCCAATTCTTGAGATTCGTATGCTGCCATCTCGCTCGGTCGTGGTATTATTATATTATTACTATAGGTTGGGCTGAGTACTGCGAGTCTATGGGCGGCGCAAAAAGAGCGGCGCTTACAAAAAATCCCTTAATCAGAAGTGGGATAACACACCCTGTACAACAAGAACTAAAGTTCTTTATGGTGTACTTTCTGTGTCGACACAGTGTTAACCAGTTGCCGGCCAGCACAGCGACATCTATCGGGGATTTGGGTCAACGGAACCCGAACAAAATAGAGTAGTCGTGAGCTCGCGTGAAACGGGCTACACACCATCAGTTTTAATTGCACAGTTTTAACTGTACCATCGAACTGTTCAGTGTAAACGTAGGTGTGTAGGCAAAACTAGTAACTGTTCAGTTGAACTGTTTTGGCTACACACATACGTGTGCGATCGTGTGTAACTAACTTGACTGGGTGGATATTCAGCGTATAACGAACGAAACAGGCCTAATGACGAGAATCCTATTCAAATATATCAAACAGTTACGAAGATTAATATTGCTTGATAGAGAGAAAACGCTTAAAACTCGCGACGTCACGGGTCTCGAGTCATAGTAAGTGATAATCGTTTCATGTGAAGGTGCGTTTTGCGGAAAAGGGACAGAGTATACCTCATCTTAAAACTTTGAACACTTATAACTCTGTGATTATTGATTGTCTTGTTCTTTTTATGTCACAGCCACTTTTTTCCGAAACTATAAGAACTGTACAGGCTCTAGTATAAGTTTAACCGAAACAAAACGTTACGACCACGTTAGCGTTTAGCTGTCAAATCCCATACAAATTGTGGGTAAAACGCAAACGCGATCGTAACGTTTTGTTTCGATAAAACTTATACTAGAGCATCTGTTGAAACTTGGTAAGTTGATGTATTCTGTGAACCGCATTAAGATTTTCACACAAAAATAGAAAAATAACAATAAATTTTGGGGCTTCCCCATACTTCGAACTGAAACTCAAAACTGTTTTTTTCATCAAACCCATACGTGTGGGGTTTCGATGGACAGGTCTGCAAAAATGATATTGAGGTTTCTAATATCTTTTTTTTCTGAACTGAATAGTTTGCGCGAGAGACACTTCCAAAGTGGTAAAATGTGTCCTCCCCCTGTAACTTCTAAAATAAGAGAATGATAAAACTAAAAAAAATATATGATGTACATTACCATACAAACTTCCAGCAAAAATTGGTTCGAAATAATTTATAATAGCTTATTTTTCTGTGTAACGGATATATTATCAATTAAATAGTTACCCGGCCACAGAATCCATTCAGACATCAAACAAATTATAAATAACTAGCTTCTGAAAAGTCAGAGAAAATATTTTAGTCTTTATTTTGGTTCATTTACATTTGCTCTATAATATTCAAGATAAATCATACAAAAAAAGACAATGCATTTAAATCTACATAATTAATTTCGGGTGGAAATTTTAAGTAACTTAGAATAACGTCTTAAAATGAAATCAACAGAATAAAAACGCTATTATAAAATAGTGTTTTTCAAAACCATATGTTTCTTGGAGTCTATGGTCCTCGCGCTGCCGCGATGTCGCCCTCTGGCCACACACTGCTCTCCTCGCGCGATTATTCGCTACGCCCCGCACTAGGTCACATGCCTTTATTGCCGCTCCTTTGACTCGCGCCAAAAAGCCGACAAAACAGGGAGCGGTGGGCATGACGAGTAACGTTGCCACACTATGTCTCCGTCTCCTTTCCCCGCTGTTTCCCACGTCTCTCGACGAGTGTGTGGCGGGGGTATTAACCTTTCGTATTCCTTGTTTCGGATCCGTTCCGAACGGTTCGAACTTACAACTTAGGGCGAGTTGCACCAAACCGTCAGTAATCGGAAGCGGTGTTCGTCAAAATCTGAATGTATGGAAAGTTCGACAAGTTTCTATGGACAGCTGCCGGCGACATATTGAACGTTGATCGGGTCTTCTCGGAAACTTCAAGGTCATGATTCGATTGTTTTTTTTTTTGACGGTCGGAGGTTAAGCCTGTGTGCAGTAGTCAGTAGAGTCAGCAGTGAGTACTCACGTGGCGGTGTGCTTGGTGGCGAGCGAGGCGAGGTGGTCGAGCAGCGCGGGCACGTGCTCCGCGGGCAGCTGCGCGGTGGTCCGCGCGGCCGCTGCGCGGCTCGACTCGTGGAGGACCATCTCTAGGATCCTGGCGATACACACAAATAAATATATATTTGGGGACAATCTCACACATATCGACCTAGGCCCAAACTAAGCAAAGCTTGTACTATAGATACTAAGCGGCGATATACATACCTAGTCGGTCCCAAAGTTCTGTCACAAATGAAAATAATGATAAAAACAAAAGTAGCAATAAATTTTTAATAAATTATATACCGATTTAAAGTACATTTAATAAAGAATTAAAATTACTCAAAATTATTCAAAATTACCTCCTTTGTTTTTAATACAGGCCCTTAATCGGTGCGGCCAGTCGTCTATCGCAGCACGCACCATTTTCATATCTATCTCAGTGACTGCTTTTCTTAAAGATGACTTTAGGCTCTCCAAATTTTTATGTGGTTTAGCACAGACCTTCCCCTCTAAGACCTGCCAAATTTTATAGTCCAAAGGATTAAGGTCCGGACTAGAGGAAGGCCAATCTTCGTGTCTTATAAAGTCGATTTTTTGACGGTCAAACCAGGCTTGAGTGGTCTTGGCTTTGTGTGCTGGCGCAGAATCCTGCTGGAACACAAAATTATGTCCCGAAAATAGCGTGTTGGGCAGATCTTTGACAACCTTATCCAAAACTGTCTCTTGGTATACTTTCGCACTGATTTTGACACCTTTTTCGCAAAAATGAACCTCAGTTGGCCCGTAATAAGATACACCCAACCAGACCATCACTGATGATGGATGATGCCCATGTTGCACCCGCGGAACTCTTTTTCCTGCTTCTTCAGAGCTCCTAGCGTACACTCTATCATTCTGTTTATTGTACTTCTCTTCAATATCGAAAATCTTTTCGTCTGTAAAGAGGATATCACGGTGTCGATTTTTCGCGTACCGCTTTAACAACTTCCGGGATCTTTTAAGCCTTATTGTTTTTAGACGGGCATTAAGTAAGTGCCCACGCTTTTTTTTGTATGCTCGTAGACTAAGATCTTCGTTTAAAACCTTTTTGACGGTTTTTCTACTGACACCCATCTGCAAAGCCATCAATTTCTGTTTTCGGACAGGATTTCTTGCTATGCGCGCCTTGATCGCTTTGATCACTGCTGGTGTTCGTACGGAGCGAGGCCGGCCAATTATTTTCTTGTCCTCAACACTGGAGACTTCATTGTACCTATCAATAGTACGGTACACAAACCTAAGCGTTATTTTTAAATTTTTGAGCAACTTGAAAATCGTACTTGGCGAGTGCCCACAGCGGTGCAATGCTAAAACAGCTATTCGGTTTTCTTTCTATGTCCACTCCATCGTGAGAAATGGCAACGAATGACTGTTTTTTGTTTTAAAATAATTGTCAAACATTCAAAAATGGAATGCAATAAAATTTTCTTAAAATCATCATCTAAATTTAAAAATAATATGCCAGTGACAGAACTTTGGGACCGACTACGTACTTATACTTATACAGATAAATACATAGAGAAAATCCATGACTAAGAAACAAATATTCGTGCTCATCGCACAAATAAATGTCCTTGCCGGGATTAGAACTCAGGGGCTCTACTTTGAAATCCGTAATTAGAACGGATCGCCCCGTCAGTTTCTTGCGAATTAGTTACGCGTAGAGAGCAAAAGGGATAGAAATAGAAGAAATTCGAATTACGAATTTCAAAGTAGAGCCCCTGAACCTCTAGCTTCGTAGGCAGCCTCACAACTAGGCTAACGTGGTCGTCAAATACACATTATATTTTTATGTATCAACACCCTTATAAGTATAGATCGCTAATACCAATAGTAATTCTTTTTTAAAAATGTTTTTTCTTTTTTACTATTTGTTTTGAAAAGCTTTAGTGTGTCCATTGTGCAACATCACTGTTTAAATGTCACATTTCTAAGGAAATTTGACGGTCCAACCTGGTGTTGCTAAGCGATCTTAGTAGCGAGGACGGACATTAGCTACGTTAGTTTGGGTCAAATCTTGGAAGCTAAATTCGACCCACTCCCTGACGTTCGATTGGGGTCAAATTTGGTATAATTGCGTATCTTCGGTGACAATGCAATAATATGGTACCAGAACTGTTCCGATGATGGAGTCGGAAGGTGGCCATAGGAACTCTTAAACTATACAAGATTAACCCGTTGTGTCAGGCTCATTGGAGCCCTTTAAAGTTAATAAGTGTATAACATTTTAGAAATAGGTTAGTTATTTTTTAGGTTTCCATACCCCAAAGGGTAAAACCGGGACCCTATTACTGTCACTCCGCTGTCCGTCCGAGTTTAGAAATAGGTTATGTTTAGTTATTTTTTAGGGTTCCGTACACAAAAGGTAAAAACGGGAACCTATTACTAGTACTCCGCTGTCCGTCCGTCTATCACCAGGCTGTACCTGTGGCTGTCTCATGAACCGTGACAGTTAGACAGTTGAAATTTTCACAGATGATGTATTTCTGTATAAAAAACAGAATAAAATAAATATTGAAGGGGCTCCCGAACAACAAACGTGATTTTTTGGCCGTTTTTATAGATAATGGTACGGAATCATTCGTGCGCGAGTCCGACTCGCGTTTGGCCGGTTTTTTCATAATAATCGTTATACGTACGCGGTGTCCTTGGAGTGCAAACCCTGCACGAGCAGGCGGGTCAGGTTCTGGTTGACGGCGCTCTTGTCCCGGGCGGCCGTGTCCAGGGAAAGGTTGGCCAGTCGCCGCTCCATCGGGACCTCCACCTGGGGAGAACCAAGTGTTTAGGCACAGTATAAGGAACAGTAGATAAACTTCGAACAAAGGTACATCGCACGGCTGCACACATGCGCGCGTGTTCGGTACGCACACACACATAGGCTTGGGGAATGATGGAGAATGCTTCAATCGGGGCCGCACCGTTGCGGTGTTCGCTCGCTCTCACTCGCCACGTCAAAGGAAGCCGCCTCGTAGGTATGAAGACAGCGAACCGCCAGTGCCACGATATCAAAAGGAGTCGAATAGGCTTGTAACTAAGCACCTACCAACCTAGTGCAGTTTAGCAACTATTATACTTACTAGGAAATATTTTAGGCATAGTATAGTGGTATTAAAATATTCCATGAAGTGGGAAACTAAAAACACATACCCAACTATCTATAATATTATTACTTTGTGTATACAATATTGTTTATTAAACTGTAACAGAAATACTTAGCGCTAATTGCTTAGGTTAGCTGGAAGAGATCCCTTATAGGGATAAGTTCGCCTTCGTACTTTGATATATTGTGTGACATGTATATTCTTTAACCTGTTATTGTGTACAATAAAGTGCTTACACACACACACTTTGCATACTTAAAAGAAAAATTTGTATTATAGCTATGCCAAGCCACAAACTTGACACAGCCCTGCGCATCGAGCGAAAGTAGGTAACGAACGCTCCTAAACGGCCTCAGATTACCTACTGTATTATTCTTCTATACTGTGGTTTAGGGTTGTTTCACACGTACCACAACCACACGACAACCACAACCGCAACCACGTGGTCGGGCGCATGTTTGTGTTGAAAATGTGTGTGTACTACATTTTCACCGATTTAAAAAAAAAAACGTTTATTTCGGACCACATAAAATCCATATTTTGTTAGTACGGCATAGTTAGACTATGTTAGTTTACACAAAAAAGCTAAAGTTAAAAATAAACACGAAATTAAAAATAAAAATAAAAACCACATCTTGGGGGCGAGGCTGTCTATTGCCCTACTTTGCCCGCCCAATAACCACATCAACCCAGTATTTAGTGAGCGGGCAGTCGAGACGCTCGGCCAACATCCTCGGCATGCTGTTGCTGCTGACCCGCACACGCCTTAACAGTGATGCTATCCTCTTTCTTCTGATGGCATAAAAGTCGTCAGTCCGCGCATCGGCGAACATGCCAGGGGCACGGCAGCGTGATCGGCCGCGTGTGTGATAACTGATAACGACCACGCTACCGCTACGAGCGACGCTGCAGCGACACAGTTCACACGTAACCATTGCTTGACCGCATTTTAAGGCGCCATATCAGCCGAAAGACGTCCACTGCTGGACATAGGCCTCCCCCAAAGAGTGCCACAATGACCGGTCCTGCACCACCCGCATCCAGCGGACTCCCGCGACCTTTGGTCGTCAGTCCACCTTGTGGGGGCCCTAGATAGCTACAATAATTTATGAGATGCAATGCCACTTGGGTACAAAAACAGTTCCTCAGGCTGATATGTAAAGGTGTGCGCTTCACAACCTATTAGGGATTATCTCGCAAGTTACTCCAGTATTACATATCGTGAAACTTACAACAACTATGTGTGATCGGACGTCAAGCTTACACCGGTTAGGCAGCAACTAAAGAAGTGGAAAACCAACCGGCGAGGCGAGGCGAGGCGTGGATAGGTGAGAATTGAAATTCGTATGGGACTTACTACCTATTTGCACTGAGCGCGCGCGCGCGCGGTGGAAATAGGTAGTAAGTCCCATACTAATTTCAATTCTCGCCCATCCACGCCCCGCGTCGCCTCGCCGGTGGAAAACCACCTTAAGGCGGGTGGTAGACGACGGCGAGAAATGTTAGGTTTATCCGGCAAATTCTAAGACTTACCGAAGTTCCGGCTTTTACAGTAACATATACATCTTCTGTTAATAGGTCGCTAAATTAATCAATCGTACATTACTTTAAATCCATTTTAATAAAAAGGAGGTCGTTTTTCTTCTGATCTAATCCGCTAGATTGGTTTTGTTTTATTTTCCTTTTATAACTTACTAGTCTGTCTGTCGCTAGTTACCCAGCACGGCGATCACGCGACGGCGCGCGAGCTATCTCGATTTTCCTCGCACTATCCGTCTCTCTCTTATTAGAACACTTAGAACAAGAGGTGTAGTGCGAGAAAAATCGAGAGTATGTCGCGGCCGTCTCATGATAGACGTGCAGGTTATGTCTCCTAGATCACGTTTTAACCCATTCGCCGCCACAAAAAAAAATCTAAGTCCCCATGTGACTAAAACTGAGATTGAGTTTACCAAATGTAGGGTTTATATACATTTTAGCCCTTTTTTATAAGCTTTTTGGCCATCCTCTAAGCTTGTCAGAAGTACATGTAGTGTATTTTTCAAAGTAACTCTGTCATGTCATCAGAATAACATTACAATGAGAATGGTTGACCAATTTTTCATTTTCTCTGAAGCGTCCTTCTAACTCAAAAGGATTTTACGAAGCAATGTTAATATGTTGTTATAGCCCTCCGAAGGTGGCGCAGGACCGGTCATTGTGGCACTCTTTGGGGGAGGCCTATGTCCAGCAGTGGACGTCTTTCGGCTGATATGATGATGATGAATGTTAATATGCTGCAATTTACCTTAGCTCCCGGCGCGAGCCGCTTTCTGGACACCCCTCCCATGGGCTCCAGGTACTGCGCATCCTTGCTGCTCCCCGTGGCCACCTTGTTGATCTCATTCGGGGTGCTGCCCTTCAACTTCTTCTGTTTGGCGTCGCTCCGGATCAGGACTTGGGTCTTGGATGAGAGGTCCGGCGTCTGGAAGTGAGAATAAACATATTGGATTATAGAATGTAGTGGTCATATTTTTCAATTTTGTTTTGTTTACATTACAAAGACGCTGGCGCATTAAAATTATTATTATGGTCAGTGGACTATCCGTCCTCTCGGCGACCACCTTCAGGAGAGTGTTGGTGACCCACAGGGACGCCACGCGCCTGCGCAGCACGGCACGGCGGTGAAGCCGTCTGTGCTGCGCAAGCAAGTATCGTTATATAAACTATTGGTTTAGATTAATAACGTTCCAATGGATACCGCTATACAGCGCTTAAAATATCGCTTTGAGTGTAACGCTTTTGTGGAATAATAACGTTATCAACGATAGCGCTATGCGAAAATAGCGGTATAAAGGCCTGTGTATACATACATACACTTCTGACACCCTGACACACGTGTGTTACTTACTATCTTTTCGAAGAGAATCGTGGGGCCCTGCATGTACCCGACCTGCAGGCCGGGGCTCAGGCGGCAGCAGGCGAGCGGTAGCGGGGTCGCCGAAGACGTCGTTATGTGTACCGTCAGGGATGGCTTGATCGGTTTCGTGGACGCTCTGGGGAAAATACAGAATAAAAAGTTTCTGACAAAAATTGGGAACAGAAAAAAAAGTTTTTTTCAAAAAAAATTGGAATTGTCATTATCAGGCGACAATTGTCAAGATGGTGAAATAGGGCCCTGGGCCAGCTATACTGCACACAATGTGACCGCACATTTAAATCTAAGTTCGCCTTTGCGACCCATATACGTCCTCACCAGAGAAAATTCCAAGGGTCACCGTCACGGGTCACGATAAAGAAGGCCACATATACATACATATTTTACCTGGGCTGTATGAACGGGTCAAGCTGTCTCGTGGGAAGCCAGTCCTGTCAATCTGGTCTCAATTGACAGACATTCAGATGTAGTCTATAAGTAGTAGGGGAGCGTGAAAGTTTTCGATGGGTAACCCGGAACAAAAAAGTATTGAAAGAGTTTAGAGTATCTATCTATCGGCTTGCCTAAAAATACATTTTCTCAAAAATGCTCGGAAATGTACGCGTTAATATCACCAAATGAAGACATGAAGTTTCTTGTTTAAGGCTCCCTACATTTCTTCTTGGCCTTACGCCAAGAAGTAATGTATGAAAACCCTCAGTAAAAGCATTATTGTCCGCTACTCTAACTTTTTAAATTTTCTTACTAATTTTAATCTGACAAAGGAAAAATTACATACTGCCAACCACCACTAGACTCTGTAAACATACTTGCGACATAAAAAAAACAAACAAAATGTATGGTACTATACTTATGTGCGGTTAAACATGGTGCTCGAACGGCTTGTTCAAATGGCATGTTTAAAAAATAAAAAAGGCGGCAAATTGCCTATTATTTAATTGATTACCTTGTATTTATTTTAATTTAAATATTTCCTCACATCGTTTGAGAAAAGCACTATACAATCCTCGGCAGGAACAGGGATTGCCGGACTCGTTGTATCCGGCCTCGTCTACGACTCGGCCGTCTACTCCAAACTCGTCCAGCAATGCCTTACTTCACGGCCTCTGCAGTAATGTACTATTTTGGCTAGCTAGTGGGCATCGGCTTGTATGGGCGGTACGCCACTGATAAGTAATGATGGTACGTTTGGCAGCCGTGGTATAAAAATACTCACCCGTTCAAAGTGTGTATGTATAAATGCACCACCCCGCTCCTAGTGACTGCGGCCAGGGTGAGCCGCAGCTCGGCCTCCTCACTCACAGCCACATCTATCATCCGGGGCGCGTCCTCCAACACGAAGTTGTATGTGGGAATGGCGGTAGTCTGTGAACGATAAATACTTACTCTCATCTTATAACATTGATTTTTAAGTCATTTAATCCACATAAAAACGCAATAATAACTTAGGGGCTACCAGGTTTTCATCGATTTTTGACAAGTTTTGATTCGTATCTCCTACGTTTGCACTACAGATAGAATTATAAGTCAAACGGCTATCGGTTCTTCAATCTTTTATCTCCATTTTCGTCCACCAGATTTTGAAACGAATGTCTAAAAACACACTTATTTCGTATCTCTATTGACGTGAAAGATCTAACATATACGTAATCTACATATTTGGGTTCGTCTATGACGTGTCTAAAAACGTGTCTAGGGTTTTCATTTTAAACTAATTAACACAAAAGTTATGGCCAGAAAACCAGTTTTTTGGCCAAAAATTGTTCAACTTTGATGCCAAATATCTCGAAAACAATGAACTTTAAAGTAAATTTGGGATACTATATTGCTTAAAGCCGTTGATTTTTATAGTATAAGCTATAAAAAACATTAGAAAACGAAGGGATCCTGATCAAAGGTTATTGGCGTATGGGAGCCCCTTAAGCTCCTAGCTTAACCTAGTCAAAAGTCCCCCACGAGTTGTCCCTGGCGCAAAGGTACCCATTACACTGGCCGCGTTGAATGGCGATGGACAACCTTGATGAATTAATATATCATTGATGAAACTACATTGATTAATATATCCTAGATAGCTCATCCTTGAACCGAGCGAAAATACTGGATATATGTAGATGGCGTTATGACTCTATGCTGGTATCATACCAATATTATATACAGGTTGCGAGCTAGTGAGTGAGGAAAAAATGCATCAATAGGAAGCGATGCGCGAGCGCGTCCAGCAATGCTATATAGGCGAATTAGAGTTGTCTCTCTCATTCCAGCTATTCCCACAAGTTAGTAGAAGGCCTGTAATCATTAACAACTTAGACAAGTTGAAAAATCCCTGACATATTCATTTCAAAGTTCAATATCTCAAAACCGGTTGAACCGATTTTGTTGAAGCGTACCTAAGAACCATCTCTATCACGTCAGCTTTCGGACAAAAAAAAACGGTCCATTCGTTTAGCAGAGCAGCTACGATGACACACACACACACAGACACACAGACACGTCAAACTTATATCTCTTTTTGCGTCAGGGGGTTAAAAAAAGCCTCACCTGTACTTCCACAGATGATAGGGATTTCTTCCGCTTCTTCTTATTGGGCGTGGTGTCTTCATTTTGTCCGTTCGTCTGCGGAACCACGTCTGACGTCACTGTGACGTCCCAGAAAGATAGGAGGCGTTCCGTTCTAAAATAAATTAAAAAACAAATGAAGTGTTACAGCCCTTTTCAGACACCGGAGAGACAAGGCGAGAATTTTGATTCGGAACGGTTCTTAATAACAATAGGCTAGAGTACGATTTTTTTTCAGTGTTGTTTGAACCAGTTTTTAGAGGATCAAATATCTGTTCGAGAAACACGATGAGGGTTTTTCAGAATGCAAATGTTACCAGCTGCGAGTGCTGTCATGTGGCGAGAGGTTTAGGTCACAAAATGAACAGGGATATACCTGATCATTGTAAGGTGTATGGACAAAAATTCTGACTGTGACTCAAATTGTTGCCTTAATTTGTACTCCAATTGTAGTTGGCCCAATACAGACATTTGATCCTCTAAAAGTTAAGTATGTCATCAGGAAGAAATAAGTTTCTGTCAAAAAATTCATTTTTGGTACAAGCTTTTATTGCCGACTGTACTTTTCTGTATACCGTCATCAACTACTCATTGAGACGATTCTGACGAGCCCAAACTCGATGAGGTTATGTGGTTTTATTACGGAGTTCATATGGCCACCTTCCAGCTCCACGTCATCATAATATTGCATTGTCACGCGATTTGCATATTCGTGCAAAATTTCAACTCAATCGGAAACCGGTAAGTGGATCAAATTTAACTTGCAAGATTTGATTACAGCCAGACAGACAGACAACGGGACAGGTGAAACTAAATAAAAGCTTGTAAAAATGGAAACTAGTCAGGGAATACACCTCTGAATGTCTTTGCAGATGTGTGCAGGTTTTTTAAAAATATACTTGTACAGTCAGCATCAAAAGTAACTGCGCAAACGAAGACGTCAAAAGTCTGAATAAGAGCTTTTGACGTCTCCGTTTGCGCAGCTACTTTTGATGCTGACTGTACGTTGTTGGAAATTAAAATTACAAGTTGACATTGTTAACATCTGGTTTACATAAATAAAAGACATTTGGAGTCTATTGCGGCTTCAAGTTTCATACTTTATTGATACCTACTGTATTGTCTAGACCTAAGCACTTTATTGTATAATATCCTCCTGTATAATTAACATGCATAGCCTGTCTGTTAGTGTTAATTTACCCCTCGTATGCGGATGTCAAAAATTGCTTATCCAAATATGACCTTGTGATTGAAAACTGTAGGTTCAAATGCTTGCCACGGATCCGGTTAAATAAATAACTATTCATAAGCTTAGGTTACTAATCATAGCTATTTTACAGAGGTAATATGTTATCCATACTAATATTATAAATGCGAAAGTGTGTCTGTCTGTCTGTCTGTCTGTTACCTCTTCACGCTTAAACTGCTGAACCGAATTGGACATAGGATAGTTTTTATCCCGGAAATCACCCCCCAAGGGGATGAAGTGAGGGGTGAAAGTTTGTATGGAGCTACGATATAAACGAGTTCCACGCGGACGGAGTCGCGGGCAGAAGCTAGTATTATTATACTCTTAAAAATCTAGTATATGACCCTGCTACAGTCAGCAATGTCAGCATCATATAGTTAACTAGCTTCTGCCCGCGACTCCGTCCGCGTGGAACTCGTTTATATCGCAGCACCATATAAACTTTCACCCCCATTTCACCCCCTTAGAGGATGATTTCCGGTATAAAAACTATCCTATGTCCTTCCCCGGGACTCAAACTATCGCTATACCAAAATTCATCTAAATCGATTCGGCGGTTTAAGCTTGAAGAGGTAACAGACAGACACACTTTCGCATTTATAATATTAAGTAGTATGGGCAAGTAGCTAAAGTAGCCAAATATATCATAAGGATCTATATGATGCTGACTGTATGCCAATGACTTTCTATCCCAATACTTTTGAATATAGCTTTGCATAGATATGCATATTCAAAAGTATTGTGATAGAAAATGGAAACGCGTATATGCAGATGCATGTATTTTGTTGTCCAAATTGGATGTAATGCTTGAATCTTATCAGCATTATCAGCTTGTCGTTACTGATAAGCTATAGTTTTATCATTCCCAAAGTATATTTATAAACAAACTAGCTTCCGCCCGCGACTTCGTCTGCGTGGAATCGGGATAAAAACTATCCTATATTTTAATCCAGGCTATAAACTATCTTCGTGCAAAATTTCATTCAAATCGGTTCAGCCGTTTAAGCGTGATTGAGTAACAAACATCCAAACATCTAAACTTTCGCATTTATAATATTAGTAGGATAGTGATGCGCTGAGGACGCTAGAGACAAGAAATCTTTTACATTGTAATAGTTTTTTACAGTTAAGAGCTTGATTAATTGGTTTTTAAATCTATTTAGAGGTAGCTCTTTCAAACATTTCGGTAGCTTATTAAATATTGTCATGCACATAACAAAGCAGTGACTTGAGTACAATGCTGTCCTAGGAACGCAATCATGTACCAACCGTCCAGGATTTCGTTGGTTCTAGTGGAAATGCTTGCAGCTGTTTTGAATAAATACATATGCCTCTTAACGAACATGCAGATTTCCAAAATATATAAACAGGGTAGGGGTAATATATTAAGTTTTTTGAAGAGCGGTTTGCAAGACTTGTAGTTAGCGAGTCCGCAGATAGCCCGCACACATTTTTTCTGTGCCACAAATGCAATGCTCGAGTAATTACAATGTCCCCACAAAATGAGTCCATATCTCAATACTGAATTAACATATCATGGATATATGCAGCTAGAGTGGCCTGCAATCCTGAAGTGCGCCTTAATTTATGTAAAACATAAACAAATCTATTCAATTTGCAACGGACCTTATCAATGTGAGCTTGCCAGTCTAAATGTTTATCTAAAGTGACTCCCAAAAAAGTAACTACTTGCAATTCTTGTATTTTTTTATTTCTAAAATGTATATTAGTGCTAAGATTTTCACCTCGTTTGAATTTAAAATGTACGTAGTGGGTTTTATTAATATTAATCTGTAAATTGTGCATTTCTAACCATTTTATAACAGTTTCCATCATTTCGTTTACTTTACATTCATGTTCTTGTGTATTTTGATTCTTTTCCGATGTAACAATAAACGATATATCATCAGCAAACATAACAGATTTGTATGGAATTATATTAGGTAGTTCATTTATATAAACAATGAATAGTAAAGGCCCAAGTACACTGCCTTGAGGAACTCCAAAATAATTAGGTTTTAAATCTGATTTATAGCCAGTTTCTACTTTATGTTCATCTAGTTGAACTATTTCTACATATTGCTTTCTATTTAGTAAGTAAGTTTTTAACCAATTAAGAGCAAGACCTCTAACACCATATTTTTCTAATTTGTCTATAAGTAACGCATGGTCTACAAAGTCGAAAGCTTTTGACATGTCTAAAAATACCGCTTAGTGTGCTGTTTTATATCTAAGCTTTTGACAATGTGATGAACAAAATTAAAAGTAGCTAATGTCGTTGATTTATTTTTTTGGAAGCCGTTTTGTTCTGGTTATTTAAGAAATGTATGAGTCTTTTGTACATGCATTTTTCAAAAATTTTTGCCAAAATTGGAATCAATGTTATGGGACGATAGTTTCCCATGTCTTTTTTATCATTTCTTTTGAATACAGGCTTGACTATGGATATTTTCAGTAGTTCTGGGAAAACGCCACTCTCAAAGGAGAAGTTAATTAGGTGTGTAATAATTGCGCTAAGTTCATATTTACATTGTTTTATGACATATGTACAAATTTCGTCAAATCCTACAGCTTGTGTATTATTTAATGACGTGATGACATTCACACACACATAGTAAATTTCTCTTCCTTTATAGATATTTGTTAGCCTGAGCACCAAGTGACTAATTCAAATTACGCCTCTAAGGCACTGGTCCCACCGCCGGCTAGTAAGCTAGAAAAGTTGGGCGAGTAGCATTACATTGCATCTGTAAAGGTCGATTGATCACACTGTGCCTGGTCAGCACGCAATGAACCGTTACTCGCCCAACTTTTCTAGCTTACTAGCCGGCGGTGGGACCAGTGCCTAACGCCACACTCCTACAGCATTAACCAAACGTTGTTTTTTTAAGCTGCTGGTATTTAATGTAGAGATGCGCCGAAAAAGAGTATACAGTTCAGCTTTTGCCGAACCCAATATGCGCCTAAATCATTAGCGGTTCAGCATAATGCCTTCATCAATCAGCCTTTCTAAAATATTGTTCTTCTTAATCCATACTTAATATTATAAATGCGAAAGTGTGTCTGTCTGTCTGTCTGTCTTTTACCTCTTCACGCTTAAACCGCTGAACCGATTTGGATGAAATTTGGTATAGAGATAGTTTGAGTCCTGGGGAAGGACATAGGATAGTTTTTATCCCGAAAATCATCCCCCAAGAGGATGAAGTGGGGGGTAAAAGTTTGTATGGAGCTACGATATAAACGAGTTCCACGCGGACGGAGTCGCGGGCAGAAGCTAGTTTAAAATAATTACGAAATATTCGCCGCATCTCTCATAAAACGTAGAGAAAGATAAGTGTACCATAGTAATAAAGATTGTTGTGATAGATGCGAATTACAGAATTTAATCGATTATTATGTTTAGCTTTCCATCAAAATGATTCGCCATATTTGAAGCTAAAAAGGAGAAAAACCCGTTATTCTTTGCCAATGGTCCAAAGTAATTTCAACACAATTAGATATATCTATGGCAGTGGGCGTCCGTCAGTGATTGTTGTATCGGGCAGGATGGTACTGATCGATGACCTCTTACAAGTCATAAATATGTGAACAGCATGGAACTAGGAGACGACATAAACATCCAAGGACTGAATATAATGTATTATCTATGTAAAATAGCTATGATTAGGAACCTAATCTTATGAATAAGATAACCTGCTGACGATGTTCATTCCTAACTTTAATTTCCAATAAAGTATTTGTATATTTCAAAAGACACACATCTGCAAATAAATTTTATCAGACCTGCACCAATCTATCTGCAAATACATTCAGAGGTGTATGTGAAATCCCTAACCCGCACTAGCATGAGACTACTACCCAATTCCCTCTCATGTATGGCTGCTGGGCACAGAACAGTCGGAGCAGTCGGACACATAGAGGCTGATGTTAGTCTCAATGGTTATTTATAAAGGTTATTACTGTAACAGTAAATGGTACGGACACCTTCACTGCAGGAAACTATTTAACTATAATTAACCAATTTAACCATACATAGAAGGGGATGCTTTGATCCTATGACGCAACAGGTTAAATAATACAAAGCTTGTCCGTCTAAGGTATTTGGAAATATACATCTGAAAAATAAGATCGACAAACTTACTGTGAACCCTCAATGACCCAAGTTTTCTTGCTCGACACAGCAATGGCGAGCAGGGACTGTTTGGAGGCATTGTGTCCGAGACACCTTATCATAGTAGCCGCACCGTCATGCAGCCTCCAGACTCTAAGTTGCCATGATGCTGTTATTATGTACTGGGCGCTTGTGTCCTGAAATATACAACAGCAATGATGATAACTGATAATAATGATGTGTTGTGTACTCTTTAGAAGTATAGAATATAGTTAAGAAAAAGGAAAATAGGTAGACCAACCAAGAGATGGGAGGACGACTTCAAAAAAGTAGCTGGCCCATTGTGGACTCGGACAGCAAGAAACCAGAATATGTGGAAGTCTTTAGAGGAGGCCTTTGTCAGAAGACAAGCTGATAAAGATCAATAACCGTTTGCCGATGCATAGTTCAATTTAATATGTAAAACTACTTATAGATAAATCAGTAATAAAGGCTTATAATATTATATATTATGATTGTAGTTTAACTTGCAAAGACAAATACTTGAAAACATTGATTCATACAAAATGAAGATCAGTATAAAGTACTGAAACATGATTGAAATTGAAGAATGTTATTGCTAAAATGTCATGCATTTGGTGGAATGCATGACAGTTAGCAATAACATTCTCAAAAATTATAAGAACTTTGAATAAAGTCGATAATCACTTTGGCCTAGTTGGTAGTGACCCTGCTTCCGAAGCCGGAGGTCCTAAGGTTGAATCCCGGTAAGGGCCTTTATTTGTGTGACGAGCAAGAATATTTGAATAATTATGACAAAATGCGATGCTTGGAAGACCCCACTTAAATCGTTCGAGGTGCCAACTGTATATCTTTTATGGGTGATAAATATTGTATGGGCCATCCTTGAACACAGGAGGTAATCTCCATAAGTATTAATTTGATATCATAGTTACAAATATTTAGAACCGTCTTTCAGGATGAACATAGGACGCATACATTATTTACTTAGCTAAAAGCAGGGTATGGGTCAGCTCCAACCCCATTCTGAACACAGTGGCGGTTAGGTATAACACCAACACCGCCATCATGCGCCAATTTGTCAATGTGATGACACCTAGGTTAGGTTAAGTTTATAATTTTAGACCAATTTGTTGTCTGTCATGAATGATTTCTGTCTTCATTTATCTATATAAATTATGAAAATGAAAAAAAATGAAAAATAGTTTAAATAAGAATGTATATCAGTGTCTAGTACCCATATTATAAGATTCGCTTAGTTTGGGAGTAGGTCAATTTGTGTGAGATTGTCCGTCAGTTAAAAAACAAGTCCATAGTTTCTGACACAAGAAAAACTGATGTGATGTGTAGTGGGACATAGGCTTGTGACAGAACTTAGCTTTGTAAAACTGATGTAGATTATGCTTGCATCTTACAGGAGATAGCTTGCTACTAAATGCAAAGAATTTGAGTAGGCACTAGTTTTTGTGGAAACTAATGGTAACAACAGGGTGTGGTTCTGTTGTTTGGCTTGGTACATAAATAAATATCTATACTACTCAAAAGAAAATAGGGGCCACAAGTATGGTGATAGTTACGTGAAAATTATATGAAACAGTAATATATAGCTTTTCCAGCTATTAGACTTAAACACCAGCATGAAAGAGGTTGGATTCTGAAGGATGCGGGACATCATTAATTAGCCACTTATCAATTACTCTATGTCCAATAATTAACAATAAAATAGAAAAATGTTTGTGGCCCTTATTTTGTTTTGAGCAGTATACATTGATATATAAACTATAACTATAATGGTAGATGTACATGATTATTTTTAAGAAAGACTAACCTGACAATGCGGTATAAGTTTAATGGCACTGATTGTGCTGACTTGCTTGTTCTTGCTGTCTATGTTCACTTGGTACTTGCTGGCTTTCTCCCCCTTGCCCAGCTTCCATTCAACAATGTGATTACTCTTACTACAACTAAATAAACCATCCTTCCTATTCCAATCTAAGCAAGTTATCTTCCTGTCCTGGGTTTTACCAGGTGATTCCTCTAAAACTGTTTCTACTTTCGCTTGTGCTACTGAATATATTAAAATCTTCCCGCTTGTTGTTCCTACAGCTATACATTGCGCCTCCTGCTCCGAAACACTTGATTTCCTTTTCACCTTCTGTCCAGAATTCTGAAATTTTAAGGTTATGTTTTCTATAGCACAAAAGTATTTCGTAACTAAATTAGATCAAGATATTTAACAATTAAACGTATTATAAGTTTGTATATAGACCATTTAAAGTTGGAAAAGGTAGAAATTACGTGTTTACATAAAGTTTAGTGACAAAAACCACGTGTGGTTTGACTTACCTTGGACGTTGCAACGGTTATCCATTGCAAGCATGACGGTGGAGCCGTTAAATGGAGGTCTGGCGTATACTCCTGTTTGAGTACGTTAGTTTCCGTGTCCCATATCCTCAATCTACCATCTTGGCTAATCGAGGAATAATATTTTCCGTCTTCGGAAAATGCCGCCTCTGCCATCTTTACATGTCAAGATAGAACTTTATCGACTGTTTCGTTACGCTGATTGTAAACAACGTGTGTGGTCACGTGACGTTTTTAACTTAGATGACAAAGTTAGAACTGAAAATATCCAGATAATAAGCTAACTAAAACTCGAAAACTGTAATAGATAACTTATTTGACATAGTTTTATAGTTTGAGCATAAATAAAAAGCAAACAATTAATAATAAAAAGGCGTATACGAAAACATCAACTGCGTGGAAAGAGACAACATTTTGAAAGTTGACATTTCAAAATGTTACTAGTATTGATAGTTTGAAACAAAACCAAAATTTTGGAATACAGGTAATTTAGACAATCTTCTTAACGAAAATTATGCAAAAATATTCCTCATTTTATTTGAAAAAATATTCGTTTCAATTGAACTAAATTATTTAAATAACAATACTTAGGGTTGCCAACAACATAAAACCATAAAGTAAAGGAAAAGGAAAACATTCTCTCTCTCTCAGTTTAATTTTGAACGTCACAAACATCTGTCATGTCGTATATATATTTATCCGCTGCCCACTGTCGCGATAGTAGGCGGAGTTTATAATTATTAAATTTTTAGCAATGTTCTCGTTCCACTTTTCGATAATATTCTTTGACATATAATTTCCGTGTTCTGTGCTGTGTTCGTTACGTCGACAGTGAAGTGAAACAAAGGTTGTGGTAATCGCTGATAGTTTCGTATGATGTCACAAGTATATCGCGTGAATCCTTGAAAATATGAGTGTTAGTGTTGAAGCGGACGTGTCCAGCCCTTTGTCGGAGGGGCAGAGCGCGGGGCTAGACCAGACCGTGTCGAAATCGTCGTCAGGCAGCCAGAGCTTTGATACAACGACCGAAAATGGTGAGCCTGAGAAATCGGAGCCAAGCACCCCTAAACCTCACCCGATGGCGTTCACGGTCAACTTTGGGGCTTCCAAGCCGGTCGACAACCGCAGGCTCGAGGAGTTGGCGAAGAAATCGCAGGCCAGGCATCAGAGAGTGCAGTCCATGTCTGCGGGCCTGACTCGCCCGAGCCCTACAGCTCAGAAGCCTCCTATGAGCGTCAAGTTGCCCCGGAAAGCCCAAGGATACAACTCGGAAGGCTACTTCTCCTCTGATCAGGAGGATAGCTGCCTTTCTGGGTCTGTAAAGCTCCGAAGCAGCCCATTAGCTCAAACTGACAAAGCCCTATTCATCACCAGTCCTGTTACAAACAGAAACATCAAGTCACCCATCCATGATATTCAGCCTAAGAAAATGTCCAAAAGTCCTATAGTTGATAGCATCATGTCCAGAAGTGACAATTTCACGTCCCGCCAAGGCTTGAACCTGCCTTTAAAAAGCACCAGTTCCTACTCGAAAGACGTCCATAGGACACCAAGTTACGGTACCTTGAATCTATCATCTAGCTATCAACGGCAGATGCCGAATATAATTGATCAAAGTCCTGAGGGAGTGTTACTAACTGATATTTCTAGTCCAGAATTAGATATCTTAACCCCGGATAATGGTCTGTCCACACCAGAGAAAAGTCCACTACGCAAAGTCCGAGCCCAATCAGAAATGCCAGATTCATTGTTTAAGAAATGTAATCCAAAAGTTGATCCTCTGTATATTGATGATGAGGTTGACGGACAGTCAAACTCTTCTGCTGGTACGTATACTATTGAGGGGGACAATTACACAGTGGAGCAGAAAGCTAGGATGAGCATAGACAGGACTTTTGGCAGCTCCATTAATAATACTATAGAAGAAGTGTTCCGACCATGTGAAGGGGATCCTGAACTGGTATTTGATTATCCAAATAGAGTAATAACTAAAGAACCCAGGAGGGACTCCCTAAGAAGTCCAAACCTAAATGAAACCTTTGAATACCCCAAAGTGTCTAAAGACAAGAATATTCTAGAAATCTCGTGTTGCTACGAATCACCATCCGAAACTGATTTGGCTGCACAAACTTCCAAACAAATCAAATCTACCCGTAGTTATTTAGAGAAAATCAGGAATCGAGTCCGAACTATAACAGAGAAGACTTTTGCTAAACCACCACCAAAGCATGGTGATGAAGATGTTGGTAGCTTCACTTCAGTAACTACTTCCGGCGTCTTAAGCTCAAAGTATCCTCCGAAACAAGAAATCCCAGTTCGGAGGCGATGCAGTCTCACCAAATCCGAAATAGACCAAACGGACTACATCCACAGGTTATCTAGAGAATCTTCTGTCCCTGTGAATTTACCTAGTAAAAAGCCAGAGCCAAAATTCGAGAGCACACCCTTAAAGAACGCCCAAAAGGTGCTGGATGACCAAAGGTCTGACCAGGTCGTGGGACTGTCCTATTTGAGTCTGAACAGGTGCAAGGGTGACAAGACGTGGATACAGGACTGGGCGGAGAGCGTGAAGAAGTACAATAACCACACGTTGGGGAGGAAGGAGGACTTGAACGGGACTTTTACTGTCGACGATGAGCGGCCTCCTGTGAGTCCGCGACACGTTAAACGTGAGTACCATACCTATAATCGCGGTTTGATACCTACATAGCCTTAACTTTATATCACAAATTCTTAACTTATTTTTTTTAACTGAAATTTTCTGTAAGCCTAAGACATAAGCGACCTTATTAACATTCGATTTAATTAATTGATAATAATATATATTATGTACCTATTGACTGACTTGTAAAACGTTGACTTTAATGAATAAATATCTTGTATCTTTTGATAATAGCGGTAGAGTGACAGGGTAACAAACAGACATAGTTCGCCGGCGCTCCCGAGGATGTGCTGTGTTGAGAGTGGGGCATCCAAAGTATACCCTATACCTCTATACCCTATTTCATATAAGATAAGAAAAATCGTGCGTCAATCGTCATGCGATTCCAACAAAATCAAACGCAAATTAGAAAAGTTGAAAAACCCCCGACATTTTCATTTCAAAGTCCAATATCTCAAAAACGGCTGAACAGATTTTTATGAAACATGGCTAAGAACACTCGAGATAAAATAATCTATGACTCAAAAAAACCTAAACGAAAATCGGATCATCCGTTTGGGAGCTACAATACCACAGACAGATACACAGATACACAGACACGTTAAACTTATAAAACCCCTCACTTTGCGTCGGGGGTTAAAAAAAAGTAGATATCGCTATGTTTGAAAAGCGTTCAATGATCGAAATAAGTAAAACTAATACATTTCCCTTAGATTTCCTGAATAAACGGAGGAGAAATTGTCAGTTACAATTCAAATCTTATCTGGAATGATGTATAGCTAGCACATCGAATCCTCAAATCAATAAAGGGTCGGCAACGTGCTTGTGATTCTTCTAGAATCACTGGCATCCATAGGCAACGGTGGCTTCGTATCAGGTAGACCGTATACTTGTTTGCCGCCGTCGTAGTATAAAAACAAATTAAATCAAAAGTTTTTTTAGGAACACAACTGCTATTTTCAATTATAGTCTCTATTATCACTCACATGATTACGAGGAATCCAACAATACCTCATAACATAATATGTTGATCAAGCCGTTTGGACTACACGGCTATCACAAGACGGCGCGCGAGCTCTCTCGATTTTTCTCGCACTATCCGTTTCTCTCTTATTAGAAAACTTAAAAAGAGAGGTATAGTGCGTGCGAGAAAAACCGAGAGAGCTCGCGCGCCGTGTTGGTCTTGTGATAGCCGTGCTGCTCGTGAAAACAATTTTTTTTTTTGGCTCTCACATTTGATTAGCCACTGTCATGTCGATTATGTACGAACAAAAAAAAACGGTGCGAAGCGCGAGATTTTAATAGCTAGTTGCGATTCGTTAAAAAATATATGTATAAGTACCACAAAACCAAAACCCTTGTAAATATTAGACGTTATATAACTACAGAGTTAGTAAAGAAAAAATAACGTAAAATAATCGTTAAGGCAATCTGCAAGAAACGATATTGCAAATAGGTTAACAGGCAAAAACATTCAAATTTTTAACTTATTGAGTTGACAAAAAGAACCTAAGGCCAGAAAAGTATCTTTATCCTTAATTTGGATAAGGTCCAATATTCTTGTTGGAAGAGGGACTTTTAGCCTAACAAAGGAAATTATGATTGAGCAGAGGGCAAGAAAGGAAAATATGGTTCAGGTCCCCGTCATCTAACCCGCACTCAGACAGTGAGGAGTCCCCGATGTAGATCTTAGCCAAATGACCTGGAGAACAACCATGGCCCAGTCTCATCCTAATAATTGTGGAAAATAATTGTTTTTCAAGAAATAGTTTCGAGAACCACGGCTTCCTTGAGACAGTGGGCTGCACCAGAAAGAAAAGCTTTCCTCGGCTTCGGCTAGAGGAAGTCCAATCAGCAGATCAACGCTTGGCGAGGGAACTGGCCGCTAATGGGGCCAGATCATGACAAAATATCTTGAAATTAGACTTATCACCGCTAACCACTCTTTGGCGATCTGATCGGCTCGTTCATTTCCAGAGACCCCTGAATGCCCCGGAACCCACACTATAGCAACCTCACATCCTTTATCACTGCACTTCAAGAGGTTTTCTTTAATTTGGTAAATAATTGGATTATGGAGTTTTACCGAGAAAGATTAGAAAGTAACGCTTGCAAGCAACTGCGGGAATCTGAAAAACAATTTTCTTGTAAGTACACATACACACATACGCTCGATAAACGTAACCCCCCTCCTGACGCAGTCGGGTAAAAAGGAGTTGCTTCCGCATTTATAAAAATAGTATTGTCACCCTACCAGGGGCGGAGCGCTCATACAAGTCGATTCCCGCCGGCATTATCTAAAATTTCTTGAGACAGTCATTTTTTTGTTGCCCATCAAAATTTTTACGAGCCGCAACTGCACTCTACGGACAATGTCAACACAGATTTGTCTACCCGCAGACAAACTAGAAACTAAACTAACTAATGCCTGCTACACATGTAACTATATATCGTAGCGATTAATATGGACAAACCGATTTGCGCAGTTTTATCGATCATGTGTATGACAAATCGTAACGATAATCTGCAACGATTTGTCATACACACGATCGATAAAACTGCACAAACGGGATGCGCAGTCAAATCGGTGCGATAAATCGTTGTAGTGTGTAGCAGGCATTATGCTTCTAAAAACTATAGTATCACTTACCCACAAGTTTGACAAACCGCAAAGCGTTAAGCAATCTAGTTATTTTATCGCCAACAATGACTTAACCCAATTTGATAATGTTTTCGCCCTGTGGGCATAGCATGGTTGCCATTTTATCACGTATCGTTGTGGTAAAGACGTCCATCATCGTCATCGTCCGTTTAAGTAGTAAGTAACTTAGGTGCATATACATATGGTTATATACCTGTAAAAAATGAGCGCGGTCTCGCCAACAAACTGTTCCGTCAGTTTGGCGAGTAAATTTGAAATTGAATATGTGTTTATGTACCTTCTTGAAAAAAAATTTAAAAAAAAAACACGCTCTGATAAGTATGCGAGTGCGAGAGTGACGGATGCCTTATCCACAACGATAAGTGATAAAATGGCAACCGTGCTACGCCCGCAGAATAGCTCGTTTTGTGGATAACATTCGAAGTTCATTGCAAAACTTCTGAATGCGTGTCGTCGTACATTACCGAAATTGTGAAATTTAACCTTAGCATAATACATAGTTACTGTACCCGAGGGTCGTGGGTTCGAAACCTGGCACCTACTAATGATTCTCGGAACTATAATGCGGAATATCCATACTAATATTATAAATGCAAAAGTGTCTCTGTCTGTCTATTACCCTTTCACGCTTAAACCGCTGAACCGATTGAGATGCAATTTGGTATGGAGATAGTTTGAATCCCGGGGAAGGATATAGGATAGTTTTTATCCCGAAAATCATCCCCTGAGGGTTTGAAATGGGGAATGAAAGATTGTATGAAGCTACAATATTAACGAGTTCCACGCGGATATTTAGATATTTACCACTTGATTTCGATAAGAGTAAATTTCGAGAAGTAACCGGGTATAGGAATCTATGAAAATTCCTACCCCTGGGCCACGTAATAACCTACCTATCTTTTACAAGTTCAAGTCTCACTCTGCTGAATTCGCTTTTGGACAAAATCCGCAAAATCGTAATAATTTCAAGTCTCACTCTGCCAAATTCGCAAGAGGCCTAAGTCTTAATGCGGCTACCTATCGGTTAGTCTATAGGCATAATGTGAAATCAGCAGACTGCGTTTTAGGTACAGAGCGACTAAAGGATAATAACATTCAGGTACAGAAGGTACACTGTCTTATAAAACCTATTTTGTTGTGTTTGACAGCTAGAAAACTCAAACCATGGCATCCCGTTTTATCGTATTGCACTTGTTCTTTCCATACTAGCACACGTGCTGGTTCCGTATTCACTTCACTCCAGGGTTCGCTTCACATGTGCGTTACCGACCCTTTGAAAATGTATACATGCCTAACTTAAAAAACCCCGTATTCAAATCCCTCGAGCAAACCTCGGCTAATTCTACGAGCGGAACGAGTAAACCTCGAGTAAACCTCTGCTCATTCTGCGAGCGGAGCGGAGGGAGGAAATTCCTCTGAAACCAATACCGTACTTATTACAATTCCCTGCGTCTAGTCTAGTTATACTACGTATCTCAAAGTCAAAGTTATTTTTTCTTCAATATAGGCAATATAGGCATTACATGCACCTGGCATGCTCTTCTTCACCTGAAACTGGACCGACACGGTCGACACCCTGTAATACTAATGAATAAACCAAGTATAGCTACATAGTACGCGTCGCGCGAGTAACACGCCTGGCGTCGATGTAACTAAGACAGACAGGCAACTACGGAACCCTACACTGCGCGTGGCTCGACACGCACTTGGCCGGTTTTATTCTTCCGCTTTCGATATTTTTATATCGCTTTTAACGGCGTCAATCACGAACTACACAAACAACTCAACCGTCTTAATTAAAAATTAATGACTTCCCATTTACTAAATTAATAAATAAAAAATCTATTCACAACCAAATTAAGTAGTCAATTAGGTTATCTCTATCCCATTTACGTACATTTATGTGGTATCGTTAAGTCTCGCAGTTTTTCGTTCATCTGACTAACGACTAAACTGTTGTTTAATGTACGTATAAAGTATACTGACATCTGAAATAATAAATAAACACTAAAGGCCGTATTCATAAACGCACTACAAACAAGCCTGTGTTTTAACTAAAATGGCGTTAATATTCGTTTGTCCTTATCTATCACTGACATTTTTGCTCGTAAGAAAGGGACAAAGCACATTTTAGTTAGCAGAGGCATTTTAAGCTTTATGAATAAAGGGATTAGACATAAACACGATGGCCAACCGATAATCTATTCGTGGACCGAGTAATATCAAGTGCTCTGAAATTTTCGAATCCCAGAAAACAGAGCAAAAACTAATCAAAATCCTAGAAAACAGAAAATAATTGTGTCTTAAACTACGACTGCCTGCTTGATGGTATGCAGTCAGCACCGCCTATGGACGCTGTGTACACCAGAAGAATCACAAGTACGCCCTTAAAGACCGAAACGCACTGACAGCGGTGACGGAGCGGCGCGGAGGCGGTACCGGCTGTAATGTTCGAGCTATTATGAAAGGATCCGCACAGAACGGCGCGGTATTCTGTGCCGGCCCTTTCGTATTATGGCCGCTCCACACGATGTTCCATCCTGACCCATCATACAGGACGCGGCTATGCGGTAGAACGAGACATAAATTGTCTTACTCCCTTTAAGGGCCGCTTCAGACCGGCGTGACGCACGGTGACGCGGGCAGCCTCGCGGCCACGCGCGTCTTGACGTACTGGACTTTTTAGTATGTAGATAAAGTTTAAAATTATTTGACACCTAAAGTGCTCGCCGCGCCGCTGCCAGCCGCTGCCATTCCGGTCTGAAGCGGCCCTAACGCATAGTTGCGTCCTGTATGATGGGCCAGGATGGCCCATCATACAGGACGCAACTATGGCCAGGATGGCCCATCGTGTGGAGCGGCCATTAGCTCCAATATTACAACGGGTACCGCCTCCACGCCGCGCCGCGCCGCGCCGCGCCGCGCTGCTCCGCTGCCGCGGTCAGTGCGTTTCGGCCTTTATTGGAATCGATTTACCGAAGGTCAAACAAATGCAAGTCAGTTACTCTCAACACAGCACATCCTCGGCAGCTCTGGCGACCCCACTCACCACCAGGAACACTACACCATATAATTCTGCCCGCTACTCCGTCCGCGTGGAACTCGTTTATATCGTAACTCCTTACAAACTTTCTACTCCTTAGGGGATGATTTCCGGGATAAAAACTATCCTGTCCTTCCCCGGGCTTCAAACTATCTCCATAACAAATTCCATCTCATTGGTACAGGTAGTAGACAGTCAGACAGACACACTGTCGCATTTATAATATTAGTATGGATACCCACATAGCAAATAGTGGTTTTATGTTGCAAATGGCGGGCTGTCAATATATAATAAATATGTCGTAAAGTTCGGTTCGTTCTGCTTATCATAGTTTTATACTCATCATGTTTCCGCCAGCTTCGTAGTTAGTGCTGTCAGTGCGTTTCGGCCTTAATAGAGAACCTTCTTTACGTAGTACTGTTATTTATTCTGTGGTTTGTCACATTGAAGTGTTGACTGACGTCACAACAGCGCATTCTTATCGCAGTCCAACTGCAGATAACGAGACGTAACGCATCGACTTTATTGCAACAGCCAAAAGTGCAATATAGGTCGGCACGCGGCGACAATCAGGGCAGTTCGTCGCTTCATCGTTGCGAAAACGAGATAAAAGATAAAGTTTAGATATGCGTAATGGGGGATAGTAAGAATTATAAACATAATTGATGCGAAAGTTTGTTTGTTCCGCTTCTGTGGATGCGGAAAGCTAGAACATTACTGCACGGGACAGTCTATCACAGGACCTGCGAGCTGTGTCGCGGCGAGATAGACCATCCATCTCTTTCTAATTAGAACGCTTAGAAAGAGACGGATAGTCTATATATATCAATCTTAGGACCAATCCTTTTTATATTATACAGCGCCGGTATCATAAATAGTATCAGAAATTGCAATTGTCATTTGTACGCCGACGACTTACAATTCTATATATCATTTTCACCTCACCGGCTCGAAAAGGCTTGCTTTTAACTCAAAATCTGCGCCCAAAAGCCCATTATATCCGCTAGCGTGGAAAGAGTTTTTGAATTTGGAACGTCACGGTCAATCGCGAGATCCAACTTTTTACTATACCTACAGAATGAGAGGTCATTATCCTGCGTTCAGAAACTGATGGTGTTATGCCAATACTCGTAATTAATTGTTATTATTTAGATAAAATTAAATTAATAATACTTATTCTTTCTTAATTACATACGAAATATTAATTTTTAGACTGACTTATAAAGATACAATACGAATAAATAATTTTAAAATGTAGTTTTAATTTACTAAAGTTTTCGCTTAAGTATTCCAAATTTTGAACGCACCTACATTTAATCTTGTTTTGTTTTAAAGCCACGGTAAACCAAAATAATGGTGGTTATTTATAGATTTTAGTGCAGAAATATACAATACTTATATGAATTTAAATGCCTGCTAAGTTAGCGGAAAAAGTGAAATAAGCGTATTTGAGCCTTAGTTTACCCGTGAGTACCCAACAATACTTTGACTTTTTTAATGTAGGTAAGCGTAATTTAAAAATGCAAAAATGTTTATGTTACATTTAATAATTATAGAATCTCGATGAGATGTAAACAAACCTTTATTGAAAATGAGTATAAGGTCCAAATTACTTCCATTACATTTACAATTTTCCTCGCGGTTGTGAGGTGAAAAGTTGTGTGTTTCGCTCGGCAGCAAAGTTGTTTGGCGTCTCGTGCCTTGAAAGCCTCGCCTTCGCTCATGGTTCAATACTCGGCTTTCAATACAAGCACTTGCGCCAAACAACAACTTTGCAGCCTTGCATAACAATAGTACATTACTACAGAGGCCGGGAAGTAAGGGGTTGCCGGTCGAGTCGATGCGTTACGTCTCGTTATCTGCAGTTGGACTGCGATAAGAATGCGCTGTTGTGACGTCAGTCAACACTTCAATGTGACAAACCACAGAATAAATAACAGTACTACGTAAAGAAGGTTCTCTATTAAGGCCGAAACGCACTGACAGCACTAACTACGAAGCTGGCGGAAACATGATGAGTATAAAACTATGATAAGCAGAACGAACCGAACTTTACGACATATTTATTATATATTGACAGCCCGCCATTTGCAACATAAAACCACTATTTGCTATGTGGGTATCCATACTAATATTATAAATGCGACAGTGTGTCTGTCTGACTGTCTACTACCTCTTCACGCCTGAACCAATTGAGATGAAATTTGTTATGGAGATAGTTTGAATCCCGGGGAAGGACAGGATAGTTTTTATCCCGGAAATCATCCCCTAAGGAGTTGAAAGTTTGTAAGGAGTTACGATATAAACGAGTCCCATGCGGACGGAGTAGTGGGCAGAAGTATATGGTGTGGTGTTCCTGATGGTGTGTGGGGTCGCCAGAGCTGCCGAGGATGTGCTGTGCATTTGTTTTAACTTTCGATAAATCGATTCCAATAAAGGCCGAAACGCACTGACCGCGGCAGCGGAGCAGCGCGGCGCGGCGCGGAGGCGGTACCGGTTGTAATGTTGGAGCTAATGGCCGCTCCACACGATGGGCCATCCTGACCCATCATACAAGACGCAACTATGCGTTAGGGCCGCTTCAGACCGGAATGGCAGCGGCCGGCAGCGGCGCGGCGAGCACTTTAGGTGTCAAATAATTTTAAACTTTATCTACATACTAAAAAGTCCAGTACGCCAAGACGCGCGTGGCCGCGAGGCTGCCCGCGTCACCGTGCGTCACCGTGCGGAACCGCGCGGAGCCGCGCGACCCTTTCGAGCTTTTAAAGCGGTACTGGGCTTTTTAGTATATAGATAAAGTTTAAAATTATTTGACACTAAAAGTGCTCGCCGCGCCGCTGCCGGCCGCTGCCATTCCGGTCTGAAGCGGCCCTTAAAGGGAGTAAGACAATTTATGTCTCGTTCTACCGCATAGCCGCGTCCTGTATGATGGGTCAGGATGGAACATCGAGTGGAGCGGCCATAATACGAAAGGGCCCGCACAGAATACCGCGCCGTTCTGTGCGGATCCTTTCATAATAGCTCGAACATTACAGCCGGTACCGCCTCCGCGCCGCTCCGTCACCGCTGTCAGTGCGTTTCGGTCTTTAAGGGCGTACTTGTGATTCTTCTGGTGTACACAGCGTCCATAGGCGGTGCTGACTGCATACCATCAAGCAGGCCGTATATTTGTTTGCCACCGTCGCAGTTTAAGACACTATTATTTCGGTTTTCTGGGATTTTGATTAGTTTTTGCTCTGTTTTCTGGGATTCGAAAATTTCCGAGCACTTGATATTACTCGGTCCACGAATAGATTATCGGTTGGCCATCGTGTTTATGTCTAATCCCTTTATTCATAAAGCTTAAAATGCCTCCTAACTAAAATGTGCTTTGTCCCTTTCTTACGAACAAAAATGTCAGTGATAGATAAGGACAAACGAATATTAACGCCATTTTAGTTAAAACACAGGCTTGTTTGTAGTACGTTTATGAATACGGCCGTTAGTGTTTATTATTTCAGATGTCAGTATACTTTATACGTACATTAAACAACAGTTTAGTCGTTAGTCAGATGAACGAAAAACTGCGAGACGTAACGATACCACATAAATGTACGTAAATGGGATAGAGATAACCTAATTGACTAGTTAATTTGGTTGTGAATAGATTTTTTATTTATTTATTTAGTAAATGGGAAGTCATTAATCTTTAATTAAGACGGTTGAGTGGTTTGTGTAGTTCGTGATTGACGCCGTTAAAAGCGATATAAAAATATCGAAAGCGGAAGAATAAAACCGGCCAAGTGCGTGTCGAGCCACGCGCAGTGTAGGGTTCCGTAGTTGCCTGTCTGTCTGTCTTAATTACATCGACGTGCGGTGCGGTTGCGTCGGCCGAATTTGTACGAAAATTGGCATTAAGTTGGTCGACTAATACTCTGTAACTACTTATGCCTACTTGTTCGTGATAGTTTTCCTTTTAAATCCATTACATGTACTACTAAAACGATTTTTTTCACATCCGCGAACTTCGAACAAATATTAGGGCTTTAAACCCCAATATTTCGCAAACGAATTACTGATTTGAAAAATGGTTTTAGGAAACAATACCCCACACCATGGATTTAACGAGAAAAAAACGGACATAACAAATTCGGAGAAAAGGCAGAACCACAAAAATAATATTATCCCAAAAAAACAATTTCTAAGGGGATGAAATCAAAGAAGTTGTTGTAAAAATAATAAAAATTTAGCTTCCCTTCCTTCAAACTACGAATAACATTTCATTTGATTCCATATATAACGGAAATACGGCATTAATACTAAAGATTAAATGAAACTGGTCACTTATAGTCCAGCTGCATTTAATTGCACAATAAAATGTACAAAAGTAACATCTGAAGCAGCCAAATCCGATTCTAAAGCTACTCCAATATTTTATTGCCTTATCTCGTATACAGATATTATTATGACGCGCTACCAATCTTCATTTATATGAGCACATTACAAGTTTATGGGCAAACTAGCTATGGTACCGGGGTTGGCTTACAATTTACAAAGATTTTTTAAGATGAACGTTTTGGACAAAAAACATCGTAAAAGAATTCTTATATACCACGTCAGTGTCAAACAGGCTAACGGCGCCTGATGGTGCAACGCCAGGAGTGTCACAGTATTGCGCATTGCCGTACCTTTAAGAATTTACACGCTCATGATATATTAAGGGGTTCCATGCTTCGATCTTTTATACTACATTTTCTCGTGTTAAGGCGATGCCTTGATTTGAGTCGAACACGCCCCCTAGACAGAGACACGCTAATGCCTTCCGCGCACGAGGAAAAGAGATATGACAATCTTCGGGAATGGCTTTTTGGACAAATTTCGATAAATACCTAACTTAGAGACGTTTTATTTGAATTTCATAAAGTAGAGATTTTAGATGAGATAAAATACTATAGTATTAACTTGATTGTGTCGTAAAATAATGTATCGTTTGTGTAGGCTGAGTAAAAAAAGGAAAATACAGACCCAACTTTGGAATCTTTTTCTATCGAGGAAATTTTAAGCAATCATGTATCGATAAAATCAGATAAACAATCATATAGTCAAGAATCATATATCTGAAAATCAGACCTTTTTATTTCTTAATTTAGTCAGAACGGCGTTTCAAAGCACGCGATAATTTCCAATGCACAGCCTTAATTATGTCGCTGATATTAACGAGTAGCTGAATACAATGTTGATACGAGAGGGAATAACCTAGGGTGAGCTGTCCTGTTTAAGGTGCTTAATACAGCAAGATGTAATTGAAGCCTGAAATCATATGTCGAAACTGCTTTTAATTGGTGGGTAGCCCTATACAGATCCCTCTAAAATTATGTTAAAACTAGCCAACAGTTCTGAAACTTAAAAAGCTAAATTGCGGATAGCTCAAAACATTATCTGAGGCACGTAAGGATCGTTTGCTAAGAGATGCCACACGAATATAACAAACATCGTCTTAAAGTGTTGAAACGATGGTATTTGTTATTTTCGTGAGTTATATTGCTACCGTCATAGCCAGTCCGCCATTAGAACCAACAAACAACCGTACAGACCAATTTACTTTATTGCATTCCTACAAACGCGCCCAGCTGTTTACGCTATGTAAACACGGATGAGAGAAACAGTTGAAACACGCTTCAAACGCTAACATTCATAATACCTATGGAAGGTTTCCAGCTGTCGGCTCTTACATGTCTAAAACTGGAGTAATAAATACCTATGCGTAATGGCCGTTGGCTAGGTCTTTATATCATACACTATACACGGTGATTTTTTATTCGTGATCAGGAGTCAAGTTTTCTAATTCTGTAATTGATGCCAAACACGATTAACTCTAAGTTACCTAAAACAAACGTTCTTTTTTTTTCAGAATAAAACTGGATAAGGAATTACTTTATAATTCAATATCACTGTCACACTAACGGTAGTTTAAATCTTCATAAACCAAATCAACCTAAAACCCTTGTGTCCAATAATTAATTTAAGAGTAATAAACTGTCAATTTTGTATAATCATTTTTCATTTATAATCATTTATTTGCAACCTTATGCTATCCTCCATAAACCCCGCTACTACAGAGTACTTAATAGCATTTTTCTATCAGTTTTTGTTTTAAGATTTTTATAAATAATTAATCGGCATAGATGTCCGCGCGGCTTCGCGTATTGCAAAGAACGCAGCAAACCCGCGGGATACAATATAGCCAATGTTCACCCAGATAGTCCATTCTATAATTTCCAATATACACAGATGATTTATGAAATCGCAGATTACCTACTTGATACAAACTGACAAAGTTACAATCTCAAAGACTTTTCCTCGTTATAATATTTATTACAGTACTAGCTTCTGCCCGCGGTTCCGTCCGCGTGGAACTCGTTTACATCGTAGCTCCATACAAACTTTCAACCCCCTGGGGGATGATTTCCGGGATAAAAACTATCCTATGTCCTTCTCCAGGACTCAAACTATCTCTATACCAAATTTCATCCAAATCGGTTCAGCGGCTTAAGCGTGAAGTGGTAACAGACAGACAGACAGACAGACACACACACTTTCGCATTTATAATATTAGTATGGATAAGTCATTATGTATGCATGTCATCACGACCAGGGGTAGGCAGAGATAACGAACCTCCATTTGCGACGATCCTGCCTGACAAACATCTTTCGTTCATAACATACTTTTTAGAATGCGAAATCATTCAATGTATGCGTAATAATGAGTTTTTTTTTTAAGGGGACAATCTTACACAAATCGATCTAGTCCCATAGTAAGCTCAGTAAAGCTAGTGTTATGGGTACTAGACGACGATATATATAATAGATATAAATACTTAAATACATAGAAAACATCCATGACTCAGAAACAAATATTTATGCTCATCACACAAATATTTGCCCTTACCGGGATTCGAACCCAGGACCTTCAGCTTCGTAGGCAGCGTCACTACCCACTAGACTAACCGGTCGTAGTTAATTCATTCAATATGCATTAATATGGTCCACTGTTCTGATGACGGTTCCTCTAGGTACTCCAAACCAGACCGGACTGATACCCATAGAAAGACAAGGCAATAATGCAGTCGGGTCATATACACAGATTTAGGTTCGCGTCTTTCCTGTGGACATTATCAAAGTTAAGGGCTACGAAGCCTAATTTTTGGTTGGACTCTTAATCCGCATAAACGGCGTCTCCTCTTCTTTATTACTATGCGATAAAAACATTATTTATATGCACGTGAGCTCTTAATTATTGACCTCTTGTTTTATATACTGTGTATTACCCAGTCGGCAGGTTGAAATTCTAGAATAAAACTAAGTGAAGACGACTTGGGAATTATATAACAGAAGAAAACAGGGCAGCTGTATGTTACATGACAATTAGCACTGGGTGAGGTTCAATTAGTATTTTCTGTTTTAGGAAACGAGATAGGAAGTTATAATACAATATTACGTTACTTAAATGTACTTATAATGAATCCCGGAGAAGGATATAGGATACTTTTATCCCAGAAATCATCCCCTAAGAAGGTTAAAATGAAGGGAATGCTATCAACAAACTACTCGGACTCGCGAGACGATAATGTTTAGTATTTAAAATCCATTTCATCCTCTCAATCTTTTGACCTAAAATCCCTCACGTAACATTCCGTGTCCAAGTATCAAATTCCTTAAAAGCCTTTATCATATCGTATTTGCAAATAGCGTTTTTCTAAACACTTAACCAATTTAGCGTAGTTTGCATAGGCCATAATGTTTTGATTATACCACTTTAGCGGAGAAAGCACGTGTGTTTTATACTGAACCAATTTCTAGATGCTAACTGAACCATGTTTTAATGGCGGGCTATTGTTTGCATATGTGATGCTTTTTCTAGAGCATTGGCGGGAATATTGTTGACTATAAATAATTATGATAATCGTAAATTATAGCGTCTTCCCGTGACTGGGTATAGTCGCTACGGGTAGTAGTATAGTCGGTAATGTCAGTATAATTTGACACACACAATTTTGATTCATCAAAATAAAGAAGCCTGCTGTTTCTGGTCTGATGAGTTGATAGAGGTCTGTACAATCAGGATTAATAATCAACGTGCCAAAGGACCCAACTCCATCGTCACACATCCTTACTCCCGCAGTAATAAAGACGCGTTGCGATATATTTGGCTATTTTGGCTTCTACAAACTATACGAATGGTGACATTGGTGGCAGTACCATTGGGGTCCTGTCTCTTGACCAAACAAATTTTAGCCAAATGTATCATTTGACAAATGTTTCATTTGACCTAATGCATTTTTCGTCAAAACAGTGGTATTTTCAGGTATTCTTTGAATATCATCAAATAGAAGTCATTAGGTTAGGTTAGGTTTGTTTTATAATAATCCTATAAAGCTTTCTATTTAAGAAAAAAATGCATTAGGTCAAATGAAACTTTTGTCAAATGAAACATTTGGCCAAAAGTTGTTTGGTCTAACATTAGTGAACCGAAGTTATTACTATCGTAGACAAATAAATAAATTTCTGCATAAAGCTACATTACTTCAAAATATGCCTAATGTAGTTGGTGTCTCTAAAGAGAGGTCCCTGTATGTCTTACAGCATAGCGCCATGTATATGTATGAACTATTTCATTGAATTTTGTGTCAATAGAACTGGTTCAGTAATGTTAGACCAAACAACTTTTGGCCAAATGTTTCATTTGACTGAAGTTTCATTTGACCTCATGCATTTTTTTCTTAAATAGAAAGCTTTATAGGATTATTATAAAACAAACCTAACCTAACCTAATGACTTCTATTTAGACCTCTATTTAGAGACACCAACTACATTAGGCATATTTTGAAGTAATGTAGCTTTATGCAGAAATTTATTTATTTGTCTACGATAGTAATAACTTCAGCTCCGGAATATTTAAATTTCGGAAGAATTACTTTCTGGAATGTTGATATTGACAATTGACAATAAAAAAGAAAAATTACATGTCATTTCATAAAATAAAAATAAAATAGCATGGATTCACAAAAATATCGTCAGTGTATAAGAAATTTAAGAATAGAAAACAATAATAGTCAATAAAAATCCAATAAGTACTAAATTGTAAATGAAAACAAAAATACTAATAATAAGGCAATAGGAACAATTCAAATACTTAATGTTAAAATGGTACAATGTCAATGTCAGAATAATAAAATAATAAAGGGTGAGTACTATTAAATTGTCGCTAACATTTTCCGTTCTATTTTTCTGACCTTGCAACCTGTTTTGATGAAACTTTTCAGATATGAAATTTAAAACTTTTTTCATCTTAGGTTTAAAAAAAACATTCATTTGTTTGTATCCGTCAAGATGTCATCAAGAGAAAAAAGCGTTCGCGAATTAATTCTGCAAAAATGTTCAGTAAATCCCAATGTATCTACTTCGGAGCTTGCGAAATCGTGCCATACAAGTCAGAGAACAGTGCAAAGGACCCTAAAAAGGTTAAAACAAGGTTTAACTACTGAAAGAAAGTTGCGAGAGGGTAATCCGACAAGAAAACGGAACAAAAAGTTAGAGTCAAGGGTGTGTAGGTTATTTGATCAAAATCCAGCAATCTCTTCTCGAGATGTGGCCAAAAAAGTTGGTACTAGTCAACCAAATGTACAGAAAATAAAAATAAAGTGCGGTATTTCTTCTTACAAAAAGCAAAAAGCCCCGAAAAGAACGGTAGAACAATATAACAGAGCAGTTAGACGCTCTAGATTACTGTACACCTTGTTAGTTCAAAATACAGGTTGCTTAATTATTGATGACGAAACTTATGTAAAGGCTGATTTCAAATCGATACCAGGAAATCAATACTATTCTTCTCGCAACGTCTGCATGAATCAGAAAAAGTAATTCCAGTGGAAAAATTCGCAAAAGAAATCCTCGTGTGGCAAGCGATATGCCAGTGCGGCATGCGGAGTTCGCCCTTTGTAACCATTGGCACTGTCAACACGGATATTTATATATCCGAATGCTTAAAAAAAAGATTATTACCGCTCATAAAAAAGCACATTTCTTCGACATTATTCTGGCCCGATTTAGCGAGCTGTCACTATTCATCCCGAGCTTTAGAGTGGTATAACCTGAATTCTGTCGATGTAGTACCGAAGAATACTAATCCGCTAAATTGCCCAGAACTACGGCCGATAGAGAAATACTGGGCAAGTATTAAAACAAAGTTGCGTAAAACGTGCCAGCCGGCCACATCATTACCTGATTTCAAAAAAAAGTGGATGAAATGTACTAAGCTGATCAGAAATGATTCTGTGCAAAATTCTATGAAACGCGTCAAGAGTAAAGTTCGAAAATTCTCTCGTCGTGCTCTGATCAAAGAATAAAATTGTGCTAACGGATCTATTTTATCTTAAACTTTATTATAATAAAAAACTTTGACTAACTTGTATGTTATTTCTTTTAGTAAACTTGAATTGAAAAGGCGACAATTTAATAGTACTCACCCTTTAATGTCATCTTAAACCTAACATATAAATAGCTGGAAATGGTGCTGACAGTTCATAAACTTTTACGAATTTATATGGCAACACTGTCACTTCCAATCCCATTGTAATCGCAGTTTGATAATACCTATATTTAGGTAAACATGTTTTACCTTTTCCGCGCCAGGACGAAATACCAAAAAAGGCAATTTCACGCCAACATCACTGTTACAACAGAGCAAACACAAACCTTATATGAGGGACTGAAGGTTGCGTTGACAGCGGACGTCATAACATAACGCATATAGGGGTTCCTGGCGCTGGCGCTGCGGGCACGACGACACACGACTCCTTTAGGCGTGCTTGGCGTTCAACGGGTTAAACATGGGTCAAGCTGGCTTCTTAGTTCCTACACATAAAACGCAGCCTATATGTTATTCTGATGTGTATGCTATATTACTGAGTTTCATCAAAATCAGTTCGGTAGTTTATTCTTGAAAGAGGACCAAACATCTTCTGGAAGTAAGAGTTTATCTTTTATCTATTCTTCAAATACAAGCGAAAGCAACTTTATCTATCTATCTGTCTGTCTGTCTGTTCATTTTAACGTTTACACAAGGTAACGGATTAACACGATTTTTCTTAGGGAGCTACTTTGTATCCCGGGAAAGAACATAACATAGTTTTTATTCCGGAAATCATCCCCTAAGGGGGTGAAATGGGGGACGACAGTTTGTATGGGAGCACGATATAAATGAGTTCCTCGCAGACGAAGTCGCGGGCAGAAGCTAGTATTTATATTTGTAGTTTATTGGTGTTTACGGTAAATGACCCGCGTACCCTAATTGCGGGTTCAATCTGACCGATCGATAGTTGAACGACTCCTGAACTACAAATATCTGGTGGACACACGAATAAGCCCACCTACCCACCATCTACTGTAGAATTGGGAAGATGCAGCTATAATATTTACTATTATTTTGTGACCAAAATGTTGAAAATACGTAAAATAATACGGCTATTCTCAAATTTTGTGTCTGCGTCTAATTACCACGACTCCATATAAAATGTTCGTGAATGGTCGTGTTAATTAGACGCAACCGCAGACACAAAATTTGAGAATGGCCGAATAGCTACTGAAACTTTTTTACTTTAGTTTATACTCATTAAAAAAAACGATTTAAAGTAATGGGAAACGGAACGTCCTGTCAAAAGTCAAAAGTTAGGCAACTCTATGACATGACTCTATGACTCTAGGGACGAACCGCGGACAAACAAATAAGGCGAATGACACACATGAGGGACGTCACAGGAACTTGTAGATCCGTTTAGGCGCGAAAAGTTAAATATTCAGTTTGTAACAGGATTTTTTGACTATAAATTATAGTATCTGAATTTTTAAATATTTTCGTGGTCTATTCTACATGCGATTCTTTCAAATGAAAGCATAAATTAAAATATTGAATCTTCCCTAATGAAAGGAGGACAACGGGATTCCGCTTGACATATTGTCGTGCATGGATCTCGTTGGATACGATACGATTACATACATACATACTTTCACGCCTTCATTCCCAAAAGGGGTAGGCAGAGCACATGAAACTTATGTTCCAGACCCATTTTTAGCATAACTGTGGGTATAAAAGATCGATAAAATGTGATATTGCAGTGATAGCTTGCTAGCCCATCGCCCACAACACACTTCAACCCTGCTCCGTTGGTCGACTTTTACGACACCCACGGGAAGAAAGGGGTTGGTGAAATTCTAATCCGACACCACACGGGTTTTTTATTTAGTTATTAGAAATCACAAAGACTCTAATGCATTATTAGAAAACGTTTTCTTCAAAATGTCTCGTTTCGACTCAGGTTCGAAGCCTACCTTTGCTATCCCATCCTTTAGCACAAAGTATGCAAAAAATTCTTTCTTTAGGCACTCATGTAACATGTTTAACGATAACGAATCGCTTAAAAAATTAAATTGATGTTTTCGCTCATAGTTTATCCGTTTTCAAGAATAAAGGTCGGCAAATTTTGTTTTCTAGACAATAAGAAAGAAGCGTTAATATTGCTTGTTATATTTGTTTCGGAGTCATGGATGTTTTTCCATGTATTTAAGTATTTATATCTATTATATATATCGTCGTCTAGTACCCATAACACAAGCCTTACTGAGCTTACTATGGGACTAGGTCGATTTGTGTAAGATTGTCCCCTTATATTTATTTATTATTTATTTATTTATTCTTGCAATCTCGTTTCTGTTTGTTACGGTATTTGCATGTAGTACACAACTAGATAGGTATCTAATCACTATCATAATTGTATAACTTACTTTAACTTGTAAATGTTACGTAGTAATATAGGAAACTTTAGGCCTAATTTCTGTTCCATTTTTGCAAGAATTGTTTGCTATGTATGGCTTTATGTTTTCTAAATGTAAAAAAATATAATAATAATAATTATGTCATGCCTCGCTTTATATTATATTTGTTTTAAAGGGGCTCTGCGCTGTTGGCTTCAGCCCCACGCATGCATAGGTTAAATTAGTTTAAGCGTTGGCCTTATGCCGCTGCCGGCCAGTTGGGCCGTTCTTAGTTATTGGCAATTAGTTGAGGGCTCCTTCAGGGCCCAACTTAGAAAGACAGGTAGGAAAAAAAGCCCCACGCATTCCTTCCAAATTCCGGGACCCAAAGGTCTTGAGATATATGAAAAAACGTACAAATAATAATAATAATAACAGTTAGGACTCATTATTCCTAGCGTTATTCCCGGTTGTGCCCTAAACCGAAACCTAGACCCATTTCCTCACGATGTTTTCCTTCATCGAAAAGCTAATGGTAAATACTCCGTACATAAGTTCCAAAAAATTTTTATTTTATTTTTATTTATTCAATTATACGGGACACCAACAGAGTACATAAGCTGAGTATATAAATTTATCTGTAGTACAATTATTATTTGGGATTTTATGTACCCCAATTATAGGTGAACACATCATTGTCATATATTATTATCAATAATTACGATTTATATAATTAAGATTATTACATTTCATGCATAGTTTCAACAATTTAGTGAAGTACAGTGTATATTAAGAGTAAAAGTGTTTTTTTTATTTTTTAACGCTAATGCTAACGCTACGATTGGATTATCATATTCAACGGATAGAATTGAAAGATCAGTCAAATACTTATCACCCGTTATTGGGTGTCATGTATTTGACTAGCTTTTCTGTATGGGTTCGTAAGTTGTCGTGATATATGTCTAAGCATGCATCATTGGCGATAAAATTCATTGGTACGAGCCGGGATTCGAACCCACGACCGCCGCTTGACAGCAGCATGGTCTGCACCACTAATTAGGCTACCGTAGCTAGCTATATTGTAACAGTTAGGACTGATAAGCCAATAGTTATGATGGTGGTGAACTGACCATGTGGTTTTATTGTTGCAGCCCGCAGCCCCCACGGCAGCGCGACCAAAATACCGAGTCCGGTGGGAACTCTACTGCACAGACACACTCCGGTAAGTTTACCTTCACACATTACTATATTTACCATATAATGCGAATAATGCGATTCTGTATAAATACGGCTGTACGCTGTAGATCGTTTATACAGTTGCAACCTTATTTATTGTTAGCGTTAGTAAGTTCTAAGCAATTGAGAACCCCCCGCCTCACCTCACCTCAGTGACCTCAGTGAGGTAAATAAATAAGTTAATTATTCGCGATTAAGTCCCGTTTAGTATAAATGATGTGTGAGAATCGTGAAAGTTTCAATCAATATATTTGAGAACTGATTCGGTTCCCGGATCGGGAATGCAATAGGTCTAATTAATAGACCATATTTTCATAGATGTAAAGGCCAATGATGAATTAATAGATTATGTTCCAGAGAACAAATACTGCTATCGATTGATCTAAAAAGTTTAATGGTTATATTATTCCCTAATATTTCTTCCAAAAATCTACTCGTTCAGTACTTTTTATGTAATTGTCCAGTTACACTAATAACATAAGCAATTTGCTTCTAGGAAACGAGTCCAAGAAACCTCAATATATTTACTATGTTTATACCAATAAAGGAGTAAGCGGAATGAAAAGTAATCTTATCTATATTAATTGTATTGTGAAAAATTTAATTTGTTAATAAATTGATTTAATTTCTAATTGCTAGTTTTCATGTAGCAGTAGAAAAGAGTGTAATGTAACGTATAGAAAACTCCAGTGAATATCAGGCATATTAAAATACTAGCTTCTGCCCGCGACTCCGTCCGCGTGGAACTCGTTTATATCGTAGTTCGATACAAACTTTCATCCCCCATTTCACCCCCTAAGGGGATGACTTCCGGGATAAAAACTAATCATGTCCTTCCCCGGGATTCAAACTATATCCATACCAAATTTCATCTCAATCGGTTCAGCGGTTTAAGCGTGAAGAGGTAACAGACAGATAGACAGACAGACACACTTTCGCATTTGTAATATTAGTATGGATAATGAAGAGAAGTGTCGCGAGAGCTCATGAAGAACCGCGTAGTGGTTCGATTCGAAACATGTCAAGGGTTATTCGCGTCTCCTTATACGCGTGAGTGACCCGGTGTCATTATCTTCTAATAGTGTAATGTATGTTACGTATGTCTATTTGTGATTTTTGTGCGCTTATATCGCTAAATCGATTTATGTGCTGTCAAGTTATTTTGGATCCCGGAAAGAGAAAGGTGCTTGCTGCACAGCAACGGTCTTCTTAATCTTCTTATATTCTTTTAAAAATGGCTTTCATCTAAGTTAAGATGATTTCGCCAATGTCAAGTTTGCTTATAAAGCGACGTTGTTGGGTAGTTTGATCAGTCGTCAATAATGCAATCAGCGTCAGAAGCTCCGCTTAAGAAGCAAGGTGGACACCGCTGACCCATCCCAGACGAAACACCGCACAGCAACGTGATTTATCGACCCAGCTATATAGTTGTCATTGTCAGCTGACAATTGTGAAGCCAGCAGCGGGCGTAGCATGGTTGACATTTTATCAATTTATCCCTGTCGTTAAGACATCCGTCACGTTCTGACAAGTATGCGAGTACGTGAGTGACGTATGGTCTTATGGCTCCTCTACATGATGGGGCCCATCCTGCTGGCCCAAGGATGGGCCAGCGTGTAGAGAGGGTAGTGGTGTCGGATGGCTTATGGCGCGGCGGGATGGCGATGGGATGGCCGCGGTGTCAGTATTTCAGCCGCACATCAAAGGGAGTGGGCCAGCGATGGCGGTACGCATCTACACGTGGCCCATTCCGCAGTGCGCGGTCGACCGCGGTTGAGTGTGGACTTTCGTGCTGTGTATTTATTTTTTATTGAAAATGACGTGTACGTGACCTCAACACGAAGCAATAAAGTTTTTGGAATTATATAGGGGAGAAAGCGTAATGTGTAAATAGCTAAATTGCCGCAGCGGCTAACGCTTCGACGGCGCCATCGTGTAGTGGCGTTCAACCATCGCATGGCCATATCGCTGGGTCATAGGATGGGCCATCATGTAGAGGAGCCATTATCCACAACGACGAGTGCTCTCTGAACAGATAATAAAGTTGTTCTGACAATAAAATAGCGGTTACTGTCATGTAATTGTTTTGAGATTACTTAACGAGATTAATGTAAGTGAAGTTTCTCTGTGAGTTAATTATGCAAGGCGTATGTGGAGTGGAACAGAGAGGTTTCTCTTTGCCGTTTTGGCAAATTGAATTGATGGGGAACACTGTCTGTCCCATTTTTCCTTGGTACCCGTGGGGCTGTACGTGTAAGTTCCGCTCCGCTAAGACTTGGAGCGGCGCGGCGGCGGCAGCAGGGGCCCGCCATAAGTAGGGGCGAGAGATCGGAGCGTGGCCTCTCGCTCGCTCGTATGGTGTACTACGCTAGCGCGCACGCTTGTCAGACGCCAATGTCAATGCATTCTGACAAGCGGGGCAACGCAGCGTTAGTTACGTTACGTTACGTTAGCGACTAAGGTCTAGTATGGCGAGGCGGTGCGGTGCGTCTGCCGGGTGGGCCTAGTGAGCTGTGACCCTTATCGCGGCGTGTAACATTCCGTGTCGGATATCTATCACACATTTTTCGAAGCGTACGCAGGTGTGGGGAACTGGTTTACCCGGTTTTCACCGGCAATCGTTTAATGGAACGAATGTTTCGCCGAATTTTCATTTCTTCGAAAACATTTATTTTCAGAAACAGTAGACTTTCAGGCATTGAGTTATATTACTAGAGTAGACATCACCTAGCATAAGTTTGCGCATGTCAACATACTCTCATGAGAGTATGTTGGTTTAGTCTGTGGCGGGCAGTGATGGCGGTCGCTTCGAGTGCAATTATGACTCAAAACTTTAAAAAATGCCTTCTTTTGCATTGCGCTATTGCACCAACAACAAACCCAACAATAGTAAAAGTACGGGGATCACTTTTCATCGGCAAATTCACAGAGTTTTTTAAATAACATGAATTTTTCTGTAATTTATAAGATACGCGCCGATGGCGGCCATTATTTCAAAGATTAAAAATGTAGAAGTGACAATTTCCTAAGACTTTTGCCTTATTAGTAGAACATTAAACTTACTAGCCTTAATTTTATTGGCAACGATTAGTTGCTATTTAGATTAAGTCCTACTTATTTAAATCCTAGGTCAATTCTCTTATATAAATAATGTACGCGACGCGAGTATGGTCTCCGAATTATGAACCCATTAACAATTTAGGAGAATATATTATAATAATTATATTAATTTCCAATTGATTTCAAAATCTATATCTGAGGATTCCGTGGGACCTTAAATGTGTTTGGATCTGACTGAAGCTGAAAATGGTCATAATTTAGTTTTTTTGTCTTGCTGCGATTGCTATCAAAAACGATATCGGAGGATCCGCATAGGCCTTAAATAAGACGCAAGGTCATCAAATCCGACACAAATTGTTGAGACAAATTGCATCAACACATCCTCGGGAACTATAAAGGTATCCAGTATAAAAAAATTACAAATACCAAATGTCGGTGATTAAATTAATAAGTAGTTTTTTCTTATACGAGTGTATTAAATCACGCTATGGCCATAACTGAATCCGAACTCAGAAAATTGTCGCATCTACTGCACGTTTACATACTCTTTGATTTTCCAAGGTGGCGGCCTGATTAGAAGACGTCAAGAAAAATGTTCTGGGTTGCCAGTCTATACGTAGTAATAGTAAGTCAATGCTTTGAGGGTTGTATAAAACAAATATAATGGATTCTACACAATTAACTTTTTAGCTTTACCTAAAACGTTAACGGTTTCTGTGAAAAAAACGTTCGATGAAATGAAAATTCGATGGAACAAAGCATTCGCTGAAAGGATTGTCGGTAAAATGAGGGGATCCCAGCACTTCTTCATGGATTGAATGATCTGTCTATATACTTATAGGTACATACTATAAGAAAACGGGGTCTATAGCATGGGGGAACGGGGGGACACCTTGTTGAGCTTACCTGCCATGATTGGTGCGACAGAGAGAACATATGCATTTGCACACTTTATGGCCACTTTTATAATAGTATACTTATTTAAATATCACTCAAATGTCGCTTCTTCCAGTATAATCAAACCGTTAATAAAATGTATACGATTATCTATGAAATGTCCAAAATTTTAGAAGGCCTATTTAGGACTTTGTTGTTTATCGCTTGGACATTGCGAGAGTGACGTATAATAATATATTATTTATTGCACCACAACATACAAATTGTTACAAGAGTAGTTTGAATAAATATAATGATAACAGGAGGTCTTATCGCTTTAAAGCGGTCTCTACGACGAATATTGTGTCTATGTAAAGAGACTATGAATGTCGTGCAAGGGTATCATCTCCTGAATTTATATACAGTTCTGCCACTTCAGCTATTTAATAAATCGGACGACCTAGCATGCAATAAAGTCGAGCACAACCTGGAATTCAATTTAACAGAGAGCAGACGGGGTCCTTTAGCTAACAGAACAGTTATTGGAGTTTACAAAGTTCACTAGAGATCTACGTAACTAATACTTAAAGCGCACTACGAACAATGCAATTTGTCACACCAACTTGCTATAGTTGAACTGTAAGGTATTGCTATCTCATTCCAACTATAGCAAGTTGTTTTGAAGATTACTAGGGCAAAATCCTTAGTGCTTGAAAAAAATACCTAAAATACATCTTATGTTTTTTGTTAAGGGTGTGAGGCAGGTATTTTTATTATTTCAACTTACAAAAAAGACAGTTGAAATAACAAATTGAGTTTAAATGCATTTAGAATAACTCAAATAAAATTTTACACTAAGTTCTCCATAGATTATAAGCGTTTATTACTTTTTTTATGTAAAAACTCGGTCTGCAAGCATGATTGCCATACGTCTACCAAAAATAACTTGGGGCGATTTGCACCAACTTACGATTACAGACCGATCAACGTTAAATATGGCGCCGGCAGCTGTCATTCCATAGAAAACTGTCAAACTTTCAACACCGGTGAAGATTACAGACGGTTTGTGATTGAGTGACACCCTACCTATGCCCTTCACATGTGGACCGGGTTCGCTCCTGATGAAATAAAACTTTCTTAATCCTGACAGACTGTTACAAAAAATGTTACAATCCAAATACATTACTCATTTAAACAAATACACCCAATAACTCTTCTCCAGACAAGCAGCGTCTGACCAAACATTTAACACGTGTCTAACATCTAACATAAACATCGATACAAACCAAAGTAAACCTTATTGCTAAGGAAATAAATACCAAGTCGATAGCATGGTTGAGATGTTTCAGTAAAACGCTTGTCTTATTTTAATAAAACCTCAGACAAGGAAGTCTTTTGCTCTTATTTATTGGTTGTCACGATTAAAATAACTGTCTATGGATTAGTCATTCTAACTGTAAATTAGATTTAGATAAAATACTGTTTTATTCACCTGTTACGCGAATTAACATTGAAACAATGAAGAGATGCGATCTTTATAACAATGGCTGGCTGGATGCCATAGTCCAGCGCGAAAAAAATAAGATCAAGTACGAATTCCGAGGCGTGAGTCACCTGTCAAACTTTCGCGGTAAAAAATGGCGGCGGACTAAAATGGCGATGGAACGGTGCATGGTGTGGTGAGTCACTGATCAGTGATCATGTGTTTTTTTTCTGTTGTGGGTACTATAGGTAGCTTAGTAAATGAAATGGTTACTGGTTTTATTACGTACTTACGGTATTACTGTTTTTTCTACGAACTTTGATTGTTCTTTTTTTTGTCTAGCTTTGAGATCATCACTTACCGACCTAAACTTCTTTTTGAGACATTACATAGGTTTATGTTTTATGTTATTTAGTGTTCCGTACGAAAATGTACACTTAAGTATTAAATTAATAACATTTCCATGTAGCTCCATAGTAAGCTCAATAAGGCTTGTGTTATGGATACTTGGAACTTATATTTAATTGATATAAATACTTAAATACATAGCAAAACATTCAATACTCGGTAAGTAACAACATATTCATTCAATATTCAATGCTCATCACTACTCACTAGGCTAAGCGGTCCTCAAACACTTATGCGGCCACTCGGTGTCTGTCTGTCTGTCTGTCTGTCTGTCTGTCAGGCACAGACAGTTTTTTGTGCACGTAACCATCACCAACGACTTTCAGGTATTCAACTTTTTCAAAATGTCGATCGTTCTTTCTCCCAACTCCCAATTAAAGTGTTACCAAGCTACAATATCAAACGGTACATGAATAAAGCAGAAAATGTGCTCAAATAGCGCTGCACGTACGTCTGTTGCGTTTTATACGACAGTACAATGCAAAAATAGTTTTTGCGACATATAACTTGAAACTTTCACTGAAAGTATTTCGATGTCCTAGGCCAAAGCTATTTCACGGTTGATTTTGAAGCAATCAAGTGAAAACAGATAAAAATGACATAATAGTTATTAAAATTTGTATAACGGGCTGTAGAAAGCAATGAATTTGATTTTGCAAAGTAAGAATCGTATTGGAATATTGGCTTGAGTATCTCGAAATCTTCAATTGGATTTCGGGGAAATCTGCGGGGTTACAGCGTTGCCATTTGAAGTATTTGAACTAAATATTCATATGACTTCTCTGAATGACTGGGACCGATGTTTCATAAATGCATTGAGTGTATCTCAGATTCCTGTGTATTTCTAGGAAGTCTGCGGGGTTACAGTGCCTACTGGCATTTGAACTATTTAAGTAGGTATTTATTTGACTTCTCTTAATGTCTTATGGAACGATGTCTCATAAATATGTGCATTTTTATGCATTTTCTGTTAATATAAGTGTGACTTTGCCGTCTTCATATGCACGGTAAATTCCATTTAATTCTGCAATATGCAGCAGATACTCATATTCATATCATTGATTGCATTCATATTTGTACAGATCTTATAATAGGTAAGTAACTTCATGAGTTTCATATGGGCCCTGATAGGGCGTAGCTATTCATATTTAATCATAATCCTAATATCAATAAATGTTTGTTATGCAAAAAAATCATTTATGTCATTGAGTAGATATTTTGAGTTTAGATCAATAGAGAAGTAAAAAGAAGAAAAAAGGGCTTCTTTTTTCAAGCTTTTGTTTAAATTCTGTTCATAATTTTACATATTAATGACAATTAAAATTTGCGAACTATTTTTGAGCCACTGCTGGTATTCGATTGAGCTGAAATATGGCATACTTATGTTATGACAATGCAATATTTTGGCACCACTGAGCTGATAGATATAAGATGGCCAGAGCTTCTCCTAAACTACACAAAATAAACATCGTGAATAAAGTACAGCCGGTAAAAAAGCTTGCATCAAAAAAAAGTCTGAATCTTATTATTATTTTGAATATTGTAAGTTAAGCGCATTTTCCTGCTGGAACCATGCGTTTATAAAGTGACAGCTGGTGTCTAGACGCGCTAAATTATCTATGGTAGATTATTGCTTGAAGTCATGCCACGAATAACTCATAAATATTTACAACCTTTACATTTAATGCAAATTATAGCTTTCAAATGTCCTGCATTGTTCCACATTGCATCAGACTGAGTCATGCCGTCGCGATCCTCACGGCCAGCGTATCTTAGACCTGGTTTAGTATGACTTTTAAAGAGATTGCAGGTCTTAAGATTATTTGAGTTGGCGGAATTGCATCAAAGTACTCCATCCAAAAAGCAACTCTACTGTCCACGCTAGAAGATTCGAATTGCAATGACAGTTTTATAAAAAGTCGGCTACGTTAAATATTCTCAACCATAGGTCCTGTGTTGTTGGAGAGTGTAAATACCTATTTCTATTGTGGATTATAGTATTGTGTTGTTGCTGTGTCACCGGTTAAAATTAAGCTCCATGGCTATTGACTGGCTGTAATACTATCCTAATATTTAGAGCATTAATGCTAATAATTACACGGTATTAAATGTCACTACGGGCGACATGTTTCGAACTCTTTGGGAGTTCTTCTTCGGGATGAGTGTTTTTAGGGTTCCGTAGTCAACAAGGAACCCATATAGTTTGCCATGTCCGTCTGTCCGTCCGTCTTCGGCTTAGCTCAGTAACCATTACTACTAGAAAACTGTAATTCAGCATGGGTAATTATACATATAAATCAATCACGCCGACAAAACAGAAGAATAAAATCTTGAAAAAAATTATTTTTGGGGTAGTTACCTCCCCTACACCTAAAGTAGAGATGTATTTTTTTTTCTCGTTAAATCCATAATGTGTGTGGTATCGGGTATCGTTGGATAGCTTGTTCAAGAATCGCTTGCGAGATATTGTCCGTCGTGAGAGTCATGTGTCCCGGCCCCCCCTGCCGGCTAAATGGCTGCTACTGGGAATGTGAAAAAAATCCGTGGCAGTAGCACATATAATGAACTAGCTTCCGCCCGCGACTTCGTCTGCGTGGACTCGGGATAAAAACTATCCTATATTTTAATCCAGGGTATAAACTATCTTCGTGCAAAATTTCATTCAAATCGGTTTAGCCGTTTAAGCGTGATTGAGTAACAAACATCCAAACATCTAAACTTTCGCATTTATAATATTAGTAGGATTTAAAAGGATAACTATCACGGACAAGTAGGCATAACTAGTTACCGAGTTATAGTCGACCAACTTAAAATGTACTTAGAAAGGCCAACTTTCGTACAAATTCGGCCGACGCAACCATTTGGTTGGCGCGCGTGTGTCGATGTAACTAAGAAAGACAGGACTCCGGAACCCTACACTGCGCGTGGCCCGACACGCACCTGGCCGATTTTTATTTCAATTATAGCAACCGAAAGTAGTTTCCAGATATAGCGGAGCCCATTGTGTGTAAAAGCTTTCATTTTATTTCCGTATGCCGTTTTAAAATGGAAACCAACCTACGTTTGTATGGAGAGCCGAGCGTGCTGGGGATCCTTAAGTGGTAAAACCAATAATGCCCTCTAAATTTCAATTGACTACCAGTATAACAAAAGGTCAGAGTTGCCAGTTATAGTGACATTTCCCCAGCTACTTTAGTGGTTACTGTTTCACAATTGCTGTTAGCTTTGCTTTTAAATTGTTTTATGACGTGGTTCGTGGTGTATTGTTACTGAAGTGGTTGTCATGTATTTAAGTGTTGTGTTGTTGTTTGGTTTTGATTTGTGGAACTTTCAATACGATCGATCAATAAATCAGTCTTTATTACTACAGTATATCCCCTATGTATAAACTTTAACAACACTTTTTGATGTTATTACATTACTAAGTAGTATTTATTTATTTATTTATTTAATCTTTATTGCACAAAATAATATCTTATAGTACAAAAGGTGGACTTAATGCTATAAAGCATTCTCTACCAGTCAACCTTAAGGCAAAGCAGATAAAATGTGGGCAGTGCAACTTAATTTAAAACAAAAACTCTATAACATGTCTAAGGATGCGATGAATAATAATATAGTAGAATACGATACAATACAATATAATATGATATAACAATGTATACCTTTTAATACATACATACACATACATATGAATATAGAGTATATGTACAGGGCAAATACGGCTGATCCCAATATTGAAACAATCTTTCGTTTTGCCGTACAGACGACAGAAAAAGCTACGCTATCTATACTTGCAAAAAATCACCTTAAAATTGCCAATTAAATGAAAAAATAACGGACACTCGCAAACTTACACTCTTCCATTTGATGGACGTAGCTGGTCTTTAGCTACGTCCATCATTTGGATGAGTGTAAGTTTGCGAGTGTCCGTTGTTTTTTCATTTAATTGGCAATTTTAAGGTTATTTTTTTGGAATCTAATTATGGTTTCAAGTAGGTATACCTTTCATCTTGACGTCGCGTCGCAATAAACGTGTTGACAAGACAACGGTAGTTGTAAATGTATTGACTAAAAGTAGGTAACTCTGGAATGAATTGTCGCCTGCGGTATTTCTGGACCGTTATAACCTTCAAGCCTTCAAGAAAAGAGCGTACTCCCATCTTAAAGGCCGGCAACGCACCTACAACTCTTCTGGTGTTGTAAGTGTCCATGGGCGTCGATTATCGCTTACCATCAGGTGATTCGACTGCTCGTTTGCCTCCTATATCATAAAAAAAAAGGTATATATAACTCCCGATTATCCTGGATAGCTCTATCACTACCCTAGGATTGAACATAAGAATCGGCTCTTAATTACTCGTTGTCGTTTTTAGGGTTCCGTGCCCAAAGGGTAAAAACGGGACCAGAAGAAACCGCTGTCCGTCTGTCTGTCTGTCACCACGTTGTATCTCATGAACCGTAATAGACAGTTGAAATTTTCACAGATGATGTATTTCTGTTGCCGCTACAACAACAAATAAAAATAATAATAAGTGGGCTCCCATACACAAACGTGATTTTTTGAAAAAAAAAACACGAGATGTACTAATTATCACGTCAATCAAGTCATAATTCACGGCACGGAAGCCATGGACAAGCTACGCGGGAGTCGGTCATCGCTCTATGACTCATTGTCGATGACGTTTAAAAAGTTAACGTCATGCAGGGATGGCAGGAGGGTTCTGTTTCAGTCTCTTAAGAGGTCGGTCGACTCAAGTCTACTCTCCATACAAACGTAGTTTAGTTCTAATTTTAAAACGGCATACGGGAATAGCATGAAACTATACACAATGGGATCCGGTATATCTTATCTAGATCGGAAACTAGTATGTTGCTATAAATTATAGAAAATAATTAGGCGATTAGAGACTTCGTATGAGAAATGTTGACACACTATTTTTTCTATTTTATTAATTTCTAGCAACAGAAACCGACGAGTGACAGATATGGTGGATTCCATTGTGTATACTAAGTTTTCTATTGTTCTAGCATGTTGTTTTAAAATGAGAAACAAACTGCGTTTGTATGGAGAGTGTGATAATGAATGGTTATTATTAATTAGGTTTATTATTAATTATCCTATCAGGCGCATTGGTACTGTTTGAGAGTCGTAATAATAAATTCAGATAAATTAGGAAAGTAAAGAAACTAGTATGTAACTATTTCTTGCGTTTTTATACTTAGAAAAAATAGGAAATAAATAATTTTCTAATAAATAAATACGTATAGTACATTTTGAGGATATAGTTAGGCCATGGCCATACAACTCTATTCTATAGTCATGTCATGTTAAAGACTGGAATGAGCAACATTATACAGCAAATGTATTTGGAATACTAACATCAATTATTCCTGTCTCATTATTTAATGCATTGGTGTAATATAAAAAAAACCGGGGTCAAATTACCGATTTTGATAATATTTTTGGATGGTATTTTTTTCAAAATTTTCCTTCATAAATCCAAATTTTGCCACTGTAGAAAAAATAGTTTTAGAGAGTGCAACTAAGAACTGAATTTTTAACAAAAAATGTTTATTAAAAATGTTCATTTTCAATATACGTGTGTTAGCCTTCTTTACAATTGTTCCATTTCAAATTGATAGCATAAGCAGTTCTTGAGATATTTAACGTTGTGACAGACAGTCGCACCATAAGGGTTCCTTTTTATCTTTTTGATACAGAACCCTAAAATAGGTAGATAGATTATAAATGCTCCAAAAGTCAGATTTGGTAGCCATTTTAAAACACGGAATTTCGTATAGACAACGTATCTATAATTACATCATTGCTTTAAAGTGGCGTTTACTAAGGGTAAACGAGATGGATGAATTTCTGTTGTTCTGTCTGTTGAAATGAAACAGGGAAGTTACTACACTGCCAAAGTTACCACAGTTTCGGTAAGTAATCTTTTGTTAGAACCCTGATGGAACTAATCATGTTTCACTAAGTAGCTTAAATGTAAAAATACTTATTGTAAGACGATTTCGGAGGGTGACGAATTTGGCACGGGCGTTGGGAAATCATTTTATAGGACGATTGGAAATATGGATGATGATATTGATGATCCAAGCAAGATACTTCTGGCTGGTATGTCCTGGTTTATAAACGTCCATTAAACCTATGTTAGCTAAAATGGCGTCAACATTCGTTTGCCTTTATCTGTCACTGATATTTGTTTCGTAAGAAAGTTAGGTAAAAATCACATTTTATTGAACAGGGCATTTTAAGATTTATGAAACAGGGGGTGGGGGGGACAACAACGACGGTGGCAAGCAAACAAGCGTACGGCCCGCCTGATGGTAAGCGGACAACGCAGCCTATAGACGCACTCAACTCCAAAGGAGTAAAATGGGCGTTGCCGACCCTTGATATGTTTGAGGATTCGCCGTGTCGACAGCTGAAGGACCAAATTCCCTCGCTCTCAACACAACGCATCCTCGGAAGCTCTAGTCATATCCGTCCTACATCCCCGGACAGCGCGAGATGCGTGGATAAACGCTATTCCCGAAAGTAAAAAAAAAACTATCTAGGTACTAAACTTACGAGTAAGTCCCACTCCTAACAATAAGTTTAAAAATGAAGAAAATGTGATATTGCAGTGGTAGATTGCTAGCCCATCGGCCCCAACACGCTTCTACTCTATTCCCATCATATTATCAGGTGGAAGTCGGCGATCTCTACTAACCCCTCCGCGAAACAGGCGTGATAATGCATGAAATGTAAGACAAGGAACCATGCTTGTCATTCATCAAATGGCTTGACTTAATGAATGTGTTTACAATTGAAATCCCCCATTGTCGTGAGCTCAGAATAGGCACTGTCGTGATACTCGCAGTTTAATGCCTTTGCTCTATTGCATCGGAATTCGATTCCCGAAGAGTTAGGGTTGACACACAATGCCTTCATTTTAAATAGGTACATAGTTATAAAGCGATCCGATTAAAAAAAAAGGTATGTATACGGTATACGCACCAGAAAATTTTGATGTCAACTACTACAGTAGCGTCTTAACCAATTTATATAAAAAAACAAGAAAAATACACAGAAGAAATTTTAATTTTTTTAACTACACAATTAAAAATAATTACTTTTCGTTTCATTATGGTTATGGAATAAATGGTCTTTGTATTATTATTATTTACTACTAGCTTCTGCCCGTGACTCCGTGGAACTCGTTTTTATCGTAGCTCGATACAAACTTTTCACCCCCTCAGGCGGTGATTTCCGGGATGAAAACTATCCTATGTCCTTCCCCGGGACTTAAACTATCTCCATACCAAATTTCATCTCATTCGGTTCAGCGGTTTAAGCGTGAAGAGGTAACAGACAGACAGACACACTTTCGCATTTATAATATTAGTATGGATAGTAGCGTCGCTAAGGTGTCAGAGAATTTCCACGGGTGTACGAGAGCCGACTTGAGGTTGATAATATTGCATTTTATTGATTTTCAGTAACTTTAAGACTTGGATGTTAGTTTTCGTCAAAGACCGTAATCTACGCCATTACCAAACTGGTATTTTTGTCTAATATAATCTCCCCAAAGAAAGTAGGTACGTAGGTACCTACTATGAAAAAAAATTGTAACAGTTGTATTTTTTGTCAACCCTGCTCATAAAAGATGCAATGAAACGTAAGAATTTACATAGCGACTAAGCTGAATTAACAAACGAAATCCTGGCCCAGAGATGTACTAATTGGAACCCTTGCTGTATAATTTGAAAGTTCATTTTTAAATGAGAGACAGACATTATGCTCGGACATCCAGGAGACGCAGTGAGGAAAATTAAACTGTATTGCGCGGAGTTACGGCTGATTATGGTTTGAAAGAAAGAAACAGGACAAAATATAAATATTCAGCGGAGAATACTGGAAATACGAATATTTTAAGTGGTCATACTTGCAAACGGGATAAGAGTTTTCAGTTTTTAGGAATGGTGAATAACGCACTAGTATTTATGAGGATGACTTTTATACCTACATATGAAAAACAATAATAAAGAAAAGTTCGAAAACCCGAAAAAAAATTATGCTATTATTGACCTGGTTCCTAAATATACTAAATCTGTCGGTACGAATGATATTGAGATAATATCTATGGTAATATTATATAAAGAGGAACAGTCTGTGAGGTTGTAGCTTTATAAACTTGTATAATAAATATAGTTTGTATAAAAGGGTAATTCCTGGAACCACTAATCCGATTTCAAAAATGATTTCACCCGTATTTAGAATTAACTTTTCTGTTTGTTGACTGGTAGAGAATGCCTTATGGCATTAAGTTCGCCTTTTGTATTTGTTACTTATACAAAGAGCAATCAAGTTTTAATAAATTAATAAATAAAGAACTTTCTGGATGGCTATGTTTTTAACCCCCGACGCAAAGAGAGGGGTGTTATAAGATTAGTTTAACGTGTCTGTGTATCTGTCTGTGGTATAAAAGCTCCCAAACGGATGGACCGATTTGAATGCGGTTTTTTTTTCATTCGTAAGCTGATGTGATCCCGACTGTTCTTAGCCATGTTCCATGAAAATCTGTTCAGCCGTTTTTGAGATATTGGACTTTGAAATGAAAATGTCGGGGGTTTTTCAACTTTTCTAAGTTGTAGTTATATCCCGTGGGTTTTCCTGCGTTCTTGGCAACACGCGGGCGAACATGCGACTGCTAGTGTCATTATACATTTAAACTGAAAACCAATGAGTTTTTGCGGCGTCCATCTCGTCAAGTATTACACAGTAGTTTTGAATTTCAAACTATTACCTATGGTCTATCCTGTACCTCCTGCCCTTTCGACTAAACTCGGCTCTCGCGCACCTCCGAGGTGTCAATGTCAATACGCATGATTTGAATTTTTTAGCTGTCAAACATCGGTTATGTTATGAATATGATAGACAGAGGGCCTAGTGCGTGGGTATTATTTATTCTTCCTCCTGAGCTCCTGCCCTCTGAGCCAAATTACCGTCAGATAGCTCACAACCTATCTGACGGCAATTTGGTGAGTGATAGTAAGCAAAAAAACTAGCATCACTACATAGTATAAAACAAAGTCGCTTCCCGCTGTCTGTCCCTATGTACATAGATCTTTAAAACTACGCATCGGATTTTGATGCGGTTTTCTTTAATAGATAGAGTGATTCAAGAGGAAGGTTTATATGTATAATATAGTACCCGTGCGAAGCCGGGGCGGGTCGCTAGTTGATAATAGAATTGGAATTTCAAGTAGATTTTGGATGTTGTTTGCACTCATTTCAATTCGGAAAGTTAATGTTTCAGTATTCAGTGGCCTCGACTTACTTCTTCCGACCTGGATTCCCGTGCCAAGTCATTTCAGTGTACTCTTATTGCATTTGGACAATTATTTCTAACCTTTTTAATGCCGACGCTTATAGTGGTCATGGACGAGTTGGATTTTTGCTGAAGCCGTTTTATGACAACTTTTAAAAATACATAGCATTCATTGTAGGTACCTATAGGTAAAAATATTAACTAAAGCGTCTCTTGCAGGTGAGTGCGGGGGGGTGACGAGTTCGAATAACGAATAGGTATTTGTTATGTTTGTGTTAGACAATGTAAATATAGTCCCTGGGCGACCGAGCGCTGCTAGGGTGAAAATAGAGAAAATACAAAGAAAACTAATTTTCCCGGAGATGACACTTAAGATGGATTTCTCGCCCCCGTAAACCCCTTCCAAATTTCATCGAAATCGTTAAGAGCCATTTCCGAGAACGCGATTGCAAATATCTATACAAATATTGCTCGTTTAATACAATATACAATATATAGGATAGGATAATGTCTACTCAATACGATACGTCGCCACTACATAAAAGAAGGGATTTACTTAAGTTTTTTTACCTATAAAATGGATGGATTTCAAAATCGTAATTCGTTCGAGACCAACCAAATCCTAAATTGTGTAATAAAAGATAAGTATACTACGACGCGACGATGGCAAACAAAAATACAGCGTACCGTGATCAGGTAAGCAGACAGCAGACGCCCTGACCTACGGACGCTTGCTACTCTAGATTCTTTTCACTAGCGCGTTGCAGATCCGTTATTACAAGCTTATAACTTGACCTGTTAATTTGTTAGTGAGGGATAAATCTTGGAACTGAATTTTGAACCAGTTAAGAGTCCGCGTAAGCTCGATTCTCCATACAAACGTAGTTACGCTCTCATTTTAAAACTACGTGTTGGATTGTAACGAAACTTTGCATATACAATGACATGAGGTATATCTATGTCAGGCGCCACGTGATTGGTCGAATTTATTTTATTTGTGTATACAGTTGTAAAATGTTGAGTAGGGAGCTCCATAGTAAAAAGTATGTGATTTTAGTTTGCTGTTTAAAGTCGACGAGTATAAAAAGAACTTATTATACTCGTACTAAATGTTAAGGCATGACGTGCCAACACTGCCGACGTCTGTTGTCGTCCAATGCTCCCCCGTATGCACAAACTGGCATTATTACGTAGGGAATTTGCGGCATTTATGTCCTATAGAACGGAGGGCTGATATTGGAGATGATCCAATGTTGGACGCGTTACCGTGCGTGGTGCGTGGTGTGTGGTGCGTGGTGCGTGGTGATTGATTTCCTTTCTGTAGTAATAATTTGATGTTAGATGGACTGCAGTATGGGGTTCTTCAAAAAAGGAGTGTATACATTCTTAAAGGGTCGGCAACGCGTATGTAACACCCCTGGAGTTGCCAACGTCTATAGGCTACGGTAACCACTTACCATCAGGTACCGGCTTTTTTGCCAATTAGAACTTTTTTTAATACCACCTGGTATTAAAAAAAAGTTCTAATGGACCTCACTTTATAGTTCTTATTTAAGTATATATCTGGAACGCGCTACTGACGTTTGTCAAATTAAATGCGAATCGTATTGGTTAGATTAGGCAGGTGTGTTCATGCCCTAGCTCGTGGGCACATTGTTATGCGTAATACATTCCCTCCCCTAAATAAAGATAAATTAACAACTTATAAAAAATGAAAAATTCGGGAGTTTTATTTTAAAGTTCAATATCTCAAAACGTGGACAGATTTTGTTGAAACGTAGCTCTCGATCGAAATCGGTCCATTCGTTTAGGAGCTAAGTACGACGACACACAGACACGCCAAACTTATAACAAACCCTTTTTTTTGCGTCGGCCCCATGTATGTAGACTGTACTGGCAGTTTTCGGGGAATGTTCACGTTCGGTTATCTTATATCACAATACGGTCAGGACAATCAAGCATTCGCGCTCCGAGAATGACTCACGAAAGTACTAAGCATTTCATAATTCCTGAGGTTTCCCTTTCAAAACAATGTTCCAGTTTGAACTATTTACAAATGAACTATTTAAACTAGTTCTATTGACGCGATCATGACCTAGAACATCAAAAGGAGCCTGATGTAATGCTGATCGTAACCAGTCGGAATCTAATTCAATCAGTCTTTAATTCCATCTATATTTAGTTCACGGCCTTGAGTGAACTATCTGTGAATGTTCTGTCCGTGTTGAAAGTGGCGATTAACATACATGGCGGAAAAACTCGTATTATGTCAAATTTTTGGATTGTACTTTGTTTTACCGACAATAAAATTGTTCCATCGAATACATGTTTCGCAGAATTTTCATTTCATAGATAATCATTTTTTTCAGGATGTTTAAGCTAATGGGTTCTACAGTCTTACCTTTTTGTTGTACCTAAAAAGTTAACGGTTTCTGAGTAACAGAAATTCTATGAAACGAATTTTCGGCGAAACCATGCATTCGGTGAAACGTTTGTCGTTGAAATAAGGGGACACCCTAATTTTTGGGTCTAGGTAAACGTAACACGCGCTCTATGGATGTGTAAAGCTTTGGATCGCTTGTTTATCAGCCGCGTCCGATGCTCGTGCAATAAAGTTGCGATTTGTATTAGTATTTAACTGTTCTAGAAGTGTATCAATGCTGCGATGCTTGTCAATGAAAACTTTTAAATATTTGTCTGGTAGGTACATAACTAGATTTAGTGGGCTCTTCAAAACATTTATAAAAAAATATATAACAGTCTTGAACAGACCCGCTAGACCTATTAGATGTTTTTATAGGCCAAGTTTTGTATGCCGTTTGTTTTGCCTACTTACATTATCCAAAATTCGCGTAGGTGGCGGGCGGTTAGAATTAATCGCAACAACTTTTAATAACGGATAAACCACAAACGAGTATCAACCGTTTCGTTTTATACGTTAATTTATTTAATTAGCTATAACAGGTGGAAGGTGTGTCTAAAGCCTTATTTGAAAAGTCTGACATCACCTTTATATTATGTTCTCAACTAAAATTTAACTTTAAGTGTATGGGAATAACATTCAATTACGTACGCTTCAGTGACCAGACGAGGTGTGCTGTTTGCAATTTGAAAATGGACTCGTTTGACATTAAACATTTGATTTTAGAAGTTCTAAATTAGAACACTATGCAATCTCGTATAGCGCTGCAACTGTCGAAAGGTCGTATCACGGTCTTAGGACTCTAGGCTCTAAATTAAATCTTTATCAGTAATGGAGCACAGTCGTGTTATTAATAACACACTCAGAATGAGATACAATCTTATGATAGTTATCCTTTGGAATAGTTGCATTCGTTGTTTACTTGTTGCGGTAAGGTCACATTGCAACGGAATTTGAAGTCTATTTAATAGAGAATAGGGTATAATTTTAAAACTATTTCAAGGTACAATTTAGATTACTGTCCACTTTCCAACGATTTGCTGTTGAGTTTTTGTTACGGTCTAAATACACACACGTCGTTCATCGCAAGAACTTAAATGTAATTTTGTGTGAATTTGATTGAAAAAATATTTTCAGAACTCGATAAAATTAACAATATGTGTGTTATTACAGAAATAAACGCCTTGGGTTGGCCCTTACAGAATAGCAAAATACTCTATGGTTCAAGAGCACGCAATTAAAAAAAGTTAAATGTCAAAGGAACGCGGGAAAAATGACTTTCCCGCGCTTTTTAAAGTCATTGTCACCCGGATGCGACCTATAATTACAAATAACTTGATAGAGTTGTCAACCTTATAGTTTGAGCGGTAAAGTTCATTATGGCTTTGAAATATTTTGCAGTTTGTACTTATCAGTGCTATGAACGGATTTTTGTTGCCAGCATTGTAGATTAAGGTCGTGGGATTGTTGTCAGACGTTGGTGTATTATTAAAATATTTTTATTTATTAATTTTATAATAACATCGAAGTCAGTAGCCGGTCTATCATACTATAATATAATTAATAACTAGAGTTGGGATGTTTGGTGGCATTGGGGTGAACAAAGAGCTATGGAGTCGTTGTTGTATATTTTTGATTGAATGAATGAATGAATAAATGATTGATAAACCAATAATGTATAATTAAATTTATTGGTTTCATTCAAGTAAATTTGATTCATAAAAATAAAAACATAACATATTGTTGAAATGTATAATGTTATACCTATTCAGGTCTTGACCAATTTTTCATTGGAATAAGTTCCAGTATAGCTACTACTGATACTTCAGTTTCAGTATCAGTAGTAGCATTATATAATATTCATTCGAAATACCCTCTCGGTATATTTATTACGTTCTACTTCCTTGATTTGATGATGATGGCGTGTACAGTCAGCATCAGATAGTTAGTAGCATCCAAAGTAGCCAAATATATCGTAACACATTCCTTACTCCTACTTATAGTAACAAAGACTATTTCGATGAATGTACGTTCCGATATACTTGGCTAACTTGGCTGCTACTAACTATATTATGCTGACTGTACAGAAATCGGCCTTGGGTAAATATATACTTATAGATTAGTTGTACGCTAACCATACTTTGTTTCATATCAAATAATAACTCTGTATCGAACTTGGAGTTGGCATGCAACCCATAGGTAGGTACTTACAATATTTGCCAAGCCCACTATTTTTATTAGAACTTATTCTATTAACACTTGACAGTCATTAATACGAGCAGATAAAACAATATTGTTTCTATACTTGTTCATGCTCCTAAGCAATAGATATTGTAAATATATTTACTAATAAAATGTCTGGTTTTAGCGATTTCCCAATTTTGATACTGTTTAGATATTTGATACTTTGATAGAATAGGTATTTACTTGTGTATTCTTTTTCCTCTTCTCTTGTAAAATTTCTTGATATTACGTATTTTCCTCCTGCGCTTATTTAACCCCAAAGACCCAAAATAGTTATTGAAAAATTTGTGAGACCTAAGCTAAGACGTACTGACTATAGTATCGTAAGTTTGTATGTTACTAACAATCTATGGGCAAACTGGCCTGAAATAAAGAATTTATTACTATTATTATTATTATTTCCCATCTTGAACTAAAAACAAAATCTAAACTATACCTACGTAAATGTTAATTAGGTACAAACACAGTTAACTGACCATCCTGTATTTATACAAGAACCTTATTACAATGCGCATAAAGTGCACGGATGGTCTTTCAGCTGTCTTGTCTATAGTACCTACTACTTTACAAACCACGAAATAGATTGTCCACTCTATGCAACAAAATTATCTGTAACTAAAAACTAAACTATACGCAAATGTTTATTAGTTACCTACTATACGAATCACAAAACGGATTGTCCACTCTATGCAACAAATATAGTCCACAATTTCCACAAATATTTAAAAAATTCGGCGCAGAGAAAATTGACACAGGTCCGTCATGCAACGTGTCTCGTCCCGCACTGACCGTATGGACGAAAACGGGGAGGCGTAGGAACTTTGGCGGAATATTTCAGAAAACGAGATAAATTTTTAAGAAAATAAAGAAAGTACGAAAATGATGCCCTTGTTCATTATTTTATGAAGAAAGTTATAAAATTTCATATTATTCTGATAAAAAATGGAGCAGTAAAATGGTTACAAGTGAAAAAATAGGGGTGACTTTAGATTTCTTTTTCTCTAATTTTTATTGTTAAAATGGATTTCTACGAAAACTATGACCCGTCGCATATCTTGCAGATTATGATATATTTCTTCCGACAGCAAAAATGTAACGTTATAATGTATAAAACGGTTACAAAACAACTCATTTTCACGAAAATTTCGAATGTGGAGCCTTAATGCAGACTTGACCATAACACCTATAACGGTTAAACATTAAATATTAACACATCTTATCTCGTCACGAATAATTATTTCCTCGTTATTTATGACTTTAATGCGCTTTAAACAGGAAATGTGTCGTAACTATACTGGACTTGCTTGATGTTGAGTGTGCTCTCATTGCATTGCAACTTTATTTTTTACGATTTGAGCCGATGGTTCAATTATGTTTCCTGCTCAATCGATTCTTTTTGCTGAGCCGCGAATGCCGATGTAGCTTAGCCAGTGTTCTTCTCCAGGGGGCTTCATATGAGCATAAAGAATATTATAAGCTGATAATGTTATTAGGATTTTTATATGGAAACTTCAGCACTGCAAAAAGTCCGCCGGTTACACACCGCTCTCTGATCTCAGAGAAAAATGATTTACCTACAATTAAATTCTATGTTTAATAAAAAAAATAAGTAGACGTTACTTGCAAATAATTTTGACTTTGGTAGAGCCGTACAACATTACACATTACAATAAAAAAAAAATTAGGCTCTACCTCTTCTTTTTTTTATTCAAGTTGAAACGCGTAAGCAAATAGAAAATTACTACTCTACACATTAAACATTTTTAAGAAACATATGTTTACTTAACCTGAACTTGAAGGACTTTAAAACATCTAGAATTAACTAACAAATAGAGACGAAAACACAATCAAATAACATTCATGACTCTGAAAACCATTTGGAGTAGTTTAATTTTCCAATTAAAGTGATTGTTTTTTAGTCGTAACGAGACAGAAGTTAACGGTTACGCAATTAAGTTGTGATTTGATGACTGTCAAGTTTTTTTTTAAACGCGGGTTGATATCAAGATTTACTCGTTTCCGGCAGCGGACCACCCGAGCCGAGAACTTTTTTTACAAACATTTAGTTGGTACAGCTAGACTAATTTGATCAGTTAGTTTTTTATTTTACTCTTTTACACTTCTTTGTGAGTCCGCAGTAAGCTCGGCCGAATTTCACCTTCCCATACAAACGTAGTTACGCTCTCATTTTAAAACTACGTGTTGGATTGTGACGAAACTTTGCATATACCATGAGTCAATGACATGAGGTATATCTATGTCTGTAATTAGTTTATACGATTCCAGTTTATAAAACAAACGAAATACAGCAAAAACAAGTTTTGTATGAAAAACTTAAATTCGCTGTATTGTTTTTACTGTGGTATCTGAAGCTACATAAACTAATTACAGACATAGATATACCTCATGTCATTGTACATGCAAAGTTTCGTTATAATCCAACAAGGAGTTTTAAAATGAGAGCATAACTACGTTTGTATGGAGAATCGAGCTTATTGCGGACTCTTAACTTGTCTTATTGTTTATTATGTACTATTTTATTCGATTTTTTGCTAGATCTTGCAGATCGATTATCAGGGCGGGCAGGCTTTTGCATATGAGAACTAATTCGCAATTAAATATACCTGCAAAATTTTTCAAACACAATGCAAGTTGTTATGGAAATAAATAAATAAATATAGGTAATTTTAATTCATGCATGAATAATTGTAATTTTGTCTGAGATAAGTCAACTTGGTAGCTGTTCAAAAATGTTGAACCTTAGAACGATTTTTTTTTAAATAATTATCATTCTTTATTTAGTAACCGATATTTTTCAGATTGAGATAGCTTACGATTTGTTATTTATTCGGCTCTGAATATTGAAATAAGAGTGAAATAATAAAAACCTTTATTACCTACTAGCTTCTGCCCGCCACTGCGTCCGCGTGGAACTCGTTTATATCGTAGCACCATACAAACTTTCATCCCCTCTGGGGATGGTTTCCGGGATAAAAACTATCCTATGTCCTTCCCCGGGATCCAAACTATCTTCTATCACCAAATTTCATCTCAATCGGTTCAGCGGTTTAAGCGTGAAGAGGTAACAGACAGACAGACAGACAGACAGACACACTTTCACATTTATAATATTAGTATGAATACGAAGAGTAAGTATACAAACACGATGTAATGTTACTAATGTTGTTGTGGTCAACTAATATCGCGTTTCGAACCACAATAAAAACACGTTATGCATTGCATGCATCTACCAAATGAGACCCCACCTCATGGTATTAACCGAACCTTCGTTTTGGCCATAAAAATAATTTGCGTTCGTTACATTACTACTTACAACATGTCTTGTGTAAAGTCAATGTTTTATGGTTCTGTGTGTTCATATACCTTGATCATCATCACCCTCCTAGCGTTATTGTGTTGTAGCGTTGTGCCCTAAACCGGGGTCCGCTTTGACACCTAATCCCAAGATTTGGCATAGGCACTTTTTACGAAAGCTCCTGCCATCTGACCTTCCAACTCAAAGGGAAAGCTAGACTTGTAAATTTCCGTGGGGGCTTGCCTTCGGAAGTCTGCCTCTTCATTCCTATGAAAAGCTTAGCCTTCGGCTTCAGGTTTCGCTTGCAAGACACCCGAAGATAATGAGTGTCCGTAGGGGCTTGCATTGAGAGCGCTCTCTAAAGCGATGCTTTGGGCCTTTCATTCCAACGTAAAGCTCGGCCTTTGGCCTCGCTGCCACCTGGGGATAGTAAAGAAGCCCCCGAGGGCTTTCTTAAGGCTTGATTTGGACCTTTCATTGTTACGAAAAGCTCGGCCTTCGGCCTCGCTTGCCTGGCCGCTCACCTTCGAGACTTTGGTCTCCGGTTTCGCCTGCAAGACACCTGGGGATAGTAAGTGTCCGTGGGGGCTCACCCACGGGCCTTCAGCCCCCGAGCTCACATAGTGACCGCTCTCTAAAAGCATGCTTAGGGCCTTTCATTCCTACGAAAAGCTCAGCCTTCGGCTTCGCTTGCCTCCCCGTTTATTTTCAGGACTTCGGCTCTCAGGTTTCGCTTGCAAGGTGTTCGGAGATAAAGAGTATCCATGGGGGCTCTGCCTCGGGCCTTAGGCCCTCGAGCTCGCATTGAGACCGCTCTCTGAAGGATGGCTTTAGGCCATTAATTCCAATAAAAAAACTCGGCCTTCGGCCTCGCTTGCCTCGCCGCTCACCTGCGGGACTTTGGCCTCAGGTCTTGCTTGCAAGACACCTGAGGATAGTGAGTGTCCGTCGGGCTCGCCCTAGGGCCTTCGGACCTGAGGCTCGCATAGGGAGCGCTCTCTAAAAGGATACTTTGAGCATCTATATAATATTATTCACGACCAAAAATTTATGAGGGTGTTTATTTAGATTCGAAGAGAATTCGAACTGTTAGACGCACACTGCACAGTCTATAGAAATAAACATAAGAATATCATGTAATGTAAACCATATTTTTTACGCGTACGAAGTCGCGGGCAGAAGCTAGTGATAAATATATACCGAAACCTTAATACGCTTATAAGTGTCAGCGTATATGTCTTAGCGACGGGACATAAATTTATAACTTATACCATGTTTTTTCAGCTGTTGGAACTCCTTAATGCACCTATATGTTTACGCTTGACCTTATCCGGTTAAATATCAATGTATCCTACCTATTTAAAAGGGGGGACGTCAATGCTATTACAGCACCTAGTAGTCAACTAAACAATGGCCAACAATGCTACATTTCCGCACAGTTACGAACACATTACTCTAAGTGGGTGTCGCATTTGCATCTTATACAAGTCACATAGTCTTTTCAAAAACACTGCCTTAGTTTCGAATATAGACCTTATTAACAACGACTCAGTCATATTTAAAACTTCAATGTATATTATTCAAAGGCTATCCTAATAGTCGCGGCTAGGAAAATGCGTGTCCTCAATTTGTTTTTTAATTGTCTTACCTTTTCCCGAATGTGTCCGTTTACTGGTGTTAGGAACATCATTTTAGTTGAGTTAGCGTGAGTTAAGTAAGTACTTCGCTTAAGCTCCTTAGCATTAGCATTTAGTGCTTAAGTTAAGTAAGTGAGTTACTTCCCTATGCGGAAAGTTATTTCCTTAATTTTTGTCTTTGGAAAAAAGGTTGAGGTTATACTCCAGGAAAAATACGGTTTTGGAAAATATTAATTTATAATAGCGTTTTTTTTGTTGATTTCATTTTAAAATTCTAAGATGCTTTATTCAAGAATCCGACAAACTTTCCACCCGGAAGTAATTGTTTTATGTAAATTTAAATGAAGCATGCATTGTCTTTTTTTGTATGATTTATCATGAATATTATAGAGCTTATGTAAATGAACCAAAATAAAGACAAAAATATTTATTCATATTTTTTCTGACTTTTCAGAAGCTAGCGAGTTTATAATTTTTTCGATGTCTGAAATTTTGTCGGATTCTGTCGCTGGGTTTTGTGTGTATTTAATTGATAATATATCCGTTACACAGAAAAAATAAGCTATTATAAATTATTTCCAAAATTGACATTTATTCCATACAATTTCTCAGTTTGACTGGACTATTAGGTTCACTACTGTTAGACCAAACAACTTTTGGCCAAATGTGACAAAAGTTTCATTTGACCTAATGCATTTTTTTCTTAAATAGAAAGCTTTATAGGATTATTATAAAACAAACCTAACCTAACCTAATGACTTCTATTTGATGATGTTCAAAGAATACCTGAAAATACCACTGTTTTGACGAAAAATGCATTAGGTCAAATGAAACATTTGTCAAATGATACATTTGGCTAAAAGTTGTTTGGTCAAGAGACAGGCCCCGGACTATTAACCAACTTTTAATGTGCTTACATTTTATTTCGTTACGTTTTAAATTGTTTATATTTAGAAAAGGTATGAGTAAGTTTACAGCGTCAACTTAAGGTTCTACAAAATGTACCCTATACAAAAGTAAACGTATTAAACCAACCCCAACAAGGAAGTTCCTGGTCGGTTGGTTTTATTTGAATCGAAAATAGAAGTTAGTAAACGAATCATAATATTTTTACAAAAAAATATAGTTCAGTTTCTTCTCGACTCTTCTCAACAGTAGTCCCCTTAAAGAGCTCCCAACACTGCAGAGTCGAAATCGAGTAAAATCGCTCGTAAACGTCAGACCAAGCTGTCCTACTGCCATAGACAACATTAATTGAATCGAGTCGACCTATTGACTGTGGGCCATAGTCAATAGGTCGACTCGACACAGTCTGTGGCCCTGAAGCCTCATTATTTAGGCAGGTGTGCAGAGAAAGTTGGCGACAATGTAGGCTTAGCGTAATTAATGTAAAGGCTGTCAACGTAGTGCGATGTACATCCTTGACTTCGTTTTGACGAGAATGTAAATACAGTCAGTGAGCACATAAACAATGTTCGGGTCGGTTATCTATCTCGTAATCACTATCTATAGTATGTAAATTGTTGTAGAGGCAAGAGAGTAGGCAATAGATGAATGAGTCGAAGATGACGAGTCCATTTATTGCACTTTTGGTCGAGACATTACATACTTAGTACTTTTCACGCCTTATGCGAGGAAATTGCAAACAATTGTAAGATGAAATCTAAATTAAATGAAGTTGTAATTAAAGGTCATAATTCTACGCCTGAACGCGGCCGCTGCCATATATTATTCGTACTATTTGTACTGTAGGTACATTGATTCCTATTAATAGTAGAAAATGTTTACACCTAAGCAGATACAGTGCCGATAATTTCTGAAGACGACTCTATTAGCAAAGGCACTAAGGTGTGTTCAGATATTTTTGATATTGGATTTCTACAGATTTAAATGCTTTCAGTACAAGCCTTCAAAGCAAAGCTTGGTTGGATCACAATCCGTTGACCGCACATACAGACGAATATTAAAAGTTCTGTTCAGATTTCTGACGAAGTCTTTTAAGCAATGCCTGCATGGGACGTTCAACTCAAAGCTATTCGAGTGAATAATAAACCCTTTTAAGCATTATTATACCTATATATTGGATCCCCCAGACAGTCAACGAACGTACAACAGCCAAGTTAGGCTGTCTGGATGTTGAAACAGTGCAGATCTAAAGTTTAACGTTTAATTTTAAATTCTTCTGCTCGGCTGGGTAATTTAAAGAGTACTTGAAGTGACTAAGGCAATTCGCCTTTGTCCTTAAACCCTTTACAAATGAAATTAGCGGCTCTGTAAGCTGTAGAACGCGCGCGCCGGTTTTTTTTTTTTTAATTTCGATAAAAGTTGATAGACCTATAATTATCAAAGCTACTCACAAATTTTCACGAGAATTGGTTGAAAAATGCGACCTGTAGAGCCGGAGAGAGGCCGCACATACGAAAGAGTTTTGGCCCAAGCTGAAATAGTGAACTTCGTTTGCGTCGCGTCGCTCGCTCGTCCAAAGAATCGTGAGGTCAAGCCTCGTTCGCGACAGTGCATCTACATTATTTTCTGAATGTCCCTCGTCAACATTCGTTTTTGACAAACATGAACATACATAAAAAGATTCAGACGAATTGAGAACCTCCTCCTTTTTTCAAGTCGGTTAAAATCTACAACTGTGTAACACTTAACACCCAACAGAACAAAAAACCATAGATCTGAGGTAATATCCTAACATGGCAACATGTTGATGTCATATATGAGTCACCTTAAGATTTGAGATGACCATAAATAACTATTGTTTGTTTTTAAATGATTCATCGAGGAAAATAATTGTTTTGGTACTCAATACTAGCATATGTAATTTAGGAGTACGCCCATTGTCTCATAAACGAAAGAGACCAGGATCCGTAGACGAGGTTACAATCGAGAAGCGCTAAAGCCAATAGGAAACTAATAAAATATCCCCTACATTGTATGACAAATGCCGACGAAACACTTTTCCTTAACATCTGTCATTCCCATACATTTTATTCGTTTTCTATTGGCGTTATCGCTTCTCGATTGTAACCTTGTCTAGGCCCCCAGCGCTGGTTTTCGCTTTTTGCTCAGAATAGAATCGAAAATTAAAAAGTTCTAACCATTCAAGTCGATAATTCGAACACATTTTCTTAAAGGCAACTTGCTCTTATTTCAGCATTGTGACTGGCAGTTGCCAATTGGGATTGTCAGTCCCCTGTCGCTTTGTAGAAACGCCACGTGTTCAGCAGTCTTGTTTGACGCCCACAGACATCCATATTCGCACAGTTTCGCGAGTATGTTATAAATCCACGGTCACAATATCATCCTATCCTACACGCTTTACATAAAGCCACGCGTGAATCAGAAAAGTTATTTCTCGAATGATTCACAAATCTCAATCATTTATTTGATAACCAACCTTATCCAAACACCTTAAGACACACATTCGAACACAACAGTAGACTCAAACCTGCAAGTATTGCAAATCAACCGTATGCTAACCGCTTAAGATACAATTTCGAACTTTAACATTAGTCGGAGACTCGAACCTGCGACCTTGCCATATTCAACTCCTACGCTAGTGACATGCGTCTTACAAGAGAAGTCATATGGCTCAATCAAAGCTTAATAATAGTCATCATCATCATATCAGCCGAAAGACGTCCACTGCTGGATATAGGCCTCCCCCAAAGAGTGCCAATTTGACCGGTCCTGCGCCACCCTCCTCTTAAAATAGTACTGCTTTCAAAATGTCACCTGTCTCGGGAATTGGCACACGACACACGCACTCGTACATTATGACAGTTACACAGTATGTTTTCTGGTTTTACTACAGTACTAACGGGCGTACGTTCGCTTCAACTGTCATAAAGTTATACATTAACCCCCTTATTCATAAAACTTAAAATGCCTCTGCTAAATAAAATGTGCTTTGTCCCTTTCTGACGAACACAAATGTCAAAGTGACAGATAAAGACAAACGAATTTTAACGCCATTTTAGTTAAAATAGGCTTGTAGAACGTTTATGAATACGGCCGTAGAACTAGCTTTGTAATCCGGAGTAATTATAAGTACGAGTAATATAGGTAACTTTTAACCCTGGACGCAAACGTTTAAGGCCTCCACCCACCAAACGTGTGTCGTGCGCGGCGCGTGTCGGACGCGGCGCGTGTCGGGCGCGGTTGAAGCGGTATATTCACACCGCAAGCGGGCGGCGTGTAGCAACGCGGGCGCGCCGCGTCAGCGACGCGTTAGCAACGCGTGTGCAGCGCGGGCCCGCGCGGGTCCGCCGCGTCATGCCTCTCTCACTACCAACACATTTAATATGTATCTCACTGTCTCTATCACACTCAGCAGCGCGACAGCTGCGCAGCAGCTGCGCGTGCACGCGCGGATCCACTCGGGCCCGCGCGTCATATCTTTCTCACTATCAACACATTTAATATGTATCTCACTATCTCTATCGCACTCAGCAGCGCGGCAGCTGCGTGTGCACGCGCGGGCCCGCGCTTCACACGCGACGCGCACGAGACGCGGCCGCGCTGCCGAGTTGTAACTTTAGCGCCGCGGGCCCGCGTTCGGACCGCGTTCGATGTGTGTTTGAAGTGTAGTTTCAATGCTTTACAACTTGCGCGGGCCCGCGCAGCACACGCGCCGCGCACGACACGCGTTCGGTGGGTGGAGGCCTTAAACGTGAGTATCTGTGTGTCTGTCTGCGGCACGATAAGCGTGCTCCGAAATAGATGAGCCGATTTGAGTGCAAATACAACAACAACAAGAGTCGGTAAATATTTTTTTTCATAGCTATGTTTGTTGTGTCAGGGTTTCTTTTCAATTTATGTAGTTACTGAAGGAGAAAATTAAGCTTTGAAAAGCGAATAAACAGAAATCTCTTGACTCCTACCAATATTGTTACCATTACTTATTTAGCCAAACTCTTGTATCATTTTTCTCTTCTGTCGTGGTGCAATACAGAATATGTATTATTCAATGACATACTTTAACAATTTCAATTCAAAATGGCCGTCCTTCAAGACTACATAGGAAGTATAGGAACCATTCATTTCAGTATTGAGGCTAAATATACACAATTTGCAACGCTGTTTGCAAAGAATTCTTGAATTCGCGCTAACCGACTGAATCAATAGGTTAGGCTATTGGGAAAACGTTTTGAGACTAATTGTGGTATAATTAGGGTGTGCTAAATTAGCCAATAATTGCTTCAGGTTACAGAGGCAACCACCTAGAACATTGTTTCAAATAGTAATCAAATATTATCCATCTATTCTCAATCGGTGTACGTTTGATATTCTAAACTTTTTAATCACACTAGCTCGTGAGAGCTTCATAAATCCATACGGGCACATAGGGCGGTTTTTTTTTCTTAAATTGTATGTGAAATTACTGTTTTTGTTGTTATATCAAACGTTCATTATATATTATGAATGTTAATAAAGTGAAATTATATCAAACGTTGTTATACATTATGGGACGCACCTTATGAAAAACATTGTGTCCGACACGTACAGTCAAGGAATTTAATTTACGACCCTTTTCGGAAAAATATTCTTTGTAGTCCAATACAAATCGACAGGATTGTCAACCTTAAGTGGGTCCTAAATTAAATTCCTTGACTGTACCTATGGTAAGATGTGGCACAATGTTGGTACTATTATGAGAGACATCATTCTGATCTTGACACGTTTTATTGTTATTGACCATGTACATCGCTGACAATATTACATCTGTTGTCGCCACGGTATTTTCATGCCGGCTAAACCGAAAACAACGCCATCTTTGGAGTCGTAGCAGAAACGCAGACCATCCTGAAGTTGGTGGCGGTTCACCAACCTGAAGTTGACGATGGCGCCCTCCGCAGCAGAACCGAGTCATGGTGCTGAGGAAGGAGATCCAGCCCGCCACTTTTGCCTTCACCAGCGTCGAAGACGGTCACATTGGTATCGTTCCGTTTTATTGGTGTGATTAACTTATTCTTTTGATTAACGGTAACATAATTCAAATATTGTATCACGTTCTAAGCTTGGTTACTTGATTTAAAATAAAGCTTAAAGTAGATTTCCTTCTATACATGTGGCTGTATCTATTCTGTATCAATAATTAGTCAATAGTTTGCCATTTAAATAATATATTGCATTCTGGTTAAAATATACCGTTTGCTTCGTGTGTTTCCATATTGCTGTAGATACTAGTCTAAGGCTGCATATATAATGATATGATTAAAGAGTTGATTATATACTGTCTGTGTTTCTATCACATCATTGTTCCTTTTTGGTTTTGACGCTTAGAGACCGTATACATCTCTTAGAATATTAGAATAATTATTATTTGTATTTGGAAGCTCAGAGACCTTATACATCTCTGGAATACTGAATTAATATGATTAACTTCTTGTTAATGCTGATACAGATCTTATATCGAATGTAATGGTCATATTTTGCAATTTTGTTTTGTTTACATTAACTTAGTGACATTTAGTTTGTTTACCTTTTATATATAATTTTAAATTATTGTTGTGTAAGATTATTAATATTATTTTATTATTGTAAATTACGGTTTGACATGTAAAAGTGCCCTTGTGGCCTATTTGCAGAATAAATAATTAATTTGATTTGATTTGATTTGATTTGACATAATTTTACATTTGATATAATGCTATCGCCACTCTTGATATACCTAATGTATTGTGATTCAGCAACAGTACATTTCACTTGTTTTTCTGTGGCATAGAGGTTAGGTTTAGGAAAATGTCGATACCCTTTACTAAACATATTATTAAACCTTACATTAAACCCGCACGGGTTACTTTCGCCCTCGCGAATGAGTCCCTCCAGTGATTTTATGTTTTGTTTTGTGTCGATGTCGATACTCGACGTCTACCTACAAAATTAAATGTCGAGGAGATTGTGTCTTCAAGTTTTCGTGTGGTAACACTTAATTCGTGTGGTGTAAAGGGACTGCCCTACAGTTATACAATAATATACCTTGTCTAGTTGTAATAAGGTTGACGATTGAATGGAAGTCGTCAATGGTACCAGGACTCACGCTCGGCCGGTCACGGCTGGTGTATCCTGTCACAGGGCACAAGGCATTGCAGGCTGGCGATCAAATATAATCAAATACGTAACTTTGAGATAAAACATAAGTTATGGTTGATTTGAGTTATTCAATGATCAATAAACCTAGAATTACTCCGCAAAATAGGTTTTCTTTACGTAAAGTGGTACGGATTTATAATAAGTTTCACCTATTCAGTAATGGCATGTAGCAATGGTTATTGAGAATCTAGCTTAGCAAAATACATGAATAGTTAAATAAATATAAATAATAAACAGAGCCAGGCACTAATTATTGTACTATCACATTTTCACAGGTAAATTATTTTATTTAATATCGGATCCTAAACTATTTACATAATAGGTAGTTGTACAAAAGTTGCAATTCAATTGGACTTCCTGCAGGTTAGTCAAATTAGGCTTGCAAGATTTGAATTAAACATAATACATGAGAGGTGGGCATAAAGAGTATTTGTAAAGTATTGTAAACATACATACAAACAGTTAAATACAACTTATAGAAAGCGCTCCAATATAGTGGAATTCGACTTTATGATAACACCAGCTTCTGCCCGCGACTCCATCCGCGTGGAACTCGTTTATATCGTAGCTCCATACAAACTTTCACCCCCGATTTTCACATTAATAAAGAGAAGGAGAAAGATACGTGGGCACGGATTATTGGGAATTAACTGCACCCTCCCAGCAGAGGGCCACAGGTATATCTATGTCTCTTTTTGACTCATGCATAAAGAAAAGGAGAAAGATACGTGGGCACGGATTATTGGGACATTAACTACACCCTCCCAGCAGAGGGCGACAGGTATATCTGTGTCTCTTTTTAACTCATGCATAAAGAGAAGGAGAAAGATACGTGGGCACGGATTATTGGGACATTAACTACACCCTCCCATCAGAGGGCGACACGAAGGGGGTGACCTTAGGGGATGATTTCCGGGATAAAAACTATCCTATGTCCTTCCCCGGGATTCAAGCTATCTCCATATCAAATTTCATCTCAATCGGTTTAGCGGTTTAAGCGTGAAGAGGTAACAGACAGACAGACAGACACACTTTCGCATTTATAATATTAGTATGGATAATCTATTAATATTCAACTACTGTGGCTATCACCTTAATTTAAGAATGGCTGACCTTTCCCGCCGACACCATAGACAATAATTATTGTTTCTTAATTCGCGACCTTCTGTGGCCGGCAGCTGCGCTTGCACCTGCCTCGTCACTTCCGGACATTGTTGTAATTGTAAACAAAGGAGTTTTGGAGGGTGTCTATTAAATAATCAATAATTTGTTTATATGCAAACTTCTTTTATGATTTCAATTTAAAGAGGAAGCTTCCGAGCACGATTCGGATCTGCAACCCTCAGGCATACGCGACCCGCCGCTAGCCAACTGAGCTATCGGAATAATCATGCTCGGTTGACAAATCTTTGAACCAGTTCCCCCTATATAACGCTTAAGGGTGGGTTGCATCAAACCGTCTGTCGTAATCGGTGATCGTTAAAATCTGAATGTATGGAAAGTTTGACAAGTTTGTATGGACTGGCACCTGCCGGCGCCATATTTAACGTTGATCGGTCTGTAATCATAAGTTGGTGCAACTCGCCTTATTAGGGAGTTTTGTAGAGGCTCAGCATCGATCTAGAAGACTCAGGCTTCTTAAAGGCCAACGACGTCTCAACCAAACAAACATCTCTCTTTTTTAAGTATAAGTAGTACCTAAATATAACCAAATCGGAGAAATTCAAAAAGGTCAGGTCAGAAAGTTTTATGTTCTAAGGTGATCTTAGCAATTGGAAATCGGCGATCATTGCCTGCGTCCGCGTAAATAATTCCTCTATTAACTTCCATACCCAATAGGGGTACACCCCTCGAAATTTATTATAACTTCAAAAGAAAGAAAGCATAAAGGCTCCCATGTTTGATGATGATGATGATGATGACTTTCAAACCGTTGTTATTTCATATCTACTTTAATGAATTGACGACCGCTTTAGCTTAGTTGGCCCTGCCTGCAAAGCAACAGGTCCTGGGTTTGAATCCCGGTAAGGTCATTTATTTGTGTGATGAGCAAGAATATTTGTTCCTGTCCCTTTAAGTATTTATATATTTAGGTATATATAAGTATGTTTATCGTCGTCTAGTACCCATAGTACAAGCTTTGCTTAGCTTGGGACTAGGTCGATTTGTGTAAGATTGTCCGCTAATATTTATTATTTATTTAAATATGAATATGTGAATGCAGGATGCGTATTGCATTTTCCTCTGTGATTTAATGGTTAGTTTAAAACCAATGAATGCTCGTTACTTTATGTGGTCAGGGTGTTGCCTTTATTTGATGTTGTATCTGAAGTCTAAATGGGCCTTTAGACCTGGCTAAATGCAGTGCAGTGTTAAACTGGCTCGCTCTCTAATAAGTGAGATGGTTTAACTTCCTTCCCCGAGTTAGTGCGCTGCATTAAACCAGAGGCTCTAGTATAAGTTTTACCGAAACGAAACGTTACGACCGCGTTCGCGTTTAGCTGTCAAATCTCATACAAATTGAGGGTAAAACGCAAACGCGATCGTAACGTTTTGTTTCGGTAAAACTTATACTAGAGCCTCAGATCAAAATCCCGCTTAAACTAGCCCTACTACTTCTCCTAAAGGTAAATTATTTTTACTTTGCATTTGGCGGTAGTTACAAATAATATTTGTATATCATTCATTCGATTTTGAAACCAAACAAACTCTATACTCTATTTGCTATCAGTATGTACAGTACGATTACTGTTAGTTAAGACCTGACAGATGGATTGCCTTCATTTAATTTTCAACTTTAATTTCATATGGATAAAGCCATTTTTCAGAATACTGTTACCCACATCTACCGATTTAGTAATAACTATTTTATTTGTATAAGATTAAAGTTGAAAATTAAATGAAGGCAATCCATCTGTCAGGTCTTAACTAACAGTAATCGTACTGTACAGTTGATCCAAATGTCATTGACAAATTTTCTTGCATAGTGGGCGGCATTAATAGAGATATGTGACAGTTAATTTAGATATCTACATTTGATTTTCTACTTGAACATTAAATATATCTTTTACTACCAGTATTTTAGTATCTGTGTATCTCTGCGTGCAGCATGTAACGTGTTTTTTTTAATAGATTATATGACTTATTCTACAAATAGTTTGCAGTAATAAAATATGATGATTTTCAACACACCCATAGAGTACGTGAAGCGTTTCATGTCCGCACACAATATTAGGGCTGGTCAGATGACCTTCATGGGGTGTGGCCCTATAATTTTAATTTTATTACTTTGATAGGACTGTAAACTACTTAACGTTTCTCGAAAATGGATAAAGTAGTAGCCCTACTATTGCTACTTATTTACGCGAAGTTTGGATTCGTGGTCTTTATTTGGATGTTTGTTACGGGGGCGCTTTTGTTCACCTAATAATGACAATAATCATAAATTTCTCATATCCTAATATTTAGTTTCATAATTTTTTTCATCATAACACTCACCGGTCCGTTTTACATAAATTCATATTACACTAGTCATACATTTTATAATACTAAAATTGTTCTTCATAACATTTTTTACCACAAATGTTACTTACTTATCCGTATTATATAACTTCATATTACATATTAAAAATACGTAAAACGAACATTATAGAATTTTCGCGACCGGCCGTATACTGCGCGCTAGTCGCTTAGCGTTATCGAAGTAAATAAACGTGTTTTTATACTCGTCAACTATAATCTATAAATTAGAACCTCGCAAACCATAACGCAATTATTCTGACGAAAAATTTCATGCTCTGGGGACAATCGAAATACTTATTATTAACTAAACTTATTTTTGACCAATCACGAGGCTCGATTTACAGAAAGACATCAACGCGACAAAAAAAAAAGCGGTTGGCTGCACTTCGTTTCAGCAGGGCGATTTTCAATAGATACTTAGCAAGTTTTTTTAATAAATTATTATTTCCGTTGACTCGTAGAAAAAGTATTGTATACAATAGTTATATCGTACGTTAATTAGGCCTCAGCAAGCTTAAAGATAAAGATAAAATCATTTATTTGTTCAACATAGGTTACAAGATGTTGCAGAATTATGGTCAGTTCACTATGTGGCGCCTGACGGCTTACAAATTGTTGAGCATGTATGTCAAAGTCACTATCATTTATATATTCATTTATGGTATAATAACTTCTATGAGCTAGAACATTTTTTAAGGCTTTTTTAAATATTGAAATTAAACACTTTGGTAGTTTATTAAATATCTTCGGTGCCATTCCAACTAATTTTTTTTGGAATAACTTTGCTTCGTGGCCTAAACGTGGTACTCGACTGAAAAAGCATACATTATAATAACGATTGCATAAAATACTATTGTTTTTGTCGCGCGCCAGCAGTGGGCGGGCTATGGCTGATGACGTTGATGATGATGATGATGATGATGATGATCTCCAACATGAAACAGAAAATTTATTTGCTTCAGATTCAGTCAGAGGGTTACAAAAATGGTGAGCACTGTGTATCTTAGCCTGCGAGCAGATTTTAGTTTCTTAAAAGATTATGGATGATTATAGTAAAACTAGCTTCTGCCCGCGACTCCGTCCGCGTGGAAGTCGTTTATATCGTAGCTCTATACAACCTTTCACCCCCCATTTTAGGGAAGTGGGGGGTTAGAAAGAGACAAAAAGTAGCCTAAGTCACTCTCCATCCCTTCAACTATCTCCACTTAAAAAAACACGTCAATTGCCATGAAAGACGGACAAACAAACACACATACACTTTCCCATTTATAATATTAGTATGGATTGTTTACACCTTTATCAATATTCCACAAATAGTATTGCATTTTGCAAAACAATCGGCTAGTTAGTCTAATACCTAGTTACTTAACATTCTTACACGTTCGCCTTTCTCCTCGATCCGCGCCCAATCCGAATAGTTTGGATATGATATGCGGCAGTTTACTAGTTTAACGTCGCTCGTAATATATCACGTAGATATGTACAGTTAAGACAATTTAATTTCATTTTTGTTATGTACTACATTATATCGAGTAAGTACAGTTTTGACACTTATTAACACTTTGATGAACACTATTATAAACCTAAGAATATTCCAGACACAATAGAAATAACAATAGAATCCGCATTGGGTACCGCGTACGTTTAAGGGGATGCCTTGATTCGAGTCGAACACGCCCCCTAGACAAAGACACGCTTATGCCTTCCGCGCACGACAAAAAGAGATGGAACACTCTTCGGGAATGATTTTTTTGGACAAATTTCGATAAATACCTAACTTAGAGAAGTTTTATTTAAATTTCATAAAGTGAGATTTTAGATGAGATAAAATACTATAGTATTAACTTGATTGTGTCGTAAAATAAGGTATCGTTTGAGTAGGCGGAGTAAAAAAAGGAAAATACAGACCCAACTTTGGATTTTTTTTCTATCGAGGTAATTTTAAGCAATCATGTATCGGTAAAATCAGAAAAACAATCATATAGTCACGAATCATATCTAAAAATCAGATTATTATTGTTTCTTAATCTATAGTCAGAACGGCGTTTCAAAGCATGCGATAATTTCCAATGCACCGCCTTAAGGGGATCGTTTTAACAACAACGAGGTTTACCAAAATAATGTCCCATATCTTCTTCAAACTCACAGTCACAGATATATGGCATCAAACTTTGGCAATTTTAGGCCAAGAAACCAGTTTTTTGTACGTAACCTTAATGAAAAATATCTTCTTGCAAATGTAGATAAAGGATTGAAGAACCGATAAGCGTTTGTGGCATAAATATATCTGTAGTTTTGACAGAGAAGTATCAACTCAAAACTCCTCAAAAAGCGCTTGGAGCCCAATGAGAATATAGACCTAGCTAACGTAAGTAACGGAACGTAACATAGTGTGTATGAACGGAAACCTACTCGTTGTGTTTACCAACTTCTCGTACACTTATAATCCGATACGCATTCACTGAAAGGTATCCGGGTGATTGCCGCCATTTTGCCCATATCGCAAGGCCATGCGCTAAATATACACTGAACACTTTACATTTACCACTAATGGTGACGGCAAGGGTGTGGCTTGGCTTTCTGCTAAATCCTTGATCGTTACAATGCACAATATAAAGAAAATTTAGGGTGAATTCCAACTGCTTGCTGCTGCAAGTGCCGCAACTTATATCTACGTAATATAGGACTCGTAGGGTCCTGTGTTATATGAGAAAACAAAAAGTTTCCAGAAGAAGCTACGGTAGCCCAGTGGTTCAGGCATGCGGCTGTCAAGCGGCGGTCGTTGATTCGAATCCCGGCTCGTACCAATGAGTTTTTCGGAACTTATGTACGAAATATTTACCGTTAGCTTTTCGGTGAAGGAAAACGCCGTGAGGAAACCGGTCTAATCCTAATAAGGTCTTATCTTATCTTATCTTATCTAGATGAGGGCCCTTTCGGATGCACTTCGACCCAGCGGGATCTTTTGTGCATTTACCCTCTCCTTTATGGCTTCTTCCAAGCTCGCTCCATCATTTCCACGAAGCGGATAGCCGTTGCCAAAGTAATTCATTCTTTGTCTGGCAAGGGCATGACATTCACACAGTAAGTGTTCCATGGTCTCGTCCTCCTCGCCACACATTCGACAGTCTAAACTATCCGACAGTCCCATCTTGGCCAAGAGATCCTTGACCCCGAAGTGACCTGTGAACACCCCAGATATGATTCTGAGTTGCTTCCTACTTTATTTCCAATAAGGTCTAGTTTTCCCTCTGGGTTGGAAGGTCAGATGGCAGTCGCTTTCGTAAAACTAGTGCCTATGCCAAATCTTGGGATTAGGTGTCAAAGCGGAGCCCGGGCTCCTTTAAGGCACAACCGGGATAAAGCTAGGAAGACGATGATGAGTTATGACAATGAAGAGGCAAAACAAAAAGTATCCACTTATAATTAACGTTTGTAGTTATCTCCGACACATTCCGCTGCTGTTTTACAGGAAGATCAATAGTTTATGAAGAACTCGCGCAAATTCGAAAGAATCATTTTTCTGTGACCATACGAATTAGAGAAATAGAGTCAAAATCAGGAGCAAAAACTAGGCATCTTTCCTGTAGACCTCATCCCATCGTCAACATCACAAGTTAATAAGAGACACACCTGTATGGGTCCAGAGCCAAAATTAGGCATTCATTTAAATTACGTAGGTAACTCTGCCGCATGCATCCACAGAGGTGGGCGAAAATAGCCATGGACTGGGTGCCGCACGACGGGCGGCGGCGACGTGGCAGGCCGAGACGGAGATGGCGGGACGACCTGGACGCATTTTGTAGCGATTGGCCCCAGATTGCTCAAATCCGGGACGAGTGGAAGTCGAGAGGGGAGGCCTTTGCCCAGCAGTGGGACACTGTATAGGCTTTATAAAAAAAAACTGAATTTGAGGAAACAATGGGAATAGGAAATAGTAGTTCGTAAGTTTGTAGTTATCGCGAAAGGCCTTATTACGGGGGTAGCGTAGCATTAAAGCCGAAACCCCCAGAAAATAAAGAAAAAAAAATTGGTAAATACTTTAAATTGCATTTGACCACAGGAAGCACTGAACATCAACTCTCACTAAAAAAATGTTTTATACGGCAGTGGCGATAACCCCTCAAGAATTCACTATTACCGCACTAGGGCGTTCATTTTCTTACAAATTCGCCCCGGCAGTGTACAATCTTAATATTATTCCTAAACTGCCTACTTATTACGCACGGGCGGAGTGTTAAATGCTACTATTTAATTAGTAGTTTACCGTAATTGCTTTCAATTAATTAGAGAGGTGTTATGAGTAATTACTGAGGTGATTTTTTTTTTGCTAGCCTGTTGGAGTGTCCCATTGCTAGGCAAAGATCCCCTGGATTTCCACTCGTCCCTGTCCCCCGCAATCCTTGAGCAATCACTCGAAAATGCGTCCAAGTCATCCCGCCATCTCCGCCTTGGCCTACCTCGCCGCCTGAGTCCGTCCTGTGGCAACCACCAAGTAGCCGCACGAGCCCACCTTTGTGGGTGCATACGGCAAACATGACCGGCCCAGTTCCACTTAAGCAAGGCAGTCTTCTTGCCCACATCTGCTATTCTAGTTCTAGAGCGCAGTGTGGTATTTCGGACTCGATCAATTCCCTTGATGCCTAAGACACTGCGCTCCATGGCGCGCTGGCAAACCTTGAGTTAGAAGAAGAGAAGAACTTAAATTTAATATTAGTAGATAATGTCTTGACGAAAACGAATCGTAGCTTTATTTTGTATTTAAAATCTTAAAGCATTCAGAACCATTTTTATCACAGTGTACGACTGAAAAGTGTCCGCATTTATCAAACACTATATTATATTATATATCATGTAAAATGGTGGTCACTTGTCTAATTTACGTATAAAAAAGTTCCGTTAAAAACTAACCCCCTTATTCATAAAACTTAAAATGCCTCTGTTAAATAAAATGTGCTTTGTCCCTGTCTTACGAACACAAATGTCAAAGTGAAAGATAAGGACAAACGAATTTTAACGCCATTTTAGTTAAAACAGGCTTGAAGAACGTTTATGAATACGGCCGTATAAGATGATCTGATCAATTTTAGAAAACGTCTATAGATATAAGAAACTAAGCCTATTTATACATAGTTACCAAAAGACCTCTTATGCTAAAAAAACCCGTCTGTTAAAATGTTAGGTCCTTTTCTCTCAAACACAAAATGTCAAGGTGACAAATAAAGAAAAACAAATTTTAACGGCATTTTAGTTCAAATAGGTTTGATGACAGTTTATGAATATTTGAATGAGGCTGTTTTTCAAAGCCTGTTTAAAATTTATTTCAAGAATCTAGGTGAAATGTTATGATTATGACACTACAATTCTAGGCCTTGTAGATGCATTTTATTTTCCGCAGCATTGAATTAAAGGCGGAGTGTAGTGCCTTTAAGTGAAATGCATTGTTGTGCTGTCTCATCTCTGTCGGGAACGGATGTAGGCTCGCGGGCTTCTATTTGACTGAAATAAACTCTATTGAATTCTGTAACTCTACGGTACATATAATAAGTCTATCCCTGAGTTTACGGTTTTGACAAGCTTTTATGTAACTTGCAATGTGGTAAATGTTTGTTCGGGTGCTTCCTTCGTTCACCTTCCAACTCAATTTTGAAGGATTATCTTGAATAGTTTGGATGACAATTCAATATTATGATACCATCGAGCTGATCTGATGATAGAGACAGAAAGTGGCCATGGCAATTCAGGACTTAACTGACGAAACCCTGTTGAGTTTGGGATCGTTAGAATCGTCTCAACGATTAATTTATGGTATACAGAAAAGTACAGTTGTCAATAAAAGCTTGTACCAAAAACTTTTTTTTGACAAAAACTTATTTGTCTTACTAGTTAAGGGTATACCTTAGCTGAATGCCAATGTCTGTGGCTTACACCTATACATGTGGTCTGTACCTGTGGTGTACATTCAAGTTAAGCCGATAAAATGACTTAGGAACGAATTCTTCAAAATACCGTTTAGTTAGAAATCAGAAGCTAAGGGAGCACGGTTGAAGTGTGTTGTGGGCGATGGGCTAGCAACCTATCACTGCAATATCACATTTTGTCGATCTTTTATACCCACAGTTATGCTAAAAGTGGCGCTGGAACATAAGTTTCATGTGCTCTGCCTACCCCTTTTGGGAATAAAGGCGTGAATGTATGTATGTATGTATGTATGTATGTAGAAATCATAATGTGGGACAGGAAGCAATTTTTGGCACGTTACTTTCACGGACTGGTGCGGCCTTCGGTGGCGGTCAATACTTAGTAAACTTGTCATTAGCAAAATTTCGATCTAAGTGGAAAATTTTAATATTACTCGCCGCGAGCGGGATTTGAACCCGTGGAATCCGTCCATCGAAATTTTGTATATCGTTAGCGGAGGATTTAGAAATAGAAATGTTTATTTGCAAGAATACGTAAGTACAAAGGTTTTACATATTTTTAACATGGTTCCAGTATTCAGCCAAAGCAGCATGCAAATGTTTAAAACCACTGATGCCTTACCCCGGATACCATAGCAAGCTAGTTTTGAGAGAAGCACCGAGTTGTCCACAAAATCAAATGCCTTACTAATATTTAAGAATATAGACATTAGTATTTTGTAATTAATGGCTCCCGTAATATACTTAAGGCGCCGTAGGTTCATGGTCTTCTCTCTCTCTCACTGAGCATAAGAGTGAGTGAGATGGAAGTGCGTGATCGGAAGCGCGGATATCACGTTTTTTAATTTTATTTTTTTGGCTGTTTAAATAAATAAAAAAGTAATCACCGAATTCTCTCAAACATGATATTGCCGATTTTTAGAATCCATTTTAATATTTTAGCTTTTGTGCATAATTTGTGACGAATATTATAAGTGTATTTTAGACCCTTTTAGAGTTAGACCTATGTTCGTGATTTTTTTATATCGAGCGAAAATTGCTTAATCATGTTTCGAATCACTGATCTCGCTGCAGAAAAGCCTCAAGATTACTATTCGTATTTTTTTGAAATCATATTATTATAAACAGACGCATTATATTGTTTCAAAAACTCTGTTCGCTTAACTTCGCTGAACCTACGGCGCCTTAAGAGTCCGCAGTAAGCTCGATTCTCCATACAAACGTAGTTATGCTCTCATTTTAAAACTACGGGTTGGATTGTAACGAAACTTTGCATGTACAATGACATGAGGTATATCCAGGTCTGTATTTAGTTTATGTAGCTTCAGATACCATAGTAACAAAAATACATCGAATTAAGTTTTTCATACAAAACTTGTTTTTGCTGTATTTTGTTTGTTTTATAAACTGGAACCATATAAACTAATTACAGACATAGATATACCTCATGTCATTGTATATGCAAAGTTTCGTCACAATTCAACACGTAGTTTTAAAACGAGAGCGTAACTACGTTTGTATGGTAAGGTGAAATTCAGCCGAGCTTACTGCGGACTCTTAACTAAATCAAAACAAGCTAGCTCCGTTGAGAGTCCTCTCCGAAAACCATACTGTTCTGGTTGCAATATGTGGTTCTTCGTCAAAAAGTCAGTTAATCTAATATACATACCTTTTTCTACAACTTTAAAAGTATAGGGACGATCGTAATAGGTCGATAGCAGTTTGGATCATTGCGGTCATCTGACTTAAACAAAGTTTTAACAACAGACAATTTAAGTGGTTCAACACTAAGCGACAGGTTAATTATATGGATTAGAGGGCAACTTAAAGCCAAGGCATTTAACTATAGAATATTAGTTGGTATGTCATCGTAACCACTCGTTTTGTTATTATTTAGTGTCATAATCAGTTTATAAATCTCAGTCTCAGTTACAGGTTTTAAAAAGATTGTATATACTATTTCCTGATTTTAAAGTGAAATTATTGTTTATTGGAATATTATTAGTATTAATTATGTCAATAAAGTAATCATTTAATATTGTGCATATGTCCTGGGGATTTTGATATGTTATGTCATTAAAACTAATAAAATCAACTGTGCTACTATGAGCAACTTTGCCAGTAGACGAGGATATTACATTCCACGTATAGCTTTACATTTATTTTTATTTGCCTGTATATATTTACTGTTACTTAATTTCTGAGATGTCGTGACGCATTTCCTTAATATTTGATTGTAACGTATAAGATTAATTCTACTTGAATCTAATTTATTATCATTAGCTCCGCGCCGCCCCGCCAGTGTGATTCAGGCCGTATGCCACACCTGCACGGCTATCATGAGACAGCCTGCGAGCTCTCGATTTTTCTCGCACTATCCGTCTCTCTCTTATTAGAACACTTGGAACAAGAGGTATAAGTGCGAGAAAAATCGAGAGTATGTGCCGGCCGTCCCATGATAGACGTGCTGACCCTCCAATCTGTGATAAGATTATCGTACTATAATTTAATATTAGAAAGAAAGAAAGAAAGAAAGAAAAAAATTATTCGTGGCAAAAAAAAAAGACAGACTGTGGAGTGGACACGTACGCACATACACATTTGCCACGAAATGGTCACAACTCAGCGTAATGCTGGCAACGCCAGCGCTGGTCTTCCGTTGTGGCCATTTGGTGAGGTGAGGACGGAACAATGACGCCACGATCACACACAAGGACAAATGGCAAATTACAAAAACATTACAAATAACGAAGAACACAAATTCATTAAAAATAAAAATCAATAAATATTATGTACCTACATTTAAAAACAAATAATTCAGAAAAACCTATTCAGCTTAAAATAGAGCTTCTTGTCTGTGTAATCAGTAATTACAATAACTTGATAGTTAATAGACAATAGCGGTGCTCGTGTAGATGGTTTATCTGGCTCAGAACAATGGCCGTTTAAAATGTTAATACCATTCACTGCAATTAAATATTATGACAGTTACGTGAAGACTGCACGGCAATAGTATTAACTAAATGTTATAGCTTCGCGAATTTATCTTAGTCTAAAGGATTCACTTTTGGGTTTGTTGTTCGAAGAATTAGGTCGATTTAATTAATTGCTTTGGCATTGAACGGTTAGACAACCGTATAAAGACTTATATTAAGTCCGATTATTGAGTTGAGACTTGAGACGGCGTCAAACGTCAACTATTAAAATTAAGCATTAAAAATAACCTACACCTATCGATTTAAACCACATAAATATGCACCGAAACCTTAATCCGATGAGACATATTTATGAATAAGTTTTAGTTAAGCCTAATTGTTACACAACAATAAAACAAATTAATAAGAACAGATGTTAAAAGTCTGTCGGCTTTCAAAAAATAAAATGAAAAATAATGTTTAATAAATAAATGTTTCCAAATCCAAAATACCGAAACGCGGTCACGTTTACCAAATATATCAACACTTTTAAAATATGAACAGAATCGTGATTTAAGTGTTCATCTTTGTTGCAGGACCTCATCCCCGTCCAGGACACGGAGACGTACCTCCTCAAAACGCAAAACGCCATCTCCAATCTCCAGGCCAAGCTCAACTCTCGCCCCGCCATCCCCCCTCTACTCACCTCGAGCCTCATCAGCGAGAAGACGGCCCTCTCTCGTCTGCCAGTCTCACAGCTAAGCCGCTCCAACTCGCTCAACTACCGACTGAGAAGGAAGGACACTTCAGGAGACAACAGCCCTTTGAGAAGTCCAGGAAACTACATCATCACGGGCTCCACGAAAATTCCGGAAAGCGCAAAGATTCTACTCAACAGCGCCACAAGATCTTTAGACACGGATAAACGAAAACGCGATTCCAACATGAACAGTCCGTCTTCAGAACGAGGGCTCTTAAGTAACAGTTCAGACGATAAAACTATATCCAATAAGCCACAATATGATGTAGATGCCATTCTTTCCCCACATCGAAAGCACGTTAGGAACAAATCTCTAGACGGCCCCGATTTTTACGGCGATGCCAGCAACGCGAATCAGGTTTCCCTCAAGACTGTACTTAAGAACAACGCTGAGGCGTACCCGAGAATCGATAGCCGTTACCAGGGCGACAAGAAACACCAGAGGGTACCTAGCGACGGGAGAAAACCGGGCTATACTAACTATTCCTTCGGCACCTCCATTAAGCGCTCCAGCTCTTTCAACACTGTCAACAAAAACAACAACTGTCTAGACCCTCAGAGGATTACCTCTAGACGATCAAGCGGGCATTCAGAGGAATACAAAGACTACTTATCCGATGAATCTGATAATTCGTTTGAGAAGCAAGAGCGATATAACCGCGGGCGCGGGAGGATAGACTCCCCAGACTTGAAGTCTGTAGCGCCAGCTAATTCCCCCAAATGCCCCAACACTCCAGAGTTACAGAGGAAGTTCGGGCCGGGGATGATGAGGAATTCAGTGCGGGTGACGAATAAGGAGAGGCTGAGGTCGGAACCGCGGGAGGTGAAGCCAGTGGGGCATCAGAGCAGGAGGATCTCGGAGCCGACGCGGCAGGCGGTGCTGAATAGGCTGACCAAGTCCAGGAGCTCTACTAGGGAGTTCCAGCCGAAGGTTCAGGATAAAGGTATGTATTATATCTGTATATACTTGATGTTATTTGGTATAGTTTGAAATAATCCGAGCTTCACTGTCGCGCAGCAGGATGAATGGTCTGATGAATTAGGCGACGCGAAGATATAAAAAAAAAATTATGCGAATTATTCGTGATTCGCTATGGTTTGATACAACATAACTATCATAAATAATTATAATAATAAATCAGCCTATATACGTCCCACTGCTGGGCACAGGCCTCCTCTCATGGATGAGAGGGAACGGGCAGTAGTCCCGACGCTGACCCAGTGCGGGTTGGGGACTTCACATACACCGTTGAATTTCTTCGCAGATGTATGCAGGTTTCCTCACGATGTTTTTCTAATGGTAAATTTCAAATGACATTCCGTACATAAGTTCAGAAAAACTCATTGTTACGAGCCGGGATTTGAACCCACGACCGCCGCTTGACAGCCGCGTGCCTGAACCACTAGGCTACCGTAGCTTGACTTATAAATATAACTATTATCTTCACTTGTAATTTAAATTGGATAAACGTGACCTGACCTCCTAGAGGCGGTGTTCTTTTTATAACTTCCCTTTTTATACTTGAATTTTTTAGCCAATTTTTTTATTGTTTATTATTTTTTCTTGTAAATATGATTAAGCTAGCTTTAATTTATATTGTAATTATTTTCTTATATTATATCATACTAGCTTCCGCCCGCGACTTCGTCCGCGTGGACCCGGGATAAAAACTATCCTATATTTTAATCCAGGCTATAACCTATCTTCGTGCAAAATTTCATTCAAATCGGTTCAGCCGTTTAAGCGTGATTGAGTAACAAACATCCAAACATCTAAACTTTCGCATTTATAATATTAGTAGGATTATACTATTTACAGACAAAAAAAAAGTTTCCGTTTACTACTTGTGTATTATGAAGTAAATGTGTGAATGAGTGTAATGTAATGACTTCATTTGTTAACCACAAATCGTGAGCAAAGATTAGCCTACCTGTAGGTAGGTATTGATGCATTATATGAAAATAAAGAAACGCACACAAACATTAAAACCCACTTGGTGTACCGTGTATTTAACTACTAAATATTTATATTACTGCTTAGGTTCAGCATATTAGTTCTTAGTTCTTAAAAAAAATATCGATCAAATAAATTGACCATCGAAATAAGTTTCAATTTGTCCGTCCGTAGAAAGCCATTATGTTGCACACAATTCACTAGAAACTTGCTATCACACACGTTTGTGACAAGTGAAATCAAAAGATTTTTCAAAAAACCCAACTTCTTCAAAAAAATATATAGCCTATGTCACTTCCACGATTAAGAAGAATCCAACGACACCTCACATGTCGAAATCCGGTTAGGTTAGTTTAGGTACGCCAAAGAATAATACATAGTCACATACATACATACATACGCTCGAAAAACATAACCCTCCTCTCCTTCGGCAGTCGGGTAAAAACAATACTACACGAATATAATGAAAAGGACTCAGCCTAATACAATTACAAACATTATAATGTAGTCTCTCTGTTTTGGTAAAGTAAATTACCGTAGGTTCTTTCAACAAGGAACTATTCAAACACCGCACAAATACCAAAAGAAAGTGGTTGATTGCGCTAGCCAATGCCAAAACCACGGCTGATATGAACATTAACAGCTATTCACAACATGTTTCTGATCACCTTATCGTTCACGTCTAGTGTATCTTATAAGGCTGATATTTAACAGAACTGACTGCGTTTAAGGGCGGGTTGCACCAACTTACCATTGCAGACAGATCAACGTTAAATAGGCGCCGGCAGCTGTCATCCCATATAAACCTGTCAAACTTTCCATACAATCAGACGGTTTGGTGCAAGTCGTTTAATTCACGAAGAAACGCCCCACTCCAACGAACGCTATAGACGAAACAAGCTATAATACCTAGTATTATCACTCGAAGCACACGGGGCAATGAAATCTGGGACCAGTTCGCCATTTGTCGCGCTCTCTGTTGCTCCTATTATGGCAGGCAAGTGCGACAGAGACAATAAGCGCCGTTCTCGTATTCCCACTTACGCAGTATTGTATACGTGTAGCCAGGGAAAATACTGCTACATACTACGTTATCTACACGGTGATTTTTAATCCGTGATCAGGAGTCGAAAAATATTGATGAACGGATTTCATCCAATATTTTGCGATTGTCTCATGCAATTAAATCACGGTCTAGTGAATTAAATGTTATGATATGATAATGTTAACACCAATGTCCACTGAACTTTTGGTCACCCTACATTTCTTGAAGTTAAGTAGATACATATACGTCAAATTTACGCTTTGGTGAGAAAGTTGATAGCTAGGCCTTACGTCAATGAACTGTAACATCTACGTTGGCATATGCACGTGAAACAATTTAAATAAAATGTATTATTGGACACCCAGGTTTTTAGGTTGGTTTATGTATGAAACTTTTTTATAAAGAGGTTTTAGTTTCATAGATTTAAACTACCGTGAGTGTGACAGTGGTGTTTGAATTTTAAAGTAATTCCATATCCAGTTTTATTCTGAAAAAAAAGAATGTTTTTTATTTTAGAACTTTCAATTACAGAATTAGAAAAAAATACTTTGATCACGAATTAAGAATCACCGTGTATAGTCGGAGGTCAGGATTACACTGGTTCCTCCGACGTGAAACGGTAAGTGTTGAGAATACCAGCCATGTGTATACAATGCTAGAACACTCATTAACACGATTGTGCAATGTTAAATAGTAGAGAATGTAATTCAAGATGAATCTTTAAAGATTACACTTGTCTGACCGGAAACAATAGTACTAAGTAGACGAAGATACATTATCGGGTGAATATCTATGTACGTTCCCTTGTTATAAAATATTAGTAAATACGCCACAACAAATTTGAACCGACTGCTTGAAATTCTAAGGATAAAGTCATTTAAAAGAAATGATTGATTGAATTCGATCAAATGTATGAATTGCAGCCGGATACAGCGCGCGTCTTGTGCCGCCTAAAGGTGGTTTCGCGCGCTCAGTGCAAATAGGTAATAAGTCCCATACTAATTTCAATTCCCGCCCGTCCACGCCCCGCCTCGCCTCGCCGGTGGAAAACCACCTTCACGCACTCCCTGTCCATAAAAAAAAAGGTCGGCCATAGTGTGGCCTTAGTATACCTACTTGACATCAAAGATAGTATTTGTGCACCTTATACCGTTGGTATAAAGCGCAGAATGTACATATCTTTACGCAAGACGGTAACCGAAGCGCAGAGCCTCATGTATGTACTATCGACGAAATTGAATCCTGACCCACCATGGAACGTTGTTACAATTAACTGACATATTAACGTCATATGATCGTACGTATGTTCGTTAATTATGACAAGGTTCTATGGTGGGTCATGATTCAGTTGGTTCGATAGTACTAGTTACGCTGTCGCAATAAACGAAGTATCGTATGAAGTGTATTGTGGTTTTCTTTACGACGGCATTCGTCTCGGCTATACGGGCCGTTGTGTACTGTTCTGCTGTGAGAAATCAATGAACTATCTACGCATGAATTTTGTACATTAGTTGAGGTTTACTTTAAGGAGAGTAGCTCCGGAGGTAGCGCCAGATGATTGATTTTGAAACGCCAAGGCTCTTAAATGAGCGGCAGTGATACATATCCTGTAGTAATATTATAACTCGGTTATGTCGTAGCTGCATACAAACTTTCGCCCCCGATTTTGCCCCATAAAGGCATGATTTCCGGGATAAAATTATCCTATGTCCTTCTCCTGGATTCAAACTATCTCCATACCAAATTTCAACTCAATCTGTTCAGCTGTTTAAACGTGAAAAGGTAACAGACAAACAGACAGACAGACAGGCAGTTACTTCCGCATTTTTTTCTCCCGACATGAGACCTAGCTATATCGTTGTCTCGCTCCCGTATACCCCTATATTCCAAATTTCATCGAAATCGTTAGGGCCGTTTATATGATATGTGATACCGCGCTTCTCAAGTACAAGGAATATAAAGTGGTATTCCCCCGGTTTTTTCGAATATTATATTAAACATAAAATAACAAAAAATAGGTCACATCACAATTTACCGAAACTCGAAATATTTGATATTCCGAAATAATCATTTGTATTAACAATATGGTTTTTTTTCACAAGTTAGTCCGTTTGCGGCCGAAGAGCTCAGAGGCTCTAGTATCTAGTATAAGTTTTACCGAAACAAAACGTTACGACCGCGTTTGCGTTTAGATGTCAAATCCCATACAAATTGAGGGTAAAACGCAAACGCGATAGTAACGTTTTGTTTCGGTAAAACTTCTACTAGAGCCTCAGCATTCTAGCCGTGAATTGGTTTCGGTTTCGACACGCGCGCGGCCGAGTCGTTTGTTGTTGTTTGGCAACAGGTTGGCAGGTAATCGATTATGCCAGCGAGCTATTATAGTTACTGTCTTAGCTATACGTATGTAGGTATTGAAGTACGACTAGTACGAATACCTTTTTTTTACTACGAGGATTGCAAACAACCATACGGTCTGCCTGATGGCAAGGACCCCGTAGCTTATGGAAGCTTGCGATTCCAGAAGAATCACAAGAATCCTCAATCAATAAAGGGTCCGCCCTTTATTGATTGAGGATTCTTTGTGTGGTGGTCCCTCACTCCCAACCCAACACAACACATCCTGGGGATCTTGGCATATGTTTATTGTTAACTAGCTTCCGCCCGCGCCTTCGTCTGCGTGGACCCGGTATAAAAAGAAAGAAAGAGAGAATTATATATTTATTCACAAACACACGGGAAACACATATCCATACTAATATTATAAATGCGAAAGTGTGTCTGTCTGTCTGTCTGTTACCTCTTCACGCTTAAACCGCTGAACCGATTGTGATGAAATTTGGTGTTTGAATCCCGGGGAAGGACATAGGATAGTTTTTATCCCGGAAATCATCCTCTGAGCTGGTGAAATGGGGGATGAAAGTTTGTATCGAGCAACGAGTTCCACGCGGACGGAGTCGCGGGCGGAAGCTAGTTAAATAATAAAATAAACAAGAAAAGCACATAAAACATGAAACAAGTGTGTCTCTGCGGCAGTGAACCGGACACTGGCTCAGCATTATGCTGAGGTGTCAGACACCTGCAGCGCTGATTTTCAGCCAGCACCGTTGGTGACTCACGGAAACGTCATACAATTTAATATATATAAAGTACTATACTAATATACTATTTGGATAGACGAGAGAGAAATAAATACAAATACCAGGTGAGACGTAATGTAGGCCTACATGCAGCATCAATGCAGTAAAGATAACATTAGAGAAAAACTGTCGTATATTTTAATCAAGGCTATAAATTAACTTCGTGCAAAATTTCATCCGAACCGGTTGTTAAGTTAAGCGTGATTGAATAACAAACATCCAAATTTTCGCATTTATAAAATTAGTAATAGGTAGGATCTGTAATATATCTGCTGTGCCCGAAAGTTGACTGATACAGTCCACCTTTTGAACCCTCGGAAAAACCTCAGCAGGGAGCTCATTCCACAGCTTGAGCGTTCGAGGGTAGAAGTCCCTCTGAAACCGTGGCGTAAGGGACCATTAGGCTCCAGGGTGTGATGATGAATGCCCTTGTGACGGCGAGCGGTGCGGTGGTAAAAACTTAAGGGGCTACCCGAGGTTTTCATCGATTTTTGACAAGTTTTGAATCGTATCTCCTATTTTGCACTACAGATAGAATTATAAGTCAAACGGCTATCGGTTCTTTAATGAAAGTCTGAAGTGAAAGATCTGTAACATATACGAAATCTACATATTTCGGTTCCTCTTTGACGTCTCCAAAAATGTGTCTAAGGTTTTCATTTTAAACTAATTACAAAAAAAAAAAGTTACGGCCAGAAAACCAGTATTTCGACCTAAAATTGTTCAACTTTGATGCCAAATATCTCGAAAACAATGAAGTTTGAAGTAAATATAGGATACTATATTGCTTAAAGCCGTTGTTGTTAATATAATAAGCTACTTACAAAAAACATTAGAAAACTAAGGGATTCGGATCGAAGATCATTGGGGCATGGGATCCCCTTAAAAAGCAGGTGTGGGCGTGATGTCTAAGAGTTCTTCGGAGCACATCCCTTCATACAAGCGATTGAATGCACAAGATGTCGAATGCTTGTTATGTCCGGAGATTTTTATATTTTGTAAATTATATAGTTATTATTGTCTACTAGCTTTTGCCCGCGACTCCGCGTGAAACTGCTTTATATCGACCTCCATACAAAATTAAGGGATGATTTCCGGCATAAAAACTGTCCTATGCCCTTCCCCCGGGACTCGAAACTACCTCTATAAGCGTGAAAGTGTAGCAGACAGACAGAGTTACTTCCGCATTTATAATATTAGTATGAATTGTAATAAAATAAAAATATACATTTATTTCAGTGAACTGGTTCCATATGTATTTAGTAACAATTGCCTTTAAATACTATGCACACGAAATAAATAAAAAATAATTATATTAACTAACAGGACTCCGTCCGCGATTCATCTATCCCGTTTGACTTGCGGATCCATGAAGTGCACCAGGGTGACAGAGCCTAGCTTATCGGCGACCATCTGCTAGATGCTGTTACACGTCTTATGATGGCCGACTTCTAATGCTGTTTTACATTTTACAGGTCAAAAGAAACCCAGCCAGTACCGCTCGAACTCAGCCCTCGCCTCCAAAGAGGCGGAGTTCAGCAACTGGAAGAAACGCTCCAGCTACGACCCGATGAAGGCGGCGCAGGAGGGACGGAGAAAGCAGATAGCGAAGAGGCAGGAGTGCAACAAGGATGACCTCAGTTCTCCTAGGTGCGTGTTTAACATGGTTCCCACTGAATATCGGCAGCGCACGGCACCTTTTTCATTTATCTGACATTAAATCTCGTAATTAAATATTAAGGATCATAAAGTAGACAGAACAAGTTTATGTATGTAAATAGCACATGCAGTCTTTTGTTACGAAATTTCAAAAATATATTTTTCAATGTGTATATAATTCATGTGGGGTTTACAACATTGTAAAATATACTTTTCTTTTCCAGCCACTCATCGCCCGTTCACAGATCACAATCCTTCCACACCACCAACATAGCAGACTTGGAGACCCTAGACTATTCCTCAGAAGAGGACCCCATGACGCTCCCCATAGACCCTATGATCACGTCCACACATTCAGACATCCTGGACCTGAGGCCGAAGGACCACAGGGAGTCGAGGCGGCAGGCGGTCAACAATGACGTTGTGATGATGAGAGACTACGTCACGAATTTCCAGGTGAGGTGTTCATCATTATATATTTAAGAGTCATGCTGGTGAAGTACCATTGCTATTAGGGAAGAGTAGTGTGGTGGTTTCCCCTCTTGCCTTCCACACCGCAGTTCACTGCCGAGTTGGTCGCTCCGTGTTACCAGAACAAGAGCCGGCAGTACTGCCTGACACCAGAGGTCTACTTATTTAATGGCGTCAATTACTCGCCATTTCACAGAACGTGACCTCTATTGTAACAAAGCGGGTTAACATATCTGACATGTCCCGTTAGGCCCTTTTTAGGGCCATCAGGCCCTAGAAAGAGAGTCAGGTCAGATATTTATGAGCGCTTTATTGTGGCAGATATGCACGCTCGTGACGGTACCATTTTTGTTTCATCCAAAAAATTAAACGCCGTTCCGGTTCGAATTTTAGTAACGGCAAATATTTGTGTGATGGGTATGAATATTTATTTCTGATTCTTTGATGTATTTAAGAACCCATATCTATTGAATGTATCATCGACTAGTACCCGTAACACAAGCCTTATTTAACTTACTATGGAACTGGATCGATTGGCGTAAGATCGTCCCCTAATATTCGTTTATTTGTACCAGGTAAACCAACCGTCAGACAAGCTCAAACGCAGCGTGCACACAGACAAACGGAAAACGTTCATAATAGACGACATAACGCCGACCAAAGAGAACATAGACTTCCTCACCAAAGCCGAGGCAGTAGACAAGCGGAAGACCTTCGTCCTGGACAGCGACACGTCCACCACCAACGGGAGTAGTCCGAGGAACTCGTCCATATTTAGCCAGGAGAAGAGCATGACCACGGGGACGAGTGATACGGAGGGAGAGAGCGGGACGGAGAGCGCGCCGGTTGTGATGAGACAGGGGAAGAAGAGTGCACAGGGGAAGCAGCAGAGGTGAGGCATTAATAGTATTTTATGCAACCGTTATATAATGTATGCTTTTTCAGTCGAGTACCACGTTTAGGCCACGAAGCTCGCTGAGTGGCCTAATTAAGGTACGAGACTTAAAAAGCTCATTATATAACTATTGTATACAATACTTTTTCTACGAGTCAACTGAACTAATTAAATAAACTTGGTATCTATTGGAAACAAAGTGCAACCAACGGCTTTTCCTTTTTTGTGCGTTGATGTCTATTTACTTTTCGACTTTCTCATGACGGCGTCCTATTGGTCAAATACATTATAGTTCAGTAAAGGCGCCATGTGATTGGTCCATTTCATTTTAGTTGTCTCAACAGTTATGAAATGTTGAGTTGGGAGCTCCATAGTAAAAAGTATGTGATTTAAGTTTGGTGTACGAAGTCTTAATTCAAACTTAATTCAAACAGTCTTAGTTCTGAAGGTTATTCTCAAGCAACGCAGGCGCTACCCCACTCTGATGGTGTATAAGGATATGGATGTCCTTAGTGTTCGCGGAGTTTTTGTTCTGCGTGCGGTTTTAAGGCTGCACGTAGCGTTACTGAATTCACCCATACACGGCAACTCACTTCTAAGACGCAATTTTCGGATTCCTGTTCCTCCAACTAAGTCTGCATTCGCCAAAAGATTCGGTCCCTTTCTTCACCCCTTTATGTATAATAAAATATGCAAAAAACTTCCTCTCCAAGAATACACAGTAAGAGACCTCAAAAACAAATTGCAAACATGGCTCAAAACTCTTTGCTATGAGGAAATAGAGAACATACTGAGAGTAATTAAATGAAAACACACTCACTAACTACACACAGACACACACACACACAGTCACGAACGTACTCTATGAATTTTTGTAAACGATAAAATGATAAAAAACCTAGATATATGCCTAGTTACTATAGTAGTAATATAATATATAATTAATTGTTGGCTCTTTTAAGCATTCGCGCATAATTTACTTATCCTCTTCCGAATTGGTTACCTACGGGACAGGCCTAGCCTAGTGTAGGAACCGGTGCAATTTTGTATACAACATTTTAGTATGTACGTTTCTTTATATGTGATGTACTGTATTTGCAAATTTCTTTTACTGTACAATAAACATTTTTTATCTTTATCTTTAAACATTAAGGTCGGCGAGTATAATTTTTTTATTTTGGCGCAGACATAATAATCAGTGAAAATACACTTGCAGTAAATAAAGCAATGAAATAACACTTGACACACACTTCTCCATCATGATAATTATATCAGCCCAAAGACGTCCACTGCTGGTCATAGGCCTCCCCCAAAGAGGCACACACTTGGCGTATTTATACTACTATCTCTCTTCTTAGTCGCTTCACTCCTAGCAGTCAAAGTCAATGTGATTTTATTCTTCAATTTAGGCACCTCCACTTATGAATGTGGATAAACTACCACCGGTTCGGAAAGAAAACCTCTGCCTCGAAAAGAACCGGCGTAAAAAACTCGGCGAGGCATCATTTTTTCAAAACAGTATACAATATATAGTCAGTGGTCGTGATCGTCATGCAGGTTTAGTGGTAAGCTTGGCAATGCGTCACTTTCCGTTTCGTCAAGGGCTCTTTTCTTGTGCAAAAATGTAGCGGTGCGTCTACCGCGGCCCTGATTTGGTTTGCCGCGATACGTTGCCGAAGAAAGTTAGAATGTGGAACTGAACTTCCGGAGTTATTCAGAATCATGCAAAATGTGTCAAAGCCCCTCCAAAACCAAAATCCTGGACCCACCACTGATAATTACTATCGCTTTCAGGTACAGCGGGGACTACTCAATGTCCTCGTCAACCACGTCCCTCAAGAAGCCGATAGTCCCGCGCTACCTGGATATCTCCAAGTACAAGCCGGAGAGCTCCCCGCGCAACTTCCTCCGCCGCGACCCGAGCAAGACCTACGTAGCAGTGCTGCCCGAGCGGGCCGGCCGCGGCAGCGCACAGCAACTTGAGATGGGTCAGTTAATATGATATATTATATCTACGAACCCCTAGCTACGCTCGATATTCCATCTTTGAACCCCTAGCTACGCTCGAGATTCCATCTTTGAACGCCTCGCTACGCTCGGTAATCCATCTTTGAACCCCCTGCGACGTTAGACATTTCATCTCGAGATGTCATCTTTGATCCCGTCCCTACTGGAGGTTCGAGTGGCAATATCCTACAGATAATGCGCTTGAATCTCTCGCTACGCTCAGGATTCAAAGTGAAAGTATTTATTTGTAAGACATACATTACAATCGATTTTATAATATAATTCTATGATAGGATCTCTCGCTACGCTTGTATTTTAATTATGGAAAAAAGTGGTGCTAAAATGATATAGCTACATTTAGCTTCTTTGTTTGGGATCCAAGATTCACTCACTTTTGGCCTAAAGGCAGATCCGACCATATTTGAGGTCTTTATCCTTTCTAATTCACCATCTCTTATTTACAGAACAAAAGAAACAAGAATTAGAAAAGTGGAAACGACGGGCATCCTACGACCCGCGCAAAGCCGCGGCACTGGGCAAGTCGCCAGGCGCTAAACCTGCGCCCAAAACCGCCAGGTAAAAAAAAACTAATTGTCTATGGGTTGTGTGTATGTTTTCGTGGGTGATAGGTTCATAGTGTTGTGCCATAGGGGGTTAAATGAGGTTGTATATTAGAAGTTGCAGAGGGCGCCACTGCGTTTAAATGTCTAAAAACCTGCCAGTGTTCGATTAAAAAGAAAACCATTAGGGGGAATATCCACCAGAACTGTGCGAAGCTCTGTTTTAATATATTTAACACCTAGCGCTCAAGCATGCGAGGTGTCAAATATATGACGATACACCGACATGAAAGAGTAAGTTCGTTCATTCCTGATTTCGAATGCATTTCCACTAGTTGAAACGTCCATTATTGGACATTTTACCGCATATTTTTTAGTTATTTGGATAATGTTCAAAAAACTCATTATTTTCTAATTCGGAATGGCATACGCATACCCGAATGATGACTATTATCGCAATAATAGGGCTCAATAACAAAAAAACTATTGTTTGGTAACGCAGTGGACATTATTTTGGAGGGGTCATGGGGACTGGTAACTGCGGTGGCGGTCATAGTAAACTTGACCTTGCAAGTCTAGCCTTGAACTGTCAAGTTTACTATTGACCGCCACCGCAGTTACCAGTCCCCATGACCCCTCCAAAATAATGTCCATTGCGTTACCAAACAAAAGTTTTTTTTTTATTGAGCCCTATTATTGCGATAATAGTCGTCATGCGTATAAGGGTTTATGGATTTAAGAGCAGTGGCGACCTCTGGAGGGAGAAATTGCCTGTTTTAACCTCAGTCTGCGTTTAGATTTTTTTATCGTGGGTATCTAGATACCCATCCTAGTATTATGCCGTACGAGGATATTGGTTGGTTATGAGAATAAATACTACTGGTAGATAAATTATAGTTTTTCGTCGTATTGTACTCGTACTTTCTTGGCAAGCAAAAAAAAATTATGGCTTCAAGCCTCGTTTGCGGCTTGTAGAGTAAAAAAATAGTCTGCGAAAAAAATGCAAAAAGAGCATGAAGAATGTGTATATTCGGGTATACATAATCAAATAAAGGGTTAAAACTTATCATGCGTTTTAGTTAAAATGGTTTTGTGTCTTTCTTTCAAACCAAAGAGATATCAGTGGAACGATATGTTGTTTTAATTTAAAAGCAAGTTCATTTCATATAAGAAAACGTTATCGATATCGCAATTGGCAATATAAAAAACACTGTTTTTTTTAGATAGGCTAACGAAAGAAGTTGTCATGTTCGCAAGTGGAAATCCATGACTTCTGTCGGCGTGATTAATAAAATCTATGAAGATATGGTATATATACCCAATCATACAAAACCAGGGATTTTCTCTCAGTCAGTAGTATTTATTCAATATTGTGGCTATATTACGTCATATTCAAATTGATGTATTAACATTTCATTGTAACAATGGGAATGATTTATTTACTTTTTTTACATTGATTAATATTAATTTCTTTATTTTAACTAATGTTAACATGGCGTTACATATTCTAGAGCCTGACACGTGTATTGCATGTCATTCTGCTAGAAGAGAGCCATCTCGTTTCTGTAAGGTTAGTTTTGACTGCTCTGGTGTTCAGAATTGGCACTTTGCACCAACTATCTTATGGTTTTTATATGTGGCTTCAGATTTCGCTTGCACTTTACACATTGCAGACGGCTCTTACACTATTTATCTATATAAAATAAATATAAATAAATACGACGATAAACATACTTATATCTATATCTATCTAAACATATAATAAAGCTGAAGACGGTCGAAAGTATGTACATGGAAGACATTCGAAAAAAAGTTTGCTGGGGATACTTAGAATCGATAACAGAACACGATCCAAAAGTTTTTAGAATTTTTGTCTGTTTGTCTGTTTATTTGTACGCGCATCACGTGAAAACGGCTGAACGGATTTTGATGCAAACTTTACTAATCTGTCGAGTAAATTCCCGGCCAACATATAGGCTATAAAAAATATTAAGATAATGGTGCAAAGGGGTTAAAAAATGGGGTTGAATAAAACGTGAAAAAACCCGGGATTTAGGCACTGGTCCCACCGCCGGCTAGTAAGCTAGAAAAGTTGGGCGAGTAGCATTACATTGCGGATCTGTAAAGGTCGATTGATCACACTGTGCCTGGTCAGCACACAATGAACCGTTACTCGCCTAACTTTTCTAGCTTACTAGCCGGCGGTGGGACCAGTGCCTTAAAATAGTGGTAGGCGGCTAAACACTACATATTAACCAAAACTGGTTGATACCTCCACCGATAGTAACTGTTATACATAAGAGACCGAATTATATTGGAACATCAGTCACTGACGACGTCGCTGTTTATATTGAAAAACCAGCAACCTTGATCTTTGCCTTCCTATATTTGCTATGAAATCAGAGGTCTAAAGTTCTTTGCTTACGGCGGCGTCGCTGATCGGTTCGCCACCTTCCCTAACACACGGTCGAGCGAGGGAGGCGATGGCTGAGATACGCGTCATACCCGTGAACGGGTGCTATTTGTGGAGTCCGGTCAGTTCATGTTTGTAAGGATGACAAGTAACTTTATTACAGTGTTCACGTTCAGTGGAATCGACATGAGAGATTTCACTGTTCTCATCTGATTATAAAAAAAAATATAATTCCAATTTTGACCCTCAGAGACATCTCTGAGAATTAGGAATTGTTCATTTTCCTTTTTTTTACATGTTAAACATTGATAATGTAGTTTAGTTTCTTATGAATGATGTTTAATTTAGAATCAACAATCTACTTATTGACTTGTAAACGTGCCCTTGAGACCTATTTGCAGAATATTTTGTTTTTTGACTGAGGCACTTGACCGATAACAACTGGCCATATGACCAGTGTTGCGAGTTTAGACTTGATAAATTGTAATTTGTAACTTCGTGAAACAGACGACATTTTGTATTTTTTCGTGAACCATTAATTAACATGGCGGAAAAATTGTAGCACAGCCAACTTCCAGCAAGTTCCTAATCGACCGGTGGAAATGAGCCCTAATATTGCTCCGTCCACACTTCCCAACCTAGACAACAAGTCTGAAACTTTATTTTTTTTAATCCTTGTGACAAATTAAGGCAAATACGATTGCAAATAAAGTTGAGCAAGTCTCAATGTTTGAAAAAAAAAAGTATTTTATTCAATGTATTATATTATCATTTAATCATTTTCCTTTTTCAGTTTTTATTGGATTGTGTGTTTTCAAGATTTTACTAACCTGGGATAGGGCCCAAAATGCAATAACTAATTTTCTTCAATATATGGATAAGTTTACAATGCTTGTTCCTTTAAATAATCTTCTTTTTCCAAACTGTCGGATGCCAGTTACATACCTTATGTCTGAGTTACACTGGTCGAGTAAACGATGGTTGTACTGCGGTAGAGTAAAACATGTCGGAACACGTCTTTATTACTATAGGATTAAAGAAGTGTTACGATATATTTGGCTACTTTGGCTGCTACTAACTATGTGAAGCTGACTGTACTACAAAGTTGGCATAGCAAATAGGCATTTGCGTCAGTGGGATTTTGACATGAAGTTATGTAACTTTCTTTGCAATTTTAATTAAAATGTCTAATCCTAAAAAATGCTGTGGCATGCCTTTGATTGAAATGCCAACTGTAAATAATTGTCAACTAGAACTAGAATGAGTACTGTCTCGCCCTGTACTTGTTCCGTGTAACTAGGGCATCTATTACTCGACCGTTTACTCTACCAGTGCACTCTAGGCTGTCCGATGGTTTATACTTAAGTGAGAACAAAACGGAGTGTGATGTATATTGTGTTAGCATAATAAGCTCTTTTATACATCGATCTTCTATGATACTTGAGGAGTAAGCCTTGTCTATAGTATTTTTAATAGTAGGTACTATGCCGTATTGCAACTACTTTAATATGTTTTCAACTTCTCTCAATGCAACCTATAAATAACACTTTTCACGGGCACTATCTTCGACTAATCCTAATGTGCACAAAAACAAATTACTAACCCTTTAACTGTGAAACTATGCTTCTGATTTTTGCTATTGAAACTTTGTTTCTTGTAATATCAAATAGCGTGGTAAGTTTTTTGCTATATTTGCTATAATTTATGTCCAGGTACATAAATTATAGCAAAAAATGTGTGACCTTATTTTATTGTGATCAAGAAACCAACTCTTACACTAAATTCTGCATAAGAGTTGCGAATAATGTATAACTTTCACGATTATACTAGGTCAAGGTTCTAGGAAACTTTTGAAATTTAACAGTGGTATAACCCTGTCATGACGTGTCGTATCGATTGCTCACATTAACCGTTTAACTAACCAGTTGATATTACAGCTACGTTACAGTTATATCAGTGTTAAATTTACCAAAGGGTCCAAACTCACGACCTATAAATTGCGCAAGTTATAGTAGTTTCTAAATCCGCGACTTTGACAGCTCAATCAATCCTCTCAGCTGCTCTGATTCGACTATTTTATGTTATTATTTACTTACCATCTGATTGCAGCAGCGTCCTGCGATCTCAGTCCTTCCATGGGCCCGTGCTGTCGGCGGGCCGCTACCAACCGCCGCCGCACATCGCGGAGACCTATGACGCGTCGAGCGACAACGACTTCTAATCGCACACAATAAAGGCTAATTTTCTTTGATTACTGGCATGTTTATGTATAAGTTCTGTTCCACCAGGCCCAACTCTTTGTAATTGAGAACAATTTTGTCAAATTAGTACTAAAAGAGGCGAGTGAATGAACAGATCTTGTGCCAGTAGCTGGCGCCAGTTACTTGAACAATGTAAACGAGCCTCGTGCGACGGAGCTATGTGATAGTGTGAGTGAATTTTTTAATTGGAATTCTTGCGTGAGTGGTTTTGGCGCGAAACATTGTGCAATCTATGTTAGTTTTTTTTAATAGTGGGTCGTTGAATTTTCTAATGTAAAGCGCGGAAGCCATTTTGAAAACTTTTGGCGCCAAATTCAGTTGCGACGTGATTTTTATTTTGAGATTCTGTGTACCTATTACAATTATATTATACGAGTCATTTTTTATTTTATTTGACGATTAAGTATAAGCTGGGAGTTGCAATGTTTTGTTTATTTACAGATTTACAAATTGAATTGATATATTATTATTTACAAATTGGTATTGATGATGAAATATTTTGGATCATTCGGTACTACACTATAAATATTGCAGTTGTCTATTGTCTGTGGTGTAACTTTGAATAATTTTGCGAATGGGAGTATGAAATTTATTCACGAGTGTACGATCACGACGATTATAATATAATTATATCAGTGTCTTTATTAAATTACTTATGCTATGTTATATTTGCCTTAAATGTTCATTTAATGAATTTAGAGGTCGGAATAATCATAATCAACAATGTGATTTTATTATAAAAAGCGTTGAAATTACTTCCTATATGTATGTATTATTCCATTAGTGTAGTACCACCCTATTTTGTTGTCAAAGTATTAAATTGTTATAGCTAAATGCAATTAAAAAGAAAATATATTTAGGTCGGCATCACTTAAAAGTGTAGGTAAGAGATTTTTTTTATACGTATATTCAGTAGGAGGTTAGTTAGTTTTTAGCACCATTTATAAATTCAATATTTTAGGCGGTTGTTTTCTTATCTGCTTAATATGAAAGAAAATAAATGAACCATAGTGAGCAGTGTTGCTGACATAAGCGTTAAAATATTGAGTTTATGGATAGATGTTTGTCCATTATTGCTCATATCATTCGAACATCGACGTTATTTGCTAGTATTCAGTATGTATTATTTGTTTTAATGGAACCTAGTTGTATTATGTTGTTTTTTGTAAAGTGCAATATTTCATCACATTTTTTCCACTGAGCGAGTACATACTAAAATAAAAATAGATCAAAATAGCACCAACAATTAGACAAGTTTGCTATTTTTGTATGTCGCGATTAAAATATTTGATGCGTTAAAATACTAAAGGTTATTCATAAAATATTGAAGGTAATGTATAAAATATGTAGATGTGGGAAGCTTTACGAAATATGTTGCAATATGTAAGTGTAAGTATGTTTAATTATATTTCTGAGCAAAATTTTATTCTCTGACAGATTGTTTTGCTGTTATTCGGTACATAATGTAATAAGCTACTCGAAATTAAGAAAAAGTGATCATTATTTGTAAGTATTTGTCCTGTAATGTTGGCGAACTTGTATTATTCCGTTCAATCATTTCGTTCACAAGTGTCAGCCAACATGAATGAAATGTATTATTGAATAATGATTAAAAAATATCTCTATTGTATGGATTTTTCATTTTGTTCGTTTCAAAGATCTGTCGTTGTACTTACAATACTTTCTGGATTTGGAAGTGATTATGTAGACTCTAAGCTAGTCCACATCATGTTTGTATCTATATCAGTGTCCGCAGGCTGCGTAGTATTTGTAATGATTTGATGTTTAACATTTCGTAAAAAATAATATTTAACAGGACATGAATAATAAAAACTGGAAGCATTATGGTATTTCACTTATTTATTAAAAGCTTACTCCTCTCGACCACACATTTCTTTTACTAAAACAAAACTATTAAAAACCTGCTAATAAAGAGAGGCACCTGTTTTAAAATAATAAAACAATCATCATGGCATTGCGTTGGTTAGCGAGCGCTTAATGAGGCCTCTCACAGACTGGAGCTGCCGGCCCGCGGTGGTGAATAGTAAACTTGTCATTAGCTGTCAAATTTAGTATTGACCGCAGGCCGCGCCAGTGTTATTCATGCCTTAAGCGTACGGCCGCGGTCTGAATGACTCGATGAGCGTCAGTTCATACGTTCGAGCTAGTTCAATGTATGCGTATGGCCATTAGCGAATCGCTTGCCGCCCCGCTGCCCGCTCGCGTCCGTATCTTAGACAAATTAATGAACTGAAGGGATATTTCCTCGTATTTTTACTAGACTCTTACATCTATTAAAAAAAAATGCACAAGGCGCAATGTTCATTAAGGTTCATCAGATGAAATCTAAAAATAAACTCCCTCCGGGTGGTCGCTAGCTGAAGCTGGTCGCGTAACCGGCTCAGAGGCCTCATATACCTTGAAATGCTCTATTCTATGCCATAGAATCGTCCAGGATTGTTTAAATGTTTTCCTAACAAGAACGAAGGTACTATATAAAGACCTACTCTGTCGCACTTGCCTATTCGAGCGACAGAACACAGAGACAAAGAACACAGACACGAACGAACTTCGTTTTCGTTTCTCGGCAGCAGCTCACTCTGCGGGTTGCACTGGGGTATCACATCGAGGATGAAATGAAACAACACGATTACATTTATTATTAATGATTTTATCCTTGAATATCAATTACACTTTGGGTTTGTATTTTATAAGTTTACATGCAACTCGTATTTGTGTGTCATTCAAATGTACACAAGTATATAAGACAAGTGGTTTCTCCTATGTCGCATATTTATATATCTTAAATACAATCGCTGCATGATACCAACGTGTGGACTACTCTGTTTTAAAAATAAAAAGTTAAAATTACCAGGACAATTGGTGACTTCGTTGTTCCAAACCAGTATAAATACCTACTGTCATTTCGTCCAAGAGAAATGAAAAATGCATACTGTCATTTTGTTCAAAAGAAACGATGCAGGATGAATAACATTTCAGTCACTTACTTCAAGTCGAAGGAACTTATTAGGATGTTGTCCGTCACTATACATACTTCACAACCACATTTAAAAGATTTTGTTAAAATAAAAACTTTAGAAACTTTATCTAATTCGAAAATAAATTCTAAATTGAGCAACGTTACAGAAGTGACAGTAAAACGTTATTCTTCAAACAAAACTGGAATATTCTCAGCGGTTGTTTATTTTCGAGTTGTCCATAGTTTTTCAATTGAAAAGTTACTTTACAATAATTTCCATTCGCACTCATGTCAAAAACCATCGAAACTAAGTTACGTAAGCCCGAGGCCATTATTTCCATATAAAAGTGCTCCCTGAACTATTTCTAAATTTACTTATTACAAAATATGTGTCATGACCCCATACCTATATACAGCCTTATAAAACTAGAGTCAAGCCGAAGCTAACTTCGTTTAGAAGATTCATTAGCTCCGTAGCAACCATGGCTTTAAAAATAATTCAGGAAACACTGCCTTAACAAACACTTGCCTAAAATTCGTTAGCAAACGGCCGAAAATAACGCCGTTTCTTTAGTTTTTCCTTCAGTGAGGCTCTTAGGGCGAATCATGGAAATAGATCTTCCAGAGAAGACAGATGAAACCAATACTAAAGTGAACAAAACGTACCACGATACCCTGTCATTTCATGCCTCAATAATATCAACCGAATATCCTAAATGCAGAATCAATGGCAGTAAACTATTAAAATTGGCACTACTCTGATTAAAACAACGATAAAAAACAATTTTGCTATAATCTCCTCTTACTCTATCCTTATTTTAATTAAAGCATTCACTTATATGATACATACTTGTTTATATTTCCATATAAATAGATTTAATCCTATATTTGTTCACTAATGAAATAACATTCATTTTTCGTCGTGTGACCTATTACTAACACGGGTGAAACATAGTTGTATATATTATATTTAGATAGTGCACACCCATTCTTAACGGAATTAAAACTATTACAACGAAAACAGATGCGTAATTCTATATCTACATTAATAATAACGTTTTTATAATTATATGATTATAATATTAAAATAAATGGGTGGAATTTATGTAATAATTGTCTACTTTTTATATTATGTACAAACATTTTAAGCTTTACTACGTTTAATGCTAGTTGTTCTAGAATTGGAAAGAATGGTCGGTATATTGAAGGACACCACATTGAGTCGCCATCTTGTGGGCCTTAGGTGCTAGGTACTTGTTGCAGGCTGTACCTACAAACAGAAGATATCACGAGCATACATACTTATATATTCATTATAACACAAATAATTAAAAAATGTAACATTCGTTTCCAAAAATTGTTCTTTAGGTATTACATTTTCTTTCATATTTATTTATTCCGAACAAAATTGATGACACAGGTACCATCATTTCGTCGAAAATTAAAAAAATGTAACATTGGTTTCCAATTTTTTTTCTTTATTATATTTTCTTTCATATTTATTTATACTGAATAAAATTGATGGCGTACCATAATTTGAATGAATGAATACTTTTATATTCTTCTGATTGTGTTGTCTGTGTTTTATCTCGTTCATGTCCGTTTTTCATTAAATCGGAATCGAGACAAAGAATTGAAGTATAGAAAATATATCATATTCATTGAAAAATATTGATCTTGAAGTATGTATTTTATGTTTTAACAAAGTTGAAATACAGTGTCCCTCGTCTTGCGGCGACTTCAAGATGAAGATATGTATATACATATATATATGTACGTACTTTTTTTAAAAATATACAGTAAGTGATGTAGAATTGAAAGTTTATAAAGTGGCTTGTTCTATCCAGGAATTGAACCGACTAGTTATGAAAAGAGGTTATAGATGGGCACTTTTGAGAGAAAAAACATCTAATAGGTATTAATGAAATACCATACAATTAATTTGGTTAATCACAAGAAAATAATCATATTTTAAACTTCCAATTCACGGTTATTACATTTTAAGTTAAATATAAATTATTAATACCTACTCGATTTTGACATTTGGGCGAAATCAAAACCTATAATTTAGAATAAGATACGTCTGTATCCTAATACTTAATATTTTTAATAAAATTATGTCTCCATGAAGCAACAATTTCCCTCCTTGTTGCTTAGCAAAGGAACACACCCTGTACGGCCCACAGGTACACATTATATGACAACTGCAGTTTCTCGGTCTGGGAGCGAGCCTTCTCCAACAGGCATAACAAACAGAGACATAAAAAGCTTGAATTTCAGTTATAGTCGGCAGCATGCAAGTAGAACCAACAAGCTGTCGATTCACGCAGGTTCAGTGGTGCGCATGCTCATATAGCAGCGGAGCCCCCTATGCTATGGATACACGCGCTCCACCCCGCCTCACCTTGGAGGCTCTAGTATAAGTTTTACCGAAACAAAACGTTACGACCGCGTTTGCGTTTAGATGTCAAATCCAATACAAATTGAGGGTAAAACGCAAACGCGATCGTAACGTTTTGTTTCGGTAAAACTTCTACTAGAGCCTCAGATAACAAACACCTGGAAATCGAATACTCGCAGGTTTTAGTTCCGTGCCGTGGATTATATCTAGATACGTATTTTTTATTCCTAAGTGTTCAATTATATTACGTTTTTAGTTATCTATACCTATGACTATTTTATTTTATTGATCAAGGTCAGAACAAAATCGCGAATCTACATGAAACTGATAGTAAAAGAAAGATAATTCGTTTCGATGACCTTAAATATAAATATCAAATTTATTCTAAGTATTTTGTTAAATCGTGCAATGTGCGTTTTAATTCCCAAATATGTTATTTGTTAGCCGGCAAAACTCTTTAGATAGAGTTGTTTAATACTTTCTTTAAAAACCTAATATTCATTTACCGAAAACTTATCCATTAATAATATATACATATTATTAAATTATTCGGTCACGATAATCTTAGCTTTAACAGTCCTTGTCCGACCAATTGCAGAGAATGAGATTAGCCTAGATTAAATAACGGGACCTCGGGGTGATGCCTTTGTAGCGTGCCGGGCGTCGCTCTGGTTAGGTCTTTATTCCATTTACGTACTACATTGGACAGACAAATAACCATTGCAGCCTAAATTCAACATTAATATAGGTACGAAACGTTACATACAGTACTCTTAAACAAATGCTACCAAGCAACAACTACGTAAAAACAATTCGGTATAAAAAATTTAACATATCTCGGACAGATTTACCTACGTAGAAAACCTAACACTTTTTATATTTTATTTTGGCCTACAACCGGCAAAATATTGAGCAAATTGAGCAACAATAAACTATTCAACTATAAGCGATCCAGGAAGCCGTTACATTGTCAAAGGAATACATTCATTACAAAACAATTTTGTACACATCGATAAAAATACATCTTCGAAATGCTCCTTTATCTTGTAAACTATGTTAAACTTATTTTAAATGTAAAAGTCCACTTTATATTTACAAGTTACGTTAACCAATAGTTGACAGTTATCTACTTACGAATTACGAATAGTGTTTTTTTTTGTTTAATCTAAAGCATTTTAAAGTCTTTCACGGCGACACCGCATCACTCCACAACCAATGACGTATTCTCCACGAGACCAGAAGCGAAACTGCACCCACCAAACACAGTGATGATACAGTCAATTCTTCTCACTCCTCAGGTATAAGTTTTCGAAGAATCCCACGAAACCTTACCATCAGAATCGCTTCTAGACAATTCTCGTGACACATTAACAACTAATCTCGGATTCGGCGAACTCTCCGTTGCTACCCTGTTGAACGTCTTTCCTTTCACCAACGACAATGTCGGAGCAGTTCTTGTTCTTCTGATTGTTTATCTGATTCTGCCCATTGCTGCCAGAACTTGAGGAAGCGTTGTCGCTATCTGCATAAGGGACATCAGTCATAGGACCGTTCAGTAAGCTGGCTGCTGAATTGGATTGTTTGAGTTTAGTTTTTTCTTCTTTAGGCTCTTCTCTCGGACTGTGAAGGTCTTGGATGACCGCTTTCTTGGGATCGATCTGTATCGTCTTGGATTCGGATAGTTTGTTAGGCGTCACTACGTTAAAGTATGGAGGTGGGAGGATATTCATTGTGGTCAGATTCACGGAGCCACTGTTCTTTTTCAGTGCGTTTAGGTTTTGCTCTAGCTGGGCAGCGTCTAGACAGAGGGGCTTAGGTTTGAGTTTAGGCGGTTCCTTGGCCCAGGCGTTGATTCGGGGTGGATCGGGTGACGCTATGGGAGCAGCCTTCCTTTCCGGCATGAGGCTGTTTTTGCTGTGATTCGTTTTGTCTAAGACGTTGACGTTGGCGTCTATCGCTTTGGACAGAGCGTTCTCTGGGGGCTTTGGTGACGTTGGCGTTATACTGATTAATTTGTCAACCTGAGAAACATAAACATGATACTTTGAATATAGGAGTAATATCCATGTAAATGGAACATGATAATTGTGAATATGATACAAGTTACTGGACTAACGTAGGGGTACATTTTTCAGTCCAGAAAACGCATTTACCTACGCTACCTACTTAACTACCTACGCTATAGACAAAACTAGCACGCAACGAGAAACAATAGGACTTCGTAGAAAGATTTAGGTATAATATCTTGTCTATTTTGTCTAGACAGAAGCGAAGACGGATGAATCAACTTGCCATCCGTTCTATTTCCGTAGCGGTTATTATTAACTCCATAGAAGCTCCTTCGCTAAAACTATGTTACGTTCACAAGAATCTTTGACACACAGTGTATTATTAATGTTAAGTAAGTATGTGCGTCAGAGATTGCAAAGCATTTTTGTAAATTGTATACATTTTAGACGTGCACTAAATCCCAACAATATACGGGACGACGAATTTGTCGTGTCATAGGTACCACAAATCAGATGTAGGTACCTAAGTAAATATTCTATTAAAACTTCTAGTACCTAACCGTTAAAAAAAAGGCTAAATAGATAAGGCTAAGTAATGGCCGGCATTACCAACAGAAAATTTAAAAATATAAATCGTTTAAAAGAAAAGTTTATTCTCAGATTTTTTCCTTTTCAGGTACTGTACAGTACAATTAGGAGTGAAAACGCCCCATGGATAACTATTTAATACGGCGTGTACTGACCGCAGGCCCCCTGTCCGCCTGAGGCTCGGAGAACGAGGTCTCCCACACGGCCGGCGCCGGCGCGGCCTCCGAGCCCGACTCCGACTCCGACTCCGACTCCGAGTCCACCGACCCGCCCGACACCGAACTCAGTAATCTGTGGATAGTGAGCATTCTTTAGACCGTAAATCATTAATGGCTCCAAACCCTTGAAGTATTTAAGTGTATGGCTTGAATGCTCGAACATGCCTTTACGACTCCAACTCTGAGAATTCAAGGTGATCGAACTTGAAGACGCATGCATCGAATAATACAATTTCATTCAAAAAAGTCACGAATTACGTAAATAGATCTTTTTTGTTTTCACAGTCTTGTCTTAGTTGAACCTTGCAGGAGTTGCAGGTGACGGTGCTACCAGAAACAACGCTAACAAGGAGAATTAGATCGATGTAGGTGACATAGGTAATTTTTATCTGCAATTGGCTGCTCAGTCTCATCAGATTAGGTCGAGAGGTATTCGAGAATACGGTTTCCCATGAGAACTCTCCCTCTTGAGTGGAGGAGAGTTTACATCTGTGTATGGGAGTACAGATAGGTACCTGTCGGTGGAGTTAGACGGCAGAAACTTTGTGCTGGCGGGCGTCTCGGCGGCGCCGGGGCAGGCAGCCGCCAGGCGCGCGCCGCCGCGCCACGGGGACGTTGGAATGTTGCCATAGCCTTGTGATGCTGGAACAAAACGATCATTACCTTCCGCAACTTCTGTTCCAAATCTATTAAAAGGCCAATATTTAGGGTGACTGTCCGCAACGCGTCATTTCAAACGAACTTGCTGTCTATTTTCTACATCTATGTATATAATATTATGCGGATGGCAGCACAGATGGGGATGGTTATTATGGCCGCTCCACACGATGGGCCATCCTGACCCATCATACAGGACGCAACTATGCGTTAAAGGGAGTAAGACATATTTATGTCTCGTTCTAACGCATAGCCGCGTCCTGTATAATGGGTCAGGATGGCCCAACGTGTGGAGCGGCCATTACACGGGCCGTGCTAAAAAATCTCGTTCCATTGTGTTTTGTTTGTGTCATTGAGAGTCACGAACAACTTGTGTCCAAAATCGAGACCACTAGGCAGAGTATCTGAATGGAGCCAGGAAAATCAGACCCGATTCAACGGGTTGGGTCGGATGTTGAGCGACTGGTTTTTATCGCGTTCACCGCAATGAATGATCGCGATCCCAGTATTAGTTAAGTATACAAAAACTGCTCAAAGAATATACTCGTAATAAATATACAATTATTTTAGGCATATAAGACCACCAAATTACAAATTGCCCGACACCGTTAAAGCCTCCTACAACAAAACAACTTACAGTAATTTTATCGACTAAATAAAGTACCTTTCTGAAGAGGTGGATATTGTGAATCCCCCATTCCTGGAAGGTCCGGCGTCGCCGTTGGCGATTTGCTATGAGGTACCAACTGATCCGTTGAGCTATAAAATTATAAAACACGTTATCTTACAGCCCCTACGGAAAATATTTAAAAACAATTCCGGCTATTGCTATCATTTCTGTGATAATTGGCATTACACAAAAAAGATTTTGGTTTCAATTATTAGAGTATTTAATTAGCTGTTGTGACTAAGTCTCTACTGTACAGGTAAAATAATGCAATTAAGTTGTGTTAAGTGCTTTAAAGTTTTTCCTTATAAATCATTTTTATTGGGGTAAAATTATTGGTTAGGGGGTAGAATATTTGGGGTATGGTTCGACTATATATAGGTATAATCATGCTCCAGCCAGTCGTTTTGGGCTGATTTGGAATTTAGTTTTGGTGCATTGATTGCCTAAATTTTTTTTTATTTGCATATAAGTATTATTAGAATTACTCAAAAAATATCTGTGTTGTAAAGAATCATTTTCTAAATAATAAAATGACTATTTTTGTAACAATCTTATCAATTTAGACAAACAAGCACACATTTCATTTCTTTTGTTACTATACAACATTGAATCAGTAAATAAGGTGCCACATTGATTACTAGTAAATCATTTTAACACAAATTGTTAATTAAAGTATAAATACGGCTGTCAGACATTTACAAACAAAATTGTACTCCTGGTACCGTTTTTTTACTAAATGCACTGGCTCAATCGCATTTTAAAACGTCTAGCGCCTATTTATGTGCAATATAATAATAATTGGGGCCACTACTTATGTGATACTTGCTTAAACAAAGTTTAAATTGCGAAAAAGATGAGAATCCGTTTCAAAAAGTTTCAATTTTACAAGTCTAAACACCGGCAAAACAGATCAAATGGCCAGTCAGTTGCCACTTTAGGCACTGGTCCCACCGCCGGCTAGTAAGCTAGAAATATTGGGCGAGTAGCATTACATTGCGGATCTGTAAAGGTTGCTTGATCACACTGTGCCTGGTCAGCACACAATGAACCGTTACTCGCCCGACTTTTCTAGCTTACTAGCCGGCGGTGGGACCAGTGCCATAGACTTGCAACTGTTAGCTTCATGAATACTAGTTAGCTACTGATGATGGAAACGGAAGGTGTCCATGGAGGCCTAACGAAACGATACCCTATGAGTTTAGGCCCGTAAAAATTTATGACCGTGTTGAAAAGTACAGTCGACAATTAAAAAAATGTTCACAGAAGATTGTTTATATTTTATTTATATCGTTGTTTGTTTGTATTTGCGTGTCAGCTTGCGGGCGAGTGGGTCGGGTCGGGTCGGGTCGGGCGTCGGGCGTCGGGCGGGGTTACCTAGAGGTCGGCGGCGGGTCCCCCGGCGGCGTGGGCTCCAGGTAGTCGCAGGGCGGCGCGCGCTGCACACAGTGCACACCACTCGTGACGCGTGACGTCACACCACACGTGACGTCACCACGCGTGACGTCACACCACGCACGCGGCACACGCACACGGCACTCCGCGGCGCCGGGGCCCGGGGAGACAGTTCCCTGCTCTTTGTTCTAACCTAACCTAACCTTTTTTTTTTGACGCTGGAGAAATGTGTTACACATGCCCCCCGGCCCGGGGAAGGTCAGAGTGGGGGATTGTGTGGGGATCTCTCCTCTAACCTAACCTAACCTAACCCCACTCTCCAATTGGTATTGGTCTATTCTATTTTATGGCGATTTTAATTTTGAACCCCGGTTTTTGCCAACAGGCGACAACTGACCATGATAACTTGTGCTATAACGACACGCACCTGGTAAAACTACTACCGAGCCAAGCTAACACGTAAAGCCGTCAAACCCAATAATCTTCGATGTTGCCGAATAATACTTAGTGAACCAGTTCGATCACCAAACCCTAGAGGTCCCTGACACTGTCACTGATATCGATAACTGTAATCTAAGTTACACACTGCAGAAATTATAGGGCTCTATGCCTATGCTCTGTGTAGAAGGTGAATAGCAACGTAATTCTTGTTGCGAATCAGGCCACAACCTCATCACCCAATCTAACTTCTACAGGGTGTTTTGATAAACTCGTTGAAGTTACTCCAACCCAACTTTATGAGTACCTAGACGATGATATATGGAGCAGCTGTGTAGAATAAAAATGGAGGTCGTTTTAGCCTCTATGGTACAAGTAAACCCCCGAATCTCTCGTACGTGTACCTACGCTAATAATATTAAACGTCCATCAAGCATAGGTAAATAATCCTACTACCTATTTTACAAAACTTTAACATTTTAGACAAAGAGCACGGACGATTAGAAGCACGCTTTGTTTTAACGATTAAAAATTCTGCATCTGTCAAGTCTCCCTGAGCCCCGTACACTTCAATCTACGCGTGCAGAATCACTGGGTCTTGCAAAATATTTACTTAAAGCATTTATAGTGTATTAAATTTCATGTGATCTCAATATTTTATTGATGGAGTGAATAATTTCTAGTGATAACAGAGAACTAGATTGGAATGTCATGTTCCATTTCATCAACAAGTTTACTTATTTCAATCAAATCTTAAAACACTTAATTCACTTCCTTCAACAAAAATACTGTTTGGCAAAATATTGAATCACACTCAATTTTACAAAATCCAGCGTAAAAGGGAGATAGGTAAATAGACAAGAAATATAGGTAGATTCTCGCTATAGCTACTAGGCAAGTAAAACACTTATTAAAGTATCGTATCAAGAGATTCCTTGAAATGTCCGTTGAAGCATGATTTGAAAATGAATGATCTAGTCATGTTAAAAAAAAAAAGTTAAATTTTAAAATGGTCATGCAAATGATAGAGCAACATTCCAATGAATCTCTATCTAACTACAGGGGTCTCTAATGGTCTAAGCTCCATTCCAGGGAAAGGTAGTAGTAGAAAAACAAAAATATGAGCCATAATGGTACATGCCAGTCGCAAGCACGCCTTCTCACGGGTCTAACATCGATACTTAACAGATTAAATAATAAGGGCCCAGTTACTTGCTTCTAGTAGCCAGAGCGAAAACGTTTGAAAAAAAAACGTTACAAATTAGTCTTTTGTTTTTAGAATTCGCTTTATTTTGGTGGGGGTCAATTCAAATTTTATTTTTACATTCATATAATGGTGGAATTATGAATGTAAAAACAAGAATAAAGGGGCAATATAATCAGTTTTTCAAAAAGATTGAATTATGCAGGTAGTCATTATTGATATGAGGCATTGCTGGTCAACGAATTATGCACGAAATGATTGATCGTTTCATTTCTTATAAACGGAATGACGTCCTTACGCAGTTGATTTTGTAATCTTTTTCAACAATGTGTCAGACTTCTTAAACTACACAATATATATCAGTAAGAACGACTAGTATACAAAATATAATCTAAGTCATCGTATAGTACCTGCATTCTGATTTTAATGTGACCCTTGAACGAACATCAGAAACGACTGTTGCCATGAATAGACTATTAACAGACTTTACAAGTGGTTAAGTCGTATTTGATCCAACAATGCCTATTTGTAATCTTTTCTGGATGTTCAGATGACAATAGCAAGATGGCATCTATCATCCCAGCAACAATTTATAAGGTTTTACGAGTTTTAATGTTAAATTGTATTGAGATGACAGTTATGGCGTGCTATGGCAATCTGAATAGTTTGCAAAGCCACACTGGCACGACTTTTCTTGCGTTCGCGGTACTTAAATAATAAGTTGGGTAGGGGAGGTCACATACGAGCGGCTATCGTGTGCCTCCTGAGCGGTTACCACGACACAAAAACGAAGGTCGTTCGTGTAAAGTATACCCCTCTCGATCGAACGAACGAACTTAGTTTTCGTTTCGCGGTAGCTGCTCTGGGCTCCACCAAGTTAGAAGAACGAATTTGTATATCTCCATATTGCACTGGCAGTACAGAGTTGGAAATATTTGAACTTCGATCTTCCAATGTCGCGGGAGCCCCCGCAGCAGTCGTCCAACGCAGACGCAACAGGTGTCGCGTCAGTGTGGCACTGCCTTTGTGGCCCATTTCAGCTACGAGTTAGGGTATGCGCGCACGAGCAACTTTTATCTCCACGCACATGACTCCGTGTGCGCAGTTCCATATTAACCCATAGACTTGATGTGAGAGACAAAATAGTCGCGGAGACAAAAGTTGCTCGTGCGCGCATACCCTTACCATTTTACAAGTTTAAGGCCGGCCTCACACAGACGGAACTCGGTTACTGATATCGGCATGTGAAACACTCAAGAGAAAAAAGAAGGTAGGTACACGCTTTATAAAAAAAACCTACAAGGTGCGCCCGATTTATTTGCTCTTGAGTGATTCAGATTCTCCAGTGACTGAATTTTGTGTGTGTGAGGTAGGCCCGAACTGGCAACACTGGCCACACGCCAGCCGTAATTGGGCCTCAGTGTTGCCATTGTAGACCTGTAACTTGTACGTGCGTGAAATGGCCTACTGCACGGCTATTACGAGACGAGACGGCGCGCGAGCTCTCTCGATTTTTCTCGCACTATACCTCTCTTTAAGTAAGTAAGTAAATTTTTTATTTGCACGATTTTAGAGATAGAGGTATCACTAAAATCTATAGTAAATATATCATTGCAAATGATTAAATCATCTGAAATCTAACTACTTACCTACTTATATGTATAATAGGAACTCTTGAATACTGTAGAAACATTTATCTATCAAACATTTTTATAAAGCCTTCTTAAATTGTATAAAAGGCAGGTCTTTTATTAAATCTGGAACTTTATTATACATTTTTATACTCATTAAATATGCGTTTTTTGCAACTAATGAAAGATTTGTTGCTGGAACATATAGCTTATTAGCAGTATTGTGAACGTATGGGATTACGATATATTTCTCCTTTCTATGTTTTCTAATAAGAGAGAGGCGGATAGTGCGAAAAAAATCGAGAGAGCTCGCGCGCCGTCTTGTGATGGCCGTGCTGTGGTGTGTGTGGTGGGTGGGACAGTGTAGTCAGTGTGTGTGTGTGTGTGTGTGTGTGTGTGTGTGTGTGTGTGTGTGTGTGTGTGTGTGTGTGTGTGTGTGTGTGTGTGTGTGTGTGTGTGTGTGTGTGTGTGTGTGTGTGTGTACCTGCACGCCGCTGGGAGTGGTGGCGGGCATGAGAGCGCGCACGACGGGCAGCGGCGCGCTCACTATGTCCGGGTCCTGCAATATTGCAACTTGCGACATGATCTCCCGAACTAAAAGGTGCATAGGACGCAACTGTAATCCTCTTAGATCTCCTCCCGGGGTCCGCTCTGACACCTATTTCAAGATTTGGCATAGGCACCAGTTTTACGAAAGCGACTGCCATCTGACCTCCCAACCCAGAGAGAAAACGAGAGCTTATTGGGATTAGACCGGTTACCTCACGACGTTTTCCTTCATTGAAAAGCTAACGGTAAATATTCCGTACATAAGCTCCGAAAAACTCATTTGTACGAGCCGGGATTCGAACCCACGACCGCCGCTTGACAGCCGTATGCCTGAACGACTAGGCTACCGTAGCTTAGAAAACGCCACTGTGCAACATGGTAGGGTATCTGGCGCCGTAGACAAGGTTACAATCGACAAGCGCTAACGCCAATAGAAAATAATAAAATTTAGGGGAATGACAGATGCCGACGAAACACTTTTCGTTAACATCTGTCATTCCCATACATTTTATTAGTCGATTGTAACCTTGTCTAGGCCCCCTGATACGCGCTGAAACAACCTCTATCTCATATCCTATGCCAACATTTCTCAAAGTGGTGCTGGAAGTTCGAGCTAGTCTTTATTTTCGAATCGGAAGCGGTCCCTATGCCCAGGTCTAGCCCCGGACACCAAATATTCACAATAGCATCATTAGGGTGCACGATATGGAGCGCCAGCGCACTAAATTTTTTCTATATTTAACCCAAAAAAGTCAACAGTACTTAGCTGCAGTTCCCAAGAGACTAAGGGACTTCGGAAACATAAGCGGTTTAATGTCGGCAGCGCGCTTCACTTGTGGAACGCAAGCGTCAATGTGTTTGTGAATAAATGTATCTTTCTTTCTTTCTTTCTTTTCTAATAGGCTTCAGTATCCGGTGTCTCCTTATTTCACCGACAAACGTTTCACCGAATGCATGGTTTCGCCGAACTTTCGTTTCATCGAATTTCTGTTACTCAGAAACTTTTTAGGTACAGCTTAAAGGTCATTCTGTTATCCGTAGAACCCATTAGGTTAGGTTAGGTTAGGTATGTTTTATAACATTCCAGAAAAGTTTACTGATTCCGAAAAAAATTATTTTCGATGAAATGAAAATTCTACGAAAGATACATTGGAACAATTGTCGGTAAAACAAGCTAGAACCTACGGTATCCACTTGTCACCAGGCAGGCCGTGTGCTTGTTAGCCACCGTCGCAGTATGAAATCCAGTGACGAACCTTCAAGAAGCACTCCAGCTGCAGGAGCATGTTGGCGAAGGACGGCCGCTCGGCCGGCGTCGGGTTCCAGCACTCGCACATCAGGCGGTAGATCTCTTGCGGACAACCTGGAACACGACATTAACCACATCTTTCAAAACTTGACAATTTCTCTGTTAATTTAAATGTGTTTTGTCCCTTTTTCAAAACACTTGTTTTAACATCGTTTTAACTAAAATAGGTGGTGTACGTTTTTAATTTACGGGATAAATCTGTATGTTTATTTTAATGATTATTCCTATGCATAAAGGATAGAAATACAGTAAAAGAGAAAAAAAAATGAATGAATGAAAAATACCAAAAAGGGTATATACGTATGAGGGAAATCTCTCCTGTGAAATCCTCAGTGAGGTAAATAAATAATAAATAAGTTAAAAATCGTGAAAGTTTAAATCAATATACAATTCATGGTCTCTGCCATGTTTTTTGGAATGCGTGAGGAAGAGCAGGTAGGTGCTGACAAGTCAGGTGTTATTAAGGGAGGTTTCTACAGGCAGGTCAGGTGGACCTACTGTACTGACCGTAGGGAGGTTTAGGAGGGTGTACTGACCAGGAAGGTTAAATTAGGGATGGCTCTATCTCTATGTGGTAATTATACTGACCGTAAGGTTTCTCCAGCCGGCCCCCGCCGGAGACCATCTCCATGACCTCGCGGTTGGCGCAGCCGGTGTACGGCATCACGCCCAGCGAGAACACCTCCCACAGGAGCACCCCAAAGGACCTGGTGAATTAAAAAGTGAAATTTAACACATTTCGTAGCTCGTAGACGACACAATGACCGTATGTGGAGGAATGCCTTTTAGCAGAGCGCCGACCTGGCAGGTTCCTGGCACCATATTATATTCACAGGAGGGCTACCTTTAGTACCGTAGTTACGTACATTGCAGATTGAGATTAACAAGACATTGGAAACAATGATTGAGTGGCTGAACAGATATGCATTAAGTTCGAAGCTTCAAAGAAAGAGTTGACCGAACATCAAATATCACTGTCGAATATAAAGAACATATTTTTTTTAGGATTACATTTATATAGTAAGTTGACATGTAATAATCATATTGACATTGTGGGTAAAAAACTTAGCAGCCTTTCGTATGCATCATATAACCTTAGCAAAATAGTGAATAAGTTGTCAGTATTAACTGTATCTGCATATCATACTTATGTAACTTCGACTTTGAGATATGGCGTCATATTTTCGGGTAATTCCACAGACCGTGAAATGGCATTCAGGGCACAAAAAAAATGTTTACGATCGGTATGTGGAATGGCACCAACAGAAACCTGTAGAACTCATTTTATTAAGCTCAACATATTAACGCTTCCTGACTTTACATAGACGAGGTAGGAATATACGTATGTCAAAAGCAACATCAGGCAATTTCCCGCTTTTAACAGCTGTAGGCAGAAGGACAAAATTTATACAGGGCCATTCAAAACTGCTTTTCTTTGCTAAAGTATTTTTGGAATGGCACCAAAAATTTATAATAAATTACCAAACAATATAAAAAGACTAGATGACTTATCAGACTTTAAAAAGAGACTGTATAAATTCCTGGTAGAAAAAGCATATTATTCCGTAGGCGAATATTTAAGCGATACTTTAATTTAAGAGAGAATATATTTGAATTGTTATCTAAATTAGTTTTTAAGTACATGCATGCAATATCTGGACTACAATATTTGTATGCCGAACGGCAAAACATAGCGATACCCAGAATTAATTTAAGTAACACCCTTACAACCTATGTTTACAAATAAACAATTTGATTTGATTTCAAGGGATATTTTGGGCCTTTAATTCCTCGAAAACCTCAGCCTTCGCTTCGCTTCTTCTTCGCTTGCCTCCCCGTTCATCTACACACGCACGCACAACAGGCAGCAGAACCAAGCTAACCGATATAGCCCTCCGAATCGCTAAACTTAAGTGGCAGTGGGCGGGGCACATAGCACGTAGCCGATGGCCGTTGGGGCGGAAAGGTTCTCGAGTGGCGACCACGTACCGGAAGGCGCGGCGTGGGTAGGCCCCCCACAAGGCGGACTGATGACCTGGTAAAGGTCGCGGGAGTCGGCTGGATGCGGGTGGCGCAGGACCGGTCATTGTGGGGGAGACCTATCTATGTCCAGCAGTGGACGTCTTTCGGCTTGTCAAACACTCAACTTACCACACGTCAGTCTTGATAGTGAACACCCCGTCTATATACGCCTCGGGCGGCATCCACTTGATGGGCAGCATGGCCTTGCCGCCCTTCTTGTAGTAGTCGGCCCGGTAGATGTCCCGCGCCATGCCGAAGTCGGCTATCTTGACGACTCGCCCGGGACCTCGAGAGGAGAGCAGGCAGTTCCGCGCTGCTATGTCCCTGTTACATGAATAATAATAACTAGTTAGTATCACTGGTGTTAGTGGAAAATATAGTCTCCAACGCGCGCTAGGTGACCGCATTTATTGGTACTAACTGATCGCTTCTGTGCGATGGAAAGCACGCTAAGTCCCCGGTTGTGGATCCCGGTTGTTGCCTATAATAGCAGTCAAGAGAGGCCCTCGGATGGCTAGATAATTCAGAACTAACCAAAAAGTCAAGTTACCTAGATCTAGTGATCGCTCTGGATTGGAAGGTCACATGGTAGTCGCTTCCGCAAAACTAGTGCTTACCCCAAACCTTGGGAGCCGAACGGACCCGGCTCGCACTGCTTTAACCACTCACTTTGCTTCTGGCAACCAGGATTGCTAATTACGCCCCAAATCGATTGTGGCAACTGTAGGTTGTCGCCAAGCGAAGCCGGTATTATTTAGTTTCAAGAAAATTAGACTACCATTTTTAAGGAGCTTAGACGAGGTGTTTCTACTGAATTGTAAATCCAACTGACCTGTGTATAAACCGGTTTGACTCCAGATACTTGCACCCCTTGCAGACATCTATAGAGCAGAGCAGGAGGTCCTTCATCGTGAGGACGCTGGCCCGTTCTGGCCTCGGCCTGGATTCTCGGAGGAAGTTCTTCAGGTCTCCCCCCGCGAGGAGCTCAAGGACTATGAATCTGGGAACAATGTTACTATTGGCCGCAAAATTGTAGGTGTTGGGAGAGGTTTGCCGTATGGTTTGACTCAACAAGAAACGGAGATTGGAACAAGAAATGGAGTCGATTGTCCTGATAAGAGTAGTATTGGTTATCCCGACAAGGACAGTTTTATAGTTGCCGGAAATGCAGCATCTTCGTGAGTTCCCTTCAACACTATCGCCGGGTATCTTCAGCTTCAACCTTCGAGCGTGTCGATGGCCGGTATAGACAAGGAGAGAGATTAGCGCGCCAATTCGACAAAAATCATACAAAGTTATATTTGCCATTGAGGTGGACAGAGACGGACTACATGATGATCTTTACTAATCTCTTTGGATTCGATCACATTCATACATCTTCTCGCGTTACCGATCCTTCTTGGTTTGGGGATTCGTTTTGTTGACAGCTTGAGACTCTTCTGGCCTGCTGGTATAGACTATGCAGGTCCACTCTCAATACAGCGCATCCACGGGAACCCTGGTATAAAGATGATGATGACCCTCACCTGGGATGACTATCGAAGCAGACCCCGATGAGGTGCACGACGTTGGCGTGCCTGAACTTGGCCATGATGGCGGCCTCCATCAGGAAGTCGCTCTCCGCCTGCCCCGTGGACAGCTCCGGCAGGGTCTTGACCGCCACCGGGAGCTCCTGGTTGTTGGAGCCGTGCCGGTAGAGCCCTTGGTAGACTTCGCCGAAGGCGCCTTGTCCGAGCGCCCTGGAATAAATTATAGTATTACGTACAGAAGCTCCTATGTCTCTCAGAAAATTTCAATCATTGCATTCCGCGAACGCGTGCGAGCCACATAGCACGTGATCTTTCTTTCTGCCTAGCGCGATCGGGCGTGCCGATAGGTACCTTGGAGATTAGCGATAGAATCTAAAGTTAGCCGAAGCGGCAAGAGGAATAGGCTAGGAGTGAGTCAACATCTGTACTGTAGCGTACAATAGTAGCAAAAATCTCACTGGCAACGCTTTCGTAGCGCTACGCTCGCAGCCGATAACATGCGAAAAACAGTATGTAGCGGAAAGCGCCTACAAGCAGAGCACCCACCAAGCAGGTTTTCTCGTCTGAAAGTTTTAAAGGTAAAGTTTATTTTAAACTACGTAACTGTTGTTGAAAAATCCCAGTAACATTCTTTAGAAAGTATCCCAGTACAATATTTTGAGACGGCATTTCCAAGATCTCATGACCTATATACGTAGAGGATGGTAGAAGATAGACGCGAATATCTAACTTGATTCTTGATTGGATACAAAGAAGTCAGTGATGGAAAATTAAAACACTTACTTGACCAACTTTAGTGCCTCCCTTGAAACCTGAGGCAGACCCCTCACATCGATGCCCTGAGGTAGAATGTTCTCACTCCCGTAGTGAGGGTTGAAGGCCATGCTGAGAGGGTTCTCAGCGCCTCCCAACGGGTTCCTCAGTCGGTGGAGTTGGACCTCCTGTTCTAGGAGGTGCTTCTGACGAAGCTCTGACTCTTTTCTACGTTGGTAGATATTGTCTGTAGGACAGAGAAGTATACTGAATATCGTTCGTGATTATAAAGGCAATGATGTGGGTCAGTCTCTTCCAAAGAACTACACAGTTTTCGCCCGTTAATGTTAGCCTCTCGATTATAAATAATGTTTATTTATTCATTTAATTTCTATCGCACAAAAAAATATTTTCAAATCCCTTGAGATTTTTTTAGATTATTTTAGTCTTATTCTCGGGAAAAACGGAACTTAAGTTTGTATGGCACTTACGCCATTAATACAATGTATAGTACATCGTATCGCTGATAATCATTATCGCGTATAAACACCTTCCGCTCTAACGTGGCTTTTCCCTGAGAACGTTAAATATTTTCGGGTAAGTAAAGCGTGTCAGAAATTTGAATGAAATACCGCCACTACCACTCGAAAATGCGTCGACACAGGTCGATGATAGTTGAAGGTACTCACACATGTAGAGGCAGCCGATGACGAAGATGAGCGCGAATATGACGCAGAACACGCCCAGCACCCACACCAGCAGGTTCGACATGCTCGTCCAAGACTCCTCCACTGTAACAACAGCGCAGGGGCGTAAGACACGGAATGCATTTTGCTAACATGTGTGCTGTCCTGTTTTGCGGAAAAGCGGAAAAAGGGAACGGAAAAGTATTTATTCACGGGAGCTCTACTTATATTCCAGTCGAGTGTTCTCAACTTTAGAGATACGTTTTCTGTTATTCAGTCTGAGTGACCTTTAGTGGTCTCGGGGTTGACCACTAGACGTCTGACTCTCACTCACTACGACTACAAGAGGCGGGGCGGCGGTAGCCTATTTGCAAGTTTGACAGCAAGCTTGTTGCTGTTGCGGCTGTTAAAAATTTGCAAGTTGTCAAGCATATAGCCTTGTTCATAAAACGTCCCTCAAACTTATCTTAGCATAATCGTCTTTATTACGAGATTGGTACGAAACACATTTTAGTTGACGCAGGCTTGGTAAGTTTAAGGACGACAGTATTTTCTTTCCTATAAATGAAAAGTGGCATTACTTTTATTTTCCGAATCAAACAGAATGTGACATATTGGCGAGGGCTACCGCACACCGGGTTTCAGACGATAAACGAGCCTTTGCTAACCACGTCTGTTCTGTGGTATAATACTAATACGAGTTTCAGTGTATGAGACATGAGGATACGTACGGATGCACTTGGTGGGGTCGCTGGCGTCCGTGGTCCACGTGGCGGGGCAGTAGCAGCGCGCCGCGCCGCGGTGCTCGTCCAGCGCCACGCAGCGGTACGCGCAGCCGCACTCCTGCGGACCACGTAACAACAGGTGCCAAACCACACACAACACAACACAACAACTAACACACTTCTGCGACCTCTTCCCCTTCCAACTCTTCCATACACTGTTCTCTCATACCTATTTTTTTTTATCGCCTTTCATCCGTTCTCCCTACATCTCCATCTTAAGGTGGTTCGATGACAATACAAAATGCCTTTTGACATTCGTAGGCTAACGGCGTCATCTATATACATATATAAAAGAAGACTTCCTGACTGATTCATCACCACACAGCCGAAAGTACTGGGACTAGAAACTTGAAATTTACACCAGAACTTCCTTTTATGACGTAGGCAAGGGATAAGACGGGATTTTTGGAAATTCCATCCCTAAAAGGGTTAAATAGGGGTGCAAAGTTTGTGTGGGGGAAACATTGTTTTTAGAACTAGACTTGAAACTTTGTAGGAAGATTACTTATTAAGATACAAAAAAGTACTTTCAGCGTTTTAGAAAATTCCACCCCTAAGGGGGTTAAATAGGGGTGCAATAATTGTATGGGGGAAACATTATTTTTTGAACTAGAGACTTGAAATTTTGTAGAAAAATTATTTATTAGAATACAAAAAAGTCCTTTATGCGGTTTAGAGAATTCCTCCCCGAAGGGGGTTCAATAGGGGTGCAAAGTTTGTATGGAGTGAACTTTATTTTTTGCGCTAAAAACTTAAAACTTTGTAAAAAGATTACTTACTTATTAGAATACGAAAAAGAACTGTCAGTGTTTTAAACAATTCTACCCCTAAGGGGGTTAAATAGGAGTGCAAAGTTTGTATGAGGGAAACTTTTCCTTTTGAGCTAGAAACTTTAAACTTTGTAGACAGATTACTTATTTGAATACAAAATAAGAACTTAAAGCGTTTTGGAAAAATCCCCCCTAAGGAGGTTAAAAAGGGGTGGAAAGTATGTATGGAGAGCAAGAAAATTTAAAGGAAGGGATTTGTAACTTATGTCAGCCTGTATGCTAGACTGCAAAACAATTTTCAGCGCTTTTAGGGTTCCGTAGTCGACTAGGAACCCTTATAATTTCGCTTTGTCTGTCCGTCCGTCCGCGGATAATCTCAGTAACCGTTAGCACTAGAAAGCTGAAATTTGGTACTAATATGTATATCAATCACGCCGACAGTGGTAAAATAAAAGTGAACATTTTTTTTTATTAGGGTACCCCTATACGTAACGTGGGGTTTTTTTTCATTTCAACCCTAACGTGTGATATATTGTTGGATAGGTATTTAAAAATGAATAGTGGTTTGCTAAAATCATTTTTTGATAATTTTAATATTTTCGGAGATAATCGCTCCAGAAGTAAAAAAAATGTGTCCCCCCCCCCCTCTAAATTTTGAACCATAAGTTTTAAAAATATGAAAAAAATCTTAAAAGTAGAACTTTATAAAAACTTTCTAGGAAAATTATTTTGAACTTGATAGGTTGAACAGTTTTTGAAAAAAATTACAAAATCATTTCTGAACTAAGTTTGTAATTTAACCGTATAAGCAGGTGTTTATTGTACCTGTAATTTCTACAAAATCACAATGAAATGGCGTGCTTTCAAATAAAGTAAAAAAACGGTGAAAATCGGTTCACGCAATAAAGAATGATTTTTATGGGATAATTCTTTATTGCGCCAAGATGATTTTTATGGGATAATCTTCCATACTTTAAGCTCGCGCGCAATAGTTAACTTAATTTGCCGATAGATGTCGCTGTACGCGGAACGCTCACATTGTACATGGCGCTGTTAAGATTTTTCCTGATTAAATGGGGTCGGAGCAGGTGCGCCCATACATTAGGTCGAGAATTTGTTGTCCTCGGTTGTTCGTTGTCTAATAATAAAATTGTTCGCCAAGTATTGCTTGTATTGTGTCTGTCTATAATACATGGTCGATTTGATTTGGGAATTTGAACTCTCTTGCTCATACATTCGATTCACGGAACGGGCTACGGAACCCTACACTGAGCGTGGCCCGACACATTCCCGGCCGGTTTTTTGAAATTAATCCCTTAAGTAGTTATAAGTATACGTAAGAGATTTGTAACTTCGGTTTCAGACTGTGTCTTGGAGATGGGAAGTTCTACGTCTTTTGGCATTTGATAATTTTACTTTCAAAACTATACAGGCAGTCCGGACTAACGTAATTAAAATTACTAAACGGATTTAGGCTTAGATTACTATGGGTACTAAACGACGATAAACATATTTACTTATATAAATAAATAAATACTTAAATACATAGAAAACATCCATGACTCACGAACAAATATTCGTGCTCATCACACAAATAAATGCCCTTAACGGGATTCGAACCCGAGACCTCTTGCTTTGTAGGCAGGGTCACTACCAACTATAGGCTAAAACGGTCGTCACGGTTAAAAACGGACATTGCAAACTAGATATAGCAAGTTAAAAACCTTTTACATTTAAACCCAGTAAAGAATTACATGAACATTGGCTTGGCATAGAGATAATTTGAGACCCCTGGAAGGATTTAGGACAGTTTTTATCTCGAAAATCATCCCTTAAGATGGTAGAAGTTTGTTCGGGACAGCGATAATTACGTCTAAAATAATTGAATAGCCATAATTTTTCTCAAGTTCTACGCGGACGAAGTCGCGGGCAACAGCTAGTTTAAGAATAATCGTTTTCCCAAAGCATCCCCTCTCAAACTTGTTTCTCAAATTATTCCAGTTTCTACCTACAGGTTTATTCTAGGAAATTTCGCGCAAATGGAAAGCTAATTTATGAAAGTGTGTTACGTAACATAAGTTTCTTAAAATATCACGCCGTTAGCCTGCAAATGTCAAAAAACGTCGTGTATGGTCGTCGAACCATCTAAACATATCTTTCTCAATAGTTATCGCTACAGTATCCTCATTCACTATTTTGGTATTTCTGTCCACTAAAAACTCCGCGGATCACACACTAGGACTAGCTAGACCGGGATGATTGGCGTACTCGAAGAGAAGCCTATGATCAGGACAGTAGACCAAAATGTTAACGGATTGAGGGATTCTAGAGAAAGAGGTCAATCGTCGAATCCGACTAGGCTGGGCAGCGTTCGGGAAGCTACGGCACATCTTTTCGTCCAATATTCCGCAGTGTCTCAAGACGAGAGCCTTTGACCAGTGATGACATATGGCACTGAAACGTGGTCGCTTACTATGGGCCTCATAAGAAGGCTCAAAGTCACCCAAAGGGCTATGGAGAGGGCTATTTTGGAAGTTTCTTTGCGTGATCGCATCAGAAATGAGGCTATCCGCAGCAGAACCAACGTAACCGATATAGCCTGCTAAGTGGCAGTGGGCAGGGCACATAGCACGTAGAACCGATAGCCGTTGGGGCGGAAAGGTTCTCGAGTGGCGACCACGTACCGGAAGGCGCGGCGTGGGTAGGCCCCCCACAAGGTGGGTGGGGGTGGTGATGACCTGGTAAAGGTTGCTGGAGTCCGCTGGATGCGGGTGGTGCAGGACCGGTCACTTTGGCACTCTTTGGGGGAGGCCTATGTCCAATGGACGTCTTTCGGCTGATATGATGATGATGAGAGAAAGATCGTGGGTCACTGATTAGACTAGCTCAGAAATCTCAGGATCGGAATGAGTGGCGTACTCGGAGGCTCAGCAACGAGTGACTGCAGACTGGACTGAAAACGATTAAGAAACTTACATGTATCGCCGGTATGATGAGCACTTCCCCAGGGCTACTTCGCTGTCCAACAGTGACCTCGCTGTATTCCCTGATAGCTCGCGCTGTGTCCACGTACGACCAGCCGCCTTCGCTGTGTTGGCCGTGCCCTTCATTTGTGTTGCCACCTGGAGAGAATGACACATTAGAAAGGATTTACAGTAATAACGTTAACGTAACTCCTGCAGCCGCCGCCGCCGCCCCCGAAGCCCCCGGTCGCGCCGCCCACGCACGCCAGCAGTAATAACGTTAGTAGCACAGCAAGAGTAGAGTACTGACCGATCCACCCGCCGCCGCCGCCTCCCCTCCTGCAGCCGCCGCCGCCGCCCCCGAAGCCCCCGGTCGCGCCGCCCACGCACGCCAGCAGTAATAACGTTAGTAGCACAGCAAGAGTAGAGTACTGACCGATCCACCCGCCGCCGCCGCCTCCCCTCCTGCAGCCGCCGCCGCCGCCCCCGAAGCCCCCGGTCGCGCCGCCCACGCACGCCAGCAGTAATAACGTTAGTAGCACAGCAAGAGTAGAGTACTGACCGATCCACCCGCCGCCGCCGCCTCCCCTCCTGCAGCCGCCGCCGCCGCCCCCGAAGCCCCCGGTCGCGCCGCCCACGCACGCCAGCAGTAATAACGTTAGTAGCACAGCAAGAGTAGAGTACTGACCGATCCACCCGCCGCCGCCGCCTCCCCTCCTGCAGCCGCCGCCGCCGCCCCCGAAGCCCCCGGTCGCGCCGCCCACGCACGCCAGCAGTAATAACGTTAGTAGCACAGCAAGAGTAGAGTACTGACCGATCCACCCGCCGCCGCCGCCTCCCCTCCTGCAGCCGCCGCCGCCGCCCCCGAAGCCCCCGGTCGCGCCGCCCACGCACGCCAGCAGTAATAACGTTAGTAGCACAGCAAGAGTAGAGTACTGACCGATCCACCCGCCGCCGCCGCCTCCCCTCCTGCAGCCGCCGCCGCCGCCCCCGAAGCCCCCGGTCGCGCCGCCCACGCACGCCAGCAGTAATAACGTTAGTAGCACAGCAAGAGTAGAGTACTGACCGATCCACCCGCCGCCGCCGCCTCCCCTCCTGCAGCCGCCGCCGCCGCCCCCGAAGCCCCCGGTCGCGCCGCCCACGCACGCCAGCAGTAATAACGTTAGTAGCACAGCAAGAGTAGAGTACTGACCGATCCACCCGCCGCCGCCGCCTCCCCTCCTGCAGCCGCCGCCGCCGCCCCCGAAGCCCCCGGTCGCGCCGCCCACGCACGCCAGCAGTAATAACGTTAGTAGCACAGCAAGAGTAGAGTACTGACCGATCCACCCGCCGCCGCCGCCTCCCCTCCTGCAGCCGCCGCCGCCGCCCCCGAAGCCCCCGGTCGCGCCGCCCACGCACGCCAGCAGTAATAACGTTAGTAGCACAGCAAGAGTAGAGTACTGACCGATCCACCCGCCGCCGCCGCCTCCCCTCCTGCAGCCGCCGCCGCCGCCCCCGAAGCCCCCGGTCGCGCCGCCCACGCACGCCAGCAGTAATAACGTTAGTAGCACAGCAAGAGTAGAGTACTGACCGATCCACCCGCCGCCGCCGCCTCCCCTCCTGCAGCCGCCGCCGCCGCCCCCGAAGCCCCCGGTCGCGCCGCCCACGCACGCCAGCAGTAATAACGTTAGTAGCACAGCAAGAGTAGAGTACTGACCGATCCACCCGCCGCCGCCGCCTCCCCTCCTGCAGCCGCCGCCGCCGCCCCCGAAGCCCCCGGTCGCGCCGCCCACGCACGCCAGCAGTAATAACGTTAGTAGCACAGCAAGAGTAGAGTACTGACCGATCCACCCGCCGCCGCCGCCTCCCCTCCTGCAGCCGCCGCCGCCGCCCCCGAAGCCCCCGGTCGCGCCGCCCACGCACGCCAGCAGTAATAACGTTAGTAGCACAGCAAGAGTAGAGTACTGACCGATCCACCCGCCGCCGCCGCCTCCCCTCCTGCAGCCGCCGCCGCCGCCCCCGAAGCCCCCGGTCGCGCCGCCCACGCACGCCAGCAGTAATAACGTTAGTAGCACAGCAAGAGTAGAGTACTGACCGATCCACCCGCCGCCGCCGCCTCCCCTCCTGCAGCCGCCGCCGCCGCCCCCGAAGCCCCCGGTCGCGCCGCCCACGCACGCCAGCAGTAATAACGTTAGTAGCACAGCAAGAGTAGAGTACTGACCGATCCACCCGCCGCCGCCGCCTCCCCTCCTGCAGCCGCCGCCGCCGCCCCCGAAGCCCCCGGTCGCGCCGCCCACGCACGCCAGCAGTAATAACGTTAGTAGCACAGCAAGAGTAGAGTACTGACCGATCCACCCGCCGCCGCCGCCTCCCCTCCTGCAGCCGCCGCCGCCGCCCCCGAAGCCCCCGGTCGCGCCGCCCACGCACGCCAGCAGTAATAACGTTAGTAGCACAGCAAGAGTAGAGTACTGACCGATCCACCCGCCGCCGCCGCCTCCCCTCCTGCAGCCGCCGCCGCCGCCCCCGAAGCCCCCGGTCGCGCCGCCCACGCACGCCAGCAGTAATAACGTTAGTAGCACAGCAAGAGTAGAGTACTGACCGATCCACCCGCCGCCGCCGCCTCCCCTCCTGCAGCCGCCGCCGCCGCCCCCGAAGCCCCCGGTCGCGCCGCCCACGCACGCCAGCAGTAATAACGTTAGTAGCACAGCAAGAGTAGAGTACTGACCGATCCACCCGCCGCCGCCGCCTCCCCTCCTGCAGCCGCCGCCGCCGCCCCCGAAGCCCCCGGTCGCGCCGCCCACGCACGCCAGCAGTAATAACGTTAGTAGCACAGCAAGAGTAGAGTACTGACCGATCCACCCGCCGCCGCCGCCTCCCCTCCTGCAGCCGCCGCCGCCGCCCCCGAAGCCCCCGGTCGCGCCGCCCACGCACGCCAGCAGTAATAACGTTAGTAGCACAGCAAGAGTAGAGTACTGACCGATCCACCCGCCGCCGCCGCCTCCCCTCCTGCAGCCGCCGCCGCCGCCCCCGAAGCCCCCGGTCGCGCCGCCCACGCACGCCAGCAGTAATAACGTTAGTAGCACAGCAAGAGTAGAGTACTGACCGATCCACCCGCCGCCGCCGCCTCCCCTCCTGCAGCCGCCGCCGCCGCCCCCGAAGCCCCCGGTCGCGCCGCCCACGCACGCCAGCAGTAATAACGTTAGTAGCACAGCAAGAGTAGAGTACTGACCGATCCACCCGCCGCCGCCGCCTCCCCTCCTGCAGCCGCCGCCGCCGCCCCCGAAGCCCCCGGTCGCGCCGCCCACGCACGCCAGCAGTAATAACGTTAGTAGCACAGCAAGAGTAGAGTACTGACCGATCCACCCGCCGCCGCCGCCTCCCCTCCTGCAGCCGCCGCCGCCGCCCCCGAAGCCCCCGGTCGCGCCGCCCACGCACGCCAGCAGTAATAACGTTAGTAGCACAGCAAGAGTAGAGTACTGACCGATCCACCCGCCGCCGCCGCCTCCCCTCCTGCAGCCGCCGCCGCCGCCCCCGAAGCCCCCGGTCGCGCCGCCCACGCACGCCAGCAGTAATAACGTTAGTAGCACAGCAAGAGTAGAGTACTGACCGATCCACCCGCCGCCGCCGCCTCCCCTCCTGCAGCCGCCGCCGCCGCCCCCGAAGCCCCCGGTCGCGCCGCCCACGCACGCCAGGCCTCCGGCGCCGCCGTCGTGTAGCGAGGCGCCCCGCACTAGTTCGAAGCCCGGCGTGATGGGCTTCGCGCCCGCTATCCAGCCGCCGCCAGCACCTGACAGAAGGACAGATTTGTACAGTCCACGTCAAAAATGCGTATCATTCTATTCGAGTGGGTTCGAACCACTTCCCATCCTCCATCCCATCCTTGTCGTTAATGTTCTGTTTGAGTCCCCACTGAAATAGAACATTGCCTACAGGACTCACCGCTCACACCAGGCATGAGTGAAACAACAAAGGGTTATTAGACATACTGATTAATTGTACATAGAAGGGGTGCGTTTTCCATCGTATTTGAATGGAATAAGGTGCAGGAATGTTAACATATTTTTAACGTGGAAAAACCCATCCGATGTAAAACATCTGAGTAGGTATGTTTAGCAAGAAGTAGGCGAGGCCGAATTAGTATGATTTCACCAGCCTTCGAGAAATCTCGTCTCGTTTCATCTACCATACGTACTATAACAGAGTAGGATCGAGTTACCGGGGCCTCAGGGCCTCCATAAGGTCCGTCCGAGTTAACCGCTTGAAGAAAATGTCCCCTACGAGGTCACATTCTGAAGAAGGAGCAGTGTTCAACTCACCAAGATAGTTGAATGAAGCTAACCTTCCCGAGGAACAGTCTTATACAAATTCGCTCAACTACTAGAACGCATCAGAAATCTATTTATTATCCAAACTAGCCCGCTAACACTCTCCTTCCAACTACCAGGAGCTCATGACTTAGCAGGTCCCTTCTGTCCCGACTGCCTGTACATGTACCCGGACTCGAGGGTGGCGTTGGTGGCTGACCGAGCATGTGGGAACTGGGAACCATCGTCTCCACGACGGTCTAAACTAGCCCGCTAACCACTTCCAACTACCAGGAGCGCATGACTTACCAGGCGTCTGCCCCGGCTGCCCGTACATGTAGCCAGACTCGGGGGTAGCGTTGGTGGCTAACCGAGCATGTTGGGAGCCATCGTCGTGGAAGGTTCCAAGGGAAATGCCACCGCCGCCGCCAGCGACTAGGAGGGGGAACTCTTGGCCTTCCTTGTCGATCTGAAAGAGAATTAGTTATGTGATTGTTGGGAATAAAGGAGCGGCTCAACAAAATTGCCTGCGTTTATAACAATAATTTGAAATGGGCCCGAGATATATGAGTAAAAGTTTGAAGATATGCAGATTTTAGTACATTGGATTTTGGTACACGTGGGTTTTGTGTAAAAAACCTATAGGTAGGTATAAGATGATTGTCTACTTTCCATACAATCATGACGTTATCCAAATTGTAACTTAGGCCATTACGCCGTTAGGCCTAAAGGACAAATAGACAGAGAAAATACGTGTGCAGTTCGAGAAAAAATAAACAAAGAAAGGCAACATTTTTTTTTTTAGCTAGCTTTAAGCGGTTTTGAACCAACAAGGCACGGACTTTCAATCTGGAGTGGAGGTAGTGGGTTCAAACGCCGGCTCGTACCACTGGGTTTAAATGTAGACATAATATCAATTCCTATTTAACATCCAAAAACATGAAAGAGTCTAGTTTTCCCTCTGGGATGAAAAGTCAGATGGCAGTCGCTTTCATAAAACTGTCTCTTTCGGATTTCTTGATACCTATGCTGCGAAAGGGTTAGGGGACAACCGGGAAAAACGCTAGAGGATGATGACGAGCAGAGTTCTGTTACCAAAGTACTCACCAGGAAGACATAGGTGGCGCCACCGCCGCCGCCGCCGCCATCTTGGACGTGAGTGTTGCGCACTTCGTGCGTTTTGCTCGTGAAGATGACCGCCGAGTCGTTTCTTCTGTTGCACTCTTGGGTCTCTTGAGCCGACAAACCCTGGCAGAAGAGAGAGAAAACATTTTCGGTAAAAGCTTTTATTGCCGACTGTCGTTGAGACGGTTCTGATGCGGACGATGGCTTCATCTTGTGTAGCTAGTTTTGCATTAGTATACATACCTTCTTACAAGCGTTGAGTCCTTGCTGCCCAATCAGCATATGTATCTTCTCCCCCTTGTGCAGCTCAAATAGGGCCCGGGCCGACGCGCCGTGAGCCACGCCCACCCAACCGCCGCCAAGGCCGCCGCTAGCGCCCAGCGCTATTATACTGCGAGCGAAAATTGAAGTTAGAGCATAGTGAGAGATTCAACCGTAAGTATATACCTACTATTTTTAAGTATCAATAAATATTGTATCGCTGTAGCCGGGTACTGTAGTAAAGGTTCCCGACGTTAGGTAATTTGTATATTCTTCTTCGTTGATTCCTTAAAGTGGCGGGTCGTTACCACTAGGAACGCAGTTCTTCACCACCGTTCTCCAAACCACTTTATTTTGGGCTAGTAGGATTGGGCCCTGGATATTGGCACCCGTCATCTTACTTTATTTTTTTATTTTATTTTTATTTAAGAAACAAATAGTCGTTTACAAAAAAGGGTTATATAGATATTGCTTATAAATAAGACCTGGAGTTTCGTGAATTTTTCAGTTTTACAGTCTGTACTAAAATTAATTTATAATAGATTCTAGTGATGTATCTGTAAGTTTGTACAATATTACCTATTAATTGTGAAAGCCTAAAAATATATTTATTATGATAAGACAATGAGAGAAAATTACAGAAACACGGATTTTAGTGCTATAAATGCGCAGTTAAGGGGCTCCACGCGCTTTTTGGCTAGTTTTGACGAGTTTTGAATTGATATTCCTCCGTCAAAACTATAGATATATTTATGGAACAAACACCTATCGGTTTTTTAGTTCTTTATCTACATTTGCACGAGAGTTTTTTTGAAAATAATTAATATTTATTTTTTTATGATTTATTCAAACATGGTCCAAAAAAGCTCTGTTTTCGATATTATTATGTTGTTCATGCACTTTTATATATGAAATCTACATATAACTGTTCCTTATTGACGTCTCTAACAACCCACGAGAGATTTTTATTTTATACTCATTTTCACAAAAGTTACGTCCATAAAACTGGTTTTTTGGCCTGAAATTGCCAAAGTTTGGTGCCATATATCCCGAAAACTGTGAGGTTTGAAGTAAATATGGGATACTATTTCGGTAAACCTCGTTGTTGTTAATACGATAAACCATAAAAAACACAAATAAACCGACAGTTATAGATCGAAGGTCATTGGCAGCTAGGAGCCCCTTAAACAAATCTATTTTGTAAAGTTTCTCGTTTTCTTCATTAATAAATTTGCAAGCACATCGTATAAGTAAATACGTTTTTAGCATAACACGTCCTACTGTAAGGAATCGAAAACAATTTCTTTTTCTGAAAAAGACGCTGATACCTAGGAGGGACTCTTTGATGTAATAGTGAGAGGACATCCAATATATTGCGCATACTTTTATAGAGTAAGACGGAATCTACACAGTTTCGACGGTCACTGAGAGTTTGAAGTTTATGATGGGTTAATGGGTTAATAAAAAATAAAAAAAATGCGTTTATTTTCAGATAACTTATAGGTCTATAGTGGGTCCATAGCATTGTTAGTAAACAACCTTAAAAACTAAAACGAGTTAGTAAAAAAACAAAAAGGGAATATAAACTAAAAGCCCTGCAAAACAGCCTGGGCGGTTTACCGAGGCACACGCACAACCGGGGCATGCAACTCGTTAAACCTGCCGAGCACGGCGCTATCCTGCCTCCCGGCCACGACCTGCGAGACTGTTGGGGCTTCCCCGAACTCGTCTGATGAGCGACGCGGCTTTATGGCGCATGAGCGCATAAAAGTCATCCGTGTACGCATCGCAATATAAAGGTTGATCAATCAAAATTTTAAAAAAAGTAGCAAATTAAAACTACCAAAGCATGGCTTTAAGTTCGCGAGCCCAGGACCGGTCTTAATAACCATCTAGACGCCCAGGGCGAGTCATGCCTGGCGCCCTATATACCACGTAGCGTTGGGCATCCCGGGCGACCTCCGGTCGCACCATCCTAAAGCCGGCCCAGATTGAGCTATTGAGTTTGCCAAAAACTTATGGATACTATTATGAACTCCAAAGGGAAATGGGATAAGCTAAAACTAATGTAAAGCCTGACTTTGGATCAGTGAGCCATTCATTTTGCCAAAAACTTACGTGTACAATCCCTCAGCCGGGACCTGCCACACTTGGATGCCGTGCTTCACGACGACTGAAACGCCTGTCTGGTTATATGCCGCGTCGCACATAGTCTGGTTCGGACCATAGCGGCCCGTGGCACCGCATGTGGAGAATCGGTAGACTACAACAAAAGGAGCTATTTGGGATGTGTGGGTTGAGCGTTGAGGCCTAAATATTAAGGCCGAGTGAGGGATAATGTTGCTGTCAAGTAGTATGAGGAAGTCAAGAGGACAGAGGAGAGTGGCGGTCACTTCACCGTCATGAGAAAAGCTCTTAAAAATGATGATGGGATGTGCGTCTAGAAGCGCAATCCATTTCCTTGATGATAATTGTTCTCCCTCTCATCTTAATCCTACTGTTCCCTCTAAATCATTCATATTCCCGAGTGGTGTCTGGCTAGAATAGCACCATCCCCTTTCTCCCCGTGGGTGTCGTAAAAGCTCCTGCAGACGACTTTGCAGCAACCTGTTATTTGCAAAATGTCGACTTGGCGCGAAGTCGAGCTCACATTTTCTGTCTTTAAACATACAATTGCTAGACGTGGCACTGCAAATTATGTGCTCTGCCTACACGACCTGGGACAAACGTATTAAGTATATACAACATTCCTTAGTTAGAAGATATTTTCTTTTGTGAGGTTTTCCAGAGGGACTTAATACAGGGTTAATATTCGACCGCTGTTGGGCGTTTCCGTGTATAGGTACAAAAATCGTTTATTTTATCCGTAAACAATCGCATACGCACAGACTTTATCCACAAACGCCGGATGCGGCGTGGTCTTCTCCTCAAACACAGGATCATAGTAATTGTAGTCGCCCAGCTCGTCGGGGTCTATGTTGAGCCCAAAACACTCTGGCGCCATCGAAAAGTCGTCGATGGCGGAGTCCGAGTAAATTCTCATTCCCATGCGCGTTTTGAATTCGAGGTAGTACCTGTCAAAGAAGATAAAGAAATTTATTGTAGGATCATAGTGGGATATATCTCTCTCTGGGTAGATGATGTGCCAACCCTTTAATTTGCAGAGAACAGCGAGGGCCCTTAGTTCAACTTTCGATGACGCTGAATAGGCCAAACGATCAGAAAAAAATACAAGGGTGGACGTTGCGAATTTACTTATGTATAGGGTCAAATGTCACAAAGTAGATATGCTTATAGATAAAAGCAGTAAGTAAAATAAATCCATATAAACGTCCGATAACGCACACACACAGATGCGCGTCCTACGATAAACTTAAGCGTTGTTCGGCGTAATCGGCTGTACTTCCGTCTACGGCACGCGGACACTTGCCGCGTAGAATTGGTTTTTTTTTCAATGGAGCTCAGGGTACCGAATGGGGTCTTAAGTCCGGGCAGTTTACGGCGTAATATGAACTGGCCTAAAAACGTCTTCAACGAATCTAGTTGACATACTGCTTAAGCTAACATATAATGACTGTGATGTGATGGTGATTCTTGGAAGATATATTGCGACATAAAAACGTTACATAACTACGTTACATTTTAGTGTTTATGGTGATGCTGATACATGAGTATTATGACACTTGAATTGCGAGAGAAAAGGAATTATTATTACTGTTATCGATAGCCGTAATTCAGTCTTATCAATACGGTAACTATTCTTAATATTGATTCTCCAATCCGTTTTCTTTCAATAAACTTGTCTTTGATTATTAAAAGTGCAGGTGTGTCACAAGGCACGATGTTAGACCACTATTTTAAGTAGTGAACAGGATAGACGCAGGAGCATTAATGATTTCTGAAAATAAGTATACATACCTTCTAGTAATATTAGGTAGGAAAATAGAAGCTCTGAACCAGTTTTCGCCCTTGTCTTTGGTCGAGAACCAGACGGAGTACGTGACGTTTCCTCTCGTAGTTAGTTCTACGACGTTAACGCTTAGTGAACCGTAGTTACGGCCGTTTTGTTGGTAGTAGAATCGTATCTGTGGAGATAGTATTGTATTCAACAATTTAAAAATATAACCTTTGGATAATATTAAAGTACATTAATACAGTGAACAAAATCAAAAATGATATCAATACCTATCAGCTTGGGTTCAGAAATAATCTTATGCTAAAACACAATACAAAAATTGAGGACCTAATAGTCTCAAAGCTTTTCTGTCGATTAGCCAGAGTAAACGAGCGCTTTGTTAGTTATTATTCATATAATAAAATTCAAAAGTATTCTCGGGTTTTGCTAAGATATTTGTGGTTGAAGAGTACCTACCCTAACATTTAAACACAGTCTTTTGGATTATTTACACGACAAAAATAATCCATCCTATTTCATACTCCCCTCTAGCCATCACTTCCACTGATTGGAAAATCCTTCTTAGCCTAACTAAATATTAAAAGCAACTCACCATGCAACAATTATAATATCTCGAAGTAATATTAACGTGCACCCTCGGAGGAGGATTGAAGATGGCCGTCCGCATCACGGCCGTCGACGCGAAATCCGCCTTCTCCTTATTAGGCCCAGTGACGTTCATGTTGACGAACAGATAGTATCCGATACACGTGGATAGAGAGTAGTTCATGTGTGCCGGGAAGAGAGGAGGGACTACTTTGATGGGCGAGTGCGTTTCGGGCGGGCCGCAGGTGTGGTCGAAGTTGGGGCCCGTCTTGTCGGTCGGCGTGGGGCCGCTGTGGCGCGACCACTTTAGGATGGGTCTGTGAAACAATTTTATTCGTTAAATGTTGCCGTGAGTTTTCTAGGGCAGCTAAGGCGAGTGCCTACTCGCTTACAGAATACCTTTTCTCTGAGCATGTTTTCTCAATCGAAAGTGAGTTAGGTATAGTCAACAGCAAAAGTAGATGCTCATTTTAGTACCTTGTCACTTTCACTACTTTGACGCATCCCAACTGTCCCAGTATTGTTAAGTAAGTGCGACAGAGTAGGTACTAAAATGATGACTTTTGCTGTTGACTGTACAGTATCTACTATTTAATTAGCGACTTTAGAGCGTTCTATAATCCAAACATGAATAACTGACGGAGACGCAGTCGCTGGACATGGACATAAAGGGTGAACCAAAAATGGGGTGTGAACCGATCAAGGGCTCAATAGGTATCGTGAGAAAATACAGAAAAAAATTTTTTTAGACGCGATTTTTTTTTACTTTAGTATGGAGCGTTGGCCGACTGGGGCGACCAGCTCCATAGAAATGTAAAAAAAAATCGCGTCAAAAAAAAAACTGTTTTTTCTTATCAGAACACGATACCTGTTAAGCCCTTGATCGGTTCATAATCACCTTGTATATATAAGTAAGAGTGAAACAGGTGCGCCCATTTTGTTCTCTGAGACCCAAAAGCTGATCCCGAATTTAGTTTTTCTTTATGTTAGGTGGGTCACGGTACGTTCAAATCTGAAACTATTGATATGTGCTATGACATCAGTACTGTTATTTTATGCTATGGCAGAAACTTTGCTTATCCATATTACTAATCAACTAAACACGACGTCAATCAAACAAAAATCAGCACACTTACTGAGGTATGTTTTCGAAACCACAATTGTCCTGCTCGAAATTGCAGTACGAACCGTATGGCATTTTATCTGCGAACAATCACACAAAATTATCATCAGAATTTCGTATTACATAATACGAAAAACAGGCAGGTATCAGAATACCCCATCAGGACATCACTTTTTAGTATTATTTAAATTGCCTGCTGCTTACCTACACTACAGTGCTAACTACAAACTCCTCGGCCTTTTCTCCATTTCATCATGAACACCCAAATGAGGTAGGTATAAATAGCAATGTACAAGTTGCAGAACATTCTCAAATAGGTAGGAACATTCTTCCATGATTTTTGTGGAAACTTTCACAAGAATTTAAGGTAAGTGTCCGTTCAGAAAGTTCCTGCATCATTTAATTTTGTAAGGACAATAATCCTACTAATATTATAAATGCGAAAGTTTGGATGTTTAGATGTTTGGGGATGTTTCGATGTTTAGATGTTTGGATGTTTGTTACTCAATCACGCTTAAACGGCTCAACCGATTGAGATGAAATTTTGCACCAAGATAGTTTATAACCTGGATTCAAATATAGGATAGTTTTTATCCCGGGTCCACGCAGACGAAGTCGCGGGCGGAAGCTAGTATGATAATATAATATAAAATCACCGAGAACTAAGTATACAAAGAAAGTTTCGCATCTTTGGGAATTTCTCGTGGATGCATTGCAATTGGTAGAATCTATGATAAGTTTTTATCACTAACAAGACCTGCACGATCTTTAGCAGAAAAGCAAAAAAATACCTATCTATATTGTTCTAGAAACTTGTCTTGGGAGATATTCTTACCGCAGTTTTGGTTCTCATCGTTGCCATCATCGCAGTCTTTCACCAGATCACAGACTTGCTGCAACTTTACGCAGGACTCCCTCTGCAACGGAGGAACACATTCAGTGAATAAGTCGAAAGCCTAATATTAAAAAACTACGTATAGTCCAGCAGCAGAAATAGATACGCGGGCCTAGTGCTCAAAATGGACTAATGCCATGAGAGTTAAAAACTACGGTGTAGCCGGTTAGTTGATCTAGCTCTTGAGATGGACCCACCAAGACAGATACAAAAGTACTAGGCTTCCATGGATTGCGAAGAGACTCAGGCTCATGATAATCATTATATTGCATTTATGCTGCGCCGATTTCCACTGTCATAGGTATTGTCATTAGCAACTTATGTGACGACTATGTGGTGACCTTTAATTCTTACGATTTTTTAGTTAAGATTAAATGAGTTGACACAGTGAGACATCTGACAGAGTTTTACTCTTCTCCCTCAGTTTGTGCAATGCATTGCATTTAGCCACGCCTTACTTTTTCTGGTTGCATGCCCGATTCGCGGGTCCGTTACGCCTTGGCCACGACTTTGGTCTTAAGCGACCTGCGGCAGCGTTTTATCTGTTCATTGCGCGGTCGAGACGCGCAACGCACTATGGTTAGTTGGGATCTGCCGCAGGTCGCTTAAGACCAAAGCCGTGGCCAAGGCGTTATGCATGACTGCGAGAAGGGAGAATGTACTTGGCGCCCAGAGCGAGCCAAGAGACTTACGTTCATAATATTGCATTTAAGCTGAGGCGGTTTGCACTGTCCGTTGTACACGGGCGGTTCCGATACACAGTCCACCATTCTCATATTGTCGATGGCTATGTGAGGCAAGGGACTGTTCAGGCTGACGTGAGACGGTCTCGTGATCTCCATCATGATGTTGACCACTTGCTGCTTTTTCCCGATCGGCACTTTGAAATATCGCCATCTGAAGAAGAAATAAACATTTGGTGTAGATAACATGGTAAGGTAAAAAGTATGCCTGCTGCGTGTACTATAGCGCATTCGGATCCATTAATGAGAAGAGATCTGTGGCCAGCGGTGGAACGGACACTAAATCTACTTATGATGATGGTGATAATAGTATTCAGGTTGTAATCGTAATTATTGATGAGAGGCACAACGGAATGTTATCTCACTCATATTTGAAGCAGCCTAACTGGGAAAGGACCTCCACCTTATGGAAGACCGCAGCCATTAAGAGTCCGCAGTAAGCTCGGCCGAATTTCACCTTCCCATACAAACGTAGTTACGCTCTCAATTTAAAACTACGTGTTGGATTGTGACGAAACTTTGCATATACAATGACATGAGGTATATCTATGTCTGTAATTAGTTTGTATGGTTCCAGTTTATAAAACAAACGAAATGCAGCAAAAACAAGTTTTGTATGAAACTTAAATTCGCTGTATTTTTTTTACTATGGTATCTGAAGCTACATAAACTAATTACAGACATAGATATACCTCATGTCATTGTACATGCAAAGTTTCGTTACACCCCAACACGTAGTTTTAAAATGAGAGCGAAACTACGTTTGTATGGCCGAATTTCACCTTCCCATACAAACGTAGTTACGCTCTCATTTTAAAACTACGTGTTGGATTGTGTCGAAACGTTGCGTATACATTGACATGAGGAATATCTATGTCTGTAATTTATTTATATGATTCCAGTGTATAAAATAAACGAAATACAGCAAAAACCAGTTTTGTATGAAAAACTTAAATTCGCTATATATTTTTTTCATTGGTATCAGAAGCTACGTAAACTAATTACAGACATAGATATACCTCATGTCATTGTACATGCAAAGTTTCGTTACACTCCAACACTTAGTTTTAAAATGAGAGCGAAACTACGTTTGTATGGAGAATCGAGCTTACTGCGGACTCTTAACGCCACTACTTGCTCTGTAGGTATGTGGTGTTGTGTTCCTGGTGGTGAGTAAGGTCGCCTGAGCTCCCGAGGATATGTTGAGAGTGCGGGACCTGCCTTCGTCTCTAGCTATTAAAACAACGAATCCTCATATCATAAAGCGTAGGCAACACGCTTGTGATTCTTCTGGAATCGCACACGTCCATAGGCTACGGTTTCTGCTGCAAGAGATATTTCAATATAATTATGTAGGTACTCACTCTTCATAGTTATTCCCGGCTACCTCTTGCAAGATCCACTGTATCTCAGTTTCGGAGACCATACGAATGCTAGCGTTTTGCATCCTACTCTGATGAAGCCAGGCTTCGAACTGTAGAAGAAAGATAAATATATGAGCACCGCGAATACGCCAACCTGGAATCGGCGTACGAGTTTGTTCCGGTTGCTGTCGAGATGACTGCTGTGGCCCGTTATTAGTTTTTCAAATTCTAGTCATTGGAATCAAGGGATCAATGCAATTTTACAAAGTCTAGTACTTAGGTATAGTAAACTAAACCCATCACGACGGGCCAATAGGGGTGTAGACACCAAATAAAATAACCAATAATGTTAAATTTTCCCGAACAAGGACTAAAAATATTGTCAAATGTTGAAAAAAGTAAAGCAGCCGAATTTTTGTTTGCCCGAAATTCCATTTCACATATTATTATTTTCCCAATTCTCAGTGCGTTGCAATTTTATTTCGCTTATGATTCGAATAAACACTTATTAAAATTCCGAAGGATCATTTGTCAACTAGTTTTTGGTGCCGAAATATTATTATCCCGCTATATCAAAAAACCGAAATTGTAGCATGTAACCTAACCTAACTGCCAGCGTGCCGACGTCACACCGCTTCGCGGGGTGCCTATTTCCGCTCTAACGGACACAAGCGAACCCTAACATAACCTACAAATAATACCATTGTTACGATCATTTGTTGTGTTTTTACTGCGGTGGGCTTCGCCCCCCAAGCACCCGTTTTTGGCCTTTTTAAGAAATCGTGCAGCACTCTAGTTGCTTAAATGTTTTGACCTAATCTAAGCCCCCTTTCTATCAATTGTTTATTTTGTAAGGTCACAGTTTTAAATCTAACCTAACCCACTTAAGTATTAGCAAAAGTTTATTTTCGCATCGCAATTTTAAAGTGCACTTCTGTAGGGTTTTTAGCATATCTGAATGTTTTTTTAATCGTGGCGGTAAAATGATATTAGGGAAAATGTGGGAAAACAAACCAGCGACATTTCAAAAGTATGGTAAACAAAGTATATGGATTATAAGAATTCGGTTAACCGTTTTTGGACAAGTGAAAATCGGGCAAATGTTTTTCGAAACTTCGATAGGTTGCCAGAGGGTTCCTTTCCCGAAAAACGCACCTTCATATGAAACGATTGTCATTTACGACCTGCGAGCGTTTTCTCTCTAACAAGCTATATAAAAAACGGTTGTAGGTAGCTTCGTAATTCTTTGAGATATCTGAATGGGATTTTCGTCACTACTTAGGCTTCTTTCTTTTGGAGTAATAAATACATTTTATGTCTACATCAGTATTACCTGTGTTGCCTGTTTAGACTAGTAAATTTAACTTAGCTTCGTGAAACAGCTCACTGGTTTTTAGGTCAGAGCCGTCGGAGGCGAAGAAGCTTAATTCGGGGCTTAGGTCGGCGTTAAAGAGTCTTACGCCTTGGCCACGACTTTGGTCTTAAGCGAACTGCGGCAGCGGTTTTTCTAATTCATTGCGCGTGATCCCAACCAACCACAGTGAGTTGCGCGTCTCGACCGCGCAGTGAAAAGATAAAACGCTGCCGCAGGTCGCTTAAGACCAAAGTCGTGGCTAAGGCGTTAGGGCCTGTGAAACTTGTTCCTGCTCTAACTAAAGCGGGACAATGCAGATAGTATTTATGGCACTTTTGGACCGTGGGACCCGGACGTAAAAATATTAAAATTTTATGTTCATAGGATCATAGGTACCGACATGTAATTTTTTTATTCTTGCACTTTTATCGATAATTTCTAGTTTAGGTATAGTTTGGTAATACTTTAGTTCTAAGGTTCTAATTTTCTAATGCAGGTATTAAAAAAAAGTTGGTAGTTACATAAGACTTAAAAGTAGGTACCTAAGAAATTGAATGAAATGTTATTCTATTCTATTGTAAAATACCTGGCAGGATTCCCACAGCCCTCTGAAGAGTGGCGACCTAATGACCATATTCTCCATTGTGGGGTCCACGGGGAGGTACAGGAAGTGACCTGAAAAGAAAATACCATTAGCACTTCATATACAACCCAGTGACAAACCTACAGTTTTAATATTTTTTTGTACATGCGATATCAGGGAAAGCCTTTAGATTCCATTTGCACGCTTGTTTTGGCTGGGATCGGACGGCAAATGAGTAACTAGGTACTCTACTCCTGCAGGACACACCCGATAAAAGGCATCTTGATCCCCGGGCACCAACCGATTACTACGAACTAGAGGTCAAAATATAAATGCGACTCAATATCAAAATGCTAAAATACGGTGAATATATCAAACAGTTGGTCTCAACTATTGCCCAGTCTTACATGTCCTATGGATTCATAATAACCATACGTCGTCTCAGGTCCGACTTAGATTGCTAGAGAGACCGTTGAAACTTGAATACAACGGATTACGCGCGAACTCTGACATTTGCTTGCGTGGGCAGGACGTAGAAAAATACAGTCTCCGATATGGAATGTATGGTTTTAAGGCCGGTGTGTAGGAGTTAGGTATTTGTTGGATACCCAAAAGTTTACCTATGAGGTCAGATAGCCGCATATTGTATATTGAAAATTTGCATGGAGTGGAAGTTTCTGGCAAAAAGCGCGATGTTTTCTAATCAATAGGCGTTCATCAGGCAAATTAAAAAAAACATTTTCCAAATTCAGCCTCGTGTCAATCTGCAGCCAAAGCCGCGGTACAAAATATAACCTAAGGAAAAGAAAGACTTTTCGAAATCAGTTTCGAAGATTACCCCTATTAATTACAAACCTACGAAATAACAACCCCATTAGTACAGACGACCTACCTATTTACGAATCTAAAATTGTAAACTTTTTGCGTTAACTTTACTTTTGTAATTTTTTTTTGGGATGAATGTCCTTAACTTTTTAAGTGGCAGGTGGGTGCTTTCATCATCATATCATTCAAAAGACGTCCTCTGCTGGACATATGCCTTCCCCAAAGTGCGCCACAATGACCGGTCCTGCATCACCCCATCCAGCGGACTCCCGCGACCAGATCATCGGTCCACCTTGTGGGGGGTCTCACGCTGCACCTCCGGTACTTGGTCGCCACAACGGTTTTACAGTGGGTGCTTTGTTCGTAGCTAATTTACGATACATAGGTACCTACTTATAGGGTTTCCCTTGAGCTACACATGGCTACGCGCGCACGCGCAGTGCTACGAAAGCCCATTTACCGCCAAACAGATCGCTACAAGCACTTTTCGCTACAAAGAACTAATTCAGAAAGTCTTTTTTACAGCACCCAGTTTTAATGGCATTGTCACCACTTCGCCTCGCAGATCGACAAGAGATCAAACTATGGCAGTAGGCAGGACAGTCAGCGGCAAAGAACGGTGACCCCCCGAATACAAACGTAACAGTTTGCCAATTCACGAAAAATGAACAGGCATTCAACAGAATAGAAATGCATCAGAACACGTCAAATCAAGTGCACCATACAAGTGCAGTAATTGCACGCGCGCCCCGCGTCGGCCGCGTCTATTCTGGGAGCGCGCGCGCCGGGACTAATGCAAAATGGAAGAAAATGGCGACGCGACGTGTTTTGTTTTATTATATATTAGAGACAATGCCAGCTCGGAGGACCAAAATAAGGTGGCATACATTGGACTAGCTATACGGTCGCTAAACCCCCGAGGATGTGTCGTGTTGAGAAGGCTCTCCCTCGCGATTCCTAACATCATTTGTCCTAAAACCACTTGCCCGAACTGTTTTGTCCTAATTGGCATAAGCCCTAACGATCAATTTCCATAACAACAATTTTCCATAATGTAATGATTGCCCTAAAACTCATTTGCCCGAATCATTTTTACCATAATAATTAATATCCCTAATGTTACTTTGCATAATGCTGCTTTGTGTAAGATTGTCCACTGATAAATTATTATTATATATTCCTCGAAATCCCTAATAACGTTTCACCTCATATTTTTCCTAAGTAATTATAAAGGTCTAAGGCAGAGCGCAGTTAGGTACGACGACGAGCGAAACGAGGAGGGGTGTTAGGTTGAACTGCGACCCTACAGCGCGCGAGACGAGCGAGCGAAGCGAGCGTGCCGCGGAAGCGGCCGGCGAAGCGCCAGAACCGGACTGCTGTCAGGTATCATTAGGCTTACTGATAATTATGATACACATAACGTAAGGATGAATAATCAATATGGCAAATGACGTTAGGAAATAAAACATTATGGAGGAAAAAATCATCCACACGATGTTAGGAAAACTAAAGATAGTGCATATGAATATGAGTGTTAGGACAAATGATCATTATGACATAAAACGTTAGGGAATGCAAAAATAGGTTAAAAAACGTTAGGGATTCAGATATAGATCCGATGAGAGCGAGGGACCCGCGGTCGTCTCTAGCTATCAACACAACGAATCCTCAAATCAATAAAGGGTTTGCAACGTGCTTGTGTTTTTTCTGGAATCACAAGCGTCCTTAGGCTACGATGCCTGCTGGTAAAGCCGCCCATATGCCTCTTTGCCACCGTCGTAGCATTAAAAAAAACTGGCTTTTATGTACATACTGTTGAAGAAATATATTCAATGGGCATTTCTCAGAAGTGGCGTTTTTAGGCATAAACACGAGAATTTATTGCTAAAAAAATCTGAATTAAATCATACAAATCCATCAGCATCTGATACACCAGGACTAGTAAAACTTTTTGAATATTGATTTCAGTGAGTGTTTCATTTCAGTGTTTTGAAAAACGTAAATATCTCATGAACCGGACGTCTATAAGGAGGCCTTTACCACCATTATTTTTTAAATTTAAAAATCATTCTTAATTTAAGCATAATATGTCTATAAAGTAAAGAAAAAAATCGGCACCGAAGTCATCAGGCACCGAAGGTCACCTCTGAGAATCACCCCAATATAAACAGTGACGTCGTCAGCGACTGAATTTCCAATATAATTAGGTCTCTTATGTATAACAGTTACTATCGGTGGAGGTATCAACCAGTTTTGGTTAATATGTAGTGTTTATCCGCCTACCACTATTTTACATCCCGGGTTTTCACGTTTTATCTATATTTTGCTAAAAGTTTGAATGGGGTTCTTTTTACTTTCTAGTCAAGTAGGTATATGCTTGTCAATTTTCAAATCTGTAGCTAATACATTTAAGAAGTTCCCATACAAAGTTCAACCCCATTTTTTAACCCCTTTGCACCATTATCTTAATAATTTTTATAGCCTATATGTTGGCCGGGAATTTTCTCGACAGATTAGTAAAGTTTGCATCAAAATCTCAATCATCGTTCAGCCGTTTTCACGTGATGCGCGTACAAATAAACAGACAAACAGAAAAAATCTAAAAACTTTTGGATCGTGTTCTGTTATCGATTCTAAGTATCCCCAGCAAACTTTTTTTCGAATGTCTTCCATGTACAGACTTTCGACCGTCTTCAGCTTTATTATATGTAGGTATAAATTATATGTATATAGATACTTAGCAAGTTCTTGTGACGAATTGCTACGTATGTAATGGCTATTATGTGTGACTTTCAGCTGACCATATTCCGTACCACATTCAACCTAATCATCATATGACAGTTGAATAACATTTCCGTTTTATTAGGGTCTCTTCCATACATTAATATCCTAATTTGATAGCCATAGAGTTCTAAGTTCGCTAAACGGCCTTCATAGCCGGGATGATCGTACTTATGGCAATAAAACTAAATGTAAGAACTAAATATTTTCCACCACAGATTATAGAATTTTCCACCTACACTGATATTTTGTCCCTTTCCAACCAGGGGATAAAATGCGAACGGTGAAGATAAACGCAAATCTTACTAATATCCTACTAATATTATAAATGCGAAAGTTTGGATGTTTAGATGTTTGGATGTTTAGTCGTTTGGATGTTTGTAACTCAATCACGCTTAAACGGCTTAACCGTATGGATGACATTTTGCTCGAAGATAGTTTATAGCCTGGATTAAAATATAGGATAGTTTTTATCCCGGGTCCACGCCGACGAAGTCGCGGGCGGAAGCTAATAGTACCTATGCATTAAAATTAATTAGATATAAGTAAGCATATACTTTTTCAAATTTCATAATTCCGAAAACCATGTTCCGATGAAAGGTTTTTTGATCCTTTAGAATATATAATAATACCCTAACAAAACCTATTATTTATGTAATTTAAGTTTATGCTGTAGGTAAATGGCGTTCGGAATTTTAAAATGGCGGTATAATGATGTTTTCGGACAATTGACTTTTCGGGATTTTTGTGTGTCCCGAATGCAAACAAAAATAGGAAACCAATCATCATCATCATCATATCAGCCGAAAGACGTCTGCTGGGAATAGGCCTCCCCCAAAGAGTGCCAAAGGGACCGGTCCTGCGCCACCCGCATCCAGCGGACTCCCACAATCTTTACCAGGTCATCAGTCCACCTTGTGGGGGGCCTACCAACGCCGCGCCTTCCGGTACGTGGTTGCCACTCGAGAACTTTTCCGCCGATCTTATTGTTTGTAACATAAATAAATATTTCAGTATAATTTCTGAGTTTGACGCTACTGATTGAATCCACCGCGTTTAGGCTCATTGCAACCCTCTCAAGTTCAAAAAGTAGTTGACAATAATAAAATTGACAGAGACTTATTGGGAACGACCACTTCTTTTGTAGCATTTTTCCTCTAACACTTTTTTGAATATGTATATCGTATTTTGTTTTATATTGGTCAGTTTATTCTTGTCCTGTGGCTTGCCGAATAAAGTCGGTCCTGTAGGTAGGTACCTATAATAGCCAGACAAGTTTCTATTTGATCCTAGCCACACAGTGACACTATCCCAGGGTCAAATAGTAACTTGTCGGGCTATAGGGTAATTACGCCTTTTCGCGTCCAAACGACAAACCACTCTTTAAAAACAGTTGAGAATAACCAATGATATGGATACACTAACGAAAACGAAAGCTATCTCTATGAATGCCTGGATGTATAACAGGTACACACACATAAAAAAGCTCCTTGTGGGCGCACCCTAATTGCGTAGAAAATAAAGTAGTTACGCGTGTGAAACAAAAGAGTGCGGATGTGCGTAATGTTAGGAAAAAAATTGTGAGCAGCGGCGCGTTTCACGATAAGTTTTTAATTGATTAATATGAGATTTGGGATTCATTGTTGTTTCTAGGCCTTAACCATGAGTCATACAATAAGGATAATGATGTTTGTGCTTGTATTACATGACCGTTAAAATGAAGTGGACGCGAACTGCTGGACTAAATTTATAAAATGAAGTGGACGCGAACTGCTGGACTAAATTTACAAAATGAAGTGGACGCGAACTGCTGGACTAAATCTATAAAATGAAGTGGACGCGAACTGCTGGACTAAATTTATAAAATGAAGTGGACGCGAACTGCTGGACTAAATCTATAAAATGAAGTGGACGCGAACTGCTGGACTAAATTTACAAAATGAAGTGGACGCGAACTGCTGGACTAAATCTATAAAATGAAGTGGACGCGAACTGCTGGACTAAATTTATAAAATGAAGTGGACGTGAACTGCTTAACTTAATTTATAAAATCTCCACTTTGCGTCCACAGTGGACGCGGTCTGGTCTAATCATCTCCAAGTTGGATGTTTATTATAATACGATAAAATATTAAACACGATATACGTGTTATATTAATTTAAACTTTATTCACATGCATATTCTAATGGCCAATTTGCGTCCACATTATCATTCCAGGCAGTTTACGGCGTAAAATGAACGTAAGATGTCGAATATAACACTTGGACGCAAACTGTGCCTATATGGGAGACCATAGAACCAATTGCGTCCATATTCAAATCACACGAAAACATATTTTTTATTTACTATTTAGTTTTATTTAGTAAATAAATGATTTGATTATAATCACATGCTTTCCTTTACAATTATGCTACTTATCTCTCCTATTTCCCTCTTCTAAATTGGTGGACGCTAACTGGTCCACAGGCGGAAGCAATCTGGTTTTTTGGGACGCAAAATGGGTAAATCGCCTGTTTCAGCTATTTGTCGTTTTATAGAATAAAACATGAGAGGTTTGGTCCAAAAGTGTGCAGTAAACTTATAAAGACTATATAAGGAATACATGACATCCATTTTTCGTGCAAACATATTACACAAACTATTTTATTTTCTCTCTCAAACTTACCAACTCCACTAAGTGGACGCAAACAGGCGAAATGACCCTACTTACCATGAACTAGCGGTTTAATTCAGTTAGTTATACTTTTACAGGCAATGTTTTTATCCCGGCAATATTGCCTGTAGCAGTATTCTTAGGAATGGGATTATTTGCATCAGCACAGTTAATAAGAAAAACCGAGTGCGGTCACGGAAGAAAAATAATGAAAATGAACTTTATCGTAATGGTAGAAGGCGTCTTTTTCAGGTAGTCTCGTAGCCTGTAGGTACTTACAGACTAAGAGGGCCAAGAGAATTATATCAATGATTTGCTTCCGTGCTAGAGATTGGTGTTAAGGTACAAGTTGGAACCCGACCGCAGACAGCAGCAGCAGACGACGTGTCGCAACGACACTATCGGTTTCTATGAATTTCTATGACGGCGACGTGTCGCTGTCTACGGAAGGTATTTCATAGAAATACATAGAAACCAGTAGTGTCGCTGCGTCACGTCGTCTGCTGCTGCTGTCTGCGGTCGGGTTCCAACTTGTACCTTTAATCAATCAGAACTGGTTTAAGAAAAACACTGCTATTTAGAGGCCACTTATATGTTGTATATGTACCTACGGTTCAGGAAAATTAAGGTTTGGACGAACACGCAGACGGGTCGCAGGCAGAAGCTAGTAGGATGTAATGTCAGAGACTTTATGTATGTATTGTTTCTATGGTTTTGGGTAGAGCTAGGTCGTTTCGACTTTTCCGTGAAACGAAACGTAATCGTTTTTTTATTATCACAAAACTGTTTTGAAAAACAGTTTCAAAAATAACTAGTTTCTCCGTGCGTCGCCGCCGGCGCCGGTCGCCAAACGAAAAGAAACGAAAAACCGGCCAAGTGCGTGTCGGGCCACGCGCAGTGTAGGGTTCCGTAGTTGCATGTCTATCTTAGTTACATCGACGTGCGGTGCGGTTGCGTCGGCCGAATTTGTACGAAAATGGGCCTTTTCAATTACACATTAAGTTGGTCGACTATTACTCGGTGACTACTTATGCCTACTAGTTCGTGATAGTTTTCCTTTTAAATTCATTATATGTACTACGACCACGAATTTAGTAGCCATTTAGCCAGCAGGGGGGGGACACATATCTCGAACGAAAATTAGGGCTTTAAAGCCCAATATCTCGCAAACGAATTACTGATTTGAAAAATGGTTTTAGAAAACCCATAATTTTTTTGAACGAGCTATCTAACGATACCCCACACCATGGGTTTGACGAGAAAAAAATGTACATCCCCGCTCTAGGTGTAGGGGAGGTACCCTAAAAAAAAACTTTTTCCAAATTTTATTGTATTGTTTTATCGGCGTGATTGATTTATATACCCATGCCGAATCACAGTTTTCTAGTAGGAATGGTTACTGAGCTAAGCCGAAGACGGACAGACAAACGGACGGACATGGCGAAACTATAGGGGTTCCTTGTTGACTACGGAACCCTAAAAACTAATGAAACAGGTTTACAGTGTTCGAGTTGCCTTTTCACGTTTTGCATTGCAACCGTTGCGTGCGACTCGTTCTACTCGTAGCTGCTTGTCATCGTTTTTATAAAAACAGTTTGTGGTTCTAGCCACAAACTGTTTTTCCGTTACTTGTACGAGAAACTGTTTTTGAAAACGCTTACGCGAAAAAACGCCCAGCTCTAGTTTTGGGTCTTTATTATATTTATAACTAGCTTCTACCCGCGACTTCGTACGCGTAAAAAATATGGTTTAAGTACATAAAAGTATATTCTTATGTTTAACCATAGTACATCTGACAAATTTTAAAATAAAGATTTCATTTACATTAGACTGTGCGCTGTTCGCATAACAGTTCACTTCGAATCTAAATAAACACCCTCACAAACTTGTTCGTCAATAATATTATATAGATGCCCAAAGTATTCTTTTAGAGAGCGCTCCCTATGCGAGCCCCAGGTCCGAAGGCCCTAGGGCGAGCCCGACGGACACTCGCCATCCTCAGGTGTCTTGCAAGCAAGACCTGAGGCCAAAGTCCCGCAGGTGAGCGGCGAGGCAAGGGAGGCCGAAGGCCGAGTTTTTTATTGGAATTAATGGCCTAAAGCCATCCTTCAGAGAGCGGTCTCAATGTGAGCTTGAGGGCCTAGGGCCCGAGGCAGAGCCCCAATGGATACTCGTTATCTCCGAATAAATTGCAAGCGAAACCTGAGGGCCGAAGTCCTGAAGGTAAACGGGGAGGCAAGAGCTTTTCGTAGGAATGAAAGGCCCTAAGCATGCTTTTAGAGAGCGGTCGCTATGTGAGCTCGGGGGCTGAAGGCCCGTGGGTGAGCCCCCACGGACATTTACTATCCCCAGGTGTGTTGCTAGCGAAACCGGAGACCAAAGTGCCGAAGCTGAGCGGCAAGGCAAGCGAGGCCGAAGGCCGAGCTTTTCGTAACAATGAAAGGTCCAAATCAAGCCTTGAGATAGCCCTCGGGGGCTGAAGGCCACTTACTATCCCCAGGTGGCAGCGAGGCCAAAGGCCGAGCTTTACGGAATGAAAGGCCCAAAGCATCGCTTTAGAGAGCGTTCACAATGCAAGAAAGAAAAATGTACGATCCTAAAATGAAATCCACGAAATCAGAAAAAGTTTAATCTGTTGGGGGGATAAGTAGTAAAAATAATCTATATATATAAACGTAAAAGTCCTGACTGACTGACTGACTGACTCACTCACTCATCAACGCCCAGCCCAAACCGTTGAACCTAGAAAACTGTTTTTTTCACAATAGGTAGTTTATATAATGTAAGTACCCACTAAGAAGGAATTTTTAAAAATTCCACCCTCAAGGGGGTAAAAAGGGGGTTGAAAGTTTGTATGGGGATGGAGTAAAACTTTAAGTGAGACAGAAAATGAACTAAGCGTTTTGGAAAAATCCATCCTTAAGGGGGTTAAAAAGGGGTGAAAAGTTTGTATTTTTAGCCAGAGACTTGAAATTTTGTAGAAAGATTACTTATTAGAATACAAAAAAGTACGATCAGCGTTTTGGAAAATTCTATTCCTAAAGAGGTTAAAAAGAGGTGCAATGTTTGGATGAGAAAAACTCATTTTGATCTGGAGATTTAAAACGTTGTATAAAGATTTCTTATCAGAATAAAAAAAAGTTCTTTCAGCGTTTTGGAAAAATTCCACCCCTAAGGGGATTAAAACGGGATTCAAGATTTATAGGAGACCAAGAAAATGATATCAATTCAATTCAATTCAAATAATTTATTTCAGTCTTGGCAGACCCAAGTGTTAGAAATAATACAATAAAATCTTAATCTAATAAGCGACAAAAAATAAATGTTGACGTTATAGTAAGAGATTTGTAACTTCGGTCTTAGCCTACAAAACTTGGACTACAAAACTAATTTCAGTATTTTATAAATTCATCCCCTATAGGGGTTAAAGGAGATTCAAAGTTTGAATGGAGAGCAAGACATTTTTAAAGTTAGAGATATGTAATTTCTGTTTTAGACTGTTTGAAATTGATTCCAAAAGGAGTTGGATGTTTGTACGACATTTAGATAGTATTTTAACTATAGCTCTTGATAAAATCCTGTACCTATCATATATTTTATCAAGGGGCCTTTGTTGCCTGATTTATAGAAATAAATAACTTACGCATATGTGAATATACATATATATTGAAGTTATTCAAATGTTTTTTTTTTAAGGGAATAATTCGCTTAAATACTTGAATTCTGGGAGAAACACATGGTAGTCAGATTTAACGGTTTATGATATTTTTTTAATAGGTTCTATGAAGGTTCTATAAAAGTAATATGCTTTCCAATTACAGAATAACGTAGTAAATTGATTGTGTATGATAAAGACTTTATTTAGCATTATATTAAGGCTTTAAGTGTGTTAAGTGTGGGCCGTGCAAAATTGCGTGCTCGGAGAAATACCCACGTATTTTGACACTTGCAAACCAATGATACATATGCGATGAGGCTTTCTTGATCACCCCCCGTGGTGACTACAACATTATACGTCTCCTAGCCAGGCAGAGGGATTTTCCGTAGCGGAGTAAGAGGATGAGTAAAATGTTTTATTTCTAGAATCGGCTCCAGACCCGATTCTACGTGCACATGGCTTAACTAGCCTAAAACGAAATTGTCTAATTTGTAGACATAATTTAGGCGGCAGATTAAAAACGACATATTTAGAATAGCATTTAGGCAGCTAAGTAAGTTGTATAGACCGCCTAAAATAAGACGTCAGATTCAAATTAGCGCTGTCATTTGATTATGACAGCTGCTCATAGAAAAGCAAAGTGTTTTAGCGACACCTAAATAAAATTAGGAAGTTTAGAGGCCGCTGTAGAATCGGGTCCACTGTGTGATTAAATATTGGTTTGTGGTTTCATTTAAGGCACAGGGTGTAAGTGCAACAATTTAAATTTAACAGTGTTGCATGCGTTTAAGACAATAATAAAGTCTTATCGTTTAAGAAAAGCTCTTTCTTTTAGAGGATATAACAATTAATGTATTTGAAGCAAACAACGCTACACGTGCTACGCCGTAGCGCGGAGCCGCATTTTTGGCCTTGTCGGGTTCAGAAATATTATAAGTCAAAATAGACTTTCTGAATGTTTGAAATAACGCATTAAATCAGGTGCCCGTACGTACTTTCCTATATCATGCAATAAATAAATAAATAAATATAAAGGGACCATCTTGCACAAAATAAATTAGCTCCATAGTAAGCTCAATAAGACTTCTGTGATGGGTAGGTACTAGACGACGATATATTTAACGAATATTAGCTAAGCTTAAGCGGTAATTTTTACGCAGAAGCGTTTGCTAACGAGACAAAGGCAACGTTGAGCCGTACACAGAATCCAAAGGTCGCGGATTCAAATCCCGCTTGTGGCGAATAATTATTCAATCTGCCACTTTTACTTGTTTTTTTTTTTATCTAAAATGCTTCTCTTTACTCATGGTCCTTCGAACCGGATTGAAATCGAATTACCAGATTTTATTCATAAATAATACTTCCACGCCAAAAAGTATCTCTTTAATCATGGTCCTGGGAACCGGATCGACATCAGTGAATATACACAATTATACAATGGTAACAGGTGAGAATAAAGGTACTTATCACAGAACGTAAATCATAAATCTCACCATCAGCATTTCCATCAGCGTCAGTCGAAGGTCCAGAGAAACTGAGCCCTCTCGTCGTCTGGTTCATCAGAGCCAGATCCGCGGCCGTCGACACCGTGAACCCCAGACCGTGCCGGGACACAGACGCGTTCCACTGCCACATACACATATCAGTCACATTCGACGAATTCTCAAAGTTACAGAACACTCCGGCCACCTGCGGCATGTAGCTGTTTTTGAGGGTAGGCGTATAATTCGGTCCAGATGGCCGCAAAGCTTTAATTTTCCCCGCTAGGGTATCGTTCGAATTCGAAGGTTTCTCATTCACCATCGCCCCCTCGTTGTCATTCATCATATCATCGTTCCGGTTGATCGGCAATTGTTTTAGACCAGTGTGCTTCTTTTTGGAGTTCAGTTTCGTTTGGTTTTTCAGCATGCTCGAAATCTGTTTGAGCGAACCTCGGTCTTTTGGGCTCGCAGACCTAGTTTGGTCTTTTTCCGCCGCCATGGTTTTCTTCGTTTTATTTTCTGTTTTGACTTCATGATCGCCGCACACGACCGCGAGGATGGCTAGTGTGATTATTAATTTTCCAAGCGCCATTAGTGTTGTGTTTTCAGACTAATTTGGCATTTGGGCCCCTCGCTATCCGATTCGTAAGGATACTGAGCATTTTGGGGATTACACAGCGTTGGGGTGTTATTGTCGTTGCGTGTTATATTCATAACAAATAAGTAAAAGTCTAGTCCCTGACACGGCGATGTTATCAAACCGACGAGCCCCTAGCGCCGCACGTAGGCCCTGGTTGCAATATGGCCCGTCCACGAGATTCGCTCTTGACGGTCGATAAGCAACCAATGTCCGAATACATCATCGAACGAACATAAAACTACGCCACACGCCACTCGCGGAACATTTTACTACCTAAGCCACTAAACAAGCACTTAATAATAAATTCGCAAATAGGTATCTCACAACTACAAAACTGTCCCTGGAAAAACGAACAGTCAAATGGACGATCAGACGACGTCTATAAAACTCGGCTTCGGAGCCGCTGAAAACGCACCACGCACATCTCTAGCTTGCTATAATACCAAGGGGACTTTAATAAAAATCACTTCTCGAAATATATTCCCAAAATTTTCAATTTTCGCCACTAATATTACGTTTTAACTGCACAGTATAACAAGGTACATACATCGCCATCGCTCCCGGAGCGCAGCGCCGCGACGGGAGTATGCGGAACTAAACGTCCGAGGACCGAAATAATCATTACTTTTCGCGAGATGTGATCTTAGAGCGACTGATGCTGCGCAGGTGTCAACCCGCCTTCAGACTATTCAGCCCTTTCCCGGGCTTTCGCGCAGGATGTCGCTGCGTCCGGTACCGGATATGACATTGGTCAAATTAGGATCAGTGCTCACGTCAAACCTCCCTCATTGGCTCGTTAAACCGCCGAGCCCTATCATTGGTCAATACTAAAATTACCGCGCAAACGAACCAATACCGAGCCGCACCGGATATTGCATGAAGAAAATTTCCTCAGAGATTTGTTTACGCGAACGGTGAGAGGTTGTCGTTTTCACCGATTTCCGAGCTGCGGATATTTAATCGGAATCCTGCATTATCAATTTCCTTAACAGATTCTCTCCAATGAAGAAATGCTCAAAATAAATTAAGGATTAAGAAAATTATTTAACAAGTTCTACAGGGATTTCATTCATCATGTTCTTTAAAAAAAGTGATCGATAATATTTTTCTTTTGAAAGAATAGTTAATGTGTGTCGAATCAATTATGTTTACAACGATTCCTAATTTACATGCGCTTGAATAGTGTGTGGAATGGAGAGGTAAGTGCAATCGATTACTAAATACAATAATGAATGAAAAATGAGGGCAATTTGAAGTGAACAATCAACTGTACTGCATGTATGTGTGAACGAGAGCGATCTGACAGCTCACTAAATTAGGGCGAAGCGTTCTGAATCCTTTTTAGTACTGTTTATTTGTGCAAATAAACTGTTTTCTTAAACGCCCTTACTTTTTTATCTTGATTAGGTACTGATTTATTTAAAGTACTCATCCCTTATTAATCTAGAAAAACGAGTGATATTTGGGACTGTTCTGATTGCGTTATAATGTAAACAATTACATTTGCAGTTTAATAAGTTTCGTTTCTGAACGCTGCACCACTCCTTTGGATTTATTTGGTATAAAAGACTTGTTTAGTTAAAAAAAATACCAATTAATCTTGTAAAAGTGGGTGAAGGTGAAAAAACTACATGTTCTTCATGAGATTTTGCTGCTCTATTGTAAGGTACGTGGCTTAACTGTTTTGCAATCCATTGTTCTGTGTTCTCTCAGCTTCCACGTACTTCAAGATATAAACAAAACACTGTTCCATAAATATCGTTCTATTTTCAAACTGTTAACTGAACATGTCAATAAATCGTTATATTATATATAATCTAACTATGCCGGTTAGAATATTAAGACGAAAGTTGATAGTAGGAAAGGTATTTCGGAACACATTAAATTATTGATAAATATAGTAATTTCGCATAAGCATATTTTATTACACTCGCAATTAATCAGTGAGATTATGAATCAAAAGTTTTCAATAAATTGTGATTTTTACTCATGTTATTTTGACAATTTGTCATGTTTATTTTTATTCAAATATTCATCCTTTTTTATTTATTTATAAAATTCATTCACACATAAGTTTACAGTTTAACACCAAATCACTTATGTGGTATACCAAGTTTCGCTACAATTTTAACAAGAAATTAAATTTAAATCACACACAATCACATATGGTAATGTTATAAAAAATTAAAAAGAAACTAAAATAAACATAACAACTTCAACAAGAAATAATGGCACAGTTTAAATATTAACACTAAGTACACTATCTATTCATACAATAAGAATGCTAAAACTTTTCTACAGAATACACGAATACTGTCAGCAAATATGTCTATGTTGTCGGCTTGCATTATCCTGTTTAGGGCTGTTCGCCTTTTTTTTATAAAAGTATTTGTAGACATTACAGAAAACAGGGTTCAAGTTAAAGTTGGTTAAAGCTGCAGTGTTAGGGATCTTGATGCCTTTTTTTATATTAGGAATAATAAGGAGAAATATTTATTTTCTAAAGTATATACAAGATTATAAATTATAACTAACATTAACTGAATTACATTTAAACTAAATTAAATCTAAACGGAATAATGATAAGTCAATCATATTTATTTACTATCAAGTTTCATAAACATAGATATTGAGACAAATGGTCCGCATACACTATAACAAACATATTTGTCATTTCCTATAGGTATCTTATCAGTTGATTATAAGTGGATGAACATTAACAGATTATAAACTGATGTTGATAATACAAATCTTATAGTATCATACTAAATGCTTGTCACGGATAATATAGTTATAGTGTAACGGGTATGAAAATGAAATGCAAATGAAATTGAAAAAGAAAATATTTTATTAATGGAAATAAATAAACTACAGGTTTATAACGCATAAGGTTGGGATCTCCATTTATGTAACCATATACCTGTATCAGGAGGGCCTGCTCTTGCACTATATTATTTTTAATGTATTCATACCTTTATACTACTTTAAAGTTTACTAGTTATTACATTTATTAGGGTTCCGTAGCCAAATGGCAAAAACCGGAACCCTTATGGATTCGTCATGTCTGTCTGTCTGTCCGTCCGTATGTCACAGCCACTTTTTTCCGAAACTATAAGAACCTGAATAACTTAAATCTTTCTTTCACTTTCATGGTGCTTCTCGTGACCGTCAATTTCGCTCTTCTGGCAATCTTTCTCTATCTACCCCTCTTCACCGTACTGGCTTTATGTCCAATTCTTTCAGTGTGCAGGTGGTTTGACTTTGGAACGGCCTTCCCCCCGCGATCAGAAAAGCCCCAAACAAATTTATTTTTAAGAAATCTGTGCGTAATTTCTTTGTTGGCAGATCCGAGTACACTAAAGGTTACATATTTGAAATTTCGCTTGTAAGTATGCATGTAGTATATATTTATGTATATATTTATTTGTTGTTTTGTATTTATTTTATTTATGTATACGTATTTGTGTAAATATGTTGTATACAGGTATACCGTAATGTTATTATTCTTTTTAGTTGTTATTTCCACTACCCACAATCTTTTTCACTTTGCCTTAAGGTGATTTTCCACCGGCGAGGCGAGGCGGGGCGTGAATGGGCGAGAATTGAAATTAGTATGGCAGAGGCGTATTTAAAGATTTGGCGCCCCGGGCCAGTTAGCTTTGCCGCACCATTAAGCGACAATAAAGATGTGGTGTGAAATAACAAATGAAAAAAAAAGTAAATTTATATAAAATTAACATTTTTAATAATATTATACTCCAGACAATAAACTATATTATAGTAGGTACCCGTGCGAAGCCGGGGCGGGTCGCTAGTTGTATCTAATTTACCTGAGAAGGTAAAATTGGCGGTCACTGCGTCATATGACGTTTTGCGCCTCCTCAACTCGCCCAACAACTGGTCACAAATTGAGAAAAAGATATTTACTCGAAAGTGGCCACGTCCCTCCCTGTAGTAAAACTTCTCCTTCGCGACTCTCATCATCACGTTTCTTCCCTTTGGCAACTCTTTTTTGGTTGTGCTTCTTTGCACCTCTTCGAAATCGTCCAAATATTCTCTTTTCGTTTGAATTAAATTAATTAAAGAGTCATAAAAGCTAGAAACGACCTCCAAGTCAGAGAGAACCTCTTGCAGAGTTTTTGAATCTACTTATATTAAATTACTTCAAAATAGCTCCCCAAAATTCTGACAAGATGGCCATTTCCAGGGAATTTAACAGTTTAATCAACCCTAAGTAGGGTCCTACCTAAGTCCTACCTTCATTTCTGACAAAAGCGGCTTGGTTGCCAGTCACCTAGTATGGCTTCAAGGGCCGCTATTGATTCCAGTCTTTATTAAGACTGGAACAAGCATAGTTCCTAGCTGAAAATGTCGTCTGGGGAAAAAAAATCATAGCTACTTTTTCGGGCGCCGCCAAGAAATCTTGCAGTAGTTTTGCGCGCTCCGTTGACGCTGTAAAAAATACGTACAGATACTGCAGCAACCCGAAAAACTTTGTACGAGTATCTTCTAGGCAACATTCAGCTGCCGACGAGGTTTAACGAATGTGCCGTGCAAGGCACGTATGACGCTTATTGGCCTTTTTCTTTTATCTTGGCCTTGAGACCATTATACTGGTTACATTTTTAATTTAAATGTCAATTAAAGTTAAAAATATTGTAGATAATTTTGACAATAAAAGGCGCCCAGGGAAAGCAGAGAGGGGCGGCGCAGCCTGCCGCCCCGGGCCATGGCCAGGGCCAAGGGTGGCCCTATGGTAAATACGCCCCTGTAGTATAGGACTCACTACCTATTTCCACCGTGCGCGCGCGCGCTCAGTGCAAATAGGTAGTAAGTCCCATACTAATTTCAATTGTCGCCCATCCACGCCCCGCCTCGCCTCGCCGGTGGAAAACCACCTTTAAGGTTTGACTGGTAGAAAATGCCATTTGGCATTAACTCCGCCTTTTTTACCATAAGTTTTCTTTGTGCAATAAAGTTTAAATAAATAAGAACTATACACTGTTGAAACTTGGTAAGTAGATGTATTCTGTGAACCGCATTAATATTTTCACACAAAAATAGAAAAAAAAACAATACATTTTGGCCTCCGGCCGCGTGGTCCTACTGCTTCGTCCGACTGGTATTTGGGGGTTTCCCATACTTATAACTGAAATTCAAATATTTTTTTTCATCAAACCCATGTACTATCTATATCTATGGATAGGTCTTCAAAAATTATATTGAGGTTTCTAATATCATTTTTATCTAAACTGACTAGTTTGCGCGAGAGACACTTCCAAAGTGGTAAAATGTGTGCCGTCGTCGGCGTCGCCTTAGAAGATAATGATAATACCAGAAAAAATAATGATGAACATTACCATGCAAATTTCCACCGCAAATTGGTTTGAACGAGATCTAGTAAGTAGTTTTTTTTAATACGTCATAAATCGTAAACCGCAATTTACCTTTCTATCAACGGATAATGGTACGGAACCCTTTGTGCGTGAGTCCGACTCGCACTTGGCCGGTTTTTTATTTATTTAATCTATTGCACAAACGAATAGCTTATGGTACAAATGAAACACATTAACACATTTAACATTCAGATGAATTGATATAGTTTTGTGAATCTTTCAGATGACAGATTATCATTTTCCGATTTTGTTTTTTTTATTGAAACATACAATATAATGCAAACAAAACACACTTTATTGCACGCCTCAAAAAATAGCACAGTACAACATAAAGCTTGGTAGTAAACTAAATGTGGTCTTATCCTATAATACTTACATCTTACATCTCTGTGCATCTGTATATCCCACAGACCGGTTCAATCTACACATACAGTACAATTTTAACGAACAGTACACCTACAATTAAAGACTTTTTATATGTGTTTACTTAAATTTAAGAATCCATATAATTAGTACTGAAAAAATAATTTTATGTGCTCCTATTTGGGGAATACAGGCGAGAATGTATTTATATATATCCATACTAATATTATAAATGCGAAAGTGTGTCTGTCTGTTACCTCTTCACGCTTGAACCGCTGAACCGATTGAGATGAAATTTGGTATGAAGATAGTTTGGATCCCGGGGAAGGACATAGGATAGATTTTAGATCATAGGAAAGTTTGTATGGTGCTATGATATAAACGAGTTCCACGCGGACGGAGTCGCGGGCAGAAGCTAGTATATAATATTTTACATTATCTGGTCAGCAAGAATAGGACACGATGCCACAATCCTTAGCATTGAGGGAATAACTGATGAAAATGATGTTACATTGAAAACATCACTCAGTTATTTTATAAGTTCTATAAACAAACAATCACACAAACTGTATTTGTATCTGTCGATTGTCTCAGGTCTCACATTTCACAGTAGGTATATAACAATTTATTTTTCCTTTTAATAATATCACTTCACATACAACACAATGAACTTGTGCAAAAAGTTCTCCATTAATACATTTCTGCAAAAAACATTTTAACTGTATAAAAAAGTCAACAATCAAATTGACACCTTATATAGTAAGTGTATGCTTGAAAATAACAACGTTTGCCGAGTATGGTCTTAGCTTCCTGTCCATAGTTAGTCACTCATTGTTTCCTGTTGAGTCAGGTACCTAATTAATTAATTTGGTGGAGACCACTGTATGATATCTCACTAAATCCGTGTCTAAAGGGATAAAACGTAAAGATTGAGTCGTGTTAAATTATTTTGCTTGCAATAATACTAATAATTACACGGTTCAACTCACGTATTAAATGTAACTACTACGGGCGACATGTTTCGAATTCTTCGGGAGTTCTTCTTCAGGATGAGTGTTTTCGCGGCGGTGTCGCTTGTAACATGTCGCCCGTAGTGATATTTAATATGTCAGTTGAACCGTGTAATTATTAGTATTATTTCAACGTGTCTCACGAACGTTTAAATTCGATTATTTTGCTTGCTTCCGAGATGTAACAGGTTTTTTCATACTCTCGGCGATAAATTCGCCTCGATAACAAGCACAAACAGTTCACAAAACTGTTACCCGACTACGGAAAAGTTACTGAAATAAATGATTTGTTATATCACCCAGAGCACAATTTTGGATTGATTGACACCTCTTTTATCAAAATCGGTTCAGTGTCTTAAACGCTATGGTGCAGCAAACGTAAATACAAACGTAGACTGATAAAAACATACCCCTTTCGGCTCAGCCGTTGTCAGGCAAAAAAGTAACTTCATTCATCTCGTTTTTCCTTTAAGAGCCCGCAGTAAGCTCTGCCGCATTTCACCTTCCCATAAAAACGTAGTTACGCTCTCATTTTAAAACTACGTGTTGGATTGTGACAAAAAACTTTGCATATACAATGACATGAGGTATATATATGTCTGTAATTAGTTTATATGGTTCCAGTTTATAAAACAAACGAAATACAGCCAAACAAGTTTTGTATGAAAAACTTAAATTCGCTGTATTTTTTTTACTATGGTACCTGAAGCTACATAAACTAATTACAGACATAGATATACTTCATGTCATTGTACATGCAAAGTGTCGTTACAATCCAAGACGTAGTTTTAAAATGAGAGCGTAACTACGTTTGTGTGGAGAATCGAGCTTACTGCGGACTCTTAAGTTTTCTCCCTAAGACGCGTTGCAACACATCCGAAACATAGATGTAAAATAGTACATTACGTACCTAGGGCGGTGAATTCGTGAATGGCCCAGATCGCAGTTGTTTGTGGCCCGAACAAACAATGTTGGTGAGGGCCATAAATATGCGATCTGGGGCTTTACGAATTACCGCCCGTGGTGAGTACACAATTTTACGTCTTCACCTGGCCACAATGCGAGTTTTAACGTACGCGCAGCGTGCGGTATAACTCGCATTATGGCCAGGTGTGACGTAAAATATATAAATACACGATTCGGTTTTGTTTAGTTTTTATTTCTTTAATTAATATTAAAATTAAATTAAATAGTCATTTAATATTGTGTACAAAAACAACTTTAAACATTGATAACTTGTAAGTTAGCTAAATATGTATGGAATGTATGAAAATGAAAACCACCAAAAAATAAGAAGTACAAAGGCAAGCTTATCCTTTTAAGCCCTTTAAGGGATATATATTAGCTAACCTTTGAGAACATAATCTGAACTATTTTATAATAAGTTATTATAGTTCGATTTTTCTTATGGCATTTCTTTGTTTTACAGATGACAATCATAAAATATGTTGACAAAATCGAGTTGAGTTGATGGCTCATTTACACAATGACGAATAGATGCGTGTTTTGATGGGTTAGGTATAGTTTAGGTACTACCACAAACCACAACCTAGTTTCTCATTCAGTTGATTGGTGGCCCAGAACAATTGACTTTAGTTATTACTTAGGCTCACTTAGCATTCGATATTAGATTATGATCTTAATATGTGAGGCTGGTGTATGTGTGTAATGTGAAGGTACTTATTTGATCAGCAAGATCAACATGGTTCATCTTATAGGTACCTAGGTGAGTTTCTCATTTTCACTTTAACTACAACAATGTTTTGTCTATACATAAATATGAGATATGTTTTATTCTACTTTACATACCTACCTAATTTGATAAATATAATAACGTTAACATCCCAGTGCTTGACACGTTCAATCTTAACCAAGGTAGCGAGTGCCTTTACGCTATTTAGCGGGAAAACCACGGGATCGGCTGCTTCGGGATCGATTCTTGGCAGTTAGTGTGTTACTACATAGCAATGGAGGTAATCAGAGGGGTTTCAACTAATGCAATACAGCTGTCAAAAATTGGGGCGTTTACCTTATATGGTATTTACGACATAAATAATGGTAAAACATAGGGAAATTCCACCGTTCTGACGCAAAACCTGAAAATTCTATAAGAATATTCATTTTAGTTCCACTCATCCTCCTACTGGCGTTTTTCCCGCTTGCACCCCAGTCCGCCCGCAGTCTGCTGGCACCTAATCCCAAGAGTTGACGTAGGCACTAGTTTTACGAAAGTGACTGCCGGTGCCAACTGATCTTACAACCCAGAAGGGAAACTAGAACTTGTTGAGATTAGACCGGGTGGTAGATCCCCACGATGTTTTCCTTCACCAAAAAGCTATAGGTACCTTCTGTTCATATTAAATACCTATCAATTGATATTCAAATTCATTTATTTCACAACAAAGGAATTTTTTATTTTTTATTTTTTTGATATATCGTAAAGCCCGACCAGGAAAATAAAAAACCTGCTTTGGGGGCGCTAAATTAGCAATAATTATGGCAACACTAAAAAATTACTGTATGATGTACCTACCAGTCACGTTGACAACATGGTCGGTGATGTTATTTAGAGGAATAGAGTCTAATCCTTGAGACTTTCTCTCCTAGAAATACTTCGTCATATTGCAAATTACTTTTCTTAAGCCACATTTAATCGTTTTCGGCATTTTAACGCAATACAACACGTAACAGCGACACCTCACTTTGACAGCAATTGACAGATGGCATTAATGACGTCTTCAAAGTTACTGTTGCCAGTCGAAGAAATTAGTTCCAATAGTTTTCCGCAATATGGCGAACTTTTTTATTTTCCTGGTCGGGCATACGTTTTTTTTTAAACCCAAACCAAAGTAATAGCCACCCTAAAGCCCATAACCATTTTGAAACTCGCGTACCTTCCCGCTCGGCTTCAATATCTCTTATATAGGGAAATACCACTATGTAATTATAAAATTTAGTATACACCTATTTGTACATAATCCCTTGTTTTTCCATACGCAAGCTCGGTATTTACAATATTGATAATTTGAGATAACATCGATATCGGATACGTAGTCCTAACAACGTTCTAATTGTGAGTACTTGTGTTATTATATTATAAGGTGATTTGAAAAGTGCCTGAATAAATTATAATTTTATTTGTTATAGGTAAGTAGTTGTGTGTTTGTGTGGAATGCTAAAAAGTACATTCACCAGCATTCATGTTTGCAACAATGAAGCGCGCATACGCTTATCTTACACGACTATTCCTAGAGCTTTTATCCGCTTTATAATGGTAATAGATATTATGGTGACTGTACCTAAGCCGATGAGCTTGTATGAAGAATGTTATGAAAGTGAATATTGCATGAGAGGCTTGTCAGGATCGCAGTAAGGGAGAATCCGTGATCTCTGCCTACTTTTCTGGGAAACAGGTGTTTATTTATATACTAGCTTCCGCCCGCGACTTCGTCCGCGTGGACCCAGGATAAAAACTATACTATATTTTAATCCAGGCTATATATCTTCGTGCTAAATTTCATTCAATTCGGTTCAGCCGTTTAAGCGTGATTGAGTAACAAACATCCAAACATCTCTTTCGCATTTATAATATTAGTAGGATGACCATACTCGGTGACATCATGGTTTTAAGGATAATTGTTGTTAAAATTTGTTATCTTCACATATTTTCGTAAGAGTTCATTGTTATTATGAGGATATTACGAAAATCCATGTCATCAGTCGTAAAACCATGAAAGCGGAACATCTTACTTTCGCAGTAAATTAATACGTATGAGTCATATCACTGAGTATTCAAGTAGAGTCCAGTTAATGTACGGCCTAATAATCCGCGTCCACTTATCTTTATCTCTACTAGCTTCTGCCCGCGACTCCGTCCGCGTGGAACTGGTTTATATCGTAGCTCCACACAAACTTTCACCCCCACTTCATCCCCTTGGGGGGTGATTTCCGGGATAAAAACTATCCTATGTCCTTCCCCAGGACTCAAACTATCTCTATACCAAATTTCATCCAAATCGGTTCAGCGGTTTAAGCGTGAAGAGGTAACAGACAGACAGACACACTTTCGCATTTATAATATTAGTATGGATTTTTGCATGGGTTAAAAAGAGAGATATCCAATTTCAAACCATTGTGAAACGTATAAAAAATATTATTGTTGCGTTTGATGAACACAAAATTAACGAAATAAGTAATATTAGTAAAATATTTCATTTTCCTCCTAGATAAACTAAGAAACGCAGACAAATTAGTCCGTTAAAAATCTAATTTGGAGTGAAGTACTACCTATTACCAGTTCATTCACGAAAGTAAAAGTCCCCATAATACCACCCTCAGACCAAGAAAAAAATACAGACGGAGCGTTACGAACAGTCTAGTGAAGCCAACCGGTTTTCAACCAAGCCCCATAAGTTTAGCACACGCTAAACCAATTAAATCGCACAAAACTCGAAATAAATGATCTTGACAGCATTGCGACACGTGCTGAAGAGTATTGTGCAATTTTGGTTTGTATATGTGTGCGTGAGCGTGTGCTAAACTTGATGTAGCTTGGTTTTGCTTGTATGTGGTTTGGCTTCACTTGACTGTTCGTAACGCTCAGTCTGTATATTTTCTTGGTCTGAGAATACCAGCATAGACTAGCAACCATCTACATATAGACAGTACTTTAGTTTCAGGGATGAGCCATCTGGGGTATATTAGTCTCTGGTTTCTAGTAAGAGCATGAACTTATCTAAACTAACCATGTATTTGTTCCAGCATAAAATGAGGTAACCATGTCGGGCGGAAACTCATCCAAGGGCAGGTCCCATGCGCGGCACTCAGGGTGGGAGGAGGCGGGGGGCGAGTTCTACCAGGAGCTGTACCCCGGCGCGGAGCAGGAGCTGTTCGACAACCTGCAGCGCGCCGACGCCAACAAGCTGGCAACGTTGCTGCCCTCCAAGCAGGCTCGGAGTGAGTTGCTCCCGTCTATAAGTCTCAAGCTTTATTTGGCTGTCATACACACTAGTACATTCTATAAGCGCTGCGCGATGCCCTCATGCTACCACGCTACTTAGTTGCGCAGGCCGACATTCTGTGCGCGATTTACAATGAGGCGTTTTAAGCGACCTCTTGTCTTGAGAGTGTTCATTTAAAGTTATTTGCCCTAGCACTAAAGGGCTTGATGGCATAGTGTTGTTACATATGTATATAGCATTGTTTGCGCTATTCTATACTATTAAACGAACAATATATATCACGTTCAATCACGTTCTCGGAAACAGCTCTTTTTACGCTTTCGGGCGAGAAATCGATCTATCTAGATCTCATGTCTGGGAAAATTCGTTTTTTCATCCGAGCAGAGCTCGGTCGCCCAGGGACTTAATCATGGATCTTAAACAGGAGGTCGGTCGCAAGCCGGCATTTTACCTACTTCTCTATATTATTTGTTGTATTCATTCTCCAAACACGACTGATCTTCCAAAATGTCTGCTTCCAGCCACGACGGTGAAACGCGTGCGGTCCCAGAATGAGGGACGACAGTCGACCTACGCGCGGACCTACGCGCGGACCGCGCAGAGCCGCGACATCCATCTGTCCATGCTGCCGGACCTCTCGGGTATGTACCTTCAACTTCATAATTGTAATAGGCTTGAGTCGGTCAGGAACTAAGAATTATAAGGAATGAAATCCCGTCACGGTATTGCTGTTTAAATTGGCCTTCAGGCCTTTAGTTCAGCTGTAGCCAATCAGTAATCGTATGAGCAAAACTGAGCGAAAATAATCAAAATCAAACTGCCTAAATATACCGAAGACTTTACCAATAGCGAATCTCCCATAAAACTGGATTCCTATCGTCAAGTTATATGTAACAAAATGTATTTAAAAAATATAAATACCTAGTGACGCAAAGGCGGGATAATCATCGTCATAGCAGGCAAGATCGATTCGAACCATGTCGACCGACATGCGACCTTAACGTATGTAACCCATTTCATTATATTTAAAAATATATCGACACTAGCTTCTGCCCGCGACTCCGTCCGCGTGGAACTCGTTTATATCGTAGCTCCATACAAACTTTCACCCCCCACTTCATCCCCTTGGGGGATGATTGCCGGGATAAAAACTATCCTATGCCCTTCCCCAGGACTCAAACTATCTCTATGCCAAATTTCATCCAAATCGGTTCAGCGGTAGCGTGAAGTATGGATGTTTCTCCATTGCAATACAGCTATATAATTTTACTATTTTTGAACGATTGTAAAAAATGAACGCACCTGAAAACTCGCAGAATCCAGACGCCTCATAATGCGCGAATCGTGATCAATTACAATTATGCTCATTAACATCGCCAAATCCAATAACCGGCCTCAGGTGGTTGAACCAATTTCTCAGTTTTACGCGATTCTCTTACAGGTAACCTGTGTATTGAAGTCATATTCAGCATTAACAATTGGCCTCTTTAAATTGTTATCGTTATACAATGAATACGGGTAATTTCAATTCTTATTACGGCATTAATAGGTATTTGTGAGTAATTTTATAAATTGTGAAAGTGAGTTTTAGCATCGTGTCTTACGGCCGTATTCATAAGCGTTCTACAAGCCCACTTTAACTAAAATGGCGTTAAAATTCGTTTGTCCTTATCTGTCACTTTCATATTTGTGTTCGTTAGAAAGGGACAAAGCACATTTTATTTAGCAGAGGCATTTTAAGTTTTATGAATAAGGCGGTTAGTTACACGCGGATTTTTGCAGCGATACAACAGTATCGATGCATAAGTATAGGTACCTACGCATTCACGCCACTTTAAAAAAAAACATATATTTTCAAGATTTCTAGATTGTTCTGTAACTTATAAATTACTATACGAACGAATCAGTCTACCTTGGCACATACATATGATATGTGTGATTTCAAGTCTGCTAGTCATGACATGCATTCTATTTTTAACCGACTTCAAAAAAAAGGAGGAGGTTCTCAATTCGGTTGTATTTTTTTATTTTTTATTTGTACATTCTACAATAAGTACACTAATACATGTTAGTTATTACATTTCAACTTAACAGTTAAGCGCCTTATCACTTACAGAAGATCGCCACATGCTTAGAAGAAGTATACGATGCATAAAGAAGTATACATATACTTGACTAAATTCAACTTAGTTTATTAACATTTCACACACATTTAACAAGAATATTATTAGTGTATAAATAAAATCCTTTAAGTAGTAGTACTATGTAACCTGCAGTTCTGGAGCGCACCACACGTGGATCCACATAATACCAGCGTCGTTTCGCCTTCTGTGGAGCGACATTATGCTGAGTGGACTCCGTTTTCGCATCTAATCTTAGTTTTAACATAGCATCTAAGTGTAAATCTAAAATGTACTTACTGTTATTTGCGAAATAAAGTTTTTCTATTCTATTCTATTTCGTGTTGTGATGCGTCTCTAACCTCGCAGCAGCGATTTTGATTGGTTAGGTAAGTGAAGAAAGCTTGTAAGTCCAGTTCTCCAATATCTACACAGACAACCTTTTAAAAATATCTATACAGAGACTTTATTGTTACTGACGTAAGACACATATGTAGATAGTGAGCGGGATAACACTGTACATTTAAAAATGAATATTTATCGCACTCATTGGCTCGAGCTACAAACTCACTCATTAAGAGGCTGGCAAGACCTAATTTTGTTGAAATTGATGTTATTTAAGCAGTTTTTTAAGAAAAACTATTTGTGTCAGTGCATCTGGAAAGGTACCTTGTTTCAGGTATTGAGTTATGCATAGTTCCAAAAAGTAGATTAAATTTGCTATCAATACAAAAAAGAATAATGACTGTAGGTGGAACCACTATTTTTATATAAATTTTTGAATTTTCGACTTCCGAAATGCACAAGTTGAGAAAATTGCATTTAAAGTTTATGGTGGCAAAAACACACACTTCTACTTCGAAGTTACATAGTGAAGGGTATAATCATAATCTTTGAATGTTAAAGAATTATAATAAAGGTGAATTGTCTAAAAATACATGTTAATTATTCTGATTTCTTAGGTTGAACACGCCAGGGTGGAAGAAACACGAAAGTGTTAATTATACCCAATTCATAAAATAACGAGATTAAAACTGTTAGTTTCTCATCATAGTTACATATTCTATGGCATTTTGGGACAATTGAATGAAAGAAAACTCCATAATCATAAAGAAATTTAATCATTACCGCATTTTTTACAGTTACAAAAAAGATCACTTATAATATTAAAAACCAACAAAATAAATTGTATATTCATGCTATATCACAAGATCAAATGGTATTTAGCGTGGTGTACATACCACAATGGTATAATATAAATGGTGTTAAAGCAGTTTTTTTTAACAATAAAGTTTAGTGACTCGGTCGAAACTTTTGTATGGAAACGTAACTAGGGTACCTTGTCACGACATTTACTAAACTTTAGTAACTTAAAATAGTGATATTATTTTAGTACCTATAATGCAAGAAATATCTCTAACAAAATGTTATTTAGGATAATTATAGCGGAAATCAATGTATTCTTATTAATTAACGGACTTCAAAAAAAAAGGAGGAGGTTCTCAATTCGGTTGTTTTTTTTTTTTTTTTCAATGTTTGTTACCTCAGAACTCCGTCATTGATGAGCCGATTCATAATTATTTTTTTTGAAAATTCAATTGGATGATGAGATCCATGAGGAATTGAGGGAACTCCTCAATTATATTAGGCACGCGTGTAGTGATTTTGGTATTTTCTATTATAACTCGTGTATTTACATCCGGAAATCATAAATTGGTGGAGTGGAATTGATGATGAAGACCACAGATGACTTATGGAATTCCTGAATTATGTATTTAAAAGTACAAAAGTATATCACAGATTCTGATAAGATTCCGTTGAAATAGCAACTAATGAAGTGCCAAGGGTGATCCTTGTGGAATTGACGGAAGTCCTCAAATATTATCGGGTCACATACAGCGATTGGGTTTTTTTCTATAATAATCAACGCATTTGCTCTCGGAAATCAGTTCATGAGGTAAATTGGAAAAGAAATGTTCTCGTGGCTTGGCGGAGTACTAAATTGAAGTCGGTTAAAACTTTGTTTTTAAAGTAAATTATAAAAACTTCTGTTTTAGTCGTGTAAGACATCAAGTTTAGCATTTTACTAAACTGGGTACCTTGTCACGCTAAGTCATTATCTTACATAAATGGAGTAACTAGAAAAAATAAGTCAATTGTGTACATCATCATCATCATCATATCAGCCGAAAGACGTCCACTGCTGGACATAGGCCTCCCCCAAAGAGTGCCAAAGTGACCGGTCACTGCGCCACCCGCATCCAGCGGACTCCAGCAACCTTGTACAATTGTGTACATAACTGCACCTAATTTATGATTTATCAGTCTTTCTCAATTTTTCATAGACTAAATTCGAGATCAATAAATTAATTAAAAGACCGTGGACGGGCTCGATACATAATTGGACGAAATCGGCTCGATAGTAAATAATTGCAAAGATTGGTCTTAAAATCATCATTAAACGGTTCTATGTCTTTATTTTTTGACGTATGGGTCTGCAATTAAAAACATGAAGTCAACATATTCATACCTAAACCGCTAACGAGTCATATTTCACAAATAATCCACACTTATTTTTATTTCAATATTTATTTACTATTATCTTCAAAAACTTACAAACAATATTTTTTTGGGGCTTACATATTAATTAATCTCGCGGCAGAAAAAGCCAATACAGCTGAGCCCACATGAAAATAATTATTATTTTGGTATTTTTAATCAACGCTCGCAACCCCTTCCCATCCACCCGATCGATTTAAAAAATTTTTTGGGTGCACAGGGAGTACAAAGCAACTGTTTGAAAAAAAAAGTCGCTAAGCCCACATTTTTTTAATTTTTTTTCTCCACCCCACTACACCCGCACCCACCGCCCGCGGCCTGCCAGCACGAAGATTATCGGAAAAGCTTGTTCAGGGACTTCCCTGAACAAGCTTTTCCGATAATCATCGTGCTGGCAGCTAACGGAGTTTCAATACAGCTGAAGCTACATGACCGATTTGGTCGCTAGCTCTTAGAACATAAAGGCCAAGTCGTTGAGGCATGCGGCTGTCAAACGGCGCTCGTGGCTTCGAATTCCGGTTCGTACCAATGAGAGTTTTTCGGAACTTATGAGTCCGCAGTAAGCTCGGCCGAATTTCACCTTCCTATACAAACGTAGTTACGCTCTCATTTTAAAACTACATGTTGGATTGTAACGAAACTTTGCATATACAATGACATGAGGTATATCTATGTCTGTAATTTGCAATTTACCGTTAGATTTTCGGTGAAGGAAAAACACCGTGTGGAAACCGGTCTAATCCCAATAAGGTCTAGCTTTCCCTCTGGGTTGGAAGATCAGATGGCAGTCGCTTTCGTAAAATTAGTGCCTATGCCCAATCTTGGGATTAGGTGTTAAAGCGGACCCTGCGCTCGTTTAGGGCACAATCGGGAATAACTCTCGGAGGATAATGATGATTTAATTAAACTGCTAGTAAGTAATAAAAATCTCAAAATGTTCTGAACTTACCTATTTTTTAAATTTCATAAAATTTGGAATCGTTACGTCTAATTTACTTCTGGATTACAGTTGCGACCTCCATCAAGTGACTTTGCGAACCCCAGCACGTCTAGCACACGACGGCCGCGACATACTCTCGATTTTTATCGCACTATACCTCTTCTTCTAAGTGTTCTTATAAGAGAGAGACGGATAGTGCGAGAAAAAACGAGAGCTCGCGCGCCGTCGCGTGCTAGCCGTGCTGGGTTTTTTAGTAAATTCGTTATAATGTATAACTATGTGTATATATAATTCCAGAGAACCTGTCCAATGAAGAGCGGACATGGGAGGAGATCATGCAGATCAAGGCCATGCCGGTCCCGATGGGCCAGAAAAGGGACCTTAAGGCTAGACTACAGGTAATCTACACAATACAATACAAACATTATTTTCTCAAACATGCAATGAAATATTGACTTTGTTTTCTTCATAATTGGCTTCGAAGTGTCACGTTTCGGGCGCAGCGAGACGAGAGACCCGTAATGGCATTTCATACAAAATTGGCAAGGCCGGCAAGATGGTTTTTTTTAATTTCCATTCCACTATTTATGGCACAGAATCCCGGCGTTCAGCCATGAAAATTAAAGTTTGATTTCTGGGAGTTTTTTTAATTTATTTCATTGCATGTTTGAGAAAAGCACTATACATACCTCGGCGTGAAAAGGGGTTGCCGGCCTGTATAGTAATATACTATTATTTCTCACCAAAATTGTGCACTAAAATCTCAGACAAAGAAAAAAAGATTGACAAAGCATTACGAATACGAACAACCTTGTGAAGCCGGTTTTTAATTTTTAACCATGCCAAGTAAAGTGATCGTCACACGCTCGCGCACACATATACAAACTACATTGCACAACGACATAGTTAACGACGGCCGAATTACACAATTTGTACAGAATAAATGCAATTACTGTCCCGTTGCAGAAGGAAAGAATGTGCTCGTCTAACATCATATACTTAACGTTTGTTATCCAACTCGCCGCTAGATGTCGCTGTTACGTCCGAGGCGATTTCTGCTTCGCGCTGTTAAGATTTTTCCTGGTTTAGTGACCCTCTCGGTGTACCGTTGTGAAATCATACTTACCTGGCATAGGGGATACCGTGATCATGAAGGCGGTTCCCCCAGGGCGAGACTCTCCCATTGCACTGCGGTTGGGTTGACCCTTGCGATTATCCCTAATGTGGATAACTCGGATGCGTAATTTTTGGTAGTGGGGACTGCGTACGCGCTGTCCCCCTTGTAATGTATTTGTCAGAGAGGTATATTAACTTGATCCCGTAACGTACAGAAATTAGGATGGTTATAAGATTATGAGTATGGTATGGAGCAAAGATAACCATTATCGTCGCCATTTTTGATGTGAGCCCAAAGAGGATTATGACGGCATAAATATACTTATTATACTCTTTGGGCCCGTTCAAGGTATGATGGTAACATACGGAAAAATAATGGTCGCGGAGTATTTGTGGTAATAATTGCGTACGAAATACAATAATTTTTGAAATGACATCTTCCTTAGCGGCGCTGTGCACTTTTTGTGATGGGGAAAAAATTGTTAAACTCGCCACCGGTCACGTGCCCGTGAGATTCGAGAGATTGAAAATTCGTAAGACGGACACGTGACCTGATCGAAAAACTGTTACAATGTCATTGAGTTTTCACTTCTGCCGGCACTCCCGGAGTGCAACCCGGAATTTTTGGAATTGAGGCCTGTTCTGAGTAAATGGCAATGAGTATAATTCAATTCATAGCGTAACATAGAGTTCGACGGTTGAAATTGTAGGGATCAATCTTGAAATATTCTTGCAAGTACCACAACAAAACATACAACCATGATACAACACAAGATAAACAGCTGCCGCGCTGGTTAGTTACCTAATAATACCCCGCTAGATGTCGCTGTTACGTCCGCGGCGATTTCTGCTTCGCGCTGTTAAGATTTTTCCTGATTCAATGACCCTCCTCGAACAAAATCTTGCAGTTATCGCTTCTCGGCCTTTTGGCTAAGATCAAAGTGTAGTATCTGTTCTTTTCAGCTTAATATCTGAAAGTTCCCTCACTGAGGGACCAGTATATTAATCTGATTTTTGTAAACCGACGGGATGTTCGGGGCTCGCTCCACTCCCGTCACGGGTCGGCCCGGCATTGCATTGCCGCCGGGATGGGCCCACAAAATTACTTGAAAATTACGACATTGTGCATCCATACTAATATGCGAGTGTCTCTGTCTGTTACCTCTTCACGCTTAGGCCGCTGAACCGATTGAGATGAAATTTGGTATGGAGATAGTTTGAATCCCAGGGAAGGACATAGGGTAGTCTTTATCCCGGAAATCATCCCCTGAGGGGGTGAAATGAGAGATGAAAGTTTGTATCGAGCTACGATATAAACGAGTTCCACACGGACGGAGTCGCGGGCAAAAGCTAGTCTATAATAACTGTACAGACTGCATTAAGATACCTGGGGCCCATTGCATAATAAATTACTACTCATAATACAAGCGGAAGTCTCTTTCTAATAAAAGAAGTTGAAAAGAGGTTTCCGCTTGTAATAGAAGTTACAAGTTGTTATGCATTGGGCCCCTGATTTCTCATCAATGTTATTTGTGAGGTGTGCGCATAGTGTGTATAATTGCCACCACACCGTATAAAGTAAAGGTATTGGTATTTAAACACCAACGCAGATACAACATTTGAGAATGACTGTATAATGGAATGATGAATGGATGCCAAGCGCAACCCTGTTCATGACGCTTTTTTAAAATAATATATATTTTTTCGTGATGTTATAAATAAAATTACATTTCAGAACGCCACAAAGCTCCGCCTCGTGGGTCTAGAGCAGCTCCAATGGCGGCAAAGAAAAGTATGGCACCGCTTCCGTGTCCGGGTCACAGAGGTGATGGGCAAGCTAGAGCTCTGGCAGTCGCCCATGCGCGAGATCGAGGGCAGCTTCGGCACCGGTGTAGTGTCCTACTTCCTCTTCCTACGCTGGCTCCTCTTCCTAAACCTAGTAATATCACTAGTAGTAGTAACCTTCCTAATATTACCAAAGTCATTACTAGTCGAAGTACCGCAAGAATGCGACGACAACCAACCTAACTCGACCGCTTGCTGCTCAGAAACGTATTTACAGAAAAACTTAACCGAAAGCAACGTTTTTCTGGACTTAATACAGGGCACAGGATGGATGGAAAGGACTTTCCTTTTCTATGGCGTGTATAGTAACCAAATATACACGTACCTTATCGAGGATTTGCTGCATTCGCGATTGTATTACAATATGCCGCTGGCGTACATACTAGTCCCTATCTCGTGGGCGTTATTATCACTCGTAGCTATAGTCAAAACTGGGGCGAAAGGCTTTAAAGAGCGTCTAATTGAGAGCGAGGGGCAGTTCTACATGTATTGTAATATAGTTTTCGGCGGATGGGACTTCTGCATACACAACGACAAGTCCGCTAAAATCAAACACAAGGCTATCTACAACGAAGTCAAAGGATGCCTCGAACAGGAGAGGTTTAAAGAGGAAAAGAAGGGTCGAAGCAGAGAGACCCAAATACTAATGCATTTAAAGAGGCTATTCATCAATCTCATAGTCTTTGCCATGCTGATAGCAGCAGGCATACTGATCTACCTAGCATTTAATTATTCCATTGACAAACTTGGAGAATTAAACCAAAACACTTTTGAAGATCGTGTAGAATCGGCCAACGCAACGCAAGCCCAAATGATAACCTTAAGGCTTTTCAGAGAAGGTTCATATTCGTTCGGGCAGCTGCAATACACGCTCCTAGAATTCCTGCCATACATTTGCATCGTTGTCTTGAACATTCTCGTGCCAGAACTTTTCAGTTATTTGGTCAAATTCGAAGACTATACTCCCGCGAGGGTTATCATAATCACTTTGCTCAGGACAGTACTGCTCCGGCTCTCTTCTTTAGGCGTTTTGTTGAGCCAGATATACCACCGAATCACCGGAATACACGGGCAAGTCTGCGCCTATTCTAACGAAGATGCCCTCGCATTGGAGTGCTGGGAAACTTACGTGGGTCAGCAGCTATACAAGCTGATACTTACCGACTTCGCGTTGCAATTCTTTACTACTTTCTTCGTCAATCTGCCCAGGGCTTTCATAGCACGGCACACAGTCAGCCGTTGCTGCAAAATCATAGGCGAACAGGACTTCTACCTCCCCAAACATGTGCTAGACATAGTGTACACCCAAACTATAATATGGATGGGCACGTTCTTCTGTCCCTTTCTGCCTATAATGGGCACTGTATTCTACTTTATAATATTTTACGTGAAAAAGTTCACGTGCTTGGTAAACTGCACGCCTTCCCCAGTGGTGTATAAGGCTTCCAAATCCAAAAGTCTATTCATGTCTGTGTTATTGCTAGGGTTTGTGGTGTCTATAGTTCCGGTCGCGTATACCATCGCAGAGATACTCCCGTCAGTCAACTGCGGGCCCTACCGAGGCTTGGCCACGGTCTGGTCTTTCGCTGTGACCACTTTCTCTAATTTCCCGCCCGCCGTGAGAGAATTCGTGTTCTTCATCGGGACATCAACTTTCGCGATTCCCGCGTTCGCTGTCATGCTCTTCGCTCTCTACTACTACTGGGCGGTGGCAGCAGCCAACAGACACATGGTGAACGTGTTGAAAAACCAGCTAGTGCTCGAAGGGCACGATAAGCAGTTCCTGCTGAACCGACTGAGCGCGTTCATACGGCAGCATCAGAAACGGTGTGAGAGGAGGAACCGAGCTAGTTTCGCGGACGACGACTCGATCAGGCAGAGTTCGAGGTAGTGTATATTCCCAAATATTGAGTTTTCTTCAAATTGATGTTAGGACATTATTTGTAGGGGACGGCTCTACAAGCCAGTCGCGATGAGACCATACAACACATACAACTTTTTTAGTAAGGGTGGGTTGCACCAAACCTGTAATCGTACGCGGGGTTCGTTAATATTTGAATGTATGGATAATTTGACAAGTTTCTATGGAATGACAGCTGCCGACGCCATATTTAACGTTGATCGGCCTGCAATCGCAAGGTGTGACCCGCCCTAAAGGAGTTAGCTTGTGTAAAAAAAAAGAACAGGTCGGTGGAGATATTTACTATTAGTTAAAGCAATGACGCGTAATTTCAATGTGCGAGAGGCAACCGGACGGTTGGGCAAAGGGCGGTTCCACAACACTTCGGGAGCTCAAATACCGCGAGCCATCCGGTTGCCTCTAGGACACTGCAACTACGCGTCATTGCTCTCAATATATACAGTGAGGCCATTTTAGCATTTGTATTGAGATTTGCAGTAATCTACCCTTTGTAATATATTTTGCGTCACACCTGGCCATAATGTGAGTGTGTGGCCAAGTGAACACGTAAAATTGTGTATTCACCACGGGCAGTAAGAAAGAAAGCCCTCTATCGCATATTTACAACCATATCACAAATACCTGCGAATTCGGGCTTATTTTCTATTACAGCCCTCGGTAAGTAATGTACTATTTTTTAGCATGGTAAAGCCTTGTTAAGTGTGGCAAGCACATCTCAATAACCATACACAAGCACCCGTAAAATTGAATTAAAAAAACTAAACTCGTGTTTAATTCGTAAGCTCAATAATATTTACGGAACAGAAACCAATAAAGTTAGGCGTTTCAGTAAATAATTGTTAATATCGGATAGTTTGTTATCGAAAAGGTCTAACATCGATTTGACTAAAGCCCCAAATTTTAGATTTATTTAAATATAATTACTAAAACGTGTTGTAAATTGTCGTTTATTGAAATCTTAGCTCACGTTATCTTCCATTTTCTCTCAGCGAAGAATGTTCTTTTTAATGTTTTATTGTATTTATAGTGAATATGTAAATTTTGTACGATAACTACGGTAATAAAAATAAAAAAGGCTGCTAGTGACGTAAGACTAACTCTGTATGACAGTGTCTGGGAAAACGAAACTAATCGCCCGATGATGTGAAAAAATACTTGATAACTTCAATAAAATTGCAATATTTTCCTTGGTGACATTACAACTTATAAGAGATATAAAATCTCTTTGCACCATGAAGCGGTAGGCTATTGTAACAATGTGTGACAGATTCGATGAATAATGTTTTACCATTCATTTTATTGAATAGGTTCGTATTTGTCCTACTGTTTCATTAAGCAAAATAAATTCGAACTTAATCCGTCAAAATACGGTGACGAAACAATTTCGGTCCATCTTCGTTCGGGTCATCTTATTGGATCAGTTTTTTTCTGCTAGGCGTAAAAATAAAGTTAAACTGCAATTTAAAACTAGAAACAGAGCTACTGTTACCGCGAAACCAAAAACGAAGTTCGTTCGTGTATCTCCCTCTCTGTCGCACGACATACATCAAACATCAACACATTCATTCATCATGGTCATTCGGACAACAGAGGGAGATACGAACGAACGTTGGTTTTGTTTCGCGGTAGCAGCTCCGTTTCCTAGACACTGTTACAGAATGAGGTTGGCCGGGCGAAGGTTTTTGCAGATGGCGCCAGGATATGATGAACCTGTCAGTCCTACCAAAACTGTCAAATTATTGTTTTTTTTTTCCAGAAATTTCTTGTTTAGAATCAAGCCGTTTAAGCCAAATCCCATAGTAGAAAAAGGCTAATGAGAGGACAGATATATGATGGCGCCATCTAGTCAAACGTTTGACAGTTGCCAACCCCATTGAATTCCTGTATGTCCATAGTGAATGATCTCGTATGTATGTATTACCTGAACATGATGTTTTGTAAAGATAATTATAAAAAATAAAAGCTTGTAATGATAAATTTTGTTATATTTACATCTTATCGAAACAATGTATTTATTAGATTTTTTAATACTTAAGGCATAATGCTTCAGTGTTACTTTTTCCATTATTTAATATTGGTATTAATATACAATTTGTTAATATTAGTATTTTGATAATTCTATTACTTCGTTCCTTGACTAAGATAAATTGTATTAAATAAAATAACGCACAAATTACTAACTTCCAAAAACACGTGCTTCTCTATGATTTTGTGCCAAATTTTGTTAGATTTTTTTACATATAATTAATCAATTAATTTATTAGTCTAATTATACATCTGAGTTTAAAACAAATAAAATACTCAGTATTAGAGCATAGAATTTTAGTGAACATAACTGTTACTTAACATGACATAATAACAAATAGATTATTATATAAATTATACACTTTTATTCGCAAAAGTTACTAATACTAATGTATACTGTAACACTGGTGTAACTGCTGCCATCAGCCAGCTAGCGAAACCGTTGACATCTGTCCGTATAGTTTACTAGATTCTGATATCACATATGTTTTCCCACCAAAGAAATCCCACTATAAAAGATATTATACTAGCTTCCGCCCGCCTTCGTCTGCGTGGACTCGGGATAAAAACTATCCTATATTTTAATCCAGGCTAGGTATAAACTATCTTCGTGCAAAATTTCATTCAAATCGGTTCAGCCGTTTAAGCGTGATTGAGTAACAAACATCCAAACATCTAAACTTTCGCATTTATAATATTAGTAGGATTTCACAAAAGAACAGTAATGTGTTTTAGAAACTTTTATGAATAAAAGCATTAGTATACGGGTCGCTTCGGAATATATGAAAGCCGAAATATGTGAACACAAGACTAATCAGTATGCAATGAATAAATTGTATCTTCGGTTTAATTTAAATAGAAGCAACAACTAATTGAATTAAAAAAAGAAAATAATATTCTTTCTAGATACTATACTAAGACATAAGAAAATAAACATGTTTATTCAAAACTGTTAAAAAAGATACATAGAACAGTTGATTATTGCTCAAATCTTTTTTGTGTTTACATATGTCTGGTGTAGGTACCTACTAAACCTTTGCCATAACGTGCCAGATACAGTAGCGTAAATATAATACATAGTATATCACTTAAGACACCTTACAGTCTAATATAAAAGTGTCGTTGAAAGCCGTTCCTTATGTTTAATTTATCTTTAGTCTTCCAAATTGACGGATGAAAATCTTCCATATTGTCGACTCAATAAACGTGAGGATACCAACAAGGATAGCTATAGCTACCGATTATCCGCTGTAGCTACCTATTTAAGGTAAAAGTCTTTGTCCTTAACTTTCCACTTTATGTCAAAGTGACATGGCCTAAATTCGAGTGAAGAAAAATCCTCATAGTTCGAATTATTGCTTTTACATAAAGTGGCCATGTCATTCATACACAAGTGAAACATCTAGGACTAGATCGTTTGCCTTAGGTTATAGAGCACCGCATTAAACTAAGTTAGCTTCCGGAAACGTCCGCTAGATGCCGCCAGTAGTCACGAAATGTTAATGTTTTCAACCATTTTACTGACCCACTGTAATTTTGTACTAGATTTATATGATTGACTGTAACGTTTATATAAACGATTCCATGATATGAAATAGACTTCAGCTAGCATTTCTAAACGTACATAGTTTAAGAAACCTATGTGTATTTATATGTACATATAAAAGTATCACTGTATTTGTTCTTATACATCATTAAAAATGTTTAGTACCGAAATGATGACTTTAATTTTGTCAGAATATAGTCCTTGAAACAGTGATTTGTGTAAGACTGTCGCTTAATATTCTTCTGAATATCGACATTATAGCCCGTCCTCTTAAACCCATTCGCCGCCTCAGAAAAAAAAATGAGGTGGCATCCTCACGCCACGCAAGTCTTGGAGACCGCATGACGTCGGTGGCAGTCAGCCGTTGGAAACTCATAGCATGAAAAAATGTAGGGGATAGTTCACGCATCTTAGCCAACCTAACAAAACACAGAACTTTTGCTTTTGGTGGTTGGCCCCCTTGCTTTCCACCCCGCAGTTTACGAACCGACTTGACTCGCTCCGTGATATTTGGACAAGAACTCTGCCAGAATCATATGTTCGTTTTCATGAGTAGTGTGCATGTTGATGATCGACGCATGCAGAGGCTCCATTCAAGATATGTGACTTATTTAATACTAGCTTCTGCCCGCGACTCCGTCCGCGTGGAACTCGTTTATATCGTAGCTCCATACAAACTTTCACCCCCCCCCCCCCCCCCACTTCATCTTCTTGAGGGATGATTTCCGGGATAAAAACTATCCTTTGCCCTTCTATAGGACTCAAACTATCTCTATACCAAATTTCATCCAAATCGGATCAGCGGTTTAAGCGTGAAGTGGTAACAGACAGACAGACACACTTTCGCATTTATAATATTAGTATGGATGTAAGGATGACCTACATGAGTAGTGAAGTTTGCTCTCTGTAATGTACTACCTGCCCGCGCGGGTCCCACGTATTTCACAAAATGTAAGGGAAGCCGCTCAAATCTTTATAGGAATGCAATATTCGTTTTTTTTCGGTTGGATTACTTAGGAAAAGGTTAAGCAGGTAAAATAAGTAAAAACCGAATTACACTTTCTTATTTATTTAAACTACATGATTGCGTATTTGTGAAAAAAAGGACGTCACTTTATGGTCTACCATAACCACGGAATAAAGTGTCTTTAGGAAAACTCTAAGATTATAATAGTTATTTTATTGTGTATGACATAATACTCAGATACATATTACCAGAGCCCGGAATTCTTCAGAGCTGTCATAGGGACTTCTAGTTTATAGACTTCCGATTATACATATGTATATCAATAAATACGGAATACAATATGTAAAATATGATTACGAGTAGAAGTAACAACACGCAGTCCTATCGCGAATGAGCGATCTCTTCGAGATACCCTTTGGATACCAACTTTTAGGAAATTATAAATACAAATTAAAATAATAATATTTTATTCTTTCTTATAAATAATAAGGATGGTCTTTGTCCTGATTAAAAGGCATAGGTAAGCAATCCATAAATTATAAAAAGGAATAAGCAATAGAATGTTATTATTTTAATTTCTATTTATAATACTACAATACTTCCGATTATACAATAATACATATGTATAAACGGAAGTCGATAAACGAGAAGTCCCTATGATAGCTTAAAAATGCTACGAGAATTCCGGGCTCTGCATATTACTCATAAAAATATAATCTTTTTCATTTTGGTTTATCGATAACAAGTATCGACCTTAGCTTAGCTTAGCATTTGAGTAGCGAACCTCCGGGAGCCGTGCATTCACGTTCTGAGTAGTGAAATAATACACAGGATTATGAACTTTATTGTTAGAGAAATAGAATTGATATTTCCTTGACTACAGGCGCAAATTGTGTAAGAAATTGAAAATTAAATATTTTTTATACGTTAACACAATACGGCATTTTCCCAAAATAAACAAATATTCACTCATGTCATACGCTGCGTGGAACTGACAATAATCTGTGCAAGAAGTATGCTTATTATTGCTCATGTTCGGCGACACGGGAACGCCCACTCACCACTTTCAATGGATTCTTTATTCCGTGACCATAACATGACCATAACTGCCTTTTTAGTACAACATCGATGCCAATCGGCGTGTCCTTCAACGTCATATGCGCGATAGAATAAAAACAACGTCGATGAGCGTGTCCGGCTTGGATAGCTTTAAAATATCGTAAATATTGCTCCTTTGTGTAGATTTTTTGAAAATTATTTAAACTGAAAGTTTTTAAGGTCACGCCGCCGCCGGCGATACCCATCGGCGCTCATATCTAATGCGCATAGTTAAACTTATTCCATTGATCTAGAAAAAAAAATGTGATATAGAATTAGAATAATGGTAATTAATAACGCCCACACCAAACGAGGTACTGCTCTACTAAAAGCTGATCTGAATAGCTTTTTTTAATAAAAGAAAGTTGAGAAGTTTAAACAGTTTATTTGAGGACTTCTTAATTTGGTTGTTTTTATTTTACTGTGAAGTTAGCGGCTAAGGCACTGGTCCCACCGCCGGCTAGTAAGCTAGAAAAGTTGGGCGAGTAACGGTTCATTGCGCGCTGACCAGGCACAGTGTGATCAATCGACCTTTACAGATCCGCAATGTAACGCTACTCGCCCAACTTTTCTAGCTTACTAGCCGGCGGTGGGACCAGTGCCTAAAGCGTAGCGCCAACTTTTGGCCGCTAACTTCACGCCGGTCAATTCCGCGACCCTTGTAGCACGGGCCATGTTTCCAGCGTCACTCATGATGTTTGTCCTCTTCTTGGCCACGTTGATGAGGTCTCTGCCTGACCGGGGGGAGAACTCCACGGCGTAAACTAGACCTTCCTGTAATAGACGTAAGATGTAAAATCGAGGAGTAGGCAGCGTGGTTTAAACTAGTGTGAGTATTGATCAGTAAAGTGGGTGGTGAAAGATAGTCCTCACGGGTAGATCTGATAATGATCTCTCGCTTCTACGTATGGCGCTGCCGCTGCTGCCACCACCGCCAATTGAAGTCTTGGCGGAGCTCAGAATAGTTTATTCTAACAAGCAAGCACAATACGCGCCACATAAGGCGTCTGTGAAGACTCCAGTCGCCTCCCGTACACCCCGTCGAACCCCTCTAAGCTTGCTCCACACGGACGCAACGCAACTATGCGCTGGACGGGCAAAGACATACTTCCATCGCATTCCTACGCATAACTGCGTCCCTGTCCTGCGCCTTCATGGCCACTGTGTCGAGGAACCATAACACCTCTACAACACTACCCTGGTCCTCGCGCGTCACTCCGTCCTCGCCTGCTTACTAGGAAGTTATCATCATAGAACTAGTAAGTAATAGTAGGAGTAATAGAAGTTATCATGGCAAAAAGTAACTTACTAGTCCAACAACGTCGGAGACATGGCTGACGGTGGTCCCACTCACAGCCCCCAGATACAGCACCCTGGAGCCCGGAAGCATGTGTATAGCGTTCAACCCGCCCATGATAGCTGCTGCCAGCTTCGAATGGAACGGATTCCATACTCTGTATTCCACCTTCTCTCCATCATTCTAAAAAGAGTTTATTAAGTTTAATGCTAGCAAAGAGCCGGACAAATGTTTTTTTTTATTGTTGTCTGTACATCAGAAGTGGGTAAGTGGACATAGTCTTCATGAATAGGTCGAGGTTAGAGGGACCACTGATCATCATTTAGTTCCTACCATGCTAATGGAAAATAAATTACCATGTAGCAATTTTCCCTGTGTGGTGTCGGGGTTAGAATAGCACCACCCCCTTTCTTCCTGTGGGTTTCGTAAGAGTCAAATAAGGGAACAGGGTTGAAGTGTGTTGCGAGCGATGGGCTAGCAACCTGTCACTGCGATATCACATTTTGTCAATCTTTTATACCCACATTAATGCTAAAAGTGGTACTGAACACGTGGCATGTGCTCTGCCTACCCCTTTTAGGGATAGAGGTTATGTAAATACCTATGTATGTATGTATGTAGCAATTTTCCTGAGAATTTTGTATGGCACTCTGTCAAACTGTCCTTATACAGAAGAAGAGTAATATTCTAAAAACAGTGAATCTAAATAGTGATATAATAGTGAAATAAGAAAAAACAAACAATATAATAAGTTTTGTCAAAAATTTCATTTTTGGTACAAGCTTTTATTGCTGACTGTACTTTTCTGTATACCGTCATCAACTACTCATTGTAACGATTCTAACGAACCCAAACTCAACGGGGATACGTTGGTTAAGTACTGAATTCCCATGGCCACCTTTCGTCTCCATCGTCAGATCAGCTCGATGGTACCATAATATTGAATTGTCATCCAAACTATACTTATACCCAAAATTTCAGCTCAATCGGTCACCGGGAAGTGGGTCAAATTTAACTTGCAAGATTTGTCCCATACATACATACAACAGGGCAAGTTAAATAAAAGCTTGTAAAAACTATTCAATAAATAAGTGCATGAAAACAATGAATAAGTGCAAACTCTGTCATAAGGAAATAAAGCTTATCTTATCTGTCAAACTACTATTATGATCTTATTTTATTTTTTCTAGCGAAGAGAAGAGTTCCATGTTCCAGTTTTACATGGATATGAATTTTAACAGGTTTCTTATTTTTATACAGAATAGTTTTAATCTTCTACACTGGGCTGACAAAAATTAATGAATATTCAATGCTGTACTAACCTCTACGGATATCCTCTTTTCTCCATAAACTTCTGAGCCGGGCACGAGATTCTTTGTAACCAGAGCATCTTCCTTGCCTCTGGCGATGAATACTCCCGCGCATCTATAATAAAAAAAGAATGAATAAAAGGAAGACATGGACAATCATTCGGCAATGGGATTTTTAGTCATCAGATACAAAAGTAGCTTCAAGCGTTCGCATTCAGAAGAACGAAAGTATTGTAGATTCATTCATCATTTCCAAGTAATTCATGATCCTCAAACATATCAAGGGTCGGCAACGCCCATGTTACTCCTTTGGAGTTGCATGCGTCTATAGGCTGCGGTGTCCGCTTACCATTAGGCGGGCCGTACTCTTGTTTGCCACCGACGTTGTACAAAAAAAACGACCTACACGACAAACAGTGGGATATTACCATTTTCATTCATCATTAACTCATGGATGGACTCATGTTTGGCTTTAAGATCACAACTTGGTAGTCCTTGCAAAGGTCCCAAGGCTCTAAAGTGCAAAGCCTCCAGGACTGTGAGCAGCATTTGAGCTTTGCTGCCCTAGGTATGAAGTTCTAAATGCAGGGCAGTGATCAAAAATATGTGACAATTGGGCTGTTCAGATGACATGCTATTGATAGGTTCATTTTCAGCCTTTTGCTAAAAAGACTTTGGCATGTGAGACAACTTACGGCTACTGTGGCGGCGATAAGGTTAAACCTTTGGGAACAGACATAAATTTATGACTCAACGTGTACCGTTCCCTATTGAATCATAGCATCTCTAGAACAAACAATAATAATGCACTGACCTGTGAGGCTCGATGATAACCTGCTTGCCTCCCTTGAAGCCGCCACCGCCACCTCTGGGTGCCCCGTGGCCTCGGCCTGTAAACACGAATATTTGTCAGAACTGCAAGTTGGCTCGCTGACCGCTGAGGTTGTGTTAGGAACTCAGAAGTGGGTAAGTGGATATAGTCTTCATGAATAGGTCGAGGTTAGAGGGACCACTGATCATCATTTAGGGTTTTATGTTTATTGTATGTTAACATTTTATCATTTTTATTAGTTACAATCAATGAGTTGTGTTTAATGATTGATGATTACTGATTAGTCAACGCGCATTACAGTGGGCACTTCTTACATTACATCACTACATCGTTTAATGGCCTGTATTCACATTGATTAGTTATTAGTGCGAGTTCATACGTTTGCTGCGCTGCGAGTGCGAGTCACTTTTGGATGGACTCTCACTAATCAATGTGAATACAGGCCATAAAGGCTGGTTTCCACTTTGATTAGTGCGAGTGCAGATGTGTAGTGCGAGTAGTGTCCAATTCAGGGTACACTATCTCCATACCTATCAACGGGCAACTGACAAGCCGGGCTGGTTTGCCCGATATATCATTTAAGGAGCACACTGCGTTCCAAACGGTTGCATGGAAATAAAGTGATTTTCGATTTGGCCGTATTACTTTTAGGTGTATGGAACTTCACGCTAGATAGCGTTCTACGGCCTTTTGTTGGTTCAGTCGCTACGTAGTCAATTCGAAATACGTGAGATGGCACTGTAATTAATAAGGTTCACAAAGTTGCCAGCCTCACCAGCTATCAGTTATACTTTTCTATATGTTAGTATTTACTAATATTGTTTGTAAGTCAGTTGTAATATGTTTAATTAATTATTATTAAATAAAACCAGGATAAAGCCATAACTTCCATTATACATTTGTATACTACTTATGCATTTAGGTCGCATATTTTTAAGCAGTCATGTAAGTCTTTGACAGACGCCAAATTTCTACAAATTTTTCCGGAAAATGTCGAACAAGAAATGGTGTGTCCCAGGATGCTTAAATAGTTCAGGCGGTTAGTGGCAAATACTTGTGTCGCACACAAAAACAACAGTATTCCATAATTTATTGCAGTTTGCATGATCTGCGCCAAGTCGAGCAAAACGGCGGCACGGCCGTACCATCCTTTCGACCCCCCAATAACTTCGTTATGGATAAAACTAGAAGCCTGAATGTTCAGTTACCAAGCACGCATTGTATAAACACTACATATTTCAAATTTCATTCAATTTGAACCAGTAGTTTAAGAATTATAACTAGTCAAAGTTTCTTAATTTTGTCACTCCCTGACTGACTCACCGATCATCAAAAGTCTAAGGCACTTTAGCAGGCATAGAAGCTTCAGAATACAATTAGTGTTTAGTGTATAAATCAAGGGAAAACTAAAAAAAATGCAATTACAGTCCAGTTTTCTAGATACACCAACTGCATAAAGGCCTCCACACATCGGTCGGGCACGGTTTAAGCGGTATATTCACACTGCAGGCGAGCGGCGTCTCTATCACAGAGTCAGTTCATAGCGCGGGCCCGCTCTTTCTTACATGGAATGTTTTTTATGGTAAGTCTTTTGGCCAGTCCCCAGTGGAGCTTGTCGCACATCTAGACCATTAGTACCACTACACAGCTTCGGGAATTCACAAAATCATTGTATCTACGTGTACTGTGCGTGTGTTTACATGTATGTGATTGAGCTGATATCGAGGTTATCCCCGCGCCTGTGACACATCTGGGCTGTTATTTGGAACACGCAAATGCGCCTCACGTCGCGCCTATCAAACTCAGGTAGACATCTAATTACCCTTAGTTACATATTTATTATTATTAGTGAACGGTAAGGTGAGCTTAAAACAAGTTACAGAATAGCAGGGCTGGAGTGGTAAGCTGCGCATAGGCTACGGTGACCGCTTACCATCAGCATCAGGCGTGCCGCGGGCTAGATTGCCACCGGCGTGGCATTAAAAAAACATGTTCTAACATCTAAGTAGTGTCTCTACGTCGGGACGTACCTAGGGGTTTATAAAACAAAATCTTGTAACTACTAATATAAGTAAGCGAGTATTTTTAAAATAAAATAAGTTGAAAAGAGGCTTATGCTTGAAGCACAAGTTACAAGCCTTTGTGAAATGGGCCCCATGGTACTTACTGGGGTCAAATCTTTTGTCAGGATCCAAGGACATTACATAAATTGCCTAAGTAATCCGGCAAAAGAGTAAGAAGCAAGTATTAACGGCCCGCACATAGATATAGCGATTTGAACTTTTCCCGTATTAACCAACGCATTTCCGTATTAACCAGCGACAGAGAGGGAGATATTCGAGCCGAGTTCGTTTTCACTTCGCGGTAGCCCCTCAGCAGAAAACGTAACACCTACTCAAAATGGTCTCGCCGGAAGACCAGCGCAGCGCTCGCTGGTTCGTGAGCCAGCATTATGCTAAGGCGGGACCATTTCGTAGCAAATAAATAGTTTTAAGTACCTAATTAAATAGTCTTATATGTGTGTATGTGATATTTATATTTGTTTGTTACGAATAAATAATTTTCATTTTCATTTGCTCTCGGGTAAGCTTTATTTACGCTTAGTGGAAAAGTTTAATATTCATATGGGTAGGTATGTGGCTTACCTGGCAGGGTACCTCCTATGGTACATAAAGAAGGGATGTAATTTATACTAGGGATGTAATCACTAAGCTTTGCTTAGGTTATAGGTTATAGGTGTACGCGGGCTGGGTTTCCGCAACTCGACGTCATATCTGCGCCTATTTTGCGTATGGGTATTGGCACTACTATTATTCGTGCCAGCCCAGTTCCACCAGGAAGCCTAGCAGACCCTTTATGTTGCCGACGGCCTCCGGTAGTGACCCCGGTGTTCGGTGTTGTCAGGATGACGTGGGCGGCTGTCTCTTCCTTACGCTTGTCCTTCCCTTTGCTTACGCATTCTCGCTTCTCTCAGCTTCCTCGCACATCCATGGTGGAGACGCGGTAACACCTTTTCACAGCTTCGCTTCGCATCCTAATTACGTTTTTTTTTATAAAACTGCACGTGTGTATCTCTGAAGTTCAAAATTGGTAGAGGGAAAAATAAAATGAATTAAACAACCCGAATTCCCGGTACGCGATTACGACTTGACCGTTTTCTGTTCATTTTATTTCAGAACACTCGGTGAAATTTACCTCCGCCGATGGTGTGGTTTTACCACCAGTTCGAAATGCTGTGGCTGGGACTCCAGAAGCGTCGACGTCAAAAGGTTGGTACTTATTACTGTTATTACAATCTAATAAGTAAGTATGTATTTATTATTTTTAACCCCCGACGCAAAGAGAGGGGTGTTATAAGTTTAACATGTCTGTCTGTGTATCTGTCTGTGGTATAAAAGCTTCCAAACGGATGGACCAATTTGAATGCGGTTTTTTTTTCCAGAAGCGTCGACGTCAGAAGGTACTTATTACTGTTATTACATTCTAATAAGTAAGTATGTATTTATTATTTTTAACCCCCGACGCAAAGAGAGGGGTGTTATAAATTTAATGTGTCTGTCTGTGGTATAAAAGCTTTCAAACGGATGGACCAATTTGACTGGTTTTTTTATATTCGAAAGCTGATGTGATCCCGAGCGTTCTTAGCCACGTTTCATGAAAATCTGTTCAGCGGTTTTTGAAATATTTGACTTTGAAATGAAGATGTCGGGGTTTTTAAACTTTTTAAAGTTATATTATAAGTGTTTGTTGAATTAACCACAATATAAGCTTAAGTTTAAGTTATAAAACATAGATAGCCCTACCTACAAGACACTACAGATTTTAATGGTATATATTTACTAGGTTTATACTTTTACTTACATCAAAGTTAAGTTTTGTCGTTTACAAGTATTATTATTTTTTGTCTTTGATTTTACCAGAAAGCAGTCCCCGCAAAGGATACGAGCGACTGAATCTGCGATTACCGTCAGGTAAATGATTTCTAATGGAATAAGTGATTTTGTGTATGAATGATGAGTAGGTATAAATATGGTTGTAATAGATGATGCGTGAAATGAAGAATGAACTATGTGCCATTGAACTTTTTCAGGTTATTAACTATGGAGGTGGCGAGTTTGCAAAAAGAGGCTATTGTACTTTCTTTACGAATGATTTCCTGCGGGTTATATGGTTCTACTAGCTTCTGCCCGCGACTCCGTCCGCGTGGAACTCGTTTATATCGTAGTTTTTCATCCCCCATTTCACCCCCTCAGGGAATGATTTCCGGGATAAAAACTATCCTATGTCCTTCCCCGGGATTCAAACTATCTCCATACCAAATTTCATCTCAATCGGTTCAGCGGTTTAAGCGTGAAGAGGTAACAGACAGACAGACAGACAGACACACTTTCGCATTTATAATATTAGTATGGATTATAATATATAGCTTCTGCCCGCGACTCCATCCGCGTGGAACTCGTTTATATCGTAGTTTTTCATCCCCCATTTCACCCCCTCAGGGAATGATTTCCGGGATAAAAACTATCCTATGTCCTTCCCCGGGATTCAAACTATCTCCATACCAAATTTCATCTCAATCGGTTCAGCGGTTTATGGCGTGAAGAGGTAACAGACAGACAGACAGACACACACTTTCGCATTTATAATATTAGTATGGATTATAATATATAGCTTCTGCCCGCGACTCCGTCCGCGTGGAACTCGTTTATATCGTAGTTTTTCATCCCCCATTTCACCCCCTCAGGGAATGATTTCCGGGATAAAAACTATCCTATGTCCTTCCCCAGGACTTACACTACCTCTATACCAAATTTCATCCAAATCGGTTCAGCGGTTTAAGCGTGACGAGGTAACAGACAGACAGACAGAAACTTTCGCATTTATAATATTAGTATGGATATGGAGATTATGACAGGTGATTTCGTGGTTCAAATCTCGGGTTTGAGAATTTCGGGCAGTCTTTTAAAAGGTGGTCGACGGATTGTGAGGTGCTTCCAATAAGTAATTAAAAACATATAATTTGCATGTCTTTGAATTTTTTGATGATTGAATTTACCTAACAACACTTAAGTTTCTCAATAGGGGCAACTATATACCCATGCAACTTTTCGAACGACCGTAATGATAAATCAATACTATTCAATACCCACAAAACGTTACGCAATCGACTAGCAGGAGAAATGATCATATACTTTCATTCAGACAGTTGGTACAGAATTATAATCTGACAAAATATTTAGGTAGAAGGATGGATATAAGTATATATACGTGTGCGCGTATAAGTGTGGCTGTATGTTCCTGACTGTCTAGTACAGCCGTATTTCGCCGGGCTGGTTCCGTTCCCAGCTGCTCGGTATAAAATGTGTCACAGACAGACAGACATATCGACAGCGCCATTGACTTAAATTTTAGCAGCTTCGAGCGGAATCAGCAGCGGATTTCAGCCTATATGTGGCAGCACGGAGTACAGCCTGTCACAAACTGCCGCAGCCTGCGGTGGCGGTGTAATGAAACGATATCGTCCAAATTATTATTTTTTTGGATAGTAAAAAAGGTAACTTCAGAGTGGTCCCAACTACAAATATTTAGTGAATGTCTGATGATGGGATCCTGGAGGAGTCGACGGAACTCCTCGACTGTGACAGGCAGGAGGCAGGATATGGTGCTTTTGGTATTTTCTGTAGGTATATTTAACAGTGTATTCGCTCTCGGGAGCCACAAATTTATAGCGAAGTGGAACGAATAAATGATGAATGATCACAGATTCATGACATACCTGTTACCAATGGTGTGGTGTGGTTCAATAATGTAGGTATAGGTACTTCAAATATTCTCATTAAATTTCAATGATGAAATTTGCTGGGAACTAATGATGAGGGGCTCAGGGTAAGTAGGTAAAACGAATGTCCTCAATTATCATCGGCCTATATATTTTACAGCGACTTGGCTGTTTACTGTAGAGCCACCGCATTTGATATTGGAAAGCAGTTCATGCGGTGATGTGCGAAGTATTTTTTTTATTGCCGTATAAATAAAAATAAAAATATACGTGTTAATAAAATAACGCAAAACCTGAAAATTGTTTGTTCAGAATCGACAGTACAATGTGAAAAAAAATAGGTTTTTTTTGACGAATTGTTTTTACCTTTGTATGGAGCTCTGGCCGACTGGGGCGACCTGCTCCATACATTTAAAAAAAAGCGTCCAAAAAAAACATTATTTTTCACATTCTACTCTTGATTCTGAACAAACATGTTTTCAGGTTTTGCGTTATTTTATTAACACGTTGTATAATAAATATTAAGGGACAATCTTATACAAATCGATCTAGTCCCAAACTAAGCTAAGCTTGTACTATGGGAACTAGACGACTATAAACAACATATACCTATATAAATAAATACTTAAATACATAGGAATGCATCGCCATACGCTAGTTATACCATACAAACGCATCAAGTCATTGATTTGGTAAAAGAAAAAATTAATGAAGAAATTAATATATTACTTAGAGCGTTGCAGACCGATGTATTGGTTAGGTTACGACGCACTTTCATTTGAAACTACATGGCCCGTATAAATATCTACATTTCCATACTAATGTTATAAATGCGAAAGTGTCTGACTGTTACCTATTCACGCTTAAACCACTGAACCGATTTAAATGAAATTTGGTATACGGATAGTTGAGTCCCGCTAAGGGGGTGAAAGTTTGTATGGAGCTACGATATAAACGAGTTTGACGCGGACGGAGTCGCTGGCAGAAGCTAGTTTACATAGGTACATATAGAAGCCAAGCTGTAAGTAACCGAGCGCCACTTTCAATCTAGAGGTTGCGGGTTCGAACCCCGGTTCGTGCCGCTGGGTTTTTTCGTGAGGAAACTCTGGTTTGGAAGGTCAGATGGCAGTTGCTTTCGTAATACTAGTGCCTACACCAAATGTTAGGATTAGGTGCCAAAGCGGACCTTGGGCTCGTCTGAGCACTACCGGGAAAAGCGCTGGGAGGATGACATTCATAGCCATACTAATATTGTCTGTGTCCCGGGGAAGAACATAAGATAGTTTTTATCCCGGAAATCATCCCCTATTAAGTGGGAACGTTTGTTTGAAACTAAGATATAAAAAACGTTCCACGCGGACGGAGTCGCGGGCAGATGCAAGTATATAGCGATATATATAGGTAGGTACTTAATTGTATCATAGGGATTATTTCATTAAATAACTTTATGTTTGGCTAAGTGCATATTCTGGGAATAAACGTAGGTAATAAAATAGCTACGATACACATAAAAGACTTGGCTGGGGACTTATAGGTATTGCAGTGAAACTCGGTTGTTAATTGTAGAATACTGGAAACTGGAATAATTTATTTACAAATATGCCTAACTTTATACAATAAAAGAAGCTTACAACTGGTGACAGTATTAACCAGCAACAATTACGTGATTACTGATTAGAGCGGGACTGATGCGCGAGAGCGAGAGAGAAATAGGCGATGAGATGCTGCATGAAGATGTGCATTGCCGGCTTCTTTACAATTATAAACTGTCCTTTACGGGACAACCAAAAAACTGCTCTTGTCAGAGCAATCAGCTGTTCTTATCAGAACAGCTGTATTCTAAGGTCAATCACCTGTCTCCGTTTCTTGCTGAGACCACACACGTCAATCTCTATACCTGCAGGATAATATTTGTTTTTATAGTCGGGAGTTACTTATTATTAATCAATACATAATGTTTAATGCAGTATCCCAAGGACAGCCGCATCCTCAAGTGGTGGCTCCAGCAACAGCTGCACGTGTAGAGGATCTTGGTGATTGCGTCGAGACCTGGAATGTCTCCTCACGACCGAAAGGTGCTTGATGTTCAGCATGATATTCTACGCCCAATCCTCACATTCACGTCATCTGATGATATATAGGGAACAAACCCACGGATAAAAGCCTACTACTAACTATAGTAGTAGAAGAACTTATATTACACGTGCCCTTACAATTTTTTTGAATACTACCAAGTGGGCAAACATGCACACAGCCAGCTTGATGGTAAGCAGACACCGTCGTCTTTGGACGTTTGCTAAACCAGAACAAGCGCTTATTGCTTTGAGAGCTGGAGACAAGCAATGCGCAAGCATTTTCTCAACAGTTTAGTGACATAGGTTTTTGCAGTGGGTACGCAAAGTAATATGTATGTATGTATATTAATGCATATTTTTTCTAAAGTTTAAATGTCCATAGGTACCTTTTTTTGACTTTTATAGTTTTTTTTAATGAAATGAAATCTGATTTATTTGCGTTAAGTGCGATTTTATTAATTACATTCAAAAAATTCATTCATTGTATAAAAACATTTTTATTTCAACCATATAAATAATTATTTTCTAAATTTAGTTTAATGTCGGCAATTGTCTTATTACTAATGGTATGTGATTAAATTTCTTTAAATGCATGTCAATTATTTCTCTGGAGCGCACTTTTACACTGTGGAGCTATTAATTTTGCTGGATCTCTTATTCTAAGTTTAGAGTTAGTTTTCACAATCGTGTATAAATTTGGATTTGACCATACAAATATTCCAGCATCCCAGATATACAAACCGGTGAGGGTTAAAAGGTTAAACTTCCTAAAGAGTGGTCTACATGATTCTAAACGTCCTACTCCACTTAAGGCTCGCACACATTTCTTTACAATACATTTTTTACGCTGCTAGAATTACCCCAAATAATGAGACCATTTGTCATTAATTAACCTTCATACAAAGATTCAAGTCTATAACTTTCTAAATGATCGATTTCCATACAAAGGTTCGACCCCTATTTCACCGCATTAAGGGTTGAATTTCGAAAAATCCTTTCTCAGTAGGCGTCCACGTACTGTAAAGAATATATGTTCCAAATCTCATGCTTATATCGTTAGTGGTTTAGGCTGTGCACTGCCTGTCAATAGATTAGTAACGCAAGAGTTTTATCTTACTAATATTATAAATGCGAAAGTTTAGATGTTTGTTACTCAATCACACTTAAACGGCTGAACCGATTTGAATGAAATTTTGCACGAAGATAGTTTATAGTCTGGATTAAAATATAGGATAGTTTTTATCCCGGGTCCACGCGGACAAAATCGCGGGCGGAAGCTAGTACCTAATATACAGTGTAGGTACTAAAAATGGGGTGTGAACCCCCTTAGGGATGGCATTTTCTAAAACGCAGAAAGCACTTTTTTGTATTCTAATAAGTAATCTTTCTACAAAGTTTCAAGTCTTTAGTTCTAAAAATACTGTTTCCCCTATACAAACATTCTACCCCTATTTAACCCCCTTAGGGGTGGAATTTTCTAAAACGCTGAAAGTAATGTTATTGTATCATAATAAGTAATCATCCTACAAACCCCCTACAAACTTTGGACCCCCATTTCAGCCCCTTAGGGGGTGAATTTTGAAAAATCCTTCCTTAGTGCTCCCCTAGACCTTATAAGGAACCTACTGCCTAATTTGGAATCTCTAGAACCAGCGGTTTGGGCTGTGTTGATATGTCAGTCGTCAATCAGTCAGTCAGTCAGTTTCTTCTTTCATATATTTAGATATACATATATATAGATTTACTTGTATAATAAACGGATCGTCTTCGGGGTCGTTATGTATGTATGTATATAAATTCTTTATTGTACATGAAACAGAACACAACAACAAAACAATTATTACAGGAACAGAAGATACATGTACAAAGGCGAGCTTATCCCTGAGAGGGATTTCTTCCAGCTAACCTAACCGTTATAACCGTCTTTATGAGCAGTACATGACTAAAGTTTGCAACAAACGCTTGTGTGTGCCGACAACGTGAAAAAATGAAATGAGTTGTGATGTATGTGAGTTTTTATTAGAAGTAACGAGCCTCTAGTACCAAGTACCTACCTACTAAACTTAACCTTTTCTTCTTACGGTCGTATTCATAAACGTCCTACAAGCCTTTTTTAACTTAAATGGCGTTAAATCTGTCACTTTGACATTTGTGTTCGTAAGAAAGGGACAAAGCATATTTTATTTAGCAGAGGCATTTTAAGTTTTATAAATAAGGGGGTTAATCATTATCATAATCATTTTCATTTTCAGCCTGTAATCGTCCACTGCTGCTGAGCACTTCCCGATCCTGTGTAACAGGAGCAGGAGCAGTATCCAGGAGTGCCCCGTGATCTTCCTAATATAGTCAAACCATCGAGCTGCTAGCTTTTTATTATAAACAAAAAAACCGGCCAAGTGCGTGTCGGGCCACGCGCAGTGTAGGGTTCCGTAGTTGCCTGTCTGTCTTAGTTACATCGACGTGCGGTGCGGTTGCGTCGGCCGAATCTGTACGAAAATTGGCCTTTTCAATTACACATCAAGTTGGTCGACTATTACTCGGTAAACACTTATGCCTACTTGTTCGTGATAGTTTTCCTTTTAAATTCATTCATTATATTTACTACTACCACGAATTTTTTCACATTCCCAGTAGTATAGCCATTTAGCCGGCAGGGGGGGGGGGAGACACATGACTCGAACTAAAATTAGGGCTTTAAGGCCCAATTAGATCCCCGCTTTAGGAGTAGGAGAGGTACCCTAAAAAAAATCTTTTTCCAAATTGTATTGTAGTGTTTTGTCGGTTATTGAGCTAAGCCGAAGACGGACAGACAGACGGACGGACATGGCGAAACTATAAGGGTTTTCTTTGTTGACTACGGAACCCTAAAAATTAATAAGTCCAATGTTTTTTTTTCAGCGATAATTAATAAATGAACGTACATTAACATTCTTCACCACGTTATCCGATTTTGATAATTATCATGGTTGGTCAAGATCTGATGATGGGATTCATAAGGAATGGAAATAAACTCCTCAAATATGGTAAGCATATGGTGATGTCGGTATTCTTTCGGAGTGACAAATGCTCATCAAAATCCACATTTGAAAGTGGAGCAGATGAAGAAGTAGGAAAGGTGGAAATGGGATTCTTAAGTAATCGGCTGAATCTCATATGTAGGTATATATTATCGGTCCACATAAAAGCGGTTTCGGTATTTTTAATTAGGTATATATATATAGATATACTCTTGAAGGAACGTACTCACTTGAAGGAACTCCTCTACTATTATACGCAAGATAACCGGTACGGTATGGTGTACGTTTGGTTTGGGTTGGTATTTTATATTGTAATAGTTGTTGATGCATTCACTCTCGGGAGACATGTATTTGGTGAGGTGGCGGTGGGTAATGACCACATACACTACGGAACTTTTTAACGATAAGTAGGTACGTCAAGGATTTCTTTTAGTAAAGGCACATTGAAAAGTGGAACTAATGGTAATGCTAATGACCTCTTGCATGAATCTGAAATAAAATTGCCATATTGCCGCGTATATGTGCCTGCAATATCTAAATATTGCAGGCACATATAGAGCTTTGTGTATTTCCAACTGTACAGTAACGCAGGCGATCTGGGATTGGGTATATGCAATTATAGGCCCGATGATGTAATTTTTTTCGCAATTGCAGGGTTACGTTACGGCCCTGCGCGTGCGCGCAGAAGCAGCATTGGACCGGCCTACTTGGGTCGGAAACTCTGAATGAACGCTGTGCGTGTGCGTGACTCTTAGACAACACTGGTACCTACCTATCGTATGTTAACTATCTTTTACTTATTTTCACATGTATAGTTGCTCGTACGCATTTATGTACACTTAAAAGTTTAAGTCAAATCAGTAAATCAAGTCCTACTTGGTAATTTTTAAGGTTCCGTAGCCGGAACAACATGACGGAAGAAAATCGGAACCCTTAGAGCGGTTTATGGTTTCGCCATACCGTCTGTCTGTTCGTCCGTATATCACAGCCATTTTACTCGAAACCCGTAAGGTGTATATAAATGAAATTTGGAATACAGGTGTATTTTGTAACCCGCTGTATAGTTCTGAAAAGGACGCAGGCTAACCCGCGGGATAAAACATAGTCTGTGTACATCCAGAAAGTACATTCTACGAGTATGTACTACATAAGTATGTGAAACAAATTTGGAATCGGGTGAGTAGTTCCGGAGATTAGTATCTCTACATACAAATTTTCATTACAAAGCTACAATTTCACAGACTTTGTCTCCGTCTCCGTTTGTTTATATATTATAAAAATAGCCTATATGGTGGCGCCGGCGCCGGGCACAGGCCTCCTGCCAGGGATGGGAGGGAGTGGGCGGTAGTCCCCACGCTGGCCCGGTGCGGGTTGGGGACTTGTCATACACGTTTGGCATAATAATATAATAGTCGAGTTATTTTTAAGGTTCCGTGGTCAACAAGGCACCCTTATAGTTACGCCATATCCGTCTGTCCGTCTGCGGCTAAGCTCAGTGGTTTTTACTACTAAGAAAGCTGCAAATTGGTATGTGACAACTTAATACGAGTAAACTCAGCAGAGATGCTCGAACTAGTGATTGGCTGTCTTTAGTTGCCGTTGTCAGCTGTAAGTCACCGCCTAATTCGTTATTTCTTTATATGCAGGGTTCTAGTAGGCAATTCAAACCGAACATGATTGCGAAGCGAGCGGATGCGGTAGCAGACACATTCCTCTCGCGTCTTCGTCGCCACCTTTGCTCAGAGTGCGCAGTACCTACACTTATAATGGATGGATGGAAGTAAGTATTATTTAAGAATACATTTAATAAATATCAAATACTCAATAATGATGTATGGCGGAGCAGTGTACCTATAGCGTTTTTACAAGCTTTTATTTACTTTCACCTGTCCCGTTGTCTGTTTGTCTGTCTGTAATCTAATCTTGCAAGTTAAATTTGACCCACTTCCCGGAGACCGATTGAGCTGAAATTTTGGGTATAAGTATAGTTTGGATGACAATTCAATATTATGGTACCATTGAGCTGATCTGATGATGGAGACAGAAGGTGAATTCAGTACTTAACCGACGTAACCCCGTTGAGTTTGGGCTCGTTAGAATCGTCTCAAGGAGTAGGTGATGATGGTGTACAAAAAAAGTACAGTCAGCAATAAAAGCTTGTACCAAAAATGAATTTTTTGACAGAAGCTTGTTCCCAGTTGTGCTCTAAAGGAATCTGGTGTCCAATCCAGAAGGAAAACAGATTGTAGATATTGGTTATTGATAAATGTACATCTCATTTACAAGTCTTTAATTAATTCGAATGTTCAGTTTTTCAAAAGAAACTCATTACGAGCTTTTACTAAACTTGACCTGTTCCCTTGTTTGTTAGTTTGTTATAGTGTGGGACAAATCTTGAAACTGAATTTTGAACCAGTTAAACTCAATTGTTTAATCAGAAATTTTGGGTATTAGTATAGTTTGGATGATAATACAATAATATGGTACCATCGATATAATCTGGCGATGGAGACAGGTACCCATGGGAATTCATAACTTAACCTTTGTTACCCCGTTGAGTGTGGGCTCCTTAGTCTTCTCGAGCTTGTACCAAAAATGCAATCTCTGTCAAAACTTATTTTAAATAGTATTAACATCAAGAGCATGTGAATAATCATCATTGTTATCATCATCATCATCATCAGCCTACACCGTAGGCACATCCAGAGTGGGGCACAGGCCTTCTCTTCATGGGTGTAATAATTATGTAAGTGCGGGTGTGTGTGCGGTCATATCTAATCATACTGAATTTGTTTAGCTGCTCGTATGACCTATGTTATGATATATATAATACTCCCACTAGTATCAGACCCGTATGTGACCCGTTTCGTTCTATTTAAATATTTAATAAAAGTCAAGAGTGTACACATTAGTGTTCAGGAACAGCGCGAGCCTTAGCCGGGCGTCGGCGCGTAGGGTGGGTTGACCATAGGTTTTATAGTTATGTACGTTTTACCCTTATTTATTATAATCAGATTGAAATATTACCATGTTACTTATTTCACAGACAAAGGCATGCTGCCCTTGGAATCCAAATAGATGGCAGACATGTCAATGTTTTTGACCGTCTATTTGGCTCAGTCAAAGGAAGCTTTGTCAAGAAAATCCAACATGCCAAGCCGGCCTGAAGACTTGATAACGAGGGGAAACCAAAAGTGTCTCCCCAGTTATATTCATGTTAACATTTTATTTCGGATAAGTACATAGCTAGTAAATATTATAATGTATTTTATGCATGGAGCATATGTTTGTTTACCTCGGGACCAGGGCGGCAATACACCTCCGAGTTCACTTCTGATAGTCGTCCACTACTTATTTATCGCATTCATTCAAGACAGGGCAGATTCTTGCATCTGATTTTTTCTGAACTACCTAGCTATCTCGTATAAGCTGTTATTCGTGCGTGTCGTGTATTGTATTGACAAATGATACATCCCTGCAAAAAATGCAGTGCACCTTCTGAAAATGATGGGGTATACAGATATTACAGATTAACCACACTTAATTACTCAGTATAACTCGTTTGACAGTTGGATGAGCAGCGCTAACATGCCTCCAGACAATAGCAATTGTCTGTTTCTGATAAATTGGGGATGACAAATCATGAAATGTATAGACCCCATCAGATCGGCAATGAAAACGGAAAACGTATTATCCTTCCTACAAATATATCGCACTAATGCCATCCGTCCTGTCGGAATACGTGTATTGCCGCTCTTACCGTGGTGGCTGAGTTGGACAATATGTGTGAGTTTTGGGGTTGGTGTAAATTTCAAACTTTTATAATGATGTTTTCTCTCAGTTTGTACCTCTTCTCAGTTCTGTTTTAAAGGTAACTGTTTTCATTGTTCTTGAGCGCAATTGGTAATATAATTGAATATATATATATTATGCGCCGAGTGCTTATATAATATCAAGTACATAATAATAACAATGCTAAATTAATTTTGTAATAAGCAGTAACGCTGCTAACGAAATTATAAAGCCGGATTCGAACCGGCGACCATTCATGGCCCGTCTCTTCTAACCAATTTTAATTTACTTTAATTTAAATTTATTAAATTTATAATAATAATGCCGATCTATTTATAATAATAATACTGATCGGCAATGATAACTTTATCACTGATAGTAGTTATGAAATTTCCCGTTCTCTCGTCTCGCTTATTCTGTGCTTCTCGTGTGAAACTACCTGCACGTCTATCATGGGACGGCCGCGACATACCCTCGATTTTTCTCGTACTAGATTCCCTTTTACCTTCCATGGTAGTCACTATATAGCAGAATAATAGATGTATAGCATACAAAGATATATATGAAAAAGATGTACATACATTTTCTATTTATGTTGATGGTTTATACTAATTGGCAGCATATCATACGTAGTTTAACAGAAACTGAGTGGCTACCGCGAAAAACGAACGTCGTTCGTTCGTGTATTTGTCTCTCTGGCGCTCAAATATGCAAATATCAATGATTTCGGGCTACATTACTGAATTACAAATCATTTTCATGTTCATATCGTACTTAGTCAATCGTATCATGAAATTTTCCCACAAAAAACCATGTTTGTCATGAAGAATACCTACTACTTAAAGTATGTTTTGAAAATGTTTTGTAATTTATTTAAGTATTCAGTCCAAAAACCTTTGTGTGGTAAGTTCAAGCTGTCGTTTCACTTTATTAACTATTGATTGTAGAAGAAGCGCTATACCTACAAAGCTATTATTAGTGTATGAATAAGATTTCATATTTTTGCTGTTTTCTTACTTTATTCGATTTTTAAAAAGATGAGAGAGAACTTGTATTTAAGTATGTAATTGATTCCATTTTCTATCGACCGATCTTTATGTTACACGTGTCAAATTTCATCGTTGCAACACACCACGGCGCCAAGCAAATTGTAGCCTCTGGCCTGGCCAATCTTACCACGAACAAGCAGACACAACGTCGTGTGTTATTCACCCGTGAATGTGGCCTAAATATTACGTCCATTCATCGCGGAGACACAGCGCTGAACAGTTTCAGAAGTAGTTTCGCTTGTTCGGAACTTCAAGTAACCTATATCTGAGCGATTCTCAAAAAAATGCCACTATTATTAATTGTACTTCTAGGAATTTTATGTTAACTATTTCCACTCAGAATCAGGAGCTCTTTCGACCCTGGTAGAACAAAAAACTGTCCCAAAAATATTTTTCCTATTGTGTTACCATTTACCATACACTTTGTATGGTGATAACACAATAGGAAAGTAAAAAAATGTATGAACATTTGGGGACACTTTTTTTCTCCTATTGAGATGGAAAGACATAATGAATTTGAGTAGAAATAACATAAAAGTTGCAGAAAATCTCCGAAAAAATGTAGTGGCATTTTTTTTTTAGAAACACTCATCTACGAAAACCTACAATTGATTGTCATTTTTGTGGTGCTTAATCTACTACTTTCGCTGCCAGGTTGTGTCACACCTTTTTTTCCCCATCACCTTAACAAGGCGTAAATAGTAATTGACTTTCTCCTTGCAATATGTAATTGTTATGGCTCGGGATGAATTTTGTCCGAATTCCTATTTTGCAACTATCCTACAATTTCAATTAGTTACCTGCCGCCATTTTAACATGTCAACATTCCTATGTGGCCCACATTCCTATTCGTATCATCCACATTTCTAAACATGTGTACCTACCGTACTGCGGTCGCCGAAAATTGACGCCATGGACGAGTTAGGATAATGTAGACTAATTCATCCTGTGCCATCGTTAAACTTATTAAGCTGCTCGATCAAATATAGGTACTTACGTTTTCACATGTAAACATAATACATTGTTACGGATAATTTTTCGAAAAATATAAATGGACATTGGTATATTATTGGAGTTTTTCTTCCTAGTTTGTACTGTAAATTAGGATAGGTATATAGGTCTATTTGGAAAACTGTTGCACCCTGCAGGAAATCTATTTTCCCTATACAGCATTGTTACATCCCGATCGAAATGTCTGCAGATATTTCGGCCGAGCTGTGCCTGCTGTACCTGTATAGGGCATTGACGTTCATAAATATATATACGTCATAGTAGTTACAAAACTTAACGCATGAGAGCGACACCTTACCTCTTACCCATTTTGACCCCCGAGATAGGTCTCTATTACTATATATAGAAAAGTCCTCTGTGGTCCAATTCACTGCGAGTGCAGGTGATTAGTGCGAGTCACCTACATGTCAAAAATATAGATATGAAAGATTTACCTGGTTTAATACTTTATTTTCTTCATAAACCACGCGACGTCAGCCCATGACGCCGGCGTGCCAGCGTGCCACAGATAACCTCCTCTTGGAGGTTATCTGTGCAGTTAAGTGTGCCTTGCTTGACGAACGGAACGGAAGTGAAAGTGAAGTGAGGCCCATGCTTAGAACTTAGAGAACTTATTGCAAATACAGAATTTGATTTAAAACGGTGCTGCCACCCAAAGACAAAGAGTATAATAAGTATATTCAAAGACTACAATATACATACTGATTACTGAGATAGACAGGCAACTCGGCCAAATTGAGAACGAGAAGGTATTTTATATGTATTGTATTGTAGTCTTTGGGGTGGGGCCATTTTGTTCTAGCCATATTGGCAATATTTAGGGTCCGGCCAATCAGTGCGACCGTGCGTCCATTCGGACGCATCCGGTGCGCCGTGTTTGGCTGGCCGGGAGACAACCACCACACAGATAATGAAATCAAATTAATCCCTGAAGGAAGGGACGCGGCTTCGGTTGCGGCGGAATTTACAACCATCATAATGCACGGCCAAAATAATGTACAGTACAGCCCAATAATCCGCGTCCATTGTGTACAAGGATTATCGGGCCGTGCATTATTTGGCTGTGCATTATTACTCTGAGCAAACTTGATCCGGGGCAATGATGTAATATAAAAAGAGGTAGATACGTTACAAGCGCTCCAAAAGTAAAACACTAAAACTCAGTCAATTGTTTTGTTGGACCTCGCCTCAGTTTCGCGCCGTCAATGGCAACGTGTGAAGCTGTCAGATTTGCAGCGCGAAAGTAAAACCATGCCGTCGTGTGTGATGCGATTTTCCACTAATTATATTAAAAAAGCCAAGAAAAGCCAGAGAATAACGTATCATTCGTAAGTAATCTACCTTTATATACGTATATAATATTAATAAATTTTACGTATTCAATAATTACGTGCATAAAAGAAATTTCCAGAACACGTTGAGTGCAACAAAAATATACCCGAAGCGTGAGTGCGATAGAGAAGTAATATCTTTGCCGGTCAAAGAATAATATATAAACAGAGGGGTCTCGATAAGATCATAGGCATAAGATTCGTGATTTTTGATAAAGTTTATGGTTTAGAAATCATTATAAATATATATATATCTCTATTATCCTTATTTAGTTTAGAGAGAGAGAGAAATTGACAGATAAAAACAAAATAATTGTATAGCCCGATAAGTTTATTTTTGACCCTTTATTTTTGGCTCTTCATACAAACGTAGTTTGGTTGTCATTTTAAAACGGCAATCTGGAATAGCATGATACTTGGTTTTGTGTAGATAATGGGAGTAATGGCATCCGCCCTACTCCTAAAGTTTACTTTCCGGGAAAATATACCTTCTGCCAAAGTGCACATTCTGGGAAAGTGCACCTATTGACATGAGCCATTGAGTGAACATATCGGGAACACTTTTAGAGACAGTGTTCTTTCCAGGAAAATGATCATTCTAAAAAAATGCTCCTTTACAGAAAGTGCGCATTACGGGAAAGTGTGTTTTACGAGCCTAACCCGGAAATTAGACTACGTTCAGCCACAAACTATAAAAGAAATATAACAAAAATTAAAAAAGTTTTTAGACACTTCGTATGAAAAACGTTTTACACGCTCTGTTTTTAGGGTTCCGTACCTCAAAAGGGTAAAACGGAACCCTTATAGGATCACGCATGGAGGTATCGAGTTGAAATTTAAACCATAAACTCAGGTTTACAGTCCCTTGAAGACCGTTTATGCCAGCAAAAAACGTATTTTTCAACTGACGTATATTTGTATAAAGAGCCGAACATCTTAAATCGAGACATGTAAATGTACAATAGTACGAAACGAGAATATGATTAAGAGGCAAAGTGTCTCGTCTGATTTAATAATACTCTTTGTCCATTCTCAGCCAATGTCAAGTGAGACGGTATGCTATGGTAATTTCTGTGGGAGAAACAGAGACAAGTATAGTTTCTCTGCATCATACGAGCTGATAATGCACGACCCAATAGTCCGAGTCCCTGTGACTTTGAATTATCGGGCTGTACATTATCTGTGCGGCTATCTGGGCTGTCTATTTCTGGTCTGAGGGACACAAGTGAACTCTAACCTAACCGACCTAAGACAGAAATCGCTTATGACTAGCCATTTTTGTCCGCCCTGATAATGCACGACCCAATAATCCACGTCCAAAATAGTGGACACGGATTATTGGGCTGTACATTATTGGGCCGTGCATTACCCTGAGCAAACTTGGTCGGGGCAATAATTGGAAGCCTCTTTAGTCCGGGCTGATAACGCACGACCCAATAATCCGAGTCCACAAAAAGTGAGGCGAGATTATCGGACCGTACATTATTGGGCCGTGCATTATTGGCTCTCTCGGTGGTTGCGACCGTGGCGCCCCGTGTGTAAAAAAAGGATTTGACTTAAATAGTGTTACCATATCGCAAAATTTCTTCTAAATTTTCGAAGGTTACGATTACGTCATCATTTTACAATGATTGTAAACATAGCATTAATCATCAACAACAACCACTTAAATCAAGAGTAGGAAATTTCACAGAACCCTTCACTATGAGGACTTTCTAGGAAAATAATTCTGTAAAATTGCTTTTAATAATCGTTAATAGATAAATTCACTCTTGTTACTGTTTCCTGCCACGTACTTATTTACTGCGTACTCACTGAGTATATACATACGTTTGTTAGCATTTAAGCTACAGTAACCTTTCGTTGTTTATCATGGAAACATCAGGTTTTAGTCAAGTATCTCTAAACGATTTCAAGTGGCTAAATGAACCAAAACATTGGAAGACCAACAAAGGGGTGCTCGAATTCTGTACTGATGAGAAAACGGATTTTTGGCAGGAAACCTATTATGGTTTTGCTTTTAATACGGGACATTTGTATGGAGCGGAAATAAAAGACTACTTCACTATGGAGGTAAACTAATTAGTACCATCGTTAACTTGTAGGTATTTGAGTTTTTCAAACTCACCCCCTCCTAAATTCTATTCATCGCTTTATACCAGTGCAAAACATGAATTTGCAAAATTACCCATGAGACTTTATGCCTACCTACTAAAGTTATTCATGCAAGGATGACGGATATAAATACCAACTAATTGTATTTCTATGTGCGTTACATTCATATTTTCTTATTTCATCGAAGGGTCTTCCAGCTATAGGAATAGCTATTGCCTTATAGGGATGGCCTTTAAATCTTGAGACTTGTAAGTATTATCCTTGCAATCATTATTACTCATAGAGTACATCTGAAGGTCTGTCTAATTAGATCAGCTAGACAGTACTGGCTTACCACGAGGCAGCTTGACCCTTTAATTGCTTGACAGCTTGACAGCTTTAATTGTACCTACATTTATATTTTGTTGTTTTGTTTCTTTTGTAAATGTTTTTTTTTATGTGTAACTAGCGACCCGCCCCGGTTCGCACGGGTACTATATTATACATATAAACCTTCCTCTTGAATCACTCTATCTATTAAAAGAAACCGCATCAAAATCCGTTGCGTAGTTTTAAAGATAGGCATACATAGGGACAGACAGCGGGAAGCGAGTTTGTTTTACACTATGTTGATTATAGTGATAATGTGTCATACATACAACCCTTCCTCTCCCCAATGGCCGCTATATCGGCACCTTTATCTCCCCCTGACACACATATGCACAACTTATGGTCTAAGAGCTAGCGACCAAATCAGTCATGTAGCTTCAGCTGTATTGAAACTCCGTTAGCTACTTCCCTGAACAACCTTGTACGATAATCTTCGTGCTGGCAGGCCGCGGGCGGTGAGTGCGGGTGTAGTGGGGTGGGGAAAAAAAAAGAAAAAAAATGTGGGCTCAGTGACTTTTTTTTCAAACAGTTGCTCTGTACTCCCTGTGCACCCAAAAAACATTTAAAATCGATCGGGTGGTGGGAAGGGGTTGCCAGCGTTAATTAAAAATACCAAAATAATAATAATATTCATGTGGGCTCAGCTGTATTGGCTTTTTTCTGACGCGAGATTAATTAATATGTAAGCCCCAAAAAAATAGCCACGCAAAAATATCGGTGGAAAGGTATCGAAAAAAAATTGTTGAAATCGTTGGATTTCGTTCGAAAATGTGCTGAGGGATTTAAAATTTTTTTGGGTGCACAGGGAGTACAGAGCAACTGTTTGAAAAAAAAAAAGTCGCTGAGCCCACATTTTTTTCTTTTTTTTCCCCACCCCACTACACCCGCACCCACCGCCTGCGGCCTGCCAGCACGAAGATTATTGGAAAAGGTTGTTCAGGGAAGTAGCTAACGGAGTTTCAATACAGCTGAAGCCACATGACCGATTTGGTCGCTAGCTCTCCGTCTATTACTTTAAACCCAATTATATTATTTTTTAAATTCAAATTTAAACAAAAACATGGAAACGTTGGTTGTTATACCCAGACACACATACTAGTCAGTGAGAGAGCACCTAACGCCGGTTCTAATCGTTTCAGGTTTGTGTCGAAGCAAATTTCACAACTCTATACGACCAAGCGGGTCTAATGATCTACATAGATGAGCACTTATGGTTGAAGACCGGCATTGAATACAACGACGGACAACCGACGATCGGCAGCGTACTCACCAACGGAGTTTCGGACTGGGCTACAGGTACTGACTTTAGTCCTGGTTACACTTTGCTACACCCCAACCGACTTTTCTTATACCACGCACAGTAAGCGCAATGTAGGTTTGCGTCTCTGATGTTCTCTTCTAGAAGCGACGCAGAGGTGTCAGAGGGGTGCGACGGTTGTGCATGAGGTGACTTGAGACTAACTTCAGGGACGCTAAGTTATGCAGGTTGCAAGTTAGCGTCAGGGTTTGAAAGGATAATTATCATGATAATTATCGTGATAATAACAGATGGATAATTATCGATAGATAATAACAAAAAAAATCGCTCGTGAAAGAACTGCATTCGAACGTGTATTTCCGCACTTGCGTCTATCCGAACGCACGAAGTGTCAACGTGACGTGCCGTGCCGTAGGGAGGGATTCATCTTACAAGGTTACAAGAAGAATTCAGTTCGGATTATGCCAAGTTGAGCGAACTCGAGTGGCATTGGTTCTTATACTGGTGATAATTATCAGGAATCGTAATTATCTTGATAATTTAGAACCCTGGTTAGCGTACGGGCCGTTTGTGTCATCGAACGCTTAGAATCGAATACTTAGATGCTTCCAATCTCATAGCTCCTCTTTACAAAGAGCCTACTCCATTCACACTCATCCATGAGCCGTCCGGCGTGGGACAAATATACGCCGATAATGATGATGATAAGATTGATAAGTAAGTACTTTACAGCACATCGAATTAGTCAGTAATTGTTCGTATCGTGCGTATTGACGCGCCACATTAGGTTACGTTTCTGAAGTTAGCCTCAAGTCGCTTCCCGCACACCCGTCGAACCCTCACGAGTACAGATTTACAAGTAATTATATATCCATGCGACTAATCATCATTCATCGCTTTACAGCACCAAAATAAACGTTTACCCATCTTGACCGTACCGTAAAATGTGTTTCCAGGCGTATTTCCTGGCAACCCCAGCAAGTTCTACATCCGCCTCTCCCGCCTCCGCGATGCCGTCTGTGTCAAGTATTCCATAGACAACGAAACGTGGACGCTGCTGCGACTCAGCCCATTTCCGACTGCCAGCAAATGTTTAGTCGGGCCGATGGCTTGTACGCCGCAGAGGAAAGGATTGGAAGTTAAATTTAGTAATATTAGTATTACAAAGCCGGCGGATGACATTTTGCATTCAAATTAACAGTTTCATAAAATAGACTTAGCTAGCAATATGTTGGTACAACAAATATAATTGCAGCTATAGATAGAATAACAGTGCGACACACCAACCAACAGCTACTTGTCTGATTCTAACATACATCTGTCTCATAAATCCTTCGCGTTTAGTTCGTAATCTATTAGTATGATTAATCCCATTAAAGAAAATGGTGACTGCCAAGTGTTGCTGATGTTTTATAAAGGATTTTTTTCCTCGCAAAATGTGTTAAAAAACGTATGAAACGCGTGAGCGTAAACATACCTTACTTGTATCACAATGTACTATTATATCTAACGAAAATAATGTAGGTACTGGTAATCTACCACATAGTAATTCGTCACAAATATATTCTTTAAATAAAACATTTATTTTAGTCACTTATTATTTTATTGTCTTTATTACGTGGAATGTAGTGACATACAACACAGAAGACAAAGTCAGTATATATCTCTTACATGTATCTGTTTCCCTACGAGTACACTCAACATACACAAGGTGCTCAGAAACATCTGAACGCGACGCTGCGCTATGGTCAGGACGCTATACCGTGTTCAGACATTTTTGAACGCTCGCCTATTACTTACTATGTATATGGTAGAGACTGTATAGTCTTTAGACATCTAAGGGCCGCTTCAGACCGGAATGGCAGCGACCGGCAGCGGCGCGGCGAGCACTTTCAGTGTCAAATAATTTTAAACTTTATCTACTTACTAATAAGTTCAGTACCGCTTGAAAAGCTCGAAAAGGTCGCGCGGCGCCGCGGCGCGGTGACTCGAGCAGCCTCGCGGCCACGCGCGTCTTGGCGTACTGGACTTTTTAGTATATAGATAAAGTTTAAAATTATTTGACACTGAAAGTGCTCGCCGCGCCAATGCCATTCCGGTCTGAAGCGGCCCTAAGATTATAGTCAATCTCAACAAATCGAGCTGGATTCCATACAAAATATCTCAACATTTCGTAACGACATATTTTTGCTTGTAATTCCGCTCTCGACTCTTCGTAAAATCTGTAAATACAACTAACTACAATGGTATAGAGTAGTGTTCACATACTTTTTAGACCTTCAACGAGCATATGTTTCTCGCCATTGACTCATCATCATCATTGTCATCATTGTCATCATCATCATCATCATCATCATCATATCAGCCGAAAGACGTCCACTGCTGGACATAGGCCTCCCACAAAGAGTGCCACAATGACCGGTCCTGCGCCACCCGCATCCAGCGGACTCCCGCGACTATTGACTGCACCACTATTTTTATTTACTTTTACATATACTAAATCATATGTGGAGAGGGCTATGTTGGGAGTTTCTCTGCGCGATCGCATCAGAAATGAGGCTATCCCCAGCAGAACCAAGGTAACCCATATAGCCCTCCGAATCGCTAAACTTAAGTGGCAGTGGGCGGGGCACATTGCACGTAGAACCGATGGCCGTTGGGGCGGAAAGGTTCTCGAGTGGCGACCACGTACCGGAAGGCGCAGCGTGGGTAGGCCCCCCCACAAGGTGGACTGATGACCTGGTAAAGGTCGCGGGAGTGCGCTGGATGCGGGTGGCGCAGGACCGGTCACTGTGGCACTCTTTGGGGGAGGCCTATGTCCAGCAGTGGACGTCTTTCGGCTGATATGATGATGATGATGATGAAAGCGTATGTAGCTATAATGTGTTTCTAACTAACAATGATGTTACCATACACGGTGACTTTTATATAAAAAATAATTGTATGTCATTCGGTAACGGCCACCGAAATGAAACTATTGAGGAAAAACTATTTATTTTTTCATACTATGACAACTGTAGTCGTCGTTGGCCCCGTAAGCACAGTACGTCTACTTTAGGCAAGGGTTTGTTTATCCTAAACGTATAATTTCATAATAAGAAAAAAATAATCCTTGGGGTCAGCGCAGAATGTCTTTTAGTAATACTTTTCTGTATGGCATGCAGACAGCGCCTAATGAGTATAATTTCCGTGGCCACTTCCAACCTACTTAAACCTAGCTTAAATAAAATGCTCTTTTATAACCGATTCTAGGAACAACTAAATAAATGGCGAAACATAACGATTAGAATTATCACAATCTATACGAACAATACATAATATTTTCAATGATTATATTTATATCATTCTTTCCAACGTTTTAATTTTAACTCACAATACTTATAATCAACTCATTTTAGACGAACTTTATCTTCTCTTACGCCAACCGTAAAATGCTGCAGCATTGCCTATAACGCCCAACTTTGCCTTCTTTAAAAACTCTGATTTTCTGAACATAAGCATTTTTTTATATCCATTAATGGGAGAATGTGTGGCATTTTTTTTCAAGGCACGCAATGTTGAAGCACTTTGCGGTAGTTGTTTCGACTCTTGATTCAAGTTATTGACACAACAGTTATAATTCCGGTGCATAAACAAGAGATCGTGTTGGGTGCACTTGTACAAACTTGTACTTTATTAGCGAAACAAATCAGGGTTCAATGAATTATCATGATAATTATCGTGATAATAACAGATGGATAATTATCGATTGATAATAACAAAAAAATGCGCTCGTGAAAGAGAACTGTATTCGAAGTATTCGAACGTGTATTTCCGCACTTGTAATTATCTTGATAATTTCGAACCCTGAAACAAATATGATGCAAAATACGGTGTCCCTTTATTTCACCGACAAACGTTTCAACGAATGGATGGTTTCGCCGAATTTTCGTTTCACTTAACTGTTACTAAGGAACCGGTATCTTTTTAGGTACAGCTAAAAGGTAATTCTGTAGAACCCATTAGGTTAGGTTAGGTTTGTTTTATAGCATTCCTGAAATTAAACTCAAACTAAAAAAAAAAACGGTTTTCTATGAAATAAAAATTCTGCGAAACATACATACACTATGGGTCTGTCGTTAAAATACCTGACACAAAATACATTTGTCTTTTTTTACTTCTGCATGATAAAATTAACAGTAGTTTCCGTTTTTGTAATACCACGGCGGTGGCGGACGAACGTATGGCCTGCCTGGTGGTAAACAAACAAACACCGCGCACAGGAACACATCCAAAATAATTTATTTTGGGTGTTTAATGTCAAATATCAAAAATTTGGTACACTTATTGATGAAATGATCACCGTACATTAGGTATTACATAATGCGGTATTGAGTTCTGTTTGTATCTGGGCACATGATTTATGTATTTCGTGTCACTCCTAACTATAGGCAACTGAATTAAGCACATAATTTCTATTCACATTATATTATTTTATATGATATGAAGTCGTAGTTTTGAGCAGAGTAAAATTTAACAATAGTGCCAATCAAAATATAAAAATTGTGCCGACAAAACAGCAATTTCAATAGATATCACTTAGTTTTATAAGCATTATATCACTTTTTTTTTCATTAGAAATATGTTGCTTTAACCGTAATGCGATAGATAGGAAATGGTTTTTTTTACTGCAAATCGTTTTTGAAATATTTTTTATCACATAGCACTAGGAAATTTCATCCTATCAGCGACAAACAGTCAATTGTTTTACTGCAAGTTAATCCTTGCAGACGGTGGAACCCAGCAACAATCAAATTTGAACTTTAACACTTCCCGCCTGGGACTCGTTATGATTGCTCTGATGCCGGCTAAGCCCGCTAGGTATAAGCCTGCCCGCCTAGCGAGTTCTGTCGGTTTCTGGTGTATTGTTTCATTTTTAGTCCAGTTGCGAAAGTGTTAAAGTTCAAAGTTGATTGTTGCTGGGTTCCACCGTCTGCAAGGATTAACTTGCAGTAATAAAATAAAATTCTTGGTTGCGAACGTGTTAAACTCGCAGAGTTCAGGCCTGCGCAAACCGGCGGAGCGCAGCGCAGATCATTTTAAATTTATCAATGCATATTCTTTTGTATTTTTACATTAAGGTATAAATTTGAATGCTCTGAGAAATCCCCCGTGATGCTCCGAGGTCGGTCTCAGAGCATTCAAATTTACACATTAATGTAATTAAAATAGAAAAGAATATACATTGATAAATTTAAAGTGATCTGCGCTGCGCTCCACCGGTTTACGCAGGCCTTTAGAGTCTAATATAAGTGCATGTCTTCGACTGGTTCCGTTTTGATGGAGACCTGCATGTTCTGCTGTGTGGGGAGAGCGGTTGGTGTCTTTGAGCGTTCCAGGTTGTACATCTGGAATAGAAAAATAATAATATAAAATTTATGTAGGTACAAGTTTTTATTGCTGACTGTACTTTTTTGCAGTAAGAGGTTCCAATAAGCCCAAAAACGAAGGTTTTATCTTGAGCAGTTTAAATGGCCACCTTCTGTCTCCATCATCAAATCAGCTCAATCAATCAGCCTTTGTATATTATGGCCCCATGTCGATAATTTCGCCAACATCAATGTCAAGGAACAGCAGTTGAACGATGACTCGGGGTTGCCAGGTCACTCAGAACAGAGGACAAAACAAACATATTTAAATTGTTAGCAAAACAGCGCGTTGGTGCTATATTGCGTTATCACCGTATTAAGAAAAGTATGCCAAACTTCCGCTGTCAAGGGGCCGAAATACGGTTTGCAAATTTTGAGGACAACTTACGTATGTAACGTATGATAAATATTTTTTTGCATCGCCTCCACCACCCAAAGGTTGTCTGAATGAGAACGCTTTTTAGCGATAAGACCGCCCGTTGTCTACCATAGTTTATGTTTAATTTACCTCTGTTTTTCTATCATGTGTCATGTCTGGTGAGCAATAAGAATATTTGTATTCGAATACCGGTAGGAGCAAATATTTGCGTGGCATAAGGACTTGTCCCCGAATACTGGGGCCGTAGACAAGGTTACAATCGACAAGCGCTAACGCCAATAGAAAATAATAAAATGTAGGGGAATGACAGATGCCGACGAAACACTTTTCGTTAACATCTGTCATTCCCATACATTTTATTAGTTTTCTATTGGCCTTAGCGCTTGTCGATTGTAACCTTGTCTAGGCCCCTGGATGTTTTCTATGTGAGCATTTCAAGAAGATAACGCCAAATGCAAGGCAGAGATACGCTGTCATCAGATGTGTCTGAGTAGCCTAGTTGGTAGGGCACTGTACGGAAATACGGGTGGGCAGGTTCGAGTCCTGTCTTGGGCGATCACGGTTTATTAGGGTTCCGTACCTCAAAAGGAAAAAACGGAACCCTTATTGGATCACTTTGTCGTCCGTCCGTCCGTCTGTCAAGACCCTTTTTCTCAGGAACGCGTGCAGGTATCAAGCTAAAATTTATACCAAATACTCAGGTCTACTGTCCCTTGGAACTGTGAAAAAATGAAACTTCTAAGCCAACGCAATCAAAAGATACAGCCGTTTATGCCGCAAATTTTCGAAACGGAATCAAAACCAGGGTACTTCCCGTGAACTCAGAATCTTGAAATTTGGTACGAAGCAACGTCTTATAGCACAGATAAAGGAAAAATTGCGAGAACCGTACATTTTACGGAACCCTCGGTGCGCGAGTCCGACTTGCACTTGGCCGGTTTTTTTTATTTTATTTGCATTTGTTCTCTGTATTAAATGATTCTAATGGTTTTCTATGTACTTAGTTATGGTTTTCTATGTCTTAGGGTGGTATTCCACTTGTCCAATTTCTATAATATACAAGGTGGAACGGAACGATGGACTTTCCCGCAAGAGGGGGATTATTGGGCGCTAGTACGTCACATTTTCCAGATAAACTATTTTTTTTGACGCGATTTTTTTTTTACCTTTGTATGGAGCGTTGGCCGACTGGAGCGACGAGCTCCATACAAAAGTAATAAAAAAATCGCGTCAAAAAAAATAGTTTATCTGGAAAATGTGACGTACTAGCGCCCAATAATCCCCCTCTTGCGGGAAAGTCCATCGTTCCGTTCCACCTTGTAGAAATTGGACAATGTAATATTTTATATTCCTTCAGTAGTAGTATTAAGTTCCTCATATATTTCATCAAATGCACATTGGCCAAAGATCTTGGACAAGTGGAATGCCGCCCTTGGGGTGGCCATGGCCGAACCGTCTGCAATCGTAAGCGGCGTCCGTTAATATCTTATGTATGGAAAGTGATAAGTTTACATGGGATGACAGCTGCCGGCGTCATATTTAACGTTGATCGGTCTGTAATAGTAAGTAGGAGTATATTCTACAAAATAAACACAGTAAGCACTTAAGGGGCTCCACGCGCTTTTTGGCTAGTTTTGACGAGTTTTGAGTTGATATTCCTCCGTCAAAACTATAGATATATTTATGGCACACACACTTATCGGTTCTTCAATCCTTTATCTACATTTGCACGAGAGTTTTTTTGAAAATAATTAGTTTTTTTTTTAAACATGGTCCAAAAATGCTCTGTTTTCGATATTAGTATGTTGTTTATGAACTTTTATATAATATATGAAATCTATATGTAACTGTTCCTTATTGACGTCTATAAAAACCCACGAGAGATTTTTATTTTTATAACGGTTTATTGGCCTGAAATTGCCAAAGTTTGGTGCCATGTATCCCGAAAATTTGTGAGTTTTGATGTAAATATGGGATACTATTTCGGTAAACCACGTTGTTGTTAATACGATAAGCCAAAAAACATAAAAAACCGACAGTTACAGATCGAAGGTCATTGGGAGCTAGGAGCCCCTTAACAAAAAGATAAAGAAGACAAGTGAGGTACAAAGGCGAACTTATCCCTTTGAGGGATCTCTTCCAGGCTTTAGTAAGTTGGTGCAACCCGCTTTTGGACTCGTTCTGTATATCTTACCTTCATGAACAGTGGCGTGGAGAGTTGCGCCACGCTGGTGGCTTTACTGAGGGTCTCGTCCATTTCCGACATCCTGGTTACTTCTAGAGGGGTCACCTTCATCTTGGGGCCGCGCTTCTTGGAGAGCTGCTCTTCGTCCGAGTCGGACGGCGGGGGGCGGATCTGGAAACACACATTCCTTGTCTTGTCTGTGCCCACTAGACCGTATCATACCATGACCGTGACCGTACGTGACATGCAAGAAAATATTCTTTGTATGAGGCGTTATGGGATGACGCCCACTAGACCGTTCCGGCACCGGCAATTTTTAAGGCTGTGCATTGGAAATTATCGCGTGCTTGGAAACGCCGTTCTGACTAGATTAAGAAACAATAAGGTCTGATTTTCAGATATATGATTCTTGACTATATTGATTTTATCGATACATGATTGCTTAAAATTTCCTCGATAGGTATTTTTATCAGTACACCTAGATGTATCGAGCCACACAGGTTTGAAAACTATATTAATTTGTCTAAAAACATATAATGACTGTAATATAAAAATCATTTTGAGTTTGAGCTTGAATATAGATACGTTGCTGGAGTTGCGTATTTATATTCAAGCTATCTTGTTATGTTTACTAACACTATGGATACTCAGTATGTCCGAAATAAAGGAATTGAATTGAATATAACGTTTGCCCGTGACTTCCTCGTACAACTTGTGATTCGCCTTAGAGGATAGTACGGATGGTGACTAACATTTTTGTATGATGTCATTCGAACCAGTTTTGGACAGGAACAAATGTTTGTATGCGAGCAACTACAATTAAAGAACATAAATACCCAAAAATTTGAGACAAAGATTTACCTCGCTGGCGGCAGCGCAAAACGCTTCATACTGATAGACACACAGGTATGACGTCATAACCGACATTTGTTAGTACAAAGTACATGTATCGTTGTATGGAAAATCAGGTAAATTGTTATTTCGGTCGCGAAATACTGCGTTTAAGTACATAGTTGTCATACAATTTTGTTTCTATAAAAGCGTAAGGATTCTATTGCTAACTTTAAATGTACTCTTGGACAATAAAAAAAAAATGCATATTTTTTCTAAACTTTCAAGGTTCATATCTTTTTACGATTTTAATTATATTTTACTAGCTTCCGCCCGCGACTTCGTCCGCGTGGACCCGGGATAAAAACTATCCTATATTTTAATCCAGGCTATAAACTATCTTCGTGCAAAATTTCATTCAAATCTGTTCAGCCGTTTAAGCGTGATTGAGTAACAAACATCCAAACATCTAAACTTTCGCATTTATAATATTAAGTAGGATAATTTATACTTTACTAGCTTCCGCCCGCGACTTCGTCTGCGTGGGCCCGGGATAAAAACTATCCTATATTTTAATCCAGGCTATAAACTATCTTCGTGCAAAATTTCATCCAAATCGGTTAAGCCGTTTAGGCGTGATTGAGTAACAAACATCCAAACATCTAAACATCCAAACATCCAAACTTTCGCATTTATAATATTAGTAGGATTACGATACTTTGATGGTTTACTATCCATTTAGCATCTCTACGTTATCAATTTGAACATGAGGAATCATGCCTATTGGTGTTAAAGTATTTGAGGCGTAGGCTTAAAGGCTTACAAACTTCTACACCCCTTTTAACGATGAGGAATGATTTCTAGGATAAATAAATAAATATTAGGGGACAATCTTACACAAATCGACCTAGTCCCAAACTAAGCAAAGCTTATGCTATGGGTACTAGACGACGATAAACATACTTACATAGATAAATTAATACTTAAACACATAGAAAATCCATCCATGACTCAGGAACAAATATTCGTGCTCATCACACAAATAAATACCCTTTATCGGGATTCGAACCCGGGACCTCTTGCTTCGTAGGCAGGGTCACTACCAACTAGGCTAAAGCGGTCGTCAAAGGATAATAACTATCATATGTCGATCCAAGTGTTTCAAACTATAAACATTAACAATTTAAGCATGGAAAGGTTACTTTCGCATTTATAATATTAATATCATATTTATTTATTTAATCTCTATTGCACAAAAGAGCAACTTGTCGTACAAAACATTCATTACAAGGAGCCCGATCTAATCCCAACCAATATTGGTCAGATGGCAGTCGCTTTCATAAAATCAGTGCCTACGCCAATTCTTGGAATTACGTGCCAAAGCGGGAGACCAAACTATGTTTGTACTCGTAAATTCACCAACGAGTTAAACTACACATTATAAACTTTACCCGCCTTATTCGTAAACGTCCTAAAAGCCTGTTTTAACTAAAATGCCGTTAAAATTCGTTTGTCCTTATCTGAGCGTTTCTCAAAAAAAATGCCACTACATTTTTTCGGAGATTTTCTGCAACTTTTATGTTATTTCTACTCAAAATCACGATGCCTTTCCATCCCAATAGGAGAAAAAAAGTGTCCTAAAATTTTCATACATTTTTGAACTTTCCTATTGTGTTACCACCATACAAAGTGTATGGTAAATGGTAACACAATAGGAAAAATATCTTTGGGACAGTTTTTTCAGGAGCTCTTTCGACCCTGGTAGGGGTCGAAAGAGCTCCTGATTCTGAGTGGAAATAGTTAAAAAAAAAATCCTAGAAGTACAATTAATAATAGTGGCATTTTTTTTGAGAAACGCTCATCTGTCACTTTGACGTTTGTGTTCGTAAGAAAGGGACAAAGGACATTTTATTTAGAAGAGGCATTTTGAGCATTTCTCAAAAAAAATGCCACTATTATTAATTGTGCAATTTTCTAGGAGTTTTATGTTATTTCCACTCAGAATCAGGAGCCCTTTCGACCCTGGTAGGACAAAAAACTGTCCCAAAGATATTTTTCCTATTGTGTTACCATTTACCTTATACTTTGTATGGTGGTAACACAATAGGAAAGTTCAAAAATGTATGGATATTTTGGGACACTTTTTTTCTCCTATTGGGATGAAAAGACATCATGATTTTGAGTAGAAAAAACATAATAGTTGCAGAAAATCTACGAAAAAATGTAGTGGCATTTTTTTTGAGAAACGCTCTTTTAAGTTTTATGAATAAGGGGGGGGGGGGGGGGTCGTTAGAATCGGCTTAGTGAGCAATTTACTACAGAGTGCAAAGAAAAGTACAGTTAAATCTTGAATAATTATATGATACAAGCTCGTAAAAACAGATCTAATACCGGAAACAGGTCTAATCTGAACAAGGAATTCGCTTTCTTCATCTGTATTTCTTGAGAACTACGATCTAGGTGACTTCAAAATAAGAGCGAATTCTTAGGCTAGTACCGCATCAGTGAGTTGCATCTTACGATGTCGTCGCTTATAGTCGTTCGGTTTGAGTTGTGTCCAATCTACTTAAAGGAACAATGCCTTTGTTGACTGAAACCGCAAAACACCAAAATTACCATATTGTAAAAAGTCGTTACAGCCACCTAGAAAGTTCAATTGAATATCGACTCTATGTCCCTAAGTAATCGGTTACGAGTGCACTAATAGGAAAATGGCGGTCCAGGTGCCTTTTTCCTTCTTCGATTCTCAGTGCTCAGGTAAACGTCAGAAACGTCACATTTCTATTAAAGCAATTTAAACTTTTGGAAAAGGTCCTAGTTGAAAATCCAGTAAAATGTTAATGCATGCAGTTTTTATCTACGAAGTGTGCTTACCATAATGAGGTAGCAAACCCGCACAATGAGACAATGGATTGGACACAACTCAAACCGAACGACTATACCATCAGGTGAGAGGGGGGTCAATCACTGGAGTCTTTTATAAAAAAAGTAGCGACCCGCCCCGGTTTCGCACGGGTACTATATTATACATACGAACCTTCCTCTTGAATGACTCTACCCATTAAAAAAAACCGCATCAAAATCCGTTGCCTAGTTAAGATCTAATGGGGATAGACAGCGGGAAGCGACTTTGTTTTATACTATGGTCTTTTTTTTTGTCTTTGATTTTAGCAGAAAGCAGTCCCCGCGAAGGACACGGGCGACTGAATCCGCGATTACTGTATGGTAAATGATTTCTAATGAAATAAGTGATTCTGTATATGAATGATGAGTATGGTTGTAATGGATGATGGGTGAAATAAATAATGAACTATGTGCCATTGAACTTTTTCAGGTTATTAAATATAGAGGTCTAGTTTGCCTGTTTTTAGTTTGTTGTTCTGTAGTTTGTTTGTTTGTTTGTAGGTTTAGTGGTGGTGTTTGTTTGTCGCTTTCATAAAACTATGCCTACGCCAAATCTCGGGTTTAGGTGCTAAAGTGGACCCCGGGCTGATGAGGGTAGAACAGGGGAAATTTGATACAAGTTCGTCTTGATAATGATGACTGCAAAGACAAGTACAGTTGGCTTAAGAGTCCGCAGTAAGCTCGATTCTCCATAAAAACGTAGTTACGCTTTCATTTTAAAACTACGTGTTGGATTGGATTGTAACGAAACTTTGGATATACAATGACATGAGGTATATCTATGTCTGTAATTAGTTTATGTAGCTTCAGATACCATAGTAAAAAAATACAGCGAATTTAAGTTTTTCATACAAAACTTGTTTTTGCTGTATTTCGTTTGTTTTATAAACTGGAACCATATGGTTACGTCAGACTTTTGGTTACCTTTCTGGGACGACCAGGGCCTCTCCTCTTCACGGGAGTTGGCAGAGGTGATGGCGAACGAGTCTGTAAAACGGACAAATTATTAGATTAAACTTATATGCGAACAACCTAATAGTTTGAGATGCATCTAGCAAGTGGAAAACAAAAATTACGTGACATCAACACTCACTCTTCGTTTCCTAACCGGCCGGCTCCCGTCGGCCGACCTCGTCGTCATAGACAACGTAGACTTCGGCTCTTCCAAAACCTCCTGCTTCGCCAATATGCCACTCATCCGATCCCTGAAGAAGGAAACATAGACAATACTCACTCTTCGTTTCCTAACCGGCCGGCTCCCGTCGGCCGACCTCGTCGTCATAGACAACGTAGACTTCGGCTCTTCCAAAACCTCCTGCTTCGCCAGCATGCCACTCATCCGATCCCTGAAGAAGGTAACATAGACAATACTCACTCTTCGTTTCCTAACCGGCCGGCTCCCGTCGGCCGACCTCGTCGTCATAGACAACGTAGACTTCGGCTCTTCCAAAACCTCCTGCTTCGCCAATATGCCACTCATCCGATCCCTGAAGAAGGTAACAGACAATACTCACTCTTCGTTTCCTAACCGGCCGGCTCCCGTCGGCCGACCTCGTCGTCATAGACAACGTAGACTTCGGCTCTTCCAAAATCTCGTGCTTCGCCAATATGCCACTCATCCGATCCCTGAAGAAGCTGTCCTCCGCCATTCTCAACGCTTCGAAACACTTATGCCCTTTTAAAGCATATCTGATGATTTTTAGGACTTCAATTCTGCATAATAACCTAGTGTCATCGTCCATCTTTTTGAATAAGGGAAGCAAAGAGTTCATGAACAATTTGTCGTCATCAAAATGGTCGTCAGGTAGGATAGAGTTGGCGTCGATTTTGAGTTCTAAAGCCGTTTTCTCTGTCTGTATAGCTTGGTTGGTTCTGTTTTCGGGCCTAGTTTTGAGGTCTAGAGGTCTCTCTATGATTTCGTGTTTTATTTTAGGTATGTCCTCTGGCGGTGGGTGCTGTGGCGAGTTGGAGATTTCTGAGAAGGAGTCGTATTTGTCTTGGGAGTATCTTGGTTTTCTGGAAGAGAAATTATGCTTTATTAATGATTGTTTTATTACTAAGCTTTATATTAACTTGCCCTGTTAGTATGTATGGGACAAATCTTTGAAGTTAAATTTGACCCACTTCCCGGTGACCGATTGAGCTAAAATTTTGGGTATAAGTATAGTTTGGATGACAATTCAATATTATGGTACCATCGAGCTGATCTGATGATGGAGACAGAAGGTGGCTATGGGAATTCAGTACATAACCGACGTAACCCCGTTGAGTTAGGGTTCGTTAGAATCGTTTCAATGAGTAGTTGATGATGGTATATAGAAAAGTACAGTCGGCAATAAAAGCTTGTACAAAAAATGAAATTTTTGTCAGAAACTTATCATTGGTAAAATCCTACACAAATGTAACTAAGTCCCAATCTAAGAAAGTTTGTACTTCGGGTAGGTACCTACCACCATCAGGCACTAGGCAAGGTACATACTCGTACTCATTTAGATAAATTTAAATTAAAAACAGTCAAGACCCGCAGTAGGTACGGCATCAGCGCGTGGTACTGCTAACGACTGCCCGGGGTACACTGTACCCGTGTTCTCTATGTACTCAATTGTTCATTAACGCCCGGTCGCCCGCAGTAGGAACGACATCAGCGCGTGGGGCTGAACAAATGCCCGGGTAAACGGGGTACATTGTACCCGCGTACTCTATGTACTCACTTGTTCTTCAACGCCCGCAGTAGGAACGACATCTGCGCGTGGTACTGGTAACAACTGCCCGGGTAAACGGGGTACATTGTACCCGCGTAATCTATGTACTCACTTGTTCTTCAACGCCCGCAGTAGGAACGACATCTGCGCGTGGTACTGGTAACAACTGCCCGGGTAAACGGGGTACATTGTACCCGCGTACTCTATGTACTCACTTGTTCTTCAACGCCCGCAGTAGGAACGACATCTGCGCGTGGTACTGGTAACAACTGCCCGGGTAAACGGGGTACATTGTACCCGCGTACTCTATGTACTCACTTGTTCTTCAACGCCCGCAGTAGGAACGACATCTGCGCGTGGTACTGGTAGCGCCGACTGCCCGGGGTACACTGGTCCGCGGGTACACACTTGCCCTGTCGGTACGCCTTCGTGTAAGAGTCTCGAATGGACCGCCATCGCTTCTGTACTTCTTTGCCTGTTGACAAGAAGAATATTGTGATGAAAATATGTTTTTCACACCCGCTAGAAAAGAGCGATTATTTGAGGGCAATGACGGTATACGCCATTCGGTAACAAAATTATTCCCGTCTTGGGCGTTAACACTTGAACCCCTAGTTACGCTTGAGATTCTACTGTAGAATCCCTCATTACGAATATATTTTGTGGAATCCTTCCGAGTGAAGACTCAGGATTTAATAGGTATACCGCCCTCGTCATAAATATATAATTTTGCTCCCCTGAGACACAATCTACTATTGCAAAATTACTAATATAAATAATATTTCATTAATTAATTGTTTTTTTTTTTATTAAATTAATTAAAATTAATTTATGTATAACATGATTTGCTTGTATAAGTCGGCATAGATTAGCTTCCAGGGTGTTGAAGTGTGTTGTGGGGATGACTATTTTTTTCTCCATCTGAACCTACAATTGCAAGTGGTGACACAATTTTTTTTTATGTATCACGATATAATGTCGACTTTTAGAGCATTGATGAACGGTGCTGTGACTTAATGAGCATTCTTATATCATCATCATCGCCATCGTATCAGCCGGAAGAAATCCACATTCTTATATGAATAAATGAAATATTAATAGTAACTAAAGGCCAGCTGTCATTTTATTTGCAATAGACATTCATAGAGTGAGACAGGTTTGTTAAGGTGCCGTAGGTTCAGCGATGTTAAGCGAACAGAGTTTTTGAAACAATATAATGCGTCTGTTTATAATAATATAGTTTCGAAAAAATACGAATAGTAATCTTGAGGCTTTTCTGCAGCGAGATCTGTGGTTCGAAACATGATTAAGCAATTTTCGCACGATAGAAAAAAAATCACGAACATAGGTCTAAAATACACTTAAAATATTCGTAACAAATTATGCACAAAAGCTAAAAATATTAAAATTGCTTCTAAAAATCGGCAATATCAATGTTTGAGAAAACTCAGTGATTACTTTTTTATTTATTTAAACGGCTATAAAATTAAAATACACGATATCCGCGATTCCGAGCACGCACTTCCATCTCGCTCACGCTTATGCTCAGTGAGAGGGAGAGAAGACCATGAACCTACGGCGCCTTAAGGTAGCACATTTAACTAAACATCCACAATGATAAATATTTTAGTTCCTATGTTTCTTATCGAAATCATTATCAAATGATATGATAATAAAATAATACATGCCGGGAAGTCAGGATTACTTAATTAAGGATTTTTTGAAAACAGCTCATATTTTGCAATCGGATTAGTACTCTTTCGTCATGTTAGCAAGATGTTGTTTAACGTAAATTCGTATAACGGTGATCAAAATTGTGTTGAAATTATGTTGCTACTACGCAAAACGGAACGTATATACATAGGCTGCTCCGAAAGTTAGCTGCTCCGGCTCTACTCATGCGATTACAATATTATTTATACCATTGTGAGTTGTGAGGGACATTTTAATGCTTAATTATGGCCATGAAATTTTTATAAATTAATACGAATAGATCTTTTATTTTATATTTTTAACTGAAAGCTGTTTTGTATTGTAGTACTGAATCCAGAATATGACCCACTCAAGAGCAAAAAAGGTACCGTTTGTTATTTTCTGCGCAAAGTGTACCGTTTTATTTGCTCTCCAGTTATTCCGATTATGATTCACCGACTGAATTCCGTTGCGATTCCAAAAACGCATAGACTGTGAAAAAAGTGACAAAGAGTCTCGATGCGTTTTTGTTTCACCTGCGTAATAATGATATTCCAAAATGCATTATAACACACAATTATTGTAAGATATGTGATTCATTATAAATTTTATTTATTATGTCACCAGCTGTCACCACCGCTGCCCCCCTATTCTGTAACTTGTTTTAAGCTCACCTCTACGCTCAACCACAAATATATCTTGACACCGCGATGCGTAGTATCTATGCGTAGGTAGAGGTCTAGTTTCATGACGGGCACAACTACATACAAGCGGTTACTTATATACAATGTTATTCTCGTAATTTAAACGTTTGCCGTTACTTTTTTTGCCATATCGGCATATAATAGCATGTATGTTACTTGCACGCTGCACCTATTGAGATGAAATTTGGTATGGAGGTACTTTGAGTCCCGGAGGAGTATATAGGATAGTTTTTTCCCCCAGGGAGTGAAATGGGGCGTTAGTTTGTATAAAGGAACGAGATAATGGAATTCTAAGGCGACTCAGTCGCGGGCAGAAGTTAGTATCGCTATAAAATCTCAATCAGCGCTAGCCAGTAAGAAATGATATACCGACCTTGGACAGCAAACGTAACACTTGGCCGTGCATATTATATTTCGCGAGTTCGAGCGCCGAACTGCGAGTCAAGTTGAAGGTCGAGCGGGCTCGCCCGAGCTACTCGCTATGTCGTCAATTGACCTAAGATTAGGGAAATGTGGGGCTGTATCTAAACCTAGCTTAAAAACACAGTTTTCTATCTGTGCATCCCGCTCGTACTGTCAAAGTGCAATAGAGATGCACAGATAGTAAACTCGATACTCGTTAGCGTAAGCCGTCACTGTCAAACTCATGGTAAGCGTACAGGTCGCATTTCTCGGCCGATTCTCGTGAAATTTTGTGAGCAGGATCGATAATTATACGGCGATATTGGCGATTCAACTTTTCACAAGTTATTAAAAAACAAAGACCGAAGTATACGGCTCACAGAGCCTCTAGTACTTACCTACCTCTCTAGTTTTAAGACCGTTATGCAGCAGGTGAGGTGTAATCGCACTGATTGTTTGCCTACGATAGCGATAACCGTCAGCTGGTTTACTGACGACTAGAGATCCAACCGTCATAATGATTATGGGCGCTGATATTTATTATGTAATGATTCTTTGGAGTAAACGACCGCGCTAATCGACGTACAGGACGCCATCCCCCGTCAGACTAGATGGAATTTTTCTTCAAAAACTTACCGACTACGGCACAGGCGAAAGTTTTTGTTTGTATGTACGTGTGTTCCACCGTAGCGTTTAAGATAGTGAAACGTTTTGATGAATGAGGTATCAATCGATTTGAAATTATGCTCCAGGGACGTATAGTATGAAAAAAAAACTGTTTTTTTTCAGTTAGCATTCCGTAGTCAGGAATAACTAAATAAAACAAGTCAGTCTAAGTTTTGTAGCCAAGCAGAGGTAGACAGTAGACACCATCAGGCCCCTAATTTCACCAACTTGACAATTGTCACTTGACCTGACACTGACAATTCGCCATACATTGCTTGTTCTAGAAGTTAAGGTCGCTAGGTTACTTGTGGATCCAGCAATGTACGGAGAATTGTCGTCGTGAGGTGACAATTGTCAAATTTGTGAAATAGGGGCCAGGACGTCTATCATTTATGGGACGGCCGCGACGTACTCTCGATTTTTCTCGCACTATACCTCGTGTTAAGTGTTCTAATAAGAGAGAGACGGATAGTGCGAGAAAAAAAGAGTTCACGCGCCGTCGCGTGATAGCGCCGTGCTTGTACGTCTAGCACAACTTGCTGACAAGTTGCTATGCGCGCGACTGAGCGTCTCCTTTCTCACTCGCACTGTGCAAATTAGAAAGAGGAGGGTAGATCTTTCTCGACCCGCGTCGCGGCGCGGCGTAGTTGTGCTAGCCCCGCTGGACGAGTCACTCATTATATAACAGTATGTCTAGCACAACTTGCCGATAAGTCGCTTCGCGCGCGACTGAGCCTCCCCTGTCTGACTTGCACCGTGCAAATTCGAAAGAGGAGGGTAGAACTTTCTCGACTCGCGTCGCGGCGCGGCGTCTGTTGTGCTAGCCCCCCTGACCGACTTAAATCAACGCCCAGCCCAAACCGTTGAACCTAGAAAGCTGTTTTTTTCACAATAGGTAGGTTATATAATGCAGTTACCCACTAAACAGGGATTTTTGAATATTCCACCCCCGAGGGGGTAAAGAGGGGGTTAAAAGTTTGTATGGGGATGAAGTAAATTTTTAATTGAGAGACTTCAAACTTTGTGTATGGACTCCTTATTACAATACAAGAAAAGTAATTTTAGGGCTTTGGAAAAACCCACCCCTAAGCGGGTTAATAAATAGGGGTGCAAAGTTTGTACGCCTGAAATTTCCCCCCGTAGTCCCGTGAAGGCCATAGAATAGTTTTTATCCCGGTAATCAGTCCCTCAGGGGGTGAAATGGGGTGGTGAAAGTTTATATGGAGCTACGATAAAAACGAGTTCCACGCGGACGGACTCGCGGGCAGAAGCTAGTCCATACTAATATTATAAAAATGCGAAAGTGTCTCTGTCTGTTACCTCTTAACGCTTAAACCGCTGTACCGATTGAGATGAAATTTTGTATGGAGATAGTTTAAAACCGGGGGAACGACATACGATAACTTTTATCCCGGAAATCATCCCTTATGGGGTGAATGGGTGTGAAAGTTTGTATACCTACCATATAAACGAGTTTAACGCGGACGGAGGAGCGGGCAGGAGCTAGTTTTGCTATAAACGTTAAATGAAACATTTCGAAACTCATCCCACATAGGACACCTTGATGTTATCTTCACACCCACAAAGGAACCCACTAGGTACTTTGATGTATGCCAATTAGGCGTAAGAATAACAGAAGTTCATGGTTAGTGGATGGAATATTTTAATTATATTTATTTACTAGCTTCTGCCCGCGACTCCGTTCGCGAGAAAATCGTTTATACCGTAGCTGGATACAAACTTTCACCTCCCATTTCACCCTCTTAGGGGATGATTTCCGGGATAAAAACTACCCTATGTCCTTCCCCGGGACTAAAACAATCTCTATACCGTATTTCATCTAAATCGGTTCAGCGGTTTAAGCGTGAAGAGGTAACAGACAGACAGACACACTTTCGCATTTATAATATTAGTATGGATCAGGCAACAAAGGCCGATATTACAAATACCATAAAGACTATACATATCAACAGAAACTTATTAAAAACTACAAAAACACACTATTACTGCGATGTGTTAGAATTAGAATGGACTTTCTGGATGGACTAGCTGTGTTAAATCCCGCGGGTTTGCGTGCGTTTCCAGTAATAAATACTTGAATAAACATATTATGTTGACCCAAATAAAAAAAGCAAAGGTAGGTACAACATATAAAAAAAAATTAAAGCGACAAATATTTCTAATCCAAAAGAAAATTCTTAAACGACTTCCCAAATTTTCACTTCGACTTCAATTGACTTCTATTGACTTCATCATACCTACTAATGTTAGTCGTTAGTACAGCGATGCCTAACTTCCCGGCCACCCTAGTAATTACTTATTAAACTAATCCATTTATTTAACTACACAATGGTTAGATGGTTATTTACCTGCTAGAACTGTGTGGCCAGCATTGTTCAGTAATGTTATTATAAACAGCACAGTTAGCGTAATACGAGATCGTCTTAGTGCGAGACGTATTCGGAATTAACGCAGTTAAACTGCTTCAGAGCTGTATTGAAACTTTAAGGTACAGTCAGCGTCATATAGTTAGTAGCAGCCAGAGTAGCCAAATATATCGTTACACACCCTTATCCTTACAGTAATAAAGACGTGTACCGAAATATTTGGCTACCTTGGCTGCTACTAACTATATGACGCTGACTGTACCACTAGCTTCTGCCCGCGACTCGGTCCACGTGGAACTCATTTATCTATACCGTAGCTGGATACAAACTTTCACCCCTATTTCAGTTTCACCCTCTTAAGGGATGATTTCCGGGATACAAACCATCCTTTGTCCTTCCCCGGGATTTAACCTATCTCCATACCAAATTTCATCTCAATCGGTTCAGCGGTTTAAGCGTGAAGAGGTAACAGACAGACAGACAGACAGACAGACACACTTCCGCATTTATAATTAGTTTGGATAATATGGATTTGCACAGTCAGCATAATATAGTTAGTATTGTTAATAGCAGCCAAGGAAAACATTTTGTAACACAGCCTTACTCCTTTAGTAATAAAAACGTGTTGGGATATTTTAGCCGCTATGGTGCTGAGTGTACGGTCGGAATCAAAATCATTTTTGACACTTTTGTATCTTCTTTGGGTAATCTATTTTTCGTGAAATTGGAGCCATTGGAAGGGGGAATTTACTCAGTTAGAAATTACAAGGGTTTCTTTTTGTCATTTTGGCCACGGAACTCTAAAAAAGTGTCTGCTCTCTTTTTAACAGTGAGAATGAAGGCTACACGCCAAAATACTTATTTTTCTACTCGAGCACTTCTATCCGTCAATTAAATGACTGACAGCGATATCTAAATCAACTTCATTTGAGTTGGGCTCATAAGATGACTGCTAGCAGTCATCTTATATGAACTGTGTACAGAACTAAAATTAATTTAGACCAATCACGAGGCTCGATTTTCAGGACATCAACGCGCAAAAATAAAAAAGCTGTTGACTGCACTTCGTTTCAGCAGGGCGAATTTCAATAGATACCAAGTTTGTTTAATAAATTATTATTTCCGTTAACTCGTAGAAAAAATTAATATAGACAATAGTTATATAATTAGCTTTTTAACTCCCGTACCTTAATTAGGCCACTCAGCAAGCTTCGTGGCCTAAACGTGGTACTCGACTGAAAAAGCATACATCATATAACGATTGCATAAACTACTATTTTGTAGTAAGTGCGAGTATGCTGATTAAATAAAAATTGAAAAACACCATAATCAGTGGCTATATAATTTGTTATTGTGCATCGAATATCGCGGTAACAAACACTTTTGAGAGATATAATAGATATAGACATATTATCGACCGACCTAGAATAACACAACGTGATTCATTTGACTCGCGTGACGTCAGCACTGATATATGTTCTTTGGTTAACGTAAAACCAGTGGTAAATACTATAACACATATTTGACTATATTGCCCACCGTCCTGTCCGCGTTTCTTTCACGTCCTACCCCAGGAAAAATAAGGTTTTAAAAAAAAATTTTTTTTGGTTTATTTCAATTTAAACTTTATTCTTCTGATGCCTTATTCGAGAATCCATCAATTAATATTCCACCCGAAATTGTTATATAGATTTAAATGCTGCCGTCCTAAGCAAAAAAGGACGCATCTGACTACGAGTCTCATAGTCAGATGCGTCCTTTTTGCTTAGGACGGCAGAATGAAGCATGCATGGTCTTTATTTGTACAATTTATCTTAAATATTATAGAGCAAATGTACTTAAATGAACCAAAATAAAGATAAAAACATTTATTAATGTTTCTTCTCCAATATGCTCGGAAATTTTCGCCTTACAGTAGCAAAAATAGTAGGTGAAGTTCGAAGAACGCCAATTTAAAAAGTTATAAGTCAATTATTGTACAGTTTTAGCCGCCAGGAAAGTGTATGAAATTTTCAACTATATGCTTTGACTAAGAAAAATCACTATACAAACAGCCAAGTGCTCGTACGTTTAAAGACCTTGCAGTTTGTCACAACAATTTGCGATAGTTAAGGCGTCCACCCACCGAACGCGTGTCGTGCGCGGCGCGTGTCGGGCGCGGTTGAAGCGGTATATTCACACCGCAAGCGGGCGGCGTGTAGCAAAGCAACGCCGGGGTACGCGCCGGCCCCATAATATTTTTGAACGAGCTATCCAAAGATACCCCACACAATGGGTTTAACGAGAAAAAAAAATACGTACCCGCTTTAGGTGTAGCGGACCCTAAACATTTTTTTTTCAAGATTTTAGTACTCTTTTGTCGGCGTGATTGATTTAAATATGCCCATGCCGAATTACAGTTTTCTATTAGTAATGCAATAATGGTTACTGAGCTAAGCCGGGACAGACGGACATGCCGAAACTATATATATGTCGTCTACGGAACCCTAAAAATGAGTGATTGTCGACATTGTCGTGAACGTTCTTTATGCCAAATATTGTAAATCAACTCAACTTATCTATAGACGTGTACAAACATATTTTCGTGCAATTGTTTTAGCGTTATACTAATAAAGAGGTCAGAGGGGCTACCGCGAAACGAAACCGAACTTCGTTCGTGTATCTCCCTCCCTGTCGCTCGAACTATCAAGTGCGACAGAGACGAAGATACACGTTTTCGTTTCGAGGTAGCCCCTCAGAGACCAATGGGTACCCACGGGCCAAACTTTATGAATCAGAAGAAGATATTCATGAGTTAATTCAACTAATGATTCAGCAGTGACTCGAAGTATCTGGACTGGACACATGGGGTGTTTTGCCATGCTAGTTGCTGGTCGACCAGTTTGTCTGACCTTTGATAACGAACAAGGGGACACCAAATAAAATAATGAATAATGTTGAATTTTCTCGAAAAAGGATTATAATATTATAAATATTGTCAAATGGGAAAAGAGTTAAACAAGAAAATGAATAATCAAAGTGAAAAGTACCTATCCAAAGTTTTAAAAGGATATATTCTGACCCTTTTCCGCATAACGCACCTTTATATGAAACGATTGTCATTTACTACGACGCTCGCGGTCCGTGACGTCATTTTTTTGAGATATTTCAATGGGTTTTTAATCATTAGGTTTTTTTTTCTTTTTTTTTCGAGTATTAATACAAATCGATTTAGCCGACTAGTGTCGGTAAGGAAAAATGACGAGGTATAAAAATGTCTAATAAATTAAAATGACGATATGTAAAAATGCAGAACAATAAAAAGGTCGGTTAGGAAAAATTACGAAGTATTATTTAGTCAAAGTATAAAAATGTCGAGAAATCATTGTTTACTTTTGATGCTGAGATGAACGTGTCCTTTTCTGTTGATCGATTATACGGTTTAATAGGATCAGAAAATTGCAATAAATTATAACGAATATTCATAGTTAAAGCAATGGCACGTATTTTCAGTGACTGCGAGGCAACCGGATGGCGACATTTTTATACTTCGTCATTTTTATATTCGGTCTTTTTTACATCTCGACATTTTTATACTCCGTAAATTTTCGATTTCGACTTTTTTATTTATTGACAGTAAACATTTCGACATTTTAATACCTCGTCATTTTTCCTTACCGACACCAGTCGCCTAAATCTAACTTTTTCAAATCACACAGCAGTTGTGTGTTGTATGTGATTGTGAAATCACATCACAAAATTTACGAATCACATCGTTGAGGACCAGTATATGACGCATACTTGTAATGAATCTAGGAGTTGAATTATACTAGTTACTTGCTCTCGACGATACTGGTTTTGGTTGAGATTATTGAACGTGGTCCACTTTTTATAAAGCTCTCGTTGGAATTGGAATCTTCTAGCTTGGACGGTAGAGGTGCTTTTTGAATGGACAACTTTGAAGCAATTCGGCCAACTCGAATAATCTCATTATAAATATGGCTGCCGCAACATGGTATTATAAATAACCTTGAAGTAACAATATGCTCCGGCCGCCTTCATTTCTTTTTAAGGAAACGCATGCGACCGATCATGTTATAAACTTGTGTGATTGATTAAATAATTAACTATTTAGAGTATTTACTTAATTAATTAAGGAAACTGTCATCATAATTGCAAAGCCGCGTTCACATTTGTGTGTCGTGTTGTGTTGTGACGCATCAGAAAGCTAATCGGTTTCATACATTTAATATGGTTGCGTTCACATTTGTCTGATGTCGTGGGCGTCAGACGACGACACGACACGAGTTAACCTTTTCACCGCCCGACGGCGAAGCAATACGCTGTTCCACGGGGGTAAAATTAAAATGGGTAAAGAAATAACGCCACCATAAAAATGGGCTGTTTTTCAATAGGTATACAGGGCGTCCCAAACTTATGGGACATGAAGGGGAAGTACCTTAAATATCGTAGATAGTGAATTTTGCTCAAAGAAGACTATATGTTATTTTTAAAAGTTAGTAATTCTGCATTCATAGATTTTCTAAAAATTACTTGCTTCGTCTGGGAATCGAACCGACTAAAATGTGAAAAAAAAATCACCCTTTTTTATGATGCCAATCGAAAGAACAGCTAAAAAATAATAACTCAGCTTAAGTAACATAGTATTTTAAAATAAAGGAACACCATAAAATGATTGAGTCAAATTTCAAGAAAGTTATTTATTGCCGAAGACGACGTTCGAAAAGTAGCAATATTATCATTCCAAAGATAGCATTGATTATTCGTAAATAAGTACCCACTTCATAAAATAGGTACTGGCATAAGTTTTCCTTATTATAAGTGCACGTGTGGATAAAATGATAATTTGATAAAACTTAGTATTTCAATACGTCCTCTGTAAGCTAGACAGAAGGCAAATTTAAAACAAAAATAAATAATTGTTAAAAAAAAAAAAAAAAATTTAGAAAATCTATGAATGTAGAATTACTAACTTTTAAAAATAACATAAAGTCTTCTTTGAGCAAAATTCACTATCTACGATATTTAAGGTACTTCCCCTTCATGTCCCATAAGTTTGGGACGCCCTGTATATTCATCAAAAAATGTTTGTCGGCCAGCGCCGTCTCTGGCGTCGTAGTCACGATTGCGTTGTCGGCTATGGCCGACTGTGGCGGTGAAAGGGTTAACGATGACAGAGCACCAACGACACAAAACATACTACATGAGTGACAGGGGAAATAAAAAATAAACAGTATTTTTTAAATGTATCATTTTACATATGACCTATGCAACAATGTAACGTCATAAAGTCATAATTGTCACGGACAATCTACCCTAAGCCGCGTTCATATTTGTGTGTCGTCCTACGCCCACGACATCAGACAAATGTGAACGCAACCATATTAAATGTATGAAACCGATTAGCGTTCTGATGCGTCACAACACAACACGACACACAAATGTGAACGCGGCTTTAATCTATATATCTTGTGCCATATCAATATCATACATATATCACAAATAATTCAAGAGCCCATGTTGAAAAATAATCTATTACAAATTCTTATCTTACAAGACGAATCTATTGTTTATAAAAAAAATCAGTATATAAAAAAAAACAGATTTTATGACGTATTGTAGAAGAAGTAGTTACGAGTATTATCGTCTATTGTCTTGAGTAATAGATCTGTATTTTTCTAACGGTTATATTTAAAGCCTGTTTTAATGGCGTTGTGAGACGATTGCAACTAGTTGCTTTAATTTAAATACCTGATTTGACTGCAATTTTGATCAGTAGAAAAATACGTCGAATGGGTCCAGTATACAGTATTATGAACGAGCGAGCGAAGCGAACGAAGTTCTATGCTTCAGCTTGGGCCGAAAATCGTGTCCGCTGTCCGGCTGTTCCCCTTTACAGGTCGCATTTCTGAACCGATTCTCGTGAAATTTTGTGAGCAGGTTCGTTAATTATATGGATTTGCATTGGGGCAAGTAACTTTTATTTTAAAGACGGGCAGTCTACTGTTTATTATTATTATTATATATATTATTATAACAATAACGGTTAATTACACTTGTTAGCAGTAGTCTTACGAGTACCTACACAAATATAGAACATATAAAAACATAGTCTTATCTAATGGGGGGCTTCCCCCTTCACATCATAGTTTATCTAATGGGGGGCTTCCCCCTTCACATCATAGTTTATAAAATCTTAAAAGTAAAAGATTGCAACTCTAGATGTAACGTAGAATTAAGAGTTTTTTTAAGCAAAAAACAGATTATTTTTTTTATTTTATTTTTTTATAACAGGTATAAAATAAGAATAAGATAAGATAATAAGAGAAGATAAGCAAGTATTCATGATTAAGTGCGAGTTCATACATTTGCTACAAGTGCGAGTAGCTTTTGTATGGACTCGCACACATCATTGATCAATGTGTGAACCGGCCTTAAGGCATAGAGTCGAGACCCATCTAACTGAGACTTACGCCAGCTTTATGCGATACACACAGTGTGGGAACAAACAGGATAACATACAATATCAAAAATAATAGTCCATACTAATATTATAAATGTGAAAGTGTGTCTGTCATCTGTCTGTCTGTCTGTCTGTCTGTTACCTCTTCACGCTTAAACCGCTGAACCGATTGAGATGAAATTTGGTATGAAGATAGTTTGGATCCCGGGGAAGGACATAGGATAGTTTTTATCCCGGAAACCATCCCTGGAGGCGGTGAAATTGGGGATGAAAGTTTGTATGGTGCTACGGTATAAACGAGTTCCACGCGGACGGAGTCGCGGGCAGAAGCTAGTTATATATAAAAGGATTTGACTCAACGGGGATATTACTGAATATAGCAGCTGAATTTTCTCAGTAATAAAAGTTGGTATAGTTGACATTATTTAATGTGGCCGTCTTTTTATAAAACTGTCATTGGAATTATAATCTTGTACCTAGAACGGTAAGAGTTGCTTTTCAATCATCAAAGTATTCCATTGATGCAATTCGGCCAACTCAAATAATCTCAAGTACAAACGACAACACTGTTACCTGACCATCCTGTGTTTATATAGAACCTTATTACAATGCACTTAAGGTGCACGAATGGTCAGTTAGCTGTGTTGTCGATAGTACCTACATATAAGGATTTTTTTACTCAACGGGGATGTTACTGAATAGTTGTTAAATGTTTTGACTGTAATTAAAATAGGTAGGGTAACTTGTCCATCAATGAAACACCAAAATTTCAGTGTCCAAGGTTTTTAAAGATCCAAGTCTTTTTGCACCAAGATAGATGATTTAATTTTTAGTAATCACGTCGTAGTAAAAAGATATAGTCATTGTGAACAAACTACGTTTATTTTAAAATTATCAGTGAAAAATGGCACAAAAGGTGAAAAAGAAGCATTTTTATTGACATATCGCTCCATAGACACTTTGGGGTGTACAGTAGGCAAAGAGATAGTAAATAATACGGAATCAAATTCTATCATTTGTCAAAAAATCACCAAATTTTTTTTTTTTTTTAGTTTTTTGTGTCAAAATTAGAAAATTGATTGTTGTGACTGTTCCTTTACATAATAAACAATAAATATTAGGGGACAATCTTACACAAACCGAGCTAGCCCCATAGCAAGCTCAATAAGGCCAGTGTTACGGGTACTAGACGACGGTATATTTAATAGATATAATTACTTAAATACATAGAAATGATCCAAGACTCGGAAACAAATAATCACGCTCATCACACAAATATTTGCCCTTACCGGGATTCGAACACAGGACCTTCAGCTTCGTAGGCAGCGTCACTACCCACTAGGCCAACCGGTCGTCTTAACATGTCGCGTCCACAAACAGGGCATGTACGAGGGTTTCCTCAGGTCGTCCTAAACCTAATAGTAATACAGGACTGTAGCACCATCGGGTTGTGGAAATATTGAGCTGATTCACTGTGCACCAAGGTTTCAATGTTGGACAGTTGACCCTACATATTGAGTGCGATCTGTGCTGCATGGGGATGGGCGAGTGTGAGAAAAGAATGTTTGAAGTTCTGTGAGGTGATGGATGCCAGGCCCTCGAGTGTAATGTAATATTGTCTCTTTTGTGTACACTGTTATTGCATTTCTTTTTATCATGTGCTATTGTTAACATGTTTAATCTTAGTTGTTTGACGCATTAGATGTCTGTAATGTCATGTAACATATTAAAAAAATAAATATTATTTAGCTCCACCATTCGTTGAAAAAAATAAAATAAAACATGTTTGACCGTGAGTAATTTTAAACACTTAGGAAGGTAGGTGCGCAGCGATGAAGTTATTGAACTTTGACGAGTAAAGTTTAAAAAATAATATGGTAATATCAATAATGCCAATTATATTTTTAATATTTACATATACAAATACTAACAATTTTATTTTAATTTGAACCCATGCAATGTAAAATGTAATTTGGTCTCCTGTCCTGGGATACAGGCGCAGCCTTGTATCCTGTAGCTTTTGCCAAAAATAAAATGTCTTATGAATCCAACTAATATATAAATGCGCAAGTTTGAGTAAGTGAGACGAATAATTGAATACTACTGAAATTAAATTAAATTGACGGTTTTTTATTTGTCCATAACAAAAATACCAATTCCTTTTAACGTATTTTGAACCGATATTGATATTAAATGATGTCATTTTAAAACCCACATAATAATATCACCATACAATCTATTTTTTATAGTATTTTATGCAATCGTTATATAATGTATGCTTTTTCAGTCGAGTACCACGTTTAGGCCACGAAGCTTGCTGAGTGGCCTAATTAAGGTACGAGACTTAAAAAGCTAATTATATAACTATTGTATACAGTAATTTTTCTACGAGTCAACTGAACTAATTATACAAACTTGGTATCTATTGAAAACGAAGTGCAACCAACGGCTTTTTCTTTTTTGTGCGTTGATGTCTATTTCCCTTTTGACTTTCTCATGACGGCGTCCTATTGGTCAAATACATTATAGTTCAGTAAAGGCGCCACGTGATTGGTCAATTTCATTTTTTTGTTGTCTCAACAGTTATGAAATGTTGAGTTGGGAGCTCCATAGTAAAAAGTATGTGATTTAAGTTTGGTGTACGAAGTCTTAATTCAAACATTAAGGTTGACGAGTATAAAAAAGTTATTTATATGAAACGCTTTGCTTTGAATTTCATACAGGTGTAACAAAAATGAGGTATGAACCGATCAAGGGCTTAACAGGTATCGTGTTCTGAAAAGAAAAAACAGAAATTGGTCGACTGGGGCGACAAGCTCCATAGAAATGTAAAAAAAATCGCGTCAATTTTTTTTTTTTTCTGTTTTTTCTTATCAGAACACGATACCTGTTAAGCCCTTGATCGGTTCATACCACATTTTTGTTACACCTTGTATATACGATTATATTCGTTAATCATCATCATTCTCCTAGCGTCCTTCCCGGTTGTGCCCTAAAGGAGCCCGGGGTCCGCTTTGACACCTAATCCCAAGATTTGGCATAGGCACTAGTTTTACGAAAGCGACTGCCATCTGTCCTTCCAACCAAGGGAAAACTAGGCCTTATTGGGATCAGACCGGTTTCCTCACGATGGTTTCCTTTACCTAGAACCTAACGGTAATGATACAATAAAAAAATCAGCCAAGTGCGTGTCGGGCCACGCGCAGTGTAGGGTTCCGTATTTGTCTGTCTGTCTTAGTTACATCGACGTGCGGTGCGGTTGCGTCAGCCGAATTTGTACGAAAATTGGCCTTTCCAAGTACTTATGCCTACTTGTCCGTGATAGTTTTTAGTTTTCCTTTTAAATTCATTATATGTACTACTGTTAGGAAAAATATAGTCTCCTTACTAAGTCGTGTGAGGCATAGTCCCAACAGCATTCTAAAGGAAATTGCGGATAGGTTTGATTGTCCGATACTAAAGCAGTGGTCCGACCAAATTAAAAGCGTAGCACAGTTCTTAGTATAGATACGTTGCTGGAGTTCAGTGTGTAATGTCCCAATTGCTTATGTATAAATGCTAACACTAGACTAAGATATTTATTATGTTACTAACACTCTATGGATACTTTGTATGTCCGAAATAAAGAAATTGAATGGAATTGAATTGAACCACGATTTTATTCACATCCCCGGTAGCAGCCGTTTAGCCGGCAGGACACACACACACACACACACACACACACACACACACACACACACACACACACACACACACACACACACACACGCACACACACACATGCACACACTCGAACAAAAATTAGGGCTTTAAAGCCCAATATCTCGCAAACTAATCACTGGTTTAACGAGAAAAAAATTACATTCCCGCTTTATGTGTAGGGGAGGAATCCTAAAAAATATTTTACGTCACACCTGGCCATAATGCGAGTTTTATTGCACGCTACGCGTACGGTAAAACTCGCATTGAGGCCAGATGAAGACGTAAAATTGTGTACTCACCACGGGCGGTAATTCGTAAAGCCCCAGATCGCATATTTATGGCCCTCACCTCGGTTCGGGCCACAAACACCTGCGATCTGGGCCATTTACGAATTCACCACCCTAGTACGTACGTAATGTACTATTTTTTCAAGATTTTATTGTACTGTTTTGTCGGCGTGAAATTACAGTTTTCTAGTAGTAATGGTTACTGAGCTAAGCCGAGGACGGACAGACGGACATGGCGAAACTATGAGGGTGCCTTGTTGTCTACGGAACCCTAAAAACTAGGTATAATAAAGGGAATACACATTAGCACAGTATAGAAGAATAATACAGTAGGTAATCTGAGGCCGTTTAGGAGCGTTCGTTACCTACTTTTGCTCGATGCGCAGGGCTGTGTCAAGTTTGTGGCTTGGCATACCTATAATACTAATTTTGCTTTTAAGTATGCAAAGTATTTCTGTTACAGTTTAATAGACAATAATGTATACACAAATTAATAATATTATAGATAGTTGGGTATGTGTTTTTAGTTTCCCACTTCATGGAATATTTTAATACCACTATACTATGCCTAAAATATTTCCTAGTAAGTATAATAGTTGCTAAACTGCACTAGGTTGGTAGGTGCTTAGTTACAAGCCTATTCGGCTCCTCTTGATATCGTGGCACTGGCGGCTGGCTGTCTTCATACCGACGAGGCGGCTTCCTTTGACGTAGCGAGTGAGACCGAGCCGCAACCGTAACGTATTCGTACCGCAACGGCGCGGCCCCGATTGAAGCATTCTCCATCATTCCCGAAGGCTATGTGTGTGTGCGTACCGAACACGCGCGCATGTGTGCAGCCGTGCGATGTACCTTTGTTCGAAGTTTATCTACTGTTCCTATACTGTGACATTAGGTACACCATCTTGAATATTCTTTGCAATGTAACGTTTTTACGCCTGCCCGTCACAATGCACGGTTAATACACGACTTGCGTGGCGTTTTAAAATATTTAAAATGTAGCTACTTGTGCAGATAGATTGTTTTTAAACATTTTCTTTGTGATATTTGACGATTACATATTATTATAGTGTGCCGGACTGTTACTGTTACTACTACACTAAATAATAAAATATGTTATTTTATCCTTGAATACAGGGTGTTTGACAGCAGTGAAAATAATTTGTTTTTTCATTAGCAACAGACAAAAATTACGAAAATACTCGAAACTATCAATCTTTCATAAATTTGCTATTTTAAGATTTTTAAAATCATATACTAACAATAAGGACGTCATTTGATTGTGACGTCACAAGCGAGTAATCGCTTTTGAATTTTCATAAAAAGAAGCTGATTTGACTTTTGTCAAATACCGTATTTCTTATAACTCGACCTTTCATGTACGTAAAAAAAAATCTTATCGTACTAAACTCGAAATAATTTTTTAGATGTTTCATCTAGCCAATATTAAAAAAAAACAAGATTTAATGTCGTATTGTAAAAGCTACTAACACCAAGTGTCCGCAAAAAAGCATGAAATACTAACTTTTCACAGAAATTACCAGAAGAAAAGTCATTGTGTGTAAATATTTTCCAGCCAGCTACTTGTTAAACTATAGACAAAATACGACCTCCTTGGAGGTCGACCAGCGAGTGGGGCTCCATACCGGTTGCGATAAAAAAAAAACAACTGGTTACTCCTAAATTACCAAGCGATAATTGTGTGAACAACATTAGCGTGGGGTTATCTAAAAAAAATATTATCTGGTAATATTAAGCAGGTAATCAATTACATGAAAGCATTAGTTTTATCAGCGTATTGCTGAGAGATTTTGGAGTGAAATTTTTTAAAGACGTTTTTGTTACAATTCGAACCTTAATGCTAACACCGTGAGGTCGGTTTTTAAACGGATTATATTGTTACAAATAAGACATAACTACGTAAGCCAGCAGAGAAGTATTTCCTTGTTATTGTAAATTAAGGACAGTTAATTTTAGATCACAATAATTGTGTTGTGTTGTGTTGTAATTGTGTTGTTCTGTATAAAGTGTCTAAAATTTTACATTAATCACTGGTCCATAAACAACAAAGAAATGCTTTAAAATAGCTTAGCCGTAACAATAAGACGGAGGGCAATATTTTGTAACGCTACTGAGCGCATTACTCGGTAAACATCATTAAAACTGATCTAATTAACTAATTCTATTTTTATAATGAATGCGAAGAAACAAACATATTTAATTATTATAGTTTACATACCTCCCATTCTGTAGACGTGACGTGAACAAACCAGTAAATTCACCAATAACTACTGAAAATTTGCATATCACTTAGTACAACAACATACATCGTATGAGAAATAAAAAGGAAACAAATATTTTCGATGCTAAAATTATCGGTTTCAACCGCGTCACTAACGACACATAAAAGAAAAAACCAAATTGTTTGTGGTTACAAAAATCAATTACATTTATTTAAAATTTAAACATAGAACGCGCGTTCGGTTTTCCACTCCCTGCAACGGGCACTCGATAAAGATTCTCTTTTCAAATAGCGCGACGCGAGCACTGAGCTGGTATTCACAACGCTTACCGACAACTCGCTTCAAACAAACCAGTATAAGTCTGATCTTCGATTGCCTATAGCTGTAACGAATCTCGGAGATTATTTATAGGAGCCAGTTGTGAGTTGAGCCGAGTCAGGTTATGAATCGCATAGGCATAGCACAGACCGACTCAAACTAGTCTCGCTGCGCCGCCGCCAATGGGAGGTTTCGCTTCGGACAGATGCTACAAATTCTACAATAAAACAACTATATATTCTTAAAGGATAATTATGGCGATAACTTTGAATGGCCTGCGTTTCAGGATTTTAATCCGAACTTTATGGTAAGCAAAATTTATGTACGCCTATTTAAACAAAAGCGCTGCCAAACTATAATTAGATAAATATTTCGAAGTTACATCGCTTAAACAAATATTCGGAAAGCGACAGATAAGAACGTTAACCGTCTATATGAAGCGACAGGCGATTCACGCTTATGGAATTATGGTTGGCCGCATGACTAAGCGACTCGGAAACGCGATTCGAAATTTGAATAAAAAGGAAAACGCTAACGCCAGGTTTTTTATTAGCCATTATTTTATGGCTAGTATTTAAAGGCACATCCAAAAACCAAACAATCCTAAAAGATAAATCGTTTACAATTTTGATGTCCAAGTCAGTATATTTCGGTGCGAAGTTAGTATTTTTTTGGTAAAGCGATTAAAATTTCCTCGATCTTAGATTAAAAATTGTCTCCATGACCTAAATAATAGGTAATTGTCATAAAGAATATAAATTCTTGGAAATTGTATATGTGAATATTGTTTATCCGCTATTCCGGATTTAATAAAATATTGACTAAATTGCTTGTATTTTTTTTTATCAATTCAGCCCATCCTACTACGGGGTGAATTTTTAATGAGTGTCCAAATTTTTTGTAGGCATTTGGTATCACTAATAGACTCCATTTTGGAAAAAAAACTGGTTGGTATTTTTTAAATTATAAATTGTGTGTCCCAAAATAATTATCCGTGCAACGTGGTTACTCGGGATTCAGTGCCGCGCGGAGCGGGGCGCGGGCGGGGGAGAGGGAGGCGTGCCGTGTTACCCTTACTACCCGCTGAGGTGCCCGCGCGGTAAGGTTTTTTGGGATAACTTTAAGCAGCAATTACTAAAAATGTTAGTACTGAATGATATGAAACAAAAAACACGTATTTTATAATTTTTGCTGAAGAATCTTATACTTGAATTTGGACACTCATTAAATTTTACCCTGTATATGTTTAGGGGTGCGCCGAATTAACAGGTAAGTAGTTATTTTGCATTTCCAAATTACACACAAAGAAAAGACAATAAAACACAAAGAAATAATATATATTAAAAAAAACTTGCAAAAAACAAATCGATAGAGCCTTGTTTTTCCTGGAAAACGCTCCAGCCCAGTTAGCGAGTAAAGCTCTCTGACTGAATCTGTTTACAATAATATTCCAGGAATTTATAAGTTGTATGATTCCTGGAAATCTCGTTGCCTGGCTGCATATTACATTTGTAATGTATGTGTATTTGTTAGACATCAGGATTTAATACATGGCTCTGAACATTTGTAAATAAATAAAAAACCGGACAAGTGCGAGTCAGACTCGCCCGCCGAGGGTTCCGTAAAAAATTACAAATGATTAGTTTTTAGATTTTTCTCTGTACCTGTAGTATAAGACGACATTACTCGCCAAACTTCATAGTTCTAGGTCAACGGAAAGTATCCTATAAATTTTGATTCCCTTGAGTGTCGAAATAGACGGGTTTTGCGGCGTAAACGGCCGTATATATACTGCTCACAACAAAATAAGGGCCGCTTACATTTTTCCATTGTATTGTTGATTATTGGACAGAAACTAATTGATAAGTGGCTAATTAATGATGCATCTTTCAGAATTCAACCTCTTTCATGCTCGTGTTTAAGTATAATAGCAAAAAAAAGAATAGGTACTTACTATTTTATATCATTTTCCTGGAACGATCTCTTTACTTGTGGCCCCTATTTTCTTTTGAGTAGTATATTTTTTACGTTAATTTAGAAGTTTCATTTTTTCCCAGTTTCAAGGGACTGTAAACCTGATATGAGTATGCCCATTTAATGACTCCTCCACGCGTTACCGAGGTAAAGGGTCTTGAACTCTTCGCAGACACAAACGATCAGGTGATCCCATAAGGGTTCCGTTTTTTTTCCGTTTAAGGGATCCGTACCCTAAAAATGAGCTGAACTCCGCTTTCTTTATACGACTTTTACAAAGAATAAGATTTTTTTACTCCTTAGGGTCTAAACACGCGTTTAAGATTATTTGGAATCCACCCGGGCAACGCGTATACTTTATTCTAATATTTTCCTATATTTAAAGGAAATAAGGATTTAAATTTAATCGCTGACATTTTTGCGTGCTTGTTTTTTTTTAAAATATGTATTTGCATCGTGATACTGGCTAGCTTAATTAAAACAGATAAAAACCCAATCTCAAAAGAAAAATACTAAGGAAACTTGAAGTCATATTGATTCCATTTTCAAAATTGTTTTTTGTTTCATTCAAAATACCGAGTGGCAAAAAGTACGTCGTAAAACTTCATAATTTTAAACATTCAAATGTATTATTACATTTTTTTAGAAGCCTGCACAGTGTGTGTCGGTCGTGCAAGAAAAAATAAAGGTTTTTTGTAATGTCACAACTTGAGTCGCAATATTACACATTGGTAATATTATTCGTCAATAACGTCCCGGAAACTTTATTTATTACTCCTATTACTGCGTTTACGAGAGGTTTCCGATCACCCAGCACCCATTGAAAATTAGAAATCACAAATTGAATTTGTAAATTTAGGGCCAATCGACTATATATTGTTGTAATTATGTCCCGTTAGTCAGGAGACAATACAATATGACAGTTTCTTAGAAAACTTGTTACAATATCGACTTTAAATTTAAACATGCATAAAATATGAGTCATACAAAAGGGGTGTATTTATTTAAACTTTATTGCGCAAACAAGTACAAATTGCGAACTTAATGCCGCAAGGCATTCTCTACCAGTCAACCGCAGGGGTTGTACGTGACAAGAGAACCCCACATTTGGTGAATTGATATAAAATTGCAGTTTTAAAACGCGACCCAGGGGACGTAACCATGGCAACTAGTGACAGAAAAAAGTTGATTCACCCATACATGAACTAGAAGCGCTACCACAGATATAGATATACATAGATCACGCAAATGCATCTACTTCGCGTGTCCGAACTCGGTCTCCGAGTTGGCCGTCCGACTGACATTCCGCGCGCGTCTGTTGTGGCAGCCGGTTGTCCGTGAATATTAAGAAAATGCCTTATTGCAGAATCGACTTTGCGCGGACAACGGGGAATTCACATCACTAATTCGCCCTTGTGACGTCACAGTAGGTAGAAAAAAGTGACACGGTCGGTTTTCATACAGATTGAGGTGTTTAAGTTATCTAGTGCAGTGTTTTTCAATGTTTTTCATGCCGCGGCCCCATTTGTACAGAAAAAAATATTTCGCCCTACGCTTAAAAATATATTATATAAAAATACTTACAGTACTTTAACTTTAAAAATATGAGTAGCCGGGACCCCCTTTAGAAGGCTTCGCGGCCCCCTGGGGGTCGCGACCGACAGTTTGAAAAACACTGATCTTAGTATATATCTATATCTGTGAGCGCTACTATTTATTTTAAAATGGAGCTGCTAATTAGTACTAGAAATACGTACAATGCTACTAACTACTACGAAGGCCCGTGGAAGCGGGTCAAGCCAGTTCACAAAGTTTTCTTCACCGTGAACCCTGTCCAGCATAACTCGATACTTCAATTGGTGACAAGTATGGGTGTAGGAGGCAAGACTTGAGTTGGTTAGGTTTAGGTGGTGAGGGATAGGTGCTTTGTGAATAATTGCGTATTACATTGTTTAATTTAAGTGAGATTTTCGATTTTTGGGACAGTAGTAAATTTTTTTTTCGTCTTATAAAAATAATAATTAACAAAAAAAAACAGACATTTGGAGTCCATAAAGTGTTAGTGATTGATTGAGATTTACTTAAATGAGTATGTTAGTACCTAAGCTTAAATGTTGAGTGGTCCAGTGCCTGATTAGGGCACTGTCCCATCTCTCCGCCACACGGCCAGGAGACTGTGGCGGCTGGCGCGCGCGCACCCTGCGCAGCGTCGCGGCACTGCGTTTGCGGAGCGTCGCACTGTGAATCGAGTAGAACATGCAAATGGGACAAAAACCCTTATCAAATATCCAAAAACTCATTATGGTAGGTCATTACTAATGAGTATACATTAAGAGTCCCACGTGTTATTTTTTCCTGCAACCCCCCCTTACATGAGTAATTAAGGTGACTATATAGGATGAGTGCAAATTTACTATGCATTCATTTGCGTAATTGCTCTTGGCTTAAAAATAATTGTGTGCATTTCCAAGTTATTTGTGTTTATTTCATTATTATGGATTCCAATTTGGAGGGTAAGTAGTATTTTTAGACATATATTGATTATAAAAATATTCATTGTATTTTGTAAAACATCAACATGTTTCCGAATAATCATTGGAATTTTACCCTAACTTTGACTTTCATGGTCAAGAAATTACATGTCGGCATCTGTCTACTCTGTGTAATTTATATATAATATACTTATAACTATAAACCGTCATATTTAATAAACTCCCTATCCAACTTTTGAGTACAACTATTTTTTTTATTTTTTCTTTCAGAATTCGATTTTTGCATTTCAAAAGTCAATTTCTTCGATGTATGGCAGAGACATTTAAAGGAAGCGAGAAACAACGAAATATATACATTTATATCATCTGAGCATGATTTAAGTGGAATAACCGAGGACTCCCAGAGACAAATTAAGGTAAAGATATCCCAATTTTCATCCAGGATAGCTCAGAAGTGGGATGCTGCTGGTAAATGTAGACAGCTATTTCTCGAGAAGAACTCTGACTGGCTTCATGGTGAACCTATCAAGTTTGAAGTTCATAGACGTACGACGATGCCGTCATCATCCACTGAAGCTGTAGCAGGCCCTGGAAGGCCCCAGAAGGAATTCTCGGACTCTAGCCTGAAGACTAAACGACGACGAGTAGAGAATTTAGTTCAATCTACAAGTTCCGAGGAGTTATTGTTTGCAGCAGAAATTTCGTCACGTCAATCGGGCTCCAAGGAAGTGGCTAGAAGAATGAAGAACATAATTGAAGATAACAAGAGCGGCGACACCTCAGGCAACAAAGAAAACACCAAGTCATGCAAAGAAAACGCTAGATGTTTGCCGAATGAAGAAGCTTTGGCGTGCTATATAGATAGCCATTTTGAATTGCAATTCGTCACCTTGGTCTTGCGTGTGTATGGATGGAATGGACAATAATTTCGATTTGGTCATCAATTCATTTTAACTTAGGTAAGTCTCTTGTTGGTAATTAAATTAGGGCATGAATTAATCTTTAGCCATCGGAAATAAAAAGGAAATTCAAGAAAGTGTTGTACTTACTTAATATTTTTTAGGGTTCCGTAGTCAACAAGGAACCCTTATAGTTTCGCCATGTCCGTCCGTCTGTCTGTCCGGCTTCGGCTTAGCTCAGTAACCATTACTACTAGAAAACTGTGATTCGGCATGGATACATGAATCAATAATGAGACAAAACAGTACAATACAATTTGGAAAATGATTTTTTTTAGGGTAGTAACCATTACTACTAGAAAACTGTGATTCGGCATGGATACATGAATCAATCATGAGACAAAACAGTACAATACAATTTGGAAAATGATTTTTTTTAGGGTACCTCCCTACACCTAAAGCGGGGATGTATTTTTTTTCTCGTGAAACCCATGGTGTGGGGTATCGTCGGACAGCTCGTTCAAAAATATTATGGGTTTTCTAAAACCATTTTTCAAATCAGTAATTCGTTTGCGAGATATTGGGCTTTAACGCTCTAATTTTAGTTCGAGTCGTGTGTGTGTTTACCGACTTCAAATCTGATCAGTATACCCAAGTCGCTTCAAGTGTGCCTATGAAGTCCCCTCGATTTCTTTAAGATCCCATCACCATATCCTGACCTCAGCTGGGTCTTTGAGTAGTCGGGGGGAAACATGCATAAAAAAATAAAAGACACCGACGAATTGAGAACCTCCTCCTTTTTGAAGTCGGTTAAAAAAAACCCTCTGCACACCTTAAAGTATTGTAAGGGTGTGTATATATACTGATCTGTGGTACAGGTACATACGTAATGGCTCCTCTACACGATGGCCCATCTTAATGGCCCACTAAGATGGGCCAGCGTGTGGAGAGGGTAGTGGTGTCAGATGGCTTATGGCGCGGCGATGTCTTTCTCCGTCTAACGCATAGTTGCGTCGTGTACGATGGGTCGTGATGGCCCACTGTATATAGCAGGCTTAATATTCATATAGCAATACTAGCAATAGGTACGCTTCTCTATTGTCAATGAAATTTGTCGGTTATATTCATTGTGTTATATTATAGAGTAGACATCACCTAGCATAAGTTTGCGCAATTCAACATACTCTCATGAGAGTATCTTGGTTGGTTTTAGTCCGTGGCGGGCAGTGATGGCGGTCGTTTCGAGTGTAATTTGACTCAAATCTTTAAAAAATGCCTTCTTTTGCATTGCGCTATTGCACCAACAACAAACCCAACAATAGTAAAAGCACGGGAATCACTTTTCATCGGCAATTTTCTTAAATGATACGTTTTTTTCTAATTTATAAGACGCGCCGCGGATGGCGGCCATTAATGCAAAGATTAATAATGTAGAAACAAATGTCCTGAGACTATTTTGCCTTATTAGTGGAACATTAAACTTAATAGACTGACTATTTGAAGCTTTAAAGATCTTAATTTTTGCGCCTAATAGCAGCAACTATTTGCCTTTTTTTAATGTAATCGTTTTTATGAATAATTATATTGGCAACGTTTAGTTGCTATTTAGATCCTAACTCATTTAAATCCTAGCAATTTAGGAGAATAGGTATAAACATTAGCCGCCAAGCCTCCATCCATATTAATTTCTAATTGCTTTCAAAATCTATATCTGAGGATCCCGTGGGACCTTAAATGTGTATGGATCTGACTGAAACTGAAAATGGTCGTAATTTAGTTTTATTGTCTTGCTGCGATTGCTATCAAAATCGATATCTGAGGATCCGCATCGCCGTTAAATAGGACTTTGTTATCAAATCTGACACAAATTGCTGAGACAAATTGCATCAACACAGTGCATCCTCGGGAACTATAAAGATATCCAGTATAAAAAAAATAAGCACCAAATATCGGTGATTAAATCAATAAGTAGTTTTTTTTAAATATGAGTGTATTAAATCACGCTATGGCCATAACTGAATTGTCGCATCTACTGCACTAAACACACTCTTTGATTTTCCAAGATGGCGGCCTGATTGGAAGGTGTCAAGAAAAATGTTCTGGGTTGCCAGTATACGTAGTAATAGTAAGTCAATGGTTATATTGAAGAAAACATTCAAATATGGAACGCTAACAGCCACTCGAAATATAAATACAAACTCGTTCGATAACATTGCTAATTCAAATACAGCCTTATACAATTTCTAATTTCATTACATATTGACGTGTTTCTTTACCAACGATTTTTCAAGGGTCATATAGAACGAGCAATGGTTGTGTAGATTAGCGGTGAGACGTTCAGTACTTTACGTGTTATATTATACACTTCTGGCCTTCTTACCGTCACATATGATACGTCTGTTGGTTTGAGAAATAAACTTTATTCTGTATACAGAAGGTAGCTTTTCAATTGTGATAATACAGTAAGATGGGAGGTTTCGATGGTTAGTTTTTGATGCGAGCGGGCGGGCCGGCCCCTTGCGTCTATTGAGTCACGAACACCGCACCGCCTCCACCAATGCAGCCAACTTGATAATTCATTTAGCTATTACATCGCTGTGAACTTATTCATTGCTTCTCAAACAAGGCTAGGTCAGTTGGTATTGCCCATTAAACGCGCAATGTATTTACTGTCAGTTGCGTGGACAGTTGATGATATTGGTTGGTGGTGACACGTTGACGGTTGTCTTTTATTTTAGTTTAGTTAGATTATTTTATTCTCACTGCATTGATGAGTGACTAGTGTTGTTGAAATATCCTGCAATTTTACATGTCTTATGGTTTAATATGAGTTTTACATGTAAAATGCGAGAGTAATTTCCATTGTAATGCTAGAAGACAGAATCCACGGCCATGCCATTTACTTCCTGTTAGCAACACTATCAAGAGTATAGGTATAGTGAATAGCCAAAAGTTGTCTCTTTATGTCTTACAGTTACTTACGGGCTTTTAGTTTACTTAGGGCAGTATCATGTGATAAAATTAGTTTTACGAGTTTTGACAAACAAACAATGAAATAAACTGTGAGCTGTAGACCTGGCAAGCCTTTTTTTATTTATTTTATATTTGCTTCCGCCCGCGACTTCGTCTGCATCGTCCCTATCCTATATTTTAATCCAGGCTATAAACTATCTTAGTGCAAAATTTCATCCAAATCGGTTTTGCCGTTTAAGCGTGATTGAGTAACAAACATCTAAACATTCAAACATCCAAACTTTCGCATTAATAATATTAGTAGGATACTTATTTCGAAACACTTATTGAACCTCCTCACAAAACTTCACGAAAGTCGGTTGAGAAATGCGCCTGTAGAGGAGAACAGCCGGACAGCCAGACATATGAAAGAATTTTGGCTCAAGCTAAAACGGAGAACGTCGTTCGCTGCGCTCGCTCGTTCAATTAGATTTGGAGTGGCACAAATGGCACATAAAATAAACAATTAAAGTGCCTCAACTAGGGTCAACCTTGATATAAAAAACAAAGTTCTACTTTAAACGAAAATGGTTCTGCACAGGGTAAGTCAAAATGGTTTTAAGTTTTCGCCGAAAAACAGACCACCTCAATAACAAGCTTCTACAAAAATTTAATTTTTGCTACAAGCTTTTATTGCCGACTGTACTTTTCTGTATACCATCACAAACTACTCATAGAGACGATTCTAATGAGCCCAAACTCAACGGGGTTACGTCGGTTAAGTGCTGAATTCCCATGGCCACCTTCTGTCTCCATCGTCAGATCAGCTCGATGGTATCATAATATTGAATTATCAGCTCAATCGGTCACCGGGAAGTGGTCAAACTTAACTTGCAAGATTTGATTACAGATAGACAGACAACGGGACAGGTGAAAGTAAAATAAGTTTCTGTCAAAAATTTCATTTTTGGTACAAGCTTTTATTGCCGACTGTACTTTTCTGTATACCATCATCAACTGCTCATTGAGACGATTCTAACGAGCCCAAACTCGATGGGGTTATGTGGTTTTATTACGGAGTTCCTATGGCCACCTTCTGTCTCTATCATCAGATCAGCTCGATGGTACCATAATATTGAATTGTCATCCAAACTATACTTATACCCAAAATTTCAGCTCAATCGCTCACCGGGAAGTGGGTCAAATTTAACTTGCAAGATTTGACGGACAACTTACTTACATACATACTTTTATACTTACATACGAACAAGTCAAGTTAATATAAAGCTTGTAAAATGCTTGTAAAATAATGGGGTTAATACATGTCATGATTTGTCAGCTCCAATTTATCAGAAGCTGACTAATTGCCATCGTCTGCGCTGCTGATCCAACTGTCAAACGAGTTGTACTAACAAATTGCATGCACATCACATCACAAACAACAAAACAATTTGGACCATGGAAATATTTATGATCACATCAGCCAAGTTTCCGGTCAGATAATTTTGAAGTAAAATATTTCAAATATTATATAATAATGTGTAATAAGCTTTTCCACGAATTTAGCACGCATTTATTAAATAGTTTGAATTTTAAAGGTGTTTAGAGCTATAAAAAATGCGTTTTATAGTCGATTTGAGTCACGCTTTGATGTCTTTGTATTTTTTAAAATCATGGTTGCATCTTACTGCGAATAGCGTTATCTTAGGAAAAATAAATAATATCACAATCATGAGACCGTGCTTTGGTATGGCAATATTATTTTTACTAAATGGTATCCCTAAATTGCCACAATTTGTCAGAAATTGGATGCGACAAATCAGAAGTGATGATTGTATGGTTTGTAGAGCCCAAACGGTAGTGCCAACTTCGTGGGAAAATACGCTCGTAGTAAAGGAGCGTGTTTTCCTACCGCTTTCTTTGTCCGTATACTATAGACAATACCACGAGTGGAGACGAGATACAATATCAAATCTCCTGTCCCTCAGTGCGTATACCTACGCTTTTTTGTTTGTCACCACAGATACCCCTATTCTTTAACTTGTTTTAAGCTCACCTTAAGGGGGTGCATTGGAAATTATCGCGTGTTTTGAAACTCCGTTCTGACTAGATTAAGTAACAATAAGGTCTGATTTTCAGATATATGATTCTTGACTATATGATTGTTTATCTGATTGAATCGATACATGATTGCCTAACTTTTCCTCGATAGAAAAAATTTCCAAAGTTGGGTCTTTATTTTCCTTTTTTACAAGCTTCTATTTAGTTTCACCTGTCCCGTTGTCTGTCTACTCAGCCTACTCAAATAATACATTATTTTACGACACAATCAAGTTAATACTATAGTATTTTATCACATCTAAAATCTCATTTAATGAAATATAAATAAAACTTCACTGAGTTAGGTATTTATCGAAATTTGTCCAAAAAAGTCATTCCCGAAGAGTGTTGCATCTCTTTTTTTCGTACGCAGAAGGCATGAGCGTGTCTCTGTCAAGGGGGGCGTGGTGACTCAAATCAAGGCATCCCCTTAACGCTCACCCACAAATATCTTGACACCGCGATGCGTAGTAACTAAGCGTAGGCAGAGGTCTAGTTTCGTGACGGGTGACCGGCGGGGTGAGCCGCATTAGCGCGTATCGAATAACATCCCAGGCAACTAATTAGGCTGGTTTAATACCGATTACGATTAAAGGTATACAAGTGTTCTCTTAAACAACATGTGTATTTTTTTTCCCAACAATAGGTACTTAATTATAATAGTTTACAGGAATTATTTTAATACATAATTCAATTTCAGCTTTCGAGGAGTTTTCAGGAACGTGATTAAAACTAAATAAATAAAAACAAATAATGCTATTGATTTAAGATTTACATAAATTAATATTGCGTGTTTATTAGTATAGGATAATGTTGAATAAAACACTATTTTTGAGATAAGTATTGACAATTAGCGATCGGTATTAACTATAAATACGAAATAATATAATACGAAACAGTATATTTGAAAAAAAAAACCCTAGCATAGCTACGCCACCATATACTTAATAGCACAATAAATTAAAAAAAAAACTTATTAAAAAACGCATTTTCTGTCAACTAAATATTCCATCGGTCATGCATGACATTTTACTGACGGTTCCAAACTGGTGTCAACTGAAATGAGTTCATATAAAAATTATGACGTAATGACTCGTGCAGTCAACGTGCAGTACTTAATTGACATTATTCTATATGGCCGAGTTTTTCATAAAACTGTAATTGGAATTGGAATCTTCTAACTGAGACAGTAGAGTTGCTTATTGAATGGACCACTTTGATGCAAATCGGCCAACTCAAATAATCCCAAGTATACATTTAAGTAAGTACTTAACTAACTATTCAATACAGACAGAACACAACTATTCAAACAAAAAAGGCGATTGACTCGACGTACATATTTTGCAAATGTAATGTTTTTATCCGACAATAAATAAATTAATATCATTAAATTTACCTGTTGATTTATGTGCGTACAATTTAAAGACCTATTCCCTCGTGATATGACGTATTTTCAATCAATTTTAATTTTTAAATTTTAATAGCGGCCTTTTCGATTTTTAGGAGGATCCTACTAATATTATAAATGCGAAATTTTAGATGTTTGGATGTTTGTTACTCAATCACGCTTAAACGGCTGAACCGATTTTAATGAAATTTTGCACGAAGATAGTTTATAGCCTGGATTAAAATATAGGATAGTTTTTATCCCGGGTCCACGCGGACGATGTCGCGGGCGGAAGCTAGTAGTAACATAAACGGAAATAACCGAGACCGTCTGTATGTTCGCGATAAACTTGGAAAGTACCGAGCTAACCCGAGATGCAGTTTTTACTAACGTTACCTAATCGCGAAAATCCGCAAAAGAAGCAATAAATCGAAAAATGTTATTAGAAAACGGTTTACGTTGTTGTAAAAAGTCTATTACAAAAAGGATTCTAAATCTAAAAGTTACATATTACCTAATTTCATAAAACTGTAGTAATATATATAAGCCTATATCTAAATATATTCGATGTACAATTGTATAGTTATATTAAAAAAATAACAAACTCAGTGTGTATCTACATACAAACACACATTTATAGGTAGTTACTTAACTGTGTCGAGAAAATGCGTAAAACTTAGTTTAATACGCAGTAGGTAACTTTGCGTTAAGTCATACCGCAGTTTGGTAGTTAGTACACGACATATTTAACTGAATTTTTCCTTGCAACAGGGGTAGCTTAAATATACGTTAAATAGAGCGATGACGTAACATATATACATATTATAATGTTTCATTCCACATATAAATAATTATCCAGAAGACGAAAAATATACACAGACATTTTGAAATAATCTGTTTATAAATAACTTGCCCGCACAAGTCCGACTGCAATTTTGTTTACAAGTAATATTCATAAGTTAGCGTACGCTGGGCGAGTCACGGCGGTCGCCAGTTGACGCCCTGTCACGATAATACATAGTTATACCTCTTACGTAGCCATGTACGTCGTTATCGTCGCGATTAAAACGAAATAGTACTTAAATATCTCCTGTACGTATCTAAACGAAAAAAAGGGTGCGTAAACAAGTGAATATCGCCAGTCGAGTAATTAAACAAAATGGCGCTGATAATATTAATACCATAGCATAGATACACCACGTGCCGGTCGGTACAATAACGTTATTTCGAAAGCGTCCGACCGACACCGACGGCTCAGACAAAGAACACGCAGCTACGACAGTAGTTATTCTACCGGTTGCGGTGAGCTGCGCCCGCGAGCGGTACGCGCGTACAATGTGACATCCGCAAATATCCAGCGTAACATACCAGCCGCAAACTTCTCCGTGGGCCCGAGCGTTGCGTACCCAGGCACCACGACCGCGTAAACCTCTTCCCAGCACCTTGCCTTCTCAGCCCTATCTCCATTACTAGGATGGTTCGAATCGAACAAACAAGGGCGCTTCTGCACTTCAGTTATGATCAAATTACTTTTGATGCCGTCCCCGTCTTTTGTTTTCACCATTTTGAATTTTTAAAATTCGAACTTTGAATTTTCGCGTTCGAATTACGAACTGCGTGCGATTTAGACGTCGCGCGTGGCGCAGGCGGTGTAACGTCCGAATGCCCGCGTGAAACTGGCTGGCGGGACGGGACTAGCAGCGCATCAGCCAAGCAATATGGCGGGCGGCCGGGACGGAACGAAACAAATACTTAGGTGCGATGCCGATGTTAGCGTTGCGATATTACCATCCTGTTAATAAATTAAATAAATATCCACTCTATTTAAAGTTAAATTAAACACCGCTTTCAACTGTCGCTTAGATTTTTGTTTGATTATTAAAAATAGACAAAATTGCGTAAGTATGATATATAATGTAAAATCGTGTTTACGCTCGAGATAATATATCCATTGTGTGCATTAATATTCGAGAAAGAAAATGTGAGCGTCGGTAACAACAAACTACGAAACGATGTTACCGACCTTGATCAATTCTCAGGTTAATAAGTTCCTACCACACATTTAGTTAGAATGGGCGGCGTCAGTGTCAGTACCTAGTGACGTGTAAACGGGCATGAAGTTTGCAATGCGGGCTAGATATTTAACGTAGCCGACGACGCATATTTATTGCCGAGCATAAAGCCGTATCTACACACGAGTGGCACTGACTTACGGCTGTTTGGTTGAGGGAAGGAATGTCCGCGTCAGGTTGGACGGTTGGTAACGTCCCGAAGTCCCAGTGATAGTAAAATTTAACTGACTTTAACATGAGGAAGTTTCGTGCATCTGCATTATTACGCCCATTTCCCGGAGGGGTAGGCAGAGGTCATTAATTTCCACTTGCTACGATTTTGACATTCTTCATACATGCTCGTCGGTTTAATAATTATTTCAACTACCTATCTCTAAATTGTTGTGTATTTGTGACGACCGCTTTAGCCTAGTTGGTAGTGACCCTGCCTACGAAGCAAAAGGTCTCGGGTTCGAATCCCGGTAAGGGCATTAATTTGTGTGATGAACACGAATATTTGTTCTGATTAATGGATGTTTTCTATGTATTTAAGTATTTATTTATCTATATAAGTATGTTTATCGTCGTCTAGTTCTTATAGTACAAGCTCTGCTTAGTTTGGGACTAGGTCGATTTGTGTAACATTGTCCCCTAATATATATATTTTTTTTTAATATTTTGAAAGGGCTTAATCTCACTATTTTACTTCGAAGTTACATATATTCACTCGAAAGTCAAAACGCATAGATAATCATGTACAGTCGAGGTCAAAGATATGTTTACACTTTTGCACCTTATTGCCTTGTAATAAGGTTCAGCCATTTTTGAGATATTGGACTTTGACATGTAAATGTCTGGGGTTTCTGAGCTTTTCTAAGTTGTAGTTATTAAAAAGAAACTAAGACGATTTCCGATTTAAAATTTGCATTTAAATATTTACAAATATTAACCGTAGATACATGACGTGCTAGAACCCGGTCAAACCAATTAAAAAATATATTTTTTAATCTGTCGTGTATTTATTTGTCCAAAATTTCTAAATATTAAATTCATAATGCCAATTTGAGCTAAAATAAATTTTTCTGCAATTTTTTCCTTGATCTCAGATTGCTCTATACGCAAAAAATACCTAATAGTTGATTTTTTTTAATGACGTACTAGCTTCTGCCCGCGACTCCGTCCGCGTGGAACTCGTTTATATCGTAGCTCCATACAAACTTTCATCCCCCATTTCACCCCCTCAGGGGATGATTTCCGGGATAAAAACTATCCTATGTCCTTCCCCGGGATTCATCCATCCATCATATCTCCATACCAAATTTCATCTCTATCGGTTAAGCGGTTTAAGCGTGAAGAGGTAACAGACAGACAGACACACTTTCGCATTTATAATATAAGTATGGATTGGTTTTTAATCTCGGCCAACTCTTTTTTATATGTTTAATTTTGTACGGGACTGTCCATCTGCGAGTGCGCGAACACCTACGTAAACTTAATAGAAGAAAATTTTATTTTTCGACATATTGTAGCATTTACCTTTATCTGCGTTGCACCTGTAGGTCACATCACTTAATGCAAGACCTTGCAATTGCCATCTTACGTCTTTTTAGGTTTTCTTTACATCATTGATTCACTCTCTTGGTTCTTGTAACCCCAACTTCTAAGAAAGGGTATACTTCTGTACACTGCTTTTGATATCGTGATTACTTATATTATCGGTTTCTGTTCATTTGAACCGTATTTAATCCTATATTTTCCCTATTCCTGATATTCTTAAAAATAATAAATACGTTTGTTATTTTCTGTTGACAATCTGTCAACAACGTTGTGTTCTTCTAAATAGTCATTTTCACTACCATAAAGGTTAGGTTTTATACTTTTCGGCTAAGTCTGTATACTTTTAGGTACTTATGAAACCCTGGTAGCTTGTAATTTTTGAAATATGAAATTATAATATGTAATTCTAGAACATGGGGTCCCTTGGGTATAAAAGCCGATACAGCCGCTGTATTAAAGCAGTTTTACCTTCGACTTCCAAACAAGAAGTACAGAACAGATCCGTTGCGGGGTCACAGCCGGCCCCGCAACTCAAGAGGGTCCCTAAACCTACTCGTCGGTCGTCAGTTTTACTACGAATTGCGTCCCTGCTGGACGACTGCCTTTGCGGGGCTCCCCTACTGAGCACCTGCCTCCCGAAGCGCTACATCTGTACACCACCCTTCGGAACGGCCCAGCTGAGCTCCTCCCGAGCGTTTGGCTTGGAAGACTCCCTGCTGCACGCGTCCTACTACGCGCCGGCCACTGCTCACGCCCTACGGGACGTTCCTATCTGCTGCATGCGCCTTACTTCTCGCCTACCTACTGCTCACGCCCTACTACGCGCCTGGTTGTCGACTGCCGCGCTACACGCGCCCCTACCGAGCGCCTGGCGGAGGCTTATACCCTGACGGTACGCCCGTACGCTTACTCCTCGCACGCGCTGCTACGCACGCCTCCGGCCTGTCATTTCTACCTGCGGAACCCTCACATCCTACGGCGCGACTTCCTGGGGATCCCACTGGTTCCGTTTAACTCTTTCCTAATTTAACCACCACGTGTCCTGGTAACTAGGTACTACTGTTTGCTTGTCAAGAAACTCTCTTAATAAAGAACCTCGACCCTAACTTTTCTTTTGTAATTTGTATTTAGCTTTCATACTTGTTACGTGGGCTTCCAAAAAGGTTTGTAAGTCCACGTAACGTGACAGTTTTGGCGCCCAACGTGGGGCCTTATTTTTTGACAAGCTTATTTTTTTTCTAAATTTTAAAACTACAGACAACATACGTCACTAAAACCTCTTTATTTCGGCCTCATATTAACTAACTTCTACCTAAAATATATTTTTTTTTTAACTCAGTTACTATGGCACGTCCTATCAAATATGTTAACTTAAATAAGCCTGAACTCGAATACGAGGTTATAATTAGGTTAGAGGAACCAAGAGAAAATTTGGTAGCTTTAAAAAAACAGGCAGAAACACTGGGTCAATCGCAACCACCGACAGAGGTCTTGCAGTCAGTCATTCCTCCTGAAGAAGATCTCGAACAGGTTGAAACTTGTCTGAATTACTTTGAATCAAAGATCAACCAGTTACAATCCAAAGCTTCTCCATACGCGTGTAAAAGATTAGAATCATTTCAAAATCACTTATTTTTTCGACTTAGACGCATCGACTTAGACCATAACTCGCCTCTCACAGACAAACTTAACCGACTTTCGGAAAGATTCAAGGTTTTAGAGAACAAATATGAAGCTCTACTTTTTGAATCTGCGGAAACTACACCCTTAGCATCTCCTCACTGCCCTCCTCTTGGAACAACACCTGAAGCCCCTTTATCTTCTCACTTAGTTACAAACCAACACTCAGGACAGAGTATTCCCTGTCAAAATATTGCTCAAACGACGTCCTCTCCTAATATAATCCCAGAACTTAGAAAACTATCCTATAACGGCAACTCCTGCCCAAAATCTTTTCTCCAAAAAAATTGAAGAGTTTGGTGTTTCCCGCAATCTGAAAAAGGAACGCCTTGCTGACTTAGTCTTTGAAATTTTCACTGATAAAGCCCTTCATTGGATTCGATTTCAGAAAAATCGTCAACCAGACCTCTCGTGGTGTGAAATCTCAAACCTACTTATTAGAGATTTCGGAAATACGGATTATGACTTCAAACTCTTGACTGCTATCAACGCTAGAACTCAAGGTGATTACGAGACTATCATCATTTATATCTCCATTATGCATGGTATGTTCTCTCGTCTCAACAAAAAAAAAAGTGAATCTGAGCAACTCTCAATTCTCCTCAGAAACATACGCCCCTGCTATTCAGTATTCGTGGCATTGAATAAAATTGATTCCATTGATTCTCTGATATCAGCCTGCCAAAATTACGAACATATTTTGGATAGAGACCGTAACTTTAAAGAACCTAAACCTGCTATTGATCAATTAGCATCTGAATTCAATTACAACCCTTCGACATCCTCATCTAAACCTTCCCTCCCTAGCCAGCCTAAAACCCAGTTCAATTCAGACTCAAGACCCCCTTTTAAGAATTATTTTTCTAAACAAGTAAATAGCATCTCTGATAAATTTACCTCTAACCTCTTCTGTGTTCGATGTCGCGCAAACGGCCACTCTCTTCGAACTTGTCAGCAACCTCACTTCCCCATTTGCTTTAAATGCGGTCTGCGAGGCTTTAAAACCCCAGACTGTCCTGACTGTAATACCAAACACTATTCCTCTCCAAAAAAACTAACTTTGCACGACTCCGATAGCACCAATAACTCTAGCCCTTTTGACATAATTGACTGGCAAAATTGGCTTACTTATCTTCGTAATTTCTTCAATCTTTACAAGATTTCGTCAGTCCTTTATGAAGAAGAAAAGGATCATAATAGACCTTTTCTTAACTTTACTATCGACGGAATCCCTTTTTCCGGTTTGCTAGATAGTGGAAGTTCTTTAACTATATTAGGCAACAATTCTCACCTTGACCTTTTGAAAAAGGGTTATTCTTTATCGAAGTCGTGCCCACTTTCAGTCGCTACAGCTAATAACCACAAATTGCAATCATTAGGCTATATCGACTTACTCATGACTTTTAATAATCAAACTCATGTTATAAGAGCCTACGCGTTCCCTGAAATACACCCTTCAATCATCTTAGGTGTAGACTTTTGGAAAACTTTTAATCTTATACCCGAATTGCTTGAACCTACTATCTTTGACAATGTACAGTGTAATACCATTACATCTGACACTGGGAAGATCCTCACTTATGAAGCATTATCTACGGAACAGAAAGACATAGCTGCAGACATCATCGCCAGATTCAAGCAAATTTCCTTCGAAGAAAAAGGCGAACTTGGAAAGACTCATCTGATTTGCCATAAAATCGATACAGGGAACTCTCCACCTGTAAGACAACGCTGCTACCGGCTATCACCTGAAAAACAAAGAGCACTTATAAACGAAGTAGACAAGATGCTTGGCTGGAAAGTGATTGAACCCTGCGAGAGCCCTTGGTTATCTCCGGTGATCATAACTCCTAAGAAGAATGGTGAATGGCGTTTCTGTGTTGACAGTAGAAAACTTAACTCTATCACTCGTCGTGATGCCTATAGCCTGCCAGTAATGAACGAAATATTAGACCACTTGAGAGATGCTAAATATCTTTCAAGCATTGATATTGCGAAAGCTTTCTGGGAAGTCCCACTACACCCTCCAGACAGGGATAAGACAGCTTTTTACGTTCCAGGTAGAGGAATGTACCGCTTTGTTGTCATGCCTTTTGGTCTAACCAATGCTCCAGCGACACAACAAAGACTAATGGACGCGCTTTTCACTCCGGAGTTTGAACATAAAGTATTTTGCTACTTAGACGATATCGTCATCATCAGCAAGACCTTTGAAGAACATATTTCCCTTCTTATCAGAGTTCTTGAAAAACTAACATACGCAGGTTTGACGATTAACTACGAAAAAAGTCAATTCTTCAAAAAAGAACTAAAATACCTTGGTTTTATGGTCGATGAACAAGGCTTGAGAGCTGACCCTGACAAAGTTCGGGCAATTTTAGAATATCCTACGCCGACTACAAAAAAAGAGATAAGAAGATTTCACGGCAGCTGCAGTTGGTTTAGAAGATTTATCCCAAACTTCAGTACTATTGCAGCACCTCTTAATAAATTGGCAGCCTCGGGGAAGAACTCGCCAAAATTTGGCTGGACTGCCGAAGCCAACTCCGCCTTCCTAAAGATGAAGGAACTACTTGTGACAACTCCAATCCTTGCCTGCCCTAATTTTGATGAACCTTTTGCTGTTCACTGCGATGCCTCCAACGATGGAATCGGAGCGGTGCTCACACAAAAGCAAGATAATAGAGAAGTCGTAATAGCATACATGAGCAAAAGTTTCAATAAGCATGAACGGAACTACTCAACCACAGAACGGGAGACGTTAGCTGTCATTTCAGCTCTTGAGCACTGGAGATGCTACGTGGACAATGGAAAAGAATTTACTGTTTACACGGACCATGCTGCTCTAAAATGGTTCCTAAATCTATCTAATCCTTCAGGTAGACTAGCTAGATGGGCCCTCAGACTCTCAACATTCAACTGCGTTTTAAAACACAAGCGAGGAAAAGACAACGTTGTCCCCGATCTACTCTCTCGCTCGTTCGACAGGAATCCTGATCTTCATCAAACGGCACCAATTACTCAAGAAATTCAACGTATTAACGATGAAGACCACAACAGATTAATCTCGGACTGTCAAAACAATCCGGACAGTTACCCGAACTACTACTATAGAGACAACAAGCTATTCCGTCGTAGTTACGATCAAAACTCCATAACGGACGATTTTGCCTGGAAGGAAGTTCCTCTTCCTTCAACTAGAAAATCACTTATCGAAGAATTCCATGGCTCTCTGCCTAATCCACACTTGGGCATATTCAAGACTTACAAGAAATTAGCACTACAATACTACTGGACTGGCATGTTTAGAGATGTTGCTAAATACATATCAAAATGCGAAACTTGTTTAGCCTACAAACACTCTAACCACTCTCCTTATGGCATCATGGGTAAACCTAAAATTTGTTCTCGCCCGTTCCAATGCATATCGTTAGATCTCGTGGGTCCGTTACCGATGACTAGAAAAAGAAACCAATATATACTAGTTATAAATTGCTACTTTACTAAATACAGCATAATTTTCCCTTTAAAACGTGCAAGGGCTACTGATATTATCTTTCACCTAGAAAATTTTGTTTTTCTGGTTTTTGGAGTACCACAGACAATCATTATGGACAATGGACCTTAATTCCAGTCGCGTGAGTTCCATAACCTAATCAATAAATACAGAATACCTTTCGCGAACTTTAATCCTCTGTATTGCCCTCAAGTTAACCCCACAGAGAGGTACAATAAGACTCTTATCACGGCCTTAGCGTCTCTTGTTGGGGACGACCATAGATCTTGGGATAACCATCTTCCAATTATTCAGTCTGCTATGAATAATTCAGTGAACCTGGTAACCGGTTTTACACCCTCTTTCCTAGTTTTTGGACGCGAAACTATTCCTTGCGGCTCCATGTATTCACCATGCCAAAATCTTGAGGAAATAGTTTTTCTTCCTAGAGACATGTATGCTAATAACCTTGGCCTGCTATCATCTATTTACGATAAAGTTCAGGTTGCCTTGTACACAGCACATATAAAGAATAGCAATAGGTACGATCTTAGAAGGTCATTCAAAGAATTTAACATCGATGATATAGTTTGGAGGAAAAACTACGTCCTAAGTAACGCTGGCACTTACTTCAGTGCGAAACTGGCTCCAAAATACTTAAAATGCAGAGTTATTCAAAAACTCTCGCCCCTGGTGTATATGCTTGAAGATCCTAATGGTTCAAGAAACAAATGGCACATTAAGGATTTCAAAACATAGCATTTAGTTTAAGTTTATTTAATTTCACTTCATTACACATTATTTTACGTTCTTTTCTTTGCAGCTTTTCATTATGCTGACTTATTAGCGTGCGACTGTTCTGTAATGACTCGCTTCTGCTTTTCTTTCTTAGCTCTGTAAATAAATAAAAAATTGTAGTAGCCTAGGACTACTGCACCCTCTTTAGTTCTAAACTAACTCCCCTCTACTAGTTGGCTCTAAACCAACTAGTCTAGAATTTCCTCGAGCGGATGACTAACTCGTTAAATAAGCCCTTAGGTTCTTCACATTTTCCCCTAGTTGGCGCTAGACCAACTAGGCCTGTATATAGTATTTCCTCGAGCGGATCGCCAACTCGTAAAATAAGCCGTGGGTTCGTCATTTTTCCCGTGGAGCGGCTGACTACTCCCTCAAAAAAAAAAAGCCTTAGGTCATGGTAAGGAGTTCCTTAGGAGTGTGCGTCATTGAATGTGAACCACATCCCCTTATTTTATCTGGAGATGAATGTATGTGTGATTTTTGAAAGAGACGCAAGGAAGATCTGGAGCTTCTTAGTTGTATATAATTTTCTTCATGTTATTAGCACCTCATCTCATTTATGCACTAATCACCACGCATAGCATATCTATATAACAAAAAAAAACTTTTCATTAATTAGTACGAAAAAGTTTTTTTTTTCCTGGGTTTTTGGGGTAATGTAGCATTTACCTTTATCTGCGTTGCACCTGTAGGTCACATCACTTAATGCAAGACCTTGCAATTGCCATCTTACGTCTTTTTAGGTTTTCTTTACATCATTGATTCACTCTCTTGGTTCTTGTAACCCCAACTTCTAAGAAAGGGTATACTTCTGTACACTGCTTTTGATATCGTGATTACTTATATTATCGGTTTCTGTTCATTTGAACCGTATTTAATCCTATATTTTCCCTATTCCTGATATTCTTAAAAATAATAAATACGTTTGTTATTTTCTGTTGACAATCTGTCAACAACGTTGTGTTCTTCTAAATAGTCATTTTCACTACCATAAAGGTTAGGTTTTATACTTTTCGGCTAAGTCTGTATACTTTTAGGTACTTATGAAACCCTGGTAGCTTGTAATTTTTGAAATATGTAATTCTAGAACATGGGGTCCCTTGGGTATAAAAGCCGATACAGCCGCTGTATTAAAGCAGTTTTACCTTCGACTTCCAAACAAGAAGTACAGAACAGATCCGTTGCGGGGTCACAGCCGGCCCCGCAACTCAAGAGGGTCCCTAAACCTACTCGTCGGTCGTCAGTTTTACTACGAATTGCGTCCCTGCTGGACGACTGCCTTTGCGGGGCTCCCCTACTGAGCACCTGCCTCCCGAAGCGCTACATCTGTACACCACCCTTCGGAACGGCCCAGCTGAGCTCCTCCCGAGCGTTTGGCTTGGAAGACTCCCTGCTGCACGCGTCCTACTACGCGCCGGCCACTGCTCACGCCCTACGGGACGTTCCTATCTGCTGCATGCGCCTTACTTCTCGCCTACCTACTGCTCACGCCCTACTACGCGCCTGGTTGTCGACTGCCGCGCTACACGCGCCCCTACCGAGCGCCTGGCGGAGGCTTATACCCTGACGGTACGCCCGTACGCTTACTCCTCGCACGCGCTGCTACGCACGCCTCCGGCCTGTCATTTCTACCTGCGGAACCCTCACATCCTACGGCGCGACTTCCTGGGGATCCCACTGGTTCCGTTTAACTCTTTCCTAATTTAACCACCACGTGTCCTGGTAACTAGGTACTACTGTTTGCTTGTCAAGAAACTCTCTTAATAAAGAACCTCGACCCTAACTTTTCTTTTGTAATTTGTATTTAGCTTTCATACTTGTTACGTGGGCTTCCAAAAAGGTTTGTAAGTCCACGTAACGTGACAATATTCCTGTAAAAACATTAGAATAATGAGTGAACATCGTGAATCGTGTGCCCTTCTGGCATGCTACACACCAAAATTGCAAAGAATGGTTTGTCCAAAACAAAAAAAATCGAATTTCGAAATTTCAAAAAACACACAGGGTGTTGCTGCAACAGGAGCAATTTTTAACAGCAGGATTATTATGCCAATCAGCAATCAGTTCCAAGTGGATTAACAAAAAAAAACAAGAGAAAAACCCTTTTTTAAGTACAGCATGCGTGGGTTATTTTACTTAAACTGGAACTACTACCAATATTAATTACAATCAATATGATTTGATATTTTAATACAAAAAAAAATTGTAAATGTTAAAAAAAAGTCCAAGAATTTATGGAAAACAAAGACACTATTCGAGGTGACGGCGGGATATTTAAATACTTACATGCTTATCGTGATGTCAAATTTTATTACTTATACAAGGTGTAACAAAAATGGGGTATGAACCGATCAAGGGCTTAACAGGTATCGTGTTATAATAAGAAAAAACAAAAAAAAAATTGACGCGATTTTTTTTACTTTAGTATGGAGCGTTGGCCGACTGGGTCGACAAGCTCCATAGAAATGTAAAAAAAAAAACGCGTCAAAAATACTTTTTTTCTGTTTTTTCTTATCAGAACACGATAGCTGTTAAGCCCTTGATCGGTTCATACCCCATTTTTGTTACATCCTGTAGATGACAACTTTAAATATATATTTTTTGCAAATACCTACAATAATTTTGAAACACTGGGACCGATATCCTATACGATGGAGTCATTCTTTAAACTATTTAATCGTATGGCGATCTGTAGAATAGGCGAATATAAAATTCTTTAAATTGATTGCTGCTGTTACAGGCAACACCCGTTACTTTTAACTAGTTGCTCGCTCAGCTTCGATCGCATATTAAATTTCAAAAAAGCAGGCAAATCCGCGGGGTAGGATAGCCTCACAGAAACAAATAAGCATAATTATTACGTGTTTTTTTTTGCAAAAACACGTAATATACAGGGTGTTTTTTTTAAATGGGACAGTATGGGGAAATCCGAATCTAAAGGAGATAGAGGAAAAGTGCCCAAGGAGACATTAGGTGTTTTTTTATGTAAACAAATTTGGCTCGTTAAAATTTTTGGTCAAGCGTGAGTTGTTCTTAAAAAATTATAAAGTTGGTCAATTTTTTTTTGACGCGGGTCGGCTGACCAACTTCTGCTGTTCAGATTTTTTTCTTTCCATAGAATGAAATTATCCTTACATGAAACAGAGCCGACCCGCGTCAAAAAAAAAAATTGACCAACTTTATAATTTTTTAAGAACAACTCACGCTTGACCAAAAATTTTAACGAGCCAAATTTGTTTACATAAAAAAAACACCTAATGTCTCCTTGGACACTTTTCCTCTATCTCCTTTAGATTCGGATTTCCCCATACTGTCCCATTTAAAAAAAACACTCTGTATATATATTATATATATATATATATATATATATATATATATATATATAAATATACTAATGCTTATGGAAGTATTTTTAGTATAGATAGTAAACATTAAATCATGTGCGTCGAAAATTTCGCTTAGAAAAAATTGGCAATTATTTAAAAAAATATGCGAAAACGCCTGGACCGATTTTTTTTTTTGAAAGGTGTCTTTTCCAGTCATGTGATCCCGGAGAAATAGAGGGAACTCCTCAAATGTTATCGGCACACTTGAAGCGATTTGGGTGCTGATTTGCAGTCGGTTAAAACATTGTTTTTAACGTAAATTATTTGAATCCCCAAAAATAAAGTAATTCTGAAACATGTAAAAATAACTAGATTTTAAGTATTTTTACTTTAACATTGAGAGTGTTAATATTTTCTAGAAATAGTTATTGGGGTACTCGCCCCTACTATTGTCCTAAAATTTGCAATCTAGATAACTATATCGACTGTGTAATATTTACTTTGAAACCTCCCCAAAATGGAACTCATTATCTCATTAAAAGAAAAGAATATGTTTAATTTTTTTTAATTAATATAATTCGTTCTGCTTACGGAGTTTTAGTGTTTGACAAATATTGAAAAAAGCCTAGTATTAAAAGTTCAAACCGCGTGTACGCAAAATGAAAAAAAAAATACGAAATAGCGTTTAACGTATACTTTCAACTATGAAATTTCTTAATTAAATTCTTAAATTAGGATAATCAAACAAAAGGGCATAAACAAGTGTCGCTTGCAGCGTACGAATAACCATGGAATGCTAGCTCCTTACAAATGTCTACCCAAACACGTGCCTAAAACCCGGTATGCGCATGTTCAAACTAAACGGCTGGCTGGCATGGTTTTGACACCCCGCCCCCATCCCGCATAATGGCAATGGGGCATTCTGTGGGGCCATTTTGCGCTACTTACACTTCTATGTTTTTTCGTTAGCTGGTTCTTGCATGAAAACACTATCTCTCTTGTAACCGCGTAAATATGATACGCCAGAGCCGTGCGCGGCAGCGGAGCGGTGTGCGAGGAAAAATCCACTAATAGGATGAGATGCGTGAGCGAGGCTGCAATGCTATTGGTGCTTTTAGGGTTCCGTACCCAAAGGGTAAAAACGGACCCTATTACCAAGACTTGGCTGTCCGTCCGCCTGTCTGTCACCAGGCTGTATCTCAAGAACCGCGATAGCTAGACAGTTGAAATTTTCACAGATTATGTATTTCTGGTGCGGCTATAACAGGAAATACTAAAAACAAAATATAATAAATATTTAAGGGGCCTCTCATACAAACTTTTTTAAACTGTTTTTATAGATAATGGTACGGAACCCTTCGTGCGCGATTCCGACTCGCAATTGGCCGGTTTTTTTTTCGCACCGCTCCGCTACACCCATATAGGAAGAATACAGCAGAGGGACTCGACCACACATACACACATGAGTGACAAGGATGTATGCATACTTAGACAATACTACAAGTGGGGACGAGATAGAATGTCAAATCGCATGTCCTCAGCGCGCAAGTATAGGCTTTTTGTCCTGTTAAAATGTTGTAGGGGGAAGACGGCACCTAGTGGGCGATTGTGCACTACAATTAATTTTACTGTCTGGCAGTCCGATTTTTTACCGGTCCGATTTGGCACGCCATTAAATGTATATAGTAGTTTGTGCACTACAATGAATTTTACCGTCCGACATTAATCCCGTTGATGATCTGCTATTCAAATACGGCATTAGCCCCCTACATGCCTGGATAAGAGTTTTAGAATTCCTGCTCAAACTGGGCTATAAAAAAGAGGTGAAAAGCTGGCTCATCACAAAAAGTCCAATGACGGTCATCTTGTTGAAGAGCGCAAAAAACGAATCCAAAATGAAATCCGACAAAAAATTGGAGTTTTAGTCGATGTCCTACGCCCAAATCACTGGCACTACTAATGACGGCAACACCGCTAGTTTTGTCTGACAAACACCGTGAAAATTTTGCAAACATCCTTGGCTTAGAGAAGTGGCTTCTGGACGATCTCCACACAACTTTTGTTGTGTTGTCGAGTGGTCTTCCAATAGACTCGGAGAAATTTGACAATTTCTGCAGTAAACTAGCCCAAAAATATGTTAATAGCTAGAATTGGTGTCCTATGACAGTGACTATACACAAACTATTGACCCATGGAGCTCCATTGCAGCTGCAATAATACGAAACTCTTGTGTTCCAGTTGGAATGCTCTCCGAGCAAGCATCAGAATCGCGAAACAAATATTGGCGTCACGAAAGAGAGCACCATACTCGCAAATCAGATAGATTAAAAACAATGTCTGATTTGTTTCATAGAGCGTTAGTCTCATTTGATCCCATAATTTCAGAACAACGGATGTCACAAAGACAAAAGAATGTTAAAAAACGTCCCCTGCCATCTGCCGCCATAGCATTATTAAAACCACCACAGGATGCTTTTATATCACCACAGGATAAAAACGTAACACCATCACCTGACCTAAGCTCAGACGACAGCTACGAGTATTATGAGGTGCAAGATGGGGCAGAGAGCCTGGAAGTAGGAGAAGACATTCAATGACAATGCTTCTTGTATTGACTTGTCTTGACGTACGCCCTTGAGCGCAAGAGCGTACAGATTTTTTGACTGTACAAACAGCAAACTACAAAAATGTACAAGCACATAATCTTATTAGGTACGTATAACTTATTATTTAATTTGTTACAAAAAATCACTTAACACATATCAAATCATCTAAACATCCAAACTTTCGCATTTATAATATTAGTAGGATGTGTAGGTTCGTAATAACGTTTTCTTTCACCACCCATAAAAGTGCTAAACTGTGTATACTATGTTGATTTTATATCCAGGTAAATCCGGATATTAGTAGAGGCAGCCCTGACCGAAAATTTTAATTGACTATAGATGAAATGTTCCATGGAATTAGGTCTTGTAAAAAATAGGGTAGATAGCAGACATAATAATGAAGCTCTCATACAAATATCACGTCCTACTACGGCGTTACATGAAAGAAAAAAAAACCAAAATCAATAAAATAATTAATATCTTTGTAATCAATGTACCTAGAGAGGTCGTAGTTGCGTCTAAATATACGTCTTTGAAGGGTTTATCCAATACTTTGAACAACAGAAACGTTTATAAAATAATTTGCAATATATGTTTTTTCGTAATATCCGGGTGTCAGAAACATGATTTTCAAAAATGTATTTCTCAAAAACTACACATATTAGAAACGCGGGAATTGTAGTCTCGCATTTGTAATGAATTAATGATCTAAACTACAGTAATTTGTAATAAAATGGGGGATGTCACTTTTTTAGCTCCTATAAAACACTGTGCGTCGCTAACGGGCTTGTACTGCTTTACGCCTACATAAGCAGAAGCGGAAGCGTATTTTGCAAAATGCTTCCTTTTTCGTTCAAGATTACGACGTAACTATTAGTATTCATTCAAAAACTGATAACATACTTAAATAATCATTTCCTAACCTCTTAATCATTTCTTAAATAAAAATTTCGGCGCGCGGCGTGTCGGTGTAGCGTGATTTATACGTCTTTAAAAAAAATATAAATTTACGGCAACGTAGGTCATATAGTTATGATTATTTTTTTATGGGTTAACATAAAGTTATAATTTGCTATAATCTTATTTATGGGGCAAAATATACGTACAATTTGCGGTAAAAATAATAATGTAATACTGTTTTCACCAAAAAAACTAAGAAAACTCAGAAGGTATTTTATCTCTTTTTAATGAATCTTTGATTTTCAATCATGTCAGCCCCTCGTAAAAGATTTGGTGATGTGAATTGTAATCGTTCATGTACCAAATGATTCTTGTTTACTGCAAAATTGAGAACCGAAACGACACTTCTCACTGCAAAATTTGAAAAAGACTCCCAAGAAAATTATTTTTTTTGGGTTTAGAAAGAGAAAATGAAAATTTGGACTGTGTTAGCCCCTATTTTGAGAAATGATTATTTAAGTACGTTATCAGTTTTTTAATAAATACTAATATTTACGGCGTTATCTTCAATGAAAAAGCAAGCATTTTGCAAAATACGCTCGTCTCTAGGCGTAAGGACCCGTAAATCGTAAACCTCTGAGTTTATCTTTAATTTTTGGAAATACAAAGAAGTCGCAAGGGGCGAGGTCGGGCTGTATGGCGGATGCGTCATCAGAGGCTCTAGAATAAGTTTTACCGAAACAAAACGTTACGACCGCGTTTGCGTTTAGCCGTCAAATTCCATACAAATTGGGGGTAAAACGCAAACGCGATCGTAACGTTTTGTTTCGGTGAAACTTATACTAGAGCCTAAGTTCCATATTGGAGGCCTTCAAATCTTTGTCTTAGCGGTATGGGCGGACGCGTAATCATGGCGAAGAACTAACTTCGCTGCGAGGACGCTTTTCGCGAACCTTTTCTAACAGTTCCAGAAACTTATGTACCACGTGTGAATCTTACTGAGGCTCTAGTATAAGTTTTACCGAAACAAAACGTTACGACCGCGTTCGCGTTTATATGTCAAATCCCATACAAATTAAGGGTAAAACGCAAACGCGATCGTAAAGTTTTGTTTCGGTAAAACTTATACTAGGGCCTCTGGAGCCTCTGATTAGATTTGATTCCCACGTTGTCTGCAGGTTGTTACCCGCGACGGGTCCATTCAGCAATCTACGTAACATATACATATATATATATATTTAGTCTTGCATGTTTGGCTAAGAAATTCAATACATTACATACTTAATTCATTACTTACCTACTCCTAAAAGTAAAATATGTTCAATGAATCCTCCGCTCGGTTATCTAGTAATCACGACAGATACGTAAAATGCCTTCACATCTGGAGATAGCGATATCAGTGAGAATGTCATTCATGTCATTGGGCCGATTGCGTGATAAAAATGAACTTTACAATTAAGTTACTTCTGCATTTCGACATTAAGTAATTTTTGTACGATATTCACCAAGTTAATCATTTAACTTCCTAGATTTTTTTTTGAACGACGGTGGCAAACAAACGTACTGCCCGCCTGATGATAAGCTGACACCGCAGCCTATAGACGCATGCAACTCCAAAGGAGTAACATGGGCGTTGCCGACCCTTGAAATGTTCGAGGATTCGCCGTGTTGACAGCTGAAGGAACCATCCTGAACGTAGCGAGGGATCCTACAATTGAATCCTGAGCGTAGCGAGGGATTCTAACGTAGGATCCTGAGCGTAGTGAGGGATACAAATGTTAACGCCCGAGACGAAGATAATTTTGCTACCGAGTGACACATACTATTTTTCACATCGCCTATGAAGAAATTAAAAAAAAGATGCTGTTAAAATTACTTAACAAGTTTTAAAATCTTAATTTTTATTACAAATTTTTAAATATTACGAAAAATACATAAATTTTCAAATAACGTTGTTAAAGTTAAAACTTGAAACATGATCGTTTTTAACCGATTACGATAAAATTACAGACGATTATTTTATTAAGATCTGTGTTCTATTGGCACATTATACATGCCAATGAATAAATTAAAAAAGTAGCTTGAACAGAAAAGTAGTATTCTGATCCCTCTCGTCGTGGAGCAAAACTTACTTTTTCGAATGAAAGGTGTGAAAAGATTTTTTTTTACTCAATTTTTCGTTGTTTGTACAAATGTTGCCCTTGATCGGTTCACACGCCATTTTTGGTACACTGTATATTATTTTAATGCCACCTGTATAAGCATTATCCTACTAATATTATAAATGCGAAAGTTTGGATGTTTGGATGTTTAGATGTTTGTTACTCAATCACGCCTAAACGGCTTAACCGATTTGGATGAAATTTTACACGAAGATAGTTTATAGCCTGGATTAAAATATAGGATAGTTTTTATCCCGGGCCCACGCAGACGAAGTCGCGGGCGGAAGCTAGTGTGCAATAAATGATTGAGTATTGAGTATTACGCTTAGTTACTACGAATCGTGAGGAAACCTGCATACATCAGAGGCTCTAGTATAAGTTTTACCGAAACAAAACTTTACGATTGCGTTTGCGTTTTACCATCAATTTATATGGGATTTGACAGCTAAACGCAAACGCGGTCGTAACGTTTTGTTTCGGTAAAACTTATACTAGCCTCTGAGAAGAAATTCATAGATATTGTGACGTCTCCAATCCGCACTGACGGACGGGCGTCGGGACTACTGCCTACATGACCCCGTGTGGTGTCGGGTAAGAATAGCACCACCCCCTTCCTTGTTTGGGTGTCGTAAGAGTCGACTAAGGGTACAGGGTTGAAGTGTGTTGTGGGCGATGGGCTAGCAACCTGCCACTACGATAGGTATCACATTTTGTCGATCTTTTATACCCACATTGATGCTAAAAGTGGCACTGGAACACAAGTTTCATGTGCTCTGCCTAGCCCTTTTAGGGATAAAGGCGTGTATGTATGTATGTATGTATACAGCGGGCCTACGAAATATCTCACAACTTTTTACGGTGGAAGAGTTTCGAGACTTGGCCTCTTCTTTACATGGAATGTTTCTGATGGGGCATCCATCTTATACATAAACATAGCATATATTCATTTTAGCTTGTTCATTTCACAGCAATATTCTTGGGGGAGGCCTATGTTGGGGGAGGCCTATGTCCAGCAGCGGACGTCTTTCGGCTGATATGGTGATGATGATATGATGATTCTTGGAGCTTCGTTGCTACGCTAATACTATAACTATGACTTAAACTAGGAATTAATGTTATCTAGACTCACCTTAGCGCTTGTGCGCATGCGACGCGCGATGGCGACTCCACAGCTTGCGCGAAGCGAATCTGAAACAATTTCTTCATTTACAAGGCATACCAACACTAGCCACCAGGCCCACCCGGCACACGCACCGCACCCCCTCGCCATACTACGTTACGTTAGCGACTACATACGGCGTTACGTTAGCGACTATATACGGCGTTACGTTGGCGACTACATACGGCGCTACGTTAGCGACTACGTCACGTAGTATGGCGAGGGGGTGCGGTGCGTGTGCCGGGTGGGTCTAGTGAGCTGTGACCTTTAAATGGCATAAAGCTAACTCAAAGCTGGGTCCACATTTGTCTCATTTTACCGATCACGATCACGCGTATCGTACCGAGCTCGCGTATCCTAAGTACGGACGCTCACTTTGGGCACACCGTATCACGTAGGAGGGCTGTTTGATAAGTCGTTTTAAAAAGTAAAAAATATATATTTTTTTAAACAATTTACATTTATTTCTCAACATAGTCTCCTTTGAGGGCCAAACACTTGTTCCAGCGAGTTTCCAATTTTTTGATCCCCTCCAAAAAATACGTTTTGTCGAGGTCTTCAAAATAACCGTTTACACCTGCGATGCATTCCTCATTTGTCCAAAAATTTTGCCCTCCAAGCCATCTTTTCAGATTTGGAAATAGGTAATAATCGCACGGAGCTAGATCCGGCGAATACGGAGCATGCGGAACCAGCTCGAAGCCCAACTCGTGGATTTTGGCCATTGCAATAGCTGACGTGTGCACTGGGGCATTGTCTTGATGAAAGAGGACTTTCTTATTATGTTACTTCAATATTAAGCTAGGTTTAGACGAAGCCAGTGCTGGCACACTGGCTTGAAAAATAGGCTGGCGGCCAGTGCTTAACATACAATAGCAAGCCAGCACTGGCTTCGTCTAAACCTGGCTTTTCAGCTGGTGGTCGCGACCCATAAATTGATAATCAAAGATTTAGTGACCTGGCATCACACCGCTCGCACGCCAAGTCCCCGTCCCTGTGCACGAACTTGTCGTGCCGCCGCAGCGACGCGAGCCGCAGGAACCGCTGGCCGCACGCGGCGCACCCGTGCGGCCGCGCCGCGCCGTGCGTTCGCATGTGGACGGTTAAACTGTTGACAAACATAAATAACTACAACTTGGAAAAGTTGGATAACCCCCGACGTTTTCATTTCAAAGTCCAACATCTCAAAACCGGCTGAACTGATTTTCATGAAACATCGCTAAGAACACTCGGGATAAAATAATCTATGACAAAAAAAAACTAAACGAAAATCGGTTCATCCGTTTGGGAGCTACGATACCACAGACAGATACACAGATACACAGACAGACACGTTAAACTTATAACGCCCCTCTCTTTGCGTGGGGGTTAAAAATGAATACATCGACCTGAAAAAGACTTGTATACTTTACGAACACGAAACTTTTTGGTTGCATATAGATTTTATGTAGGCCTACTCTCATGGACGGCAGGGCTGACCCAGTGCGGGTTGGGGGCTTCACACCCTTTTTTAGGGTTCCGTACCGAAAGGGTAAAACGGGACCCTATTACCTATTACTAAGACTCCACTGTCTGTCTGTCTGTCCGTCTGTCACCAGGCTGTATCTCATGAACCGTGATAGCTAGACAGTTGAAATTTCCACAGACGATGTATTTCTGTTACCGCTATAACAACAAATACTAAAAAACAGAATAAAATACATATTTATACTATACAACAAACGTGATTTTTTTGCCGTTTTTATAGATAATGGTACGGAACCCTTCGTGCGCGAGTCCGACTCGCACTTGGCCGCTTTTTTATTTTTTATTTCTTCGCAGGCATGCTGGTTTCGCAGAGGAGTAACTATGGCCGAGAGATAAGGCGCGCGACTTTTAATCCGGAGGTTGTGGGTTCGAACTCTGTTTTTTTTCTAAGTTATGTACGAAATATCATTTCATTTTTAAACTAGGAGAATGTTGGTGGGCCTGATTGGGCCATTTTTAAACTAGGAGAATGTTGGTGGGCCTGATTGGGCCATTTTTAAACTAGGAGAATGTTGGTGGGCCTGATTGGGCCATTTTTAAACTAGGAGAATGTTGGTGGGCCTGATTGGGCCATTTTTAAACTAGGAGAATGTTGGTGGGCCTGATTGGGCCATTTTTAAACTAGGAGAATGTTGGTGGGCCTGATTGGGCCATTTTTTCCTTGCACTATATCACCATAGACATTACATTCCATCAATAGATATACAGTACTAGCTTCCACCCGCGGCTTCGTCCGCGTGGACCCGGGATAAAAACTATCCTATATTTTAATCCAGGCTATAAACTATCTTCGTGCAAGATTTCATTCAAATCGGTTCAGCCGTTTAAGCGTGATTGAGTAACAAACATCCAAACATCTAAACTTTCGCATTTATAATATTAGTAGGATATACTTACTCTGTCCGCTGACTAAGCCATTTGCTACACACCGCACACTGCACCTTGCTGCCCGAGTGCACAGCGGAGTGCCTCTTCAGTAAATATGGCGCTGTGAAGCCGGCTCCACACTCCTCACAGATGTATTTGGTTGTAGCGCAGTGCACTTTACGAACGTGTGCCTTCAGGAGGGTTGTGGTGGCGAAGGTTTGTGAACAGTTGGACTGCAACAATGAAAAAAAATACTGTAGCTTTTTTAATGCCACGTACGCAAACAAGACTGCTGCGCCTGAAGGTAAGCTGTCACGGTAGCCTACGGACGCTTGCAGCTCCAGGGGTGTCATATGTGCGTTGTCGACCCTTTTGGCTTTTCGCTGCGCCACAGGTGCGTGCGGGACACGCGCGCACCGCGACGTCTGTGTGGCGTCACTAACCTGTTCATTCGCGTTGTAAAGTCGAACTTAGTTCGACAAAATAACGTATGCATAATAAAATTATAGATATCAAAAGTATCCTGTCAAAATTACATTGCAAAATAAAAACGTATCAAGTTGATTTCGACTATACAACGCGAGTTAACCGTTCACATTTAATAATGAGCATGGCTATAGTCATCAAGAGCTAGAAATAATGTTAAAAAACTTAGAAGTAGAAAGTCAAAAGTGTGGACTCCTGATGAACACAAACAAAACCTGTGTCATGACAAACGGAGAGCATAGACCAGTTAAAATTAACCAGGGTGTCTTGACAAACGTTGATGAATATATCTATCTCGGCCAGAGCATATCATCTAAAGGTCGGACTATCTTTGAAGAAGAACGCAGAATAAAAAAGGCTTGGAATAAATACTGGGCACTCAAGCACATAATCAAGAGCAAACTGCCATTGAAACTTAAAAAGAAAGTGTTTGACAACGCAATACTGCCAGTGGTACGATATAAGATGTCAGACCTTGGCTCTTACTAAAGAGATAATTAATAAGCTGCAAGTCTTCCAAAAATCCTTAGAGAGGAGTATGCTGGGTTTAAGACTGAGAGATAGAGTAAGGAGCAGCCGAATAAGAGATAAAACGAAACTGAAATGTGTGGCAGAGGAGGCATGCAGAATAAAGTGGAGATGGGCTGGGCATGTGGCACGGTCACAAGATGGCCGATGGAGTGGGCGTGTGCTCCACTGGTGGCCACGCGAGGATGAGCGCCCCAGGGGCCGGCCGCGCCGCAGGTGGTGTGATGATATCATCCAAGTGGCAGGGGCAGGACCCACCTGGCCTAGACTAGCCGCGGATAGAACTGGATGGCATATGATGGAGGAGGCCTTCGTCCAACAATGGGCAACCCAATAAACTAACAGATTAAGATTAAATAAACATACTGTATTTGTAATGTAAAAATATGGGAATAAAAGGCTTATTATATTATTATTATATGACTATAGACAAAGTCATTATACAGGGTGTAACAAAAATGGGGTGTGAACCGATCAAGGGCATAACAGGTATCGTGCTCTGATAAGAAAAAACTGCGAAAAAAATGTACGCGTTTATTTTTACATTTGTATGGAGCGTTGGCCGAATGAGGCGACCTGCTCCATACAAATCATTATCAGAACACAATACCTGTTATGCCCTTGATCGGTTCACACCCCATTTTTGGTACACTCTGTATGATCTAGGCATTTAACCTTTTCACCGCCAAAGACGGCCATTCATGCCGCTCCGCCAAAGTCATAATATAAAGATAATAATACCAATCATTATAAAAGAAGTGGTTTTTTATTGGTTTTAGGACGGTCGTCATTTGACGTTGGTGGCGTCCGTGACACGGCGAGTCACTTCGTCAGCTGGCGGTCGATAGGTTAAGCGATGTGGTCTTTTCTTGAGCTAGTCATATTGAGATGTATTAATTTTAGGCATTTCGACTTTCTGAAATATTGCGATGTAACCAATACCCGAATGTAGTCACTGGTCATTTCATCGCAATCAATGTAGGATTTCTACTAGCCTACCTTCGGGATGGACATGGGCCATATTTTATCCCATGGCTGTGGGACCGTAAGGCATTTAGTTTAATATAATAATAAATAAATAAAAAAGCCTTTTATTTCTGGTTTGACATGATTTAGATATTGGAAGAAACAATCAACTTAAATTGCACTAACTTAAGAGTCCGCAGTAAGCTCGGCCGAATTTCACCTTCCCATACGTTTGTATGGGAAGGTGAAATTCGGAATTCTATGTTTGTAGTCACGCTCTCATTTTAAAACTACGTGTTGGATTGTTACGAAACTTTGCTTATACAAAGACATGAGGTATATATATGTCTGTAATTAGTTTATATGGTTCCAGTTTATAAAATAAAACAAATGAAGTACAGCAAAAACAAGTTTTGTATTAAAAACTTAAATTCGCTGTATTTTTTTTACCGTGGCATCTGAAGCTACATAAACTAATTACAGACATAGATATACCTCATGTCATTGTACATGCAAAGTTTCCTTACAATCTACGACGCAGTTTTAAAATGAGAGTGTAACTATGTTTGTATGGAGAATCGAGCATACTGCGGACTCGTACACTAAATAACACTAGCTAAGTTTATATTATGCACCAGAACCCTTTTTTAAGTTAAAGGCCTCTTCCAGAGCCTGCCATTTTTTCCTATCTTGGGCCATCCAGACCCAGTCGGGTCCGCCACGTCTGTTACATCATCAGACCATCGGGCTAAAGGTCCTTTTTCCCGCTGGTTCTTTCCATGATGTTACCCGGTGCGTCCATCTCTCATCTATACTATAATACCATAACATTAATACTTTACCATGGGGCAATCCAAGCAGCCATCTTTGATGTCAATGAAGTATCTGTTCCTTTTGCCAGCTCTTCTTTTAACCATGACATTGTCCACAAATGAGATTTCCCCCACATCCTCCACACCTGTATAAATTTAGTTTTCATCATTCCATATTCCTTATAAAAATCTAAGATATAATCTACAGGGTAATGACAAAAAATGCTGTGGAACTATGTTAAGTTTTGAGTTAGTATCTTTAATCTGGCAACATTCAATTGCTCGCGTTTGACAGATCGAAAGTAACTGTCGACCGACTTGTGTCGTTGTCGTTTTGAAATTCGGTTGATTTAAATTGAGCTCCGCGCGAATATTCGCGCTTTTTTTTATTAGGAGTTATCTTTAGACTCATTAAAATACACGAAGTGCCTTGAGGAAGCAGGAAGACATCTAGCCAGCTGCGTATACTCAGGTGCCAGGTAACCTTGGAATCGGGTAAGTGCAGCACGAGCCAGGTCTCAGGGTCCTACACCTGACGAAGGAGCATCACAGCAGCTCCTTGCAACGGTGAGTGTCTTTCAAGATTCTTCAAGGCTCTGTTTGTCTAGTTTCATAAATTTTAGTCTACACATCGAAAAACCTACAGTCCACTCATTAACATTTTGTTCCTTCACACCGGATCTAGAGAAAGTAACTATGGATAGTTTGTTAGTTTTAGCTTAATTTCATTAATTCGGTCTAAATTCCTTGCATTTTGGTGTTAAATTTGTCGTTTTTACATATATTAATTTTCGTTCGCCAAATTGTAGGGTAGACATTTTTTTCGTTAGGAATTCAAGCTTTGATCGGACTACCTCATATATTGCTTTCGAATTTAATATCGAATTAAATTATCATTATCGTATATAAATAACTATAATATTTATTTTAAAAATTTGTAGGATTTAATCCCAAAATAACTTTGTTGAGAAAATAATTTATTTCAAACATTGTCGCTGGCAGAGTAATTTCGTGAAACGAAACGCATCGGAAACCATATTTGTGTTGTCTATGGTTTTTAAACGTCAAAAGTACTTTATGTTGACATTTTAGTGCATAACCTAGGTTATAGTGTTGTTTACGGTAGCAGATTGTATGATATTTTCTATTTCAGCCTAATTTAGTGCTTAAAATGAGTGATAACGGTGATGAAGATCAACAATCCGCGATTATTGATACGTTTCGCGTACAAAGAGACTATGCAATTATGCGTTTGGAACACATCGAGAGTTCTGATTTAGTCGGTTATTGCATCGAAGATTTTAAAGAGATTGAAATAGATTTTCATAGTGCACAGCTTAAAATAATAAGGCATTTAAGCACTAATGATCGTTCGATTGAGTTCCAAGTGACTAAAGATTTCGAATCGCGTTTGAAATCGGTAAAATGTCGACTAAGGCAGAGCGCTGAAATGAAAGTTAAGGAAGTCAAACCTGTCGTTTCTAATACTTGTTCGAACACGGCCAAGCTGCCTAAAATAACAATTAGATCTTTCGATGGCAAACTTGAGAATTGGGTGTCCTACAAGGAATTGTTTGACTCACTTATCCATAATCGGGATATCCCTAATGTCGAAAAGTTACACTATTTATTGTCGAGTGTACAGGGCCCGGCTTATGATTTAATTAAGAGCTTTCCGTTATCCGACGATAATTACATGAACGCGTATGAGACTTTAACTACGCACTATGACAAAAAGCGACAGATTGCATTGGTTTACTATGAGAAACTATTAAACTGTGAACCGGCCAAAACCAAGAGTGATCTTGATAGGATTTTCAGGGCATTTAATGAAAATTTAAACATTTTAGCCAAATTTAATTTACCGGACTATAACTTCATGATGTTTTACTTATTGTGGTCGAAGCTAGACCTCCCTACTAGGGAAGCTTTTGAGTTACAACTCAACGATGAAACTGATATCCCACGGTTTGAGGATTTAAAAAAGTTTATTGAAAGAAGGAGTATAGCCCTCGAAAATTCCACTATAAAGTTAAACATAACCACTAATAAGCCTGCTACTAGTAAAACCAAATCAACACTCATTGTGCCGGCGACACCTTTTAGTAACTGCCCAATGTGCGCTACTAGGGGCCATGGATTGAGCAAATGTCCCAACTTCTTGAAGTTGTTGCCGACTGAGAGATTTAATAAAATTAAAGAAAAAGGACTTTGTATTGTGTGTTTCAGCTCATCACATCGTTTAAGGGCTTGTAAATCGGTTGCTTGTTGCGGCAGGTGTGGATCTCGTCACCACACTTTGCTTCATTTTGAGAAGGATGTAGAACGAAGCGATAAGGTCCAGCCATCTCAGTCTGATAGTCAGTTGACAACTTTATCAGTTCCAAGTTGTAATATGCAAGCCTTGTTCTCGACTGCTGTGGTTCACATTAAGAACGGCCAGGGAAAGTTGATGCCAATCCGCCTTCTTTTTGATTCTGGCAGTGCTTGTAATTTTGTTACAAAAGATGCAGCTGAGCGGCTTGGGTTGCATATTTCAAATAGTCATCAATCTGTGAATGGCATCGGCCAAACCTCTACTGATGTACTGGGCCATGTTGCATGCGAAATATTCTCAACAAAAGTTAATAACACGTCAAAGTTATTCTCGTTGGACGCATTTGTTTTGTCAACAATTTGTTCAGATATGCCAGCTGGTCATATTGATGTTTCGACCTGGACTCATCTGAGGAATTTGGATCTGGCTGATCCTCATTTCTACGAACCAGGACCTGTTGATATGTTGGTCAATGTCAACCTTCTCGCGTCAGCACTTCGGCCTGGTCTTGTCAAGGGCAAGCCCGGTGAGCCTATAGCTATCTGCACTGTTTTCGGCTGGATAGTCATGGGTGAATGTGCTGCTGACATTGATGCTTCTCAGTGTCGTTTTCGTAACGATTCTTGTGTCACCAAGGATTGTCTTTTCGTTTCGAGCTCGTCTCTGGACAGCAATATTAAGCGGTTTTGGGAGATAGAAAATGTCGATACTCCTAAAACTGTGATTATGTCGAAAAATGATTTGTCGTGCGAAAGCCATATGGAGGCTGCTTATCGTCGTGAGCCTGATGGAAAAATGGTCGTTCCACTAACTTTTGTGGACCTTCAGGACAAGCCTAGGTTTTCAAATGCTCGGGAAATCGCTCTTAAGCGACTTCTAAATTTGGAGAGGAAGTTTCGTATAAACCCTCAATTTCGGACAGCTTATGTCAACTTTATAAATGACTATCTGAAGTGTGGTCACATGGAAGAGGTCGATCCCCCTTCGTCTCGTGAGGGTCATTTCTACTACATTCCTCATTTTGGAGTACTACGTCCTGATTCAATTTCAACTCCTTTGAGGTCGGTTTTTGACGCTAGTGCTAAAGATGCTCTCGGAAAGTCCTTGAATGACACATTACTGCCAGGCCCAAAACTACAAAAGAATATCTTCGATTTGTTGATTCGTTTTCGCTGGCACGCTGTTGTCTTCACAGGGGACATAAAGCAAATGTACCGTCAATTTCTCGTTGACCTTCAAGATTGCGATTATCAACGCATCTTGTGGAGGCCCTCTCCAGAGGAACCTGTAAAAGATTTTCGTTTACTGACAGTCAGTTATGGCGTCTCCTGTGCTCCATATCAAGCACTTTGGTGTATTTCTAAGTTGGCCAAGGAGTACTCGTCAACTGCCCCTTTGGGTGCAGCAGTTCTCGACAGAGATGCTTATGTCGATGATATAGTATCAGGCGCAGACTCGGTGGAGAGTGCTGTGCATATTCGTGACGAACTGTTGAAGATTTTGTCGTCAGCTCGCCTTCACTTGCGGAAGTGGACTTCCAATAGTAATGAGTTTCTTCAAAACCTGCCGGATTCTGATTTGTATTCGGAACAATTTCGGAATTTTGAAGACGGTCATGACCTTTCGTTGAAAATTTTAGGTCTTCTGTGGTTACCTAAGTCGGATGAATTTTCGTTCAAAACTACTTCAGTCGAAGGTCGTTGTACTAAACGATCGATATTGTCGGATATCGCTCGCATTTTCGATCCCCTTGGACTATTGTCACCTGTCGTGTTCCTTGCGAAGTACATCATGCAACTATTGTGGTCCTCGGGAGTGCAATGGGACGACGAAGTTCCTGAGAACATCGCTAGTGAGTGGCTTAAATTAAAATCGCAACTTTCTTCGTTGAGTTCACTCTCCATTCCTCGTAGAATGATCGAGACGTTTCAGGACATTCAATTTCATGGCTTTTGCGATGCCTCAGAGCGTGGTTATTGTGCCGTTGTTTTTTGTCGCGTGATTAACAATAACCAAGATATAGTCGTGCGTCTCTGTTGTGCAAAATCTAAAGTCGCACCACTCCGCAAACTATCGATTCCTCGTCTTGAACTGCAATCAGCTGTTTTACTTGCCGATGTCATGTCAGCAGTTGCACAATCGCTAAAAGAGGTCCATCAGGTAAACAAAGTTTTCGCATGGTCGGACTCTACTGTCGCATTGACATGGATTAAGTCCTGCCCTTCGCGTTGGAAGACATTTGTCGCTAACCGGACTGCTTCAATCCAAGATAAAATTGCGCCCGATTCGTGGCACCATGTTTCCACTGTTGACAATCCAGCAGACCATGGTTCTCGTGGTTTATTTCCTGCCGAACTACTGCAGTGTGACTCATGGTGGGCCGGACCTACTTGGCTTTCGCAACCGGAAAATAGCTGGCCGAGACATCTCTCTCAAGTCGACGGATCAGCTTTTGAAGAAGAAAAGGTGTTGACTTTGTTCAGTGCCTCCAATTCTGATTTCGTTGATCAGATTTTGAATCGTGTTTCGTCCTTTCGTCGTGTCGTTAATATTTTGTCGTACTGTTTCCGTTACCTTCATAACCTGAAGGAACCTAACCGGAAAATCGCCGGAAAGGCATTGTCGTCTAGTGAAACGAACCATACAATTCATTTTCTCGTTAGACACGTACAAGAGCGTGTCTTTTCGACAGAAATTAGAAATGTACAAAGAGGTTCAATTGACTCACTCCCTAAACCGTTTCGTAAGTTGTGTCCATTTCTGGATAAGGACGGTTTGCTCAGGGTGGGCGGTCGGCTCTCTCAAAGTCTTAACATGGACTATGAGAAGAAGCATCCCTTGTTGTTACCTCGTGCACACAAACTCACTTCGTTGATAGTTGAGGAATACCATAGCAGATTCCTGCATCCTGGTTTGCAAACCTTGCAAAACCTAATTGCTCAGGAATTTTGGATCTTATCGCCCAAACGGGCTATTCTCGCGGTTATATCATCCTGCATCAAGTGTTTTCGTGTCCGCCCTCGAGTGTGTCCGCCACCTCTGATGGGAGACTTACCATCGTTTCGAATTAACCAGATAAAGCCATTTTCGTCTGCGGCTGTTGATTATGCTGGGCCATTTAACATTTCACTTGGTCGGTCGAGAGGCAGCAAATCGTACAAGGGCTATATTTGTGTTTTCGTGTGTACTGCCACGAAGGCAGTACACTTAGAGCTCGTCTCGGAGCTGACGTCTGAAGCCTACCTGGCTGCGCTACGACGTTTCATCGCGCGCAGAGGTCGTTGTTCCCGACTGGTTTCGGACCAAGGACGGAACTTCATAGGCGCCAGCAACCTTCTCAAAGAATTAATGGCTGAAGCTTCGCAGGTGGAGCACATAGATTTCGTATTTAACCCTCCTGGTAGCCCGCATTTCTCAGGATTGGTTGAAGCGGGTGTGAAGTCAGTTAAGACTCATCTGTCGCGAGTAATCGGTCTACAGCGCCTCACCTTCGAAGAGTTCTACACGCTCCTAACTCAGATTGAGGCACTGCTCAACTCACGCCCTTTGACACCGCTTAGCTCAGACCCCAATGATTTTTCCGTTTTATCGCCGGGCCATTTTTTGACATTAGAGCCATTGACTCTCCTACCTGAGCCGCCTTTAGCGGATGTTAAAGTTAGTCCTCTTCAGCGTTGGAAATTGTTGCAGAAAATGCACCAAGATTTTTGGCGCAAATGGCACCTTGAATATCTTCACACGCTCCAACAGCGCCACAAGTGGTTCAGGAAGGAGCCAAACATTGATGTCGGTACAATGGTTCTAATAGTCAACGAACAGTGCAGCCCTTTAAAATGGAGTCTGGGCCGAGTAACTCAACTTCATCCAGGTGTCGACGGTACCTGTCGTGTAGTAACCGTTCGCACTGCAACCGGTGAATTAAAGCGTCCGGTGGTAAAGATTTGCCCTCTACCACTTGTTAATTAACTAAGTAATATCGTAGACATAATAAGTTATAGGTTTGACCTTAAGGCTTTCTAGGCTTAGGGTCTAAGTTAAAAATTTCGTAGAATTAATTAAGAATATGGATTAGTCCGACTAAAGTTTTGTTCAAAATACTTTGCATTTTGGTGGGCGGAATGTTAAGTTTTGAGTTAGTATCTTTAATCTGGCAACATTCAATTGCTCGCGTTTGACAGATCGAAAGTAACTGTCGACCGACTTGTGTCGTTGTCGTTTTGAAATTCGGTTGATTTAAATTGAGCTCCGCGCGAATATTCGCGCTTTTTTTTATTAGGAGTTATCTTTAGACTCATTAAAATACACGAAGTGCCTTGAGGAAGCAGGAAGACATCTAGCCAGCTGCGTATACTCAGGTGCCAGGTAACCTTGGAATCGGGTAAGTGCAGCACGAGCCAGGTCTCAGGGTCCTACACCTGACGAAGGAGCATCACAGCAGCTCCTTGCAACGGTGAGTGTCTTTCAAGATTCTTCAAGGCTCTGTTTGTCTAGTTTCATAAATTTTAGTCTACACATCGAAAAACCTACAGTCCACTCATTAACAAACTATCTCAATTTTTACGACCAGTGTCTAACAAAATTCCAGAGTCCATATTATTGTATTATGCTCGTAAAAATGATTGCAGTTTGAGCTTTAAATTGACTTACCTGGCTCCTCAGTAGCGGTTTTTGCTTCATTTATTGGCTCCGTGAATACTACTTGGTCTAACCGGTAGTACTTAGGTTTGGATATGCTGTCAGCGGGTCCTGTTAGCCCAAGGCTGTAGCTGGTGTCCTGCTCTGTCACTCTTAGTCTGAGACTCTAAGTAATTAAATATTATATTAGTACACAATCTTACAGAAATCCAACTGTCAATGAGGCTTGTGTTATGAGTACAATGTACATTGCTATATTTAATAGATATGTTAAAATACATGGGACATGTAGAAACAAATATTCATGCTCTTCAGTTTCAGTAAATATTTGCCGCTACCGGGTTTTGTACCCAGGTCAGCGAACTTCTCAGGCAGGTTCCCTAAGTTCCCTTCAACTAGGCTAAACAAGTCGTCAAATTCGCATATATATTAATCAAAAACTTACTCCTTCTACCTGAACTAAGTGAATAATACAAAAACATAAAAAAATTAACTTACGTCTTTATTTTCACTAAGATATTCATAGCTTTTGTTGTCTTGATGAATCGGCTTTCCCACTACGTTCACGAAATGGTAACTTGAGTTCTTCATTTTAGTTTTAAAAATCAATCAGTTTGCTTAAGCAAAAACATAAAATACGCAATTTAAGAAATACACGCTTCTTCAAGTTGAATCTTAAATCAACATATGTATGACTATAGGTACCTATATCATGTCATGAAACACGTAGGTATCTCTTAATAGTCTGTGCATGAAACGAAACGAAACTAACCAACCAAAAACTAACAGTAACAGTTGAATGTCAATATGATTTTGTCAAATCTACGAAATAATGTTACCATCATCTAAACTAAAATCTACATCAATTTTGGTTATAATTCCCTTGTCACAATTGACGGCACCTGTTAGTTTAATATCCTACTTCCTACTAATATTATAAATGCGAAAGTTTAGATGTTTGGATGTTTGGATGTTTGTTACTCAATCACGCTTAAACGGCTGAACCGATTTGAATGAAATTTTGCAAGAAGATAGTTTATAGCCTGGATTAAAATATAGGATAGTTTTTATCCCGGGTTCACGCGGACGAAGTCGCGGGCGGAAGCTAGTAAGACATATTTTTGAGATCGAAGTATCTTCATACCCACATTCGTACCCATAACTTTACTCTATGAGCTAAAAAGCAATTCGGCTGAGCTTGATGTGATAATTATTTACCACCAATTTGAAAATTAGTTTCAACATTGGCAACATACAACTAGTGTGTTCTCCTTGTTCAACAGTGTTCCCTCCGTTATGATTGGTTTAAATTATGATGAAATTATTAAACGTTTAGTTAATGGAATTCTTAAGCACCTATTTTAATTATTTCCCATAAAAATAAATAAAAGTCAAGAAAATAAATGACATCATATTTTTTTTATAAATTCGTCCTGTTTTAGTTGTAAAGAAATCTTTATATCTCTTTCCTTATCCATTAATTCAATTTATATCTTGGCTAACTAAACGTTTTAGAGAAAAAGGAAAAAAAAATTTTTTTCACGTAACAGAAAACAATCTTACTATTATTAATAAAAACTATTGAAGTATTGATGCAAAACGCGAATCGTTAAGCAAAAAACGTGTTCACACGAATTCGTGAAGGTTTATTCACTTTTCTACTATTCTAGACGTTGTCAACCTTATAAGTGTTTCGATTGACTATATTTACCATTTAGTTTTTAGTGCGAAATGGTTGTTGTTTCGTCCACCTTTTCGGCGCCCGTGGAAGGCGTTCTGTCCCAAACTCCTGGGACGAAGCTTTTAGCTAATGGCCAAGAGCTAGGCACTGCCACTTTATACATCACAGAAAAGTAAGTAAACTTTCTCTTTCACTGTGTATTCTTTGTGTGCTCATACCCAGATACCCACCACGTTTTCCGTCACGCGCCGATTTGTTTGTATGTTAACCTTGGTAGTAAAAAATAACAATAAAATGTCTTGTATTGTCTTAGCAAGTTACTTTAGAATTTCGAGACGTTATATTTATCTCTAGGCGCTGTTCAAGAACCAAGAATCAGGATGGTATTTTAAGGCATCAGCCAGCATCAACACAAGGCATGGCTTGTCCATTACATTAATAAATAAGAAATAAAGCTTTTTTAATAATTTTCCCGCCAATTCATATTTTTATTGAAAACCTAACAAAAGTGGACACATGTTACAGATTACATTAAAATAAAATAATGTGTCACTGGAAAGGACATTCTAATTTTAGTACACCTTATATTCTACCCAAAACATTGGCTTACGTTATGTTTGTATTTACCCTGCGCGCCCTGGCGCTGGGCCCTGGGTGGATCCCTATTTTTTTTATTAAATAGCCAATGGTGAAATAAAGGCCTGCACATCTATAAAACATATCTCTTAAATAACTAATGTTTTGATTATCGGCATACACACCATGAATTTCATTATTTCAGCAATGTAGTTTGGGGGGGCGGCGTCGGCGCCAACGGCGGGGCTTCGGCGACCATCTCCATGCTGTACCCAAATATATCACTGCATGCCATACAGCGGGAGCCGGTGCCAGCGCTGTTTGTGGTGCTTGGGCATGAGCTGAGGTATGAGAGAGAGAAGAGCCATAGGAGTCTTTTTCTTCTTTGTGTGTTTTTTTGCATAATACACACTTATTGAAGCAACTGATTTTAGCTCTACAATGTCTGATTTATAAGGGGATAGCTGTATCCTGTTATCGTTGAGTATACAGGTTTACTTTTCTTTTACTGACAAATGTTTCATCAAATGAATGTTTTGCCTCATTTTCATTTCATCAAAAACATTTTTTTATTCAGAAACGGTAAACTGTTCAGGATTGTTATACAACAAACCTAACCTAACCCAATGGGTTTGTAGGTATAGAGATTGATGTGTGGTTTGTCTCAGCAAGAAACAGAGACACGTGATTGACCTCAGAAAACAGCTGTTCTGACCAGGAAACTGCTCTTTTCAGAGCAATCAGCTGTTCTTGTCAGAACGTTCTTGCTGAGACAAACCACACGTCAATCTCTATACCTACAGGTTCTACAGAATTACCTAGCTTTACCTAAAAAGTTAACGGTTTCTGAGAAAAAAGTTCGATGAAATGAAAATTTGATCAAACAAAGCATGCCGTGAAATGTTTTTTGGTAAAATGAGGGGATCCCATTATAACATTGTTGAGTTAACAGAAATGTGCTTGTCTAATTTGTTCTTGGATTGGTTGAGCGACACCACAACTTCTGGCAGACCATTTGGTTGTGATCTTTCTGGTTATCTGTCCTTAGACTGCCGGAGCTGAACCAGGCGGCCGGTGACGCCAACGAGGATGAAGATGATGACGAGTTTGATGCCGATGATCCACCCTCCACAAACTTGCTGTGAGTATAAAGCTGCGTACGAATTTGAGCGGCCCAGCCTGAGGCATGCTCGCCCCGCGCGGCGAGCTGCTCGCGAGCCAAATTGTTGCACACAAACTCGCGGCCAGCCGACATTGTGCTCGTTCAAAATGGCGTCGGACACGATGACAGCCGCGGCTGCGTTTATCATATTTCACCGAATTATATTAATAAATTTACGAACAAATTCGATTACACATGAACGGCTCATCCACTTGCTCAAATTCGTACGCGCCTCGCCCACAAGTCGGAACGTGTCGCTCTGCCCGCGGCCACGTACACTGAGGCACCTTTGAGCACGGTCACAAGACCGCCTCTAGATGGCTCGCCGCGCGCCGCTCGCGGGCTGCTCGCACACAGCGCGTGGGCGCGTACGAATTTGAGCGAAATAGGCGAGCCGTGCGTGCCTCAACCCGAGGCTGCTCTAATTCGTACGCAGCTTTTCAATCAACACTGGACCCTATACAAACAATCAATCAATCAAATATTTATTTGCATAAAATACAGTACAAGTGGATGTCATAGTATTACGAATAGTGTCATGTATTAAGCCGGTTCAGGCGTGCAAATATTCAATACACTCTAAAATCAATTTTACATAATTATTTACATTATATTATTATTTACATTTATATTACATGTCAAAAGGAAAAAATAATTCATATAATCATAGTTAATTAAATTTTAGGTCTATAATTAAACAATCTTATATGTCTCCAAAAATAATCTTATACTAAAAAACCTTTATCCAGCAGCCAGCTATTCAACTTAGATTTGAACAGGTTACCCTCTAACTTCTTTAATTCCTCGGGCAGACGGTTAAAGATGGCAATACACATGTTAAATGCGTTCCGCTTGTAAACATCCTTGTGACATTGTGGTTTCAGGTACAGGTTTTTCCCTTTAAGTCTAGTCTGCCTTTGCGAGCTTTCCCCACGTTTGCTAAAGTAGTATTGGTGTTTCTTTACAAATACGCATACTTCTCTGAGGTATAAACTAGGCAAAGGCAGAATGTGCAGTTTCTTAAACAATGGGACACAGCTATCATCGAACCACGCAATCAATCAAAATGGATCTGAAGGCGGCTGATCCACAACCCTGTATAATGTGGTGGTAAGTACGCCTAGACAAATTGATACTGTTCATCGGTCATGTGGAAGGCAAGAGAGGTGGAGGAAGAGCGCGTATCCAGTGGATAGACTCTGTAAAAGCTTCAGCAGGAACCGGTGCTCAGGCTTGCCTGCGGATGGCGCAAAATAGAAGTGCTTGGAGGAAGGTGGTGCAAGACTTTTGTGGTAGTCACGACCCTCAGCAACGAGGAAACAACTAAGAAGAAGTCCGCCTTTTGTACGATAAGTTGTTCTTTTGTGCAATAAAGATTAAATAAATAAAATAAATATATCGCAGCTCCATACAAACTTCCACCCCCCGTTTTAGGGAAGTGGGGGGTTAGAAAGAGACAAAAAGTAGCCTATGTCACTCTCCATCCCTTCAACTATCTCCACTTAAAAAATCACGTCAATTCGTCGCTCCGTTTTGCTGTGAAAGACAGACAAACAAACACACACATACACTTTCCCATTTATAATATTAGTATGAATGACTAAGCAATAACATCGTCCACACTAACTCTGCAGAGTTGTTTAAATACTTATAAGATAAAATTGGTTGTACGTTGTTTCATATACTACATTTTCGTAGAATTTTGCTTTATAGAAAATGTTTCTCATATTATCATTTCATAGAATGATAAATTTCTAGTGCACTTACTTTGTAGAAGCTGTATTTGTAGACTTTAGATAGTTGAGATAATTAGTGTTTCGAAATTCATGCCATAGAGTTTTAGGTCATATATTATAGTTCCTTATAATATTTAGTTAATATAATAGTTTTTTCAAAGCCTGTATATTGATAGAATTTTGTTTGTCATTTTATTAAGCTTAATATTTTCGTTTCATAGAAGGCTCAGTAACTCAATACTCTCTTTGACAAAAATTAAATCATACATTGCTGCAAAGAAAATTAACACATTACAATATTCGTATCGCGGATGGATAAGATGGAAGTGCGAATTTTAATAACAAGTTTTTCCGCTCTTTTATAAAAAAAACAAATCTTGGAGACGAAAGCGGGAGCGAAGCTAACCTAACCTATCCGCGATCCGAGTCGGTTTTGCCACTAAGCCCGTTCCTTGATCCTTGTGTACATGTAATTTAAATGAAGTTCATAAGTTCAGAAATAAGAATTTTTGATAAGAAAATACTTGAACTAAATATTATATACCGTTTCATATAATATTTCGTTCAAGTATTTTCTTTTCAAAAATTCTTATTCTATGAAACAACAATCTAAGGAATTTGTGTCTACGAAACAAGAATACACGAAACATAATTCTACTGTTTTATAAGTTTCTAAAGTTAAAATGTTTGATAGTAATATACATTGAACTGAATTTCTATGAAATATGTTTCAACCAAGTGAATAGTCTATGAAACAATAATATTGGAACTGAAAGTATATGAACCAAATAATTTATGAAATAATTTCTGAGAAACGAAATTCTATGAATTTTCTGTCTGTGAAATAGGGTGACACCGACAAAATTACTAAACATATTTTGCGTCATGGTTGAGAGAAGGTTTAGAGAATGGGTTATGGCATTAACTTCGCCTTTTGTACTATAACTTCTCTTGTTCAATAAATATGAAATAAATAAATAATTTACCATTCCATTGAAGCTTGTGCCACACCTGTGTGGTGTCGGGTTAGATGTTCACCACCCCCTTTCTTCCCGTGGCTGTCGTAAAAGTCGACTAAGGGACCAGGGTTGAAGTGTGTTGTGGGCGATGGGCTAGCAACCTATCACTGCAATATCACATTTTGTCGATCTTTTATACCCACATGTATGCTAAAAGTGGCGCTGGAACATACGTTTCATGTGCTCTGCCTACCCCTTTTGGGAATAAAGGCGTGAATGTATGTATGTATGTAAATAATGTACGCCCACAGGTTCGTCCCCCAGAACGAGGCAGATCTCCAGCCCATGTACCAAGCCATGATCCAGGGACAGACCCTCCACCCGGACCCGCAGGACGAGGTGGACGATGACGACCCCTACATGGACGGAGAGGAGTTCGATGATGGTATGTAGACCTAACTAATGTTGTATCAAAGCAGCAACGTTTGCTGAGGAAACTTATACATTTAAATCAGGTGGGTATCAACGATAAAAATGGCGCCGGCAGCTGTCATTCCATTGAGGATTGTCAAACTCTCCATACATTCAGATTTTAACAAACACCGGTTGTGATTACGGACGGTCTCCTGCTACCCACCCTGAGTGTTCTAGGCAGATGTCGCTGCGCGAAGAGGGAACTGGTTGACAGATTTGTCGACCGGGCATATTGTTCCGATAGCTCGGTTGGCCGCGTATGCCTGAATGTTGCAGGTTCGAATCCTGCCCAACTTAACCTAACCTAACCATTTATTTCAGGCAACTAAAATTCCGGTTTAGAATTCGGTAGTTTGACCCGGAACCGCCGAAACACGATACCCTTCTGCCAGAAATCAGCACACACAATGACGATATATACATATATAAGCTTTTCCATTTAATTTGAAATTTGTGTGTAGACCTCAATCAACTCGTAGCATAGCCGTCGCCAAGGACGGACTTCGTCTCGAGTGATATGTCAAAGGATCTAGTTTTCAAGCAGTGTGGCTGTGCGTCGTGCGATCGGGTGTATGTAGGCGATGCAATGTAACTGCGCTTCGATATTATCGAGCGATATTCAACCTGAAAGGCATGAGTGACCCGTTTCATTCAACGAGCGAGCTAAGGGTTCAAAACAATAATTTTTAAGTTCAAACATGAGCCAATGACGTGACGTATTCTAATAGCCGTGTCTACACAGGGTGCGTGGCTCGGGCGAGGCGTGCGCCCCGTGTAGACACGGCTAATGGTGATGACTGATGATCAAACCTGGGTTGACGCACGCAAATTGTGATGATGATGGCAGGTGACGAGGAGTTCGAGGACGCGGAGGAGAGCAACGCGACGCCGGAGGACGCGGCCGCCCGGCTGCGCGCGCTGCGCCTGCACCACGCTAACGGGACCGCGGACGGTGAGGCCGCAGCCTTATTACTACACCAGCCTTCTTCACCCGCGACTCTGTTCGCGAATCCTAGCCTGTCCTATTAACCTTTGGTGTGTCGGAATGTGAATCCATTGAAACCCGTTATGGTGCCGGAACGTGGATCGGCGCTCAAACGACCCCACGCGATTGCTTCGTTTGTCTATACATATACGAATAGCGTCTAGAATAGAGAACGCGGATCCGCGTCAGCACACAACCATATTGTAGGTACCATGCCTTTTCACCGCTAAAGACGGTCATTCACGCCATAAAATAAAGATAATATTACCAAACATTATAAAATAACTAGCTTCCGCCTGCGACTTCTTCTGCGTGGGCTCGGGATAAAAACTATCCAATATTTTAATCCAGGCTATAAACTATCTTCATGCAGAATTTCATTCAAATCGGATCAGCCGTTTAAGCGTGATTGAGTAACAAACATCCAAACATCTAAACTTTCACATTTATAATATTAGTAGGATTCTAGAAGTGGTTTTTCATTGGTTTTTGGACGGTCGTCATTTGACGTCGGTGGCGTCCGTGGCAGGGCGAGTCACTTCGTCAGCTGGCGTGTAAAAGGGTAAACGAGCGATATTTGTACATATGGCCCCGTGTGGTGTCGGGGTAGAGTTTCACCACCCCCTTTCTTGCCGTGGGTGTCGTAAAAGTCGACTAAGGGAGCAGGGTTGAAGTGTGTTGTGGGCGATGGCCTAGCAACCTATCACTGCAATATCACACTTAGACGATCTTTTATACCCACATTTATGCCAAAAGCGGCGCTTGAACATAAGTTTCATGTGCTCTGCCTACCTCTCTTGGGAATAAAGGCGTGAATGTATGTATGTACATATTTGTATAGTCGTTCGGTTTGAGTTGTGTCCAATCTACTTAAATGAAAAATGCCTTTGTTGTCTGAAACCGCAAAACACCAAAATTACCATATTGCAAAAAGTCGTTACAGCCACCTAGAAAGTTTAATTCAATATCGACTCTATGTCGCTAAGTAATAGGTTACAAGTGCACTAATAGGAAAATGGCGGTCCAGGTGCCTTTGTACTTGTTCGATTCTCAGTGCTCAGGTAAACGCCAGGGATGTATTGAAATATTATAATTCTATTAAAGCAATTTAAACTTTTGGCAAAAGCCCTAGAGTTGAAAATCCAGTAAAATGTTAATGCATGCAGTTTTTGTCTACGAAGTGTGCTTATCTTTTATGACGGACCATAATGAGGTAGCAAACCCGCACAATGAGACAATGGATTGGACACAACTCAAACCGAACGACTCTAATTCACCTTCTTGAAAACGGCTTTACGCATGCGAAAATCTAATAGCAAGATTTCTCACAGACGCATCAACTATCGCACTCCCATAGATATTTCCACTCCCCCCCCCCCTTTCGCCCCTCTGAAGGATGATTTTCGGGATTAAATATCCTATGTAATAAGGGCATAGGCTGACTCATGTGCAGACCTAGGATTCCGTGGGGCAAATCGTCTTGACAGCTAGGGACTTCCTATATCGATAAACTCATTTATCGATACTAGTTCTAAATACTAGTGACCGCCCCCAACATTGTGTGTTTTTTGTAACTCTAATTTTGTTCTGAAGACAAGTATGAAATTCACACGTAGCATCTGTAAAATAATCGGCAGGTTACATATAAATAAGGCGTAATACCGATTGCACTATAAAATTGTTGATACCTATTATCTTAACCTCTTCAGATAATTAAATAGACGTTACATTATATTATTTTAATAAAAAACATTTAATAAGCAAACCTTTGTGTGATCACTAGTATTTAGAACTAGTATCGATAAATGAGTTTATCGATATAGGAAGTCCCTAGCTGTCGAGACGATTTGCCCCACGGAGTCCTAGGTCTGCTTATGTGAAATACAGAAAAAAAAACATGACAAAGACGAGATTGAAATTTGTAAATGACCTTTGGTACTGGTCTGGTTATTCTGAGTTCTCAGAAGTTAGTAAGATCTGTCAAATGATCCATGTACTCATCAAAAAAATTTTTTCTTTCAGAGGCCGAAGACGAAATAGCAGACGAGTGAACGGCAGAAGTAGAACTTAGCTTTTTTAATTTTTCAACTTAAACTAAAAAGTAACGTAGGTATCAGTGTACATACTTACATACTAAAAAGCCAAAAAGGCTGATACTTCAGGAAATCCTGATCAGAACGGGAATTTAAAGCATTCGCAAGATTTTCTCAAACTCGAGGAGAGGGCTCTTATTAGTTTGTAATTTAAACCTACCCACATATTTCAATGATATTCACTTTCTTTCTACTTAATTTCAAGTATACATGGCCTAGAAACTTCTGTCTATGCAAATATAGTTTTCTGAATAGTTTCGTCATTGAGATTACTATGTGACATGTATCATTAACCCATTCGCCGCCACTGACTTGAACCGGTTAATTATCTCCAGTTGTTACCACAAATTTGTTACCAGTGGTAACAGCAGGGATTTTTTTCCCATCATTTGCCACTAAAGTACTCGGTGGTAACTACTGGGAATAACTTTCCCATCTTTTACCACTAAAGTACACAGGGAAAAAAAAAAACCCAGCAGGGGCCATCAATTACTATTCCCATTAGTTCCCACTAGTAAAAGATGGGGAAAAATTCCCAGCTGTTACCACTGGTAACAAATTGGTGGTAACAGGTGGGAAAAACCCATTTGAACACAAGTTTGCCACTGTTGCCACCGACTAAAACAATAGACTTAACACTTGCGTGGGTGTCACCTCGATATCTTTTGTGTGGCGGCGAATGGGTTAAATATGCCTATCTGTCTATCTATGGTATGGTTCGTCTTATCACGTACAGTCGTCTTCATATACAGCAGCAGAAGTAACTAAGGGTAGTATTCCACTTGTTTAGTGCGTCTCACGTTTTATGGCAAATACATTGGACAAAGATCCGTCCAATGTATTTGCATCTCACATTTTGCTTACAAAAATGTGAGACGCAATGATTATGGACAAAGTTCTTGGACGAGTGGAATACCACACTAAGCGGGTGAAGGGCGCAAAATTATCTGCACAAGCTCTTATTGCGTCCTAATAAAGATCATTTCAACCTCTTCGCGTAGCTATACTTTGGATTATTTGAGTTGGCCGTTGCATAAGAGCAGTACATTCAAAAAGCAACTCGACTCCATGGTAGAACATTCCAATGACAGTTCCATAAAAAATAATGTCAACCATGCTTATTCTGCTGACTGTACTTTATAACATTGCATGTGTTCAATAATATCTGACCGCACTTTAACGCCTAACTAATAAAAAGCAACTTAATTGCTACAATATATTAGGTGAATATATAAAAAAAAACTCAGTGCAAGTGAATTATCTATTTTATTCTACTTCTGTTGTTGAAAGACGTCCACAGTATACCCAAAGAGTGCCACAATGACCTTGCGCCAGCCGCATCCGGACTGTGTGTTACTTCAACAATTTATAGTGATCTAGAACAGCACAGACCACTCTGGGGTCGGCAACGCGCATGCGAGTCCCCTGAAGTTACAGGCGTCCGTAGGCTGCGGTAACTTATGATTTTTGTCAGCGACCTGGTTGAAAATAGAAAAGACAACGATACCTTTTACATTGACATAGTTCTTTGAGGTATAAGCTAAATGTACCTACAAAAATGTGTAACAATGAAGGATTTCCATCGACCTCGTGATGATAAAATAAACTTTAAACAATCAGTGATGATCAGATGTTATCCTCGCCTTGCCTCGTCTGTGAAAAACTATATTGAATTGAATTTCGTGCGATACCTATGCCTACCAATTTCCAAGTTCTAAGTTTGAAATATTTTTAAAAGATTCAATTTCCTTGGAGCAAAGGAATGGAACACCGGTCGCCGCTACAATATTTATTTAATAATATTTTGTGGTGTTATTTAATAAGTTGTATTTTATTATTATTATATTATAGTTACGCTTCGCTGTCGCTAAGCTATTTGTTATTGTGGATAGTGGAGGGTGATTCTTCAAAACTCGAATACTCGCAAGAGCACGAAACAAAATTTAGTAGCAAGAAATGAATATTATCATCAAGTTACTGGTGACAAGGGATTTGCATTTAAGGTGAACGCACACTCATCGCCTCCTCACCGGATCGCTTCCGATACCCACCCGCCGTCAACCCAGTGCATGCTGGTAGCAGCACCGCCTCAGCGGCGCTACCACGAAAATTGAATCTCGATGTTCGTATATCTCCGTCTCTGTCGGGTACCATAAGTGCGATAGGGACAAAGATACACGAACTTCGAAATTCGTGGTCTACCGGTGGCCAGCCTTTTACAGAAAAAAGCGAGGTGGCACCCCACGCCCCGCAAGTTTTAAGTCGGTTTTTGACTTCATATATAACTTCGAAATTCGTGGTCTACCGGTGGCCAGCCTTTTACAGAAAAAAGCGAGGTGACACCCCACGCCCCGCAAGTTTTAAGTCGGTTTTTGACTTCATATATAAACAGTGAGGAACTTGAGTTCAAGTCAGTGGCGGCGAATGGGTTAAAGTAGGTCGCCTCGCCCGCCGTTAGCTTGGCCCGAGCTGGGGCGATGCCGTTACGGAGTTAATAAGTGTGTGTTGCAATATGGAGTTTTTTTATGATGATGTTGTGAAGGGACGCTTGACCGGAAACGCGGGCAGTCGATTGCTTGTCGCGTTCATTCAGCCCCATTCCCTAGGGTTGGAGCCTCAGGTTACTGCCCCGGCGGCGTTTCCATATCAAACTCTTCCTGGAGTTTGTTACTAAGAATACTGACCGGCGCGAGCTGAGGCGGAGACAGTCGGGTGCCGGGGCGATGAGTGTGCGTCAAGCGCTCTACGGTGTCCACTTATCACTAGACGGCTCGTACTCTTGTTCGCCACCATGTATAAAAATAAACTGCCAAGTTTCAAATGTTGCCAATTTCAAATATAACCATATATTGGGGAGGATGTGATATTGGTGTGGAGCCTATTCTGCCATTCTGAATATATCAAATGTTTCTAATTTTGATATGAAATGTTACGATGCTGTTAAAATTGATAATTGAAATGCCGTCACTCGTTTTATACTATGACTACCAATCTCCATACTAAGTAGCGTTTTCCGACAGGTTCTCACTAGATGGCGTTCTAAATAGAAAACTCCCGTCAATACGGGCGAGTATCGCTTGACATGTCTCGAATAGATTCGCGATTTTTATTACTTACCATGTTTGTAGGTTTTGGCACACTTTTGGGAGATTTAACAGTGTTTATACTTGTAACGTGTCTGACACGGCGGGTAAATGTGTCATATCCATATGATAACGTTTATATGACTGTTCAATCTTGCAAAATGTTCCAATCTATGGGCATATTATAATAAGATTAATAAGCATTTGTGATGGTTGATTCTTCCATGAAACATGTCGAGCGATATTTGTCCTTATTGACTCACGTCTCAGTGATAGTATAGTAACGATTCGTTGATAATGTAAACGCTCAAAGTCCGTAGTATTTGTATTACAAATAAAATTCTGGTTCATGCAACCTTTAATAAACCATATCATAAATAAGGGATTGTTTTATTTTACTTTTTCAACTTCTGCTAGTACTGTTCATACTATACTAATAGAGACCCGACCTTCACCTTCACCCATCTGTTTAATGGATGACAAGTGTTTTTCTAAAATAGACTGCTAAAATGGCTATAAACCTGACAAGAAAACAAAAGGAAAAGTTCCTTTTTATTAGGGTTCCGTTCCTCAAACGGAAAAAACGGAACCCTTATAGGATCACTTTGTTGTCCATCCGTCCGTCTGTCAAGACCCTTTTTCTCAGGAACGCGTGATCAAGCTAAAATGTATACCAAATACTCAGGTCTACTGTCCCTTGGAGCTGTGAAAAAATCAAATTTCTAAGCCAACGCAATCAAAAGATACAGCCGTTTATGCCGCAATTTTTCGAAACTCTCAAGGGAATCAAAACCTACATGGTACTTCCCGTGAACTCAGAATCTTGAAATTTGGTACGAAGCAAAGTCTTATAGCACTGATAAAGGAAAAATTGCGAAACCCGTACATTTTAGTTACATCCACAGATAACCTCCAATAGATGAGCCTATAAGCGATTTAGTTCGATGCAAAGGTCACCACAGTTGGCGGTAGGTGCGGGTTGCGGGGAGGTCGGTAACGGCGCTGTGATTGGCTGTTTCAAAAGTAGCGCGCTTTCTCACATCATGGCGCCAGAAGCGTTGTGATGGGGCGCGTTGGTCGTTAACGGTTTTTAGCGGTGCCGCAATTAATTGTAAGTAGAATATTTTACATGGCGTAGGTACCTTTAACATGGTTTAAATTTTTGAACGGCTGTCACTGTTATATTATTATCATGTTTCGTTCATAGAATATTTTATCACCACGTAACATAAAAAAGTATGTTATAATCACGTCGAGTAGTCATATAAAATAGTTATTTCTAAGCATTTTACAACACTTACTGCATTATCGTGTTTATGTCGGAGGTCGGACAAGAAGCCTTCGTCTCGTTCGTATTTACATACTTACTAGAAAAGAATGAATGGGATGTTTATTCGATATTAACGGGAATGTGCTAGCTAGGCTTATGTATGATATTTTAAGATTGGTATAGGAGTAAGGAAGACAAATAAAAACAATGTCATAAAAAGTACATATATTTATTCAATGGGATAAAATTATGTGGTTGATGATGGTTCCACCACTAACCACCTCCGAGATCCCTCGCACTTCGTTGAAGTCCAGCATGTGGTGCAACTCGTGACACTAGTCCTAATTGCTCTCGAAGACGATTCGAAAAAACCCAAATTCCATGGCTCCATCGCTAACCACCTCCGAGATCCCTCAAACGTCGTCGAAGTCCAGCATGAGGTCCATCTCGTGACACTACCTAGTCCTAATTGCTCTCGAAGACGATTCGTAAAAACCCAAATAATACCTGCGTATTCATTATTAAATTCTATTTCATCGATATCTTGATTTTTCTCGCACTATCCGTCGTAGAACAAGAGGTATAGTGCGAGAAAAATCCAGAGTAGTCGCGGCCGTCTCATGATAGACGTGCTGTAGGTACTACAATAATATATTCCCTTCATTAGCCCTGGAAGCTATAAAATAGAGCGAGATAGTAATTTACTACATCTCCCTCTAAGTCATAGTCATAGCTTGTAAGACGGTTGCAGTCCGCCACGCTGCCTTCTTGGTGCAGTTTAAACCTTTAGTACATCGTATACATCTATGATTTCTAACAAAAGAATTTTGAAAATGCAATGACAAGGATATAAATGTAATCTTTGGTGTATTTTCGTATTAAAATAGTACACGAAAGCACGGATGAATTAACGTATTGTTTCCTTAAATGAATCTGAATCGGTAAAATTCGAAAGCATCACTAGCCCATCACTAGAGTGTCACGTGCTTTCGTGAGAAAGGAACAGTATATTGCTATTTCTATTTGATGAAAAGGGACATACATACTTCACTACTTCTTATGGACCAGTTCCGCGTGACAGAATGAAATTTACATCTATATGATAAATTTAACTTACCTGTGAAATGTTATTTCGTCGGTTGTGAAATTAGACAATCGGGAGTTTCTCCCACACCACTTAACACAGCAATAACTCATTTTTGTAGCGCAAAAACATTTTTAATTTGTTGCTTGTTTGACGCACGTATAGATCGCGTACCTGCACGTCTAGCACACGACGGCCGCGACATACTCTCGATTTTTATCGCACTATACCTCTTCTTCTAAGTGTTCTAATAAGAGAGAGACAGATAGTGCGAGAAAAATCGAGAGAGCTCGCGCACCGTCGCGTGCTAGCCGTGCTGGTCACAACTGACAATATGGCGCGGGGCAGCGGGGGGTTATCAGTGCTACAGCATATACAGATACTCCAGGCAAAATACGGTTTTGAAAAACATTAATTTATAATAGCGTTTTTTTTGTTGATTTCATTTTAAAATTTTATTCTAAGATGATTTATTCAAGAATCCGGCAAACTTTCCACCCGGAAGTAATTATGTAGCTTTAAATGAAGCATGCATTGTGTTTTTTTGTACGATTTATATTGAATATTATAGAGCAAATGTAAATGAACCAAAATAAAGACAAACATGTTTATTAATATTTTTTCTGACTTTTTAGAAGCTAGTTCATTTATCATTTTTTTGATGTCTGAAATTTTGTCGGATTTTGTCGCTCGGTAACTATTTAATTGATAATATATCCGTTACACATCAAAAAGAAGCTATTATAAATTATTTCCAAAATTGACATTTTTTCCATACAAGTTGTCAGTTCATTGACTGGACTAAGAGTGTTTTTTTTAAATGGGACAGTATGGGGAAATCCGAATCTAAAGGAGATAGAGGAAAAGTGTTCAAGGAGACATAAGGTGTTTTTTTATGTAAACAAATTTGGCTCGTTAAAATTTTTGGTCAAGCGTGAGTTGTTCTTAAAAAATTATAAAGTTGGTCAATTTTTTTTTGACGCGGGTCGGCTCTGTTTCATGTAAGGATTATTTCATTCTATGGAAAGAAAAAAATCTGAACAGCAGAAGTTGGTCAAATTTAATGAAAACTAATCTTCATACAGTTGGTTTATTACTTGAGTAAATGTTAAATTTGACCAACTTCTGCTGTTCAGATTTTTTTCTTTCCATACAATGAAATAATCCTTACATGAAACAGAGCCGACCCGCGTCAAAAAAATTGACCAACTTTATAATTTTTTAAGAACAACTCACGCTTGACCAAAAATTTTAACGAGCCAAATTTGTTTACATAAAAAACAGCTAATGTCTCCTTGGGCACTTTTCCTCTATCTCCTTTAGATTCGGATTTCCCCATACTGTCCCATTTAAAAAAAACACCCTGTATACGTGGTGACCGCACGTCGCCCTATAGGCTCTATCTATTGGAGGTTATATGTGGTTACATCATATAATAAAAATACCTACAGGTTTGTACGGAACCCTCGGTGCGCGAGTCCGACTCGCACTTGGCCGTTTTTTTTATACATTGCAATAAAACGTAACTGATCAATTTTATATTAATCGAAAGCACAGATCAAAGAATACGAAGCCGTTGCTTGATTCAACGAAAGTTTCAACCACGTTTCAACCATTTCGCCTGGGACCATTTCGGCCGGGGCTTTTTGATGAAGATGCATTCAGAGAGGTGTGATGTGTATACAGAGTGTACCAAAAAGGGGGTGTGAACCGATCAAGGGCATAACAGGTGTCGTGTTCTGATAAGAAAAAAGTAAAGATTTTTTTTACGCGTTTTTTTTTAACTTTTGTATGGAGCGTTGGCCGACTTGCTCCATGCAAATGTAAAAAAGAAATCGCGTCAAAATAAAAAAAATAGTTTTTTCTTATCAAAACACGATACCTGTTATGCCCTTGATCGGTTCACACCCCATTTTTGGTACACTCTGTATGTAATGTAATGTACCAATAAAAGCCAAATATTTCCACTACGTTTTTATTATTAAAACACAATCATTATAACTATGGTTCATTTTATCGTAACAAGTAAACATCAGCGTCGCAAGTTGTACTCTTGTACTTTAGAATCATGCACGAAAAAAAATCCATAAAATAAAATAAAAATTCAACAAAAAGTTTACTAACTGTTACTGCTCGATAACTGCTAGTCCTGCAATTGTATCTACAACACAGATGTCAAAATAAAAGAGTCATGGTAAAATTAGTTCCGACGCCCGCCATTTTGAACTTTTTTGTTTATTGAGGTCCGATTGCGTTCAATATCGATATCGGCGTTCTGGGAGGCCTCTGATACGAACCCGAGGACAAAATGGGAAGTAGCCGCCATTTCGAAGTTTTCTGTTAATGGCCTGATAGCGTCCGACGCTTCTTCTATTTTGTAAATACCGCCCTCATTCATAATTTGAGAAACCTCTGTTAACTAAAATGCGTTTTGTTTCTATCTCACAACACAAATGTCAAAGCGACAAAAAGACTAATTTTAACGGCATTTTAGCTAAACAACAGTTTTGATGTACATTTATGAATAAGGGCTTACATGTATAAGACAGATATTTCCTGTAATGTTAAATTTTTTGTTATTTATTTTTGTGTCTATAAATAAAAATATAAAATATAAAGACAGCATGCTGTAAGGCGTTTCACTCAAGCCTATATATACACTCCTAAACAACGCCATGTTTGTTTGCGCGTTCCGCCGCGGACCCCGCGCCGCCGATCGTCCAAACTCTTATATTTTGACATCTGCGACCTACAATCATACACTTGACAAACTTATTATTAATAGCAATCTAGCAACCTCAAATGTTCTACTATATCCATCCGATTACAATCGTAACCGCTCAATCTGACAACAAAATGGTTAACCCTTACACTGATCATGATGCGATATCGCGTCACAGCACTACGCCTAGTTGCTACATAATGAAGCACCTAAGCGTAGAGCCACTGACAGTGAAAGAGTTAAAAACCAGGGTCTGATTGTATTTTGGCCCCTTAGGGTCGCAGATTGCCCGTAGTCGGCCTTTTTAATCAGACCCTACTTAGGCCGAACCAAGGACCATTGCGGGGTAATTCATAAACTTACACCGAAATCACATTATTATGTCAAAAACGGAAATTCACAAACTAGTTAAGCTTAAATACAGGTCGAATTAGACAGTCCAAACGCTACACTTATATTTCCAATCTCGTCATAAAGTTATGAAATATACAACAATTTGATTACTGAACATCAACGGCTAATGTGTAGGGAATAAAACCGGTTATTAGATAAACCAGAATTCTTACAAAAAAACCGGTTTTGTACTCGAAAAACTAGGTTTGAAAAGTACCTAGTCAAAACAAGATTCCATTTTAAGAAAAACCTGATTCAAATACCTGGTCTAAACCGGTTTTCTTGTCAAAAACCGGATTTTTAAAGTACCTAGTCAAAGGTTATTAAAAACCGGTTTTTAACTGTTCGAAGTATTAACTAATTTCCTATTGCAAGAATTGAACTATTAAATGTACATACTATTGTGTGATATGATACTTCGAATGGGCCGCCCGCACACATTTTAAATCTTACGAAATAACATTCACGTTATACTTATTCCCATTTTACAAAAATAAACCGCAATTTGAAAATTTCCGTCTGTTGAATCGCCAATGTGTGGGCAGCCTTAGCATTAACCGAATTTTAAAAGTATTTGTGACAAGACCGAGGTTTTGTTCATGGACTGACGAATGATTATTTATTACTTTCATTAGAGGACACATTTGTTAATATTGCAATGTCATCGTGAAGTCCCAACCCAAGGAAAGGTGGATAATAATCTGTTATGTAAATTCGAATGCAGTGTAACCAATTTATGAATTAAATAATTCTATAATTTATACTTTCCGAAGCGCGAATCAAAGTTGTGGATTACCCCTTGTCTAATAATACTATTTTTTATAAGCGCCCATCCAACTTTTAAGATAAAATGCCGTACAAATTCCAATTTTTATTTGTTACTTGAACATTTTAGGGCCCATTATATAAAGTTACAAGCCTAAGGGTGGTATTCCACTTGTCCAAAATCTTTGTCCAATGTCCATTGCATCTCACTCACTCTTTAGAAAATTGTGAGACGCAAATACAATACAATACAATAAATAAGATCTTGGCTAAGTGGAACACCACCCCTAAACCAGCAACTGGTCAAGCATCTTAGGGGCAACATTAAGATTGAAACTTATAAAAGTAACTATCAAAAGGGGCCTAGTTTAGTGAAAGGGATTGCTGATATAACTTAAACTCGTGTTAGGTTCAAATAACACCATCACATTTCCCCCCGGGATTGTAAGTCCGTGGAATGGTCTGGCGTGAAGTGTGTCGAACGATGGGCTAGCAATAACCACTGCCCTAATAATTTCCCCAGCATTTAAATGTGCAATTGCTAGAAGTGTCAATTGGGTTTCACGAGCCCTTTTTGAGACAGGCGTGAGTTTATGTATTAGTAAACAGCTAGGTTTATAAGCAAGTAAATTTTTGAGTTTACCCTTTCACCCAGGGCTAGTTCGAAGCAAGATTGTCCCTAATATATTTAACTGTACTTTGAACCAGCCACGAAACCCCGTCTCGTCACAACCACCTCGCACTCATCACGCCGTAGTGACCACCGTAGTGTCGTTTGGTATCGCATCTACTCTCTTAGCTTCGACAGCGTCAATTTCCTTTTCGACCTCCTCAGGAGCCCCGTTTACCTTTTCCTCCTTCATTTCAACATCTCTGTCCCCCGTTGGAACTTCTGATTTTGGTTGTTCTTCTGATTTTGGGGGTTCTTCTGATTTTGGTGGCTCTTCTGATTTTGGTGGCTCTTCTGATTTTGGTGGCTCTTCTGATTTTAATTCGGAGTCTGTTTTCGATTCCGGAGTCGGTGCAGGGTTTTCGCTTGCCGTTTCCGCCGGCTTTTCTGGTTCGGATTCCGTTTTTGCTGCGGTTGCTTTGGGTTCTGGTTGCGTTTCGGCTTTTTTGTCTTGCGAGTTGTCTGCGAGTAAACAATACAATACATTTTATTGCACATCTCAATAAATAACACATGGTCCTAAGGGCTTGCACATCTTGACAGATGATTTAAACAGCGTCTGTACGCGACGCCTCTCTCGACTATGTAAGTCAATCCGGGATCGAACATAAAGCTAAAGGTCGATGTAAACACCGGGTTATCTTACCGCTAATGAGCGATCTCTTTCAGACGACCTTTGGGTAGCGGAGATAATGTAATAGATTTATCAATTTGAATATGAGTAATGTAGTCAGATTAACACGTTCGCAACCAAGAACCCGCCTAGCGGGCACTCGTAATGTTTGCTCAGATGCCGGCTGAGCCCGCTAGGCGGGCAGTAGTATGAACTTACACGCCTAGCGAATTCTGTCGGTTTCTGGTGAATTGTTCATTTTTTAGTCCGGTTGCGAAAGTGCCACCACCACCAAATTCACTGACACCACGAAATTGCGCAACACGTCGCAGTAATTGTGTGTTTCAGTTATTCATAAGGTTTATATTGATATGTATGTTAGTCTTTAAGGTATTTGTAATATGGACCCGATTTAAATAAATAAATTAACAATGTAGGATAGAAGTAGGAAATATATTTATGACAATAATACGACTGCCTATTTTAGCTTTATCCTCTATCCACGAGGAAAATCGGTATTTTGAAACAAGTATTAGAAAATAAAGTAGTTTGATAGTTTTTAAATGAAACAACACAAAACAAATGCCATTCTGTTCCAATTTAGATCGGCATGAATTCCATTATGAATAAATATTTTGTTTTTTAAATAAGCTTTCATTGACGGCGATAGGCCTTATCTACCTATAACATGGTACTGCACTGGTATCACGAACAGTGTCGCGGCGAGATAGACTATGCATCTTTTTCTAATTAGAACGCTTAGAAAGAGACGGATAGTCCATGTCAACGCGACACTGCTCGCGGGCCGTCGTGTGGTAGCCGTGCTCTATTGTAAACTGGCTTATGTAAATGTGCTCAATTTCGACTGCAGGATGCGACATACGGGAAATTGTTTAAAAGTATGCATTGAAGTCTCACCAGATTCATCTACTTCCATTGGGGTCTCTTTCTTCTCATCACCATTAACCTTCTGAAAACAAGTACAACATTACTATCAAGAATAATAAAGAATAAAACAAAAATGGACTACACATGACGTCACTACTAAATCTACTAATACAATACCGCGAGCTACCCCATATTAAGCTGCGTACGAATTTGAGCGGCTCAGCTTGAGGCATGCTCGCCCCGCGCGGCGAGCTGCTCGCGAGACAACTTGGTGCACACGAACATGCGCGGGCGAGGCAGCGTGCTCGGCTGCTCGCGGCGAGCCGACGTTGTGCGTCGTTCAAAATGGCGTCGGACACGATGACAGCCGCGGCTGCGTTTATCATATTTCACCGAATTATATTAATAAATTTACGAACAAACTCGATTACACATGCACGGCTCATCCACTTGCTCAAATTCATACGCGCGTGGCCCACAAACAAGTCGGAACGTGTCGCTCTGTCCGCGGCACGCTCGGATACACGTCCAAATGACGCTCGGCGCGCACGCTGAGGCGCCTTTGAGCGCGGGCACGCGGCCGGCTCCGGCTCCGGCTCCGGCTCCGGCCCCGGCTCCGGCTCCGGCTCCGGCTCCGGCTCCGGCTCCGGCCGGCGCCGCGCGCCGCTCGCGGGCTGCTCGCGCACGGCGCGTGAGCGCGTACGAATTTGACCGAAATAGGTGAGCCGTGCGTGCCTCAACCCGAGGCTGCTCTAATTCGTACGCAGCTTAACATAAACAAACATAAGAACATTTCTAAACTTTGGATTAAGAACTGTTTTTAATTAAATAACTTTTCCTTATTGGTTTAACGAAGAACCAACGAATGTGCTTTCATAATTTTTATTGAAATAGAAAGAAAGTAAACAGTAATAAAATAACATTGTTTTATAACTCTCCTAAGGGCCACGGTCCTGCTGAGAGGACGTATTCATTAAGAATTTAAATCATTTTTAATTGGTATAGAGTTGAATTTAAATTGTTTCGATCGTTTTTTTAACAAAGGAAATTCAACTTTATTTTCTACACTAGTCGATTCAAATTTCCTTACTATATGTTTTTTGTATGATGGGCCTTAGAAGCAATATAAATGGGCCTGGGAAAAGTAATTTAAAACAATTCAGACTAAATAATAAACATATTTCAATGTACTTTTCCAATAACCTACCAAATCCAACTCCAAAGACCATCACTATCAAATCTAAATTAGTACGCAATATTACATTAAGAGTCCGCAGTCAGCTCGATTTTCCATTCAAACGTAGTTACGCTCTCATTTTAAAACTACGCGTTAGTTGTAACGCAACTTTACATGTACAATGACATGAGGTATATCTATGCCTGTAATTAGTTTCCGTAGCTTCAGATACCATAGTAAAAAAATACAGCGAATGTAAGTTTTTCATACAAAACTTGTTTTTGCTGTATTATGTTTGTTTTATAAACTGGAACCATATAAACTAATTACAGACATAGATATACCTCATGTCATTGTATATGCAAAGTTTCGTCAAAATCCAACACGTAGTTTTAAAATGAGGACGAAACTCTGAAACTGAGAATTTCACCTTCCCATACCTTTGTATGGGAAGGTGAAATTCGGCCGAGCTTACAGCGCTCCTAATCTACCTCCATATAACCCAGACATTTGGACATATAATTCAACATTACCTACTAAACGTTCTACAAACCCAGATAAGACTACTACCAGTTCCCAATAAGTATTACAGTATAGATGTTTTATATTACGAATCCGGATGCGAATGAATTGATCGACATCAATACTTGCGTGGAAAGATGCACCTACAGGTTTCAGAATTCTTCGAAATTATGTAAGATCCCCTAATTACTACCTTATTATACAAGTTAGCCTGGTATAATAAATAGAGTAGTAATATAGGTCAGTCATATCGAACATTAAAATCGCAAACTAACGGCTATTTGTGATTTGTTATGTTGTTAGGACCACTATCAGTACGTTTTTAAATAAACAAAGTTTAGAATTTATATCGACAATAAAAAAAAAGCCCGAAAATTTCGCGGTTTTTCGAGTGCTGCAAAGTTAGCACAGGTCTTCCGAAGCTGCAAACCGTACCGTTTATCCAAATAAACGGTACTGTTAGTGGTCCAAGCAACATATTAACAAAATCACAACTAGCCGTTAGCTTGCGATTTTTCTGGTCAAATATGATGTACTAATAGTAGACAGGCTCATCTTAAAAAGGCCCGCTGTCTATGCCTCAAGGATGCTCTTCACAATGGGCCACCATGATGGCCCATCATACAGGACGCAGCTATGCGTTAAAGGGAGAAAGACCTACTTTCTATTCCTGTCCTGCGATCATGATGACCTAGTGTACGCTCCTCTTCACAGAGACTTGATGCCTCCACGCAAGTACAAACAGCTGTCGTGTAAAACATCTATAAAAGGAGATAATTCAAGTCGTGCCTACAGTCTCGTCCTAGCGGCTACTGTTTCCTCGCCCCCTCCCCGCGCACTGCCGGTGCGGACGACGATTTTCTCAGCTTTCTAGCCTAGATGCATTATAAAAGACATTATTATGGTCATTCACTTCAACTGCCAACGATTTCGTAGGGCTACGCTCGTAGCCGATGGTATGCGAAAAACCGTATGTAGAGGAAAGCGCTTACGTGCAGAGCGCCCACCTTCCTGTCATTGAGTGTTAAGGGTAATCGAGAGCGGTGTTCGTTAGAACTAGAGGAAACTTTCCATACACTCCGATTTTCCCGAGAAGTGTTCTTCATCCTAGCCCTATGCATTTTCTCAACCGATTTCAACATTCGTTAGTACTAAATATAACTTGCTCTAATAGACCTTTGCAGGTTAGTTCGATATGTAAAACAGTAACGTTCTTCATATCTTTTGCGGCGGAGACCTTTCACATATCTTAAATGATCTTGGAGACTTCTTAAGGTGGGTCCACACGGCATCAGGCGTGGGGAGAATTGTCTGACGAGAGACGTGTCTAGCTGTAAAACGCCTCCATACCTGTTGTTTGCTCCCCTTGGCGACCTGGCTAGCTGGCGCGCTCGACGTGGAAGACACCTCGTCCTCTTGCTCTCCTCGCTTCTGCTTCTTATTTTGTCTGCCCTTCGGCTTCTTGTCTTCTACGGGCTGTTCCTCCATCTCTATTTCAGGCGTGGGAGACTTTTCCTTGACGGGCGATATGTCTAGCTGTTGGGGGAACATTATCTTTGATGAGTTTATGGTGGGTAAATGTCAATACCCAATCCAATGATTGGTTAATTGACTCAATCGTTTCCACAAAGTCTATCAATTCTGCAAGCGTATCGTCAACGTACCCGAACGAAAGCCTAACCAAATCCATAGGTCATTCGGGTGAGTGCTTATCTACCAATCCTAAATGTCTCTAATAAGGTTACCTGGTTAACGACGTTGTGTTGTTTGACGACCGCTTTAGCCTAGTTGGTAGTGACCCTGCCTACGCAGCAAGAGGTCCTGGGTTCGAATCCCGGTAAGGGCATTTATTTGTGTGATGAGCACGAATATTTATTCCTGAGTCATGGATGCATCGATTTAAAATACCCTAGATACACCGTCACCTACAAATTCACGCCGAAAAAGTGTCCGACTCGCTTAGTTATAAGTATGCGCGTATAGTAGACACATTAAAGACGTGTAATATACTAAGACCGTATTTATAAAAAATAAATACAACTTTATTCCCTACACATAAGGTTTTATTTGTAATGCACGCGCTAGGCGGTTGTGACATTACAAAATGCGATGATCGCGCAAGTCGTAAAATTTAACGACCGTCGGCCGTAGGTGTACGAATGTACACCTTATGTCAAACAGAATTAAGTATAATTGTTTACGCTGTGTGGGGATCGTAGCTTCGCGTCTTGTAGGAACAGAGTAAGTGGAGTCGTGTTAAACATTTTTTTAGTTTATAAAATTGGTGTGACGCTAATTTCACTATTTTTAGGGTTCCGTACCTTAAAACCAAAAAACGAAATCTTTATAGGATTACTCTATTGTCGTCTGTCCGTCTGTCATAGACAATTTGCTCCGAAACTACCGGACCGATTGAATTGAGATTTGGTAAACATATGTGAGTGATCCAAAGACGGGTATTTAACGTAAATAAATTGCGAAATTGATATTGCGGTCACTTTTGGCCGGTGAAGTTGTCACACGATATAGTTTGCAAGATTTTTATTTTATTTTTATAAAATAAAAATCTTGCAAACTATATCGTGTGACATCTTTGACTTTAAATGAAAGGGCAATCTCAAATATATTTTTTCTATAAATATAAGATAAATAGTTTTGTAGTTATTTAAGAAAATAAACGAACATTGAAAATTTTAGGCCAGTAGTTTTGGAGTAAGAGGGGAGAGTGGAGAGAAAAATAAAACAAAGAACTTATTATTCAAACATATATTTTATGTACCCTGAAACAAGTTTAATTTATTGTATACTTGTCGTTTCGAAGTAAATTTTTTTTGAATATTTTCTTTTTTACATATATAATGCAGACGAACATCCACATATTTCTGAACTGCTGCTTTTGTCAGCTCATAAATATGGTGAAATTGATCACTTGTATGAGCATCTTTATTTTTAAATAGCGTCACGTGCATTAGACTTCTGCAAAATGGCAAGAACAAACCACGCTAGAATCATTTGGCTTGAAAAATTCTTCGCCCCTTTCGTTAGCTATTTTTTTCCGCCATTTTTCTCTTTCGATTTCATTTTTGGGGAATCTGGAATTATATTTACAATTAACATATTAAATGGCAATTACATTACTTTGTCACCTAATGCGGTCGCCGAACTTTTTTTAACTACATACTTCGGCCAATGATCGTTGTTTTCACAATCATCATTGATCGGATTAGGTAGTGTCATTTTAAGTGAATGACCTGGAACATTGTGCATAACATGGACTTCAGGTTTCATGGTCTCATGGACAGAGACTCATCGGTTGAGGATAGTTCTGTTTTAAACTTTGCAAGATTTAACCCGAACAAACATACATTCATAGATACAATGAAACTTACGTACATAACATACTTACATTACAACTTAATACAAACCGTGTAAAAAACAATGTTTGAGAAATATCAGTCGAAGTATAGTAGGCACAGTAGCTATCGGTCATATTTTAATTTTTTTTTCGCTTTGGTCTGAGTAGTTAAAAAACATTTTATTAATTTTAATTCCTTTGAAACATACCAACATACCACCAAAGATGTAGGCAACAAAACTACCTTAAAAAAACTAAACAGGCGACTCTATATATTCACTATTTAACTCTGTTCTACTTTATGAATCTTTCGTCTCTTTTAACACGTGAATTGCCACACGCGCGGGAAAGGGACAACCGCGTAAGCGATTTCTTCAAACTATTTTAGAAAAATAATGTTTTTACTTAGTTAAAAGGTAAATTTAGCCGTAAATCCATTACATTATGAAACCTTGAATTAATACTTACCGAAAATACGAAACCCCATCCTTTTTTAAGCTATTTGAAGTATTATTTTTGCACTTTTTCACGGAGCACTTCGGCATGGTGATCTGACGGTGACCGGCGCACGACTGCGAGCGCAATTGTGCTACAACGCGATTTTAGCACAATTGATTCAAGCCGCGCTTGAGGCGTTGTTAGTGTATCTAGGGTATTTTAAATCGATGCATGGATGTTTTCTATGTATTTAAGTATTTATTTATCTATATACGTATGTTTATCGTCGTCTAGTACCCATAGTACAAGCTTTGCTTAGTTTGGGACTAGGTCGATTTGTAATATTTATTTATTTACGTGTATGTATGGTTACCCTACCATACCATTGCATGTAAAGATGCTCAGTCGATATTACATATATATTACATTACTTAACCTTGCAAGTGTACCAAACACACAACTTTCCAAGAGCAAAAGCCCAATATATATAACAGTCACGTCCGACCATTCTTTAGTCTATATTACGGTTAAAAAAAAGGTTATGAACATGTTATATTTTAAAAAAAATACAAAAACATAAATAATAAAATGTTGAGCTGCGACAGAATTGATGTGCCTCAAAACATAATTTATAAATGTGACCGAGTGGTATTTAAGACTGGAAGTGGTGTTTAGGAGTTGCCTTGGTTCTTAGAGTGAACAGGGATATATTTCGTCTGACCGAGTTTTTATAGCAAGCCGGGGGCAATTTTAGTGGGACAAAGTGTTATATTAGTGTCACAAAGTGGTATTTTACAGTGATATGCTGCCTTCAGCTCAAATAGCCAAATAGCGGTATCTCAAAATGAAGTATTATTTCACCGAGTCGCTATCTCGCACAGCCCAGGTGGATACTCTTTCTTATGAGGGCATTTAGTTGTATGCCTTTAGGTTCACTACATCCGCATTATCAACTAGTCCACATTGAAGTTGAGGACGAGTCGGGAATGCGGACGAGTTGGGAACGCTGACGAGTTGGAAATGTGGTCGTCCCAGCGTTCCCGTAACTCGTGATATTAGGAGGACGATTCGGGTTTGGGAATCACATGCGGACGAAGTGGGAATGCGGACGAGCTAGAAAGCTGATGAAATGAAAATACGGACGGAGTGAAGTGGACTTAAAGGTTTCTATGTGAAGGTGCAGTGTGGTCACCCAATGCTGCTCAGTGTACTGACCGCGAGCAGCGCCGTGTGCTGGGCGCCGGCGGCCACCTTGCTGGGCCGCCGCGCCTGGAAGGCGGCCGCCACCGCGGCCGCGGGCGTCGCCGCGTCGGCCGCCGCGCCTGTGCCCAGCTGGCCCTCGCTGCCCATGCCCCAGCCCAGGACTTCACCTGGAATACGAAAATTCTCAGTCAGATATGTAGATGGAATCCATTACATCAACTCTTCGATCATCTCTTACGTGACACTGTCACAACTATATTTTGCAAGCATGCAAAGAGGCGATCAAATTTATAATATATTTTGAAAGAATTTCGTCACTATTACTGAAACGGAATAGCAACAAGAATAAGTTGATCTCCCCAATTTCGCCTAATGGCGCTGCCACAAACAGCCGGAGCAAGTCGACGGGGAATCCAGCCCTCCGTCCCTATCCCCCGCCTGGCCTGCGGCGGCAGTGTGCATACGGCATACGGCATACGGCATGTGTGTTATCGCGGACTGGACACTGACCGGAGTCGGTGACGGCGAAGCTGTTGCAGGTGCCGGCCGCGATGCTGACGCAGCGCGCGGCCGCCAGCGCGGGCACGGGCTCCAGCCGCTCCGCGTCGCCGGCGCGCTCGCCGAGGCCCAGTCTGCAACAAAACAAAAACAACACATCATCATCATACCAGCCGAAACACGTCCACTGCTGGACATAGGCCTCCCCCAAAGAGTGACATGACCGGTCCTGCGGCACCCGCAACCTTTACCGGGTCATCAAGTCCACCTTGTGGGAGGCCTACCCACGCCGCGCCTTCCGGTACGTGGTCGCCACTCGAGAACCTTTCCGCCCTAACGGCCATCGGTTCTGCGTGCCTGCTATGTGCCCCGCCCACTGCCACTTAAGTTTAGCGATTCGGAGGGCTATATGGAAACACAAACAACACACACTTCACCATATTCGTATCACGATTCAATGTCAATCAATAAGTAGAAAAACGTTGACTAAATACATACAAACATAATATGAAGAAAAAAAAACACAATTTTAAAATAAACTAACAAACAAAGAAAGTAACATACATACTAAAACCCAACTATAAACAGAATACACCATCCATTAGAGAAGTTGAAAAACCTCTGACATTTTCATTTCAAAGTTCTATATCTCAAAAACGGCTAAACAGATTTCCATGAAACATGGCTAAGAGTACTCGGGATAAAATTATCTATGACACAAAAAAAACCGCAATCAAATCGGTCCATCCGTTTGGGAGCTACGATACCACAGACAGATACACAGACACATTAAACTTATAACACCCCTCTCTTTGCGTCGGGGGTTAAAAAGGTCCGCCTGCGGCATGGTCCCCAATACGCTGGCCGCGTTACCTCTGTTTATTGCTAGAGAAAACCTCCGAGCGAGGTAAGCGCCAGCTCTGGGGTCCCCTGGGGTGTCGACCAGCCGCGACGACAGGGCTCTGATAAATGCCTTCATGTCAGACGACCAGGGTCCAAGTGTCTCCGCTGCGAGCGCCGCAAACTCGTAGTCTTTTGATAAAAACGAATATTTGCGAAGCTTAAGAACTTGGGCCTACCATTCTGTTACGAGCGTGGGTTTACAGGATACAGTTATGACTTATGGCACCTTTTTAACACGACAGTTGATTTATTCTGTGATTTAGTCGACCGCTTTAGCCCAGGTGGTAGTGACCCTGCCTACGAAGCAAGAGGTCCTGTGTTCGAACCCCGGTAAGGGCATTTATTTGTGTGATGAGCATGAATACCTGTTCCTGAGTCATGGATGTTTTCTATGTATATAAGTATTTATTTATCTATATAATAAGTATCTTAATCGTCGTCTAGTACACATAGTACAAGGTTGATTTGTGTAAGATTGTCCCCTAATATGTATTTATTTACTAGCTTTGCCCGCGACTCCGTCTGCGTGGAACTCGTTTATATCGTAGCTCGGCTCTATACAAACTTTCATCCCCCATTTCACCCCACTCAGGGGATGATTTCCGGGATAAAAATCATCCTATGTCCTTCCCCGGGATTCCAACTATCTCCATACCAAATTTATCTCAATCCGTTCAGCGGTTTAAACGTGATCATAGGTAACAGACAGACAGACACACTTTCGCATTTATAATATTAGTATGGATTTACACAGGGCAAACTCCACTGAGTCCACACGTACTAACACCGACTAAATTAACTCACACAGGTGACTGAGTTGAGTCCGCGCCTACTATAGTATCCGCAAAACCAAGTGGCGAGTCAGGCAATAAAAGTCAGTACTATTGTTGCACGGCCCGCTCCATAAGGCAGTGCAGGTGCGGAAGAGATGGCATGATCTAATTATTTATGACCTGACTCGCCACTTAGTTTTGCGGATACTATATTACCCCCACAGCTAACACTCCACTGTTACTTTTCACTAGACCACTTCACTTTTCACTACTTCTTTCCACTGTTCCTCTTCTGCCAGTTCTCACCCGATACTACTCACTTAGTATCCCACTCCGAGAAATCCACTTCGAAGACTCCACTCTCGATCGCTAACTTAAGACTCTCAAGACTGACTTGTGCCGCGAACGTGGTCCCGTTATATACCCACTTCCGAAGATTGTAGACCTTAATTTAGATTTTCATTTCGTGGTTCATTTCATTACTCATTTGTTGTAGCATGGGCTTTTCCAGATAAACGTGCTGCGTCCACGTTTCTCGAACATTCCAAGGTCATACATCTGTCTATAAATTTTCGTAAGCATCGAATGTTCTATTCGCTTACTTTCTCTAGAACGTTCCATGCTACTCGGCGTTTCGAAAATGTATACTCACTATAAATTTAAAACATACAAAAAGTGAATGTCAGTCGCTGGTCTCCAACCCGGGTACATTGGCTCTAAGGCTGCAGTCCGATCCACTGGCCCTCTTCTGTGTCTTGTGACAACACGGCGAATTATGAAATGTTATCTATGTTTTACCAAATTTTTTTTGACAAATTATCACTTCCCAAACAATTTTTCGTAGAATTTCATTTGCCAAATTAACACTTGACAAATAATTCTTACGCAAACCTAATGTTTGGCATATTCATGTTTAAGCAATATCTCGTTTACCAACTGGTACTTTGACCAAATTTCATTCAGTCAAATATGTTAGTTGGCACAATATGTTATAACCAAAACAAAATAAGTCAAATGATTTGTATCGTCAATATGTTAATCAGCAGAGGAACTCTTCAATGACAAATCATTTGCATCTTTACTTCAATGGTGTATAAGATACACAATAAAATAACAACTTTTTTGTTATGTGGGTAGGGAGTATAAATGAATTTGTGTAGAGGTCGCAATTCTAACCTAACCGCCAGCGTGTCGACGTCACCCCGCTTCGCGGGGTGCCTATTTCCGCTCTAAGGGACACAAGCTAACCCTAACCTAACCTACCAAATGATACAATTGTTACGATCGTTTGCTTTTTTACTGCTCGTTTTGCCTTTACTGTTTGTTTTTTGCCTTATTAAAGTATTTGCTAAAAGACCAAATGTCATAATGTCATTATTCGTAGTATTATTTTGCTGAATGAAAATTTGACGTAATGAAAATATTCGTATTAAAATTGTGCCAAAGTTTGCATTGGCAAACAAAATAGTTGCTAAACTTTGTTTGGGAAATGAAATTTGACCCCATGCACCACATTTCACAGCCTCCAAACATCCTCGCACCGCCCATTTACACTCATTACACGGATTCGCTACGCATCTTCGCAGCGCACATTCTCCTGGCGAGCACAGTGCATTATTATCAAAGTCTTTTCTTCGTGTCGAGTGCCAATGAATGTCGCCCGCAAGCCACCCACCCTCAAGTATACTCTCTACAATAGTACGCACCTTCCGTATTCGCAGCGGCCGACCGCGAACACCTGTCCCTTAGAGTCTAGTGCCAGCGAATGGTGCTGGCCGCACGCTACGCGCTGCCAGCCGCTGCCTCCGGTAAAATTGTCACATTCGGTTGGAGAATATAACGCTGTCTTGCGTTTTTCTCCTGTAATGCCTGTTAGAATAAGAATTTATTTAATATTATTGATGTATAATGAGAAGGAGGATGGTATAGGCTTAAGAAGTAAGGACTTGTTTTTATGTAAGAAGGCGTGTCGATTCGAGTTTTTCTTTAAATAAAACAGCTAAATCATTCACAATATACTCAGTTGCCATATGAATCACAAAACTGAGTGCCGACGTGATAAGATAAACCTCACATATTTCAGGTCAGAGTATTCACTCTGACCTGAAATATGCTGCTGAAAGAATCAAAACTTTAAAGAAAACTCGCTAATTCGAGCTACAGAGGGAGATACACGAACTTCGTTCTCGTTCAGAAGTTCAAATCATGAATTTAGACCCCCATCATCCCTTGAGGAAATGGTTTAAGGTTAAGGCTGTGCATTGGAAATTATCGCGTGCTTTGAAACGCCGTTCTGGCTAGATTAAGAAACAATAAGCTCTGATTTTCATATATATATATGATTCTTGACTATATGATTGTTTATCTGATTTTATCGATACATGATTGCTTAAAATTTCCTTGATAGAAAAAAAAACCAAAGTTGGGTCTGTGTTTTTTTTTTTACTCAGCCTACTCAAACGATACATTATTTTACGACACAATCAAGTTAATAATATAGTATTTCATCTCATCTAAAATCTCACTTTATGAAATTTAAATAATTTAATACTTTTCTAAGTTAAGTATTTATCGAAATTTGTCCAAAAAGTAATTCCCGAAGAGTGTTACATCTCTTTTCCCCGTGCGCGGAAGACATCAACGTGTCTCTGTCTAGGAGGCGTGTTCGACTCAAATCAAGGCATCGCCTTAGGCTGCGGGTCCACCAGAGCTGTGCGAGGATGCGTTTCGAGGTTTCTTCATACATTTGAACTTCGCAAGGCCTAGCTTACGACGTTCAAATGTATGAAGAAACCTCGCAACGCATCCTCGCACAGCTCTGGTGGAAACGCAGCCTTAATGGATTATATACATACTCATTTATTTATAACGTTATATGTATAAATATTACATGTCACATATAGACCCCCTCCTTTTAATCACAATTGCATATTATTAACATGTCTATAAATGTTTATACATACATACATAAATACATATAATCACGCCTCTTTCCCAGAGGGGTAGGCAGAGATCACGGAACTCCATTTGCTACGATCCTGACAAACCACTTTCGCTTCACTCACTTTCATAACATTTCTCATACATGCTCGTCGGTTTAGGGTACTTTTGACCTGGCCTTTATACATATTATTAAATTATTTTTATTATAAAATTCAAATGAAAAAAGGCATGTCCAATTAACAATTTTTTATATATATTTTTTTGAAGGTGCTAGTGCATTCCTCTGCTGCTTGTAGGCTAGTTGTGTAGCATTTCGTTTCAATTTAGACAAAGTAAAAGCGCAAATTCCCATCAGTAGCCCCAAGATGGCGCTCTTAGCAGCAAAAACCGCGGAACTAACTCTTTATTTAGAATATGTTATAGTTATAGCTCAATTCATGCATTATAACTTAATAACATTACATAAATTAACATTAAAAGAAAATAAGCATTTTTACAGTTTCAGTACGTACCGGAAATGGGTAACTTTATATATTTTTTCTCCCGAATCTATAAAGAATTGATAGGGAGTCACTTCTACACTTTTAATAAGCATATTATACTACACCAATCTCCAGTCATTAAAAAATGACCGGGCCAGAGGGTTTTTGGGAACACTGTGCCACGCTTTTACTAGTAAGGTTTACAAGGAATTCGCCAACATCCAGGGAACATTGTTGTATAGTTCTAAAAATCACCATGTCGGTTAGAAGTGTACTCACCCAACTGTCCATAGTTGTTGAGCCCCCAAGCGAACATCTTGTCTGCCGCCGTGTCCATAGCGAAGGTTGCATGGTATCCCGCCCAGATGTGTGAGGCCGCCCATTTGAGGGTCACCTTTGCTGGCACTAAAAGCGCACCTGTGGACATTATACATGAGTTTAGCGTATGCTATAATTAATTTCAGGGGATAATATTACACAAATTACTAGGTATGGAAAGAAGTAATCCCATTGTAAAATATGAACTGTTTTGTTCACAATATATCTGTATATATCGAGGGGTGCGTGGTCAAACCCGATAAGTCGAGTTAACAGCTGTCAGAAATTTCAGTTTTATTGCATTTACATGTAGTTCTTTTTTCAAAACTCCATTATGCCGACTTATCGGGTTTGACCACGCAACCCTCGATATATATTTTTTTACTTAATCTTTTCTTCCGGCGCAGGGACGTGCATATCCTGTCATTGCTTTTCAACAAACTGTTCAGCCCTACTTCCCCTCCTTATCTTTCAGAGCGGTTTAATTATATGGCAGACGGCAGTGGCCACCGCTTGCGGTCGAGTACTAACCTTACTCTTGCTGTACTAGGTAGATCTGGCGCTGAGACAGTCTCGGTCTGTTGCGTCACTTAAGATTAATTTGAAGAATTTGTGGCTTTCCAATGACTTGTGTATTTTTTAATAACTATTTGTGTAAAATGACCAAAATCAAATAATATACATGTCACACAATAGATCGAAACAAAACAATACATTAAAATTAAAAACCTACGCCTACTAATCTAAACTAAAAACTAAGTATCGAATAACCTTAACCTTGTGTATTGGTTGAATATAGTATTTATTTATTTATTGTATACTAGCTTCCGCCCGCGACTTCGTCCGCGTGGACCCGGGATAAAAACTATCCTATTCTTTAATCCAGGCTATAAACTATCTTCGTGTAAAATTTCATTAAAATCGGTTCAGCCGTTTAAGCGTGATTGAGTAACAAACATCCAAACATCTAAACTTTCACATTTATAATATTAGTAGGATTATGATAGGGTGTATAATAAGCTCAATAAGACACAGCACCTTTTGGCAGCGCGACAACGCGATACAGTGCCAGCGCGACAACGCGATACAGTGCCAGCGCGACAACGCGATACACTGCCAGTGCGACAACGCGATACAGTGCCAGCGCGACAACGCGATACAGTGCCAGCGCGACAACGCGATACAGTGCCAGCGCGACAACGCGATACAGTGCCAGCGCGACAACGCGATACAGTGCCAGCGCGACAACGCGATACAGTGCCAGCGCGACAACGCGATACAGTGCCAGCGCGACAACGCGATACAGTGCCAGCGCGACAACGCGATACAGTGCCAGCGCGACAACGCGATACAGTGCCAGCGCGACAACGCGATACACTGCCAGCGCGACAACGCGATACAGTGCCAGCGCGACAACGCGATACAGTGCCAGCGCGACAACGCGATACAGTGCCAGCGCGACAACGCGATACACTGCCAGCGCGACAACGCGATACAGTGCCAGCGCGACAACGCGATACAGTGCCAGCGCGACAACGCGATACAGTGCCAGCGCGACAACGCGATACACTGCCAGCGCGACAACGCGATACAGTGCCAGCGCGACAACGCGATACACTGCCAGCGCGACAACGCGATACAGTGCCAGCGCGACAACGCGATACAGTGCCGATACAGGGGATTTTTACAGATGATCTATGGCGAATATTTGCCTTTACCGGGATTCGTACCAGTGCCATCAGCTTAACCAGACTAGATGCTATGCTATCTCTTATAAATTGGTTAAAATAGGTGTCAAAATGTTGTTTCACCTGCGAAGAGAGGATTGAATGGATATATTTATGAATAAGGCCATTTGTACCTTGTATCCATAAACAGTTAACAAACCTAATTTAGCTAGAATGTCGTTAATATTCGTGTGAATTTATCTGTCACTTTGGCATTTGTGTTCCCAAGACAGGAACAAAACACGTTTTAGGTTTAATGAATAAGGAGGTAAGTAATGAACTGATGGAGCAGGAATATTAAACCAGCTTTTATAAAAAAAAAACATTTAATTCGGAATTCTTATTATAGTTTCACCTGTCCCGGTGTCTGTAATGAAATCTTGCATGTTAAATTTGCCCCACTTCCTGGTGACCGATTGAGCTGAAAGTTTGGATGACAATTCAATATTATGGTACCATCGAGCTGATCTGACGATGGAGACAGAAGGTTGCCGTGGGAATTGGGTACTTAACCGACGTAACTACGTTGAGTTTGGGCTCGTTAGAATTGTCTCAATGAGTAGTTGATGACGGTATACAGAAAATACAGTCTGCTATAAAAGCTTGTACCAAAAACGAAATTTTTGAAAGAACAGGGCAACCCGTTAACGGTAATCTTTAAGGTGAATATCTACCAGAGATGTGACGCTGGGTTTTCATGTATTTGGTGCCTTGCTGCCAAGCTTGCAATGGATAATCAGTCAGTCCTGGTCTCGCTAAATTATTCATATCTCTTGATAACTTGTACTGTGAAGGTACTCACTGACGCCTTGCCTCGACTCCCGCGACGCGGAGCGCTGCGCTAGACGCCCTAGCTGCCCCTGTTCTCCGCAGCCCATCGTGAACACACCGCCGGTTATCTGATAGACATACACACAACTTTATAAAATTTCACACCAGTTTAGCGACCAAAAAAAAACTTGTCGCATACTCTCAAGGGACCACGAATGGTTGGTTCCATTGGAAAAGTTGTTCAGTATGACCATCTTAAAATAATACAATCAAGTGAAGACAGAGTGAAATCTCTCATATCAATTCCACAGAACAGTGGAATGAAGTCATGCTTGTCCTTGGCCATTCCGGATCATGACACCAAAATCACCCAGTTTGTTTGTTTTGTTTTTAAAATGTCTTTATTTAATATATCAAAGGATTTACAAAACTTACTAGTCTAGTGTACGTTAAAAATCCTAGATAGTAAAAACATATAGCTGCCAACAGTTTAGTGAGCTAAAACGCTCATTATAAACTTTTAAAATAGACAATACAGGTCATAATACACATAAATTTGAAAACATAATTAATATTTACGCAAGAAAAGGTAATCACAATGTTTAATTAAGTATGCTTGCCTTGAACAGCGCGCATTTATAAAATCACCCAGTAAAACCAAAAGCTCTTTGCAAGAATCTGAAACAATTCCCGCTATATTTTCTAGGTCTGAGGTCGCGAGATTGAGCTCATGTTTCAAACTTTCTACTACAGAAACCACCAAGAAATAACATTTCTTTTTTAGTGCGACCCTTTAACACAGAATAGGGATACGGACTAAGATTTTTTTGTCATTTGAACCAGTTTTTGGAGAGGAACAAATGAGCAACTACAATTAAAGAACATAAATACCCAAAAATTTGAGACAAATAATGACGTCGCTGGCGGCAGCGCAAAACGCTTCATACTGATAGACACCCACGTATGACGTCACTTGTACAAAGTAGTATCGTACATAGTTGTCATACAATTTTGTTTCTATAAAAGCGTAAGGATTCTATTGGTAGCTTTAAATTTACTCTTGGACAATAAAAAAATGCATATATTTACAAAATTTTCAAGGTTCACATCTTTTTATGTTTTTAATTATATTTTATTATTTATGCTTTATTACGATAATTTGATGGTTTACTATACGCCATATAGCATCACTAGGTTATCAATTTGAACATGAGGCCGCATGCGTATTGTACTCACCGATAGTATGACCAGATGGTCCCCGCCGGACGCTATGTCGGCCGCCGGCTCCCCGATATCCAGGTGGACAGGCTCGCGGCACGCCTTACCCTCGCGCCCGCGCACGACCAGCCCCATGGTGCCGTGGGAATCCTGGCGACAAACAAGTACATCTACATATTAACCGACTTATACATAAAAGTGGCAGTGGGCGACCCTTCGTGCGCGAGTCCGACTCGCACTTGGCCGGTTTTTTTCGATGATTTTAACGGCATTTTAACTTTTAAATGGTAAACTTACTCTGAATGCCCCCCAGGCATACACCTGTCCGTCATGGAGTAACGCTGCGGAATGAGAGTCCCCGGCGGAGACGGCCACAGCCTTAGCGGGCAGCTTCACGGTGGCCGGGGTCCCCTCCTCGGCCTCCCCTGAGGTCGGCCGGCCGAGCGCACCCTCGTCGTTGCATCCGAACGTCCACACCTGGGTAGGAGAGTAAACAATGTATTTATTTATTTATTTATTTAAGGACCACCAACGGATAACACATCTGAACAATACATTTGGCTTAAATAAAATAAAAAAACTAAGTAAGATGCTTAGCCACTTATAGGTGACCGCTCGCACATGTGTGAAATCAAGAGTAACATAACAAAAAAAAAAACATATAAAATTACATGAATGAAGATTCAGATTTTCAGATTAGTAAACATTGGCAAAAGTTTTAAGTAGTAGTAGTAGGTACATTTAAATATTCGCCCATTAAAAATGTAGAATCTTTGTAAATTGTAGAAGTTAAATATATTATATTGATAAAAGTAATCAATACAACATGTAGATTAAATCAAGTAGTAAGTTACAGGAAATTAGAGGTAGGTACCCGAAGCTAACCAAGAAACAAATGGCAATCACACACCAGACTCCAGTGATATAAGATATGAGATAACAGATTTTTTAAATTTACTTTTAGTATCGTGGAAGATATCAATACCTCTGGAGTCCGGAATACGGTTGTATAGCCGTACCATTCTCGAGATTGGCGAGTTACTGCCCAATTTTGTTCTTTTGAAGCTTGTACCCTTGCGAGGTAGCCTGTTTGGAATTGTTATTTGAATATTTTTTAATAATTCCATTGGATGTATCATTGGTGTGGTATTTCGGAGGTCAACCGACAAGCATGACTTCATTCCACTGTTCTGCGGAATTGATATGAGAGGTTTCACTGTCTTCACTTGATTGTATTATTTTATTACTTAGTTTTTGACACATAGAAACGGTATACATCTCTGTTGTTTTTATTTTTCCCTTATTGTATTTGACAGGTAAACTTTGATGTAGTTAATTCTATTATGTTGCATGTAATAAATACCTTGCCATCTGAATCGAGGGCAATGGTGTGCATGCCTCCGGCAAACACGTCCACTATTTTGTCCCCAAGAGCCGACACGTACTTGAATCTGAAACAATTTGTGATCAGTGTTATAATCATTATAGATTTTATGTAGAATTTTAAGCATGTTTGTTTTTATGCTGAGGGGCTATCTATTTCCGTACACACTTTAATGTACACCATAATAATGCTTGAAAAAAGCAAAAGAAATTAAAACTAGAACAGATCTTGTACACAGATAATGTTAATTAATTATTATCACATTTACTAAATTTTCATATTAGTGTTACATTTCTATAATCCATACTAATATTATGAATGCGAAAGTCTGTCTGTCTGTCTGTCTGTCTGTCTGTTACCTCTTCACGCTTAAACCGCTGAACCAATTGAGATGAAATTTGGTATGGAGATAGTTTGAATCCCGGGGCAGAACATAGGATAGTTTTTATCCCGGAAATCATGCCCTGAGGGGTTGAAAGTTTGTATCGAGCTACGATATAAACGAGTCTCACGCGGACGAAGTCGCGGGCAGAAGCTAGTAATCATATAAAAAGTTAAATATAAGACTATATATACAGAACACAAAATCTTTATAAAAACCAAAACTCGCGTGCCACCGGCGAGCCAAGCTACCGGTGGTGTCAGCGACAGAGAGAAATCTCTGACTATCAACACTGCAACCAACCCAGGAGTACTACCTTCTGTATCTGACCCAGGCATCTAGCGTAATCTATTACTATCATACTAAGTGTGCTTGCTCACTCTGATGGCTCTTGACTATAGATGGACTTACTTGGTGGTCTCAATAACATCTTCACCGAGGCCAAGCTGGCCTACATCGCCCTGGCCGCATGTGAAGACAGAGCCTCTTTTCTTGGGCGCACTCGGGATCTCCAGGTGGAACGCTGTAAACACACAATGATACCAAACATGGAACAAATTACCCTCTGAAGTACCTAGTCGGTCCCAAAGTTCTGTCACAAATGAAAATAATGATAAAAACAAAAGTAGCTATCAATTTTTAATAAATTATATACCGATTTAAAGTACATTTAATAAAGAATTAAAATTACTCAAAATTATTCAAAATGACCTCCTTTGTTTTTAATACAGGCCCTTAATCGGTGCGGCCAGTCGTCTATCGCAGCACGCACCATTTTCATATCTATCTCAGTGACTGCTTTTCTTAAAGATGACTTTAGGCTCTCCAAATTTTTATGTGGTTTAGCACAGACCTTCCCCTCTAAGACCTGCCAAATTTTATAGTCCAAAGGATTAAGGTCCGGACTAGAGGAAGGCCAATCTTCGTGTCTTATAAAGTCGATTTTTTGACGGTCAAACCAGGCTTGAGTGGTCTTGGCTTTGTGTGCTGGCGCAGAATCCTGCTGGAACACAAAATTATGTCCCGAAAATAGCGTGTTGGGCAGATCTTTGACAACTTTATCCAAAACTGTCTCTTGGTATACTTTCGCACTGATTTTGACACCTTTTTCGCAAAAATGAACCTCAGTTGGCCCGTAATAAGATACACCCAACCAGACCATCACTGATGATGGATGATGCCCATGTTGCACCCGCGGAAAGCTTTTTCCTGCTTCTTCAGAGCTCCTAGCGTACACTCTATCATTCTGTTTATTGTACTTCTCTTCAATATCGAAAATCTTTTCGTCTGTAAAGAGGATATCACGGTGTCGATGTTTCGCGTACCGCTTTAACAACTTCCGGGATCTTTTAAGCCTTATTGTTTTTAGACGGGCATTAAGTAAGTGCCCACGCTTTTTTTGTATGCTCGTAGACTAAGATCTTCGTTTAAAACCTTTTTGACGGTTTTTCTACTGACACCCATCTGCAAAGCCATCAATTTCTGTTTTCGGACAGGATTTCTTGCTATGCGCGCCTTGATCGCTTTGATCACTGCTGGTGTTCGTACGGAGCGAGGCCGGCCAATTCTTTTCTTGTCCTCAACACTGGAGACTTCATTGTACCTATCAATAGTACGGTACACAAACCTAAGCGTTATTTTAAAATTTTTGAGCAACTTGAAAATGGTACTTGGCGAGTGCCCACAGCGGTGCAATGCTAAAACAGCTATTCGGTTTTCTTTCAATGTCCACTCCATCGTGAGAAATTGCAACGAATGACTGTTTTTTGTTTTAAAATAATTGTCAAACATTCAAAAATGGAATGCAATAAGATTTTCTTAAAATCATCTTCTAAATTTAAAAATAATATGCCAGTGACAGAACTTTGGGACCGACTACGTAGTGAACCAAGTGTGTTCTAGTGCAAAATCAAGTTAAGAGAACAATATTCCTTTGATGATTCCTCCATGAGATGCACCCATTTGCGTACATTTGCATGCGGATAATGCGCCCATCTTCCCTCCGCACGTGCAAATAATTAATATCCATCCATGCTAATATTATAAATGTGAAAGTGTGTCTGTCTGTCTGTTACCTCTTCACGCTTAAACCGCTGAACCGATTGAGATGAAATTTGGTATGGAGATAGTTTGAATCCCGGGGAAGGACATAAGATAGTTTTTATCCAGGAAATCATCCCCTGAGGGGGTGAAATCGGGGATGAAAGTTTGTATAGAGCTACGATATAAACGAGTTCGGCTGGGTTCACACGGCATTGTCCTGCACGTTATCTGCACGTATTCGGTTTGCTTGACAAGTCCGGTGAGTGTTCGTTTAAACGTATAAACGACATTTTGTATGTGCCACTTTGTATACGTTAAGATGTATACTGCAAAAAAACGGAGTCGCGGGCAGAAGCTAGTAATAAATAATTACAGCAAACTATTTTTTTTGGCTCTGTGGGAGCGTGGCGCAAGTAACATCTCCTGATGATGCCACATGGAGGCAAAACACGTGTCGGCGCACTAACCGCATGCAAAAATACGCAAATTGGTGCATCTCATCATTGCTAATAGACCAGCACATTTTATTGCAGATTAGCAAAGGAATATTGTTCTAGTAACTTATGGACTTCCGCTCCTATGCAGCTAAATTAAGAGTCCGCAGTAAGCTCGGCCGAATTTCACCTTCCCATACAAACGTAGTTACGCTCTCATTTTAAAACTACGTGTTGGATTGTGACGAAACTTTGCATATACAATGACACGAGGTATATCTATGTCTGTAATTAGTTTATATGGTTCCAGTTTATAAAACAAACGAAATACAGCAAAAACAAGTTTCGTATGAAAAACTTAAATTCGCTGTAATTTTTTTTGGTATGGTATCTGAAGCTGCATAAATTAATTACAGAAATAGATATACCTCATGTCATTGCACATGCAAAGTTTCGTTACACTCCAACACGTAGTTTTAAAATGAGAGCGTAACTACGTTTGTATGGAAAATCGAGCTTACTGCGGACTCTTAAAATGGCTGATGGCTTATTAATATTAGCAACCTACTTAATTTCGGCGGGTAATGGTTTATTTGCCACCACTTCATACTACATCAGCTGTGGCAAATAATTAAAGTGGAACTATGACAAGGACAACAAGTGATATTTCCCTTTCTGTCACACTTATTGAGATTTATATGCTACCATCTCGCTCGGACATGGTCTTATTATTACCGTAGCCTGTCCTGAGTATTATAGGTCCACGAAATGTATGGAAAGTGTGACAGTTTCTATGAAATGACAGCTGCCGTGATCGGTTTGTAATCGTAAATGGGTGCAACTCTCCCTTAGGGTGCGACCACACCGCTGCTCAAAATACGCTAATGCACCGTAAAACGCAGCAAAATGTATGAAGAATACGTGACGCATACGACACGTCAACGCGTATACGCAGCGTTAAGCACAGGTGTGGTCGCTCCCTTATGCCGCGTTCACATGCTCGCGTTCAAAGCGACATTCACATGCACGGCCCGTGCTCGTGCATGCCGCCGATCGGGATGCCGACAGTCGACAAAGACCAAAGGGTGGATGTGCTTGTGTACCTGTTCACACGCTCGCGTAGTTAGTAAACATGTCGGAATTGGAGTCGCCAGAAGATTAAGAATGGTCAAAGAAAGAAATTTTTGCTCTTTCTGGGGGTTACTTTTTTTTTTTTTATTTATTTAATGAAGAAACAAACAGTCGTTTACAGAAATTAATTCTTAAACTATCGCTTACATCTTAGACCTGGAGTTTCCTTATTTTATAAACATAAGCATATTACCAACATACATTATCAACAAACTTAAGTATCAGCTTCATGATAATAAATGACTTAAAAGTTTAACTTGCTGTTGTAACTAAGTAATGAAATTCTAATATTTAATATGACAGCTTACAGTCAGATTGTGATAAACCCATTCGTAAGTATATGTACACAGTCAAGTGATTGATCATATTATTATATAGACCATGGTTACTGGAAAGCATGTTTTAATGACTTAATAGAACAATTAAACAGATCAATGTCTTTAAGTCTTTCATCATGGTTAAACAGTTTACATACACGTCTTATAAACAGCATATTTTGTGCATAACAAGTTCGATTGCGGGGAATCGAAAATAAGAATTTCTTTTGACATTGGCGCTGACGTCTACAAGGTACCCTTAAATTGATTTGATGTAATAGTGAGGGGACATCCAACATATTAGATATGATTTTATATAATAAAAAAGAGTCTACACAATCTCTGCGGGCACGGAGTGTTTGTAATTTATGGTGAGTTAGTGAATCAGTGTAACTAGTGTACTCATAGCCAGTTCTGAAATTAAGGGCTTTAACAAATTTTTTTTGTATCCTTTCCACTCTCTCGATGTGAATATTATGATAGGGTTTCCAGACTGTACAAGCGAATTCGAGATTGCTGCGAACAAAACTATTATACAGAATTTTATAGGTGCTAGGATTTTTGAAAGCTTTCCCTACGCGTAGAATGAAGCCCAGTTGTTTGTATCCTTTTTTTATTATTAGGTCCAAATGAGGTTTGAAAGAAAGTTCCGAGTCCATTAGCACACCAAGATCGCGTATTTGTGTTACCCTATTTATTTGATTATTGCATAGGCTATAATTAAAGTTGATTTTATGTTTTTTCTTAGAGAAATTTATTATGAAACATTTATCAAGATTTAAAAATAATTTATTGTCTTTACAGTATGTCTCAAAATGAATTAAATCCTCTTGCAACATATTACAATCCTCTATCGAATTTATTATTTTGAAAATTTTTGTATCATCTGCATAGAGTAACACATTAGAGTTTTTAATATATTTGCCTATGTCATTAATAAAAAGTGTAAACAACAAGGGCCCTAAATGCGATCCCTGCGGTACACCGGAACTAATAGACCTCCATTGTGAGGAGTAACCAGACAAGACAACACACTGACTCCGATTCTCAATGTATGATTTAATCCATTGGAACAAATCACCGTGTATACCGAGGTGCCAAAGCTTGAGGAGAAGCGTATTATGACAGATTTTATCGAAAGCTTTGGCGAAATCGGTATACACGGCCTCCACACTAGACCCTTTATCCATTTATCCATACCGTTACCAGTGGGACCCAACAATATGAGACCCCTAGAATAAATATTCCAAAGTTAAAAAATTCTCCCATGTTTGCATGACAAGCACGCCTGCCAGCGTGTGAACAACCTGCTTGGGCCGCAGAAGTGCACGAGATGCTTGCAGGGCTGCATGCCAAGCCGATTGCCAGGCTGCACGGAGCGCATGTGAACGCGGCATTCGACTTCAAGCTTGCTAGAGGGCACTACATTGGGCTAGAGATGCCTCTGTCACTGACGTTAACACTTTCAAGTGCTAGGAACCCACTAGGTGGGCTCTCTGCTCATAGGAACTTTATTTTACATATGGGTCTTCCATTTTATCGGCTGGCTATGAGTGAATGTGTTAACTAACAAAGGTCTAGCAATCCAGTATACATATTAATTGAATTTCTTAAACAACATAAGTATTTCATTTCTCAACTATTTCTTTGCATAATATATTTTATATTGTTATTCTATAACAAGTTGGTAATGTTGGTCTTCATCGTTAGTATTGTTATCTAATACGAGGAAAATATAATACATCTAGAATAAGCCAAACATCTTTTTTTATTTTAAAAGGTTGATTTTGAACATGAAGCTATAAATATGTTCCATATGCCTATGAGTATATGAGATAACACACATCAAGTAAACATTACATAACCCTGAATAGGTTGTTATTATTTGTAATAAGCAAGCTGCTTAAACTTTTCCATGCTTTTATCTATGGTCTTATCATGGCGAATTTATTATGGCCTAAGGAAAGTTATGTGACTAGGTATTAATACATGATATCGAGGAATGCTCTAAATCAACTATTTTATATCGATTGGAATACTTAGATTAGTCGTATTTTAGTGTGTATGTAGGCCATAAACATTTGAGTGTATAACCTCAAAATCCAATAGGGTATTAATTATGTTAGTTAAGATTGATTCAGCTACGTGAATAATAAGTTAGCTTCATAAAGACCAGTTCAGTTATTCATGAAGACTATTCAATCAGAGTAATAAGAAATGCACAAGCCCGACGCATTTCCCGCCATCATACTTTGACAGGTCATTGACGTCGGAGAAAAAGGTAAAGAAAACAACTGCAACTGAACACTTCCACATCTTACCTGGGCGTTTCTTCTTGTTCTTGGGTACGCTGGCTGACGTGGCAGAGATGGTTTTGGACGCAACACGCTTAACTCCTCGCGTTGCCGGCATTCTGCCTGCAAATCACAACAGCGTCAGTATCGGTGGAGGTCGGAACGCGGCAATCACAAAACGATGGCTTCACCGATGACGTGCACACTATTCCTATAATCGCATTACGCTACCACTTACACGGCATATGCATCAATTACAAGGCTACACTAACAGATTTATGCGAAGCGCGAATAGGTTATATTATGCATTTGTATAGAGCTATACCGCGAACCAAACAACGCATCAGTGGCGTGAGAACGAAACGATGCACCGCTCGATATTACTTACTGTTTTTATGTTCGTTACTAATGCAGCCAAACGAACTGTTCAATTAAAGAATCACTTTATAATGGTAGATGACGTATTAATTTATCTGATTGCGAATTTCTTGCATCTCCGTTCGCTGCGCTTGGCCAACGACTACGAGCGAGCGAGTGATGTGCCAACTTCAATGTCATTATTACCGATAGGAAGTTACCGGTTTTTATATAAATTGTCTATGGTTGACAGTTTAGGTAAATGTTTATTTCGTGAAATCATTAATAGGTTAACAGTAATTATTATAATTAAATCAATAATTTATATTTAATCATTAATACATTTTATTGGAACACCTTAGCGTTAATTTGCAGCATAATTGCCATGTCACAGAGAAGACAACATACGTGGGTCATGGTAGATGGTAGTTTTGGTTAGCGTAGCTGATAATAGAGGGCATTAATACTAACTTTTTTACCATTATACAATTTCTAGAAAACTTAATTGAGATTTTTATTATTTGAAGCATAATAACATAAGACTCTGTACAAATGGCAAATTAAACAACATGTGCAACATGCACCGTACAGCCTATTAAAGTCAGTTAATTTCCTAATTACCCATTATACATAGGTACATAAAATACATTTATAAGAAAATATGTAATAATAAACTATAATGTCCTTCCCAATTACTGTGTAGCCATAAAGGTAATTTGTATTTACATGTGTTTCATCGTACCATTTAAAATACTGAACTGATTTTGATGAATGAGGTATATCAATCGATTCAAAATTATGCTCCCGGTGACACAGGCTACCTTTTGTTTTGTAAGAAGATTTTTTTTATATTTCTTTTTAGTTAATTTTCCGTAGGTAGTGGGGATACAGTTTTTTAAACTTTTTATGCTTGCTGCCTTTTGTTGTAAGAGTACAACAAACAGTACAACAGTTAGAGAACTGCAGTTACATTGACACTAACATTTGATATCTCCCTCTATCTCAAAACTATTTCGAATGGCATCATGGACAAAATAGGATAGGAGGCAATAGGGATGATGACTAAGATTTTTTTATGATGTCATTCGAACCAGTTTTTGGAGAGGAAGAAATGTTTGTATGGGAGCAACTACAATTAAAGACCATAAATACTCAAAAAATTGAGACAAAGATTGACCTCGTTGGCGGCAGCGCAAAACGCTTCATACTGATAGACACACAGGTATGACGTCACAACTGACATACTAATCGTTGTATGGAAAAATCGGACTACTCTGTAAAAAGTTAAGCGTGGTCATACATAAAAAAAACAATATATACGCGTTGACTTGAGAACGAGAGAACGAAAGAAGAAGAGTTTTTTCGTCGGTTAAAAATCAGGTAAATTGTTGTTTCAGTTGCGAAATACAGTTTAAGTAGGTACATATTTGTCATACAATTTTGTTTCTATAAAAGCGTAATAGGGATGGTATTGGTAGCTTTAAAGTTACTCTTGGATAATAAAAAAAGTTAAATAAGTGCGTGTCGGGCCACGCGCAGTGTAGGGTTCCGTAGTTGCCTGTCTGTCTTAGTTACATCTACCTACGTGCGGTGCGGTTGCGTCGGCCGAATTTGTACGAAAATTGGCCTTTCCAAGTACACATTAAGTTGGTCGTCTATTACTCGGTAACTACTTATGACTACTTGTCCGTGATAGTTTTCCTTTTAAATTCATTATATGTACTGCTACCACGAATTTTTTCACATCCACAGTAGTAGCTATTAAGCCGGCAGGGGGGGGACTTTAAAGCCTATTATATCGCAAATGAATTACTGATTTGAAAAACGGTTTTAGGAAGGAAACCCATAATATTTTTGAACGAGCTATCTAACGATACCCCACGCTATGGGTTTAATGAGAAAAAAAATTACATCCCCGCTTTAGGTGTAGGGGAGGTACCCTAAAAAATTTTTTTTGTCAAGATTTTATTGTACTGTTTTGTCGGCGTGATTGATTCATATACCCATGCCGTTTCACAGTTTTCTAGTACTAATGGTTACTGAGCTAACCCAAAGACGGACAGACAGACAGACGGACGGACATGGCGAAACTATAAGGGTTCCTTGTTAACTACGGAACCCTAAAAATGCATATTTTTTCTAAACTTTCAAGGTTCAAGGTTTCTTTCAAGGTTCTTATAATTTTAATTATATTTTATAATTTATACTTTATTACGATAATTTGATGGTTTACTATCCATTTAGCATCACTACGTTATCAATTTGAACATGAGACATCATGCCTATTACGTTAAGGTCAAAGAAATTTAACTCTTTCAGTCCGGCTGAATAGTTATTAACTCGTTTTGTGCGCCGAGCTCTCGGATCCGGTAGCCGAGTTGGTGTACTAGTTTGTTTTTTATGTCACTCAACCTGGATTAGGGCATGAGCAGATACGAGTACCTATCATTTCACTGAACCTGGCATACTGGGCAGTTTTTGTGTAAGTCTTTGCCGATACGACCTTTCGTTAATGATTTGAAAGGTTGGGCGAATCTCCTGGCGTTTCAACCGCTCGGTTCTAACGTCATTGTCGCCGCAAGATTATTTCAGCCAAGGTAAAACATACCGCGGAAACTTTAATAAAAAAAGACTCAGTACCGACATTGGATTACGTTTTCATCAAAAGTGGACTCTGATATTCGTGTCTTTTAATAATAGGTATTCCCTGTCGACGACAATGACGAAAAAAAGAACGCCTTCAAAAGCTGAATATTCGCCCGGTTCCCACACAAGAACCATCTTTCAAAGTTTGATCAAATACTAGTTAGCTGTATAATAGCTGGATAATGCGCCAGTTACCAGTTATCATTAAAATCAATAACATTTAATCCATACTTAATATTATAAATGCGAAAGTGTGTCTGTCTGTCTGTTACCTCTTCACGCTTAAACCGCTGAACCGATTTGGATTAAATTTGGTATAGAGATAGTTTGAGACCTGGGGAAGGACATAGGACAGTTTTTATCCCGGAAATCATCCCTAATCCGCCGCCACGCAGTCCAGCACGGCGTCCCAGTGGCCACTGTTGATGTCCGCGCAGAACCCGTCCACACTCTCCACTGTGTTCAGGGATACGCCTGTTTCTTCCTACAGAACAACAGATACATTTTTTTTATTTCTTTATTGAAAAACAAAGGGTCTTATACAAAAATGTTCACATACATACAAACATACATTCACGCCTTTATCCCTAAAAGGAATAGGCGGACATGAAACTTGTGTTCCAGTACCACTTTGAGCATAAATGTGGGTATAATAGATCGACAACATGTGACAGGTTGCTACCCTTAGTCGACTCTTACAACACCCAGAGGAAGAAAGGGGGTGGTGCTATTCTAACCCGACACCACACAGGGAAAAAAAATAAAACGCACTGTTATTTGGTTCACACCAGACCTACAGTTATTATTACCTATGGTGTCGGTTTCGCTGGAATGACCCAATAGCTGTTAAATGATTGATTTGTTGATTAGTAAACAAAAAATGTTGTTTGTGGTTTATAGCCAAACAAATGAACCAACTCATAATGCATATCCTGCAGGTTAACTTAGGATAGGATGGATAATATTATAGTAAAATATGACTATATGACACAGTATAATGTAATATAATCATGAATATACATACTTATACATAGATGAAAATTACAAATCACACAAAAAAATGTTTAGTTTTGCCAGCAAAAAAATATATAAACTATTTAATAATCGAATACTAGCCAAGTTTAAGCATACTACTAATACTTTCTAAGATCTAAAATATAATGGAATTATTTATAAGAACTACAAATGATAAGACAAGCTTGCCTGAGCTGTAATTAAATTGATTGACATAGCACCTTGATTAAATGCCCTATGAAAGGGGATGAAGTGGGGGGTGAAAGTTTGTATGGAGCTACGATATAAACGAATTCCAGTCGCGGGCAGAAGCTAGTTATCTATAGGGTTTACCAGGGTTAACGCGTCAATCAATGAGATACAGCGTCTTTTGAAGATATCTTCGAAACGCAACATTTTAGAACTATTACGGCCCTGTTCAAAATACTTAGATTAGATTATTTTATTTCATTTTGAAAATTTACATGTCATTTCATAAAATTAAAATAGCATGGATTCACAAAAAGATCGTCGCAGTGTATAAGAATAAAAAACAATAATGAATAATGAATAGTCAATAAAAATCCAATTTTAAATGAAAACAAACATGAGAAACAAAAATACTAATAATAAGACAACAGGCTCCCTTCAATTTAGACAATTGTAATTTCAAAAGACGCATTTACCCCATCGACGCATTTGCCCCTGTTGACCTTACTTCTATACTAATATTATAAGAGGAAAAGTCTGTGAGATTGTAGCTTCGTATGTTTGTTTGGACCGCGTCCACCGGAATTACACATCCAGCATTTGGATAGAGATAGGCTATATTTTGTCAAACCGCGCGGGCAACTAGTATTATAAGATTTATAAGTAAAGAAATTGTGCCGCTGTAAGTTTGTATATAATCTCCGGGACCATTTTACCTATTACAAAAATTCTTTCACAACCTGTGTATCACCATCATCATCATATCAGCCGAAAGACGTCCACTGCTGGGCATAGGTCTCCCCCAAAGAGTGCCACAATGACCGGTCCTGCGCCACCCGCATCCAGCGGACTCCCGCGACCAGGTCATCAGTCCACCTTGTGGGGGGCCTACCCACGCCGCGCCTTCCGTTACGTGGTCGCCACTCGAGAACCTTTCCGCCCCAACGACCATCGGTTATACGTGCTATGTGCCCCGCCCACTGCCACTTAAGTTTAGCGATTTGGAGGGCTATAACGGTTACCTTGGTTCTGCTGCGGATAGCCTCATTTTTGATGCGATCGCGCAGAGTAACTCCCAACATAGTCCTCTCCATAGCCCTTTGGGTGACTTTGAGCCTTCTTATGAGGCCCATAGTAAGCGACCACGTTTCCGTGCCATACGTCATCACTGGCAAGTGGCAACACACACTGGTCAAAGACTCTCGTCTTGAGACACTGCGGAATATTGGACGAAAAGATGTGCCGTAGCCTCCCGAATGCTGCCCAGCCGAGTCGGTTCTGCTGCGGATAGCCTCATTTCTGATATATATACCTAATGGACGTTTTATCGGACGTATATAGGCTATATTTTATCCGGAGGATTTACCTTTAGCGAGCGAAGCCGCGCCGCTAGTAGTTAAAATAAAGGCTAGTAATTTCGGTACACCCTCTGACGGAATAAGGAAACAAATTGCAGCGCCAATCTAAATGCAAATCGTGCATGCTGCAGTCGATTTGTGCAAGCAATTTCTGTGCCATGCGGTGCTAAGCGCGAGTTAAACACTAATTAAGATACATAATTTCATTCGACTTTGTCCTTATTTTATACTAACTTCGGAGCGCGACTTCGTCCGCGTGTAACTTTTTTATTTATTTATTAAATCATACAAAATTTATACAGTTTGACTGTAAGAAACCAAGGCACTGTACAGTTTATAATTCTTAACATATAAAAACCGAAAAAGAAACGAAAATGAATGATCTAAACATCCATCATCTCGCTGTATCTCACACAAATCTATAATAATATTATAAATGCGAAAGTGTGTCTGTCTGTCTGTCTGTCTGTTACCTCTTCAAGCTTAACCGTTGCGCTGAACCGATTTAGATGATTTTTAGTAGGTATAGAGATAGTTTGAGTCCCGGGGAAGGACATAGGATAGTTTTTATCCCGGAAATCAACCCCGAAGGGGATGAAATGGGAAGTGAAAGTTTGTATGGAGCTACTGATATAAACGAGTTCCACGCGGACGGAGTCGCGGGCAGAAGCTATAGTCTCTCTAAACGTCTCTCGGGAAATGTGTGCCCATGCAGGGTATTGTCTATGTTTTCATTGTTATTATTGTATTAATGTCGTTTAACGTTAATTAATTGAATTTGTAAGCTCGGACATGTGAAAGAGCCCTTGAGGCCTACTTACTTACTAATATTATAAATGCGAAAGTGTGTGTATATTTGTTTGTCCTTCTTTTAAGTCACAACGGAGCGTCGTATTAATGTGATTTTTTGTATGGAGATACAGTCCGTCAAGAAAGAGTAGAAATTAAATGAAATGGAACTAAAAAAATACCATACTAAATTGTTGCCATTACGTCGAATAATGTGACAGTTACTTAGAAAGTGGCGCCCTCATTTAATTTCCACTCTTTCTTGACGGACTATACGCGCATGAAAAAATGACAGTTACATTGTCCGCGCGTTCGGAGCGTTAGGTACGTGATTAACCCTTAGGTCATCAGAGGCTCTAGTATAAGTTTTATCGAAACAAAACCTTACGACCGTTTCGGTAAAGCTTATACTAGAGCCTCAGTACGTCGAATAATGTGACAGTTACGTAGAAAGTGGCGCCCTCATTTAATTTCTACTCTTTCTTGACGGACTGTAGTTTAGAGGCTGGAGAGTGACATAGGCTACTTTTTCCAGCGGGAAAACATCTAATTCCCACGGGAAAAATTCAATATGTTAAATTTTCCTATAACCACGCGGGCGAAGCCGCAGGCATCAGTTAGTAGAGAATAAATATTTGAATTTTGAACAGCAGGGGAGTTTCTGTGTGCTACAGTGTGAGTTGATGGGACTGCCCGGAGACTGTGATGTCTCGGTAGTCGGTCTCAGGACTGTTTAGTGAGCTTTATGGCCGCTCCACACAATGGGCCATCCTGACCCACCATACAGGACGCGGCTAATAGATTAGATTAGATTCATTTATTTCATTTTGAAAATTGACATGTCATTTTTTGAAAATTAAATAGCATGAATTCACAAAAAGATCGTCAGAGTGTATAAGAATAACAATAATATAAATGAAAGTCAAAAATCTAAATATGTACATTGCAAAAATAAAAAAACAAGAATAATAATAAGGAACAATTGAAATAATATTAAAATGGTACAAATGTCAAAGGAGTAAAATGTGTTTAAATGTCAAATTATTAATAAAAGCTAGGGTACCCTAGATATAAATAGTCAATGGTGAAAAAATTTGATATAAAAATAATGAGTAATTTTAAACCATATTCATAATAATATCATTTAAAAACGAAAACATGTCAAATACACATACAATTTACAATGTCCGTTCGTTGTATTCCTTTACGGAATACAACGATTTTGAAAGTAAAAGTTCCTTTAGTCGGCGTTCAAATATGTTGTTAGAGGTCTCGTTTTTAATTGTGGCGGGTAGGCGCTCGTACATCGACGGGCCTATTACGCGCGGGCTCCTGTCGAGCAGCGCGAGTCGCCGCGATATACAATATGCGGTAGAACGAGACATAAATATGTCTTACTCCCTTTAACACATAGTTGCGTCGTGTATGATGGGTCAGGGTGGCCCATTGTGTGGAGCGGCCATAAGATACTGCACGTGGCTAGCAGAATATTGTAGTTACTTTACGCCTTACTTCAAGAGAGTTAAAGCCCAGAGAACCTAACAGGAACTTGGCTTATATTGCACTTATATACTTGCAAACTTTCGCCCCCCATTTAAATCCATACTTCCATACTAATATTATGAATGTGAAAGTGTGTCTGTCTGTCTGTCTGTTACCTCTTTACGCTTAAACCGCTGAACCGATTGAGATGAAATTTGGTATGGAGATAGTTTGAATCCCGGGGAAGGACATAGGATAGTTTTTATCCCGGAAATCATCCCCTGAGGGGGTAAAATGAGGCATGAAAGTTTGTATCGAGCTACGATATAAACGAGTTTCACGCGGACGTAGTCGCGGGCAGAAGCTAGTTAACACCTAAGGAGCCCTAGAGGGTTAATTTCAGAGATGGAGCTGTCCTAGGACTTTTCCATGGTCTCCAACTATCTTCATAACATATTTCACCTGAATCGGTTTAAGTGTGAAAAAGTATCAAAGATACAGACAGACAGACAGTTACTTTCATCACCATCATCGTCATATCAGCCGAAAGACGACCAATGCTGGACATAGGCTGGATGCGGGCGGCGCGGGACCGGTCATTGTGGCACTCTTTGGGGAGGCCTATGTCCAGCAGTGGACGTCTTTCGGCTGATATGAAGATGGTGATGATTATATGTTTAGTTGCTAGAAAACTTGAAAATTAAGCTTCTTGTGCTCTGCCTACCCCTTTAGTGAATACAAGGGCGAGTTTAGGTAGGTATATGTAGAGGGAACAGTATTAGTCTGTAGCTGTCAAAACAAAGAATCCTTAAATCAATAAATGGTCGGCGACGCGCTTGCGAATTCTCTGGGGTGTTATTCGGAACGCGCTAATGCTCCTCACCCGTCACGCCGAACGTAACTAAACTTCTACCTACGCTTAGTTACTTCGAATCGCGGCGTTAAGATATGTTTGTGAGTGAACGGTGAGGCGATGTTAAAACGGAATAGCGGGGCCGAGGTCTTAGTATCGTGAGGCGTGACGGGTGACGTGCATTAGCGCGACTCCGTGTGCGCACTTCCATAAGTCATAAGTCATAAGTCATAAGTCATAAGTCATAAGTCATAAGTCATTTATTAATAATATGCAAAATATTACATGTCATCATTCTTAAATTAAGTTGTACACGTTTATGAATACACATTATTATTGTGGTAACTTGTAAAATTCTTTGATGTCATAAAAAGAGTGGGTTAGGAGCCACGATTTATAATCTTCTTAAGAGAGATGAGATACTATACCCGCACATTTTATGTTCGCGGGTAGTTTGTTGAATACTTTCGGCCCCACATGAGAGATGACCCATATACCCCATATACCCATATACTAACCCATAGACTTGATGTGAGAGACAAAATAGTCGCGGAGACAAAAGTTCCTCGTGCGCGCATACCTTAAAACAAAAGGTATCGTCACATCAGATTAGTGTGAATGTCGCCGTACGAAATATATTTATTAAACCGATGAGTGAACGGTGAGGTGATGTTAAAACGGAATAGCGTGAATTCGTGAGGCGTGACGGGTGACGCGCATTAGCGCGTTCCGAACAACAACCCTGGATTCACAAGCGTCCATAGGCTACAATGTCTGGCTGTATGATTTTTCGCCTCAGTCGTGATAAAACACTGTAACAGACCAATTCCAAACAGTATAAAACAATGGAAATCATACAGCCTCCAAAGGCGTGTGGGCGTGGCGCCCCGCCCACCTCGAAAGCCTTATGCGCTCTCGCACCGTGCTGTCTCTCTCGCACTCACCTGTAGGTTTTTAGTTTAAACGATAGATTAGAATACTGGTTTCAGCTATGATTATAAAAATTATAATATTTCTATTGCTTTGAATTCCGAGTTAAATTAAGTTTTGGGTTAATTTTGTAGGATAGTAGGTATGTCATTTGTTATTGGATAAAATCCTATAAACGGTTTAACTTCTAACACCAAGGTTGGATCTATCTTTGGCTGAAAATGGATTTTGGAGTACCTATTGAATACTCCAGCCAACACCTTATGGGTGTGATAACCTATTAACTAAGTGTGATATAGAAGACACAATAATTTAGTAAGTAGAAGGTATCCGAAGAGATCGCTCCGTCCGCGGGGAACTCGATTACATCGTAGCTCCATACTCAGCCCCCATTTCATCCCCTTAGGGGGTGATTTCTGGGATGAAACTATCCTATGTCCTTCCCCGGGACTTCAACTATCTCTATACTAAGCGATAAGAGGTAACAGACAGACAGACACACTATAGCATTTCTGATATTAGTATGGATTGTATTGCATTATCTCTTAATGGGAGTAGTTACCCCAGACCAGATCGTCGTTTTTGAAACTATTAAATGAGCTATATATACAAAAAAAAAATGTTTTTCACTTCATGAATAATGTGAAAATTTTAATTTCTTGTTGAATATATAGGTGGTACACCTATATATTCAACAAGAAATAAAAAAATATGGGGCTATTCACAATTAAAAAATTGCCAGTTTCTAAACCAAGGAAATGATAGCGGCTCTTTTATAAAAAAAATCGGCAAACCAAATAAGTAGGTATTTATCTAAAATGTGACCGTTCGATCTTTCGATATAAGTGGTTCCGGAGATTACCCCCTACTTACAAACTTACAAATTGGCAAAGCCGTCCCACAGAGTTTTTCTCTTTTTTTATGTATAGTCTAGTAACTTTATACCTACACCCAGAGCTTGCGTCAAATCCGGTAAAGCCTTTCAAAGTTTATTATTTTTCCAACTTCGCAACACTAGCGCACTCCGTCGGGTATTTGGAAATTCATCCCGCTAGAATTGTTCGAGTGCCGTCTAAAATATTGCAAAAAATTGCGAACTTCGAAAAAAATATGAATTTTGAAAAGCTGTAATCTCGGAATCTTTTGGCTCTACAGAGACAATTCTAGTCTCATATTGTAGCAAATTTAGTCTACTTTAAAAACGTCCTGAAAAGGTACCATCAAAACCTAGTCTATTTACGATTTTTGACAAAGTTGCGTCTGGTGCTCGAGGTCTAAAACTTGGATTCATTGGGCCAACATCAGAAACAAGCCTGCAAAAAATCAGAACCACCGGATTTGACGCAAAGTAGTACGAGTAATAATACTTTCTGACGACTTTTTTCTATAGTATAGATAAGTACTTACCTATGTAAGAGTCTTACTAGACAGAACGCCCTATCCATACTTATATTATAAATGCGAGTGTGTCTGTCTGTCTGTCTGTTACCTCTTCACGCTTAAACCGCTGAACCGATTGAGATGAAATTTGGTATGGAGATAGTTTGCATCCCGGGGAATAGAATAGAATAGAATAGAATAGAATAGTTTTATTGGAAGGACATAGGATGGTTTTTATCCCGGAAATCACCCCCTGAGGGGGTGAGTGGGGGATGAAAGTTTGTATCGAACTACGATATAAACGAGTTCCACGCGGACGGAGTCGCGGGCAGAAGCTAGTAAACAATAATCTAAAACTATAGATTTGATGACGCTATAATAAAATAAGCTGTAGATTATTTTTATTTTATTTTATCGAGTGGTCGCCGTGACGAAGTGCGGTGTCGGGTGGCGGCGCGGTGGGGCCCGTCCGTCCAGCGGTGCGGCCATGGAAAGTACCGATTCAGGGTTCCGCGGAACTACGTATCACACCATTTACTGTAGCATAAAGAACAAATTGCTCCTCACACATTTAGGTGAGGATCAAATTCGTGGCCAACTTAAGACTGCGCCGAGCATAATCGGCAAAAACGGCAGTCACCGTTCCGACGGTGGAGTTCACAATTCTTTACAATAAAATATAAATTATATGTAATTATAATCACAAAGAGTGAGTCTACAATAATATACTATAAATATTCTCAAATCAACTACAGTTTAATAAATACAATTCCGTAAAGTTGCACAAAAAATGAGAAGAACGTGTGTCGGCGTTTAGGTAAAATTGAATAAAAAAAATGATACTTTAGTTTTATAATCGTACTCAAACGAATTTCCAATGTATTAACTACAAAAGAATGCAATCCTAACATTTCAAAGTGCTTTGGTTATTTACTTATGATTTTTTAAAAACGCCCTTCAAATCCGCCATATAAAATTACTATGGAACAAAATGATGAAATATAATACGCGAGCAACGCATGACATATTCACAGGGCTGCCAGATCGTATATTTGGATACAAAATATGTATAATCGGAGAGTGTCTTGTATCCATGATCATTCCGTATAATACGATACAAAAGAATATGGCATGAATCTATTTCACTTGTAATCAAAAAAACTAAACAGTATCAATGTACAGGTCAGAATGTTAATTTTATGAAATTATAAAGAAAAATCGATTTATAGAATGGTTATGTATAATGCGAACAAATTTCGTATAATTGCAGATACTTAAGCGTATAGCCGCGATTTATTTGCTGGCAGCCCTGCATATTCAGTCACCCCCGAGAGCTCAGAGAGAGAGCACGTCTCAATGCGGAGCTGTGACACTTAAAAATACTTCGATGTCAATTATGTATGAATACAGCAGTAATACGCAGCAAAACAGGGTAAGTATTAATTTTTATATGGAAAAATTAGAGTTGGATCTACCTGACGCGCGTTCGAAACGTAACGTGGTTGCCCCTCAGGAGCAACGAGAACTGATGGCGAGGGTCTCATGACGGAGCCGGAAGATGGCTGGAGGAACTCTATGATAGAAGGGGCTAAGATAGTCGAGTTTGGGCTCGTTTGCTTTGTTATCTTCAGTACTTACCATTAAACATGATGGCGAGGGTCTCATGACGAAGCCGGAAGATGGCTGGTGGAACTCTATGATGTAAGGGGCTAAGATAGTCGAGTTTTTCCTCGTTTGCTTTGTAATCGTCAGTACTTACCATTAAACATGATGGCGAGGGTCTCATGATGAAGCCGGAAGATGGCTGGTGGAACTCTATGATGGAAGGGGCTAAGATAGTCGAGTTTGGGCTCGTTTGCTTTGTTATCTTCAGTACTTACCATTAAACATGATGGCGAGGGTCTCATGACGAAGCCGGAAGATGGCTGGTGGAACTCTATGATGGAAGGGCCTTAGATAGTCGATTTCAAACTCAAGCTCGTTAGCTTATTCCTGTATAGTCAGTTATTAAATCAAAAAAATATTAGACACGTATTTCTTATTTTTTCAATTAAAAAAAAGTAATGAAGATATAGCCCGTTAAAGTTCCGCGTGACGTCACGCCGTGCCACACTTTTTATCACAACTGACGTCACGAGTCCGCACCTCTGAACTTTGACGTGCTTTTTCTGTAATTTTTTTTCCTTGACAAAAGAAAACATACTTGTCCAACATTTAGTGATAATGTAACCGACGGGATAATTACAATAATATTTTTTTACTCAGGAAACATTTAACCTATTGATGGTGCACCAACTATTTATTGTTTTAGTGAAGGGTTAAGTACCCGAGGTTTTCATAGATTTTTGCTGAGTTATAATCGTATCTCCTACTTTTGCACTACAGATAGAATTATAAGCCAAACGGCTATCGGTTTTAAACATTGTCTACATACACTTATTTCGTGAAAGATTACTACTACACTACACTATTGACGTGAAAGACCTAACATAATACGAAATCTACAAATGGGTTCGTCTATGACGTCTCTGAAAACTAGGGTTTTCAATTTAAACTAATTAACACAAAAGTTATGGCCAGAAAACCAGTTTTTTGGCCTATAATTGTTCAACTTTGATGCCAAACATCTCGAAAACAATGAACTTTGAAGTAAATATGGGATACTATATTGCTTAAAGCCGTTGTTCTTAATATAATATGCTACAAAAGACATTAGAAAACTAAGGGATTCAGATCGAAGGTCATTGGCGTATGGGAGCCCCTAAAATGGGAAGACGCAAGGAAAGATATAATACACGTAAAAATGGCCCTAAGTATTTCAACAAACGGCTTCTTGCTTCTGCACGAACAAAGAGACGAAATGAATTAGGAATTTCCAATGTAAGTATATTTTTTTAAATACTTTTGGCATTATACAAAGTGTAACAAGAATGGGGTATGAACTGATCAAGGGCTTAACAGGTATCGTGTTCTGATAAAAAAAAAACAGAAAAGAAAAAATTGACGCGTTTTTTTTTACATTTCTATGGAGCTTGTCGCCCCAGTCGGCCAACGCTCCATACTAAGGTAAAAAAAACTGTTTTTTCTTATCATTTTTGGTACACCCTGTATTAAGCAGATAAGCAGATATTTGACAGATAATAAGATTTTTTTATTTTCAATGTACTTATTACTAATTATGCTTTTAGAAATCATCGAATAATCCGATTGGAGTATTGGGAACAAAAAATGAGAATGGAAAAAGTGCAGCGTCCAATGTTACGGCACGCAATGAATCTGTGGTAAGGTTTTGTTTTCAAATAATAAAGAGGTTACAATATATTTAACACTAAAGAAACTAGCTAATATCAACATTATCAACATTACTATGTATTGCACTGTTTTTAGGAATCGTCATGTGAGGAAAAGGTCCAGAACGAACATTCCGTGTCAACTAGACTTTACAGTAAGTTTAGTTGATTAGAATTTTTAGTTGATTTTTCAATCTGTATCGAGTTTGCATTTGCAACTTACAAAAAAAATTCTGTGACATACGGACGGATAGACGGACAGACGGACATGACGAATCAATGGCCAAAATGGCAAAAATGGAAACTTACGATTTTAAATGCTCTACTTAAATTTATATGTAGCACTTGATTCGCAAATTCATGCTTTTTAATCTTATTACAGGAATCTTTTGAAACGGACCCAATGGCCGAAATCGACAATATTTTAACTCATTGATATTTTTGGTTTTTTGGAGAAACAAGAGCTAGCTTTTCGTGGACTTGGCTAGATTGGCTTTTTTTGTCTACCCTGTCTAAAAACTCTGTGCACGTCACTGCTGATTGCTAATTCAATTCCAAAACTAGTCCACCGGTAACACTGCGTTATTATTACTTTGTTTATTTTTTTACTTTTCCTTAGTTAACGGACAAATTTTAATAAAAATAATAATTGCATTTTATTCCTTATACCATCCACGGTTTTATACGCGGAGTTGAGATTTATTATTAGAGAATGATGAGCTACTAACTTTTAGCTTGTGACCGACCGTACCGATCGAGCGAGCCGGCGGTAGTGTGCGTGATGACGCACACACAGGTGCAAATGCCAAATCGGTGCCCGCGTCAAAAGCTCGGCGCAGTTTTAATTCACTCAATTACATTTCCTATGAAAGTTTTCCGTTGTGACACGAAAATTAACCATACTATTCTATGGTTATTTTTTGTGTCACAACGGAACTTTGTTCACTTCTTCAGTTTGTATGGCTAACAACCAACTAACCAGGCTAACTAGTGGTCACGAATTTGGCCCTCACCCAAATACGTCTCTGTACACGTGTTAGTTTGTCTACACCTTGGAATGGGGTTACTTTGATTAGGGGGCGACTGTGTTGTAATAGGTTTTTCTTCGAAATCATTGCCTTTACTTGTGGGTGAAGTGAACTGTAGCAAGGAATATATTCGTATTCTATCTTGCTTCTTACTCGATGAAATCTTAATTTCAAATGGTTCTGCTTTTATACTTCATTCTAAATGATCAAAGTAGCCCCCATTTTTTCCTAAAGTAACCCCATTCCACCGTACTTTATATATCTTATATCGAGACAATTCAAATGATAGGTATGATAAGGAACTACGTTCCAAAAACACTACATTTTGTGGTACTATTTTTGATTTGGAATTCCTGTTTAAAAAAAAAAAAAAAAAGTACAAAAAAACGGGTTTTTCTTATTACATGTTTCCTTTCTAAATTATAACTCATATCCATGCTGTGTACACATATTTTGTTTTATTTACTTACCTTTTGAAGTAAACAAAATAAAATAATATAAAACGCTATCAATCTCGTTTTATCGGGTTTCACTTAAATACCAGCCCTCGGCCTGTACTTTCGCGCACTCGTACCTCCCCCAAACTAACCTAACTCGAACAGTTTATTTAATGTAATGTGTTACAAGCCCCGGGAATCCCGGGAATCCCGCTAACGACACCAGAGACAATCAACCCGCGAGTTTACGACCAGAGAGCGCGAGTCCATCTTTCGCCTTATCAGATGTGTAAAGGCGCCGTACTTACAATAATGTATGGGAATCCATCGAATCTAATATATTTATATCACGTCGGAGGTAAAAAAGCGTACGGCTCGCCCGCCCCAGCCCAGCCCCACCCAGCCTATGGACGCCGGCAACTAGTAATACATATCACGGGTTATTAGATATGTACGTCTACCTAGTCCCTTTGGTAAAGAAAGTTGCATTTATAGTGCAGCGCACATCCATACTAATATTATAAATGCTAAAGTGTCTCTGTCTGTCTGTCTGTCTGTCTGTCTGTCTGTCTGTCTGTCTGACTGTTACCTCTTCACGCTTAAACAGCTGAACCGATTTGGATGAAATTTGGTAGTTTGAGTCCTGGGGAAGGAGATAGGATAGTTTTATCCCGGAAATCATCCTCCAAGGGGATGAAGTGGGGGGTGAAAGTTTTTATGGAGCTACGATATAAACGAGTTCCACGCGGACGGAGTCGCGGGCAGAAGCTTAATATATTTGACATTAACAATTATTGATGTTTAATTTTATCATCACTACTACAATGATTCACTCTAGACACAACTACTCTAATGATTTCGATTTTTGCAATACAGGTAATCAAAGGCATCAAAAAATAATCTATAGCTAGGTCTCATACCTGGGAAAATACGTTTTGCTCCGTATATTCACCCGAGCATGCATCGGTCGCCCATTGTACTGACTGACAATGAAACTAGTGGCCCAGGGAGCTGTAACGAACGCAAGCCTGTATTAAAAAAACTGAATTTTGAAAAAGTGACTCGATAAAAAAAGACCTATAGATAATCATTAAACTTGTTCACAAAATTTCATGAGAATCGGTTGAGACTTGCGACATGTAGAGAACAGCCGGAGAGCGTGACAGACGGACACCGGACATAAGAGTACCTACGATCCTACGAACGATTTTCGGGCAAAGCTGAATTATACAAGGTGTAACAAGAATGGGGTATGAACCGATCAAGGGCTTAACAGGTATCGTGTTCTGATAAGGAAAAACAGAAAAAAAAAATTGACGCGATTTTTTTTTACATTTCTATGGAGCTTGTCGCCCCCGTCGGCCAACGCTCCATACTAAAGTAAAACTAAAATCGCACACTCATAACACGTCCCTCTTGTGGCGTCGGGGGTTGAAAAAAGACAATTATATTTTGAATCTGCTCACAAAATTTCACGAGAATCGGTTGAGAAACGCGACCCGGGCTGTTATTCGCTACGCGCTAATGCGGCTCACCCCGCCGGTCACCCGTCACGAAACTAGACCTCAGCCTACGCTTATAGTTACTACGCATCGCGGTGTCAATGTATATTTGTGGGTGAGCGTTGAGGTGAGCTTAAGAGGAAACACAACGGCCGTTTTTCCATAGAAACGTAGTCCCCTGTTTTCTCCCTGTATAATGGCAGTAGAGCATTTTTTTTCCATAAATCCATGGCTACTATTGACATGTTCCTATGTTTTCCTTTATTTCATAAATTTATTCTTAAAAGATATATTAACCTTCAAAAACCTAAAAAAATGCCAGATTTTCCGCTGTGTTCAAACTTCCAGGATACAATTTTGAATAGATTATTACAAAAAGGAAAACATAGGAACACGGCCAAAGCCTTTCTTTGATTTTTCATAAAAGGAATAGTTAAATAGGTCAAGTTTTGGCGAAGAAATCAGGGGACTACGAAATGTTGATTTTATGTACTTTTAATAGGTATTTTCGGTCCATGCTGCAGTTGTCTCTATCGCGCTCTGCGGGGGGAGGCTTGAGGTTGGCGCGACAGCAATACATTTTACAAAAACCTATTTCTCAATTATCTCGACCTTAGTGTTTTCTCTTAAAACAAGTCACAGAATAGGGGGGGCAGTAGAGGAGAACAATAGGGCATCAGAACGAAAGCATTTTTGCCCAGCCAGCTGAAAAGGCTCGCTCGTTCAATTAATTAGCACTGATTTTAATACAATAAGTCTGATTTTTAAGGTGTGTTTTCTAACGCCCATATTTGGATGTCCCTACTACTCAAGCAAAAACCATCTCCAATAAACTCAAGTAAGTACATTTTATAAAGCGGGGTTAACAAATTGGTGCCCCATTAAATACGAGGGGCGATAACAATATGCCGAGTAATGACTTAAAGATGAATTGAATGAATGATTTATCGTATTTGTTGTTGAGGTTTATTTTGATGACGGTTTGTAATGTAGTGAATGAAGTTTTAAAGAAGAGTCAAGTTATTGAAACGAGCAAATCGAAACAGACCCCGTATCATGGTCGGCATTATCACGCGATAAGTGACTAGATAGAGCGTCCGTCACTGGCTGACACCGTTCAATAGAACGAGACGGACGCTCTATCTTGTCACTTATCGTGTGATAAGGCCGTCCATGCTACGGGGTCTGGATTAGAACCTGCATCTTTTTAAGCACTACGGTGAAGGGTATGCGTACCCTTAATGTTGGGTTACTCAGTCGTGAAGCACCTCAAATGTCATACTCATTTCATTAAATTGTCGCACCACTTCACGCTTCAAAAATGTATCATTTCATATTTCATTACTCACGAGTCACGGTGGCGAACAAGCATACAACAACACGCTCAAAATGATCTAGACGGTCCGTAACCTCTTGACATTAGAGTCGTGTGTAGGTCATTTTTAGCACTTGACCCGCTTAGCTACTTTTGCTGCTGACTGTACTAGCTAGTACAAGCGTTGTGGTGTGAATAACATAATTTATTGGGTCATTTTGTAGGGCGTGAAATGTCGTGGGACTTTTTTTGACGAGACGGGCGAAAAAAAATTGGGTGGAGGCAACCTGGCAACACAATAATTGAAATAAAATTTGAATTATAAATACTATTATTTTTATTTTACATTCGTAAACGTAGGTCTAGGTATAAAAAAATAAATATACTAGCTTTTGCCCAATTAAAGCTTGGCCACTATTTCTTTCTACATACCTAGGTACTATAAACTTGTTATGCGTCCGAAGACAAGGGGTCTAGAAGTCATGTTTAAAAAAACGTTAAAATAAGCTTGAGTCTACTCTCAAAATATAGGTAAACGAACACCAAACACATACTTAATGCCAGCGTAGTATAATTAAGACGCACTCATTAAGAATGTCTCAAATAACCATATGTTCAAATATTTGCCACACTATTTATAAAGGAATTTGAACTACCTAAAAACAAACAAGACATTAAAGAGGCGGCTATGGCTGTTTGCTCATTTCGTTCTATTCTTTGCACTAAAAAACACCTTTAAAAAGGATGACCAACTTGAGGAAAAAAGTTAAAAAGGGAAATAAGCTCTATAGTCTTGAGCGTAGGGTTGACACGTTGGTATTGTTAAGTTGGTAGTGACCATAAAGCATTGAATATAGGTGATTATACGCTTATTTGCCGGCTTTTGTGCCCTCAAGAGCTTTTGTGACGTTTAGCGGTAGACATCTTGTTTGTAATGACAGATATAGGGGTGCCGATTTAGGGGTCGGCAGGACGACCTTGAAATCTTTCAGCTATAATTTTATTCATGCATATATCATATACTATATTCCGATAGCAAAGTCAAGACATGTAAATAGGCGATGAAGGGATAAATAACAGAAGAATTGGAATCAAGTGCCTCAATTATAATTATAATATTGCACCACAACATAAGAAAAACATGTTACAAGAGTACATTACATAAAAAAAGGTAACAACAGGCGGTCTTATCGTTTTAGAGCTATCTCTTCCAGACCACCTTTGGGTAGTAGGAAATTAATTATATAAGAAAAATTTATAAAAATTCGTCAATGTTGAATTAAGGCAGCAATAGCAATAGATCTAAGGTAGATATTTTGGTCTTGAATCAGATATCGGAGTGTAGCATGCGAAATACTTACGTATATATATTTTTTAATAAGATATTGAAAACGGCTCTGACGATTTCGATGAGGTTTACAGTAGTTTACCTATAGGGTGGTTCGTGGGCGATATTTCGCAGGTATCAATCACAAGGTACACACAACTCACAATCTAGAAGGTACAGTCAAGGGCAAAATATATATACAATTTTAGACCTTATTGTAATGCAATAAGTAAAAATATGCATAGATATTTATGCCCTTGACTGTACCTATGACTTTAGGGAAAAAAAATATTGTTTCAGGACCAAGGTTTTATTTATTTATTTAAACTTTATTGCACAGATAAGAAGTAGAAATGGCGGACTTAATGCCTTAAGGCATTCTCTGCCAGTCAACCACGGGACCAAGAAAAACACAAATGAAAAGGATAGGTAGCTAATGAAAATACATATCCTCTTTATAACAAACAACCTTTATAACAAAAATGTAAACATACATATTACTTTGCGTACCCAGTGCAAGAAACTATTTTTTCAGGCTGAATTCAGCGATGGGGTTCGATCGTTCATTCTATACTCTAAGTTACTGAATAAACAATTTTTCATTCTGCAGAATGCATTTTTTGTAAGATAGATACTTACAAAAAAAAAATGCGTCTTACTATTAGATACCATCAGGCGGGTGAGCTCTATAAAAAAAACTGGAAGTACCTACTTAATTAAACACTTAAAAAACTGCTATGGGTTTCATAAAAGCTTTTCTCATAAAAGATAATTTTTTAGTTAGGTACTTGTAATAAAGGATATAACCAACATATGTTAGGTTTTACTTTAGAACTTCTTTTCTGAATTTCTGAAAAATCTCATTTTTAAGATAAACCTTTATTTTAGCCTATGTTCACCCAGAAAGTCTAATTTATACACAAGTGAAAGAATTTTAGAAATCGGTCCAGTGGTTCCGAAGAAAAAAAGTACGTTTATATGTAATGGGTAATTACATATAAACTTACAATCACACAGACTCTTTCAATATTAGTCAATCAAATCAAATCAATCAAATCGTTGCCTTCGGGGGCAACTCGGCCCACACACGACTCAGCCCGCGGGCTCAGTTGACACCTTTTATTTTGTCGGGGGATACTCGGTCATTTCATCTGCCAAGGGGTCTACTCAGCCCACGGGTAGTTCAACTGGTAGGTAGGTTAGGTTCGTTAGGTATCTTCAGATGCCCGAAGGGCCAACAGACCAGAAATAGGAGCCCCGCTCCGCGGGGCTCCGTCAAAACTGTTCGTATTATTTATCGTTTTAAGTCAACGTTGTGGGAATTCAACTTTGGAATATTTCAACATAATAAGAATTCAACATTTTGCGAAACAAAATATATTCAACTTACTGGGAAAGTCAACATTTCGGGATTTCAACATTTTAGGAATTCAACCTTGTGGTCCTGGAGGCACGGGATGTGTCGACCCTATAAAGGTAGATAGTGGTTAATTGAGCCCGCGGGCTGAGTTGACCGAGTGGACTGACTCGCCCTTAACATAAAAAGTAGTGGTCAACTGAGCCCGCGGGCTGAGTAGTATGTGGGCTGAGTTGCCCATAGAGTGAAATCGTTCATGTGCTGGAATACAGTATATAAAAATAGGTCTTATAGATTAAAATACAGTTCCATGTATTCAGCCTGCATGCAGGCATGCAAACATTTCCGAGTGCTAGGTACGTTAGGATTACATCATTTATAATTATAACAATATGTCAGCTTTAATAATTAAGCAAAGAATAGAATAAGTAAACAATAGAGTTCACAAAGTTAGTAATAATTATAAAATAAATGTCAAAATAAGCATTGAGTCAAAATTACAAATTCTGACACCTTTGATTCAGATAACTTTTAAAAATTGTCTATAGGTACTATAAGCAGCGATAACTTACCGTCTTAGTCTAACCGTGAGTCGAACTTATTTTTGTAATAAACTGAAAAAAAAAACTAGCTGATACCTAACCTCGATTTACTATAAAATGTTGACAACAATAAAATAGAATCACAAAGAACCCTCAAACTCATTCCAAATTCACCCATCAAAAACAGTAGTGCCGGCAGTCAAGCACTACTTCAATAGACAATCCACTATTATCCGTACCACAATACAGCTTCTTACTTTAAAAAAGACCGTAGATCCATAGACAAGCGCTCACCGTTTACGACCTTTTTCGGTACACGTAGTGATGTAAAAAGAACGTTATTTTCATAGACAACGCTGGCGGTTATGATGTTTTTTTAATGGTGAGATTTGATCTTGAGATAATGTTATACCTACTATTGTAAAGCTCTTGTTATCTCCTTTCAATACAATTAGGTTGAAATTTTACGATACTCGGATGTTTATATCGTAATTTGTAATATATGTAGTACTAAGTCTGATTTTTAAACTGCCTAATTAATGAATTTGTTCCGACTTCCGACTGAAGGACGCAGACACAAGCGCTTAAAAAAAAACATTAATTAAATTAAATAAAAAAAGGAAATCGTTTCATGAAATCAAATATTATTTGTTCAGACATATCTTTCAGTTCCTTGGTCTGTAAACTGCATTAAATTTCCAGTTATGGCCCCAGACATCCATTTCACGATTTCACAGAAGCCATGTATCCAAGAAACACCATTTCCTACCAAAAAAGACGTAAAATTCACTTAAACTTCATTACGACATTAGAATGATTTAATCAAGTCAGCTGTGCTCCATTACAGTTACTGGGACGCACGAAAATACCTTACACAATTTCTGAAACCGTTACTGCGGATGGAATACGCCTACAAATAATAGTCCCAATTGTTTCACAAACTGAAAAATGGCGATCCCACGCGTCGGCCAATAGAAGGCGGCGCCAGACAACCACCAAAAGACATGCCATTGGCTGATTCAAACCCCACACTCGCATTCAACCAATTGGAGCGCTTAAAGTTAGTTCGAGTCAAACCAGTTCCATTTTAAATCCCGCGGCGCGCGCACGCGTTTCAAATTTGGAATTTGCATTTAAATTTCGAATCTTCTAGTGCTTTAGTAGTGTTTGTTTTTAAAAAGGTGTTTTATAGTGAAAGATTGTCTGAGTTTACCGAATTGCGGATTAATTTAAGTTTAAGTAGGTTGTGTCGTCACTGGCAGGATATTTTTAGCATTTAGCTTGTTAAAGCTGTTTTGTTGGCGGTGTGAGACGGGTCTTAATTTAGCCGCGCACTCGTGTGAGTATACTAACTGTGCCTTCCTTATTTTCGCTCGCAGCCGACGAATGAACTTTGTTTGACGCTAAAAAAAGCTGCTCTGAATATTTTTGTTGATTTCCTGTCACTGTGTGCCTGTCGAGCATTCAGCATTCACTGATGTAAATGCATGTAACATCAGTGTAGTTTCAAGCCACTGTTTAAACGAGGTGGATCGTTAAAGACTGTAGTCTCCAAGAGATTAGGTATAGCAGAAACTCTTGCCTATATTTCTGCATTTCTATCGCCTGCAGAGAAAAGGTAAAGCAGTGACTTTTCATTCCTTGTTACTGGTCTAGTCTTCATGACCTCGTTAATCAGTGTACAATTGAAAATCGTTATTTTATTCATTACATCAAGCTGTTAAATCTGCTGCAGAAAGCTCTTTAAAGATGGACTTTAGCCAAAAAACAGTCCAAATTTGGCGTTATCGTTGGACAGGCCTTCAACTACCTCCTCATCTTAGGACAGGTTTCTTTAACCTTATTTGGCGTTAAATATGAAAGCAGCTGTCATCCCATAGAAAATGACAAACTTCTCTAACGATTCTCTATCGATACCGAGGGAACAGCCGGACCACGCAGCTTTATCCCATTTGTAAGCTAAAGGAGCCCAGGGTTCGCTTGCTACCTACATACATACATACATTCACGCCTTTATCCCTAAAAGGGGTAGGCAGAGCACATGAAACTTGTGTTCCAGTGCCACTTTTAGCATAAATGTGGGTATAAAAGATCGATCAAATGTGATGTCGTAGTGATAGGTTGCTAGCCCACAACGCACTTCAACCCTGTTCCCTTAGTCGACTCTTACGACACCCACAGGAAGAAAGGGGGTGGTGTTATTCTAACCCGACGCCACACGAGGCTACCTAATCCCAAGAATTGGCGAAAGCGACCGCCATCTGACTTTCTATCCATGAGAGGAAACTAGACCTCATTAGGTTTTACCAAGTACTTGCGGTCCGCGCGGTTTTCGGCAATTAGGATTATACAAAGAACAGGCGGAGCCGCGGCATAAAATATAGCCTAAAGTCCATCATGAGGCACTTGTCCCACCGCCGGCGAGTAGCGAGTACTCTAATAGTATGTACTTAATTCTTACTCGCGCGAGTAAAAGCGAGTAATAGTCCAGTCAATGAACTGACAACTTGTATGGAAAAAATGACAATTTTGGAAATAATTTATAATAGCTTCTTTTTGATGTGTAACGGATAAATTATCAATTAAATAGTTACCCAGCGACAAAATCCGACAAAATTTCAGACATCAAAAAAATGATAAATTAACTAGCTTCTAAAAAGTCAGAAAAAATATTAATAAACATGTTTGTCTTTATTTTGGTTCATTTACATTTGCTCTATAATATTCAATATAAATCGTACAAAAAAACACAATGCATGCTTCATTTAAAGCTACATAATTACTTCCGGGTGGAAAGTTTGCCGGATTCTTCAATAAATCATCTTAGAATACAACTTTAAAATGAAATCAACAAAAAAAACGCTATTATAAATTAATGTTTTTCAAAACCGTATTTTGCCTGGAGTATAAGAATTACTATGAGAGTGGGTACTCGCCGGCGGTATGACAAGTGCCTAAAGGTCTTTTAATCGGATGAACAGTTCCGGATATTACAGAGATTTCCTCTACAATATTTACAATTAGAATCAGAATCAAATATTTATTCGTGACACACTAACACAAGACAAAAACAAAAGAAAAAGTAAATCTTTATATTATCAAGTATAGAAGTATATAGGTAGTTCTCCAGCTGCAGCCGCCCAAAAGCCTGTAACTACTTACTCTTACGTTTAACCAATGCTGTCGTAGACCTGAGGCTCTAGTATAAGTTTTACCGAAACAAAACTTTACGATCGCGTTCGCGTTTTACCCTCAATTTGTATGGGATTTGCCAGCTAAACGCAAACGCGGTGGTAACGTTTTGTTTCGGTAAAACTTATACTAAAGCCTCTGGGAGATGGTCAGCGGGCAGTACTTACCTAGACCAAGGCCGAAAGGCATCTTCAAGTAGTTGATTGAATCGGGCGTTAGGTACCTACTTTGCGAATATCATGAGCTTTTCTTTGGTGGACTCAGGCCAAGCCACATCTCCAGCCATCTTCACCTGATGATGCGATAGAGCGTCGAAGCACGAGTCGAGGTTTTTTGATTATTGGTGGTCGTGATGGTTTGTTGTACAACAACTTATTTGTTCGCGCGAAAGGCGGGCGGAAACATTAACTGCATGCAAAAATACGCAATTAAATACATCTCATTTAACTATCGCCAATAGACTTGCAGGTCCTTTAGCTGATTAGAAATGAAAATGTCTAGTAGCTGTCGGTTCCGAACCTGGGGGTAAAACAGCAATTATATGGGGGTAACAGAGTTGGTATCTTTAAATGATGGAAACATAAGGGGCAATAACGGTTACTTAAACTGGGGGTATGATCAGTTTCTCTAAACGCCGCGGGGGCTACCCCTTACCGTAGAGCGGCAGTCGGCACACGCACCGCACCGCCTCGCCATACTACGTTACGTTAGCGACTCTAGTCGCTAACGTAACGTAGTATGGAGTCGTTAACGTAACGTAGTATGGCGAGGCGGTGCGGTGCGTGTGCCGGGTGGGTCTAGTGAGCTGTGACCTCTCTAAGGCGCATAATTACTGGTCGTGTGAAGGAAGGAGAAGCAGAGATCGTGCGCCCATGAGGTGGACAGGTGCAGTCCAAGAAGTTACCGGGCCCACACTACAGCCCCCCTATTCTGTAACTTGTTTTAAGCTCACCTCAACGCTCACCCACAAATATATCTTGACACCGCGATGCGTAGTAACTAAGCGTCGGTAGAGGTCTAGTTTCGTGACGGGTGACCGGCGCGGCGGGGTGAGCCGTATTAGCGCTTAGTGAATAACGACCCTGGTAACCATGCAAAAGAGTTAAGATAGAACGGCGCGGAGAGCAGTGGTCGAAAGAGAAGCTCATAGACGTCACGTCGTTCAGACATTTGTGATACGACCAAGAAGAAGAAGAGCTAGACTAAACATCTCTACTTACCAACAGGGATATATCTGGGATAATAAATGGAGGAAAGTTGTGTGATTGCCAAGTTACAGAATTTTATTTAGCAAGCATATTAAGTTTAATAAGAATGCCTGAGACTTGGCTCTACGAAATATCTCATAACTTTTTACGGTATAACAAGATCCATTAGAATTTTCCTTAGAAAGACTATGTTAGTACTTAGAATATGAGCAATACATTATAAACTTTATACCAAAATAAAAACTAAAAAGAAAGAACTAGGTACACATTTAGTATAGTCATAGGTAATTAGGTTGACTATAATTAGTACAGTAGTACATAAGGCTAAGGCCAATAGGTATGCGTATTTATGTACTCAATTGACAGGACATTCTGGAATAGCGATGAATATTCTCAGAAAATTATTGATACTTTCACGGGACTAAGTAAGATTCCATCGCAAAATGTTTCGCACCTTTGAAATTTCTGGCCGGTGCATTGCGTACTTGAAAGTCAAATGAAATGTCCAATTAATAAACCAATTATTAATATGTCAACTTTACGCAAAATGCCCGAGCGATAACAATATGGCTGTTGTGCCGCGCCATGTGTTTTGTTTTATGTCATTCACCAAGTCGGTCAATCGCATGAATAAATTATACAAACACACTACAATTATTATCGCGGCTAATCAATTGTGGCTCTACTGTGAGCTGTAAAACTCACGAGTCTGTTTTTTTGATTCCCAAAAGTGAATCGACTAAAAAAAACCATGTACTTACCAACCCAATAACATTATCGAACCTGCGCACAAATTTTCACGAGAATCGGTTGAGAAATGAGACCCGCACAGGGGAACAGCCGGACAACGGGACAGCGGGACACCCGAAACTTCATTACTTCGCTCGCTCGATCAAAATTGTCATAAGTCATCCTCCTATCGTTATTCCCGGTTGTGCCCCTAAAGGAGTTCGGGGTCCTCTTTGACAACTAATCCCAAGATTTGGCATAGGCACTAGTTTGACGGAAGCGACTGCCATCTGACCTTCCGAACCAGAGGGAAAACTAGACCTTATTGGGATTAGACCGGTTTCCTCACGATTTTTTCCTTCACCGAAAAGCTTAGGGTAAATATTCCGTAGGTACATAAATTCCGAAAAACTCATTGGTACGAGCCGGGATTCGAAGCCACGACCGCCGCTTGACAGCCGCATGCCTGAACCACTAGGCTACCGTAGCTTAAAAATTCCAATAAGTAGGTACCGTTTTAAAAAGAATTAGTTAATTTGATTTAAAAGCGTTGACAGCTATCATTGCGTAAAAAGGCGTAAAATTGCCCGTACGCACTATCCAATTTTATTACAGCTAAGTAACATGTGATGGTTTGAGACGACCTAAGTTTTATATTTCGTTTCGTTTAGAATGTCATCAGTAATCCCGCACACAACGCAGCAAATCAATAAAAAAATAACCCGATCAAATTTAACAACCGTTCCAAAACCAATAAAATTATCACAAAACACATGTCTCAAATGTAACTAAGTTTATTCGAGCTGGCAACCGTAACTTTGGTGTAATATGGAGGTACACGACTATTAATTAACCCCCTGAGACGCGACCATAAAATACCCTTTTTATGGGCCACATATAGCATCAAGATTTTGAACTTAGGCCTATTCTGCCGCTAGATTAAAAAGTCACAGCATTGCGTACATCGTAAGCTGTATACGACTTTTTAAAATAGCAGGACTGTTGAGATTTTTTCTTAATTGGTGATGTTATCTAATAAACGGTTATTTTTATTGTTTGAATTTAGAATTGTTTGCTATTAACGCGTTGTTGTTTAATTAATGGAAATATTTGATTAGATTTTATTTATTGAGCAGAATTTCGAATAGACCAGTAACATTAAGATTAATTCGAATGTTGTTTCGTCACAAATAGGAAACTAATGTTGAGTTGCATTTGCATCTGTTAATATTGCGTCTCCCAGTAAACACTTCATCTCTCATGATTAAAAGCTATTTTTAATTTAATTTTATAGATAAATATTTCTCTCTTGCCCATGAGGGGAGGCCTGTGCCCAGCTGTGCTGTGGGACGTAGTACCTATACCTGTAGGCTGGTTTTTTTTTATTCCTCAAAGATGCCAGAGAACTTGCGAAACTTCTTATGCAAAGTTTTGTTATACAGGGTGTAACAAAAATGGGGTATGAACCGATCAAGGGCTTAACAGGTATCGTGTTCCGATAAGAAAAAACAGAAAATATATTTTTTTTTGACGCAATTTTTTTTTTACATTTGTATGTATGTATGTAAGCACTTTATTAAAGATAAAGATAAAATATATATTTTGCAAGTGGGCCGCAATGGCACTTTTACAGGTCTGACTCTACTAGCGTTTCCAAATATAAGACCATTGTCAAGAGGAAACGCCGGAACAAACTTAACAGTAAGCAATTTTTAACAAAATAATCTTAGTCACCAGCGTAGTTCCGCAGGAGAACCAGTCAAATACCTTAAAATTAAACAAGTCAAACAACACGACAGATTAGGGCTATTTTGATTCCGGTCTGGGCCATGCATTTCTGTCAGTCATATAGTCTTCAACTCTATAATAAGCTTTCGACATCAATGTCTTTTTTAAATATTTTTTAAGAGCTGGGAGGGGTAATGTTAGAACGTCGTCAGGTAACTTGTTGAAGAAATGGATACATTGACCCAAAAACTACAGATACGAAACTGTTTAATTGCAATTTTATTTTTGTTCCTAGTATTGAGCTTATGAATATCCGATTTTTTTATAAAAGAATCGATGTTTTTAATTACATAAATAATATTCGCATATATATATAGAGATGCTACAGTCTTAATATTAATTTCCTTAAAACGGTCTTAAGGATTCTCGTGAACTCAATAAATATATTGAGCGAATAGCCCTTTTTTGTAATACAAAGACAGTCTGTATATCAGCTGCTTTACCCCAAACCAGAATCCCATATGTCATCACACTGTGAAAATAAGTATAATAAACTAAGCGAGCTGATTCAACATTGGTCAATTGCCTAATTTTCCTAATAGCATATGCTGCTGAACTAAACTTACGTGCTAGGACTGCTATATGGGGACTCCATTGTAGGCTTCTGTCCAATGTTATACCAAGGAATAAAGCCTTATCAACCATTTCTAGACATTCATTATTTAAAAATATTTTAGTTTCTACTGGTCTAACATTAGGCAAAGCAAACCTTACACATTTAGTTTTCTTAGCATTAAGTAGTAGATTGTTAGTTGTAAACCAGTCAAGTACTTTGACCAATGCGTTATTTACTCCACTGTAGTTGGATGATTTCCGATCAACCTTAAACACTAATGATGTATCGTCAGCAAATAGTACTATGTCACAAAGATTAGCAATTATATACGGTAAGTCATTTATATAAACTAAAAATAAAAATGGACCTAGGATAGAACCCTGAGGCACCCCTAAAGTAACTTGCTCCATTAGACTGCGTCCCGTTTACAACCACTGTTTGCGTTCTATTACTGAGGTATGAAGACATAAGACTCAGCGCATTTTCAGACAGACCATAATGCTTTAGTTTCAAAATAAGCGTTCTATGATCGACACAGTCGAATGCTTTGGTTAAATCGCAAAATATTCCAATTGCATCACAAGAATTTTCCCATATATTGTACATATGTTCAATGAGGACAGAAGCGGCATCCGTCGTGGAACGTACCCTTGTAAAACCGTATTGTTTATTAGTGAACAGTTTATTCCTATTAAAGTGTCCTACAAGATCGTTCAACATTAACTTTTCGAAAACTTTACTCAATACAGGTAATATAGATATGGGGCGAAAATTTTTAGGTCATTCAGATCACCCGACTTAAAAAGAGGTATGACTTTACTATATTTCATGAGGTGCGGAAAATTTCCCTCCGACAGGCAACTATTGTAAATAAATGCCAAGTAAGGTGCAATTAAATCTATGACATGATTGATGACTTTAACTGACGCTTTCCATAAATCCGTTTTCTTTAAATTTAGGGACTTAAATGTCGCAACAACCTTCAACGAATCTACTTTACTAAATTCAAACCTTACATTGCATTTATTGACGTTAGCGCAAAGCAAAGCGTGGGCTTCTGCCGCAGATGATTGAAGACCTTTGGTTGTGCTACTCGCTATGTTGGAAAAATAGGTTTCGAATGCCGAAGCAACTTCCTCGTTTGGCATGATCTGTTGGCTTTCCGTTAGAATATTTACTTGATATTTGCGATTTCTTAATTAACCAGCTTCTCGGTTTATAATGTTCCATACCGTTTTCACTTTGTTGTCCGACACTAAGTTTAGAGCTAATATAATTTGCTTTAGCAGTCAAACACACTTTCTTAAAGGTTTTAGAGTAATTTTTGACATAGTCCTGGAAAACTCTGTTCTTGTTCACTGCCTTTTCTCCAAAGAGTTCATAAAGCCTATTTCTACTTCTGTCAATGCCAACAGTAGCCCATTCACTAAACTTTAACTTACTTTTTGATCCAGAAATAGTCTTCATTCTAAAATTTACATTGAATTGACTGAGGATCAAGCTGAACAAATCCTTATACATGTTATTTGAGTTGCTCTGTTATTTGAGTTGCTCTGTGTATTGTACACAATAACAGGTTAAAGAATATACATGTCACACAATAGATCAAAGTACAAAGGCGAACTTATCCCTATAAGGGATCTCTTCCAGCTAACCTTTGAGCAATTGAGAGGAAGGTAGGTAGACCGAGATAGGCAAACTTATACCGTGAACAAAAACACAGAGAAAATGAAAACAAAACCTAATAGGTATTAATTCTAGACAAATAAAAACATGCCAATCCTACTAATATTATAAATGCGAAAGTTTAGATGTTTGGATGATTCGATGTTTGGATTTTTGGATGTTTGGATGTTTGTTACTCAATCACGCTTAAACGGCTGAACCGATTTGAATGAAATTTTGCACGAAGATAGTTTATAGCCTGGATTAAAATATAGGATAGTCTTTATCCCGGGTCCACGCGGACGAAGTCGCGGGCGGAAGCTAGTACATATATAAATATACAGTATAAAATATAATACACACTATATATATCGTAAATATACAATAAATAAATAAATACTATATTCAACCAATTCACAAGTCATTGGAAAGCCACAACTTCTTCAAATTCAGTATGTATTCAGTGTGTTTTTTATGGAGTTTGTCGCCCCAGTCGGCCAAAGCTCCATACAAAGGTTAAAAAAAATCGCGTCAATTTTTTTTTGTTTTCTTATCAACACGATACCTGTTAAGCCCTTGATCGGTTCATACCCTATTTTTTGTTACACCCTGTATAAGAATATATTTTGAGGTTAAATTCCTGAAAGGGAAAATGCATTAATATTTTCTGACATCATATCTAATCTTTTTGCTCTGTGATTTTGCTAATAGCACAATATAGGTACTGTCAGAGATGTTTTATGTTAAACGATAGTGAGAATGATTCTTCTGCACGGCTATCACAAGACGGCGCGCGAGCTATGTCGATTTTTGTCGCACTATACGTCTCTTACTAAATTTTCAAATGAGAGAGAGACGGATAGTGCCGAGTAAAGTCGAGAGCTCGCGCGCCGTATATTTGTGATAGCCGTGCTGGAGTCACAAGTGCATGATTTCATTGCTCTTGACTATAATTGCTTCTACTTATTTTCGGAACTCTGGATGTCTCGTAACTAATTTCAAAAATTGTCGTAGACAGGCCAGTATTTACGGAAGTGAAAGCTTATCAGACTTTCTAATCTATGAGGGAAACTACGCCCCAAGTAACTAACGAAGTATCTTTATCAATTTCCGCACATATGTAAAAATTAACTATTTTTATATAAAATACATAACCTGATACATTTCTTAATTCTATCAAGCGCATAAAAACGCTCGAAGTGCTATCAAAAATTCAAATATCGAAAGAAGCGTAATAATGTTCGCACCCACAAAAATGCTTCGAATGCCTTCCAAAACCAAATCGCTAATAGTGAGGCGATTTGTACCGAATCGTGAATCGGTAATATGTCGATAAATCTTGTGTTTTACAGCTGGCCCGCGCGATAGGGATCGCGCCACGTGGGGTAATAGTGATGGGCCGTTGATATCGAGACATTTCATTTAAACATATTTTTATGGCGATGCCAGTTCGTAAAGTGGTACGTGTTATTTTGTTACGAGTGTTATGGTCGTTACCACGTGTTTTCATATTTGATACGTGGATATAATGACATTCTGCATACATAAGTATTAATAATTGCAAATTTCTTGCAAGTTATTTCTTACTCTTACTATTTAAGTAGTAGTAAATTGTTTAATGCATTATTTCGAAGAAAAAACCAAGAAGTCTTATTTTTATTACAGGGCTTGTAATATTAACTTTATTACCTTCACCTGTAACTGGGCGAATCTCCGAGCGTTTGAACCGCTCGGTTTTAACGTCATTGTCGGCTCAAGATTATTTCATCAGAGGTAAAACGTACCGCACAACCTTTAATCAAAAAAGATTCAGTACTGGTATTGGCTAACATCTTCATCAAAAGTGGACTCTGATACTCGTACCTTTTAATAGTATTTGCTGTCTATGACAATGACGAAAAAAAAACACCTTAAAGTTTAATACCTAGTACTAATATAAAAACATCAATAAATGAAAATCGAGAGAGATCAAGTTTAAGATGCCGTTATTATTTTTATCAACCGGGTTATAAAACCTAGCTATAATATTTTGCATAAATGAATATGTTATAATACCCCTTTTTAGTCAGGTTAATGATCACTAATTATTAAAAATTTCAAAATGGCAATATTTATATTTTCCTCTAGCATTAAAAGGTAGAAGCAATTAACTTTTTTGTGTGGCAGTTGGCATATTAAGAATCTAAGTTTAATCATGTAGGTTGGGTAAGGTACCGATGCGATGGGCTAGCATCTTTATGAGTTTTGACATCTTGGAGGCTTTTTCTGTGGAGAAATCATATATATATACATTTTCTGCTCCTCCTCATCTTTATCCTATTTACATCCTAAACGATCCGGGGCTCCCTTTGCTGCCTAATTCCAAGTATTGGCGTAGGCACTAGTTTTACAGAAGCTACTGCCGTCTGGACTTCAAAAGCAGGGAAATTACATATTGTTGGGTTTAGGAGCCATACATATATTTTCCTAGTTTTACAGTTAGGGATCTGCATCTCACGTAGTTTTTTTTTCTTTGTGCTATGTATGCCTTGATGGCTTCTTTTTATCTTTTACTTGGCTTTAATCATGTCATCAATCTTGATGTACGATGTCGTAATAGGGGTCCAGATCTTTCGTCATCTATTTTCAATTAATGTTTTTATCAAACGTTTCATTTCATCTAAATCTTATCAAAAAATACAAAAAGTAAATCGGTAGGCCATGATCGAGACAAAAATCAACAATCCCTATAGGCAACTTTGACAGGTAATCAGAATAAGAGTAGATATGAACATAATTTTTTCGTACATTACCTGTAATAACCAGCGCACCGTAAAAATATTTTAATACTGGCGGCGTTTGTAGAGTTCGACTATATAATATTATGTTAAAACCGTACAAAACTGAAAATAAATGTAAACAGGATAATTATCGATTGAGTTACATCACTGGTAACCCGTCAACTCCATACATCAGCCCCTTGATCGTGTCGATGATAAAAATTACTTAAAACGCCACACATTTAACATCTCGCTCTCCCCTCCCTCTCACTCATGCGCATCAACCGTGTCACGAAAAGAGACGGCGTTATAATACAAATTGTTTGTACAAAACTAAAGCGTTACAAGACGGGCAAAGAACATTCGAATTTGTATTCTAAAGCCGTTTTTCAAAGAATAAACTCGAATGCGTTTGAAATTAAAAAATTAAAGGTTTGTTCGTGGTGTTTGTTTTATCCAGTTTTATAGTAAATCTTTGTTGTCTTGTCAGTGCATCTTTGTAATGATTCACAGTACGTGATGGTATGTTTGTTAAATATTGAATTGATGGTGACCCTTCAGAGATTTTAGGCGTGATTGTGTTAGGATCTGATTAATGTAGGTCTGTTTGATTGTCATGACAATAACCGTGGATTTGTGGCTACTCTCTAGCCTGATTAAAACAGCCTCGTCTCTTTGGTAGTAAAGCAGAAATAATGATCTGAAGAATAATTAGGCAATTATTCTGTGACCAAGAGGCATTGTTGCAGAATAATAAAGAAATCAAATGTACAAAAAGACAGTACTTTTATATTATTATAGCTCTATTAACGATTTTGAAAGCAAGGATAACCCATTAACGAAGGAGGCGGCTGTGGCACTGCAAATTGAGAGAATATTTTACTTTCTTATTCTTAAGTAGTAGTTTATATTGGTGCGTAGCAAATTTTCAGCCACATTAAAAAAAAAGATTAAAAAACAAAACAGAATGTAAGAGCACAAGTAAAAGCGGATTATCATATCTTTTGTTATATCCTTATTTCCACCGAATACTAAGTGACTAAAGACACACACACACATCGCACATTATACGTAGAACCAATGGCCGTTGGGGCGAAAAGGTTCTAGAGTGGCGACCACGTACCGGAAGGCCTAGCGTGAGGTGACAGGTGGACTGATGACCTGGCAAAGGTCGCGGGAGTCCACTGGATGCGGGTGGCGCAGGACTGGTCATCGTGGCACTCTTTGGGGGAGGCCTATGTCCAGCAGTGGACGTCTTTCGTCTGATATGATGATGAGGAAAGATTATACACGGATATTCGCTTTTCCTGTGTCAGAATTTGTGTAATAATGTCTGAGATAAAAATACACGGAGAAAACACGTGGGCGCCATATTTCATAATAAATTCGTGACTTCAAGCGACGAGAATTAATAATCGTAAACATTAAAATTTATACTAAAAGAATATTAAGAACTATATGAGATGCCCGTTTGTTTTAACAAACGGGCCACTTCTTAAAATAGTTTTTTGACTGTATGTTATAAATATCTTTTTTTACTTCAATTTCGCTTCTGAATCGATAGTTATGTACAAGTATAACTTGCCGGGTTATTCGGAGCCATGGTGCTAATATTAATTAACTAAGTACTAGTTTTAGTCGACTAGTCGTCTTTGCCTGCGACTTAGTCTGATCTCCCGTACTAACAATTTCATCCCTGTAATTAAAGGATTTTCGTGATACCAAAGGTTCTTGTCTTAATCCAGTTTACCTACAAACTATCTGTGTGACAAATATGATTCCAACCAATCCGTTCTGCGGTCTTGCGTGATTGAAGAATGATCGCCAGATTTCCCGAGGATGTGCGGTGTTGAGAGTGAGAGATATCTGCATTTGTCTCTATCTGTCGACAAACGAATCCGCAAATTGATCCGTTATTGAAGAGTTGGCAACCCACTGGTGATTTTTCTGGATATGTGAACGTTTATAGGGTACGAAGTTTTCACACTTCTAATTTTAGTACGATTTGTGAAATGAAGATGTGTTTCTATTGAGAAATGTTTTTTGTTTCAGGTACTTGTGCGTTGTGATTAAAATGAGAAAGAAGAGAAAAAATAGATTTACACGCTATTGAAGCAACGAATTAAACGCATTTATAAACTAATTTATTCAGTGTGTAAGTGAACATACAACCAGATAGAGACTGGGTACTAATGAGAGAAAAAATAACATTTCAAGTGACCAAATATTGATTTTATTTACCGGTACCTGCAAAGAAAACCAACTCGGATTCGATATACAAACTTCGGCGCTTTTCGAAATCCGAAAACAAATAATTACCGCTTCAAGGTGCTCGGTTTGTTCAAACATTTTTGGGACTGCTGCCTTCGCTGTTTATATAGCTGCCTTTAAAGGCTTTTTAAAATAAAACGGTGAAACAAACACAATCTCATTTAAGACTAATAAAAAAAGCCTCAGACAAATGCTTACTTGGTGCGTGTTAAAATTGAATTCCTAATTCGAATGCGTAAAGCTCGCCATTCTTTAACAAGTTAACGTAGATTATTTAGCACCATTTAAGTGGTGCTAATTTGTTGTGTCAAATTGTGGTGTCAAAGTGGCCGGCGACGAGCATTTGGATATGCTGGGGGGGCCCGAGTGGGGGCAGCGGGAGGCCACCCCCCCTAGAGACGCTCCCCTGCCGAGTTTCGGATTCACACAGGAGCAGGTTGCCTGTGTTTGCGAGGTGAGTGCCGTATGTTCGTGTGTGGTAAACTTTACTCGTTCTTTTGTTTTTAAATTTATTGTTCTGATGTTGGTCATATGCAACGATAAACCAGAGACAAATATATTCCCTTTTTAAGTATAAATGGTCGTTATTTATCTCCTCATTCAATATAAATATGAAGAAATATTGTGTAATCTTCACGCGTACAAAAGTGTCTTTAAATGACTATCAGAGTTTATTTAATTTTAAATAAGTAGTACTGGTTTTAGTTGTATCGATTTGAATATCATGAAATAAAATAACTAGCTACTGACTTTTAACCCTAGTTATTGCAGGTTTTGGTAAAGTTTGGGCTTTATTATTATTATTATAATATTATTATTGCCGGTAAACTGATCTAAAAGCGGTCAAATTGCGTGTCAGGCCACTTACAATGTAGAGTTTTATTTATTGCACAATGCATATATTTAATATTTATCTGCATGGGATAATATCCGAACCTAGATGCATCCCTTTCTCACTGTAATTCAAGAGGTGAATTTAAAACAAGTTTCTATCAAAAAAATAATTTTTGGTACAAGCTTTTATTGCCGACTGTACTTTTCTGTATACCGTCATCAACTACTCATTGAGACAATTCGACGGGTGACGTGGTTTTATTACGGAGTTCCTATGGCCACCTTCCAGCTCCATCATCAGATCAGCTCCACGTCATCATAATATTGCATTTTCACGCGATTTGCATATTCGTACAAAATTTCGACTCAATCGGAAACCGGGAAGTGGATCAAATTGAACCTGCAAGATTTGATTACAGACAGACAGACAACGGGACAGATTAAAGTACTTAAATAAAAAGCTTGTAAAAAATGGTTATTTTAGCTAGTTACCTGTCTAGGTATATTTATGTAGGTACATAAATTTACATTCATTATTTACATTTAATTAAAAAAAAAACGAACTCAAATCGGTTCAATTGGGCGGTCCAATCTGGGAGCTACAGTGCCACAAACAGACACACAGATATACACAATCTCTTAAAGAGATAAGTTGCATCTGCGAAATTCCGTGTTTAAAAATGGCCACCGAATCTGACAGCTGAGTCAAGTTTACATTGATGACGAGAAAATGAGGCATGTTGGTGCAATTCACTCAGTTTTAGTGTGCCACTTTTGGAATGCTTATAATTATAACCTATATACCTATCTTTTTTATATTACATCATTGGAACACATGTTCAATTCATAACAACCCTTGTATTTGTCAGAAGTTAAAAAGTAGGAACATCACCTTTTCGATGTTCTCTGATTCCTTTTCTTTTAGCCTCCGACCTACTTAAGCTCGCCCCGTGGATTCCGATGCATTTAAGCCGTGCCTGAAAGTTTGATCCAGACAGTTTTCTGACTTTTTAAAAGATCATCTCTTGACCTTGTTTAAGACTATAACTTACCTACAAAAAAAATACACCGCATAGCACCTATTAAAAATAACCGAGGCAAAGCCACGGGATAAAACACAGCGTTCTCCTCCTATATAGTTACTGGCGAGAGATTCTTTGAAATCGGATGTGTTCCGTATACAAACAAAACTACACGCTTACGAATTTACCTCTTTATTGACCGAGCGAGCGAAGCGAACGAAGCTCTCCATTTTAGCTTTGGCAAAAATGCTTTGTCTGTCCAGCAGATATTCTGTATACTGTGATTGTTGTAACCACGTTGTAACCACGTTGTAACCATCTTGTAACCACGTTGTAACCTCACCTCTCCCGTTCGTATGTTCGGCTCCCCAGCTGTTCTCTCTACAAGGGCTGTTATTCGCCACGTGCTGATGGGGCTCACCCCGCCGGCCACCCGTCACTAAACTAGACCTCTGCCTACGCTTAGTTACTACGCATCGCGGTGTCAAGATATATTTGTGGGTGAGCATTGAGGTGAGCTTAAAACAAGTTACAGAATAGGGGGCTGGTCACCTTTCTCAACCGATCCGCGTGAAATTTGGTGGGCAGGTTCGATAATGAACTGTGTATAGATTTTTTTGTCGATTCAGTTTTTGGAAAATAAAAATAATTTTGTTTCTTTATAACATTATAAGCCACTATATCGACGTTTATTGTATCGGGATGACGGCTGTCAAATATCGGCTGTAAAAAATCTCATTATAGTAATTAGTTAGATTAGTAAAATAAAATAAAAATAAAAAATAAAAAATGTTTTATTTCCTCCAACATGAACTTAATAAAAAACTTATATAAACAGAGAAACTGAATAACAGGGCAATGGGTATCAGTCTCGGCGTTCGCTGAACAGAATCCATCCAGCGCTGATTTTCAGACTGAACCCTTTTTCGATACTACTAAACTAAGTAAAAAACTAAACTAAAAACTACATACTAAACACTAAACAGGTCAGCCCTGTTTGCAAGCTTTGCGTGCGTGTGTTTGTGTGTGTGTGTGTGTGTGTGTGTGTGTGTGTGTGTGTGTGTGTGTGTGTGTGTGTGTGTGTGTGTGTGTGTGTGTGTGTGTGTGTGTGTGTGTGTGTGTGTGTGTGTGTGTGTGTGTGTGTGTGTGTGTATGTGTGTATGTGTGTGTGTGTGTGTGTGTGTGTGTGTGTGTGTGTTAGTATAGATACTGCTACTTATTTTAATGACATGTAGAATAATGTCCAAGACACCTAACTGTACCTACTTACTATAACAGTAAACTTCTTAGAATGATTATGGTTAGTTGGATTATACATTATACTATACTAAGTTCAAAACTAAAAAGACTCTAGTAACGTCTAAAAGAATACACGATATAGACCTTAATACATAGTAACAAGGTTCATAAACGTTTAACATAGTCGCTTGGTTTGCACACACAATATGCTCTTTTGTTTTAACAGAGACCAATGACAAACATCGTGGTAGTTGTCAATGTAAAATACAATTAATTAATCGCAGTTAAGGTTTAAAATTGTTTGGAATTGGAATTGATTTAAACCCTTCAATTTTTTTGTAAGAATGTGCAACGCTACTTTTCCCCGTACCTAGGTGGTCTGTGATGTTTATTTAAAACATCATATTTATACCTACGTCACAGGATGTGATAAAAACTGGGATTTCAGCACTTGATTTAAGATTCACTTTTGGCGACAGAACCTACAAAATGTCACCCTCCATGTCGCCATAGTTATTTGAATATATAAATATTATACACATCATATATCAGCTGAAGTCGCCAGCCGATATGCCTCCCCCAAAGAGTGCCAGAGTGACCGCTCCTGCGCCACCCGCATCCAGCGGCCTCCCGCGACCTTTACCAGGTCATCAGTCCACCTTGTGGGGGGTCTACCCACGCCTTCCGGTACGTGGTCGCCACTCGAGAACTTAATGATTCATTAAGTGCCAAACATGGTGTTACAAGGTGTTATAAGGGTATAGCAAAAACTAATAATTAACTGAAGCTATAAAATAAATCGGCATAAACATATCTTTAACCCGTGTGGTGTCGGGTTAGAATTTCACCACCCCCTTTCTTCCCGTGGGTGTCGTAAAAGTCGACTAAGGGACCAGGGTTGAAGTGTGTTGTGGGCGACGGGCTAGCAACCTATCACTGCAATATCACATTTTGTTGATCTTTTTATACCCACATTTATGCTAAAAGTGCTTGTGCTCTGCCTACCCCTTTTGGGAATTAAGGCGTGAATGTATGTATGTATGTATGTCAACATATCTTTAAAAATTATAAATTATCCGTACCTAAGGTAAACGTCCGCGTGCTCGACGCTGTACTAGTATCTGGCATGGGCACTCTATGTCAAAGCAATATGGGTTAAATTCCAACTAAGAAGATTTTTCGTCATTTGAATTTAAGCCATGTCATGCCAGTACACCTTACTTGTTTCTTACACGTTTACCTTAATTGTTTTTTTCTTTATAATTTGTTAGAATAACTGTCCGCACTCTTTTCTGCTTTGCCTTAACGTTGACTGGTAGGGAATGCCATATGGCATTAAGTCCGCCTGTTGCCTTTAGATATGTTTTTCTATAGTGAAACTGAAATAGGTATGAATCTGAATAAATAAAATACCTAAATCATAGGATGTACATATTTATTTATTTATTTAAATAAAATAAATCAGCCTGTATACGTCCCACTGCTGGGCACAGGCCTCCTGTCATGGATGAGAGGAAACGGGCAGCAGTCCCCACGCTGGCCCAGTGCGGGTTGGGGACTTCACATAAACCTTTGAATTTCTTCGTGGATCTCACGATGCTTTTCCGTCACCGAAAAGCTAACGGTAAATATCAATTATATTCCGTACATAAGTTTCGAAAAACTCATTGGTACGAGCCGGGATCCGAACCCACGACCGCCGTTTGACAGCCGCATACCTGAACCACTAGGCTACCGTTATTAGGTTAGGTTATTTAATAAATAAATTAATATGTACATCCAATCTATGACAACGATATATTTCATACTAGCTTCCGCCCGCGACTTCGTCCGCGTGGACCCGGGATAAAAACTATCCTATATTTTAATCCAGGCTATAAACTATCTTTGTGCATAGTTTCATTCAAATCAGTTCAGCCGTTTAAGCGTGATTGAGTAACAAACATCCAAATATCCAAACATCTAAACTTTCGCATTTATAATATTAGTAGGATGTAAATATAATTTAAGTCACACCTGGCCATAATGCGAGTTTTAATGTACGCTGCGCGTACGGTAAAACTCGCATTGTGGCCAGATGAAGACGTAAAATTGTGTACTTACCACGGGCGGTAATTCGTAAAGCCCCAGATCGGATATTTATGGCCCTCACCTTCGGTTCGGGCCACAAACAACTGCGATCTGGGCCATTCAAGAATTCACCGCCCTAGGTACGTAATGTACTATTATAAAACATTTTAATAAATTATTACGAGACAGGATTCAAGCCTACTCGAGCTTATAAGTACAGTACATAATAATATTATGCACAACAATAATTAGGACAATCGATATTATGCGTAATGGCCGCTCCACACTATTTCTTTATTTATTTATTGACAAATACATTTACGTTACACTACAGTAATAAACAATGCGTCACGAAACTAAAAACAATTGATTTGTGAATTCGTGAATGGCCCAGATCGCAGGTGATTGTGGCCCGAACCAAAGTTGAGGGCCATAAATATGCGATCTGGGGCTTTACGAATTACCGCCCGTGGTAAGTACACAATTTTACGTCTTCATCTGGCCACAATGCGAGTTTTACCGTACGCGCAGCGTGCAGTAAAACTCGCATTGTGGCCAAGTGTGGCGTAAATAACACTATTTACTATAATGGGCCATCCTGACCTGACCCATCATACAGGACGCGGCTACGCGGTAGAACGAGACATAAATTGCCAAGTTACAGAATTTTATTTAGCAAGCAAATAAAGATTAACAAGAATGCCTGAGATTTGGCTCTACGAAATATCTCACAACTTTTTACGGTGGAAGAGTTTCGAGACTTGGCCTCATTTTTGGGATTGCAAGTATAATAACAGATTGTGAAAATAAATAAGGCTTCTTGTGTTCATCCATTACGCTAACCTGGTTGTATTTGTACCTCCATTCTAGGGCGTGTCTTATCGAAGCCCCGCCCAGTAACCGGATATCCGGCGTCGCCATAGCAACTGTTTGTTTTGAGGGTTCCGTATAAATTGGAAATTAATCCGGGTGTAGGGGGTAGTTTGGGGTTCGCTGAACTTGAATTTTGAGTCCACTTTACCGGTATAAGTATAAAATAATAATAAATATAAGCGGACAATCTTACACAAATCGAGCTAGCCCCCTAGTAGGCTCAATAGGGCTTGTGTTATGGGTACTAGACGATTATATATTTCATAGATATAAATACTTTAAATACATAGAAAACATCCAAGACTCGGAGGGCATTTTTAAAAATTCGTGTACCCAATTAGCTGTCTGCCCGCGACTCCGTCCGCGTGGAACTCGTTTATATCGCAGCTCCATACAAACTTTCACCCCCCATTTCACCCCCTTAGGGGATGTTTTCCGGGATAAAAACTATCCTATGTCCTTCCCCGGGACTCAAACTATCTATATACCAAAATTCATCTAAATCGGTTCAGCGGTTTAAGCTTGAAGAGGTAACAGACAGACAGACAGACAGACAGACAGACAGACACTTTCGCATATATAATATTAGTATGGATTTTAATCCAGGGCATAAACTATATTCGTGCTAATCTTCATCCAAATCGGTAACAAACATACAAACATCTAAACATCCAAACTTATTCCTAGTAATAAGACATTATACATTTATTGAAAAAAAAAAAAAACACTGGAATACGATTCTGACGACCGGTTTAGCCTAGTGGGTAGTGACGCTGCCTGCGAAACTGAAGGTCCAGGGTTCGAATCCCGGGAAGAGCTAATATTTGTGTGACGAGCGCATTTGTTTCAGGGGCATTTTTAAAAATTCGTGTACCCAATTAGCGCGAGTTGTTAAATAAAAATTAACTCTGTGTCAGTTTTGTGACGACAATTAAGTATACAGTTTGTATTCAAATGAACTTTTTCTTTCAATTTCTAAATGCTATGCATATACACGTTATTTACATGTGAAACAAGTTTAATTTCACATAATTGGAATGCTTAATTGTCGTCACAAAACTGACACACAGTTAATTTTTATTTAACAACTCACGCTAATTGGGTACACGAATTTTTAAAAATGCCCCAGAAACAAATGCGCTCGTCACACAAATATTAGCTCTTCCCGGGATTCGAACCCTGGACCTTCAGTTTCGCAGGCAGCGTCACTACCCACTAGGCTAAACCGGTCGTCAGAATCGTATTCCAGTTTTTTTTTTTCAAAAAATGTATAATGTCTTATTATTAGGAATAAGTTTGGATGTTTAGATGTTTGTATGTTTTTTACCGATTTGGATGAAGATTAGCACGAATATAGTTTATGCCCTGGATTAAAATCCATACTAATATTATAAATGCGAAAGTGTGTCTGTCTGTCTGTCTGTCTGTTACCTCTTCAAGCTTAAACCGCTGAACCGATTTAGATGAATTTTGGTATAGAGATAGTTTGAGTCCCGGGGAAGGACATAGGATAGTTTTTATCCCGGAAAACATCCCCTAAGGGGGTGAAATGGGGGGTGAAAGTTTGTATGGAGCTGCGATATAAACGAGTTCCACGCGGACGGAGTCGCGGGCAGAAGCTAGTATAGGATAAAATATAGTTTTTATCCCGGATCCACGCAGACGAAGCGCGGGCGGAAGCTAGTCAAATTATACATACTTACTACACGCGTGGCTTCGTCCGTGTGTTGCTAAGAACGCAGGCAAACTTGGGAATGAAATATAGCCCACTAACTTCTGCCCGTGACTCCGTGCGCGTGGAACTTTTTAATATGGTATCTGGAGCTACATAAACGAATTACAGACATAGATATACCTTATGTCATTGTATATGCAAAGTTTCGTTACAATCCGACACGTAGTTTTAAAATGAGAGCGTAACTACGTTTGTATGGAGAATCGAGCTTACTGCGGACTCTTAAGACGATGATGTTCGAATGTTGGTTTAGGACGCCGGATGCATATGTAGACGAGTAAACAGGCGAATATGTTTGTGCCCACCTCGGCGATTCGCCACTTCGCAGATTCCTAACCTTTTTACCCGACGGCCGAAGGAGAGGAGGGTTATGTTTTTCGAGCGTATGTACCTATGTAAGGTGCACTCGGGTAATTCCGAAAATCGGGTGATTCCGAAAATTACTAATATCTACTAAACGCGGCTACATTATTTGCTCTGGCAACACTATATCCACACTACAACACTATACTACTGGCAACACTATACTAGTGTTCTAGGTTCATGAGTGGAACGTCATAGGGAGTGTTGCCAGAGCATATAATATAGCCGCGTTTAGTAGGGTCATTACGCTGGTTACGCGACCACCTTCGGTTGGAGACCACCTGGAGGAGAAGGTTTTTTCTATTGAAGATAACATCAATTCTACAGACCCTATTGAGACAATTAGTTGTACATGCATTTTTTTGTTGTTTTAGAATAGAAATCTTCTAAAAAACCGAGGAAATATCCTTTCAGTTCACCAACTCAGCTAAGTGGTCGCCAACCGGCACATAAAATTAGGTGGTCGCTAACCGGCGAAATGACCCTAGATATTAGTAATTTTCGGAATTACCCGAGTGCAGCTCATGTGACCTTATTCTTTGGCACGCCCTGCAGCCTAAACCGTTTGACGGATTTCGACATATGAGGTGTCGTTGGATACCTCTTGATCGCGGGAGTGACATAGGCTATAAAAATTGAGAAAAGCAGTTTTTTGAAAAATCTTTTAATTTCACTTGTTAAGAATGTTGTCCCTGCGACTTTCTCATCTCTCTCTTTATGCCCATAGATGGGAGACCGGTTTATCCCTAATAGGGATCAATAATTTTGATTTTTCTCGAAAACAGATTAATAATATAGTCAAATGGAGTGTGTTCCTTACACACGACAATAAATAATCACAAAGTTATATGTGTGATTGTGAGGATATCCTGTCTCTTTTCCGCGAAACGCACCTTCATATTAAACGATTGCCATTTAGGTACTACTAGCTTCTGCCCGCGACTCCGTCCGCGTGGAACTCGTTTATATCGTAGCTCGATACAAACTTTCATCCCCCACTTCACCCCTCAGGGGATGATTTTCGGGATAAAAACTATCCTATGTCCTTCCCCGGGATTCAAACTATCTCGATACCAATTTTCATCTCAATCGGTTCAGCGGTTTAGGCGTGAAGAGGTAACACAGACAGACAGACAGACAGACACACTTTCGCATTTATAATATTAGTATGGATAGTAAGGATTAGTATGGATGACGCTCTATTTTTGGCATCAAACTCGCCATTGCTAAAGTTATGTCTTCTGCAATAAAGTTTAAATAAATAACTACAACTTAGAAAAGTTGAAAACCCCCGACATTTTCATTTCAATGTCCAATACCTCAAAAAATGCTAAATGGCTAAACAGATTTTCATGAAACATGGCTAAGAACACTCGGGCTCACAACAGCTATCGAATAAAAAAAACCGCATTCAAATCGGTCCATCCGTTTGGGAGCTACGATACCACAAACAGATACACAGATACACAGACACACAGACACACAGACACGTTAAACTTATAGCACCCCTCTCTTTGCGTCGGGGGTTAATAAACTAGTGGTTCTCTCTGTTATCTGTTGAACTCGCAGGTCTGTTATGACATCTTTTTTTTAATTACCAAAAAGTTAATCGATAAAAAAAAGTAATTATCAAACTTGCTCATAAAAATTCACGAGAACCGGTTGAGAAGTGCAATCTATACAGCCGGGCAGCTGGACAGGCGGACATCCGGACATACAAAACCATTTTTACCCAAACTGAAACAGAACTTCGTTCGCTTCGCTCGCTCGTTCAATCTATACTAATATTATAAATGCGAAAGTATGTCTGTCTGTCTGTCTGTTACCTCTTTACGCTTAAACCGCTGTACCGATTGAGATGAAATTTAGTATGAAGATAGTTTGAATCCCGGGGAAGGACATAGGATAGTTTCTATCCCGGAAACCTTCCCCGGAGGGGGTGAAATTGGGGATGAAAGTTTGTATGGTGCTACGATATAAACGAGTTCCACGCGGACGGGGTCGCGGGCACAAGCTAGTAAATAAATAAAACTACTATACTACTCGCTCTGTAGTAGTGTTGTGTTCCTGGAGGTGAGCAAGGTCGCCAGAGCTCCCGAGGATGCGTTGTGTTGAGAGCGAGGGAATTTGTTCCTTCAGCTGTCAACACGGCGAATCCTCAAACATAACAAGGGTCGGCAACGCCCATGCTACTCCTTTGGAGTTGCGTGCGTCTATAGGCTGCGTTGTCCGCTTACCATCCGGCGGGCCGTATGCTTGTTTACTACCGTTATTTTATAACAAATGCATCTTTATTTCTTTCTCTCCAAGGCTTTAAGACCTATCTGATCAGGGGCCGTAGACAAGGTTACAATCGACAAGCGCTAACGCCTATAGAAAATATAAAATGTAGGGGAATGACAGATGCCGACGAAACACTGTCATTCCCAATTTCCCATCCATTTTATTAGTTTTCTATTGGCGTTAGCGCTTGTCGATTGTAACCATGTCTAGGCCTCCTGAATCACTAAAAATTGTTTCCCAACTGTGTAGTTTATCTGAATTTTCATTTGTCCTAAAAGTCGTTTTCTCTGAAGCCATGACTTTTTCATAATTATAACAGCTTCGGGGTCTTCGAGTGAATTGGCTTTTTGCCGAAATTAAATTTCTGACAAAGGACACAGTTTGGACGTGAAATTTAGTGATTGCGATAGGACACCCTTTATGCCGCTGTAAAATAAACACAATAACAAACCCACGTTATTAAATACAACCCTCTTATCACTTCTGATATCCACCGTAATATTTCACCCCGGCAAATCCCATTATTTCGCTCCAGCCCTCCAATTATGGATGTAACCGATACCGTCCATTAGGGGTGCCTTCAAAACAATTGTTACGGGAATTTTTAGCTCTTTAGTATATTGACGAGGTCCGTATCGAGACAAACCCCCGGTTAACACATTCACTGCCAAGAATCGCTACGCGTTTGTAGCGGAAAGCGACTACGGCGGGTTCCTGCCCGTGACAGTGTTGAGACTGTTGAGAGTCCGCATCACGGTCGACTCGAGTCGACTCTCAATATAAACATTAAATAATTTACTTTAATAACAAAGTTTTAACCGACTTCAATTTAGTACATTTCCACATTTATTTTCCAATTTACCACATGAACTGATTTCCGAGAGCAAATGCGTTGATTATTAGAGAAAAAAACCCAATCGCTGTATGTGACCCGATAATATTTGAGGACTTCCGTTAATTCCACAAGGATCACTTTTGGCACTTCATTAGTTGCTATTTCAACGGAATCTTGTCAAAATCTGTGACGTACTTTTGTACATAATTGAGGAATTCCATAAATCATCTGTGGTCTTCATCATCAATTCCACTAAATACACGAGTTATAATAGAAAATGCCAAAATCACTACACGCGTGCCAAATAAAATTGAGGAGTTCCCTCAATTCCTCATGGAACCCATCATCCAACTGAATTTCTGATAAAAATGGGACCCACCTGGAAATATTACGAATCGGCTCATCAATGACGGAGTTCTGCGGTAACAAACATTGAAAAAATACAACCGAATTGAGACCCTCCTCCTTTTTTTTGAAGTCTGTTAAAAAAGTAGCTTGGTTCTCAGTTGAAAGGTGTACTGGAATTGCATGAAACTTTTTATATACAATGAGATGCGCCATATGTAGGTCGGAAACTAGACTGTTGCTAGAAATTATATAAAAAAAATGAGATTAGAGATTTTGTATGAAAAACTTTATACTCACTCTATTTTTTTTCTATTTTAATTTCTAGCATCAGAAACTACATAGTTTCCGACCTGCAGAGTGTCCCGTAAATGGCACGTCACATTGACACGGAAGGTAGGGCAGGTCGTAAGAGGACCCGAACCAACCTAACATGACCCCAGTAAAAGTTGCACGGTTTTCGAGTAATTGGCAAATTTAAGTTTGGACACTGATATTGCATTGTGAAACTGCTATGGCAAATTCCATGTTCACCCATAGTGAGTATGCTGATATGTACATGGTTTATGGTGAAACTAGGCGTGTTACTCGAGGCAATGTTACTTACAACGCAAGATTGGCTTCAAGGATTTACAACGAACGATATGGAAATCGTAATCCGACGAAGATTCGCTAATGCTTATCGCAATGGCAGAGTACCAGCACGTCTATCATGGGATGGCCGCGACATACTCTCGATTTTTCTCGCACTATACCTCTTGTTCTAAGTGTTCTAATAAGAGAGAGACGGATAGTGCGAGAAAAATCGAGAGAGCTCGCGCGCCGTCGTGTGATAGCCGTGCAGGAGTGAGTCACTCTGGAGGCCTCCACCCACCGAACGCGTGTCGTGCGCGGCGCGTGTCGGGCGCGGTTGAAGCGGTATATTCACACCGCAAGCGGGCGGCGTGTAGCAATGCGTGTGCAGTGCGTGTGCAGCGCTATCGTGCGTGTGCAGCGATATGTATCTCACTATCTCTATCACACTCAGGAGCGCGGCAGCTGCGCGGGCACGCGCGGGCCCGCTGCGTCAGTGACGCGTTAGCAACGCGTGTGCAGCGCGGCATATCTCTCTCACGACCAACATATTTAATATGTATCTAACTATCTCTATCAGATTCAGCAGCGCGGGCCCGCACGGGCCCGCGCTTGACACGCGACGCGCACTACACGCGTCCGCGCTGCCGAGTTGTAACTTTAGCGCCGCGGGCCCGCGTTCGGACCGCGTTCGATGTGTGTTTGATGTGTAGTTTCAATGCTTTACAACTTGCACGGGCCCGCGCAGCACACGCGCCGTGCACGACACGCGTTCGGTGGGTGGAGGCCTTGAAGGAAGACCTCGAACTGTTAACGACGAGGTAGTTTTATATGAGGTGCGAGTAGAGCCAGGAGCTTCAGTGCGTATGATTGAACGTCGCACTGGCGTAAGTCCACGGCGTCCAAGTAGAGGGCTTTCCAAGGAAGTGACGGCACTAACAATGTAAAAAAATGGGAAAAACATAAATTTGCCAATAACTCGAAAACCCTGCAACTTTGACTGGGGTCATGTTAGGTTGATTCGGGTCCACTTAAGCTGACCTACCTTCGGTGTCAACGTGACGTGCCATTTAGTGGACACCCTGTCATTTAACCTTTCTAACCATAGAGGGAAAACTAGACCTGTCCATAGAATGATTTAAAAAAAGTCCTGTTGTTCAAAGGTACTCTTATAATAATAATTTAAATTAAGCACCAACCCTTCAAATGCGCGGGTCGCTTACGGAACATGAACAATTAGAGGGTTAGGCGATATAATGGCTTCGTTCAATACAGGTGGATTAGTGGTAAATGCATGGGATAACAGCGCAGCGGCACGTGTGCATTAGAATAATGATATTTATTAATTTAATCTTTTCTTCAATAATTATGGTTCCAAATTAAGAGAAATATTTAAAATATCGCTCCGAGCTGCATTTGATCCTGCGACATTCAGGCAAGACGCGGCCTAACTATTAATGTATTGTAACTTTTTGCGGAAAACAGCTTCAATTTAAGTTCTCTAAGATCCCCCAGATGCGGTGTCCAATATACCTACTCTCTCTCTGGTTATACTCTAAGGTACTTCCCCAAAATGAGCTGCTCGTGCCCTACCTCTCTTTTGTTATTATCTAAGATATTCCCCAGTTGAAAGAGCTGCTTCGAATATGAACGATGCCATTCCGCTGTGCCCTACCTCTTTCTCTAGTTTTGTCTAAGATACCTCCCCAGTTGAGCTGCTCCGAATATGAGCGATGCCATTCCGCTGTGCCCTAGCTCTTTCTCTAGTTTTGTCTAAGATACTTCCCCAGTTGAGCTGCTCCGAATATGAGCGATGCCATTCCGCTGTGCCCTACCTCTTTCTCTAGTTTTGTCTAAGATACCTCCCCAGTTGAGCTGCTCCGAATATGAGCGATGCCATTCCGCTGGGCCCTACCTCTTTCTCTAGTTTTGTCTAAGATACCTCCCCAGTTCCATTATTTAAATCCGGATCAAAAAAAGATCTTACAAATTTTAGACCCGTTTCTATTCTACCGGCAATGAGTAAAATCTTTGAAAGAATCATTCTGGATCAATTGCTATCACATTTTAACGTTAATAAACTACTCTATAAAGAACAGTTTGGATTTACACGGGGCTGGTCAACGACGGATGCAGGCACGACCTTAATTAAACACATATTTGAAGCTTGGGAACAACAACTAGATGCAATAGGCGTGTTCTGCGATCTGCCGAAGGCCTTTGACTGCGTTGATCATGACACCCTTATTCGAAAGCTAAACCACTATGGCGTGAAGTGTAAGGCTCTAGATCTCATCTGGTCGTATCTTATGGACAGGATTCAGAAAGTGGACATAAATAGAACTAAATCGTTGGGGTCTATTACTTCAATGGGTGTCCCCCAGGGATCTATTCTTGGCCCATTCTTGTTTCTCGTCTATATAAACGATTTGCCTTATATAGTTAATGAGAAACATAAGTTGGTTCTCTTTGCTGATGATACATCTATTATATTTAAAGTAAAAAGGAAACAGAGTGATTTCAATGAAATAAATGATGTACTGTCCTCTGAGATCATTGGTTTACTACTAATAATTTACTTCTCAATGCCATGAAAACTAAATGTATTAGATTCTCTTTGCCTAATGTCCAGCATAGTAGTGATGCACACGTGGTTTTAAAAGACGAAATTTTAGATTTTACAGACAAAGCTGTTTTTCTAGGCTTAACCTTGGATTCTAAATTACAGTGGGGTACGCACATTTCTACACTGGCAGGTAGACTAAGTTCAGCAGCATACGCGGTGAAAAGAATCCGTCAACTTGCAGATGTTGAGACAGCAAGGCTGGTATATTTTGGATATTTCCATAGCGTCATGTCTTACGGCATATTATTATGGGGCAAAGCAGCTGACATAAATTCAATTTTTGTTTTACAGAAACGTGCTGTACGTCACATATATAATTTAGGAACACGAGTGTCTCTTAAAGACAAATTCAAAGAAATCAATATTCTCACTGTGGCTTCCCAATATATTTACGAGAATATAATGTATGCAAGGAAAAATATAGACATGTATAAATTGAATAGTGACATACACAATTATAACACTAGAAATAAAAATAAATTGGCGATTCCGAGATTACGTTTAAATAGAGTAAATAATATGTCATTCATGGGGAACAGTGTGCGCTTTTATAATAAGTTACCATCTAATTTAACGGAATTGTCAATGAATAAATTCAGGTCAACTGTGAAACGACAGCTTTTACAGTGTGATGATATGAATAAAAGATTAAACCTGAATCTTAGGTTTTATTACGCTAAAAACTGACATTAATGACAATCAAATTCATGACATTCTTCCCTCCTTAGAGCTGAACGTAGTCGATGAGATAGGAAGGTGGCCTCCTGTCTCTTCCAGAACGGCGTGGTTCGTCTGTGACCGGAGGCGGTGGCGTTAGTCCTGCTGGTGCCTCTAGATTTGAAGGAGGAGGCGGGGTCGATGAGATCGGGGGAGAGGATGGGTCTGAAGATGAAGCGACAGGGTCCAGTAGTGCGTTCTCTTGGTTTAACTCAGTGGATCCGGAGTCTCCATTTGTATTAGCATCTAGTAAAGGGAAGGTGCCCCTGGGAGCAAGGTGACGATTGGAGACAGTCAGTTCCTTCCCATTCGATAGCCTGACGGAGCTATATTGAGGATTTGCTTCCAATAAGTCAACCTCTTCTACTAACGGGTCATACTTGCTAGTACGTACAAATTTTCTCAACAGAATCTTCCCTGGTTGTAGCCATGATGGCATAGACTGCCCCCAAGATGATCGTCGAGGGTAGTTAAACATCCTTTCATGCGGTGTCTGGTTAGTTGTAGTACAAAGCAATGATCGTACACTGTGTAAGGCCTGTGTCATCACATTCTCCCACATAGTGATAGGCAGGTTCTTAGTCCTCAAAGCGAGACGAATTGTCTGCCATAGAGTACCATTAAGGCGCTCGACTTGACCATTCCCTTTTGGGTTGTATGGTGAGGATCGACTTGTCGATACACCCTTGGAATGTAAAAAATCTTTCTTTTCAGTAGACATAAAAGAAGTTCCTTGATCCGTGTGAATGGTTGCTGGGTATCCAAACATGGAAAATAGTTCACTAAGATGCTTAGTAACTGTTTCCGTACTCATATCCGTACAAGCGTAGGCAAACTGAAATCTAGAGTATTCATCTATAATAGTCAAAATATACTTGTTTCGTTTTGCCGATGGTACTGGCCCCTTAAAGTCCATAGATAATCTCTCAAAAGGGGCAGTGGCTTTTATCAGGATGCCGACTGAATTATTGAATTTAGGTTTGATTTCTGAGCATGTTGGGCATGTTGAGACGACTCTCTTTACATCATCGCAACTAAATGGTAAATTCTTGGATCTGATCCAGTGTGTTAGTCTAACCACTCCTGGATGACAAAGCGACTGATGTAATTCCTTTAGGCGATCTTCGGCTGATGCACAGCACACTTGCCTTGACAAGGCATCAGCCACATCGTTTTGACTTCCAGGACGGTATTTGATGTCGTAGGTGTAATTCGAAAGTTCTATTCTCCATCTTTGAATTTTGTCATTTTTAATTTTGCTAGCATGCCCTTGTAACATGAAAGCTACTGATTTTTGATCAGTTATCAGGTAAAACGATCGTCCGATTAAATAGTGTCTCCATTTCTTTAGGCTCTCTATAATGGCATAGGCTTCTTTTTCTATGATAGGGTAGTTCCTTTCACTGTCATTTAAAGATTTGGAAAAGAATGCCACGGGTCGGCCGTTTTGTGTCAATGAGGCAGCAATTGAATAGTCTGAGGCGTCTGTTTCGCCGGTGAAAGTTTCGTCCGGATCTACAGCTGATAATGATGATTTACATATAATGCGTTTTATTTCTTCAAATGCTGCGGTTTGCATGGCATCCATAGGGTAGCTCTCCTCTTGTGTTAGCGGATGCAACTTACTTGAAAAATCTGGCACCCATTTAGAGTAGTGTGAGAAAAGACCGATGGCTCGCTTCAACGATGCTGAGTCTTGAGGTAGCGCCAAATCGAGTAGTGGGCGTAGTCGTTCTGGATCGGGTTTTACTATTCCATTGTTTATATTGTACCCTAGAATACTTATATCTGTCAGTTCGAATTGACTTTTCTCTTTATTTATGGTCAAGTGATACTTATCTGCGATTTCCATGAATTTCTTGAGTTTTTCGTCGTGATCTCTTTTGTCTTTTCCGCATATGGTTATATCATCTAGATAAGGATAAATTCCATCAATATTCGATATCCGGATGATTGAATCTATAGCCCTTTGGAAGCACGCAACACCGTTAGTGACGCCAATCGGATTACGGCAGAAATGGTATAAATTGCCGGCTGCTTCGAAGGCGGTGAAGGGCTTATTTTCAGGAATGATGGGGATTTGATGATAGGCTGATTTTAGATCGATCTTACTGAATACATTGAAGTTGGATACCTTTGCTACAACTTCTTCGATGTTGGGTAAGGGTATGCATCTAGATGGGTGAATCTGTTTACAGTCTGTGAGTAGTCAATGCACATCCGTTTCTTGTGGTGTGCACCAGCCGTTAAGAGTACTTGGGCTCGCCATGGTGAATTGCTTTCCTCTATGATTCCATCGGCTAGGAGTTTCTTGACCTCGTCTTCTATAAACTTTTAATCCTGGAGTGCAAATCTGCGAGACTTCACTGCGATTGGATGACATTCGGGTGACATATTCGCAAACAAATCTACAGGGTCGATATTGGCTTCTTCTAAGGCGAATAGTTTTAAGGACGGCATATGTCCACCGAACCCAACTTCAACAGATGAGTATTGTTGCAGTACATCGTGGCCCAGTATGACATTACAGCAAAGATTCTTCATAACTCGAAATAGTATTCCTGAAACTATTTGCTTGTTTAGGGTTAAGGTCGCCGAATAGACTTGGGTAATATTTGATTTATGCGAAGAGGACGCCATGGACACGCTTTGGTTCCAAGGTTTAGTAGCCAGGCCGTATTGAATAATGACTTCTTCATCTATGAAGCTGGCTGTACTTCCTGTGTCAATCAGGGCTTGAAGACTTATTCCGTTCACATCAACAGACGTAGTGCATTTCTTGATCCCACTTGCTGCTAGTGTTAAACACGAAGATACATTTATTTATTTATTTACAATAATACATTGAAAGCTTACAGTGTAAACACCAAATCGCTTACATGCTAAAATAACAAAAGAAAAAAAAAGATAAACATTCACTGGTAAAAATGTCACAAATCGTAATTGTAATGTCAATCGTAATTATAATGTCATTCCATTCATTAAATGCCAATTCAAAAATATCCTGGCAATATTGCACAAGTATGTCAACCGATCAGCGAACATGTCAGCGTCTTCGTGCTGAGTGAGCATTCGATGCAGCCACGTCATGGCACGGGCAGTAGGCGCGTGGCTCGCGTATCGCGTGCGAGCGGACGGCCGCTGCAGCAGGCCCGGCCGGCGGCGGGGCGCCACCGCCCCGCCCGCGTCCGCGGGTATTCGCGTCGGAACCACCAATCCGATCCGAGCCAACACCTCTGCACTATCAACTCGGTGATGGACAATTGACAGATAGTGGACTAGCAGCAATAGCTTTCTTCGCAGCGCCAGCGTGTCCAGCCCGACCATGCCCGAGACAAAGATGGAGGGATAGAGGTACGGGTAGTAACCGTAGGCTTTTTTGTACAGCCAGCGAGCAAATTTGCGTTGTACTTTCTCAATCATGAGAGAGTATTTGCTCTCGTACGGATCCCAAACAACAGCACCGTATTCTAACTTGCTCCTTACAAATGCGCTAAAGAGAATCTTAGCCACTCCGAAATGAAATTGTTTTGCAATCCTCATCACAAACCCCAAGGTCCTGCTAGCCTGCTTACAAATGCCAGTTACGTGCTTATGGAAGTCAAACTTATCATCTAATATTAAACCCAGGTCACGAATTTCACTAACTCTTTCCAGAGTGTCGTCAGCTAAATGGTACTCAGTTTGGAGTGGAGAGCGCTTACGTGAAAATGTGATCAACTTACATTTATTGACATTAAAAGGCAGTCGATTTAAAATACTCCACTCGGCTGCCGCGTCAATGTCAGCCTGTAACGCTGCACTATCAGCCGTACTACCGATACCTCGGAACAGCTTCAGGTCATCCGCAAAAAGCAAACTCTCGGCGGTGCGAGTCACATCAGGCAAGTCGTTAATCATCAGGAGAAACAGCGTAGGCCCTAAAGTACTGCCCTGACTTACTCCTGATAGTGTGAAGTAACTGTTTGACTCATAACCACCCACCCTGACATACTGCTGGCGGTCAGACATGTAACTAGCGAAAAAATTTAGAAGCTTTGGCGTGAAGCCTGCTAATGCTAGGTTTTCCAGCAAGATGTCATTGTCAACCAGGTCAAATGCTTTCCTGAAGTCGAAATATGCAGCATCGACCTGGCGGCCCGCATCCATCTCCTTACAAACGTAGTCAGCGAGGGCAACGAGGTTTGTAGTGGTCGAACGGGATTTTCGGAAGCCGTGCTGACTTGGGTGCAAACGGTCAGCTACCTGCAGACTGATGCAGCGGTTAACGATCATCTCAAATACTTTTCCAAACACGGGGAGAACTGCTATCGGCCTAAAAGAGGTGATATCAGTATCAGGCCCGCCCTTAGGAACCGGCGTCACTCTCGATGCTTTCCAACAATTTGGATAAATGGACTGATTAATTGAGAGGTTAAAAACGTGTAACAAAGGAGTCATTAAGACAGAGGCACAATCTTTAGCCAAAAATACAGGGATGCCATCCGGACCCTCAGCCGAACGAGGCTTAAGGTTCTTAATTGCCTTCTTAAAGTCAATCTCACAGACAAAGGGGATGGACACCGACCTAGAGTCACCCAAGGAGTACGCCGCGCGTGCCGCGGCTTCAGGGTCTAGACGCGGTTTGACCTGTTGGAACACCGAGCTGAAGTACCTAGCGAAGGCATCAGCTGCGCACTGCCCACTTACTTTCTCCCCATCAAGATGGAAAAATACATCACAGTGCTGTCGGTCTCTCTTTTTGTCCTTGACGTATTCCCAGAACTTTGCCGGGTAGTTAGCAATACAATTTTGAACATTATTTATGTACTGACTATACGCTTTATCAATCAGGTTTTTTACATGCGCTCTGTAGTATTTGAACATATGCCTATTGAAATCGCTCCCATCACGCTTGAATTTCTTCAAGTGGAAGTATTTGAGTTTAATGTTTCTAATAATATCACCTGAGTACCATTTTGGGTACACGTACTTGGAATTAATACTAGAGCGCTTTCTAAGGGGAACATACTGGCTGAAGCACGAATAAAGTTTAGCGTATAGTATTTCAGTAGCACAGTCAACATCCTTGCTCGCCAGGAGATCGTCCCAATCAATGGCAGTGAGGGCCAAATAGAGTGATTCATAGTCGGCTTTACGCCAGTCCCAGTCGGGGTACGAAGCAGCGCGCGGGCGCGGCGCCGCCGAGAGCCCCGGAGGCGGTCCACGCGGTAACAGTGCCAACACCGTAAGCGGCGGGTGGTACGCATCCATTGGAACCAACATTTCATTAGTGCCACTGGACACAGAAAGGTTTTTTCCATCCAGGTCACTCAGCACGAGGTCCAACATGCCACCATGATCGTTTACAATACTATTATACTGAGTTAGCTTACAAAAATTACAAAAGATGTCAAAGTCAGTTTTTAAATAAGTACAACACGAATTAAGATTAAAGTCACCAAATAACATAAAATATAAGTCTGGATAAGCGCATACTGCATTTTCAATACATGATAAGACGCTCATGTACTGCTCACTATTATACCTAGGCGGTAAATATACGACACAACATAAAAATTTCAAATTCTTGTAAGTAATAATTGCAAACAACAGCTCCTTGTCAGGTGTAAGCCCATCAATATCATGGAGAATACGCATAGAATAGTGGTCGCGTGTGGCCAGCAGCACCCCGCCCCAGCCGGCGTCGCCCAGGCGGTCTCGGCGCGCCACGCGCCACCCGCTGGGGAAGAGCTCACCGTCGCACACAGAACTTGTCAAAAAAGTCTCAGTTAATACGATTATATCAAAATTGCAATGTGTTACACTCATTAGAAATATATCCGTTTTAGATCGCAAACCGCGTACATTTTGGTAGTAGAAAAGAAAGTTTTTACAGCGGGGACGAGCCACTGTCGCGCCTCTCCCCTCGGCGCCCACGAAAGTTCTGCTGCCAGGATTTGACACAAATACCTTCGGCTCAATTGTCAGGCGATAGAATAAGTTCAGCGTATTTACTCGGCACTCCAAGCTTAAAGGAAGAGTAGTTACCGCGTGATTTTAAAACTTCAACCTTGCACACGTCACTGCCGCAGATTGTCGTCAGATGATCCCGCACCAGCTCCGCTGTGGTACCGCTCTGAACGTAGAACAGGTGTAGTTGCTGCAGACGGTCCGCAGCACACAGAAGGGTCGCGCCCGGTGGAGCTGTCCCGCGACGCACGCGACCGCTATCCGCTCGCGTTAGTGCGTGTACGCGCCCATCGTCGCATCCGCCTCCGCCTCCGAGGTTGTGCCGGTGGTTTCCATCGCTGTCACGGCCGCCAGCCTGGAGCGCTTCGCTGTAACTACAATTTTTCCGAGCTCCAGGAGATAGTGCGTCACATGTCCGCCCTCTGCTTTGCATGGCCGTCTTACATTCAGCGTCGATGCTTGCGATGGGACCATTATTAGCGCCACCGCCACTGTCATACAGGTCGTCATTGACAGGGCCTAATTTGCACACTCTAGCGTTCGACACAGCTTCCATTTGTGACGAAAGAGTACTGTTTGACTGTTGTTGTAGCTGAGAGTTCGGTTTCGGTACAGATGTATTCCGAGGGGAAGTCTTAGCACTCTTCACAGAAGACAGATCAGAAGAATCGCCAGTGTTAGGAACGGAAGGGGTAGATGATACCGGTTTTGAGGCCTTGTGAATCGATTTCTTCGCTTGACGTGTTCGCTTCGTCGAGTGCGTCTCCACCGGCGGCGGTGGTTTGGCAGTCACTTCGTTCAGCTTGGCCATTAGAGCAGCCCGAGTGCTTATAATCTCGTTAATTAACAAAAGTTGCTTCTCAGTCTGCGGCAAGATTGTATCTATGAGGGAGGGCAGCTCCCTACATTATCTGACTCTCCATCTTCGCTAATCATGATAGCCGCATTTTGCGAAGCACTGCCTCTGCATACTTTTGCAAAATGGCCCTGCTTCCCGCACTTGAGGCAGGTAGCTTGATAAGCCGGGCACAATCGACGAGGGTGTCTAGGATTAGCGCAAAAGTAGCATTTTTCATCGTTTTGTGGTCTTGTAAAGCTTGCGGTTTTACGAGATGAAGCTGTAGCTGCAGCGGTAGACATGTATTGTGCACCAACTGATGTGGGTTGCGTGACAGCAGTGGTTTGTTGCGGGTTGAAGCTTTGTGATTGTATTTGGGCTGATTCTAAAGCGCGGGCTTGATTGTGAGCTTCATCTAGTGTAAGGGTCATATTTTCAAGTAGCCTCTGTCGAATTGTGGACGACGCTAAGCCCGTAATAAAGGAATCCCTGATGAAATCTCTTTGATATTGATCAGCGCTAACGGCTTTAAAGTTGCAGTCTTTGGATAGTCGTTTCAATGCTTGAAGGTATTGATCAACTGTTTCACCGTTTTGTTGGCGCCTGGAGGTCAAATTATGGCGTGCGAAAATGTCGCTTTTCGGTTTTACGAATAAATTTTCTAGCGTGGACATGGCGCTGTTGTAATCCTCTGATTGAGCGATGTACTCGTAGATGTTATTAGGTTTATAAGTAATTTGTATTTTACTTCATCTTTATCTGCTTTACATTCTGCAAGAAAATTTTGAAATGTCTTTTTCCAATGGAGCCATTTTGATGGATTTTGACTATCCATTGGATCCGCTTCGAATCTTTCGGGTCTTAGATATTTTTCCATGTTTTTGATATTCACACACGCTTTACATATTATACTTTAGCGTAATAAATTGTGATGATATGAATAAAAGATTAAACCTGAATCTTAGGTTTTATTACGCTAAAAACTGACATTAATGACAATCAAATTCATGACATACAGAAAGCTTATTATTATTATGTCTTTCCCGCTCACGGGACAATGACGTCCCGGACCTTTGGGAGGCGTGCGTGGAGCTAGGTACCTACAAAGTACCAACTGAGCCAACACGTAGAGGCCCTTTTGACAATTTAATAAAATGCAAGGAGTACACCGAGCGGATGCTGTCCCTGCCCGTGTCATGGGACGCACACAGGGACAGCACCCGCTGAGGAGTATAGGGCCTATTGATGGTTGATGGAATCTAAATGAAACGGGTTATTGGGTGAAAATGATGGACTAGTGGCTGGGCTATTGGGTGAAACATCGGACGCCTGCCTAATAAAACTGTCTCACTTTTTATCTCTGGCAGACGGTGACTCGCCAACTGCTAGATGGGCCCCTATTAATAGCGACATTAAAAAATGGCCTAAGGGCAACACCGGTCAGAAAGCTGGGGGGAAGAGAGGTGGCACTGGACTTTAAACATATAGCCAACTCGCCACTTAGGTGTCCACATCAACCCTCGAGCAACAGCTCTTGCGACTCCACTCTGAACGGCCAGTAAAGGCAAGCCAGAGGCAGGGGGCCTGTCCAACCATCCACCCGGTCGGCTCAACCTGACCACAGGACACCCCCAGGAGTACTCAGGTACGTAGGGTCGCTACTCCCTAACAGCCCGCCACAAGCTGCCTTACGTTGACTGATTGCACCAGAAATCTGGTGGGCGATGGGGCCGTCACATCCCTACGCCTTTTTATTATTATTATTATTATTATTTTTATTTATTAAATCAATATGTTTAATTTTACAAAATCTTCTTTCCTTAGCCACTATTGGAAACCTTGGTAGGTTTATATAATAGCTGGCGAGATCGCACGGATCGATCCGCACTAATAATATATTAACATTACACTAGTATTAATTAGTGTTATGTACTTATACCTATTATCTATGTTGTAAACAGTGATAATGTCACAAACAACAACGTAGTTTACATTGTAAATCGGGTTTCACATTCTAGGTAGTACTTTTTTAGTAACGATTGAAATTTCCCCGGGTTATCAATTGTATCTAGTAAGTCATTACATATATGCTTGGGTAGGTTGTTAAGTATATCAGGTATTAAACAGGTGTTGGTTCTTCTCCCGTAGTTATTGTTTACACTAGGCAGAACATATGAGCGCATGTAATCTAAGTTACGTAGGTGACCGGGGCGCGTTTTTTTTACTAAGTAGGGTATAGTCTCACGTCCTTCCGTCAGTGTCGAGAAACAAAACCTGTTGAACACACTAATTACTTTGCAGTATTTGAATAGGCCCGAATGGTTGTCTTTAAGACTATCTTTAATTTTCTGGGGTACAATTGTTTTCAGTAATGCGAGTTGAAGCTTATAAATCTGTTCTACGTAGGTTTTATAGGTACGCCCATAACTGGTTATACCGTAGCAAATAATGGAGTCCGCAAGTGACAGGTAAAGCATACGCAGTGTTTTATATGGTAATTTATTTTTAAGAATTGCCATTTGCGCCATTATTGATCTAAGTTTGGAAGATATGTGGTCAACGTGCGGTCTCCAATTGAGTCTATTATCGATAACCAGTCCTAGGTACATATGTTTCGGTACCGACTCAAGTTCATCACAAGTACAGTTATAAGTAGGCTTATGTAGGCAATGGTGTTCGTGTGCTATTATTCTAGGTACCTGTGCCTCTTTTACGGGTTTTTAGAGTGAATGTGGACCATTTTAGTTTTTTTCGAGTTTATTACTAATCCTACGTCGTGAGCCCATTAACAAAGTTGATTAAAGTTAAGTTGCATTATTTTTTGTGCTTCACTGACGTCCGCGTGTGCAGTAATTAAGCAAGTGTCGTCGGCAAACTGGTATACGGAGGCCCCGCTGAAGATGTTGCACATGTCGTTTACGTAATTTAAGTATTCGGTCGGCCCAACTAAGGACCCCTGTGCTGTGCCCTCCTCTGTGCGCGTCGGGTCGCTGAGCTCGCCGCCTATCTTAACCATTGTACGTCGCTTGTTGTGGTAATCTTGAAGCAGTGTCGGCCCCTGTATACCATTCTGCCATAGCTTGCTAAATAGCGTATTATAATTAAGGGTGTCAAACGCCTTGCTGAAATCTATAAATACAGTAATTACATGTTTCTTTTCATTCAAAAAACTATTTACTTCGTCTGTGAATTTGTTTAGTAACTGAGACGTACTTCGGTTCCGCTGGAAGCCATACTGTTTTTCATTTATTATTTTATTCGCGCTTAGGAATCGGTGTAACTCAGTCCCGATGTACCTCTCAATTACTTTATCTATACATGGTAATATAGTAATGGGTCTATAATTATTATGGTCCGTATAAGATCCTTTTTTATGGATTGGACGCACGAGGCCGACCTTCAACTCATCAGGGTAGGTACCTGTTTTAATGCAACAATTAATTAAATGGGTAATCACTGGTGTAATTTTATCTATTATGCATTTTAAATCTGTAACGCGTATTTTATCGTAGCCAGGACTTTTATTGTCATTGAACTTTTTTATAATATTAAAAGTTGTTGAGTTATTTATTTTTCTAAGACGCATCGCTACATTAGGTATGTTACAGTATAGTTTATTATCCAACAGAGGAGTATCACATGTACTACATAAGTTCCTCACATTATTCCGAAACTAAGAGGCAAATTCGTTTGATAACTTTCGTAGACTACCTTTGAAATGTTTTATGATAATACTGTCTATACATTTAGTTATTCTACCGCTAATTCTATTTTATTATACTGTAAAGGAATTCGTAGAAGATAAGGATGCATTTATGTTAAAATTGAATATATATAAATATATAGTTATAAAAGAGCATAGCATAAGCCTATTTACAGAATAAATATTTTGATTTGATTTGATTTGATTTGTTGAGCTGCTCCGAATATGAGTGATGCCATTCCGCTGTGCCCTACCTCTTTCTCTAGTTTTGTCTAAGATACCTCCCCAGTTGAGCTGCTCCGAATATGAGCGATGCCATTCCGCTGTGCTGTGTCCTACCTCTTTCTCTGGTTATTGTCTAAGATACCTCCCCAGTTGAGCTGCTCGGAATATTCAGAGCGAGATGACGATACCTACCTCTCTCTGGTTATTCTCTATGGTTCTTCCCCGGATGAGCTGGGCGAAACTCCGGCGGTTCGAAACGCTCATTTCTAAAGTCATTATCACCTCACGATTATCGCCGTAAAAGTGTGATTAAACGCCGGCATTTTTACCAAATTAAAATCAACGCCGGTGTTATTTTAAACTTAAAAAAAGTAAATGGTCATAATCGTTATTTTGACAATATTTGCTGGGATAATATTGACGATAAAAAACTGCCCTAAAAACGCTGAATATTCCAGCTGCTCCGAAAATGAGCGTTGGCATTCGCTGTCACAACGGCTGACGATGATTTCTATCCCCAGGTCCTCCAGCAAGCCGGCAACATCGAGCGTCTCGGCCGCTTCCTCTGGTCGCTGCCCGCCTGCGAGCGTCTCCACGCCCACGAGTCAGTCCTGAAGGCCAAAGCCATGGTGGCCTTCCACCGCGGCAACTTCAAGGAGCTCTACAGGCTACTGGAGTCACACACCTTCAGCGCGCATAACCATGCGAAGCTTCAGACTTTGTGGCTTAAAGGTAACTTACAGTATTTACATTTAGCGTGGGTAGGCCGACCCCAAGGTGGAATGATGACCTGGTTACGGTAGGGGGAGTCTGTTGGATGGGGGTGATCGGTCATTGTACCTCTCTGGGGGAGACTAAGTCATGCAGTGGACGCCTTTCGGCTCATGTCTAGCCTTCCACCGCGGCAACTAATGATTTCGTAATTAAAATGCATTTGCCAATCCAAATTCTGTAATAAAAAAGTTGATTCGTCGGAACAGTCAATGCGTTATTAAAGATTAATATCCTCTTTTTTCTCTCTTTCCTCTCTCACTGTATATTGCCTTTGTCTCAGCGCACTATATGGAAGCTGAGAGGCTGCGCGGGCGGCCACTCGGCGCCGTCGGCAAATACCGCGTGCGCCGCAAGTTCCCGCTACCGAGGACCATATGGGATGGAGAGGAGACTTCTTACTGCTTCAAGGTAACCCTCGTCATCAGCGTCCTCTCCATTTCATTAGTTTCGGCTTCATGGGAACTTGGTGACTGGCGCGGGATGCGGGCAGGCGGGGCGGTACGAATGCAACACAGCAATCGCACCGCTCCGCTTCCGGGCATGATGTTACTTCTGCGCAAATGTAATACTGACAGTTCACCGACCAGTGAGAACGCCTGTGACATGAATAAGCTCACGTCAAAGTACAAAATGCCGTCTTCCGATACTGCCCCGGCAAGATAGGAAGTCGCCAAATGAAATGCGAAATTGTCCACTCAGCACAATGTCGACCCACTGAGGATGACTTTATTGGATTTCTACAATGTATAACCTAGATACTAGCTCTGTGAGCTGTAGGCTGTTAGTCAGTCTGTAATTTTTGTGAACTATCGAACCTGCTCACAAAATTTCACGAGAATCGGTTGTGAAATGCGACCTATAGAGGAGAACAGCGGGAAATTTGGACATACAAACGATTTTCGGCACAAGATGAAGCATAGAAGTTCGTTCGCTTCGCTCCCTCGTTCGATTATGTACTTATGTGCAATCAATGCGGATTACAGGCCGATAAAAGGGTATTTGACAACAGTGAAAATAAATTGTTTTTTCACGTAAGTTTTGCTCCACGACGAGAGGGAAATGATACTTTTCTATTTAAGCTTCTTTTTAATTTATTAATTGGCATGTAAGCATTTACACAATGTGCCAATTGAACATAGATCTTAATAAAATAATCGATTGTAATTTCATCGTAATCAGTTAAAAACGAACATATTTCAAGTTTTAACTTAACAACGTTATATGAATAATTATGAATTTTTCGTAATACTTATTTAAAAATTTGTAATAGAAATCAAGAAAATTTGTTAAAACTTGTTAAGTAATTTTAACAGCATCGTTTTTTAAATATTTTCATAGTCGGTGTGAAAATAGTATGTGTCACTCGGTAGCAAAATTATCTTCGTCTCAGGCGTTAAAACTTGTATCCCTCACTAGGCTCAGGATTCAATACACCGCCCTCGCCGTAAATATACTATTTTGCTTCCTTGTGACACAAATAGCTATTTCGTTAGCAACAGATAAACATTACGAAAATACTCGGAATCTTTCATTTGTGTTTGTTGTTTTAAGATTTTTGAATGCATTAAAACTAACAATACGGACGTTGTTTGATTGTGACGTCACAAGCAAGTAAGCCCTACATATTCCATACATTAACGGAGCGTTTTCACGTTTCATAAAAAGAAATTGATGATTTGACTTCTGACAAATACCGTATGGTCATGATAATGAAATACTATGTAGTTTGAGTTTCATACAGAGTGTATGCCAAAAATAGGGTGTGTACCGATCAAGGGCATAACAGGTATGGTGTTCTGATAAGAAAAAAGAAAGATTTTTTGGACGCGATTTTCTTTACATTTGTATGGAGCAGGTCGCCCCAGTCAGCCAACGCTCCATACAAATGTAAAAAAAAATCGCGTCGAAAAAACTTTCTTTTAGTTTTTTCTTATACCTGCCCTTGATCGGTACACACCCCATTTTTGGTACACTCTGTATAGATCCTCGATGATTCTATGGATCTCCTAGTGGTTTTCCAGAGTCCGCACTGAGTTGTTTGTATGTTGCAGGAGAAGTCCCGGTCGGTGCTGCGGGACTGGTACATCCACAACCCGTACCCGTCGCCGAGGGAGAAGAGGGAACTGGCCGAAACCACGGGCCTCACCACTGTACAAGTAGGTATCGTTGTCAATGTCGATGTACCAGTCGCGGTCGGTGCTGCGGGACTGGTACATCCACAACCCGTACCCGTCGCCGAGGGAGAAGAGGGAACTGGCCGAAACCACGGGCCTCACCACTGTACAAGTAGGTATCGTTGTTAATGTCGATGTACCAGCCCCGGTCGGTGCTGCGGGACTGGTACATCCACAACCCGTACCCGTGGCCGAGGGAGAAGAGGGAACTGGCCTCACCACGGGCCTCACCACTGTACAAGTAGGTATCGTTGTCAATGTCGATGTACCAGTCGCGGTCGGTGCTGCAGGACTGGTACATCCACAACCCGTACCCGTCGCCGAGGGAGAAGAGGGAACTGGCCTCACCACGGGCCTCACCACTGTACAAGTAGGTATCGTTGTCAATGTCGATGTACCAGCGCCGGTCGGTGCTGCGGGACTGGTACATCCACAACCCGTACCCGTCGCCGAGGGAGAAGAGGGAACTGGCGTCACCACGGGCCTCACCACTGTACAAGTAGGTATCGTTGTCAATGTCGATGTACCAGCCCCGGTCGGTGCTGCGGGACTGGTACATCCACAACCCATACCCGTCGCCGAGGGAGAAGAGGGAACTGGCCGAAAACACGGGCCTCACCACTGTACAAGTAGGTATCGTTGTCAATGTCGATGTACCAGTCGCGGGCGTTGCTGCGGGGCTGGTACATCCACAACCCGTACCCGTCGCCGAGGGAGAAGAGGGAACTGGCCGAAACCACGGGCCGCACCACTGTACAAGTGGGTATCCTTTGAACCGACCTTTATATGTCACTAGCTTCTGCCTGCGACTCCGTGCGGCGTTTATATCGTAGCTCCATACAAACTGTCACCTCTCATTCCATCCCCTTAGGGGATGATTTCCGAAATAAAAACTTAAACAGCTTAACCGATTTAGATGAAAATCGGTACAACGATATTTTGAGTCCCGTCCCGGGGAAGGACGTAGGATACTTTTTATCCCGGAAATCATCCCCTAAGGGGGTGAAATGGGGGGTGAAAGTTTGTACGGAGCTGCGATATAAAAGTCCCACGCGGACGGAGTCGCGGGCAGAAGCTAAGTAGTTGCCTATCGTTCTGTGTGCTCTCGGCTTCTCAATCATACAGACGTCAATATTGATTGAAGACTACCGTAACCGGACACCGGTGTAGGGTGCCGGCGGTGATCGCAGCGGTAGAGGGACTTTTTATATATGGTTACAAACAGGCGTACGGCCCGCTTCGTTACTCCACAGGCTAGGGCTAGTGATAACTGTGATCCGTTCAGGGGGCCAGTCTTTGACTTTCGAGCGGTAGAAAATTAAATATGAAGAAAAGGAGTTGGCCCGCCATATTCTAGGCCCGCCATATAACGATTGAACTGAAATTTTGCATATGCTCGAGATTATTTGGGTTGGCCGAATTGCATCAAAGTATTCCATTCAAAAAGCAACTCTACCTTCCACGGTACAAGATTCCAATTCCAATGACAGTTTTATAAAAAGTCGACCACATTAAATAATCTTTATGACCTCTAGGTAGGTACAGTCAAGGGCACCAATATGTATTCACTCAAAGTTTCATAATTACGTATACTACAACCTTATTGTTGCAGAAATAAGGTCTGTGTACATATTTTTGAGACTTTGTGGTGTATACATTTTAGTTGGTGCCATTGATTGCACCATACCTACATGTTCGGATAGTTAGTAATGCAATATTATTGTACCACAAAGCTGGTCTGATGAAATGATACAGACGGAAGGTGGCTATAGGAACTTCTGATGATGATAAGATGATTGATGATGATTAGAACCTTTTCAATTAGTTCATTGACTGTGCAAAAAATTACACTTTTTAAACTTGTTCATAAATCGACAGTGAAATAATATTTTCTCAAACATGCAATTAAATATTGACGTTGTGTTCTTCATAATGGGCTTCAATGTCACGTTTCCGGCGCAGCGAGACGAGAGACCCGTAATGGCATTTCGTACAAAATTGGAGGCCTAGGCCTGCAAGATGGTCTTATTAATTTCCATTCCACAATTTGTGGCACAGAATCACGGCGTTCAGCCATGAAAATTAAAGTTCGATTTCTTGGAGTTGTTTTTATTTATTTCAATGCATGTTTGAGAAAAGCACTATACATACCTCGTCGGCGAAAAGGGGTTGCCAGCCTCATAACTGTACGGCCTCGCTACGCTCGGCCGTCTATATGTACTCGGCCGGCAACCCCTTACTTCCCGGCCTCTGTAGTAATGTACAATTTATTCCTAACTTCCAGGTTTCAAATTGGTTCAAAAACAGGCGGCAAAGGGACAGACAGGCAGAACACAAAGATGGGTAAGTGATTGTTTATTTATTTATTTAAATAATGTACAAATGGCGAACTTAATGCCAAATGGCATTCTCTACCAGTCAACCATAAGGTCAAACAGAGACACTTAAAATTGGTGCAGAGTAAATGATCAATGTTTAGAGCGTAGTACAGACTTATTAAAACACTAGCTTCTGCCCGCGACTCCGTCCGCGTGAAAGTCGTTTATATCGTAGCTCCATACAAACTTTCACCCCCCATTATAGGAAAGTGGGGGGCTAGAAAGAGACAAAAAGTAGCATAATATATGTCACTCTCCATCCCTTCAACTAACATTACTTAAAAAAACACGTCAATTCGTCGCTCCGTTTTGCCGTGAAAGACGGACAAACAAACACACACATACATTTTCCCATTTATAATATTAGTATGGATAATCCTACATATATATAATTATATATATAGATGGAGGGCATACCTACGTTTATTTCCGTATCTAAAGGCTGTTACACGGTCTATATCCGTCTGTGACAGGGCTGTATCTTTTGAATCATAATAGGGTAGGTAACTTTTAAAAATAAAAGTGTCATTTTCAAGCAGCGCTATTTCTGTAATGATGCAGCAATTGAACGAGCGAGCGAGGCGAACGATTTAGTCCTTTTCAGCGTGGGCCAAAATCCTTTCGTTTATCGTCTGTCCGGCTGTTCTCCTCTACGAGTCGCATTTCTCAAACGATTCTCATGAAATTTTGTGAGCAGGTTCAAATTTTTTTTTGTCATTTAATTTTTTTGATTAAAAAAAGACGGTCGCGATGTCTACTACAACTCTTAGAGTTACTAAAATGTCAGTTTTATAGTATCCTGTGTAAGTTTCGCAACATAATAAATTTCTCGTCAGTGCAGTAGGTACCTTACTTTACTAGTCCTCTCACTTGACCAGTTTTAAACAAATTAACCCTCCATACTATAACAATACGACAAATCCCAAAACCGGCCTATCTTTAAAATCAGATCGCATCTTATCTGGCCGATCCGCATCTGTTTCGGCTCATTGGCGCGGAAGTCCCGGGTCTCGGGATTAAAAAAAAAAACAAAACAGTGCGTTCAGGGAGGCATGAACTTTTTTTGTTTATTTTAAGCGATTCAGTTCTCGTTATAATAACGTACTTGTATTTTCATGTGGCGACCACTTTGGAGTTGGTAGTGACTCTGCTTACAAAGTCGGCGGTCCCGGGTTCCAATCCCGGTAAGGGCATTGTTTGTGTGATGACTGATGAGTAATTGAGCGTTTAGGTAAATAGAAACATCGTCGTCTTATATCCGCATAGTACAAGCTTTGCTTCGTTTCGGTTTAAGGGGATGCCTTGATTCGAGTCGAACACGCCCCCTAGACAAAGACACGCTTATATCTTCCGCGCACGAGAAAAAGAGATGGAACACTCTTCAGGAATGGCTTTTATGGACAAAGGTCGATAAATACCTAACTTAGAGAAGTTTTATTTAAGTTTCATAAAGTGAGATTTTAGATGAGATAAAATACTCTAGTATTAACTTGATTGTGTCGTAAAATAATGTATCGTTTGAGTAGGCTGAGTAAAAAAAGGAAAATACAGACCCAACTGGAAATTTTTTCTATCGAGGAAATTTTAAGCAATCATGTATCGTTAAAATCAGAAAAACAATCACATAGTCAAGAATCATACATTTATCTGAAAATCAGACCTTATTGTTTCTTAATCTAGTCAGAACGGCGTTTCAAAGCACGCGATAATTTCCAATGCACCGCCTTAAGTCGATTTGTGTAGGTAAGATTGTACACAAAAAATATGCTATCATCTCATCACTGATACAATCTGAGCGGACAAGGTGTTTAAAAACATCTGATCACGAACCGTCGTAGACAATTATACTTCCGATCCGATCCGATCGTCTGCAATTTTCTGTACGAAAGCTTTTTTTTATATTAAAGTTATCAGGATTGTTAGAAACCTAACCTAAAGGGTTCTGCGTGATGGCATTTTTAGTGTTACTGTGTTACGTACTATCGACAACACAGCTACCTGACCATCGGTGCACCTTAAGTGCATTGTAATAAGGTTCTATATAAACACAGGATGGTCAGTTAACAGTGTTGTCGTTTGTACCAAAATTTGTGCATCCAACGGATTGCTTTAGTTTCGTTTATTTAACGTGATTTCATTTTGCCGAATAGTTAATTTCGCCATCAGATATATCGGAGCGGCCAAAGTGCTCACAAATATCTGAACACGTCTCTATTGTTGAGGCCGTAGAGACGTTTTCACTGTTCAGATATTTGTGAGCACTGGCCGCTCCGATATATCTGATGGCGACTGCAGGTCGATCACGTAACGCATTGTACAGTCCGTCAAGAAAGAGTAGAAATTAAATAAAATGGAACTAAAAAAATACCATACTAAATTGTTGCCATTACGTCGAATAATGTGACAGTTACGTAGAAAGTGGCGCCCTCATTTAATTTCCACTCTTTCTTGACGGACTGTACACGCATGAAAAAATTACAGTTACATTGTCCGCGCGTTCGGAGCGTTAGGTACGTGATTAACCCTTAGGTCATCAGAGGCTCTAGTATAAGTTTTATCGAAACAAAACCTTACGACCGCGTTTGCGTTTAGCTGTCAAATCCCATACAAATTGGGGGTAAAACGCAAACGCGATCGTAACGTTTTGTTTCGGTAAAACTTATACTAGAGCCTCAGTCATTAAATTTAGTTTTGAAGTGGATACTTCTTTGCTCGCGTTCTTGTATAGGGTACAGTTCAAAATGTATCACGTGACTTCCGGAATAACTTTTTGTAGAGAAGCCTAATCTGATTTCAAATAATTGTTTGTTACATGTTTTAATCCTTCTTTATTTGCCATTAGTTGTTAATCACAAAATGTTATTTAGTTTATGTGGCGGACATGAAAATAATGCTGAAATGACCGCCATTTTCATGTACCGCGAGTCAAATGAGCTACGTCAGTGAATGTTGCCATATATACCGATTTATCTGTACTTATACAGATTTTAGTGAATTAATTCAGATATTTATTTTACGGGTAAGTAACACCATAATAGCAGGCTTGGCCGGTTTTTTTTTATAAGGTTCCATAGCCAACAAAGAAGTATCCACTTAAGAGTCCGCAGTAAGCTCGATTCTCCATACAAACGTAGTTACGCTCTCATTTTAAAACTACGTCTTGGATTGTAACGAAACTTTGCATTAGCAATGACATGAAATATATCTATGTCTTTAATTAGTTTATGTAGCTTCAGATACCATAGTAAAAAAAATGCAGCGAATTTAAGTTTTTCATACAAAACTTTTTTTGCTGTATTTCGTTCGTTTTACAAACTGGAACCATATAAACTAATTACAGACATAGATATACCTCATGTCACTGTATGTGCAAACTTTCGTCACAATCCAACACGTAGTTTTAAAATGAGAGCGTAACTACGTTTGTATGGGAATGTGAAATTCGGCCGAGCTTACTGCGGACTCTTAAACTTAATTAACAGTTGTTTCTCCGACACAACCCGCTTCTTTCTTTTTTTCAAATACTTATCTTGTATTACTCAAGCCGATAGGAATCTAGGTTTTCCTATACGACATCACACGCGGGTGTCAAGTTTAAAATGCTTGTAAAAACATCGGAAAAGCTTGAAGTAGTCCGTGTCAGTATATAAAACATATATACATACCTACATATAAAGGAACCACACGTTTGTCTATCCATTTGGCTGGCTTCACGTAACCTGATATCTCTACCTATCCCTAAACGAAATTCAACTCTATTCCTTCCGAGTTAAGATCAAAATCAAACGCAGAATAATAAACACAATAACGTTTTTTGTTGTAGTATAAAACTAGACGTTATACTTTGGGAATAGCGTTCAATTTTGAATGTGGGGGTTTGGCCTTTTGTCTCGCTAAACGAGGTAGTAATTATTGAGATGTGGAATGACGGTTTGATATTGGTGACTGTTCTTCTGCCTTTACAATATTTGCGATGGTTATTTAAATATATGTACTATGTACAATAAAATATAATATTTTGGGGACAATCTTACTCAACTCGACCTAAGCAAAGCTTGTACTATGGCTACCAGACGACGATATACATACTTATATAGATAAATAGATACTTAAATATCCATGACTCAGGAACAAGTATTCGTGCTCATCACACAAATAAATGCCCTTACCGGGATTCGAACCCGGGACCTCCAGCTTCGTAGGCAGGGTCACTACCAACTAGACTACAGAGGTCGTCAGATGAGTGTCTTCTACTTACAATTTTATCATATTAAATACTTAGGTATAACACTATTAGGGATAAAGACGTGAATGTATGTATGTACCTATGTTAATTATCATCTTGTATATTCATTTGTTTCTCTGTTTAAAAAAAAGTCATACAAACAAACACAAAAATCACTTAACTATACACGTATTTAAATGATTCGTTTACACGGGTCTCATGCGACATGACATGACTGGGACTATGAACAGAGGCCCTAGTATAAGTTTTGCCGAAACAAAACGTTACGACCGCGTTCGCGTTTAGCTGTCAAATCCCATACAAATTGTGGGTAAAACGTAAACGCGATCGTAAAGTTTTATTTCGGTAAAACTTATAGGTACTAGAGCCTCCGTGCAACCCTTGTCGACGTTACAAATGTATATCGCGTTATTTATACCTGTGTAAACGAAGCTTTAGAAAACAAGTTTATGGTATCGTAATTATATCAAAAAGATCTTTATCTGTCAAAAGTAATGTTTCACTATTGTGTAAAGTATGGAAATAACAAAATGTACTATGTAGGTACCTACAAAAAATGCGAACTAGCTAGTAACTAGGTACTTGGTACTTTTAAAAAGTAGGTATGGCAATAGTTATTTGTGCAACAAGAGAGCAAAGTTTGTTTTTGCTGCAAGTGCTGATTTTGAGTCCAGAGGAAGCGAAAGATTCTAAAATTGAATCACGAGCGTAGCGAGTTGTTCAAAGTTTGAATCTTGAGCGCAGCGAGGGACTCAAAAGCACGAGATGCAAATACTTTACTCGTGTAAATGTTATGTAATGTGTATGTGTTACGCGAGTAACATTTTCACCTCAGCAGTGAGAACATATTCACATTAAAAAATATATCGTAGGTATCACGTACCTATTCGTCTTGTGATTATTCAGGAAGAAAACTTAATTAGGCGTTCGTTACTACTTGTTTATGAAGCTAACGTTACTCCTCAGCGCCGCGCCGTTAGTAAATACTAGAAAGGCGAGAGAAGGCGCAAGAAACCAAAGGATATTTTAGTATCTATACGAGTCTCGCGTGACACGAACACATTATTAAAAACTAAAAACTAACCGTATTATTGTTAAAAATCACAGAGGGCCTACCGCGAAACGAACACGAACTTCGTTCTCACTCTCTGTCGCACTTGCTAGTTCGAGCGACCAAGACGGAGATACACGAACGAAGTTCGTTTTCGTTTCGCGGTAAGGTAACAGATTTTACCCACATATTCAAGCTAAATTTGAGATATTTATCATTAATGTCTATTGCGCTAGAAAGAGACAAAGGCACACATTAGCATATTACGTGTATCTCGCGTGCACACCAAAATCCAACCGTACTGTTGTTAAAATACTGCCTTCGTCACTGACTTCATTATATTTCCTAGTTAGATCGAGAACTTATTTATCCAAGTAGATTTTCATATTTAATTGAATATCAATAACGCAAGAATGAATAATAATATACCTAATAGCTGAAACAAATAAACAGCGCGCAATTTTTTAAAAGGGGCGGGGCGCCGCGCTTGCGTTCAGAAACTGCATGTGGTATACGTTCATCAAATTTAAGGTTGTTAAAACTAGAATTATTAATTAGATAGCGTAATAAAATTCATGTTTACATATTTATTATATTATTATGAAAAACGGAGTTTGTTCTGACATGTATTTATTGAAATATTCTTCAATTGAAATTTCCTGTTTCATTATTTTGGTAATTTAAACTTGTTAATTTGATAGTTTTCGAACGTGTTACTTGTTTTGCGCTTTTTTGGTGGTCTACTTTGAAATTCGATGGTCGAGCTATGGATCGTAACGAAATGAAAGGGACAGAGCTAATAAAGTTAAAATATTCTGAACTTGTAATACACCCCATACGATGAAATGTCAGTGTCCGACATCAAAATTAAAAAGCTACCTTGTCTCACGGAGTGAGCAAAATCGCGTTTTGCACACTGTTTTCACGCAGCAAAATATGCTTGTTCGAGCTGCTGAGGTGAAAACGTTTTTATCTATCCTCATTCCGATCTGAGAGGCGTCTATTGGCTACGCCCAGCATCTGGCAGGCCGTATGCTTGTATGCCACCGTCGTGCTATTGAATATAAGTGCAGTTCGCAGAAACACCATTTGGAGCTCTAAAATATACATGACCGCTGTAGACGAAAATAAATAACGCGATCAAAAATAGGATGAAATCTATATAAGTACCTACTTGTTCGAAAAGTACATTGATATAATAATATTTAAATACGTGCCAGAGTCCCCTTAAGCTAGAGTTTCGCGTGCCGGAGCGGGAGAGCGCTACGCGGTAGAGCGAGACGGTCGTACGTAACCCGACACCGTCACATCTGCGTTTGTAAAAGCGAACAGGGCCGCACTCGGGATGATTATTAGTGAAATATTTTTGACATGATTTAATTTTAGTGACAATGATGTAGAGTGTAGGTAATTGTTTTCGTTTGTAATCTATTTGTATTTTGTTGTTGATAGTTCTAAATACAGACAACTGCCAAGTTTTTTTATAATGCAAAAAACTAGGCATCTTTTTTTGGTTTTAGTATGTAAGTACATATTTTATTTAAAATGTAAAATGATATTCGCCAGTTCGAACTAAATAGGTATGTAAAGTAGATAACAGAACAAAACTTGTCATTCATTAACTAGAAAGTAGGATAGACCCCATTCATTGACACTGCAAACGTGTATCCAATTTTTAGAAATATGATACCTATAGATACAAAGAAAATGTAGGAGCGAAATAAAAGTGAATTGTAAATTGTAGAAGTATGATGTTTAAATATATTAAAACTATACACAATGAGTATAATTAAAATGATCATCTCCTATTCACACTTCATTAAACGTCAACAAAAATTGCAATTATAAAAAAACGCGAATATCGAGTTGCACTACAAAGTATCGCATGTCAGTTATTGACGTTTCATTCTCGGCCAAGGCCTTTGTTTTTTTCTGTTTTCTTTGTGCCCTAATCCTGTTCCTGGCCAATCATGTGGAAGGAAGCGTCTTTGTCGGTATCGAAAACACGACAAGGCAAGGAACAGTTCCTTAGTCGACGTTTCGTTGTATTTTTACCATTTAGTGTTTGATTTTTATGTAGATATTTCTCTATTAGTCTAGTCAATGAACTGACAAGTTGTATGGAAAACATGTCAATTGCTTATTTTGTATGTGTAACGGATATATTATCAATGAAATAGTTACCTAGCGACAGAATCCGATAAAATTTCAGACATCATAAAAATGAAAAATTAGCAACTAGTTTTTGAAGTCAGAAAAAATATTAATAAATATTTTTGTCTTTATTTATGTTCATTGACATTTGCCCTATAATATTCAAGATAAATCATTCAAAAAAAGACAATGCATGCTTCATTTAAATCTACATAATTACATCCGGGTGGTAAATTTGTCGGATTCTTGAATAAAGCATCTTAGAATAATATTTTAAAATGAAATCAACAAAAAAACGCTATTATAAATTAATGTTTATCAAAACCGTAATTTTCCTGCAGTATTATACTCGAAACGAAATGGGGACATTAAATAAACAATTGATTGCTCTTGAGTGTAGTCTAGAATGTCACGGAATGTGTCCTCTGGCTCGCTTCGTGACATCAAGCTGAGTAAATTTCATAATTACATTTATAGGTATAAGTTAAGTTTCGTTTAATTTTTTTTGCACTAATAAATAATTTTTCTTCCTTTCTATATGTGCCTAATAATATCATAGGCCGAAAATGCATGGGTCTCGATTTGTGCAAAATTTTGCCACACAGCTCAAGCGGAAATTCATACTAATACTAATATTATAAATGCGAAAGTGTGTCTGTCTGTCTGTCTGACTGTCTGTCTGTCTGTCTGTTTGTCTCTCTGTCTGTCTGTCTGTTACCTCTTCACGCTTAAACCGCTGAACCGATTGAGATGAAATTTGGTATGGAGATAGTTTTTATTCCGGAAATCATCCCCCTGAGGGGTTGAAAAGGGGGATGAAAGTTTGTAAACGAGTTCCACGCGGACGGAGTCGCGGGCTGCTAGTTGTACAATAAACGGACATCTTTATCGACTTTATGTCTATAGATATTGTGGATTACCCGGTCTCTCTCGTCAGTCTTTATAATAAATTTAAGTCTACGCGATTAAATCCCCCGTTTAGTAATAACTAGTTTCCACCCGTGACTTCGTCTGCGTGGTCCCGGGATAAAAACTATCCTATATTTTAATCCAGGCTATAAATTATCTTCGTGAAAAATTTCATCCAAATCGGCGGAGCCGTTTATGCGTGATTGTAACTTTCCCAGTTATAATATTAAGTAGGATAATGTGTGAATTTCTGAAAGTTAAATCGACAATATACAATAAAATGTTATACAGAATAATGTTATGTATAAGAAACAGTACATGTCACATCAGTCATCATGTCATGTCAGTGTTTGTCGTTTGTTACTAACATACCATGAATCAACCGGTCTGAAATAAAGAATTTTATTTATTTTTGATATCAGTCTAGACAGATAAATTATTCCGGGATAGCTGTACCTCTAACTTTACAGATTAGTTAGATTTAATGGCTGCTATAGCTAATGTATGCATACATACGTATGTAATAAGTAATAACGTAGAGGTATGTACATCAAAAACCCGTAGCCTAACAAAGTTGATGAAGCATAAACAATTCTATTCTATTTGTCGTAAAAAACGTCGGCATATCGGGTTTCGGCGGTAGGGGCTGTCAGCGTGCTCCGTTGAACCGACTTCGAACGGGCTGACGAGATACGTTTGACATTTTGCATCTTATTCGCTTGTGATAAGGAATAAAACTCTTTGACGTCGACTACATCGGTCTTTCCGGCACTGTAATTTGGTTTTGGTTTTACTACAACGTAATTTAATTTTGCCCAATATTTCTAGATCTAATAACTACTTAGTTATGTTTTCACAGGCTGAATTATAAAATGTTCTAGTCTTATAATTACAAAACTTAACAAGACCTCTATCTTTAAACAACATGTGTTTGTTCAACATTCCATGATGAATCCGGTGTTTTGAGTAAAAATACAAGGCATCTCTCTGCGGCATACTCTGCGGTTTAAAGGCATTTTGAATGACACTAAATTGTTTTGGGATCTAGAAGTATTGGGTAATTTAACTGGTCAAAATGAAATTGCGTTGTAGTGAAACCAAGACGTAACTTCGTTAGGCGGTTCAATCATTTTTTTCTAGTCCAAGAGACCACACTGACAGAGTTTCTTAGAAAAAATAGATCCTAAATTGGAAAATTCCGATCATGCACCGCCATGGAATGGGTTTACCAATATATAACACGTTTGGTGGATTTAAACCCCATAAAATCATAGTTTTAAATAGTGACAGACAGACAGACAATAGTGTAGGTAGAAGTAACCTAACCATGGCAACTAGCAACAAAAAATAGTAGACACATACAAAATATCTATAGTATAGACTAACAACTTAAGTCATTCGTTAAAATCAATTTGTATGGGCCGCATTCAAATTCAAGGCTGCGTAGGCATGTCTCACGTTTAATCTTTTTATAGCTTTAGATCCACGCCAAAAAAGGATCTATTCACAATAAAATAACACAACAGTTATCTCACCAACCTTTTTTCTTCATTCCAGTGGCAACCCCAACGAGAAGCAACTGGACTCGTCCTCGGACGACGACAGCGACGCGCCTGCGCACTCGCTGCCCGCGCACGCGCCGCAGCCGCTCTACCCGCTCTACGATCACCCGCTCCACTTGCACTATCACCACTCGTGACCGCACTAGACAGATCACCGTGACCGCTACAACCACCCATTGCACCGTTCTCTATCATCACACGTTACCGCACCAACACCTCTGCTGATCACACTAGATTCACCACTATCACAATTCGTGTACGCACTAGACAAAACACCGCCGCGTGGGCCACTCTTTCATCACACGTGACCGTGCTACGCTAACAATATGACTCTTCGTGACCGCACTAGACCTTTGTTACTGCATTAGCCACACCAGTGGTCATCACCGCTCAACCCGCTTTAGGTGACCCTCTGCACTTGCATTACCGCCACGCGCCGCTACATTACACCCCTACTGACCGCACTAACACCTCTCCAACAGCACTAATGCCCACTGGGGCCACAATAACTATCACCACTCGACCCCGCACTAGCCGTATCCAAACTAGCTCTCGCCCCCGATCACACTAGCCTGACCATTAAATAAGTTACACCCGTGATCATCTTAGCGTATACAGTACAACACCAATACCACTCTTAACCGCACTAGTCCTGCCGATACGTGATCGAAATAGTTACGCTACTACACGTGACCGTTCTAGCGCGATCACCACTTGCTATTCACATTATCAATCAGGTAGTGAAGGAAATAAACAATATCTACCGTCTCGGTTGTACTTGAGCACGGACTCCTCGTCGCCAAATGGGGAGGAGGCCTAAAGGCTGACTATACTGACCAGTAACATGATGTCTCACTAATTTAATGGCGACTCATCCAAAAGGCACGCGTGCGGCGAAGGATCGTGTGTGCTTGTATTACTAAACGGCCAACACGATGCTCTGATCGTACATACATACATAGATTCACGCCTTTATTCCCAAACGGGGTAGGCAGAGCCAGAGCAGTTGAAACTTATGTTCCAGTGCCACTTTAAGCATAACTGTGGGTATAAAAGATCGATAAAATGTGATATCGCCGTGATAGGTTGCTAGCCCATCGCCCACAACACACTTCAACCCTGTTTCTTGAGTACGTCTTTACGACACCCACATGAAGAAGGGGGGTGGCATGGTGATTGTTTAACGTTTTCCAAAAAAATGACGCGCTGTTAAGAGCTTTCGTTAGTGAAATATAATTCTTTCCACGATGTCACTATAATTATTTTTACAATATATATAGGTAACATAATTGTGTGACGTGGTGGGACAAGTTAAATTTCACCAATCAAAGTTCTAACCTGTAATTTTTTGGAAAGCTCTTTTACAGCACAGCACACGACGGCCGCGACATACTCTCGATTTTTATCGTACTACTCTTGTTCTAAGTGTTCTAATAAGAGAGAGACGGATAGTGCGAGAAAAATCGAGAGAGCTCGCGCGCCGTCGCGTGCTAGCCGTGCAGAAGCGTGTCAGCGTTCTCTCATTCGGCAGCCTACTAGCGCCATCTAGTCGCAATAAATGTAACTATTGAAATGCTATGTGACATTAACTTTGGTTCAAGGGGGCGGTAATATTAACAGGAAATAATTTTAACAGGGAACTACAGACAGGCTGAGTACAGCCTGTCTGTAGTGTCATCTTGTAGCAATAAATGTAACTATCGCAGTGCAATATTTTAAGTATTACTTATACTTAAAAGAGGCGCTACTAGGTACTGAAATCCTCTTAACAGGGTTGTTCAGCCGCCCTGTAGTGTCACCTAGTGGCAATTAATGTAACTATTGTAACGGTAAAGTCTAAGTGTATGCTTTGCTAGATGGCGCTACTCGTAACAAAAAATCATTTTAACAGGGTTGTTAAGCCGCCCTGTAGTGTCATCTTGTGAAAATAAATGTAACTACTGTTAAATATAAGTTTGAGTGGTGGTTTTGCTAGATGGCGCTACGAGTAACATTAATTGTACTATTACATGAGGATTGGCCCGGGCTGGGCGGTTAGTGCTGTCATCTAGTAGGAGTTGCAAATTCAAAGGTTTCTGAGCTATGCTAGAGGGTCTAGTGAAATGAAATTTTCAGACCGGTTTTATAGGCCTTTTTAGTGTTGCACAGAATAAATGTATAGTTTCGGAAAGCGGAGACGAGCAAATTTTGAACCTTTAGGATATAAATAAAGTTCACAACTGGCGGTGTATATACTTTCAAGTGTATTGGATAACTTTAGTCGTAATTTCGCTTTAATCGACCATACAATAGCTTCCTCAGGAAATTATTAAAACAAATAGTGTCCTATGAGTAGATTTTCTTAACAGGCGATATTTGACAGCCGTCATCCCAGTACCTATAATAAACGTCAATGATGATATATGATGACATAAATGTAACTGGGATGACAGCTGTCAAATATTGGATGTAAGGGCATTTTCAGTATAATTTGTCATTCAGTTGTGTAAATAAACCGCATTCTGTTCTTTGGTCATAAATGCTATCATTTTCTAATCCATAATCATTACTATCTCGCTCCGTTTCCCTCTCTTAAAAAAACTAAGAAGTTTACAAATGTAAATAAAATCTATGTTATGCACTTTTAGCCAAATATTTGATATATAATTTTAATGTAATGATTAATATTACGATTTGAAATTGGGATGAAAGGCAACAGGCGACCTATTATGGTTCAAATAATCTGTCACAAAAGTCATAAAAATGTCAACGTTTTCGCTGCATTTTAACTGATCTCGCTTTTAAAAACAATAAGATGAAGAAATGATGAACCTGCGCAGGAGTCGATTTTCAGGTGGAACCTGGGGTGAGGCAGGGCGGACCGCGTATCCAATATATAGCAACGGGGCGGCAGTCTAATGAACCGTTTTTTTATACCACGTCTGTCGCAAGTAAGTGGTTACCGTAGTCTGTGGACGCTTGCAACTCCAGGGGTTATACATACGCGTTGCCGACCCTTTAAAAATGTATAGCCTTTTTGAAGAACCTCCGGTGTTGCAGGTGTCCACGGGCGGCGGTAATCGCTTACCATCAGGTAATGCGTCTGCTCGTTTGCCTCCAATGACATAAAAAAAATCCCTCTACTGTAGTACTTCGGGTAAACCTCCACGAATGAAACCACATTGGCTCTACTTTGGTGCCAGGGATACAAGATTTGATTACAATAATATAATAATAATCATCATCATCATCATATAAGCCGAAAGACGTCCACTGCTGGACATAGGCCTCCCCCAAAGAGTGCCAAAGTGACCGGTCCTGCGCCACCCGCATCCAGTAATATGGCTAACCTATTGCCTTTGATTTCTCAATTTTTCATACTAAATGGCTTCCTTTGACTTTTTGTAGATGTATATATTATCTGAATTATATATAAATTTATACTATGAACAAACGAATGCATTTCTTCTCCATCGATGTTTATATTCAAAGTATATTTTCATCAAAAATTACATCTTTAAGGCAACCTTTTATTGGTCAACGTGCAAAAAAGTACAGTCGGTTACGGTCTACTCCCAGTCTGTACAGTCAACAGCAAATATAGATGATCATTTGAGTACTTTGTCGCACTTAACTTAACAATACTGCGACAGTTGGGATGCGTCAAATTAATGAAAGTGACAAGGTAATAAAATGATCATCTACTTTTGCTGTGGACTATACAACCAAGTTCTTTAAATATCATCATGATATCAGCCGAAAGACGACCACTGCTGGACATGGGCCTCCCCCAAAGAGTGCCACCCCCAATGACCGGTCCTGCGCCACCCGCATCCAGCGGACCCCAGCATCCTTTACCAGGTCATCAGTCCACCTTGTGGGGGGTCTACCCACGCCGCGCCTTCCGATACAAACATATTATGTAAAGAGAAATAATAAAATGTAGGTAAACCAAAATAAGCCTAAAGCGCGAATCTTCACCGAGTAATTCTGAGCCTTTAATATTGCGAATTATTTTACACTAATAATAATATTTTAATCAATATTTGCATTACGTAAGTACTCTGTAAGTAATTTAAATTAATATCAACCAAATTGTAGTTGTATCTGATCAGGAAGGTTTTTAATAAGTTAGTACTAAACCATTAATGTTTTTCTCCATTGCACTGGTCAAATAAAGATAAATGCTTTTCGTGCAGCGAACGAAAAACAATAGAATGCGAACATCTTACAAATTTCTACCCAAACACGTGCCTAAAACCCGGTATGCGCATGTACGAACTAAACGGTTGCCTGGCATCGTTTCGACACCCCGCCCCCATCCCCATAATGGCAATGGCACCCATTCTGGTGCGCCATTTTGCGGCGCTACTCAGACTTGGATGGTCTTTCGTTCGCTGTTTTCGTGCCATTTTTTCAACTCGTAATAAGCAGCAATTTCATTGGTACTTATGAAGTAGGTGGGCACATACTTTATAATTATGAAGTATTATTATAGTTTGGTTTACTTAAAATTACGGAAATGCACTTGATGTGGGATCTTTGTTGCTAAATATGAAAGGAAAAGATAACAAAGAGACATCAAACTTACCGAAGTGCGGCACGTGTGCTGGGAGTAGCTACTGTTTGTTCTATTGTAAAACGTAAATCATCTTATCAAGTACAAGGCCGTTGATGATTGGTTTGCAATCCTACTTGAATATAACAATTAAACAAAAGATGTCGGTAATGGTAGGTTTTAAGTACTTTTCGTAATTTTAAGTAAAACAAACTATACCTACTTGAATACAGGTCTACATATTATCCAAATACAATAGGCATGATGCCTCATGTTCAAATTGATAAAGTAGTGATGCTATATGGATAGTAAACCATCAAATTATCGTAATAAAGTATAAATTATAAAATATTAAATCATGAAAAGATATGAACCTTGAAAGATTAGAAAAAGATGTATTTTTTTATTGTCCAAGAGTGAATTTAAAGCTACCAATAGAATCCTTACGCTTTTATAGAAACAAAATTGTATGACAACTATGTACTTTAACGCAGTATTTCGCGACCGAAACCACAATTAACCTGATTTTCAATACAACAATTAGTACAAATGTACAAATGTGACGTCATACTTGTGTGTTTATCAGTATGAAGCGTTTTGCGCTGCCGCCAGCGAGGTCGATCTTTGTCTCAAATATTTGGGTATTTATGTTCTTTAATTGTAGTTGCTCCCATACAAACATTCGTGCCTCTCCAAAAACTGGTTCGAATGACATAAAAAATCTTATTCATCATCCCTATTGGAATTACTAGCGGATTGATGTGCCCAATCGATATGAATAATTCTTTCGTCTTTAGCCGTCTGTCAATATATTAATTTGACTGTGCTATTTGACGTCTACAATATGTTTACATCGCCCTAGTCCCCGACGTTGGCTAGTGTATGACATGACCAATTTATATAAAATCAATATGGGTTTAATTCGTCTAAGAGGATTTTTTTTTCATTCTAATTTAAGCCATGTCACTGACATGTATCATACACTAGTGCGTCGTCGAAGATTAGGGCGTTTATCTTAGACCGAGTTGAAAAAATCCCACTTTCAACAGTTAACATTATATTATACAAAGTTATATTTATTGTTTCAATTTTAGTGTAATTTATTTATAAAACTGCGTGTCTCTTGTATTGTAAAAATAATTGTAGTTTAAGGACCTCGCATGTTTCTAGTTTATTTATTAGTAGTTAAGTAGCATTTTTAAAGAAACGTGTGTTTTTTAATAATATTGTCGTTTTATTTCCCACCCCTATTATTTTTATTAGGATCCCACCTCGACAACCTATTGGATATAATGATGGCAAAAACCTTACTATCAGCAGGGCACGGCTCACTCCGTGGTTTCGTCGCGCCGCTATACAAGGACATTCCGACCACCAACTTAGTACCACTGCCGCTACGGAACGCAAGCGTTCGCGCTTTATGCCATTCACAGAGGTCCGTTTATACACAGTAGGGCAGTTTCAGAAGGTTTCAGATGATAATGTAAAAATAACTCGAGATATTAATGATACACGTAAAATTCAAAATGACCGCCGTAAAACTAAAGATGGTTGACGGAGCAGTTGGTTCCTACCAAAAAATGCAATGGACCTAACAAGTACCTGAAAAAAATTTGGTGCTTTTGTCCAGGATGTCCACATTTACGACAATTTGTTCGAGCACTCTTCCTCTTCCCCACTATCAATGCAACTTTAATGTTGGCCGACATGTTCACAGTGAACCTTCTGTACGCAGTACTATACGAGTAGCTCTGAGAGCTGTAGAACTCACTAGCCTGTAATCAACTCCTAAGGGTGGTGAAATGGGGGGTGAAAGTATGTATGGAGCTACGATATAAATGAGTTCCACGCGGACGGAGTCGCGGGCGCAATTTATTTATATGATAAGTAAAATATAATAACTAGACGTACTAAACTTACAAAGCATAAAAATATCCATCTCCCTCATTCGTCATTATCCTCCTAGCGTTCTTCCCGGTTGTGCCCCTAAAGGAGCCCGGGGTCCTTTAGGGGCAATAGTAAAAATGAAAACAGAAAAGAAACAAAAAAATAAAAAATGTCTATTTTCCGGTTAAGTGGGTGGGCGTGAATTATAACTTGACACGTTTGGACAGGCATAATTTAGTTAAATATCACTTAGGTAAGTGTATAAGTTTGGCGGAGCAGTCGCATTCGAAGTTCGTATTAGAGCGTTTCTCAAAAAAAATGCCACTATTATTAATTGTACTTCTAGGAATTTTATGTTAAATATTTCCACTCAGAATCAGGAGCTCTTTCGACCCTGGTAGGACAAAAAACTGTCCCAAAGATATTTTTCCTATTGTGTTACCAGTTACCATACACTTTGTATGGTGGTAACACAATAGGAAAGTTCAAAAATGTATGAACATTTTGGGACACTTTTTTTCTCCTATTGGGATGGAAAGCCATCGTGATTTTGAGTAGAAATAACATAAAAGTTGCAGAAAATCTCCGAAAAAATGTAGTGGCATTTTTTTTGAGAAACGCTCATTACGTAAGTTTGAAGAACTTTTTTGAAATAAAAATGTCGAGGTGGTGTCGAAAGTGGTCTAAAACTTCGCTTAGTACGAAATTAATTACTGAATGAATGACTTGAGCGTCCATCTCGGGCTAACTAAAGAACTTGAGCAAAAAACCGCTGTTTAGCCACCACTGGTTAGTGTGCCGGTTTGCGACCAGCTTTTTTAACCCTTTCAGGGCGAACGCTGTCAGCGCTTTGCGATGCGCACCGCTAAGGCGCAGAACTAACAAAAAGCTTGTTAAACCCGATGCGCCGAGCCGGCGGCGTCATGCCGGCCGACGGGTGCGAATCGTTAAATGGATGGGTTGATGCGTTATTTCCACAAACCAAAAACTTGAAATAATGCATCAATTTTAAGGGAAACATGGAAAAGTGACAAAAAATTAATATGTATTTTGTTTTACCGCTGCTCTTTGCGAGAAAAGGGTCACAGACCCCATAATTCACACAATGACGATACTACCTGCTTATGTCCTTATCGGGTTTTTTCATTCCACGTAGGCCACCTGCTGCGTGTTATCAACTTATCAGTAGCAGGATGATGATTTATGTCTAGCTTATAAAAATAAATAACACGAACCTTTGTTACGTTACTAAGCTGTTATGGTTAATAGAGCAGCGGCTTATCATCTCAATAAATCGTTGGAACTAATAAAAACCCACTATAGAGACGTCAACCTACTTTTTTGGCCATAGAATAGTAATAAAATATGTTTTTACCTAAAACATATTTATTTATCCACAAACATTGATATGCTTGGTTAAAACGGCAATAGCATGAAACCATTCTTCCCGACTCAAACGACGTGATTTATGAAAAGTAGCATTACTGCTTTGAACATAAAGCTACTTATGCTTTGGCAATGACAACACATACGACTCTTTTGAAATGAGTCGTTATGCGCTGTCCACCCGCAAGCCTGAATGACGCCGACCTTGGCGCAAGAGGTTTTAAACCTATTAAACTTAGACATATTTTCTTCAAAATTACTTTTTCCTTACCTATATTATCTACTTTATGTTTTGTTAAAGAACTTCAGGAATGTTTTCAAGCCATTATAATATAAACTGAAATGAAAGTTTGGAGTAAAATGTTACAATATATACGGATAATTTTGTGTTTTAGTCGTATTGAATATTACAGCTCAGTCTGTTAATTATACAAAAAAATAAGAAAAAGCAACTCCGCTTAATCGATTTTATGACATAAATGCAAAAATGTTATGGCGCCGAGCCGGCGTCATCAGTACGGCGGACTTGCAAACGGCATGGCGCCGACCCCGGCGTCATGCGCACTGAAAGGGTTAATTTAAGAAACTTTCTCCTTCAGTAGCTTGCCCGTTTCATGACGCTACAAGTCACAATTATACAAGTCTAGACTGGCAACACAGGTCAAGCAGCCATATCAGGAGGCGCTACACGGACGAAATCGGCGGAGCGCATGCAGGCCGCCGCTTGCAGCACGGTGCCGGTGGCCAGCCAAACAAAGGTCACTGCGTACTAGATTTTCTGTGATCTTGCTTGGCCGTTCGACGATTTCGCTCGTTTGGCGTCTCCGATTCCAATTTCACTCGTTTGGCGTCTCCGATTCCAATTTCACTCGTTTGGCGTCTCCGATTCCAATGTTTTATTAGTGTTGTTAAGTTTTGTTTTATGTATTAATACGTTAATACGTTTTCAAACATCGTATTTGAGTTAAAAGTTTTAAAACTTCCTTGCTTTATATTATAACTGACATATATGAGCGATATATACAATTTCAGAAAAAAAACCATGCGCCCATGGGCGTAATAAAGGCTATTGTATCTCTGTTTGCCTGTGCGTTATGAAACCCTTTACGTGCAAGTGTGTTGAAGAAATATTAATAATTTTTAAATAAAAAAAATATATTAAATATAAAACCGCCAAGTGCGTGTCGGGCCAGTGCCGTAGTTGCCTGTCTGTCTTAGTTACATCAACGTGCGGTCTTTCCAAGTACACATTAAGTTAGTCGACTATTACCTACTCGGTAACTAGTTATGCCTACTTGTCCGTGATAGTTTTCCTTTTAAATTTATTATATGTACTACTATTACGAATTTTTTCACATCCCAGTAGTAGCCATTTAGCCGGCAGGGGGACACATGACTCGAACAAAAATTAGGGATTTTTCAAGTTTTTTTTCAGGAAGTCAACTTGTTTGGTCACTATTGTGAAAATGCCCTTACAACCAATATTTGACAGCTGTCATCCCAGTACAATTTATGTCATCATTGAAGTTTATTGTACCGGGATGATGGCTGTCAAATATCGGCTGTTAAAAAAATCTAACTATACACATCGCAATTTGATTGAATCTGTATCACGCTGTCAGTTCCACACGCGTCGAGCCAATGACAGCGTGTAAATAAGCGGCCTTGAGACTGCTAAATGCAGTGCAATCACTGGGGGAGGAAGATAAAAATAAACCATCTCGCTCTAATCAGTAAGTGTGAGTGCAGTTAGTGCGCTAACTGCACTTGCTGCACTGCATTTAGCAAGGTCTAAAGACCGCTTTTAGAGCATGAAACACATTGCAAGCACCGAATCGATTACCAAGGTGAGTCTTCAACGAAACAACGCTCACGCCTGTACGTACCTAGGTACACACAGCCTAATTGTTTTTTGTGGTACTTCCTGAGTTGAATAGTGTGGGGTTTGTGGGGAGTTGCCTCCATATATTGCCTTGCAAAAGGTGGAGAGGAAGATATTTTGAATTAAACCGGTCGAGGATGTCAAAAAAAATGCTAGTTTTCGACCTCGGGCTTTAAGGGGCTATTTATATGACAAAAGTGTTTATGACAAGTTTGAAGATGATAAAACATGTTTTTTTTTCTTGACCTCAAACCCGCCAATTTAAATCAAAACATCTTCCTAACCACCATTTGCAAGGCAAACTCCCCCATTGGGTGGCTTATGAGTAAAAGAGAATATAAAAATACATACACGGTTTATTACAAAAAATCGAATTTAGAAAGCTACATCCATCATTTTGGTGTGGTCCTTCCTATCGCGGACAACCACCCGCGACTGGGAGTAGAATCCAATCTCGATGATCTCACGAGACAGGATCTCATTCTTCAAACCTCCGTGAGACATGACAGCCTGGACCGGCAGCGCCCAGTAGTGGTGACCCTTGTACACGTCGTTGTAGTTCACCGCCACGGCTCCAGAGAGGCTGGCCACGTATTCCATCTCGATCTGAATGGTACCCTTGGTAGCGTGGAGCTCAGTGGTCACGGCTTGGCCTGGTTGCAGCAGGACTTCCATGGATGACGTGGCTCCAATTGTAAATGAATCGGACCTCTCCATTCCCATACCCCAACCAGAAGTGTAGCTGAAGGTTGTAGAGCCCGTTATCTCGACGACTTCAATGTCGATGCCATAGCTGATATCCTGTGATACAGTCAACTCTCCGCTCTTGCTCCAAGAAGACGCAACCCTGTTCTCAACGGATTGCGAGATCCCAACGTTGAACGTAGCCGGTATAGTGCTGTTGTTCTCAAATACTTGCTGCATGACGATCAATGGCTGGGAGTTAATTTTCAAAACCTTGCCGCTCTTAGGCACTAAGGTCCTTGAAACTTGGTCCCAGTTGTAGGTGGTGTACAAGTCTCCCCAAGGGGTAGGGCTGCGAAGGAACGCGTCATCAGGCCGTCTGCCGAAGTAAGCGTTTGCGGCGTCCTTCAGATTGTTGTCTCCCAGGCTGAAAGTGCTCCTTTCCTGGTCGGATATGATGTCCTCCTGGCGGCCGGAGAAGTGGACCTTCATGTCGGAGTGGACATTTTCGAACTTTCCGTCGACTTCCACGCTGATTCTGGCATGCACCAACGCAGGCAGGACTAGGAGGAGGAACCTGAACGCCATTCTGAAAAATATGTGACTAAGTATAAGTCTAGTTTCAGACGAATCCCAAGTAAGTACGAAGGTCTAGCTCTACCACCGCGCAACTGCCGTAGGAGCCGACATAGTTAAAGAACTGGAGGCAGACAAGGTTACAATCGACAAGCGCTAACGCCAATAGAAAACTAATACATAGAAACCATCCATGATTCAGGAACAAATATTCATGCTCATCACACAAATAAATGCCCTTACCGGGATTCGAACCCAGGAGGACCTCTGGCTTCGTAGGCAGGGTCACTACCAACTAGGCTAAAGCGATCGTCAATGTCTCAATGCTCAACGCCTTAATGCCTAATGGTTGCCAACTATTGATGGAATCTGGCTCATACATACATACAAACTTTCATTTCAGCAACTCATACTTCGCAAACATTACCTGTCTATTATTGGTAAACAGTACTTAATAAGAACGCATAAGGTAAATTTCCCAGTGCCCGACACTGGCCTATTGAATGACATTTTCAATCTTGTTGTCATTTTCCATCGAACGGTGTCACTGGCTGACACCGTTCGATGGAACGAGACGGACGCTCTATCTTGTCACTTATCGCGTGATAAGGCCGACCATGATACGGGGTCTGTTGTTTTGAAACAAGATTGAAAATGTCATTCAATAGGCCAGTGTCGGGCACTGGGACGTTTACCTTATGCGTTCTTATTAAGTACTGTTTACCAATAATAGACAGGTAATGTTTGCGAAGTATGAGTTGCTGAAATGAAAGTTTGTATGTATGTATGAGGTAATGTCCGGTACTGCTAATCCGATTTCAAAAATTCGTTCACCAGTATATAGAATGAACCTTCGGAAAGGACATAATTAAGTTATAGGGACATGACTGTCAACTATAGTCTGTATATATACTTAAGCTAATATTTCACACTAGCTCTGCCCGCGTATTGTCAAGAACTCAGTTAAACCCGTGGGATAAAATATACCTTGCTTGCTTATGTCCACCCAGAAAGTCCATTCTAAACACAGGTGAAAGAATTTGTGAAATCAGATAAGTAGTTACGGAGACTACCCCCCACATACAAACTTACAAAGCAACAAGCTCACACTTAGAAGAAAGAGACAAATTCTCTGTCTCGTTCAGTCATGTTTAAAACTAAAGTTATAAAACATGAACGAAAAATTTGCAATTACGACGAGAGTTGAAACAAAGAAGTGAAATAATAATTATACTTACGTAACGAAACACGGAACAAATGAAGTTAAATTAAACTAAATAAATAAGTAAAGACACAACTGTTGGTGTCTAAATTACTTCCTAAACAATACTTATTTCAGTTAATCACAATTATTTATACTGTATTTGTTATTTGTGGAAAGAGCAAATTAAACAAATGCATATCGGTCAGCGCTGCGAAATGGTTTCTGCTAAAATATAACGCTGAATTCGCGAATGCATCTTAGGTCATCGCTCCAGTGGATACATTGCTACCAATACTATATTATATAACTAGTGGATCTAGGAGCTGTAGGCAGCGAAATTTTTATTTTTTTTACAGTTTTTTTTTTAAATTTCAAAAGCTGGATAAAAAAAGAATCTAGATATAATTATTGAATGCGATTATTGAAGGAGAACAGCGTGACCGACGCCTGACATATGAAATATTTTTTTCCCGAGCTGTCAACGGAGAACTTCGTTCTCTTCGCTCGCTCGTTCATTAAACTATGTTTTATATACCACGATAAGCTAAGGGAACGTAGTCATACTACGTGACCCATTTTTTTAAATGGAAAGCGTCACCTATGGGATTTGGAAACTCATGAGGAGTCAAAAGCAAATTGCAGGCGTGCAATTTATTGACGAGGATTACATGTGTTGAGAGTGAGAGACAGCTGCGCGTTCTTGGGAGCTCTAGAAGGGAAGAAGAAGGAACAGGGGAGGGTATATAATCTAACCTGGTACACAGAATATGCACTTATTTTATTTATGAACTAAGTGGCCGCGCCGCTTAGCTTCAAGTGTATGCTTCATTAGGCACTGGGCCCACCGCCGGCTAGTAAGCTAGAAAAGTTGGGCGAGTAGCATTACATTGCGGATCTGTAAAGGTCGATTGATCACACTGTGCCTGGTCAGCACGCAATGAACCGTTACTCGCCCAACTATTCTAGCTTACTAGCCGGCGGTGGGACCAGTGCCTTACGCTACGCTTTTCCGTAACAGTTTCCAGGTGGTCCAAACGTCTCATCTCCAGCCAGCTCGAGCGATGTCAGCACACCTTCCGGGTCATCATCTGGCAGTAGTAACGAAGCCTCTGGCAGCACGTAGTGGTATGTGGTGATGTCTCGTAGAGTTGCCGATGGATGCCATATTGTTGTTGACGGTGTGACGGCCATAATGACGTTTCTTCTGAATACCCGTGGAACGGTACCGCATCCGACGCAATATATCCTTTTTAACAGACTTTAAAAAAAAGGAGGAGGTTCGGATTCGGTTTTTTTTTTATAATTTTTTTTTCAATGTTTGTTACCTCAGAACTCCGTCATTGATGAGTTGATTCGTCATTTTTTTTGTTTGTAAGTATGCTTCCAGGTGGTTCCCATTTTTTTCAAAAATTCAATTGGATGATGGGATCCATGAGGAATTGAGGAAACTTCAATTATATTAGGCACGCGTGTAGTGATTTTGGCATTTTCTATTTTAACTCGTTTATTTACACCCGGAAATCATAAATTTGGTGGAGTGGAATTGATGATGAAGACCACAGATGACTTATGGAATTCCTCAATTATGTACTTAAAAGTACAAATGTACGTTACAGATTCTGATAAGATTCCGTTGAAATAGCAACTAATGAAGTGCCAAAGGTGATCATCCTTGTGGAATCGACGGAAGTCCTCAAATATTATCGGGTCACATACAGCGATTGGGTTTTTTTTCTCTTATAATCAACGCATTTGCTCTCAGAAATCAGTTAATGTGGTACTTAAATTGAAAAAGAAATGTGGAAATGTTCTCGTGGCTTGTCGGAGTACTAAATTGAAGTCGGTTGAAACTTTGTGTTTAAAGTAAATTATCTTGGAAAGGTTAGATTTTCGCAAAGCCCTCTAAGCGCATAACTTGTCTATTGACAAGTTATGTGCTTAGAGGCATTGTTATTTTATAGATATGTCATTATAGTGAAAACGAAGTCAAACCTGGGTTATTAATTATAAATATTATAATATAACCTACTAGCTTCCGCCACGACTTTTTCGGCGTGGAACCGGGATAAAAATTATCCTATATTTTTAATTCAGAGTAGAAACTATCTTCGTGCAAAGTTTCATCCAAATCAGTTAAGCCGTTTAAGCGTGGTTGAGTAACAAACATCCAAACATCAAAACTTTTGCATTTACAATATTAGTAGGATGTCCTAACCTTTGCGTCCATCCAGCAATCCATAACTATACAGACGTGAAAGAATTACTAAAATCGGTAAGTGATTCAGGAGATTACCCCCCACATACAAAGCTACAATTCCACACACTTATTCTCTTTGTATTAAGTACTAGACAAAAACTGATATTCTAAAGACATACGACTCCAGACAACTTGAATCGCGGGCTGTCTCATTTATAGCGTCGCTTTTATTGTGGCGTTAGAATATAATAATTGTTTTGCTTCACAGTGAAGTTAATGTTTAGGTAAGATCTATCTCGACACATGTTGCGATGTTGCTGAATCGGCTAACAATAAGTTCAGTGAAAAGTGAAAAAAATATCAGAGGCTCTAGTATAAGTTTTACCGAACAAAACGTTACGACCGCGTTCGCGTTTAGCTGTCAAATCCCATACAAACTGAGGGTGAAACGCAAACGCGATCGTAACGTTTTGTTTCGGTAAAACTTATACTAGAGCCTCAGAAACACCTGGGCTGATATTCTTTACGCAGTCATGCGACTCACCTCACGGCACTCCCGTCACGCCTAAGGAAACTAGACCTCAATAAGTTATTTGACATTCCTTTTGGAATAGTTTTCCCAAAGTATTATGTCCCAAACTAATTTCTCAAATTATGCTGGTTTCATTTCATTTATTTTCCCATGTAGGTATGCTTGGATACAGTTATGTCCGTCAACAGTATACAATAATATTTTCCCCTCACTGCCTCGGAAAGCCGTCTTTTATCCTTTAAAACCAGTGAGCAAAAACGCATTTTATCCACTAGTGGGGAAAGTAATTTGACCTTGGAGCGTGTTCAAATAGCTTTTGGCAGCATAACAAAACGTAAACCGCTCATAATACAAAAAAAATCACAGATGACGTATTTCTGTTGCCGCTATAACAACCAATACTAAAAAAACAGAATAAAATAAATATTTAAGAACTTTTAAATAAATGCTTGTTGCCTTCGTCAAATTATCAGGCGCTGGGTCTCAAAATGTATGGGAAAACTAAAATCCGACTCGCACTTGACCAAAATTCTACTTGATATTACTTAACGTTGTTATTACTGTTCAAAAAAAATAAAAAATAAAATATTTAAATTTATTTCTATTAAGTAAAGTAATAAAGTAATGCATGTTGCATAAGAAAAGTTTTGTGTTACACACACGGCTGCAAATGCATTTTACTTCTCGTGTGTTGAAACACTCGCTACGCTCATGATTCTATTTTAGAACCACTCGCTTCGCTCGTGGTTCAACTATAGCATCCTTTCGCTTGCTCGTATTTCAATTCCACACTCGCGGGTAAAATACAACTTTGCACCCTTGTATAACAAATAATTATTATAATTACAAATTATCGCTAGAATAATTATCTGATAGGCACAATACTTAAATCTAAATCCCAAACATTTTTGTCTGACAAATAATCCGTCACTTTATAATACGATTTCTGAATCAATCTGGCTTTAACCATATTTTTAAATTTATTATCCGATAAGTTTAAATTATTATGTGACTTGGGGTTTTGTTGTAGAAATGAATCGACTGTCCAACAAACGATTTCCTTACTTTTGCTAGTCGTAATCGACGCACTGTTAATTTATCTTTGTTCCTCGTGTTAAGGCTATGTAGGACACTATTTTTCGGAAGATCTTTGTTTATAAGCTTAAAAGTTTACTAGCTTCCGCCCACGACTTCGTCTGCCTAGTCCCGGGATAAAAACTATTCTATATTTTAATCCAGGCTAGAAACTATCTTCGTGCAAAATGTCAAATCGGTTGAGCCGTTTGAGCGTGATTGCGTAACAAACATCCAAACGTCTAAACATCCAAACCTCCGCATTTATAATATTAGTAGGATTCGTAGGATTCTAGGATAGGGGTAATTTCGCGCAAATGGAAACCCAAATTTATGGAAGTTTGTTACATAAGTTTCTTAAAATATCACGCCGCAGGCTAACCTGCGAATGTCAAATAACGTTTTGTATGGAAAGCGAACCATAAGCTCTCTAGTACAAGGTGGTATCATAGTCGGCCTTATCACACGATAAGTGACAGGATAGAGCATCCGTCACTGGTTGACACCGTTCGATAGAACGTGACGACGCTCCTATCTTGTCACTTATCGCGTGATAAGGCTGACCGTGAAACTTTTTATACACGATGGGATTCTGTTGCTAGAAACTATGAAAATGAAAAAAATTGAGACAAAACCAATAAGTTTCTCTTACTTAACTTCGGTTCGCTGTATTATTTTTCTACATGTACAAAGTTTCATCTTATTCCAGCTCGCCGTTTTAAAATGAGAACCAAACTACGTTTGTATGGAGAGTCCAGCGTCTTGGGGACTCTTAAAGACTCAAGCCGACAGGGCTATCGCGAGTCTTCTGAGTAAGGTGAGTGAGGCACAAGCATACTCTGCACGTCTAGCACACGACGGCTGCAACATACTCTCGATTTTTATCGCTCTATACCTCTTCTTCTAACTGTTCTAATAAGAGAGAGACGGATAGTGCGAGAGAGCTCGCGTGCCGTCGCGTGCTAGCCGTGCGGCACAAGCATTTCTGTACAGAAATGCTTGTGCCGCACAGTACCGCACACCGGTGGAATCCCGCCTTAATGCTTAACGCTAGTTTTAGCTTTAAATGGGTACGGTACAGAGGGCCTGTGAAACAATCCAACTTCTAAGTTAACGTAAAAAAAATAAACTTCTAAGTTAAAAAAATATATACGGCCGTTCATGGCGCAAAAAATGTATATTTCAACACTCAAGGGAATCACAATTTATAGGGTACTTTCCATTGACCTACATTTTTAATGAAATCACAAAAAACAGTTGATATCGTGTTATACTACAAGTACAGGGGAAAATCTGCAAACTATTGACATTTGTCATTTTGTACGGAACCCTCGGTGGGCGAGTCCGACTCGCCCTTCCGGTTATTTTTAAATTAGGTATAGGTATACCTATTCGCGTGGCGCACTGGAAGAAAAAAAAATACATAGTAAAATCTGGGACAATCTTTTTCTTGTATCCTTAAACCTAAAAAAAACTAAGAGTTCTGATGAAGAAGAACTTAAAAAAATGGAAATCTGCAAAAATAAGCAGACGGTCAGACGGACAGAAGGACAGATAGACAGACACACATACGGACATGGCGAAACTAAGTACATATAAGGGATCCTTGTTGACTACGAAACCCTAAAAACGAATCATACCTCATACTTGATCAATTTCAATCGTATCGTCGCGTCAAGTATGTATGTGACTGAAAATATATTTGCAAGATTTGACTACATCGTCGCTTACAAATTGACCTTTGCTACCGATTAGGTCAAACAAAATGATATCATCAGCACTAATGACGTCAATTAAAAGAGAATACATGTGTTTCTTACAAAATTAATTAGTGTTCATTACGAAGCAATTGTCTTAGTTAATTGATTTAGTTTATCAGTTTCGCAGTGTACACTATTCGCTGTCCCGTTCTTTCACGTTGGCTCGGCGCGGGTGGAAATTAGCGCGCGAACGATTCTGTCGAACTAAAAAAAAAATGTACTACGTTTCTACTTCCAAAGTTCAGCAGCATACACACTCGAAAGCATTTACGTGCATAAGTCTTAAGTACATTAGGTACTTCTAGTAATTGGAGGCATAGGATGGAAACATTGCCAGTGACGACCGGCAACTGAGCGTTTTTCAAAAAAGTGTAGGTACAGGAACTTATTTTTCAAATCAATTAATAGTACATCAGGTACCTAGAGCGGTGAATTCGTGAATGGCCCAGATCGCAGGTGTTTGTGGCCCGAACCGACCCCCTGCGCCCTGCTGTGGCCTGCGCGTACGGTAAAACTCACATTGTGGCCGCACTAGTGCGGAAAAGAGCACTTTTCGTGCATATGTCGAAACTTTAAAGAGCCATATGTACAGTAAAACGTTGTACGATACACGTGCGAATAGGTAATTCGCAACTCGTGTCGATTTAAAACACTCTCTTCGGTCGTGTTTTAATTTATCACCACTCGTTGCGAATTTCCTATTTTGAGCACTTGTATCGTAAATAACTATTACGTCACACCTGGCCATAATGCGAGTTTTACTGCACGCTGCGCGTACGGTAAAACTCGCATTGTGGCCAGGTGAAGACGTAAAATTGTGTACTCACCACGGGCGGTGAATTCGTGAAAGCCCCAGATCGCAGGTGTTTGTGGCCCGAGCCGAAGGTGAGGGCCATAAACACCTGCGACCGCCCTTTGTACGTAATGTACTATTAGTACCTATAGATACTCTAAGCCTTACTTACTAATTTAGAACATCAATCATAATTCATAATAGATGGTAAACACCCCTCTGGACTCCATGTGGACAGTATTACAGTGTACCCACATTGCACTGGCCGGGTACAGTCGAGTTCTCCAATATCTACACAGACAACCTTTTTAAAAATATCTATACAGAGACTTAATTGTTACTGACATAAGACATGTGTAGATATTTTTGAAAGGTTGTCTGTATAGATATTGGAGTACTCGACTGTACTCCACTACCAACTTCAGACGACTGTTCAGGCTCTCGCGCACGCGCCGCATCAGCTAGACGTGCTGATGCGGCGGCCGCGACATACTCTCGATTTTTCTCGCACTATACCTCTTGTTCTAAGCGTTCTAATAAGAGAGAGACGGGTAGTGCGAGAAAAATCGAGAGAGCTCGCGCGCCATCTTGGGATAGCCGTGCAGGGAGGCAGTCCTCTTGCGAATAAACTGCGCTAAAACTATTCACGCGCGCCTCCGCGAACATGCCTGAGGCGCTACAAAAACTCGATAATCCCAGCAGCAACCTAGATACCACTCATCATTATTGCAAAATAATTTTTTTTTGGGTTTTTCTTACTCAGTAAGACTACTTACTGAGTAAGAAAAAACTACTAAGTTTTAGCTATTCTGCCACGAAATGCTGGAACAATATCCCTCCTATTAACACGTTCACGGACACAGGACCATCTCGATTTTTTTGTGATACGACACAGAAATTCCCCATACATAATTTACTTTAAAAACAAAGTTTTAACCGACTTCAATTTAGTACTCCGCCAAGCCACGAGAACATTTCTTTTCCAATTTACCTCATGAACTGATTTCCGAGAGCAAATGCGTTGATTATTATAGAAAAAAACCCAATCGCTGTATGTGACCCGATAATATTTGAGGACTTCCGTCAATTCCACAAGGATCACCCTTGGCACTTCATTAGTTGCTATTTCAACGGAATCTTATCAGAATCTGTGATATACTTTTGTACTTTTAAGTACATAATTGAGGAATTCCATAAGTCATCTGTGGTCTTCATCATCAATTCCACTCCACCAATTTATGATTTCCGGATGTAAATACACGAGTTATAATAGAAAATACCAAAATCACTACACGCGTGCCTAATATAATTGAGGAGTTCCCTCAATTCCTCATGGATCCCATCATCCAATTGAATTTTCAAGAAATGGGACCCACCTGGAAGCATATACTTACAAACAAAAAATATTTTTTTTGAATCGGCTCATCAATGACGGAGTTCTGAGGTAACAAACATTGAAAATAAAATAAAATAATACAACCGAATTGAGAACCTCCTTCTTTTTTTGAAGTCGGTTAAAAATGGCATTACATCTGGGGACGGATTGTCGTATTGCTCGGTTTTGAATGTTTGTGTTGCGGCAGTAACGGCCAGAGACGTAACCGCCTGTAGACGGGTATTCATTTCAAACGAATACTAAGACCTGTGTTACGGCACTAACGGCCACAGGCGAAACGAACAGAATATTTGTATGCGAATCGTCCGGCTACAGACGTAGTGCCGCAACACGCGGTCTGTCAATGTGTGCGTGATGGAGGTAACTTGTGTGCACCAGTATGAGTGCTTGCTGTGGCACTGGCGGGTTTGTGTTACAGCCAAAAACGGCACAGAGTTATAAACTCCCAATAAATACAATGACAAATATTCGGCTGTGGACGGAGCGCCACTTTTAATGAAAATTAAATTCCCGTCTACAAACGTAATGCCATATTACGAGGGTTTTAGTTTACGTCTCTCGACGTACTGTCCGTGAACGTGTTAAAGAATCACCGAACGGGCCGGGCCGGAGCGCGCCTGAGCGCATTTTACAAGTTGCCCAAGGAATTTAAGCTTTAATACAGACGTTACATTTAATATTTGAATGGATTGGCGGCCGGTCGGCTCCTCGCGGACGTGGACGGCTACGCTCGGATGTAGCATCGCTATTCATTTTCAAAAAGCGCCTTAAAAACTTACTATAAGCGTCGAGTCATCTTCTGTGGCTCGACATTGTGCTGAGTGGACTCCTTTTTAGGGTTGTTGTAGTGTAAAAACGGGACCCTATTACTAAGTCCCTCCGTCTGTCACCAGGCTGTATCTCATGAACCGTGTTAGTTAGACAGTTGAAATTTTCACAGATGATGTATGTCTGTTGCCGCTATAACAACAAATACTAAAAAACCGAATAAAATAAATATTTAAGGGGGCTCCCATACAACAGACGTGATTTTATTGCCGTTTTTATAGATAATAAAAAAAAAAAAAAAATTGTTTATTTCGGACCGAGATCCATATTTAGTTAGTACTTATATAATAAACTTAAGATTTAGGTAGCTTACACGCTAGGTATGTTAGTTTTGGTACACGGTATAATATAAAAATAAAACAAACAGAAAATAAACAAAAATAAAAGAAAGAAAACAAAAGAGAAACAGAAATCTGAGAACCAGACAGGTTAACTATTTGGCCCTCCCGATAACCACGTCTACCCAGTATTTTGTGAGCGGGCAGTCGAGGCGCTCTGCCAACGTCCTTAGCATGCTGTTGCTGCTTCCGCGCACTCGACCTAGCAGTGAAGCAATTCTTTTGCGCCTAATTGCAAAAAAGTCGTCTGTCCGTACTTCGGCAAACATTCCCGACGCACTGCAGTGCTTCGGCCGCCTCAACAGCATTCTGAGGACGTTGTTGTATTGCACTCGTAATGTGTTATAGGCCTTCTGTGTAAACCTCACCCACAGGCTGCATGTGTAAAACGTCTGGCAGTAAGCCTTGAAAAGCGTTACCTTTACTTCTTCTTCTTCTTTATAATGGTACGGCACCCTTCGTGCGCGAGTCCGACTCGCACTTGGCCGGTTTTTCGCATTTCATGAAATGTCAAAATGTATGTTATGGTTGTATTCTGTATATTTGCGAAATGAACTTATTTTCTTTGTTCTTTCTAGTATCGTTGAAACTATCGATCCTTATACAAATAAAGAATGTCTCAGATTTTATTATGTAATTTTTATTTCCAGTGCGTCACGCGACAAGATATAAAAAAGACGGAATGGAATATTTGAGACACGTCTTTTTATGAGGATCGTCAGTATTAACGATTCTGCGTAACAAGAATCAAAGAAAATTGTAATAAAAAGAAAGTTATACGTACGCTTTTTTTTGGAAAAAGCCCATCTAGAAAGTAAGAAAAAATATTTATTCAAGACGCTACTTAGACTAAGACATGCAAAATAAACATTTTTGCTTAAAACTATCGCGAAATGTTAATCTAACAAAAGCGTCAGAGATAATTTACTTTAAAAACAAAGTTTTAACCGACTTCAATTTAGTACTCCGCCAAGCCACGAGAACATTTCCACATTTCTTTTCCAATTTACCACATGAACTGATTTCCGAGAGCAAATGCGTTGATTATTAGAGAAAAAAACCCAATCGCCGTATGTGACCCGATAATATTTGAGGACTTCCGTCGATTCCACAAGGATCACCTTTGGCACTTCATTAGTTGCTATTTTAACGGAATCTTATCAGAATCTGTGATATACTTTTGTACTTTTAAGTACATAATTGAGGAATTCCATAAGTCATCTGTGGTCTTCATCATCAATTCCACTCCACCAAATTTATGATTTCCGGGTGTAAATACACGAGTTATAATAGAAAATACCAAAATCACTACACGCGTGCCTAATATAATTGAGGAGTTCCCTCAATTCCTCATGGATCCCATCATCCACAAACAAAACAAAAAAAATTACGAATCGGCTCATCAATGACGGAGTTCTGAGGTAACAAACAATGAAAAAAAATTATAAAAAAAACCGAATTGAGGAGGAGGGGGAGGCTCCTTTTTTGAAGTCGATTAAAAAGGACTCCACTCAGCTTAATGACAAGGTACCATGTAAATACCTTGACGCTGATCTTCCGTGGATACCCTTACAAGAGAGCGCTCCTAATATCTGCGGCAGGCAACTCGGATAAAGGATAGGTACATAGTAAATGACATAACGATACATAAATATAATATCTACGTGCGCAGGTTACGTTATCGATCCCCAAGTACGAACCTTGTCAGTAAACGACATAATTATTTACTCATTATTCTAGCCACGATCATTAGGTAATGGGCAAACTCATTTTAGGCACCTAAACAGTATAAATGAAGATGTTGACATCTTTAGCTGGTATCACGCTGTCGAAACGGTTAGTACAGAGTACATCAATATCAGCCATGAACACGGGCAAAATATCTTACACGTCCACTGCTGCCTATGTACAGTATGTATGTCTCCCCCAAAGAGTGCCATAATCACCGGTCCTGCGGCAGCTGCATCAAGCGGACTTCCGCGAGCTTTACCAGGTCATCAGTCCACCTTGTGAGGGGAACACTTCCTAGCGTTTCTAAAAAGTCGTATCAGATATTTATGCTCGCTTTGTCGTGGCAAATACCTATTAACAGTGGTTATTGTGCATATGCTGATATTTAATTTTATTCTTGTCCTAGTTCTCAGGTTTGAATATAGTTAAGGGTATTCCTTTGTGTGATGAGCGCGAATATTGGTCCCTTCTTTCTTCTTGGGTGTGGTCTTAGTAGGTGTACTCTTCATCTTTGCTAATGTGAACTGTTAAGAGTCCTCAGTAAGCTCGATTCTCCATATAAACGTCATCGTTGAAGTCGTTATACCAATTTTTGCCCCCCGTTTCTCCCGCTTATGGGATAATTTCCGGGATAAAACAATCCCCTGTCTTCATCTCAAACTATCTCCATACCAAATTACATCTAAATCGGTTAAGCGGTTTAAGCATGAAAAGGTAACATACAGACAGACATACTGAGTTAATTTCGAATTTATAATGTTACTAGTTTCTGCCCGCGACTTCGTCCGCGTGGAACTCGTTAATAGGTATTGTACCTCCATACAAACTTTCGCCCCCATTTCTCTCCCGTATGTTTTATCGGGATAAAAACTACCCTACGCCCTTCCAAGGGCCTCAAACTATCTCCAGTACTAAAATTCATCTCAATCGGTTGACCGGTTTAAGCGTGGAAAAGTAACAGACAGACGGATTAACTTTCGCACTTACAATATTAGTATAGATAATTGATTCCAGCTCACGATGTGGCACCGAATGCTGCTGCTGCTGCTACCAGTGTTGGCGCACGCGCAGCTAAGGATCAAGATCGACGCGGGCGCGCGCCACGAACACGTGGCAGTGCAATTGCTGGGAGAAGACGAGGACGTCATCTCCGATGCTGAGGTCTCGTCGTTCGGTCTGCGGGATTCGCCGCTTAAGGAGGCATGTCGCAGGTAAATGGTACTTACTTTATTGTATACTAGCTTCTATTCGCGTGGATCTCATTATATCGTGGCTCCATACAAACTTTCACCCTCCGTTTCAGCCCCTTGAAGGACGATTTCCGGCATAGAAAGGATCCTATATGTCCTTGCCCGAGATTCAAACTATGTCCATACCAAATTCCATCTCAATCGGTTCAGCGGTTTAAGCATAAAAAGGTAACAGAGGTACAAAATTTTACCCCCATTTCTGCCCCTTAGATGAGGATTTCCGGGATAAAAAATATACTGTCCTTCTTCACCGGGATTAAACATCGTTACAGGGTGTCCATTTTTATTTGTTTTTTGAATGCCTGTATTTTTTTCAATTTTTTTATGACGAGCTGGGCTACAGCGGCGGAGCACCCATAGAGACTCACCCGCTTGCCTAAAATGTATTTTCGTCTTTAGAGTCACGTACTCGTACCTAGTACTCGAACACTGCGACTGATTTACAATCGTTTCAAACCTTACGAATCACCTATAGCGAATACGGCGAATCGTCCGATTACAGAAACGAAATGAAGATTCTTATTGACTACTTATAGACGAAAAGTTTTCAGACCATAGGTAATTAGGAAAAATATAGTCTCCTTACTAAGTCGTGTGAGGCATAGTCCCAACAGCATTCTAAAGGAAATTGCGGATAGGCTTGATTCATCATCATCATCATCATCATATCAGCCGAAAGACGTCCACTGCTGGACATAGGCCTCCCCCAAAGAGTGCCACAATGACCGGTCCTGCGCCACCCGCATCCAGCGGACTCCCGCGACCTTTACCAGGTCATCAGTCCACCTTGTGGGGGCCTACACGCGCTGCGCCTTCCGGTACGTGGTCGCCACTCGAGAACCTTTCCGCCCCAACTAGGCTTGATTGTCCGATGCTAAAGCAGTGGTCCGACCAAATTAAAAGCGTAGCACAGTATTTAGTATAGATACGTTGCTGGAGTTGAGTGTGTAGGTATGTGTGTGTAATGTCCCAATTGCGTATGTATAAATGCTAACACTAGACTAAGATATTTGTTATGTTACTAACACTCTATGGATACTTTATGTGTCCGGAATAAAGAAATTGAATTGAATTGAATTGAAAACGCCGCGTTGGCCCCTTTCTTGTCGCGAACTGTACTACATCCGCATGTACCCAAAAACTCCGCATAATTTTTTGCGGATGCGGAGGCGGATGCAGATGTTGAAAATGATGCGGAACATCCGCAGTTGCGGATGCGGATGCGAATGTGCAACATCCCTGCGGGGCTAGCACAACTGACGCCGCGCCGCGACGCGAGTCGAGATAGATCTACCCTCCTCTTTCTAATTTGCACGGTGCGAGTGAGAAAGGAAACCTTTAGTCGCGCGCAAAGCGACTTGTCAGCAAGTTGTGCTAGACGTACTGGTATATATACTGTATACACTCTTCATAACTTTTTTGTGTTCCTGGTTGCCCGTCGAAAATTTCCACTCGCCGCCACTGCTGGGCTACGACCCGTTGGCGGCTTGACGTTGACTTCTTGGGACACCACGAAGATGCAACATGAACGTATGGACACTACGGAAGTTGTTTTTGGTCGTAGGTACCACGGTGCAACACCAACGGACGCGTATCTACATTCGCCCACGCCATGGGGCGATCTGTACCAGAGCTACGACTGGAAGCAGGTCCACAGACGTCTCAAGCCAATCAAGGCTACCATACTGAGTACGTATTATTAACTACTCGGAAATCGTTTATATCGTAGCTGCATATAAAGCCTGCTCTATACAGTGGGCCATCACGACTCATCGTACAGGACGCAACTATGCGTTAGACGGAGAAAGACATCGCCGCGCCATAAGCCATCTGACACCACTACCCTCTCCACATGCTGGCTTATCCTAGTGGGCCATTAGGATGGGCCATCATGTAGAGGAGCCGTAAACTTGCACCCCCCATTTCAATCTCTTAAGGGACGATTTCTGGGATGAAAACTATCCTATGTCGTTCCTCGGATCTCTATACCAAATTTCATCTAAATCACTTCAGCGGTTTAAGCGTGTAGAGGTTGCAGACAGACAGACACACTCTCGCATCCATACTAATATTATAAATGCGAGAGTGTGTCTGTCTGTCTGTCTGTTACCTCTTCACGCTTAAACCGCTGAACCGATTGAGATGAAATTTGGTATGGAGATAGTTTGAATTCCGGAGACGGACATATGATAGTTTTTATCCCGGAAATCATCCCCTGAGGGGGTGAAATGGGGGATGAAAGTTAGTATCGAGCTACGATATAAATGAGTTCCACACGGACGGAGTCGCGGGCAGAAGCTAGTTTACAATATTAGTAGGTATGGATAGGTAGACCGTTTAAGGAGTCCTCGCATGCGCGGCGCATGAGTGCAGGGGCATGACGATAACGGGGAGCTTTGCCTCAGACGAGGAGTAGGTTAAGCCGTTGGCAAATAACTACTAACTAGGCTGGCACGACAACCCAAAATGACCGACACTCAGCGCGCCACTTTGCTCGAACCTGCGCAATGTCTTGCCAGCCAGTGCCGGCTCCGAGTTCGCGCAGATCCGCTTCCACCTTATCCTTCCGCGATATTTGAGACGACCGACAGTTCATTAACCAGCCGGTCGGGCCAAGTATGCTCTCTTCACCTGTCGATCTTCTCCCGTCATCTCGAGGCCAAGCCAGCGAAGACGATGCGCTTTGGTGGAGCCTATGTCAGGTGAGGTTCTCACCTGAGATCATTAATTGCTTCAAAAACCAATTAATTGTTTTTAGAAGCTGTGGGCAGTCTAGCCAGCTAGCCAGGGTTATCAGGCCACCAGAGCTCCCGAGGATGTGTTGTGTTTAGAGTGTGGGATCTGCATTTGACTCTAGCTATCAACATGTCGAATCCTTAAACCAATAAGGGGTCGGCAGCTCGCTTGTGATTCTTCTGGTGTCGCAGGCGTCCATAGTCTACGGTGTCGGCTTACCATCAGTCACGCCGTATGCCTGTTTGCCACCATCATAGTATTAAACAAGTTTCTGTCAAAATTTCATTTTTGGTTCAAGCTTTTATTTTCTATATACCATCATCAACTACTCATTGAGACGATTCTAACGAGTCCAAACTCAACGGGGTTACGTCGGTTAAGTACTGAATTCCCATGGTTACCTTCCGTCCCCATCATCAGATCTGCTCGATGGTACCATTATATTGAATTGTCATCCAAACTATACTTATACCCAAAATTTCAGCTCAATCGGTCACCGGAAAGTGGGTCAAATTTAACTTGCAAGATTTGATTACAAACAGACAGACAGACAACGGGACAGGTGACAGTAAAAAATAAAAGCTTGTAAAAACAGGACGACATCATATGTAAATGTTTTGTAACATTGTTGTCTGAAAAACTTTAATTTAAAACGTACGGTTGATACTTATATTATGTAATGTGGCCGTCTTTTTATAAAACTGTCATCGGAATTGGCATCTTATACCTCGGACGGTAGAGTTGCTTTTTGAATAAACTACTGTGATGCAATTCGGCCAAGTCAAATAATCCCAAGTATAGATTGACCTAAAGAAATAGTTTTTGCACCTTTGGCAATTGCTTAACTACGTGAAATGTTATTATTAGATGTATCAACAATAAATGTGTTACACACGAAGTTCTACATATAACTTAAATAGTGCTTAACGCGGCACATTTTAAAGTATTACTATAATATCCACATATTTATACACAAACCGACACAGCGACATTGTCCGCGCATAAGTAGTTTATATCTTAATTTTCATCAGCCTATTCATGTATTTATTTAATTACAAATCTGTTTACAAGGCATTACAGTGTTACACCAATACACCTAAACTATTACACATATAAGACAAATATAGGACAAAGCATCATAAAAAATAAAACACAGACAGCAGAAAAAACTAACTCATCAGAAAAAACAAACTCATTCCCTCTAAAGTGAGGGACCCGCGTTCGTCTCTAGCTATCAGAATAACGAATCCTCAAATCAATAAAGGGTCGGTAACGCGCGTGTGATTCGTCTGGAATTGTAAACCTCAATAGGCTACGGTTTCTGCTTACCATCACGCTTGTTTGCCACCGTCCAAGTATTAAAACAAGGCTTGATTGTTTCTACAGGCATCCACAGCGAGCCGAGCATCATAGCCACTCAGAAATTCCGCAACGACGCCTCAAAACCGGCACTGTACACGGCCGACATAAAACAAGAGGTATCCAGCACCGTCACAGACTCATGGACATCTTCCAACGCGGTCACACTGAAGCAGGACATCACCTACGAACTGACGGTGCCTGTTGGCAAAGCTGGGGGGAAAACCTCCTTCTCATACAACCACAGATGGGGTGAAGGGCAGACTGAATCCCAAAAGGTAACCGTTGGGGTGAAATCCGGGGTCACGGTTACAGTACAGCCGGGAGACACTGCTGTAGCTACGCTCACGGCATCACGTGGTGTAATGGAGATAGAAGTGGTATATGAAGCTTCTCTTTCTGGTGATGTGGCAGTGAACTATGAGGGTGGGCATAATGGCCACTATTTTTGGCGCTATGATGTTAATGCGGTCATGGACGCTGGTGGAATCCCGGCGACGCGGCGTGTATCTGAAGTGCTCAAGGTCGTGTTTTATTCGGACGCTGAAATCCAGGTGGACGATAAGTATCAAGGCTAGATCCTTATGTAATAAACAAGCTGCTTGAATACCAATTTTGTTTCTTTTCTGACTGACCGCTCACGCGGCCCACATATCTCAAAAAACGAGGGATAAAACATAGGTAACCTATGTCCATCTTGAAGGTATACTCTAGAAAGAAAGAAAGAAGAAAGAAAGAAAGAAAATACATTTATTTAACGTCACAACTTAAGTACACAATAAAAAAGAACAAGCAAACGATAAGGCTTAATACGAGGACGTTAAACAGGATCCCCACTCAGCATAAAGCCACGGCAAGACACGGCAAGCAGAGGCGCTGATTTTCGGTGGGGACCTAACTTAAAACTATTATAGGTGACGGCACAAACGCCAACAACTGGTAATAACTAAGGAAAATTATAACAAAATAAATAAACCTAAGCACTTAACATAAATAACAGAATGAAAAATAAAACATTTGATAACACAACAAAACGCAACAAGAAAGTTTAAAAGTTTAATAGCTATAGCAAGTTCCGCCAACCGTCATACAAATTACAATTACACTTGTGCTCGGGCCTACTGGCTACATGTGATGATGTAATGATGTGATGTGCAGCTAAGCATTAGAAGGAATGCAGAAGGTAAGAAAAAGTTAATTAACTAATATATTATCAAAAATTAACTATAATGTATTTGTATCTCACTCAGAAATTCCGCAACGACGCCTCAAAACCGGCACTGTACACGGCCGACATAAAACAAGAGGTATCCAGCACCGTCACAGACTCATGGACATCTTCCAACGCGGTCACACTGAAGCAGGACATCACCTACGAACTGACGGTGCCTGTTGGCAAAGCTGGGGGGAAAACCTCCTTCTCATACAACCACAGATGGGGTGAAGGGCAGACTGAATCCCAAAAGGTAACCGTTGGGGTGAAATCCGGGGTCACGGTTACAGTACAGCCGGGAGACACTGCTGTAGCTACGCTCACGGCATCACGTGGTGTAATGGAGATAGAAGTGGTATATGAAGCTTCTCTTTCTGGTGATGTGGCAGTGAACTATGAGGGTGGGCATAATGGCCACTATTTTTGGCGCTATGATGTTAATGCGGTCATGGACGCTGGTGGAATCCCGGCGACGCGGCGTGTATCTGAAGTGCTCAAGGTCGTGTTTTATTCGGACGCTGAAATCCAGGTGGACGATAAGTATCAAGGCTAGATCCTTATGTAATAAACAAGCTGCTTGAATACCAATTTTGTTTCTTTTCTGACTGACCGCTCACGCGGCCCACATATCTCAAAAAACGAGGGATAAAACATAGGTAACCTATGTCCATCTTGAAGGTATACTCTAGAAAGAAAGAAAGAAGAAAGAAAGAAAGAAAATACATTTATTTAACGTCACAACTTAAGTACACAATAAAAAAGAACAAGCAAACGATAAGGCTTAATACGAGGACGTTAAACAGGATCCCCACTCAGCATAAAGCCACGGCAAGACACGGCAAGCAGAGGCGCTGATTTTCGGTGGGGACCTAACTTAAAACTATTATAGGTGACGGCACAAACGCCAACAACTGGTAATAACTAAGGAAAATTAAAACAAAATAAATAAACCTAAGCACTTAACATAAATAACAGAATGAAAAATAAAACATTTGATAACACAACAAAACGCAACAAGAAAGTTTAAAAGTTTAATAGCTATAGCAAGTTCCGCCAACCGTCATACAAATTACAATTACACTTGTGCTCGGGCCTACTGGCTACATGTGATGATGTAATGATGTGATGTGCAGCTAAGCATTAGAAGGAATGCAGAAGGTAAGAAAAAGTTAATTAACTAATATATTATCAAAAATTAACTATAATGTATTTGTATCTCCAAAAAATACGCATGGCACTTTGCCTTAAACGTAGAAATTGTCCTTATAGCACGGATTGGTGGAGGAAGATCGTTCCAGCACTTCGTGGCAGCGTAACGAAAACTACCACGAAATGCCGCTGACTGGTGCCCAGGACAAACTAGTTGAAGATACCTAGCGGATCTTACCTGCAAAGACCTTGCGTTATGCGCCCAGGTCAGCTTATTGTAAAGGTACGAGGGCAACTGGCGGTTAACTACACCAAATAAAAGAGAAGCTAAATGTAGTTTTTGGCGGAATGACATTTTCATAACATGATTTTGATTTAGGTAAGGCGTCACATGAGCACGTCGGGGGATGTTAAAACAATAACGCATGCAAGCATTTTGTACTCTCTGGACCAACCTCTGCGTCCGTGCCAGGAGACACGGTCCGTATACTGTGTCACAATAGTTGAACCGCGAGAGTATAAGTGCATCGCATAACCTCACCCTCAGTTCCACACTGAGAAAATCACGTATTTTATAAAGTACCTTAAGTCTATAAAAGCAATTCCTAACGACATTGAGTACATGATTTTCAAATTTAAGTTCTCCGTCCATTAGGAGGCCAAGGTTCTTGGCCTCTTGGACGCGCTCTAACGACTCGCTTTCTAATAGCACTTCAAAATTACTCCTGCATAATTTAACTATTTGCTGCTTGGTGCCCAGTATCATGTATTTTGATTTAATAGGATTTAAAGCAAGTCCGTTTAGGTGTGACCATGCAGCAATACGTCCGAGGTCGTCGTTAAGTTTGTCCACCTCTAAGGCTATGTTGTTCACGCTACACGGGATGTACAATTGTAAGTCATCAGCGTAAAGATGATAGTGGCAATGTTTTATAACTTTTGTAATGTCACTACTATATAGTATAAACAACATAGGACCCAAAATGGAGCCCTGTGGCACGCCTCTGTGCACTGGGAGAATTTCGGAAGAAGTTTTTTTACCAGTAGGGTCTTGGAGTTGAACAAGCTGGCTACGACTCAAGGTAGCTCGCAAACCACTTTACTGTACAAGTATCAAAACCGTAATATGCCAATTTTGACAGTAGAAGCGAGATATCTATGGTGTCAAACGCCCTAGTAAAGTCCAAGAGTGTAAGAATTGTGCCCTGCCCTTTATCACGGGCGGCCAGTATATTGTCGGTCACGTCGAGTAGAGCAGTTGCTGTGCCACGGTGCCTACGAAAACCCGATTGTTGCGCTGGAAGTATGTTATTCAGCTCTAAATATTCTGTTAACTGTTGGCAGACAATTTTTTCTAAGACTTTAGACAGGCAGGGCAGTATGCTTATCGGTCGGAGATCTTTCATCTCTACCGGATTGGGGACCTTTGGTAAAGGACGTACCAAGGCGATCTTCCAAGAATCGGGAAACGTGTGCGTAGCGAGGGATCTGTTCATTATTGCTGTTATAACTCCTAGGGTACGAGGCAAGGTGAGGAGGATCATATCCAAAGTCACTCCATCAATGCCTTCAGCGTTAGATTTTAAGGTCTTCATAATAGTAGAAACTTGAATTTCCGAGACAGGTTTTAATTTAAAAACTGAGGGACCAAAACGATTAAATTCATAAAAAGTGAGGTTACTAATTGAAACTTGATTATATCCGGATAAGTTAAGAAAATGTTGGTTAATAATGGTAGGATTATTGAAATGATATGGAAGTTGTTTCTCTTTGGAGCTGTCGACAAGTACGTCATTCTTAAGGTTTTCCATAGAACTTTGGAGTTGGTTACGTGACGATTAATACTCTACGTATACACTAGTGCTTTTAGCAATAACCCTGTATTGTTATACAACGAGTAACGAAAATATTAACTACTAGCTTCTGCCTGCGACTCCGTCCGCGTGGAACTCGTTTATATCGTAGCACCATACAAACTTTCATCCCCAATTTCACCCCGTCCGGGGATGGTTTCCGGGAAAAAAACTATCCTATGTCCATCCCCGGGATAAACTATCTTCTATCTAACAGACAGACAGAGAGACAAACAGACAGACACACTTTCACATTTATAATATTAGTATGGATTCTATTCGATTTGACCATTATCGAGAATTGACATTAAACAACTTTCTTTGGCACTTCAAAAAATTCTCGCATTAAAAAGCGATTGTCCCTACTTTTAAAAATCATACATGGAATACATGGTCTTATTGACATTGAATATGATTGGTTTATCGGTTGTCATTAATCTATTTGCCTGGGATTATCTCTATCTAAGGCTTACATTCTGCCATTGCTTGTCTAGTACAAACGACAACACTTAACTGACCGTCCTGTGTTTATATAGAACCTTATTACAATGAACTTAAGGTGCACCGATGGTCAGTTAGCTGTGTTGTCGATAGTACAATAAAACTCCTGCTTTGACAAATAATTTTATTGATTTCCACATAAAAACAGCACGGCTGTATCTGAAAGAAAATAAATACACAGTTTATTAAATGATTAAAACAACAACAATTATATTCTAGTTGTTAAAACACGAACGTGTCAGACAAGGATACGGCCTGCCTGATGGTAAGCAGGCATCCTAGCGCGATGAAGACCCTAAATAGATTCGAGGATTCCTTGTGTTGACAGCTTGAGACGAATTCAGAATGCAATGCATGTCCCTGGTTTTGCGCACCTGGCTTCATTCTTAATGTAGGCCAATTATCGAACACTATTACATATGTTCCTTACCAATGTTTTCTTTCTGTTATTTCTAAAGTAGACGCTTTCTTTATTGCATGCTGTGTTCACCTGTTTTATTGTATTAAGTGCTTGTGTTGGTTGTTGCCAATGTCGGTAATCCTTAAGAGTCCGCAGTAAGCTCGATTCTCCATACAAAGGTAGTTACGCTCTCATTTTAAAACTACGTGTTGGATTGCGTGAACTTTGCATATACAATGACATGAGGTATATCTGTGTCTGTAATTAGTTTATGTAGCTTCAGATATCATAGTAAAAGAAATATAGCGAATTTAAGTTTTTCATACAAAACTTGTTTTTGCTGTATTTCGTTTGTTTTAAAAACTGGAACCATATAAACTAAGTACAGACATAGATATATCTCAACTAATATGATTAACTTCTTGTTAATGCTGATACAGATCTTATATCGAATGTAATGGTCATATTTTGCAATTTTGTTTTGTTTACATTAACTTAGTGACATTTAGTTTGTTAACCTTTTATATATAATTTAAATTATTATTGTGTAAGATTATTATTATTATTTTATTGTAAATTACGATTTGACATGTAAAAGTGCCCTTGTGGCCTATTTGCAGAATAAATAATTGATTTGATTTGATTTGATTGATATGCAAAGTTTCGTCACCATCCAACACGTAGATTTAAAATGAGAGCGTAACTACGTTTGTATGGGAAGGTGAAATTCGGCCGAGCTTACTGCGGACTCTTAATACATACTATCTATACTAATATTACCAATGCGAAAGTGTGTCTGTCTGTCTGTCTGTTACTGTTTTTATCCCGGAATCATCCCTAAAGGGGTTGAAATGCGTGTGAAAACTTGTATCTAGCTACGATATCATCTGAGTTTATACTTATTTAGTTAATTGGTTAAGCATAAAAGCATAAAACAAAATTATGTAAATTATAGGAAGAGCGGCGCCATCCAACACAGGCATTTTTTTTTGCCTACCGGGTGGCTCCATCGCCTTAGATTATAGACAAAGTGTATCTTACAAAATAAAGAATTTTGAATTTTGAATTTTTGAATTTTGATATTAAGCTCAAATACCGCGAGCCACCCGGTTGCCGCTTGGATACTGCGACTACGCGTCATTGCTCCGAATATACATCTCCCGGCAAATATGGGTATATGCCCAGGTGTTCGTCTATCGTTTGCTGTTGTTGTATGCATTCATGTCACTTAGTGAGACCATTCTAAGCTATCACATGTAAAGGAGCCCCCGGGGCCTACTTCATCGTTCTCCTAGCGATTTCCCGGTGGTGCCCCAAAGGAGCCCGGTGTCCGCTTTGGCACCTAATCCCAAGATTTGGCATATGCACTAGTTTTACGAAAGCGACTGCCATCTGATCTTCCAACCCAGAGGGAAAACTTGACCTTGTTGGGCCGGTTTTCTCAGTGGTACATTACGATTACTGTTAGTTAACCACTGACAGATGGATTGCCTTCATTTAATTCTCAACTTTAATTTCATACAGATAAAGCATTTTTCAGAATACTGTTACCCGCATCTACCGATTTAGTAATAACTATTTTATTTGTATAAGATTAAAGTTGAAAATTAAATGAAGGCAATCCATCTGTCAGTGGTTAACTAACAGTAATCGTACTGTACAACCCACGTTCCAACCCACGCCACGACCCTCGAGATTGAAGGCCTCCACCCACCGAACGCGTGTCGTGCGCGGTGCGTGTCGGGCGCGGTTGAAGCGGTATATTCACACCGCAAGCGGGCGGCGTGTAGCAACGCGTGTGCAGCGCGTGTGAAGGCCTCCACCCACCGAACGCGTGTCGTGCGCGGCGCGTGTCGTGCGCGGCGCGTGTCGTGGGCGGCGCGTGTCGTACGCGGCGCGTGTCGGGCGCGGTTGAAGCGGTATATTCACACCGCAAGCGGGCGGCGTGTAGCACCGCGTGTGCAGCGCGTGTGCAGCGCGGGCCTGCGCGGGTCCGCCGCATCATGTCTCTCTCACTACCAACACATTTGATATGTATCTCACTATCTCTATCACACTCAGCAGCGCGGCAGCTGCGCGGAAACGCGCGGGCGCGCGCGGGCCCGCCGCGTCAGTGACGCGTTAGCAACGCGATGCAGCGCGGCGTATCTCTCTCACTACCAACACATTTAATATGTATCTCACTATCTCTATCACACTCAGCAGCGCGGCAGCCTGACACGCGACGCGCACGACACGCGGCCGCGCCGCCGAGTTGCAACTTTAGCGCCGCGGGCCCGCGCGGGCCCGCGTTCGGACCGCGTTCGTGATCATAATCATTTATTTGCGTAAAAAAAGGGTTATAACATAATTGTTGGTGTAAAATATACAATGTTCTTGGTTCCACCTTTCTTGGCTGTCCGTGCAGCATGCAAATATTTTATAACTAACCTAACCTACTTAAATTTAATTTTGCTCAGGATGAGTCAGAGCTGCATTAGCATTACATTAGACGATTTCAATAACAATAAAATACAATTAATACAGACGAAATAGAATAATGAATAATTAATTCATCAGATTATTATTATTAAGGAATTCTTTAACCGAGTAAAATGTCGTTGATGTTAACAATTGAAGTAGGGCATTCTTAAATTTACGATATGGCATTTCCTTTATATAATTTGGTAATTTATTAAATATAGTGACGCACATCGAGTAGCAATTTTTTTTTGTTAATGACAAGTCTGCTAGGGTTTCTAGTATTTCTCGGGAATACTTCTTCGGCTGTCGTGAATCGGTCTATATTCAATTTTACAAACTTGCACACTTCAAATATGTAGAGGCTAGGTAGTGGAAGGATCTTTAATTTAAGAAAAAGTGGCTTACAAGAAGTTAGTGGGTATACTCCACATATAGCGCGAATGCACTTTTTTTGGCAAATAAAAGCCTTTTGAATATTGATTGCATTTCCCCACACGATTATCCATATCTAAGCACCGACTCGACATAACCGTGATAGGCCGTCAGCACTGTGTTTTGATCTGTTATTGCACGTAGTCTACTCAGAACAAAAACAAATCTATTTATTTTATTACATACATATTCGACATGTCCTTTCCATTTAAAGTTATTATCAACAATAAGTCCCAAGAATTTTATAATGTTAGTATTATTCAGGTAATGTCCATTATAGTTTATATTTAATGTTAGGTTTGAATTATTTTTAAAGTTCATGAAATTAGTTTTTACTAAATTAACTTGTAGGTTATTATGTCGAAGCCAGTCAATTACAGCTGCCACTGTGTTATTTACATCAATTTCATGGTCAGTTACCACTTCTGTCTTAACGTTAGATACAATAATTGACATGTCGTCCGCAAACAAAGTACATTTATGAGGTGTAACCTTCGGCAAATCATTAATGTAGATTAAGAATAACAATGGTCCTAATACGCTTCCTTGTGGCACTCCATAGTTGTTATATTTGAAGTTAGATCTGAACACTTCTGCTACCTGTGTGTATTTACACTCTTAATTTCAACACATTGCTGTCTATTCTTTAAATAAGATTTTATCCAATTCAAGGCCGGACCTCTTATACCATAAAATTTTAATTTTAACAAAAGTAGGTCATGCGCAACGAAATCAAACGCTTTTGTCATATCGAAGAATAATGCAGTAGTAAAGCTCTGATTATTATACTGAGTAGTTGCTTCGCGTATTAAGTTGAAAATAGCCAGGCTGGTGGATTTCGATTTTTGGAAACCATGTTGTTCGGGTGCAATAACATTAAATTTATTAAAGAAATCACTAAGCCGTAGGTGCATTACCTTCTCAAATACTTTCGATAATATAGGTATGATCGTAATAGGGCGATAATTTCCAATGTCCTTTTTCTCTCCTTTTTTTTTGTAAATGGGTATCACAATGGACTTCTTAAATTGATTTGGAAACATACCTGTCTCTAGTGAACGATTAATTAGGAATGTTAGGATGGGTACTAATTCCTGGGTACATTTTTTAATTACAGACGTCGCCAGTCCGTCATATCCCTCTGCATTAGTGTTATTAAGCGACATAATGATATTATTTATCTCTTTTTCACAATAGGGTTTTAAGAATACAGAATTGCTAATTTGACTCCCACCAAGTGTATCTAAAGTTTTATAATTTAACTTATTTGTAGTTTCAATAAAGAAATTATTAAAAGTCTCTGCCATTTTATCCGGATCGGTAACAGATTCATTCTTATAATTATATACTGGTGTTTCTCAATGTATTCTGCCTCAGTTTTTCGATGTGTGTTTGAAGTGTAGTTTCAATGCTTTACAACTTGCGCGGGCCCGCGCAGCACACACGCCGTGCACGACACGCGTTCGGTGGGTGGAGGCCTTGAAAGTCGCGCGCCTTACCGCTCGGCTTGAGCCTACTTACAGAATAAATATTTAAATTTCTTACTTTATCTGTACTTAGCGTTCATCATAAAAGGTGACGTGCTTCCTTCCACTTTTATTCTGGGTGATGCAGTACTCCTGATGTGGCGAGAAGAGGCACAGCCTCTTCTTCGTCGAGCCTGGCATCAAGTCATCGGGTGGCGAGTTGTCGTTGTTTTGTGGCGAGTCGTCGCTGTATTGTGGCGATTCGGAGTCACCTTCATCGCCATCGTCGTTGACCGGCGAATCCACGTCACTGTCACCCTGTAAAAAAGGACTTCTTTATTTCCTTTAAAAATACACTAATGTCACTTAAAGCCCTTCTGTAAGTAATGATAAGAAAAATATATAAAGCGACGGAAATAGTACATTACGTACCAAGGGCGGAGAATTCGTGAAAAGACCAGATCGCAGGTGTTTGTGGCCCGAACCGAAGGTGAGCGCCATAAATATGCGATCTGGGGCTTTACGAATTACCGCCCGTGGTGAGTTCACAATTGTACGTCTTCACCTGGCCACAATGCAAGTTTTACCGTACGCGCAGCGTGCAGTAAAACTCGCATTATGGCCAGGTGGGACGTAAAATGTTATACGGACGGACGTTGAGTATCTACTCTATTACCGAAGATCCGTTTGCACTGGTCGTTTTGGTAAATACAAAACTGGGAATAACTTTTTGCGCCGTATAGTTGAAAACAATACACATGCAATACACTTTCAGAAAAACCACATCTCTTTAACCCTTGGACCATGGTCCATAGGAACTGGCCCTAACTGGTTAAAATGTGATTCTGATTGTTCTCTAGTAAGTAGAAAGTTTTGTAGCAAAAATTACAATTATAACTATAGATTTAACTTCTATACCTATAAAATTAATCGTTTTTAAACCACAAATACTTACACACAATTGCCACATAGTTTTATTTTAGAATCTTAAAATAATTCTGTTCAATATGTTTTATTAGTGTAGAAAGGTTAAATTTTTTATTTTAAGTAATAGTACATTACGTACCTACCTAGGGCGGTGAATTCGTGAATGGCCCAGATCGCAGGTGTGTCACAGCCACGATTTGAAAACACTTAAAAACATTTTACATAGACACTAAATAACTACATAATAAATGTGTAAATAATTCTGTTAAACATGTTTTAGTTCTTTGCTTTGTAACTGCCGCATGAGTGACAAATACAATTTAAGAAAAAAACCATTACGCCCGTGGGCGTAACATAGGCTATTACACCTCTGTATGTCTCCGCATTATGAAGCCCATTTCGAGCAAGTGTGATGAAAATATATTTACGTCACGCCAGAATGCGAGTTTTACTGCACGCTGCGCGTACGGTAAAACTCACATTGTGGCCAGATGAAGACGTAAAATTTCGTACGCACCACGGGCGGTAATTCGTAAAGCCCCAGATCGCATATTTAGCACACACACCTGCGATCTGGAGCATTCACGAAATCACCGCCTAGCCACTATTTCAAATTTCGTATTACAGTTTAAACTTGCTTGCTTGATAACTGACGCGTGAAAGACAGATACAATTAAGGAAAGGAAAAAAACGTATATAAGCTCTGTATGGCTGCGCGTTATAAAGCCCTTTAAAAAAAGCAAGTGTGAAGAGAATAAATCCTCTTGATTGGTCATCTCTAAAAAGTGTTTAGAATGATATCGTAGACAACAATAATTTCGCTCAACATAGAACAAAAAAAATCTTACGTTTTCTACTTGTTGTTTCAGTTTCGCGACTCCTTCCTTGGTTATAGCCTAAAACAGAGAGATTATTAAGTAATCTCCTTTCGTTCCGGGGAACGAAAGGAGATTACAAACCCGGGCGGTTTTTTATTTTTTTATACATTTTTTAATACCTTAGGTGGAAAAAACCCACGGGGTCAACCATTTTAAAATAACGTGTCATTTTAGCCGCTAAACTGAGAACTTGCTTTAAATAGACGCCTTTCTGTCCTTTAGTGTACCTACGGCCTTAGTGCACGTGCGCGGAGCGTGCAGCGTCCATATAAAGCCTGCTCTATACGTGGGCCATCACGCACGACTCATCGTACAGGACGCAACTATGCGTTAGACGGAGAAAGACATCGCCGCGCCATAAACCATCTGACACCACTACCCTCTCTACACGCTGGTCCATCCTAGTGGGCCATTAGGATGGGTCATCATGTAGAGGAGCCATAAATTGCAGTTGTTTTGTATGCACGCTGCACGCCCCGCTCACAGCGGGCACCCAGGCCGTACACTTAGGTCACTCACTAGGCGGTCTCGGTCGGCCTGCGTGGGCGGTTAATAGTAAATTTGACAACAACTGTCAAGTTTACTATTGACCGCCACCGCAGGCCGCGCCAGTGTGATTTAGGCCTTACGGTGGCACACGTCTCTATATAGATCCTTACTCTAAGGACTCTAACATGAAAATATTTCTCCTTTTTATTTAGTTACTAGCTTCTGCCCGCGACTTCGTCCGCGTGGACCCGGGATAAAAACTATCCTATATTTTAATCCAGGCTATAAACTATCTTAGTGCAAAATTTCATTCAAATCGGTTCAGCTGTTTAAGCGTGATTGAGTAACAAACATCCAAACATCTAAACTTTCGCATTTATAATATTATAGTAGGATTTAGTTCAACTAATGGCTTAATATTTTTACGGTGCAAAATAAACTTATTAAGATGTTTTTCCTTACATTAGCCGTTGCATGAGCCACCTAAAATTAATAAAAAAGTCAAGAATTCAGTTAAAGTATGAATATTTAATATCCAACATTTTCTTTGGATGGACGATATAGTTAATGGTTTACATTGAATTTATTTAGATCCAACTAGATTGTCACTCACGTGAAATTCATTGTGAAATTACTTTGAAATGTGATAAGTGGTTGACTGGTTAGAGAATGCCTTTGGCCTTAATCTCTATTAGTATCTATTCGTTCCTATCTGTGAGTTCCTTTAATATTATTATTTAATATATTTACAGTATAAATTAAAGCTAGCTTAATGATAGATACAAGATAATCATACAATAAAAAAAAAAACAAAATAGGCTATAACTAAAAATGAAAACTAAGTATGAAAAGGGAAGTTATAAAAAGAACACCGCCTCTATGAGGTCAGACTGCGGCATGGACCCCATTACGCTGGCAGCATTACCTCTCTGAATCGCAATGGAAATTCGTTGCGAGAGGTAAGCGCCAGCTTTGGGGGTCTCCAGTTGCTTGGAGCAGCCGCGAAGACAACGCCTTCCTTTAATTGGCTTTGTATTACTATGTAAGACTTATATCATGTTTTTGCAGCTGTTGGTACTCCTTAAGTATAAATAAATAAATCCTAATGAAACAAACTTATTAAAGAAAAACAGTCAAAACATTACAATACTTTAAATAAATTATTTTGTTTCGTGCAATATTTTACTTTTGCTTTGCTCCATTCGGCGTCGAGACCCTTGGTTTGTGGGGTCCCAGCGGCCTCAATCTCTTCAAGGAACTTTCAAAAAAAATTAGCCGACACCAACGGGGACCTAAGAGCTGGCGGTTTCCTCCCTCAGCGCATTAGTATTGCGATACGACGGGGAAATGCCGCCAGCATCTTCGGCACCATGCCGCGGGGAGACCCTTTATTTAGGTTATAATTAGTAGTGTTTAGTTTTAATGATTAATCGGCGCCTAATCTATACTGTAATTGTACTAATAATTTACCTACTTTTGCTGAATAAACGTCATTGTTGTTACGATATTTAAAAAATAAATAAATTACATGTTTACAAAATATCACTGATGTTATATTGTTATAACAATGTCATGGTGACTCATATATCATTCATATTATAATGAATTCAATAAACTATTTTTTTTTGTATTAAGTTCTTAAAGTGTACACCGTGGACGCGACTCCGAGTAGCTAAATACAATACAAAACCTTCATTCATCACCATATCAGCCGAAAGATGTCCACTGCTAATTCATATCAAAAATTGGTAAAAATATGTATTAGGTAACTTTCAATTTACGGGTAACATTGGATGACCCTGTATCTAAATAATTTCACAAAATATTTTAGAACAACATACTCTAGTAATATCATTGTGTTCTTCTATCGATGTTTGGTCCAATTCACTAATAAAATAACACGTACGTGTTATATTATATGTACTAAAGTTACCAGAGCATACAAAGTTATTTAATATAAAAAAAATACTATAATACAAACTTTGTAAAGGATTATAAGATTTATAAGGATAGCACGTTTTAGTTATTAATATATTATAATAATTATTTTATACTAACCAGCTGTAATAATAAGCAATGATTCTAATTAGTAAGTCATTTAAGGAAAGAAAACAAATAACAGTAACTAATAAATATGCATATTTCAATCATGTTGTTTCTAAAATACCTTAACAACTTCGGGGTCGGCGTCAGGACTCTGAGAATTAACAAAAAATACGTAAAAAAAAATATCAATGACAATTAACATGAACACGAACAGCTTCAAATACACCATGAAAGGGGATGCTCAATCCGACACAATATATAATAATAATAATAATAATACAGAAGGCGGTACTCCTGGAAACTACGAGGATAGTCTGGAGGTGCCTCTTTCAGTCGGGTGGCTTAGGCCTCGCCTCGCTGCCGGCGGTACCCTAGGTTAGGTTTTTTATAATGATTTCAAACATGAAAGTAAAATATAAAACATTCATGCAAACTTCGGCCAACGTTCCATACTAAGGTAAAAAAAAATCACGTCATAATTTTTTTTTCTGTTTTTTCTTATCAGAACACGATACCTGTTGAGCTCTTGATCGGTTCACACCCCATTTTTGGTACATCCTGTATTTCAGGCATCTAAGGCCTATACCTTAAGGACTAAACCCCCCTATTCATAAAACTTAAAATGCCTCTGTTAAAAAAAATGTTTTGTCCCTTTCTAACGAACACAAATGTCAAAGTGACAGATAAGGACCAACAAATTTTAACGCCATTTTAGTTAAAACAGCCTTGTAGAACGTTTATGAATACGGCCGTTACAATATATGAATTTCGTTCAGTGGAAAATTGAAACATTATTCGCCGCGAGCAGGATTCGAACCCGCGACCTCTGGAAACCGTCCATGAGGACGTCTCTGCTTAATAAACATTTAGGTACTATTAACGATATATGTATGAGTTCCTACTCAATACATTATTACAACACTTTTTTGTATATTTTTTTAAATGTTGTTTCTTCAGCCTAGAGGGGTAATAAGAATCACGTAACGTTCCGAATACGCGTTAGGACAATTTAACTGTCATTTTTCCATATAAAAATATGACATTTAGAATCTACCAGACGCGCGTACAATGCGTTACGTGATCGACCTGCAGAACTCCGTTATTTTTGTATCCATTTTTGATTTTAAACAAGGTGATTAATGACATCAAGTTGCAGGTTTGACTTACTAGGTTAGCTCTCAGTTTCGCGTTGAGGTAGGAGACTAACTTTTTCCCGGTGCCCTGCAACGGAAAAAGGTACCTAAGTCTGACTGTTACAAAAAAAAAGGAGAGGAAACATGTATCTTTTATTCAAACAATGAAACAGCGAAGTAAATAAACTACGGTAGCTCGTATGAATGAGTTTTCGTAACTTAGGTATGTATGGAATATTTACCGTCAGCTTTTCGGTGAAGGAAAACGTCGTGAGGAAACCGGTCTAATCCCAATAAGGTCTAGTCTACTTTTCCCTCTGGGTTGGAAGGTAAGATGGCAGTCACTTTCGTAAAACGAATGCCTATCCCAAATCTCGGGTGAGATGTTGAAGCGGTTCCCGGGATCCTTTTTTCTTTTTTGTAAAATGTATGTTTCTTACATTTATTTTACAAAAAACGCACACGTTTGAGACGCACGCGTCATGCTGGTTTTTAGAACAACAGGGTCGGTAAGGGGACATGTCCCCACTGCCATATGTCTTCGTCTTTAATGATATAATGATTTTCTGATGACTTCTGACAAAGACATCAATGTGGAAATATGTCTTCTTATACTGACCCTGAAAGCAAGCTAAATACTTAAATATATTTTTCGCCGTTGTAAAGCGATCATCATTCTTCACCGGTTTCCTCACGATGTTTTCCTCCAACGAAAAGCCCAGTGGCTTGAGAAACTAATATTTTGTAAATAAGTTTTTGAAAAAAAAACCAGTAGTACGAGTCGGGGTTCGAACCCAAAACCTCCAGATTAAAAGTCGCGTGCAATACCCCTCGCCTACAGTAGCTCTAGGTGTCGTTGTAAAGCGATACGTTCTCAACTGATGGGATTGAGTGCAGAGGGTCAAGTATAAGTTTTACCGAAACCAAACTACGATCGCGTTTGCGTTTTACCCTAATTTGTATAGGATTTGACAGCTAAACGCACACGCGATCGTAACGTTTTGTTTCGGTAAAACTTATACTAGAGCCTCAGTAAAAATAATAGACAGTCGTATTCGATAACTACGTGCAAATCGTTCTAACTCACTTTATAAAATTTCCTATGAAAGTTTCCGTTGTGACACGAAAATTAACCATACGACGCTAGGTTTATTTTTTGTGTCACAACGGACATTTGTTCAGTTCTTCAGTTTCTATGATATTTTTAATAAATGAAATAGGCCAAAAATTTGGTCAAGATATATTTTTGAGAAGGTTTTTCGAATGCTTTCTGTAATGGTTACTTGTTTAAGTACAGAGTACTGAGCAGTTATCTGGAAAATAGGTTGTGAGCATAATTACCGACGCTATAACTTGACTGAGCTGAAATAAAATGTAACAATAACCATATAATGCCTCCATACTTGTATTAATTGCATAATTAAATGCGAAAGAAATTCTGTCTGTCTGTCTGTTACCTAAAACGATTTACCTATATATAATGGTATCCAGATAGTCCGAGACCCCAGGCAGACCATAGCATAGTTCTTGTCCCGGAATTCATCCGCCAAAGGGTTCAAAAATAAAGTAAAAGTTTATGATACCATAGTTCACAATCGTATTAATTACGGGGGAAAAAGTGGTGCAATTAGTACGATAGTGCTCAAATCATAAAGTTACAATTTCAGTGACAAAAAAAATGTAATTAGTACGACTGTGAACTAGGGTATCGTACATAGGCCACACTGAAAGTTTTGCACTCCTGGCTATTCGCACTCATTCCAATTTCGAATTGATTATTTAAAAAAATATAGACCTTTGTTTATGGAATGAACTAAATATTGGCGGAAAATCGATAGTCATTTGTTTTTTTTGTCAGTTCGAAATAAACCGATTGCATTCAAAATGGATTTGACGCGTAAAGATTTTAGAGCAATGATTTTTTATGATTTTAAAAGTTCTCTTTCTCCGCATGAGTGTAGTACTCGCCTTCAAAATGCATTTGGTGTTGAAGCACCACATCTGAGCACCGTGAGACGTTGGTACGCTGAATTTAATAGGGGCCGTGTTAGTCTCGATGACGAGTTTCGTGAAGGTCGACCGTCAACCGCGGTCACTGAAGAAAACGTTGCTGCTGTGAGACGACTGATAGAAGAAAACCGACGAATCACTTACGACGAAATTCGAGGACAATTAGGGATTGGTATGAGTCAAATACAAAAGATTTTACACGAAAATTTAAAAGTCAGGAAACTTTGTTGTCGGTGGATTCCTCATGAACTAACTTCAGGCCAAAAACGGGCACGTGTCGACTGGTGCCAAGAAATGCTGCGGAAATATAAGAACGGATGTTCAAATGGTGTATATAACATCGTAACAGGAGATGAAACATGGATTTATTGTTACGATCCAGAAAAGAAACAACAGTCTAGTGAATGGGTCTTTGAAGGTGACAGTAGGCCAACAAAAATTCAACAAGCCAAAAGCGTTGCCAAACAAATGATCGCTTGTTTTTTTTCGAAAAGTGGCCATGTCTGCACAGTCCTTCTAAATAATAAAAGAACTGTAAATGCCGAGTGGTAAACCACAACTTGTTTGCCCACAGTCTTTGAAAAAGTTCGCGAGACACGACCACGAAGCCGCATACTCCTGCATCATGATAATGCGTCCCCCCACACTGTAAAAAAAAACAAAAGCGTTTTTGAGTTCCGAAAATGTGGAGACCGTGGCTCATCCGCCTTATAGTCCAGATCTTGCACCCTGTGACTTTTACCTTTTCCCGAAAATCAAGGATTTGATGAGAGGTTTAACATTTAAGACGCCCGAAGATGCAGTGGCGACATTTAACCAACACGTCGAAAACATGCAGTCAAGCGACTGGGTATCATGCTTTGAAAAATGGTTCGAGCGGATGAATAAATGTATAAAATGCAAGGGAGAATATTTTGAGAAGCAGTAAATGTATTAGTTTTGTTTTAAATTGTTTTATTTAAAAGTTACGCAAAACTTTCAGTGTGGCCCTCGTATAACAGATAACAGTGCGATAATTAATGTCACTGTGGGAAGTCTTACCATGTTTGCCATACGATTTCGCATAGGCGTTTTATTAATCTCTTTAGGCGATTAACGAGTAGGGCTGAGAGGGGACAGTGGACCATGATACATTGTGGACCGAGTCACGGGCAAAAAAGCTATATTTTATACCGCTGCACTGCCTGGGTTTACTCCAACTGCTTCGCCCTCGTATCGCCGGTCGTTGCCCGCGACCTCGAACGCGTCAACTATTATCCTTAAGGGTTTAATTTTCGGACTAAAAGGTGTCCTGTATTTTAATCCAGCTTCAACTCAACAAACTCGTCAAAGAATTTACATAATAAGCAAAATTCAAAATTCAGGAACTATGATATAAACGCGTGTACTCTTAATCGAGAACCGATAAAAGCACTGTTTCAGGTCCCAATTTGAGATGACAAATTGTGACGTTAATGTAAAAGTTTAAGTTTTGGTGAGGTAGAGCACAGCGAAATGTCATCCCGCTCGAATTTGGAGCAGCCCAACTGGGGAAGTAGGTACCTCCGCCTTGCAGAAGACTACAGCCATAATAACACTACTACTTGCTCTGTAGTAGTGTTGTGTTCCTGGAGGTGAGCAAGGTCGCCAGAGCTTCCGAGGATGCGTTGTGTTGAGAGCGAGGGAATTTGTTCCTTCAGCTGTCAACACGGCGAATCCTCAAAACATATCAAGGGTCGGCAACGCCCATGTTACTCCGTTGGAGTTGCATGCGTCTATAGGCTGCGGTGTCCGCTTACCATCAGGCGGGCCGTACGCTTGTTTGCTATCGTCTTATAAAAAAAAAAGTGCCGACAGAGTTGAGCATTCACATGGAAGAACACCGAGCGTTCCTTATAGTTTCGCCATGTTAAATTTGTCGAACTGAACCACGAACAGAGCCAAGCGTAGAGCCAAACATCGCTACGAACATTTAGCGAACATTCTAGTGAACTGTGGACGGAGAGCTGCGGTGGGTGGGACATTAAAAAAACTGCTCGGCTCGGACAAAAGCTCGAATCGATTTGACTGTCATTTCGCTAAAATGCTACTGTGCATTTTGTGAGTAAATATTAAATACTACCTATATCTACCGGCGGATCTAGTATATGTACTGCTTTTGTAGACAGTGCTCAGTAAAGACAACAAAGAAAATCCAATGATTAAAAACAGGTATTACTGAAATATTTATGAAATATGAATACTAGCCTTAGCAGCCTGAAATACAAAAAAATATCTTAATATCAAGTGATCCGTTTCAGCTTGGAAAATTTTATTTCGCGTGTCTGTCCAGATGTCGGGATGTCCGGCTCTTCTCCTCTACAGATCGCATTTCTCAACCGATTCTTGTGGTTTTTTTTCAAATTATTTTTGGGATAAAAAAGTTATTTTTGACATAATACTCGCGAGTAGATTGTATACTGTACAGCTCACAGAACCACTAGGTTATTTAAGTAGGTACATATATTGCCATTATAACACATTGTAAATGTTTACAATACCACACGATATTCATAATATATGTTGTTTTTGTATGAGTAATTCGGGCGATAACTTTAGTATTACCGAGCCTTTTATTTTAGATTTCTAAGCACTTGCGACATAAAGAAATAGTACATTTGCAATGTATTTATTTTGCCGAAACTAGAAAATATTGAGATGCTGAATTAATTACAATGGCCTACCTAATAAAAGTGAAAATGAACTTTGAATGTTTCAACTTGCCTTATTAGGACTCTGTAATATGAAAATAATAAAAGCATTAAAAAGAATACAATATCAATTACGTTTACCCATTTCTCTATTTTGGAGTACCTATTAAAAAAACTTTACAATTAAGCATTCTCAAATGTTGATTCGCCTCGTACGCGGGCCAATATTATTTTACCGGTATTTCTATTATCGAAGTCAACGTCAAATTTGTCAACGAAAGTGTCATAACAATTTGCAATCTTTTCTAGGCTCGTCTTTCATTTGCCAGACTATACGCACCTCGCTCGCTTCGTTAATGCCTGATTTACTTTATTTATAAACCAAAGATATTATAAATTTCTGTAAAAAAAAAACATTTTTGGTACAAGCTTTTATTGCCGACTGTACTTTTCTGTATACCGTCATCCACTACTCATTGAGACAATTCTAGCCAGCCCAAACTCAACGGGGTACTGGTAAGTCCTGATTTCCCATGGCCACCTTCTGTCTCCATCATCAGATCAGCTCGATGGTAAGTACCATAATATTGAATTGTTATCCAAACTATACTGGAACCCAAAATTCCAGCTCAATAGGTTGAGGATATCTGCTTCAAAATTGAATGGCAGGATTCCACCCAACAAAGAAAAAAAATCTAGTCTATTATGTGATTCAGTCATGATAAATACCGTGTCTAGGCTCAGTTTCTGGACGGTCTGAAAATAATAACAATCCATACTATATACTATGTACTATAATCCATCCATTCTAATATTATAAATGCGAAAGTGTGTCTGTCTGTCTGTTACCTCTTCACGCTTAAACTGCTGAACCGATTGAGATGAAATTTGGTATGGAGATAGTTTAAATTCCGGGGAAGGACATAGGATAGTTTTTATCCCGGAAATCATCCCCTGAGGGGGCGAAATGGGGGTTGAAAGTTTGTATCGAGCTACGATATAAACGAGTTCCACGCGGACGGAGTCGCGGGCAGAAGCTAGTATTATAAATGCGAAAGTGTGTCTGTCTGTCTGTTACCTTTTCAAGCTTAAACCCCTGAACCGATTTAGATGAATTTTAGTATAGTGAAGGATATAGAATAGTTTTCATCCCGGAAATCATCCCCTGATATTAACGAGTTCCACGCGGACAGGGAAACTATTTTAGTTCGTTCCCCTGTTTTTATCCAAGAAAGGCTGACAGGATAGTGCTTACGGCATTAAGTCCGCCTTTTATACTATACGTCCTTCTTTTGTGAATATTAGAAATCACATTCTCGAAAACGGCTCTAACGATTTCAATTAAATTTCGAATATAGGGGGTTCACGGAAGCGAAAAATCGATCTAGGTGGGCCCCATGTCTGGGAAAATGCGCTTTCTCCTTACATTCTCTATTTTCCCCGGTCATAGCTCGGTCGCCCAGGGACTTAAATATGTAAGTAAATAAGAACGGTAGTAATGTATCGACTATTTCCATCACGATCAGATACGTCATTCTGTTACTAGTTCCAAGATTGTTTTTTATGGTTGAGAAATTAATGGATGTGGCCGACTTCTTATAAAACTGTCATTGGAATTAAAACCTTCTACCTTGGGCGGCGAGGTTGCTCTAACTCTAATAATCTCAATATAAACAGGAATAAGACTAAAAATATTGGAGAAAAAATGTATTTGCCTAATTAATTTATAATATCTACAGTTAGACATCAAAATTATAAACTCTATTCTAGTTTGGTTTTGTCTTAATACAGGCTACTTACAGATGTCAGCTTGTGGTTCGATAATTTGTCAATTATTTGCACTGAGCCGCCCTAAAACATATAACATACTCGTTGTTAATACATATATTTTAAAACAATAAAAACACTATATATATGCGGATAACTGCGGGTACGTCTTCGTGGTGTCAGGTAACCGACCGCGAAAACTCCGGACAAAATACTTCCTTAGTGAAGGTCGATAGGAATTAAAATTCACGTTGTGGCGAAATGCCAACCTCACGGCCGGATGAATCCGGCCTTCAATAATATGTGTGTTAAATCATATGAAATCGACTTAGCACTAAACTATAAGCAATATTTTCAACAGATTTGAACCCGGAACAGCTAGCGTTGTAGAAAGGCTAACCCCTACATGTCAGCCGAAGGACGTCCACTGCTAGAAATAGGTCTCCCCCAAAGAGCGCCAAGTACAATGAACGGTCCTGCGCCACCCATCAAATATACTATGTCAGATAAAATAAATTATAGAAAAAATAATATTTTCTGTGTGTTTATTATTTTTGGTCCCTATAAGGTCAGGTGGGGTAGAGGAACCTCCTCAGAGGGGTTCCTCTTATCCCTCCTGACCTTATGTGGTTTGCTAGTATTATTGGTGGTAGTTATTTACATATCTGTTAATGGCAGAAAAGGAGGGTTCTAATAAAATAAAAATTATATACTCACTTAGGGTATGTATACAATGTGGAACGGAACGATGGACTTTCCCGCAAGAGGGGGATTATTGAGCGCTAGTACGTCACATTTTCCAGATAAACTATTTTTTTTGACGCGATTTTTTTTTACAGTTGTATGGAGCTCGTCGCTCCAGTCGGGCAACGCTCCATACAAAGGTAAAAAAAAAATCGCGTCAAAAAAAATAGTTTATCTGAAAAATGTGACGTACTAGCGCTCAATAATCCCCCTCTTGCGGGAAAGTCCATCGTTCCGTGCCACGCAGTATATGTCGCAGTGGAATAGTATAATCTGCCGTTTTACATAACAGCTAACTGTTTTTAGAAACAGCACTGTTGTGTGATACGGCGGGTTGACGATCAGGCGAATAGAATACCGCTGAATGTGTTCGGCGCAATCGTTCTTCAACACTACTAGCGGTAGGTAATGTAATACAGCGGGTCAAAAGCCGCCGCTTTGGAATTTTTTAGTTCCCATTTTATATAATACTCGTGGTGCTATTTGACATGACAACAACAATGGCGTCGACGGGTTTCAGAGGTTATAATGCAAATTAAAAAATCGAAAATAGCTATGACTCCAACACAATATTATTGTCATTACGATACGTTCTACAATATAGCGGCAATCCGCCGTATTACATTACAGCTAGCTGTATCACAATATAGCGGCAATCCGCCGAACACATTCCAGCGGACTTTCATTCAACGGTATTCAATCCGCCTGATCGTCAAACCGCCGTATTACAAAAACAGCGCTGTTTTGTAAAACAGCTAGCTGTTATGTAACACGGCGGATTATACAATATGCTTGCGACATGTATACTAATCGTAGATATTAGACATCATATCAGCCGAAAGACGTCCACTGCTGGACATAGGCCTCCCCCAAAGAGTGCCACAATGACCGGTCCTGCGCCACCCGCATCCAGCGGACTCCCGCGACCTTTACCACGTCATCAGTCCACCTTGTGGGGGGGCCTACCCACGCTGCGCCTTCAGGTACGTGGTCGCCACTCGAGAACCTTTCCGCCCCAATGGCCATCAGTTCTACGTGCAATGTGCCCCGCCCACTGCCACTTAAGTTTAGCGATTCGGAGGGCTATATCGGTTACCTTGGTTCTGCTGCGGATAGCCTCATTTCTGATGCGATCACGCAGAGAAACTCCCAACATAGCCCTCTCCATTGCCCTTTGGGTGACTTTGAGCCTTCTTATGAGGCCCATAGTAAGCGACCACGTTTCCGTGCCATACGTCATCACTGGCAATACACACTGGTCAAAGACTCTCGTCTTGAGACACTGCGGAATATTGGACGAAAAGATGTGCCGTAGCCTCCCGAATGCTGCCCAGCCGAGTCGGATTCGACGATTGACCTCTTTCTCAAAGTTGGACCTACCTAACTGAACAGTCTGTCCTAGGTATATATAATCGTCTACAACTTCGAGCGTAAAGTGTCCGATTGAAATGGGGGTTGGTACTACATATGTGGATATTAGACAGATAACAACCCAAGTAACAAGGTGACGTCGAAGCCACGTCATTTTAACGTTAAACTCGCAACGATGACGTCTTAATTCATTATCAACGTCATATATGTCGTTATTTTTCGACATATAATTCACGACAGTCACTCGACGTCACTGATGACGACATAAATCACGTAAAACTACATCAATTATGTCGGATATTCGACGACAGTCACATGACGTTACTGATGACGACATTAATCACGTAAAACTAGATCAATTCTGACGGATATTCGACGACAGTCACATGACGTTACTGATGACGACATTAATTACGTAAAACTAGATCAATTCTGACGGATATTCGACGACAGTCACATGACGTTACTGATGACGACATTAATCACGTAAAACTAAATCAATTATGTCGGATATTCGATGTCAGTCACATGACGTTACTGATGACGATATTAATCACGTAAAACTAGATCAATTATGTCGGATATTAGACGACACTCACATGACGTTAATGATGATGACATCAATCACGTAAAACTAGATCAATTATGTCGGATATTCGACGACAGTCACATGACGTTACTGATGACGATATTAATCACGTAAAACTAGATCTATTCTGTCAGATATTCGACGACACTCACATGACGTTACTGATGACGACATTAACCACGTAAAACTAGATCAATTATGTCGGATATTCGACGACAGTCACATGACGTTAATGATGACAACATTAATCACGTAGATTTAGATCAATTCTATCGGATATTCGACGACAGTCTAATGACGTTAATGATGACGATATTAATCACGTAAAACTAGATCAATTATGTAGGATATTCGACGACAGTCACGTAACGACTGATGACGACATTAATCACGTAAAACTCGATCAATTCTGACGAATATTCGACGACAGTCACATGACATTACTGATAACGATATTAATCACGTAAAACTAGTTCAATTATGTCGGATATTCGACGACAGTCACATGACGTTAATGATGACGACATTAATCACGTAAAATTAGATCAATTCTATGGGATATTCGACGACAGCTGAATGACGTTAATGATGACGACATTAATCACGTAAAACTAGATCAATTCTGTCGGATATTCGACGACAATCAGATGACGTTACTGATGACGATATTAATCACGTAAAACTAGGTTTTCAACGTGTTATTACCCGTCAAATCTTGTGACATTCTCACGTTGATTTAACGTTAAAAAATCACGTTTATAAACGTCTTATTTAACGTTAGTAGGACAAACACACTCACGTAAAAATAACGTCGCAGTAACGCCAAAAATAACGTGACAGTTAACGTTGTTAATGCCGTCAAATTTTGTGACATCCTCACGTGAATTCTACGTCGAATATGACTTCAAAAAGACGTGATTTTTTACCTCCCTTGCTACTTGGGAAAGAAAGCTCATGATGACTACACTATGAAAAAACTAAAATCGAAGTGGACTGGGAACATGATGAGGGACATCAAAGAAAAGTGGTCCAGATATACAACAATTATCTAAGAGACGGAAAGAGGAAAAAAGGGAGACAGAAGAAAAGATGGGAAGATGAACTCAAAGACATAGCAGGAGCCTCGTGGAAAAGAGAAGCTCTGGATAGACTTAGATGGAGGACTCTGAGGGAGGCCTATGCCAAAGGACAATGTCTGAGGACAACGGCTATCAGTTACCGGTAAATATATTTCGAGTAATAAAGTTTGAAACGAAGGGACATTTAATTTTATGGAAGAACCTTTCGTCTTAACTATTTCGACTTTAATTGTATTTAATGAATACTTACACCATCCGATATGAGATGATCTATAGTCTGTAAAAGAATTTCGTATTTTAGATAAAAATATTTTTTTAACATACCTACCCTCTTGGGTTAAATAAACAAAATGTTAGTTATACGAACCTTCAATAACATATTAGGATCTTAGATCTGACAATATTTGGATAAGACGTCATTAAAAAGTTTTTACTTATTTAAACAACAAATAAATAAGTTTTTTTGGGGTAAGAACGGATCAGGTCAAGAATGGATAATTAAAATAACTACAAATCTAGACGATTCGATTGCTGGCAACACACCTGCCTCTGCGGATCGGAAGTGGATAACCGTTTTAAAATTTAACCTTTTTTACATAAGTTTGGAGATAAATATGACATGTAATAATCTAAGAAAGTTACCAGAAACTATTTTTTAATATAAAATACATATATGGTGCTAGACTACACGGACATTTAGTGCCTTAAATAATCAACGCAACGCCAGGAGGGAAATAGTGTCAAAAGGCAGATTAAAATACATCTACTTATGTCTAATGACTGCAACCTTTTTCTGTGGTAGTGTAAAAGTATTTAGTGATTTCTAGTTAATTTTAAACTCCCGATCGGCATAGAAACCTCTTCAAGCTTTCTTGCTATACGGGTGTTATACGTTTATATTATTTGTAAAATTATTTCTTAATCAACAAATCAAAAATATTTATACGAAACGGTAATTCAAGAAATCTAGTTGAATAGGGGACCAATGAAACGAAGGACGTTACATTGTGTGGTTGCTGTCGGATCGTGATGTAAATTTATAATATTAAAAAATTTCGAAATCATCGGAAATATAAATAAATATAAGGGTTTAATCGTACAAATATCGAACTAGCCCCTAACAATAGTAGTTAAAGAAAATAAAACCATATTATAACCAAAATGCTATTTTTTTATATCCGAGTAGGTTAGGCTGTATATTTGGTATTTTGGATGGTGTATCAGAGTTCGCAAATAGATATGATATCGTCGACCGAAGGTCCAATTAAGATAATAGATTTAGAGAGTTTTGTTCAGAAAACTGCTCTTTCGTTAGATGTACCTATAAAAAAAATGTCCCTTACATCACAGATTTTTGTGAGTCCCAGAGCAAATGAAGTGGTTAAATGTTGATGTAACTGAGAAAGTTTGTAATAAACAGACTGATTGATTTAGACCAAAAAAGAACCTTTGTCAGGCTCTCCTGAAAAATCACATAATTTGCCCCTAACTAAATAGAACCTTGAGTATCTAGCTGTACAAATCTGATACTGACTTAAATAATACCTATTAATAAAACAATGTTAATTTACTTACCACCTGAAATATTCAATAAAAAATCATTGAAAACTGAACGAACGAGCGAAGCGAACGAAGTTCTCCGTGTAAGCTTGGCCAAAAATTATTTCGTATGTCGACGGATGTCCTGTTGTCCTACTGTCTGGTTGTCCGGCTGTTCGGGCGTTCTCATCTGCAGGTCGCATTTCTCAACCGATTCTCGTGAAATTTTGTGAGCAGATTCGATAATTATATGGAATTCTTTTGTTGATGATTTTTTTCGAAAACGCGCGAGTTCTGCAGCTCACAGGACAACGTTTGTATATATTTGTTTGTTTGTCTAAGGGTTCTCGACAGCGGATCTACCGTTTATCTATATTGACTTGACAATAGGGTATATTCATGAATTTTTTTAATTTTTTTTAAACTATTCTATAAGTAATTATAGAACCGGAAAAAAATATAACACTTTCACAATATTATTGAATGAGCTAAAAAATAATAATTGACACTACTGTCATTTGCGGACGATTAAAACGCCGCCATTTTGGCGCGCTCATTTTGTGACGTCACCGTGCACTTAGAATAAATAAGCAACGAAGTGTTTGATTCACAGTTTTAGTAAAAGTGAGTTATTAAAGCTTGTAAGATCAACTTATTGTAACGGAAGAGCACACAAAAGCTTATTATAAATATTGTATTGCCCCTATTTAAGAAAATAACACTAAAACTGCACCTGACATGATATATTTTCATATGCCCAAAGATGCAAAATATAAGGAAAAAGGGGTGTAAGGCGATGAGGAGATATAATGTATCGTGTTTGAATAGTTTATATTGTTATGAACATCATTTCGAAGTGATTATTAAATATGTTTGTACCTAAAATCTTACTCCCGAACAATATAAACAATAACCTAACCTATAAATGTATATACTTATTCATAAAACTATTCTGATTCCCATTTTTTTAGTTATTAATGTTACAAAATATTATGATTTTTGTTGATCAACAGCTGACTACGAGTGTTGATTTTGATTACGAAACGTTTTAGCTAAGTTTCTATGTTTGCACTGTTGATCGAAGTTGAAAGAATTTAATCCTTTCTACTGAGTGTCCTACATAAATTTGTTTTATTTATAAGCCTTGACGAAAACAACATAATTTGTTATGTTTATAAAGATGTTCTCACAATCTAACATTCCTAATACCAACATATCTTTGATTAGGTATATAATGAACATATGTACTAGGTAGTTTTTTATTCCACTTATTTAAGAAAGACACCTAGGAGGTACGTACTTAGTCATCATGAACACATCAATTTCAGGCAGATTATCCGACTTTGCCTTGACAAAACCGCTTCCAGTCTTTGTGGCGAGTCTTTTTTCACAAGGAGTCACTGCTTTCAGTTAATAATTCCCAAAAAACTGATTGTTTATCATAAACAGCGGCAAAACAATGCGAATAACTTTCAATAATCATACAAACGACCTGTTAACAGTAGACACCGATTGCACTGTGACGTCACGATTCGCTCGGCCAATTAGCGTTGCGTTTAGAAAATTTGCGAGAGAATTTGAAAAATACTACTTTTAAATAATTAAGTTTGTTAATAGAAACATGATCATTTGTAAAAATAATCATGTGAGTATATTTATTAAGCAATACAGATTACTCATGATTTTTTTTGGCCATTTCTGAATCACATGAATATTCCCTATTGTCTCGAGGTCGAAAATGGATAACTAGGTGAATCGCAAATCGGTCTTTAACCCACAATATTTTTGAACGAATTTTTCACTTTACGAGTAGGATCCAATGTACACAAAAAAAAATGTTGTCAAGATTTTCTTTTACTTCTTTGACTGTGTGATTGTTTTGTATTGTATGCCCATGCCGAATTAAAGCTTTGTAGTAGTAAGGGGCAGTTGTCACCGCATACGGGCAGACAGACGAACATGGCGGACTGGTGTGCTAAAATTGTTGTCTCCTCATTTTGAACACTAATTCACTGATCAGTAATTTACGATCAAATAACAATTTTACTTACGCCGGCCTGAAATCAATTCGTTTTATCATAAATATCACACCATTGACACTAGAATAAAAATATATTACCTAAAACTGCATAAAAAGCATTTAATACTGACAAAGTTACGATAAATGTTAGTCATACAACTAAACTTCGATAACTACGTTAATATTGGTATCAAAACTTAAGTGCTGAGACGCTATCGAACGATGACAGCCAGTGACGGACGCTCTATCTTGTCACTTATCGCGTGATAAGGCCGACCATGATACGGGCCAGAATTTACAGCATTCACCAGCAGCATTTTATCTTCCTTACCTACGAGATAAAAATTTACCAATGATGGATCAACAAGTTTTTTTCTACCAATTAACAAACTTTACCTCTTTATTATTAGCGCGAATCATTTCTATACAACGAATTCACTTATTTCTTATCTTACTTTGTGCCTAGTACAGCCAGGGGTATTAATACACGTACTTCTGTGCAGGACTCTAGTCAATGTCATATAGGCGTGTACAGATATTTATGTCTATTTCTGTACGTATATTAATATCCCTGATTCTGCAGTAGACAAAGCCATTTGTCTTTAATAGTTAAGTGTAAGTGCTAATTGTTTACGTTGTACTTAGTATGCTTCAACCGTTAATATAAAGGTTCCTGCAAAACATATCGATTTAAGGTAACATTGGTCGGTTGCCTGCACAAAATATCGGTCTAAGGTAACATTGGACCGTTTCCTGCACACAATATCGATATATGGCAGCATGGGACGATTTCCTGCACATAATATCGATCTAATGCAACATTGGACGGTTTCCTGCACAAAATATCGATATATGGCAGCATGGGACGATTTCCTGCACATAATATCGATCTAATGCAACATTGGACGGTTTCCTGCACAAAATATCGATATATGGCAGCATGGGACGATTTCCTGCACATAATATCGATCTAATGCAACATTGGACGGTTTCCTGCACAAAATATCGATATATGGCAGCATGGGACGATTTCCTGCACATAATATCGATCTAATGCAACATTGGACCGTTTCCGGCACACAATATCGATATATGGCAGCATGGGACGATTTCCTGCACATAATATCGATCTAATGCAACATTGGACGGTTTCCTGCACAAAATATCGATATATGGCAGCATGGGACGATTTCCTGCACATAATATCGATCTAATGCAACATTGGACGGTTTCCTGCACAAAATATCGATATATGGCAGCATGGGACGATTTCCTGCACATAATATCGATCTAATGCAACATTGGACGGTTTCCTGCACAAAATATCGATATATGGCAGCATGGGACGATTTCCTGCACATAATATCGATCTAATGCAACATTGGACGATTTCCTGCATAAAATATCGATATATGGCAGCATGGGACGATTTCCTGCACATAATATCGATCTAATGCAACATTGGACGGTTTCCTGCACAAAATATCGATATATGGCAGCATGGGACGATTTCCTGCACATAATATCGATCTAATGCAACATTGGACCGTTTCCTGCACACAATATCGATATATGGCAGCATGGGACGATTTCCTGCACATAATATCGATCTAATGCAACATTGGACCGTTTCCTGCACACAATATCGATATATGGCAGCATGGGACGATTTCCTGCACATAATATCGATCTAATGCAACATTGAACGGTTTCCTGCACAAAAATCGATATATGGCAGCATGGGACGATTTCCTGCACAAAATATCGATCTAATGCAACATTGGACGGTTTCCTGCACAAAATATCGATATATGGCAGCATGGGACGATTTCCTGCACATAATATCGATCTAATGCAACATTGGACTGTTTCCTGCACAAAATATCGATCTAATGCAACATTGGACCGTTTCCTGCACACAATATCGATATATGGCAGCATGGGAAGATTTCCTGCACATAATATCGATCTAATGCAACATTGGACGGTTTCCTACACAAAATATCGATCTAATGCAACATTGGACCGTTTCCTGCACACAATATCGATATATGGCAGCATGGGACGATTTCCTGCACAAAATATCGATCTAATGCAACATTGGACCGTTTCCTGCACACGATATCGATATATGGCAGCATGGGACGATTTCCTGCACATAATATCGATCTAATGCAACATTGGACGGTTTCCTGCACAAAATATCGATCTAATGCAACATTGGACCGTTTCCTGCACACAATATCGATATATGGCAGCATGGGATGATTTCCTGCACATAATATCGATCTAATGCAACATTGGACGGTTACCTGCACAAAATATCGATCTAATGCAACATTGGACCGTTTCCTGCACACAATATCGATATATGGCAGCATGGGACGATTCCTGCACATAATATCGATCTAATGCAACATTGGACCGTTTCCTGCACACAATATCGATATATGGCCGCATGGGACGATTTCCTGCACATAATATCGATCTAATGCAACATTGGACGGTTTCCTGCACAAAATATCGATCTAGGGTTCTAGGGCAACATTGGAAGGTTTCCGAGTTAATTACATACCTGGTCGTTATGCATCATGTCAACAGCTTTCTATAAAAATAAAGCGAATGTTAGTGTATTTAAATAGTCAATACTACGGAAAAAAAACCATGGATTTATTATTCTGTGCTCATAACAATCTTTAATCCAATATGAGATTCAAATAAGATTAGTACTTTATAAACTAAACGCAGTCTCCTGAAGGCTGAAGGTGATCGCTGAGAGGATGGACAGCCCTATCCTCGCGCACTGGATGTCCTTGCATGTCAATTGTACTAACACACCTAAGATAAGTTATTACTAACATAATATGGATGTACTTGTATAATTAATATCCGAAAAAAAAAGCTTCTTGGCGTTGCACGTGTTTTCTGTATTTTTGACATTTTCTTGAATCAGTTGTTATCAGTTAGTGATAACAACTGATTCAAGAAAATGTCAAAAATAGTTATAGTTAGTATATAAGGTAAATGTCCTAGTCCTTCATGTTACCCTAGTGTATGATATGGGAGCTTTATGTCAAAATGGCTTGAATTCGAATGAAAAAAAATCTTTTGGTTCGAATTTAATCCATGTTTTGACATAAAGTGCCGATGTCATATCTTAGTGCAACGTCAAGGACGTTTACCGTATCTGCCGCTACTATATAACCTTATGGTGGCCATAAACGCTACGAGAAATCGTTACGATCAGACTGTACAGTTCGAACGGTACCGATAAATCGCTACATGTATGTTATAAAACTGTACAATTTCGTAAACATATGTAGCGATTTATCGGTACCGTTCGAACTGTACAGTCTGATCGTAACGATTTCTCGTAGCGTTTATGGCCACCATTATAAATGCATTTCTCCCCCATTTATTCATTCGCGTCCGAGCGCTCAGCAGGGAAATATCGGAATTCGCTGGCTTTGAGATGACGTTTTAATACGTCTTTGTAGCGCAGAAACTACCCCCCCGCGTTACGCTAGCTAACTATTCTGTATGGTTCATATGTCTAAATCTAATCTACTTATACAAGGTTTTTCTTAGTGTAGGCCTGCGTGCCCGTGCCGCCGTGTGCGTGGCTGAAGCGTGCAGCGTGCATATAAAAAAATACAATTTACATGAACGCTCCACGCCCCGCTCGCTGCGGAGCGTGCACTCAAGCCTTACATTAGGAATTAAATTTCAATTATCAAGAGAGTTACTTGTCTTTTGTATTGGATACGTACCGTGGCCACGGCTTGGACTTGGGTTACCTGCAGTCAAAACATAAAATTTTAAATAATAATTGTATATTTTGATCAAAGGGCCTCCCTAAGGTGTAAAAGGAAGAGTGGAAAGGGATTGAAAGATCTTTCACTTCGTCACCACTAGGGGAGCCCACGATAGCTCAGTTGGATAAAAGCAATGGACGGATTCCCGAGGTCGCGGGTTAATATCCCGCTCATGGCACGATCATTTTTCTATTTTCCACTTTAATCAAAATGTAGTGTTTCGTTAACGGATGTTTCCGCTTAGTAAACATTGGGAATTGAAAAAGTGCAGCTACTAAAGTATTTATTAGCACCTGCAACGTAACGTCTTTTTTTGTATGTAAGCAACGGGCAATAGAACAGCTTCTATTAAACTAATACGCCATCTTTACTATCCCAACAGAATATGAAATATCCAGCGCCAATTTACAAACAACAATTCGCATAACTCAGCTACCAAAAGTTGCGTGTTGGGTGCAAAGTTGTATTTTACCCGCGAGTGTGGAATTGAAGCACGAGCAAGCGAAAGGAGTCTATAGTTGAACTACGAGCGAAGCGAGTAGTTCTAAAATAGAATCCTGAGCGTAAAGAGTGTTTCAACACACGAGAAGTAAAATACATTTGCACCCGTAACACAAAACCTTTCACCTCACTGTAGCGAGGAAAGTGCAACATGCAAAACAACTTTATTTAATTGAAATAATAATTTTTATTTTTATTTTTTTACAGTAATAATAACGTTAACTAATATCAAATAGAATTTTGGTCAAGTGCGAGTCGGATTTTAGTTTTCCCATACATTTTGAGACCAATCACATAAAGGCAACGAGCAATTTTTCGAAAGTTCTTAAATATTTATTTTATTCGGTTTTTTAGTATTTGTTGTTATAGCGGCAACAGAAATACGCCATCTGTGAATGCAATTTTTCTATTATGAGCGTTTTACGTTTTGTAATCTGTCAAAAGCTACTTAAATACGCTCCAAGGTCAAATGACTTTCCCCACTAGTGGATAAAATGCGTTTTTGCCCACTGGTTTTAAAGGATAAAAGACAGCTTTCCGAGGCAGTGAGGGGAAAAAATATTTCAGGTTTACAAAGAGAAAATGAAAATTTAAACTTTTTAGACCCTAGTTTAAGAAATGATTATTTAAGTACATTATCAGTTTTTGAATAAATACTTATAGTTACGTCGTAATCTTGAATGAAAAAGGAAGCATTTTGCAAAATACGCTCGTCTGCAGTAGTAAGGGCTCTTAAGTAAATTTCGTGTTCAATGATAGTAGATTCAGTCATCAATTACGAAACGTATAAGAATAGATGTGAATATTAAATTAGAGTCCAAAGCAATATTTTTCCTAAAAGCTCTCCAATTTTTTATAAAGTTCATCGAGTACACCGTCCAGAAGTGAACGTTTCGTGTCTTTTGTGCAGTGGTGTCCTGGTGTCTCCTATTTTGTACTCATTTACTTTATATCTATGTTTTTGTATTGTATTCGTAAGTTTTGTTTTATATTTGCAGTGTTCTTTCATTGTCCGTCGTGAAGATAGTGAATGCTCCCTAGCCCATGTCGCAGACCCCGTCTACTGCCACATCTGTAAGTCAGGCCAGCGGCAACGTCACCGGCGGTTTTATACAGTGTCCACAGTGCTCTCAACCCCGTTTCTTTAGAGGAAGTAGGGGTTTGAATATCCATAATGCCCGCGTTCATAAAGTCCAGACCCAAGCAACCCAACACGTAAGTGTAAGTCCAACTAATAACCGGACCGACTTAAACACAACAGATAATCTCGTAGCTTGGCTAGGCTCACAAAAACAGGCAACTCCCATCGTTAAAAGGATCCCCAGAGGAGCTCGCTTTTCCGTGGCCAATGCTCTGAACCAAATAATATCAAAAATTGTTACTGAAAATTCGCTTGACAGTTGGACTCAGCTTTTTGCCTTTGCGTATAGAATCCTCCACACTAGCAATGACAAAACTACGTCCCTTACTAAAAAAATTAAGTCCAACTGTCTCCACCCAACAAACCCATCCCCCTGTCAGCCACAGCACGGTCTAAGAGAAGACACAAAACTCTACAGAAAAGTTGAGCAAAAAGTCATAGACGGCGATGTTAAGGGAGCCGCCCAACTTCTCTTCTCCAGTGACGTTGTTGCACCCGACTGCCCAAACACCGTCTCCGCTTTACTGTCCAAACATCCCCTTCCGGCAGCATCTCTCCGCCATCCCGTTCCACCTGATCCTGATGCACCACACTTAATTTCATCTAAAAAGGATGTGCTAGCTGCAGTGATGTCGTTCAAAAACGGCTCCGCTGGTGGTCTTGATGGTCTCTCCCCGCAGCATCTTAAAGACCTACTTGGAGGTGCTACCGGAGATACTGGTTCACAACTTTTGGATGGCATCACTGAGCTCGTAAACCTTATGCTGTCTGGTAAAGTTTGTAGTGACGTGTTAGAAATATTATATGGAGCAAATCTCTGCGCCTTAAAAAAAAAAGATGGAGGAATTAGACCTATCGCGGTGGGCTTTACTCTTAGACGGATCTGTTCCAAAATTTGCTGTAAACAAGTATTTCCTTCTCTGACCAAAAAGTTCCAGCCGTCACAACTTGGTTTCGGCAGCAAAGGTGGTTGCGAAGCTGCTGTACACGCAGCACGCGCGTTTGTGCACGACGACTCCTGCGAGGTGCTGCTGAAGGTGGATGTTAAAAATGCGTTCGACTCTGTGGATAGAGGCGCCCTGCTGGCACAAGTTAAAGATGCCACACCTTTAATATTTAAATACTTATGGCAATGCTACCAGCAACCTACGCACCTTCTCTTCAAAAACCATCGCCTATCCTCGGCAGTTGGTTGTCAGCAGGGTGATCCTCTTGGACCCGCTATCTTCAGCCTCGCCATCCATCCAGTAATCTCAAATCTAAATTCGAAATTTAATTCATGCTATCTCGACGACGGCACTTTAGGGGGGGACTGGAAAACAGTTTTGGACGACCTAAGAAGTCTGTGCGATGGTTTTAGCGAAATAGGTTTAGATTTAAATTTCTCCAAGTGTGAATTGTTTATAAATAAATCGCTTCCTCCTACTGACTTACATAGTATTATCTCTATCTTCAATTCTTTAGCCCCTAACATTAAAATTATAGATAAATCTTCGCTCAGACTATTAGGGGCTCCCGTTTTTCAGGAATCCATACCATCGCTCATCAACGAACATCTAACCATTCACAAAACTTATTCGGATCGCCTTCTAAAAGTCAGTGCACACATGGCTTTAGTCATCATAAAATGTTGTCTTTTTGTCCCCAAATTTACATATATTTTAAGATGTAGCCCCATTTGGAAATTCCCTCATATTATTGAACCCCTCGACGCCGTCCTTAAAACCACCCTCACATCCATCCTGAACGTCCATTTGGACAGTCGTGCCTGGACCCAGGCTTCTCTGCCAATCCGGCACGGCGGCCTGGGAATCCGGCAGGTTGTCAGTGTAGCCCTTCCAGCGTTCTTAGCCTCTTTCCACAGCACGCAGGAACTCGCCAGCAAAATTTTTAGCCCAGCTGCCGACAATGTCGCGATTGCCTGTTCGAGCGAGGCAATAAGCGCGTGGGAGCAGGCCTGCCCAGATGATTCGCTTCCGGTTTCCCCGAAATCTCAAAAGCAGTGGGACGAGCCCCTCTGTCAATCTTCTCTTAAAGACCTCATCACCTCCGCTCAAAGCACAGCAGAGCGTGCTCGTCTCCTTGCTGTAGCGGAGCCGGAGGCGGGGCTCTGGCTTCACTCTTTGCCGTCTCCAAACCTTGGCACTCTCCTCGACAAACCAACTTTAACTTTGGCAACCTGTCTGCGACTTGGCTCCAAAACTAATGAGCCACACCGCTGCCGCTGTGGCGCCCACGTAGACTCCCTAGGTCACCACGGCTTGTCCTGCCAGAAGAGTGCTGGCCGCATCTCCCGCCACGCCTCTTTGAATGACGTCATCCGTAGGGCTCTTGCCTCCGTTAGCGTGCCGGCCATTTTAGAGCCGAACGGTATCGCACGTGACGATGGTAGGCGCCCTGACGGCATGACGCTCATTCCGTGGAAGCAGGGGAGGACTCTTGTGTGGGACGCTACTTGCGTTGATACGCTAGCCCCGTCCCATCTCCAAGCGACCTCCTCTAAAGCCGGAGCTGCGGCCACCACGGCAGAGCAACACAAGCGGCGGAAATATGCTGTCCTCGGTGAGGGCTACATGTTTGCGCCGTTTGGAGTGGAAACTCTGGGGCCGTGGGGTCCGGGCGCGAAAGCCCTATATAAGGAAATTTCGGAGCGGCTCATTCAAACATCCGGCGACCAGAGGGCTGGCAGCTATTTTGGCCAAAGGATTAGCCTAGCAATCCAAAGAGGCAACGCTGCCAGCCTTCTGGGCACCATAACCAATGACGGGGACCTGGGGGGCATTTACTTTTTATAGGTTTAGTTTATAATATAGGTTTAGTTTAGTTATATTCCGTTATAAATATATATATATTGTTTTAGTAAATAAGAAATGATATAACAAATAAATATTCAAATTAGAGTCCCTTAAAATGATTTTATGTCATGTTACAAATTTAGTTGCAATATAGGTACTACTTTACTTTACCTTCTATAAATTTGAAAGAAGCTGCATTTATCATAGCTCATTTACTGAATAATTGTGTTATGGTTTTTAAAATAAATTGGACTGGTAACATTAAAAAGTCTTTGGACAGGTTGATTGAAATGAACCAATCACGTGTAAGAATCGTTGGCCAATCCGATTCGAGTTCCGGTCCGGTAGTTTTTACGCGCCAAGTCGATCAAAAGGCGGGCATTCTAGAAATGGCGCTGGAAGTGAGCAGTTGTCTGCCTGTCAAGAAATAATTATTGTTAAGTATATCAGTGCAGCATAAGCAGTGGTTGTTCAGGTGTTAATAAAGTGTTTTAACAACAGTGAATGAGTTTAAATCGTAATAATTGTATACATTTGTATATTTGTTAAAGAATACGTTAGTTTCTAGAATAAGTAATTATATGTAATTTTTGAACAGCGATACAATTCGTTACAATGAAATTTGAAAAGAAAACCAGAGTTTATATTGATCATTATTACTATTGGGTAGACCCCCCCACAAGGCGGACTGATGACCTGGTAAAGGTCGCGGGAGTCAGCTGGATGCGGGTGGCGCAGGCCCGGTCATTGTGGCATTCTTTCCAGCAGTGGACTTCTTTCGGCTGATATGATAATGAAGATGATAATTTTAACTATTCTGTATCAAAACTTCATGAAAACGAAACACTTGTACAACATTCATCCTATCAGTCGAAAGACGTCCACCCTGCGCCACCCGCATCCAGCGGACTCCCGCGACCTTTACCAGGTCATCAGTCCACGTTGTGGGGGGCCTACCCACGCCGCGCCTTCCGGTCGCCACTCGAGAAACTTCCGCCCCAACGGCCATAGATTCTACCTCTAATGTGCCCCGCCTACTGCCACTTAAGTTTAGCGATTCGGAGGGCTATATCGGCCTCATACCTTGGTTCTGCTGCGGATAGCCTCATTTCTGATGCGATCACGCAGAGAAACTCCCAACATGGCCCTCTCCATTGCCCTTTGGGTGACTTTGAGCCTTCTTATGAGGCCCATAGTAAACGACCACGTGTCATCACTGGCAACACACACTGGTCAAAGACTCTCGTCTTGAGACACTGCGGAATGCGGAATATTGGACGAAAAGATGTGCCGTGCCGTAGCTTCCCGAACGCTGCCCAGCCGAGTCGGATTCGACGATTGACCTCTTTCTCGAAGTTGGACCTACCTAACTGGATAGTCTATCGTCTGTATACCTAGGTATACATAACCGTCTACAACTTCGAGCGTAAAGTGTCCGATTGTAATGGGAGTTGGATCATGGCCATTTGACACACAACACACAACATTAGGAACCATTTTCCAGTTTTTTTCATTTTCGACTTGTATTATTAGGTAAAGCTGGTACGTGTTTCTATGTGTCTATTCTAGTATTAAACTTACATCAGTATACCCACAACAATTCCTCGGGTGACGCTGAAAAACAAGAGTGCGAAAGAAATTTAAGTTACATTGAAATATTAACTGTATCTTTATTTGATTCCCGACCAGCTGAAAATCAAGGACCTTTGCTGTTAAAAATATTTCGGATCACCTAGCTTATGTTAGGTTATAAAACAAGATATCTTTATTTTGTGTGGGTGTTTAATATCCGATAAAAATCATTTCGGGGGTGCATTGGAAATTATGGCATGTTTTGAAACGCCGTTCTGACTAGATTAAGAAACAATAAAGTCTGATTTTCGGATATATGATTCTTGACTATATGATTGTTTATCTGATTCAATCGATACACGATTGCCAAAATTTTATTCTTTTGTTTTGTCGGCGTGATTGATTTATATACCCCGAATAACAGTTTTCTAGTAGTAATAGTTACTGAGCTAAGCCGAAGACGGACGGACGCACGGACGGACAGACAGACGGACATGGCGAAACTATAAGGGTTCCTTGTTGACTACGGAACCTCTCTAGTCGTACGGAGTCGGTATTCGAGAAAATTATTGTGTTTGACACGTAGCTTTTGTGGTGTTGTTGGTTTGTACACACCCAACTGTCTTAAGATAAGATCCGGTCTAGAATAAGAATCCGTTATGTGCATGTGACTATTTCCCCAAAAACAAGTGCCTACGGCAGTTCTTGGGATAGGGGTGTAGACACTAAATAAAATAATCAATAATGTCATATTTTCTCGAAAAAGGATTAAAAATGTAGTCAAATGGAGAAAAAATCAACGCAAACGAAGCACGAAGTTATTAAGTGTCCAAAGTTTTAAGACGGGGTATGTTCTGTCCCTTTTTCGCAAAACGCAACTTCATATGAAACTGTGACGTCACTAATAGATGCCAATGTGCCGTGCTCCATCGTGTCCGGCGCCGCCGTCGACGCGGCCCCCCGGCAGCATCCCGTTACGTGACGTCAGTCACTGTTTGCGTTTTCTCTCTCTAACAAGCAATATTAAAACGGTTGTAAAGTCGTAATTCTTTGAGATATCTGAATGGGATTTTCGTTACTAGGCATATTTTTTGCGTTCTTTCTTTTGGAGTAATAATAATTTTCGAGTCTACACCCCTATTACTGGCAAGTAAACTCAGGGCTTCAAACATCAGTAATCTGTTAATTACTTTTTTATATTCAATGCCTGTAGTTTGATGTAAATTTTAGGGACACCTTGTGTTTGTACCGTCGGAAGCCAATGAAAGTAATCAAATAGATGTACTTACTGCCAGCTAAATAAAAAGAAGCATAATCATGTTAATTCCATGTTCAGCAATTTATTTATAGACATTATATAAATCTTAAAATATCCTTAAAAAATCTGTCCTCCAGATATTAGAATTTACCAATATAGTAAACGTCCCAGCGATCGACACGGGCCCAATACTAGACACTTTCAATCCTAATTCATAGAAGCAAACGTGAACAACAGTGTCAATTATTGGAATTAAGGTATCCAACATTGAAACGTTTACCGTAGGTATAGGATGAAATTAATATGATTTCAAAACTTACAATACGCGGTTTCATGTTTTTCTTTAGTGATACTAAAAATATACACTAGCATTTGCCGTGAAGTCGTTCGCGTCAACTCCAGGGGCTCTAGTATGAGTTTTAACGAAGCAAAACGTTGCGACCGCGTTCGCGTTTAGCTGTCAAATCCCATACAAATTGAGGATAAAACGCAAACGCCATCGTAAAGTTTTGTTTCGGTAAAACTTATACTAGAGCCTTTGTATCAATACCATCCCCGATTTCCCTTTCATCACTATCTTATCAATTGGGAGATGATATTTCTGAATAAAAAGTATCTTGTTTGTATCTCTGCCAAATTTCATCTCAATCCGTTCAGCCCCTTTTGCGTGATTGATAGCAGACGGTACCGTCGAACATATGATTATACACAGAAAAATAAATATATTATTATAGCAGCGAACGAAAAACCGTATGAGTCTCGCAAAATGGCCCTACCGAATTAATTGTCATTATGCGGGGTTTGGGGGTGGGGTGTCAAAACAATGCCAGGCACCCGTTTAGTTCGAACATGCGCATACCGGGTTTCAGGCGCGTGTTTGGTTAGAAATTTGTAAGGAGTTCACGTTCTGTTTATTTTTTTCGTTCTCTGATTTATAGTACACTAGCTTCGCTCGCGACTTGCGCGGACCTGGGATAAAAACTATCCTATCTAACCGGCTATAGACACTCGCACACGCAAGCGCGCGCGCAGTAGACACAGTCACAAATCAAATCAAATCAAATCAATTATTTATTCTGCAAATAGGCCACTAGGGCACTTTTCCATGTCAAATCGTAATTTACAATAAAATAATAATAATAATCTTACACAATAGTAATTTAAATTATATATAAAAGGTTAACAAACTAAATGTCACTAAGTTAATGTAAACAAAACAAAATTGCAAAATATGACCATTACATTCGATATAAGATCTGTATCAGCATTAACAAGAAGTTAATCATATTAGTTCAGTATTCCAGAGATGTAAAAGGTCTGAGCTTCCAAATACAATTAATAATTATTCTAATATTCTAAGAGATGTATACGGTCTCTAAGCGTCAAAACAAAAAAGGAACAATGATGTGATATTGTCAGAGATGTACAGGGTCAATAACAATAAAACGTGTCAAGATCAGAATGATGTCTCTCGTCAATACGATAATAATAATAATAACACTAGTATGTAATTAGTTAACTATGTACTATGCCCTTGCAAGCATGAACAGTCCGGACTCCACACACACAGTCACGCACATAGCATTGCACTGGTTGTGAATTTTAGGGAGGGTCCTGGCAGAATATCAGCGACGTGGCTCCCGCCGCATCATTATGCTGAGTCAGCGGCCATTCTTTGCCACGACACATGACTCACTTATTGTACTTGTAGTTTTTATTTGCTGTTTCTAGTATATTAGTTCTTAAGTTGCATGTTCTCCAGTTCTTTTTATGCCATGTATATTGTGGGTATGAATAAAGTTTTTATCTATCTATCTATCTACATATCTATCCTATATTTTAATCCAGGCTATAAACGATCTTCGTGCAAAATGTTATCCCAGCAATCGGTTGAGCCGTTTAGGCGTGATTGAGTACCAAACATCTAAACATCCAAACTTTCGCATTTATAATACTAGTAGCATTAAGTGTACTAGCTTTTCCCGCGACATGACCTGCGTGGAACTCGTTTATATTTCGTACCTCCATACGAACTTTCACATCTCTTTTCACCTCTTTATGGGATGAAAAGGATAGCAAACTATGTATCATGTCCTTCCCAGGGTCACAATCTATGTTTATACCAAATTTCAGCAGTTTAAGCGTGAAAGGATAACAGACAGACGGGCAGACAAAGTAACTTTCGCATTTATAATATTTAGTATGGATTACTTTTTATTTAGTACTTAATATAAGTAGTATATTAGTATCTTAAATTATGTTTGACTTACCCCTTCCAACCAACTACAAACAATATTACTCTGAAAACAAACATAGAATTAGAGTAATTCGGTTCCGGCCGAGGATTGTGATTGTTTTCTCAAACGATGTGAGGAAATATTAAAATAAAAATAATTACAATCGGAACGAAAGATCAAAAAACAATTGTGTAATTTGCCCGTTTGCCGCCTTTTTTATTTTTTAAACATGCCATTTGAAGAAGCCGTTCGAGCACCATGTTTAACCGCACATAAGTATAGTACTTACCATAGTTTTTTTTTTTTTTAATGTCGCAAGTATGCTTACAGAGTAGTGGTGGTTGGCAGTATGTAATTTTTCCTTTGTCAGTTTAATATTAGTAAGCAAATTTAAAAAGTTAGAGTAGCGGACAATAATGGTTTTACTTAGGGTTTTCATACATTACTTCTTGGCGTAAGGCCAAGAAGAAATGTAGGGAGCCTTAAACAAGAAACTTCATGTCTTCATTTCGTGATATTAACGCAAACATTTCCGAGCATGTTTGAGAAAACTACTTTTTAAGCCTTGTTTGCGGTTTGTCGAGTAAAAACATTTTTTTGCAAAATAATCAATCAGAATAACAAATAGGTAAATGTGTAGGTACAGTCAGCATCAGACGTAGCTAAGTAAAATAACACGCTCAAAACGACCTAGGCCCATAGATCCTTATTCCCTTGACATTAGAGTTCGTGTGTAGATCATTTTGAGCACTAAGACTGCTTGGCAACTTCTGCTGCTGACTGTAAAAGGTAAACGTCCGAGTGGTACTATCGACAACACAGTTAACTGACCATCGGTGCACCTTAAGTGCATTGTAATAAGGTTCTATATAAACACAGGATGGTCAGTTAACTGTGTTGTCGTTTGTACTTTATGCTATTTTGTCGTTGTGCCCATGCCATACTAGTGCAGCGTCGAGCACTCGGACGTTTGTCTTACTTGACATTATTTCAGTTGGCTGGATTAAGGTGCGACCACACCGCTCAAAATACGCTTAAGCACCGTAAAACGCAGCAAAATGTATGAAGAATACGTGACGCATACCGCACCGGTGTGGTCGCTCCCTTACATTAAAGTAATCCAGTCTAAAACACAATTCCAAAGACAGTTTGAAATAATCTCAACCACATCATCTTAATAAGAACTGCAACTTAGAAAAGTTGAAAAACTCCCGACATTTTCATTTTAAAGTCCAACATTCCAAAAACGGCTGAACAGATTTTCATGAAACATGGCTAAGAGCACTCGGGATAAAATTATCTATGACACAAAAAAAAACTAAACCAAAATCGGTTCATCCGTTTGGGAGCTACGATACCCCAGACAGATACACAGACAGACACGTTAAACTTATAACACCCCTCTCTTTGCGTCGGGGGTTAAACATGTTTAATGCGATCCGAATATTAGTTGTAGGTACCTATAGGTAGAGGTCTTCGTATGGTGTCAGGCTAAAATAAATATTATACAAGGTGTAACAAAAATGGGGTATGAACCGATCAAGGGCTTAACAGGTATCGTGTTCTGATAAGAAAAAACAGAAAAAAAAATTGACGCGATTTTTTTTTACATTTCTATGAAGCTTGTCGCCCCAGTCGGCCAACGCTCCATAGTAAAGTAAAAAAAAAACGCATCAAATTTTTTTCTTTCTGTTTTCTTATCAGAACACGATACCTGTTGAGCCCTTGATCGGTTCACACCCCATTTTTGGTACACCCTGTATATCTCTTGCCTACTGCGAGCGGCATCCTAGCCTAGCGAAGGGCTGTGGGGCGATTTTTGACTTTAGAGTGCTCGACTCTTCCACTCGAAATCGACGACATGCTATTTAGAAATAGCGATTGAAAATTTAAATATGTAGGTACCCATGGTATTGACCACTTGTATTCATATTTAAATTATTGTTTTTCACGGATCTAACGCGATATTTATTTACCTTTATTTCTGACGTTACGCCACGGGTTACACCTGTCTTGGTCGCAGATGATTCGATCGGTCTCTACCGATCGAAGAATCTGACCGATCGAGTAATTTTCAGAAAATTTTACGCTACAATTGTATTTACTCGTATTTAATTTTTAACCGACTTCAAAAAAAAGGAGGAGGTTCTCAATTCGGTTGTTTTTTTTTTTTTTTTCAATGTTTGTTACCTCAGAACTCCGTCATTGATGAGCCGATTCGCAAAATTTTCGCAAATCGTTTGTACGTATATGCTTCCAGGTGGGTCCCATTTTTTTCAAAAATTCAAATAGATGATGGGATCCACGAGGAATTGAGGGAACTCCTCAGTTATATTAGGCACGCGTGTAGTGATTTTGGTATTTTCTATTATTACTTGTGTATTTACACCCGGAAATCATAAATTTGGTGGAGTGGAATTGATGATGAAGACCACAGATCACTTATGGAATTCCTCAATTATGTACTTAAAAGTACAAAAGTATATCACAGATCCTGATAAGATTCCGTTGAAATAGCAACTAATGAAGTGCCAAAGGTGATCCTTGTGGAATCGACGGAAGTCCTCAAATATTATCGGGTAACATACAGCGATTAGGTTTTTTTCTCTAATAATCAACGCATTTGCTCTCGGAAATCACTTCATGTGGTAAATTGGAAAAGAAATATGGAAATGTTCTCGTGGCTTGGCGGAGTACTAAATTGAAGTCGGTTAAAACTTTCTTTTTAAAGTAAATTATCGAGCGCTCGAAAGTCAAAAAATTGCAATGCACTCGCTCAATCAAGTTGCTATTCGGGTTGATGAATTCCACTGCACTCAGAATGAATTCACTAAAGCTTCTTTGTATGTAGATGTGACATGTTATTGTAAAGCTTAGAATTAATTATATTACACCCTACATTTGTTAATTTGCTACGCTATCGCATTGGTAAACTGCAATGATATACATATTGTTATTATAAATAAAGCGTGTGGGCAAAAATAAACACTTTAATTAAATGGTATTCGGACATAGATCACTTACCAGCTTTTGGTTTTGAGCATGTATGGCGGCAGCCAGAACACAGAACAGAAAGACCTTGTACCCGTGCATGGCTAACTTAACAGGAAGCCTGCTTTGTTGCACCCTATATTTATATAGACGTACTAAATTCTATGGCATAATCAATTTTATGTACAAATTACCTATTAACAGGCAATAAAGGAAATTAGACACACTACGCTTTAATTTTGGTAAATATTTCGAAAATTGGAAAATAATTTTTCGTACCTATACCGAAAAGAAAAAAAACAAGAAATGAGACGAATTTTTAGCCTACGAATCAGATTGCCCGCCAAAAAAGAATTTAGTAAGGAAAGACCAAAAGTGCATGTATGTATGTATGTAGAAAAAACCCAACTACGCAATACCTATCTGTACTTTTTGTTGTAAAGGGAAGTCTTGAGAAATTAGTAAAATAAAATAAAAAAGGCCAAGTGCGAGTCTGACTTGCCCACCGTGGGTTCCGTACAAACTTTCATACACCATACCCGTTACGACGCATTAATGCTGGAAAAATCTTAACAGCTTAGCGCATAGTAGAAGTTAGGGCCCAAGCAACACCGCGTTTTAAAGCGCGCCGTCGACACACATGATTCGACCCAAACGCGCGTCCATGGCGTGTTTTAACAAAATCTCATTTATCAAAATCAGTTCAGGATTTTAAAAACGCGGCGTACCTACATAGCCCCTTACATGTCATGGGTACAGCGCCATCTGCCTTTTCAATTTCTATACACGTCAATTAGCTTTTGTGTCACAGACAGACGGACAGAGTCGCACCATAAGGGTTTTTTCCCTTTTTGGTACGGAATCCTAATAGTACATTACGTACCTAGGGCGGTGAATTCGCAAATGGCCCAGATCGCTGGTGTTTGTGGCCCGAACCGAAGGTGAGGGCGATAAATATGCGATCTGGGGCTTTACGAATTACCGCCCGTGGTGAGTACAAAATTTTACGTCTTCATCTGGCCACAATGCGAGTTTTACCGTACGCGCAGCGTGCTGTAAAACTCGCATTATGGCCAGGTGTGACGTAAAAACTATTTATTCTACAGACCACAATCTCACCTGAGATTATTTGAGCTGGGCAAATTGCATCAAGGTAGTCATTCAAAAACCAACTCTGCCGTCCAAGGTAGAAGATTCCAATTTCAATGACAGTTTTGAATGGTGAGTTTTTCGGAACTTATGTACGGAATATTTCACTTTTCATGAGTGAATTTCCTTTCCTTACCCAGTTTAGCATAAATCACAGAACCCCTAAGCTTTCAACGGTTAGTAGCTTGTTATTGTTCAACACGGTAGGAGCCGCGGGAACAACTTGTAGTAATATATCACCATTGGCATTATAGCTCGTAATTAAGTTGGCATGTGTTGATTTACCTCCAACCACAGCGAATCAATGTCATGATCATGACGTACAAACAAGCAGGATAATTAAGATTCCACAGAAAGCAATCATTGACGCGTGGTTGAATTTGATTAAAAAAACTTCGTCGCAATTGTTTACTATATTAAAATGAAAAAAAAATATAACGTAGTGTTGCTATATGCATACTAAAACCTATCAAATTATTACAATTAAGTGTAAATTACAATATGTATATGATTAAAATGACATAAAAATACATGGAGACTTAAAAACAAAGTTTTTTGCTCGGCCAAGAGCATTTTTTTTTAATTCTTACACATTAAAGAAAAGCTCTTAAGGGGATGCCTTGGTTCGAGTCGAACACGCCCCCTAGACAAAGACACGCTTATGCCTTCCGGGCACGAGAAAAAGAGATGGAACACTTGCGGAATGGCTTTTTAGGACAAATTTCGATAAATACCTATAGCGACATTTAGAATGGTCGGCTCATATCCCAGTACATGTGTACGTGAATATGAGCTGACACAGCAAGCGCGGCCCGGCGGTGCCGGCCGCGGCGTCCCCGGCCCCCAGTTGCTACTGGGGCCTGTAACGTGTAACATCAATTTTGGTTTCATATAATATATTTTTATCGACAAGGTCATCTTTCACTTATCAATTCCCGGAGTCAGGAGCACCCCAGTAGTACACTCAACATTGGTGACCCCAGTTTTAAAGTAAAATCAAAGACCTTGTTGATTTGTGTCGTTTTTGTTGAACTTTAAACTACTTAACTAAATATAACGTACCTAATATGCCGGACGGGCCGACAAGTGATAGTGCGACTGCGGCTACGCTGAAGTTGGACAATATCGTGGTACCTGAGACGCCGGAGATCATGTCAGTCGCGGTCTGCAGCAGAATTCCCGAGTTTTGGGTGGACCAGCCTCGGGTCTGGTTTATCCGTGCTGAGGCCGTGCTGACGTCGCAGCGGATTGGGGACGAAGCTAAATTCGATATGGTGGTGTCCAAGCTGCCGAAGGAGGTGATTCTGAGATTGACCGATTTCCTCATAAAGCCGCCTACTACCAACAAATACGAGACACTGAAGATGCGGTTGCTGACGATGCTGGAGGACTCCAGAAACAGACAGGTGGAGAAGGTCCTCAGGGAGATGGACTTAGGCGATATGAAACTGTCACAGCTGTTAGATCGCATGCGGAACACGGCGAAAGATAGTTTTCCTGAGGAGACCATACGCATCATGTGGCACAACCGGCTACCCACGACGGTCAAGGCGGTGTTAATAGCCTCTAGGGAAGCTGATCTCAATACCCTAGCCAATATAGCGGATGACGTAGCCGAGGCGACGACGGGCCATCAGATCTCGGAGGTCACGACACAGCGGGTCCAGACAAGCGCAGAGGCACAGCCTAACTCGGCGGGCGGCACAGCGATGATCCTGGCGGAGATAGCGGAGCTGAGCGTCCGGATGATGGATCTGGAGCGGTCGAGGTCGGGTCGACGAGATAACGGGCGCGATTATCGTCGGGGTCGGTCATCGTCGAGAGGTAGGAGTGCGTCGAATTCGCGCCGCGATGGCGGCGGAGTAGGGAAACTGGCTATGTTTTTACCATTATAGATTCGGACTGAAAGCGGCAAAGTGCGTGCAACCGTGTGCCTGGGACAAGAAGGCGGGAAACTAAGGAGGATGGCACAGGATTTGGCGGAAATCTGTGCCATCACTTCTGGCCGTCGGTTACGAGTGACAGACTTTAACAGTGGACTACGTTTTCTGGTGGACACGGGTGCGAATATTTCTGTGTTACCGGTAACTAAAAGACAATATGCGGGTGAGTCATCAGATTTCAAACTGTTTGCCGCAAACGGCACCGAAATTAAAACTTATGGTGTTAAGTCGATGCTTTTAGATTTTAAGTTACGTAGACCATTTCGATGGGAATTTGTTGTAGCTGATGTTAAGCAACCGATACTAGGAGCCGATTTTTTTACTTTCCCATAAATTAATGGTCGATTTGAGTGCCCAAAGGTTGGTCGACCAAGTGACAGATATTAATGTAATTGCACAAATCGTGAGTAGCGACCAACCTACCGTAAACACCGTCGACGATAACCATCCGTACCATGAAGTGTTATCCCAATTTCAGAGCATAACGAAGCCCGCAACTTACAGGGAAACTCAAGTACATAATACCGTACATCATATTGAAACATCAGGGCCGCCGGTATACGCCCGGGCAAGGCCATTGCCACCCGACAGGTACATAAAAATCAAGGACGAATTTCGCCATATGCAGGAATTAGGCATTTGCCGGCCGTCTAAAAGTGCATGGGCCAGCCCTTTACATGTGGTGACCAAGAAAAATGGCGAGCTCCGTCCTTGCGGCGACTATCGGGCGCTAAACGCGCAAACAAAACCGGATAGATACCCGATACCGTGCCTGCATGATTTTACGTACCTATTGGCGGGAAAAAAGTACTTTACAAAATTAGACATCAATAGGGCTTATAACTGCATTCCTATTGCAAAGGAGGACATAGAGAAGAGTGCGATAATCACTCCATTCGGTCTATTTGAGTTCCCCCGTATGAGTTTTGGCCTTCGAAATGCTGCACAGACCTTCCAGCGGTTTATGAATAATTCAGTACTGGAAGGCCTGGATTTTTTGTATAACTACTTAGATGATATCCTTATCGCGAGCGATGACGAAGCGCAGCATAAGGAACATCTAAGGCAGGTTTTCGAACGTTTTGACAAGTTCGGAATAACGCTTAATATGGCAAAATGTAGTTTTGGACAACCAAGGCTGGAATTTCTAGGACACGACGTAAGTGCCGCAGGCATTCAGCCTTTAGAGGAAAAGATTCAGGTCATCGTAGACTATCATAAACCCCAAACCGTGGAGCAAATGCGTAGGTTTTTGGGTATGCTAAATTTCTATCGGCCTCATATACCTAGGGCGGCCGATATGCAGGCAAAATTGGAGGAGTATATTGTAAACTGTAAAAAAAAGGACAAGACACCGATTAAATGGATCAGTGAGGCAGAAAAATCTTTTGAGCAGTGTAAAGAGGGCCTAAAAAAAGCCGTTACACTGTCTCATCCGTTCCTTGATGTACAATTAGCCCTCATGACGGACGCGTCGGAGAGTTCCGTCGGAGGGGTTTTACAGCAGTCGGTGGAAGGTGTCTGGAAACCTTTAGGTTTCTATTCTAAAAAATTATCAGAAGCTCAAAAAAGTTACTCCGCCTATGATCGCGAGCTTTTAGCTATCTATTTGTCGGTTAGGCATTTTCGTAAAGCTTTTGAGGGTCGTCCTTTGATAGTGTATACTGACCACAAGCCCTTATGTCATGCTTACAATAAAATTGGTAATAGTAACAACGAGACGCCACGGCGTACAAGGCAATTATTATTTATCAGTGAATTTACCACCGACATCAGACATATAAGCGGAAAAGATAACGTTGTAGCCGACACGTTATCCCGCATAGAGACCATTATTTGTCCCACAATACTCGACTACGCGGAACTTGCCGCCGAGCAAGCGAAAGACGAGTACTTGGAACAAATGACGCAAGCGAACCGACACGGCGACGCAAGTAACATTGTTTTAAAATTAATTTCAATACCTATGTGTGATAGTTCGGTATATTGCGAAATATCATCAGAAGAGGCAAGACCTTATATACCCATGAAGTTCAGACGTTTAGCGTTCGATAGCATACATAACTTAAGTCACCCCGGAACCCGCGCGTCACGTAAAATAATTAGTAAAAAGTTTTTTGGCCAAGCATGAATAAAGATATAGGACATTGGGCAAGGTCGTGTATACAATGTCAGAGGTCAAAAGTAAATCGACATACCATCTCGAAACTCGGAGCTTTCGAAAATGCCGGTCGTATGGAGCATATCCACGTAGATTTGGTCGGGCCTCTCCCGACATCTCCACGTGGAAACCGCTATCTGGTAACCATCATAGATAGGTGTACGAGCTGGCCTGAAGCTTTTCCAATTCAGGATATGTCCGTCGAAGTTGTAGCCAAAACTATATTTGACGGATGGATCGCGCGTTATGGTTGCCCTATTAGGTTGACGAGCGATCAAGGTCGCCAATTTGAAAGCAATATGTTTAGAGAGTTAATGGTATTATTAGGTGTAAATAAAATGAGAACCACGGCGTATCACCCCCAAAGTAATTCCAAGGTCGAACGTTTCCATCGATCCCTGAAGGCAGAACTGATGGCCAGGATCCAGGACAGCTCGTGGGAAGACGAGCTATCGACCGTCATGCTAGGGTTGCGTGCCGCGTGCCGATATGATAATGGGGTAAGTGCCGCTGAGATGACGTTTGGTCGCACCTTACGATTACCCGGGGATTTCTTCAATACTTCCCGTAGTTTGGAGACGGGGGACCCGTTTAGTCTAGTAAATAACATCAAAGATAGGATAAGTAAACTGAAACCTGTGACAAAGGGCGCTCGTGACGCACGTACGATATTCGTGCATAAAGATCTGCTCACATGTGACTCTGTTTTTGTTAGAGACGACGCGGTACGCAGATCATTACAGCCACCATACAATGGACCCTTTCGTGTCATAGAGAGGGGCGAAAAGGTATTTCTAATTCAATTCCCAAACAGGCAAGCCCGTATCTCAATCGATAGGTTGAAGCCAGCTTACGTTTGGAACAGTAACGATACTAACGATATTGCTAACACGAGGCACATAACGCAGGACTCCACCACCGCACCAGGCGAAAGCAAGGCTATCGCCCAGCAACGTACTACCAGGAGTGGCCGAGTAGTCAAGAAACCAGTCAGGTTTGCGGACATTTATCAATAATAAATATATAGAATTTGTATTAAATACTAACATTTAAGTAGCACTATATATCTGTAAACATATTGCCTTTCAACCGCGGTAGAACATGATATAGCTTAGCGTCGCATCGCGACAGCGTTTCTAGTACTGGTTGTTTAGCATTAGTTCTTACCTACAATGGTGTTAGCATAAATATATTACAAGCGACAATGTTGTGTAACAGTTAATAAGGATGGTAATCAACACGTTGTGCAATTGCAAATGTTCGGTATGTATACCTAAGCGATGTATTCGATTGTGGTAAGCGATTTAATTTTTAAGTAAATAATTTTATTTGTGTCACAAGCAGTACAATAAAACTGATGTGACATCAATAAAAATCAATATTTAAGAGCACTTGTATTTATAAAAACACATCATATCACACATCACTGGCGGGGCGAGCAGTTACTTTATATCAGTTCATTATTTTTCAACAATCGCAAAATGTGGTACAATCAAAGCAAGGAAGAAGGTTCGCGCAATACTATCGCTATTGCAGAAGTGCATAGCGCGACCGGACAAGTTGACACCAAGTTAAATTATTTGTGTGTAACTGCGATCGTAATATTCATCATTTTGGCGATCTTATCATGTGCTACTTCGTGCAAGCGAGATGCAGAAAGTGTACGCGTAATTACTTAAGAAAAGCCGTTTTGAAAATTGAACCAACGGTAGTGATACATAAGGAGCAGGTTCAACCCCAGGCTAGACAGCAGGAACCGGTAATTTATTAGTACCTGCCCATTTTCAAGCGCCTAATATAATTGAAACCGCAGTGAAGTGATGTGTATCATATTAAATTATAATATTCAGTAGCAACTACAAATGAATGTCATGTTATCACATTGCATTTCCCGTGGACAAAGTGCAGCTACGCGTCGAGCACTGTCAGCGAAACGCGCACCTGCACGATACTCGAGCAAATATGCAGACTACAGCAAGAGTGGTAAGGCTAGAGTCACACGGGCACTAAGTTAAGTTTGAATTGATCCCAGAAGAGAGATCATTGTAATACTTTAGTTATGGTGTTAATTTTTTTTATAAAGGGGGAAATTGTATAGCGACATTTAGAATGGTCGGCTCATATCCCAGTACATGTGTACGTGAATATGAGCTGACACAGCAAGCGCGGCCCGGCGGTGCCGGCCGCGGCGTCCCCGGCCCCCAGTTGCTACTGGGGCCTGTAACGTGTAACATCAATTTTGGTTTCATATAATATATTTTTATCGACAAGGTCATCTTTCACTTATCAATTCCCGGAGTCAGGAGCACCCCAGTAGTACACTCAACATACCTAACTTAGAGAAGTTTTATTTAAATTTCATAAAGTGAGATTTTAGATGAGATAAAATACTATAGTATTAACTTGATTGTGTCGTAAAATAATGTATCGGTTGAGTAGGCTAAGAAAAAAAAGGAAAATACAGACCCAACTTTAGAATTTTTTTCTATACTTAGAGGAAATTTTAGGCAATCATGTATCGGTAAAATCAGAAAAACAATCATATAGTCAAGAATCATATATCTGAAAATCAGACCTTGTTGTTTCTTAATCTAGTCAGAACGGCGTTTCAAAGCACGTGATAATTTCCAATGCACCGCCTTAACACAACACCACTTAAGGTCTCGGACTTATTTATCTAGTCCGGCTGCTCCAAATTTGGGACAAATGTCATTCTACTCGTATCTCTCTAAAAATCTCACTTCTTGAATCTCTCCAGTGTCATCTTAAGTATTAATTGTATTGAATTTTACAGTACCTATGACTCAAAAGGATACACCGACAGACGGAGCGCGCGACCTAGCCTGCATGTCGCAAATAATGCAGACAAACCCGCGGGGTAAAATATAGCCTGTGCACATCCAGAAAGTCTATATATGGGTGAAAGGATTTTGGTATCAGATAAGCGGTTGCTACATACTAATTTACAAAGCTACAAAATGAGAGATTTTTCTCTTTATGATATTAGTGAAGAAGTATAGATACTTATAGTTGAAATGATCTTGAATGCTTAATTTTATCTGGTCGGAGGATTTGCGGTGGGCTTATACAATAGGAGACAGTCCCATTGTTCACAAGATAAGCTCTTAAGTGCTAAACGGACAGCTTATATCGTTTCAACTATACTATACTTAACTATACTATACTTATAGAAACGAGATATCAGGTTAGAATAGCACCATCGCTTTCATCCCATGAGGGTCGTGAGAGGAATGGGGAATGGCGTTAAAGGTATTATGGGCGATGGGCTAGCAATCAATCACTGCAATATCTCAGTTGCTCAACCTGCCTGGCGCTGCAGGCCATACAAGGAAAATAAGTTTCTGTCAATTTTGTTTTGGTACAAGCTTTTATTGCCGACTGTAATTTTCTGTATACCATCATCAACTACTCATTGAGACGATTCTAACGAGCCCAAACTCGATGGGATTATATGGTTTTGTTACGGAGTTCCTATGGCCACCTTCCAGCTCCATCATCAGAGCAGCTCCAAGTCATCATAATATTGCATTGTCACGCGATTTATATATGCATGCAAAATTTCAGCTCAATCGGAAACCGGGAAGTGGATCAAAAACTTGCAAGATTTGATTACAGACAGACAGACAGACAGACAGAGCTTGTAAAAAACCGGACAAGTGCGAGTCGGACTCGCCCACCAAGGGTTCCGTACAAAATGACAAATGTATAGTTTTCTGAGTTTTCCCTGTACTTGTAATATAAGTCGATATTACTTGCCAAATTTCATAGAGTAGATCAACGGAAAGTACCCTACAAATTTTGATTCCCGGGTCAATTTTCAAACGAGCTGATTTTGCTGTCCCACGGCTATAATTTCAAGTCAGTTTAATATGGAGTATTGATACATATATATTTGTATTCCGTGTATTATATTGTACTTAAAATATATATAACAATACCTTAAATATTAATAGATTCTGAAAAAAAAAAATTTTGATATCGTAAAACGGCGAAATCTACCGCTTTTTCGCGTGTCCCACTTGCGGTTTTGCTCAAACAAAAATTCATAACTATAGATTACGGCAAGGTGCAAATAAACAACTTGTACTGTAATAAAGAAGATTTATTAGCGTATTCATTAAAGTATCTTGCAAAATTAATGCGTGAATAATTAAAACCAGTGAAGTGTTTTAGTAGTTGTCCCACGCGCGACCCATTTATTAGGACTCAAGCTCGAAACCCTTAAAATCTGGTTTTCTATTGTCCCACCCCTACATTTACTTTACGATACGATAGATAGGTTAGTTGGGCTTCAACCACCAACGGAAGGGGGGAGCGCCAGTATTTTTGTCGGAGGAAACAGGTTTTCTTTCTACGAAGTATTTTGGTACGGCTATGACAACATTTGTATGGGCGTTTATTTATTAATATACGATTGAAATAAAAATGTGTCTTTCATAACAAAGGTTAGCAATATGGGGTAAGAGTTTCGCGTTTAACTAATTAGTGAATTCAATTAATAGTGTACGAAGGACAGCCAAAAAACATCCATGTTGACATTTGTATGGCGACATTTGTACGGCTTTTTTGGCCGTACAAATGTCGAACGTGGCATACAAATGTCGATTTAAAACAAAATGTAAGTAAAGCACGAAATTAATGGACATTGGAAAGGATTAAACTGGCCTCGATTTAGGCACTGGTTCCGTGACACATTTGTTGTTTGCTACCTTACCTACTTACTACTTTTTAGGGTTCCGTACCCAAAGGGTAAAAACTACGGGACCCTATTACTAAGATTCCGCTATCCGTCCGTCTGTTCGTGTGTCCGTCTGTCACCAGGCTGTATCTCATGAACCGTGAAAGTTAGACTGTTGACATTGTCACAGATGATGTATTTCTGTTACCGCTATAACAACAAATACTAAAAATACAGGATAAAATAAATATTTGAGCCATAAACCGGAGATACTATATCGAAATAGTGAGTTTTTTAGTATTGTACAAATATTTAAAGCTTTTTCAACAACTGTATGGCAAAATCGACATTTTGATGGCACTCGCCGACATTTGTATGCCGCTATCGACATTTGTATGGCAGAATCGACATTTGTATGGTACTATATCGACTTTTTTATGGCGCTGTCGACATTTGTATGGCGCTGACGACATTGGTATGGCACGGTGTTTTTAAAGCATCAATATCTAGCTAACCATTAGAAGCAGAGAGGTGCCTCGTGCACCATATTTTTTCTTTTTAAAAGCCTTACCTCAGGCTGTCGGTACGAATTTGATATTCCAAAAAAATAAAAACCATACAAATGTCGAAAAACAGCCTCTTCAAAAATTGACCCTCCCACGGGAGTGTCGAAATTATACGTTTTTTGCAACATAAACGGCCGTATATTTTTTTTAAACTTAGAAGTTTATTTTTTTACAGCTTCAAGGGGTGTAGACCAGAATGGGTAATCACGTAACTTTTCGAATGCATGCAACGACAATTCAACCGATATATCTGGGGGCACGGCAGTGCCCCCGCCAAGACGAGCCAAGCGAAGCGCAACGCAAGGGCACTGCCTACCTTTTCTCGAAGCGGTTCGTCGTTTTTTTTAACCCTTGTAACTTGGCTTATACCAGATAAACAAAATTCTCGGGATATGATGTCAGCAGTGGACTTATTAAACATATTAAGTTTCAGTAACATAGCTCTTATACTTCTCTTATATTTTATTGATATCTAAAAAACGCCGATTTCGTCACTGACTCACTGACTCACTGACTCACTGACTCCCTGACTCACTAACTGATGTTGATCATCAAAACGTCTAGGGTACTTCCTGAATTCCTAGAAAGCTGAAATTTGGTACGTAAGCTAGTATTAGTACACAATCAACAAAATAATTCAAAAAATTTGAACTTCTACCCCCCAACGCCTTAAGTAGGGGATGGAACTTTGTATGAGACTTCCGCAAATTTTGATGCAAGGGGTCTGAAAATTTATATAGGGACTCCTTGTTATAAATAATAAAATAGGTATTTCAGGATTTTTAGTAAATCACCCCCCACTCTTTAAATTAGGGGATGGAAGTTTGTATGGGTTTACCCATTCATTTCTTTAGAAATTACCTTACAAAAAGGAATGAGATCCCACCAAAAACATTACATGTAAAGTGATGCCAAGACTCCGTAGCTCATGCAGCTTCCAGCGTGAAAAAGATATCAGATCGCAATTAGCACCAAGCTTCCTACTCCACACGGCGTAACTCTACCACTACCAGCCACGCTCTACAAATTCTATATCTTGGCTAAAAAGTATAGACCCGTCACTTATTAATATCATCATAAATTCATTCGGCGTGAAAGTCTATGCGGCGACCGGGATGTGCCCAACAAAGCTATACTTATGCCTTCAATAAGGTTATTTTTACGTCCACGGAGCATCTAGCGAAACTGCGGCCCAACATATTACCTCTCACCGACAACGCCCTACGCTCTCTCTCTATATCTCCATCATCACATAGATCGTCTGTTATAAAGTGGCCCAGGTATTTGAAACGCCCCACCAAGAGACACCGGAGGGACAAAATACGGCCTAACTTTACCCGCTTTGAACACCATAACTTCACTCTTGGTGGCGTTGTACCTAAGTCCATGCGAGGCAGCGTACTCCTCGCACTTGGCCACTAACTGTCTAAGGGCCCCAATAGATGGACTCAGCAGCACCATGTAATTGATCTAAGAAGTTTATTATGATTGGTATCAGATCAATTTGTTTCCAATTCGAAACGAATATCTCCGTCGGAACATTGTTTGTTGATAATACCTTAGGAGATGTGTTCCTTCTATTCACTAACACTATTCAGTGTAAGTTCTGATTAATTTATTATTTGATTATGTCATCCCGCTCTACCGATTAGCGTGCTCTCTCGTCTAGTTAGAGTCGTCACGGTTGCGTATCACTGTCGTGGAACACGCCATCAGATATATTATATCGGAGCGGTCTAATTTCTCACAAATGTAAACGCGTCTGCGCCGAGTGCGGCACGAAAAGTGTGTCAACTCTCAACTGTATTACACATCGGAGGTGTGTGAAAGCTACGGAAGCCTAGTGGCTCAGGCATACGGCTGTCAAGCGGCGGTCGTGGGTTCGAATCCCGGCTTGTACGTACGGATTATTTACCGTTAGCTTTTCGGTGAAGGAAAACATCGTGAGGAAACCGGTCTAATCATATTAAGGTCTAGTTTTCCCTCTGGGTTGGAAGGTCAGAAGGCAGTTGCTTTCGTAAAACTAGTGCCTATGTCTAAGCGGACCTCGGGCTCCTTTAGGGCACAACCGGGAATAAAGCAACGCTAGGAGGATGATGAGGTGTGTGAAAGCCGAAGAGATAAGATATCGAGTTATGTCCAGAGGGGTAATCACGTAACGTATCCAACGCGCGTTAGGACAGTCCAACTGTCATTATTCCATATAAAAAATTACATTTATGGTGGGCCCGGGGAACCTTGATCCCTATGACAGCTGTCATCTCACTACAATTTTACGTTTTAAGGTTATAAATTGTACTGAGATGACAGCTGTCATAGGGATCATGGTTCCCCGGGCCCACTATAGATCTACGTAACGTTCGTACAATGCGTTACGTGATCGACCAGCTGAGTACGGCACTCGGTCACTAAGCTCGAACTCGGGCGCGGTGTTCTTGAGAAAATTGTTAAACTATATTGATAACAACACTTGTTCAATTTCAGGTCTTGTTCACACCTGGTGTTTTTCCTTATTTAGGAAATTGGTTAAATGGTATGTTTATAGTTCTAATGTGGCAGACATAGCATTACATCCTCCTGCCGGGCACAACGCACAACTTGGCACAACTGACGTCATAGAGCAACGCGAGACGAAACAAACCCACCCTTCTCTTTCTAATGTATACAGCGCAAGCGAGACAGGAGGCACGGAGTCGCGCGTGACGCTACAGCACGGAGTACGGACCGGTGAGCCACTCTTTTGGCTTCCGCGCAGGAGAAAACGAGATGCAACGCTCTTCTGGAATGGCTTTTTAGGACAAATCTAGATAAATTCCTAAAGCTGTGAAAACGTAGTAATATTTCCTTAAGTGAGATTTTAGCATAGGTGTAGGGCGTTAACTCATTAATTAACTAAGTTAAAATTTTGAGTAACGGATTAACTTTGAAAATAGGCCAAGTGCGTGTCGGGCCACGCGCAGTGTAGGGTGCCGTAGTTGCCTGTCTGTCTTAGTTACATCGACACGCGCGCGCCAACTAAATGGTGCGATAGTGTCGGCCGAATTTGTAAGAAAATAGGCGTACAAAAATTAGGGATTTAAAGCCCAATATCTCGCAAACGAATAACTGAGTTGGAAAAAACCCATAATATTTTTGAACAAGCTATCCAACGATACACTATAGGTTTAACGAGAATAGAAAAATCCATCTCCACTTTAGAAGTAGGTTAGGGAGGGATCTTAAATATTTTTTTTCATGATTTTATTGTAATGTTTTGTTTGCATGGGTATACCCATGCCTAATTACAGTTTTCTAGTAGTAAAGGTTACTAAGCTAAGCCGAAGACGGACAGACGGACGGACGGACATGGCGAAACTGCCTTGTTGACGGTGGAACCCTAATAATTGTTAACGGTCTTATTGACTTCCGTTAACTATCCACGAGTCCGTTTAATCGTTAATCAAGTACTAAGCAGCACGGCTATCACGCGACGGCGCGCGAGGTCTCTTGATTTTTCTCGCACTATCCGTCTCTCTCTTATTAGAACACGTAGAACAAGAGGTAGGTATAGTGCGAGAAAAATCGAGAGTATGTCGCGGCCGTCCCATGATAGACGTGCAGATAGCGGCGCGCCGCTAAAAACACGTTCTGACAAGTACTTTCGGATCGGTGGGTCACCAGCATCACACGCAGGCGAGCCAAATGTGGCGAGGCGCGAGGGGGGGCTCCAGACCCCGTATCATGGTCGGCCTTATCGCGCGATAAGTGACAAGGTAGAGCGTCCGTCTCGTTCCATCGAACGGTGTCAGCCAGGAACGGACGCCCTATCTTGTCACTTATCGCGTGTAGTGTAGACTGTAAATTAAGTAAGGCGAAATGACTAGTATGATCTAGTGAGATTGACTAACGCATCTTTTATCACGAGTTAACGGTTAACTCGTGATAACTTCCGTTTAATCTTCTGAAATGTAACGCTTCAACGGTTAACGAAGTTAACATTTTTATGTAACGGATTAGCGGTTAACTAAGATTGACTTGATTAACGGCGCCAGCCTCTCTGGCATAGTGTGGTTTCGAACCCCGGCTCCACTGCGACTTCCAAAAACCTATGTAGGTACGAAATATTATTAGATATTTAACAGTGGATTATCGGTGAAGGAAAAATCGTGTAATCCCAATATGGTCTAGTTTTCCCTCTGGGTTGGAAGGTCAGATGGCAGTCGAATTCGTAAAACTGTGCCTACGTCAAATCTTGAGATTAAGCGCTACCGGGCAAAATGTTAGAGGAGGATGATGTGTCGATTAATAATGTATCGACGTAGCGTAAATTTCGCCAACGTCAAATAAAACTCTTTTATTTTTCAAGCCCCAGCGCCATCACCAACAACCGCGCCACCCGTCACTACCACTACTCAATACGTAATAACGACTATGCAGGCTGCCATGCATAACAAAGCCATAGAGAACAGAGCAAAATATGAGGGAAATGAGTACGATGACAATTTAAAAGCACAACGTAATAAAAAGATTCAGGACAAACGGCAATTGAGTCAAGCGAGGTGGAACGCGCATAAAAGTAAGACTATGATGGTTGCCATTCTATCACTTTATGTGGATAGGACATCCGTCACTTGCACTTGCACTTGCATACTTGTCAAAAGTGATAAAATGTGAAACATGCTACACCCGCTGGAGATCCCTCAAAGGGACTGCAACTTAAGTTAGACTGTACATGCCCAGAAAAACGTGATCCCCGTGAAGTTTGTAATGCAGGGGTCACGTTTCTCTGCTGCTGTTGTTTGTTGTCCAAAATAAACAGGGTACAGTGCTGCTAATATGTAAGCTTTCAGCGCAAATGATAATCTCACTGAGTTCTCGTATAAAGAGATGGCAAAAGCAAATAGGAAATTGGCCAATCCGCCCGCAGCCCAATGTACCCAGTATGTTCGGCTAGTTAGCTGATGTGGCAGATTGATATACATTTTTCTAGACTAGCTTCCGCCCGCTACTTCGTACAAAAACTATCCTATATTACAATCCAAACTATAAACTATCTTAGTGACAAATTTCATCCAAATCGGTTGAGTCGTTTAAGCGCAAAAATTCGCATTTATAATATTAGTAGGATAACTTAAGGTGCGCAGTATCCTACAATAAAAGGTTGTTTTGGAAAATGTGTGGTTTATTGGTTCTAGAACCAATATGTTTCAATTACAGAGATAGTTTTTATCCCGGTTAACGACATGGGATACCTACTTTTTATCCCGGTAGTCCCCTAGAGTTGAAATTGTGCGCGGAAGTTTGTATGGCGGTACGATAAAAAGGCCTACGCGGACGAAGTCACGGGCAAAAGCTTGTATTAGTATAAATTAATTCCTAACTTACAGAGCACTCGTTCAGATGCAAGATGGAAAAGTCCTTTAAAATCAGAGATGCGTTTGGCTGCGAGATATGCACCTGTATCTATGAAAAGTCGACAATGTTTTGTTCGCCCTACGAATGCAGGTCGAACGACGACACACTCCTGGGAGAGGTCGGGCCGTCTTTGTACAATGATTATATTATCAACGTTGAGACTAGGTTTTTTGGTGAGTGCTGAGATCAAATACTTATTTATATTATCGGCTGTGAGATATCCTCCTGTATCCATGAAAAGTCGATAAAGGCAGGTACAGAACGAAAAACAATTTCCGTATTCTTAAAATTTCACACTCGAGATATGTTTACCGAGACGGTAGTAGGTAGGTACGAGTATCACTGACTTTCTTTAACATTAAGTAGATCTATGGCTAGCCGCACACAAGCAATATTATTGAGAATACTTACCCCCATTATAGCCCTCCGAATCGCTAAACTTAAGTGGCAGTGGGCGGGGCACATTGCACGTAGAACCGATGGCCGTTGGGGCGGAAAGGTTCTCGAGTGGCGACCACGTACCGGAAGGCGCAGCGTGGGTAGACAAGGTGGACTGATGACCAATAATGGGGGTATTCTCAATAATATTGCGTCAATTGCATGTGATCAATATTATTGCAGAATTCCGGAAATTTTGAATTTATTTTCAATATCAGGGGCAGGGGGGTATTGCCAATATTATTGTGTGTTTGCGAGTGGTTGTGCAATATTTTGAGCCTGTTTTTGTTAGTAAATATTGGCAATAATATTGTGTAGTATGCGGGGCCTTATATTGATCAATAATATGGTCAATTTTAGTTTTCCAATAATATTGCGTGTGTGCGGCTAGCCTATCAGCGGCGTAATGATGGCAGAAAATATTGTCAGCTTACAAATACTGAGTACTCTTTGGCTGTCTCTCACTGTCAAGTCAGAACTGTTTTGATGCGTTCCTTGTCACTTAAGTCGAGCAAACACTCAAATTTATGATGACAACGACCACTATTGTTATTTATTACACTTTAGTATACTTATTAATAACACGTCAAAATGACAGATGTTAAACGACGTTTTAGCTAAAATTGTTTTTATCCATGAACGGCCATTAAACTACAAGGTTACTTGTTTCTTTCAGAATACCCATGCATGAGAGGAGAAGTGTTGTTAGCTAGCCCCGTATGTGAGTGCGCGTGCGTCGCCAAAGACATCGTGACATGCCCAACTACCTGCCAAATGGGGAGAGAGCTCAACTAGTGTTGTTTCATTCATATGTGTATTTAATGCAATAATAATTAACAACTTAGAAAAGTTGAAAAACCACCGACGTTTTCATTTCAAAATTCAATATCTAAAACAGCTGAACCGATTCTGGTGGAACGTAGCTAACAAGGAAAGGTACCCAACTGTCTGGCTCCGATTTGATTTATTTTTATATATGTTATGAAACTTATGAAACAAACTATGAAACGTGTCTTGTTTTATATAAAATATGAGTTTGAGGTGAAATAACAAAACCCGTGTCCATTCTTTTTTCACTCCTTCTATTCGAAAACAAGTTTTTTCTAGCCGCTGTGCGTCCCTCGACGCTGTGGGAGGCGCCGCGGTCGACGCTGTGGGTGGCGCCGTGTGAGGCGCCGCGGTCGACGCCGCGGGAGGCGCCGCGGTCGACGCCGTAAGTGGCGCCGCGGTCGACGCTGTGGGAGGCGCTGTGGGAGGCGCCGCGGTCGACGCCGTGGGAGGCGCCGACGCCACGATTTCGCCCATATTAATATTATCGGGAATTAGAATTCTGTTGTCGGCGGCTCAGAACTTCGTGCCCTCCACAGGGTCGGCGTTTAGCGCCGCCACTAATTCCCGCAGATCCCGTGGGAGGCGCCGCGGTCGACGCCGTGAGAGGCACCGCGGTCGACGCCGTGGGAAGCGCCGTGGGAGGCGCCGCGGTCGACGCCGTGGGAAGCGCCGTGGGAGGCGCCGCGGTCGACGCCGCGGGAGGCACTGTGCGAGGAGCCGTGAGAGGCGCCGTGGGCAGTGGGCGGCATTGGCGATCTGTTCCTCTGCCTGCGCCACGATTTCGCTCGTGGCCATCGTCGCCACCAGTCGGGTGAAAACGAGGCCCGCGCTCAATCCCTCAGCGCGATGAAGGCCTTAAACGGGGCCTTCACCGCACACGTCAGTCTCGTGACCGTCGTTATCACCTTTAGCATTAATGAAGTCACCTCAAGGACAACCAACAATAGGTATGTCCGTCACTGCCTGGGCAATTTTTAAATCGTCGGTTGACCTCCAAACGCGAAATCATCAGGTAGACCGCCGCGGCCGCCACGGCGTCGGCGTTCACCGCCGCCACCAACGTCTCCACCGCCTGCCAGCGCGCGGCCATGCCCGCCATGGCTGCGGCGAGACTGCAGCGCGCATATGTCGCCGCTGCCTGGTGGCACCTCCAGCACGCTCGCCTTCAACTCCGTGAAAGCTTTATACGCGGCCACTAATAGTAATTTTGAATAAAAACGGGTCAGCGCTCAGTGCAATTTGTCGGGCCTAGCTGTTTCTTGCTGGACTCTTCTCAGCTAGGCTAGGTTTTAGCAAACCAGCGACAATTAACTCCCAGTAGTTCGACACCACTCACACCCCAGATTCGGTTGATACCGTTCAACCAATCTCACTGGAGCGCAAACTCGTAGCGTATTCCAGTGTATAAACTTCTCCGCGTGGTCATGCCGGAGGCTTCCCCTGGATTTTCCCCAGGCTACCCTCCAACCACGCAATTCGACCGCTATATTGGGTCCGACCAACAATAAATAATATAATAGCAATATTATTATAGCAACAGTCAGGTTAAAAAAAAAAGTGCAATTTGTGTCAGCTGAAGCCTCCCGCCGAAGTAACAACTAACTATAAGAAGTCCTCAAGAAACCAAGTAGGGAAAGTGATAGGAAATAGGGACTTAGTAAAAGTCACCTTAGGGCAGTATTAAGTAATAAGTCAGAGTTTAACATATTCGTTCATTCATTCGACGTGTATCTTTTACCCTTGCTTAGGGAATCCCCGGGCACTAAGAGCCCCGACTTTAAGCCTCGGGAGCCGTGCCCGAGAGCTATCGTAGGCTGCTGCAGGGTCGCCCCTGAGCAGACTGTTACGTGGCGTGCGCCGTAGCTCTAGGCCACAGTATAGGAACAGTAGATAAACTTCGAACAAAGGTACATCGCACGGCTGCACACATGCGCGCGTGTTCGGTACGCACACACACATAGCCTTCGGGAATGATGGATCTAGAATGCAATCGGGGCCGCGCCGTTGCCGTGTTCGCTCGCTCTCACTCGCCAATTCAAAGGAAGCCGCCTTGTATAGGTATGAAGACAGCGAGCCGCCAGTGCCACGATATCAAAAGGAGCCGAATAGGCTTGTAACTAAGCACCTCCCAACCGAGTGCAGTTTAGCAACTATTATACTTACTAGGAAATATTTTAGGCATAGTATAGTGGTATTAAAATATTCGATGAAGTGGGAAACTAAAAACACATACCTAACTATCTATAATATTATTACTTTGTGTATACAATATCGTCTATTAAACCATATTAAACTGTAACAGAAATACTTTGCATACGTGACACAGCCCTGCGCATCGAGCGAAAGTAGGTAACGAACGCTTAATAACATAGTACCTTAAAAGATAGGAATAAACAAAAATGTATAATTTTTTTCAAATTAAAAACATACTTGAAACTGCCGAAGTTAATAGATTAGATAGAATTATAAGAATGGTCGTGCGCGGCGCGTGTCAGGCGCGGTTGAAGCGGTATATTCACACCGCAAGCGTCATGCCTCTCTCACAACCAACAGATTTAATATGTATCTCACTGTCTCTATCACACTTAGCGGCAGCAGCGCGGGCACGCGCGGGCCCGCGCAGCACACGCGCCGCGCACGACACGCGTTCGGTGGCCTTCAGCGCTGAAGCCACGCCGCGATAGCGAGATTAGCTTTTTGCCCATTATAGCCCTCGCTCTGTCTTTTCAGTATAGCTAGAAAGAGATAGCTTTGTTTGCTATGAAATTACAAGGTGCGTAGAATGCTTAATTTAAGGTAATAATTACTTTCTCATATAGCAACCCAGACTGAAAAATCCCATTTTCTATACTTTTGATGGTTTTGAATTATTTTATTTCGACCGCATAAAATGTATGACAGCATCAGTAAAATACTGAAAATACGGCCAATATTACAGCCAAATACGTCAATAGTTCGAGCGTTGTTTTTTGTGAGAGTATCATTGATAAGTGTGTTCAAGAAAGTTACCGCAAATTGCGATCGCCATGGGCCATCATAATCCCATGATTTCTTAATTATTGTACGCGTGGAGCCAGCAGCAAAGTAATTAACAACTTTTAATTACGGTTAATTAATTAATTAAAGTTCGGTGATTGATTTAAATCGATTGGTCTTGCGTAGTGATGTGAACCGGGAATATATCCATCCAGTAACATTTTTATTAAGAAATTATTACATTGAAGCAGTTATTTTATTTACTAAAACCATTTTTATTCAACGAGTGAAGCGAATGAAGTTCTCTGTTTGAGCTTGGCTTAAAATTCTTTCGTATGTCGCTGTCCGGCTGTTCTCCCCTACTGGTCGCATTTCTCAACCGATTCTCGTGAAATTTTGTGAGCAGGTTCATTAGTGTCTGTCTGTCTGTCTGTTATCTCTTCACGCTTAAACCGCTGAACCGATTGAGATGAAATTTGGTATGGAGATAGTTTGAATCCCGGGGAAGGACATAGAATAGTTTTTATCCCGGAAATCATGCCCTGAGGGGTGAAATGAGGGATGAAAGTTTGTATCGAGCTACGTTCCACGCGGACGGAGTCGTGGGCAGATGCTAGTATATAATAAAGTAGATTTGACCTGGCCAATCCAATACTTCAGTATTGGACCGTCAATCCTACCAGCCAACATTTTCATTTTCATATTTACTGGTCATTGTAATTTACCAACGGCACATCACTCGCTTGAAAAAATATTTTTCCGTAGCTTCATAGTGATCTTAAGTGCTGTTCATGCCTTGCACTTAAATAATGAGATCTTCATTTGGTTTTATTTGGTTCTACGTAAGTTTATGGTTTAGTATTTATATTCGACCCTCATTTGCCAGCGATTTTTTCTTCAAAAGAAATGTTTGCTACTAGATTCCCATTATTATTATTTGTATTAATAAAATTATCCCCCAATTCTCTACCCCCAATTTGTGCCCTTCTTTAATAGACAACAGTATCCTATACATTTATGTATACTAATCTGTCGTAAAATAAACTTATTTCAACTGCACGAGTAATTTATCGCAAATATACACAAGGTGCAATATATGAATGAAATAATAATGAATTCGATTAATTTTTATTCTGCAAGTAGGCCGTAATGGCACTTTTACAAGTCAAAATTCTACCAGCGTTTCTGAAAAAGAAGACCACTGTTAAGAAGAAACGCCGAAACTAACCCCCTTATTCATAAAACTTAAAATGCCTCTGCTAAATAAAATGTGCTTTGTCCCTTTCTTACGACCACAAATGTTAGAGTGACAGATAAGGACAAACGAATTTTAACGGCATTTTGGTTAAAATAGACATGTAGAACGTTTATGAATACGGCCGAAAGTGTTTATTTTGTTTCGGCGTTTCTTAGTTCAGTCTTAGTCAGTAATCTTTTGCCAAAAAAAGCTTATTACAATGATAGTTCTTAACCTACGTGAAATAAGTCAAACTGAATATGAATACAAAGAAAAAAAATCATCATAATGCGTTGTTCTACAAGAACACATGTCCGAATAAGCTATATGAATGATTAAGCTATTTTGGGCTCTGGTTTGGGCCATGCATTTCTGTCAGTGTAGTCCGCAACCCTACAGGGCTTTCTACTGCAGCAATGTACCTTATTAGATAAATACCGTACCTACTGTCATACTGAAACTATATATTGTATGCTGACCCCGTACCATGGTCGGCCTTATCACGCGATAAGTGACAAGATAGGAGCGTCGTCTCATTCTACCGAACGGTGTCAGCCAGTGACGGACGCTCTATCGTGGCACTTATCGTGGTGATAGGGCCGACCATGATACGGGATCTGAATTTAAAACTATGGACGAAAACGGGCTGACAAAGGAAGACGCGCAGGCAGGTTCGTGCATGGAGGAGAAAAGTGAGTAGGAGAGCGGACCCTGAAGGGCCGGGATAACGCTAGATGAAACAAGAAGATACTGTTTTGAACAAGCGAAATCAAAACGGTTCTAAGTTCGTATTCTTTTGAGAATTTTGGAAGGGAATTTCATCACTAGGCATTTCTTTTTGTAAACAGTAAATAAACAGTAAATAATATTATAAATGCGAAAGTTTAGATGTTTGGATGTTTGTTACTCAATCACGCTTAAACGGCTGAACCGATTTGAATGAAATTTTGCACGAAGATAGTTTATAGCCTGGATTAAAATATAGGATAGTTTTTATCCCGAGTCCACGCAGACGAAGTCGCGGGCGGAAGCTAGTAATATTATAAATGCGAAAGTTTAGATGTTTGGATGTTTGTTACTCAATCACGCTTAAAAGGCTGAACCGATTTGAATGAAATTTTGCACGAAGATAGTTTATAGCCTGGATTAAAATATAGGATAGTTTATATCTCGAGTCCACGCAGACGAAGTCGCGGGCGGAAGCTAGTGAGTAAATAAAGGAATGATATGATGTGTTTCAGGTATTATTAAATATAGCCTCGGGCGAGAAACGGGGTTTTAATGGCAATGAAGACTGGTTTTGGTCCCCCAGTAAGTACTCGTACAGCCGAGAGGATTTACCGTGCTCTGTCCATACTGGAATACTACTACAACTAATGGCTGGTTCCAATAATCAATCCACCGATAGCACAGTCATCATCATCATCATATCAGCCGAAAGACGTCCACTGCTGGACATAGGCCTCCCCCAATTAATGCCACAATGACCGGTCCTGCGCCACCCGCATCCAGCGGACTCCCGCGACCTTTACCAGGTCATCAGTCCACCTTGTGGGGGGCCTACCCACGCTGCGCCTTCCGGTACGTGGTCGACACTCGAGAACCTTTCCGCCCCAACGGCCATCGGTTCTACGTGCAATGTGCCCCGCCCACTGCCACTTAAGTTAGCACAGTATAGAAGAATAATACAGTAGTTAATCAGAGGCCGTTTAGGAGCATTCGTTACCTACTTTCGCTCGATGCGCAGGGCTGTGTCACGTATGCAAAGTATTTCTGTTACAGTTTAATAGACAATATTGTATACACAAAGTAATAATATTATAGAGAGTTAGGTATATGTGTTTTTAGTTTCCCACTTCATCGAATATTTTAATACCACTATACTATGCCTAAAATATTTACTAGTAAGTATAATAGTTGCTAAACTGCACTCGGTTGGTAGGTGCTTAGTTACAAGCCTATTCGGCTCCTTTTGATATCGTGGCACTGGCGGCTCGCTGTCTTCATACCTAGGCGGCTTCCTTTGACGTGGCGAGTGAGAGCGAGCGAACACGGCAACGGCGCGGCCCCGATTGAAGCATTCTCCATCATTCCCGAAGGCTATGTGCGTGTGCGTACCGAACACGCGCGCATGTGTGCAGCCGTGCGATGTACTTTTGTTCGAAGTTTATCTACTGTTCCTATACTGTGCCGTTTAGGAGCATTCGTTACCTACTTTCGCTCGATGCGCAGGGCCGTGTCACGTATGCAAAGTATTTCTGTTACAGTGTAATAGACAATATTGTATACACAAAGTAATAATTTATTTATTTATTATTTAATTAGTTTACACGGCCTTACAGCGAACCAGTACGCCGAGAAACCAGAATACTTAATTATTTACAGTAAAAACTTACAACTAACAAATGGTATCACCTTTTTGCACATACAAAACACTGGATATATATATATATATATATATTGTACGTACAAGGAGGATTGCCTGTCATCCATCGCCTCACAAAATCTCAAACATTCCTGGCGCATGGTTACCCATACCCCCCACGGTGATACGTAATATTATGGAGAGTTATGTATATGTGTTTTTAGTTTCCCACTTCATCGAATATTTTAATACCACTATACTATGCCTAAAATATTTCCTAGTAAGTATAATAGTTGCTAAACTGCACTCGGTTGGTAGGTGCTTAGTTACAAGCCTATTCGGCTCCTTTTGATATCGTGACACTGGCGGCTCGCTGTCTTCATACCTAGGCGGCTTCCTTTGACGTGGCGAGTGAGAGCGAGCGAACACGGCAACGGCGCGGCCCCGATTGAAGCATTCTCCATCATTCCCGAAGGCTATGTGTGTGTGCGTACCGAACACGCGCGCATGTGTGCAGCCGTGCGATATACCTTTGTTCGAAGTTTATCTACTGTCCCTATACTGTGCCGATAGTTTTCCTTACCGGCAGTTACATTTTGACAGATTGCCCGTAGAAAATGCGTCAAAATGTAACTGTTGCTAAGGAAACCTATCCGTGGATTGATTATTGGAACCGGCCATAAATGGACTCGGCGGAAGACCAGCGCTGGCTGTTAAAGCCGGCAGCATGCTGAACCGGGTCGTTTTGTGACACGGTTTTGTTTTGTCTTTTCCATATGTATGTTTGTATTAATTAATTTGCTGTCACGAATAAATGTTTGAATTTGAATACTGGCGGCTCGGTTTAATGTATGAATAACTGCTACTAAACTATCAAACGTACGTTATTATAACTCAACTGTCATTCTCTATCTACCTCAGTCATCTCCGTTTATATAGGGAGCTGACTTGAGTCGAGTCTTTTAAAACGTTTTTGTTTATTTCAGACTTCACCGATGGAACGGAACATGACAATGATCGTAAATATAAATAATTTAAGTCATTAATTATCATTCCTATTATTTAATCAAGAAAATTTAAGGTGCCTTCCCACGACACATGGCATCACGGATCCCTCCGCACGAGGGATTAATGCTTATTCTACTTCATGTTTGGAGTCACTACTCCTAGCTCACTAGCACTAATCGTTCATTTACAGTATACGAGACTAGTTCAATCTTTTAAGTGCATTCGTCAGTGATATCAGGTCATAAGTCCACCTGCCGGTACGTGGTCGCCATTCGATTACCTTTCCGCCCCAATGGCGATCATTTCTACTTACGTGCAATGTACCCTGCCCACTGCCACTGAAGTTTAGCGATTCGGAAGACTATATCGGAGACCTTGGTTCTGCTGCCGATAGTCTTGTTTCTGATGCGAACACGCCGACTAACTCCCAGGACAGCCCTCTTCACTGCCCTTTGCGTGATTTCAAGCCTTCTAATAAGGGGGTCGCGGGAAGTCACGGAGGCGCAGGACCCGTCATTCTGGCACTCTTTGGTCACTCCTTTGTCCAGCAGTGGACGTCTTTCCGCTGATATGATGATGATGATGAGTTCAGTGATTATTTGCCTCGTTCACAGCGCTCCGTATGTAGATTCATGTCCGATTATCCGTGACTCAGAAGTTCTCTATCAATCACTCGTTGCGTTCTGAGCACGCGTTTCTCTAATTCCTGAACTACCTTACCGATGACCGAAGATGAAGGAAGAATAGTTCATTTCTGTCCAACACGAGCATTTAAAAGGACTAATATATTTTTGCAGCCGAGAGAGAATTTTTCAGACACACGGCGTATCCCCCAACAAGAGTGACAGACGCTGATACAGACGAAACAACAGTTATAATACCTGATGACGAAGAGTCCACGGAAACGACTACACATTATTTACCAACCGATGAAATATCGACATTGGACCCAGTCGTTTCATATTATAAAAAGCGTAAACGTAAGTATCCAAATTGGCCACAACGGAAGACCAGCGCTGCGCTGAGTTGTGACCATTTGCGCCTGCATTCCCCCGTTCTGCGCGCGAGTGCGCTCATCAACTGCCTCCTCGCGGCAGTCTGAGTGTGACTTGTTTGAGACTGGGATAGCGAGATTGATGAATGAATGGAGGAGAGTGCTCGAGATGAAGCAAGACAGGTAACTAGTAGTCTTTAGATAGTAGTTTTAGTATGGAATCAATGTAACGCTTAGGTGAAAACTGTAATGTTGCATACTTACCCCCTTATTCATAAAACTTAAAAGGCCTTTGCTAAATAAAATGTGCTTTGTCCCTGTCTTACGAACACAAATGTCAAAGTGACAGATTAGGACAAACGTATTTTAACGCCATTTTAATTAAAACAGTCTTGTAGCACATACTACGTTTATGAATACGGCCTTCATTTTGAAGTAATGATAAATTTTGAGTCTACAATATATCATATCTTTCACAGATTGCGATCAATTTTGCAAGGCCATAAGGAGAGGCACTCAGCAGCAGCATATAATCCGCGTAGCTGCATATGCATAGCTCTAGTGGATATTACTAACCTTTTAAACCAGATACTACGTTTACGTTAGTAAAAGATCCCGGAAGGCCCAAGGAAATGTATGGAGCGGCGCGCCACTTATTTGAGAAGGCTTATAATAATTATTATTCTCTATAATTCTTTTCTACAGATTCCAACACTTTTATACAAAAAAAAACCTACAAATTTCGTAAATCTACGGTCTCCTTACCTTAAGGTTGTAGACTCAAAATGTATCATTACTTCAAAATGAAGAAGCCAAAAAAATATGCCTTACGACGATTAATCCCATTCAAATATCTCAAAAAATTACGAAGCCTTTTTGTTTAAATGTTGCTTGTTAGAGATAGAGACAACGCTAGCAGATCGTGACGTCACGTTCCTCGGCCGTCATGGTAAATGACAATCGTCTCATATGTAGGTGCGTTTTGCGGAAAAGGGGCAGGACGGGGAATGTTCTGTCCCACATTTTCAAAACTTTCAAGAAGTAGCGACTGTTTTCCGTAAATTTCAGACCACGCGTTGCGTTGTACGGAAAAAGAACATTTTAACATAGAAGACGAATACGGCTGTCAACTGTGTACGTGCGACAGAGAAGGAGCGATGCTTTGCACAAAAGTCGACTGTACTCAAAATAGTGAAGACCACGAAGACATTAAGGATATACACAAGAAACGATTGGAAGAAGCCATGAGCAGCAGCCTTATCTTGCGCGGTGAGAACAACATCATTCATCATCTTCCTACCGTCATTCCCGGTTGTGCCCCTAAAGGAACCCGTGGTTCGCTTTGACACCTAATCCCAAGATTTGGCATAGACACTAGTTTTACGAAAGCGACTGCCATCTGACCTTACAAACCAGAGGGAAAACTAGACCTTATTGGAATGAGACCGGTTTCCTCACGATGTTTCCCTTCACCGAAAAGCTAACGGCAAATATTCCCGTACATATAACTTCCGAAAAACTCATTGGTACGAGCCGGGATTCGAACCCACGACCGCCGCTTGACAGCCGCATGCCTGAACCACTAGGCTACCGTAGCTCCGTAGCGCGGTGAGAACAAAGTTTTTAAATAGGATGAGATTTGGCGATTACCCTTTAAGTACATACAAACCTACATTTGACAGATTTATTGCCATTTGGCAAAATCGTCAACACGAAATTAGCTTATTGAAATTGGAGCACAGGTAATACCTACTATCATCAAAAGTGAAGTTGGTGAAAATGTAATTGCTTATATACATTTTAACGACTAACAATTTTCTTGTTCAAAATGGATCTGCCCCAAATGGAATTTTGTCCAGTGTTCATATTTAAATACATGCAAAGTGAATATTCTCGAATAAAATTAATGTAAAAATTTCGTAATATGAAAAACGAGTATAAAATATATTGCTCCGATTATTGTTTGTCAATTTTACTTCTGGGGCGTAATGACATTTATATCAATCAATATAAATCAATCACGCCAACAAAATAGAAGAATAAAATCACTTTTTTTTTTGTGGGGTACCACCCCTACACCTAAATGTCTTGGGAAATCGTGGAAATCTTTCACTAGCTTCCTAAAGTCCAATCGACTTAAAATTATGCTCGTTTGTGTAATTTTGATGCTATCTTAGCTCTAATTAATTTTGAAATCTTGACAGAATACGCAACTGGCTGTCAACAAGGCACCACAGTCGAAGCCGGGAAGTGCACGTGCTCGTGCGTGCTTCCGAGCGTGCTCTCGTGCCCCGAGTCGTGTTTGTACCGCGATGACAAAACCTCGGATGACACAATCACAGATGACGCAATTACAGACTCCACAAATACACCAACTGATTCTGATATGTCGGTTTATGAATAAGATGAAGATCGATTAAAGAGGATATGCAAAACGGTGTCTATTCCTTCGCTTTATCTCCTTTACAAATACAAATCGTTTATTTGCTGAATACAGTTTATAGATGGTGTACAATCTTTTCAAGTTCGGTGTATCCAGCCGGTGCAAATTATTTATTGATGATTAATAAAATAAAATATACAATAAATAATGTCCAAATACAGTTAAAAATGACAATAAATTAATAAATGGTAAAAACAAACACAAGGAGGCATTGAATAACTAACGAAATGTCAAATCTTAAACCTCGAGATACATTTTGACGCTGTAAATAATCGTCCAGGCCCCTATTTCACCAATTCGACAATTGTCACCTGACAACGACAATTCTCCGTACATTGCTGGATTCACAAGTAACCTAGCAAACACCCTAACTCCTAGATCAAGCAATGTATGGCGAATTGTCAGTGTCAGGTGACAATTGTCAAGTTGGTGAAATAAGGGCCTGGAGTCAATTCGTGAGACAACGTTTTAAGTTGTTGGCAACGTTAAAGTTATCTGGGAGATGATTGTAAATAAGAGAACACGTTTTTTTTTATAAATAATTTTACGGCTTTGAGTTCGGAAAAAGGGGTTCATAATTTTCTTCCTTGTCTGCCTATCTAATACATTATTTCGCATCGCTTATTAAAATATGCCCGGTGGGTGGTGACAAAAATTCTTATCTCTCTAATGTATAGACAAGGCAGTGGTAGTATTTTTAGGCTTTTGAATAATGGGATGCAGCTGTCATATACCCATGTGAAAATTGTACAACGAAATGAAATAAACTAAACTAAACTAAACTAAACATGCGTTACTGAGGACCCTGACACATTTCTTCTGGATTTTAAAGATCTGTATCCACTGAATTGCCCTACAATATCAGACCATAGCTTTACACATAACTCATGCCAGATATTCAAGTATTTTTTAATTTAATGACGTCCATATTATTTTACTAGAGCGGCTCTATGAGCTGTAGAATTCGTAAGAAAGTGGTAAAAAATCATTTTTTTTTGTAAAATCAACTAAAACAATCGACAAGAAAAACTATGAAATTATTGAACCTACTTACAAAATTTCAAGAGATCGGTTAAGAAATGTGACCGGTAGAGGAGAACAGTTGCACAGCCGGACATACGAAATAATATTGGCACCAGCTGATGCGTAACTTCGTTCGCTTCGCTGGCTCGTTCAATAAGTAACTCTGTATGTCTGTCTGTTTACCTTTTCACACTTGACTGCTGAACCGATTGAGTCGAAATATGGAATGGAAGGGGAAGGATACTTTTTATCCCGGACATCATCTCCTAAGGGGTTGAAATGGGGGCGGAAGTTTGTATGGAAGTACGATATAAACGAGTTCCACGGGCAAAGTGGAGCAGGTCAATCACGTAACGTATTGTACGTTCGTCATGTAGATCTAAATGTCAAATTTTATATGGAAAAATGACAGTTAAACTGTCCTAACGCGCGTTCAAAACGTTACGGACTGCGCACTGCGGACCAACGCTAGTTTGATATAAATCTAACGGTTGACAAAATATATGTTACGTGACATATGTCATCCTCCTAGTTTTTTCCCGGTATCGGTAGTGCACTCAACGAGCCCGCGGGGTCCGCTGAAGCACCTAATCCCAAGATTTGTCGTAAGCGCTAGTTTTACGAAGGCGACTGCCATCTGACCTTCGAACTCAGAAGAAAAACTAGACCTTATAAATGGTCGGTTTCCTCACGATGTTTTCCTTTCTCGAGTGAACCAGTGTTAAATATGATCAAATGATATTTCGTACATAAGTTTTTAGGGAGCACCGAATAACGTATTATAAGTAATAACATTTGATATAACCGTGACGCTCGACGTAATAAAACTTAATATAATATATAATGTAATTTATTCAATAACTGAAAATATGTTCGATTTTTTTTTCTGAGTAACGTTTCATATAATCCACATTTTTGGGGGTAGTATCCGCAAAAATTCGGACCAAGTATATGTACCGTAAGTAGGGAATTGAACTAGTCAACCGAGCGAAAGCCGCTGGTCTGCGACCGTGGTCTCAATACTCTCAATATGTTCATTTTTTTTTACTGCCAGATCGCTACCTAGGCGGTATGCTCAGAAGGCTGGCAGCAATGGCCATTCAACGTGGCAATGCATTGCCACGTTGAATGGCCGTGCTTAGCCTCGGGGCGTGGTGAAAACCCCCACGGTCTGAGGGTCTCCGCCGAATGGCCAAATATGAAGCCACGTTTACTTTAATTAAAACTATATATTCAACGTCAATTAAAGTTGTGCTTAAGAGTCCGCAGTAAGCTCGATTCTCCACACAAACGTAGTTACGCTCTCATTTTAAAACTACTTGTTGGATTGTAACGAAACTTTGCATATACAATGACATGAGGTCAATTAGTTTATGTAGCTTCATATACCATAGTAAACAAATACAGCGAATTTAAGTTTTTCATACAAAACTTGTTTTTGCTGTATTTCGTTTGTTTTATAAACTGGAACCATATAAACTAACTACAGACATAGATATACCTCATGTCAATGTATATGCAAAATTTCGTCACAATCCAAGACGTAGTTTTAAAATGAGAGCGTAACTACGTTTGTACGGGAAGGTGAAATTTGGCCGAGCTTACTGCTCTTAATTCGTGTTCCTAAGAAATGGAATTGAAAGATTACCTTTAAATCGATTTGTCTCGCTCAAATTAATTTCATGGGAGCAGATTTAGTCAGTACGAGTAGGGTACCATCACTTTATCTCGAGAAGAACGAATGATGGGAGCGTTTATCTTGATGATTTTGTTTCAAGTGAGTACCTATATACGGAACACTGTAAGGAAAGCTGGCAGACGGTGCAGGAGCAGGCATTATAATAGTCATCGGGGAAAGCCTTATTGTCCAGCAGTGGACGGCTTTAGAGTGTTATGGTCGTGATGATTTCCTCACTAGGTGGTGCGAAATCGATACGGTATCGGTAAGCTGTACCAAAGATTATTGAGAGAAAAGGAAGATGGCTCTCTCCATACATTGCTACAAGGCACGCGTAAATCTTTTTATCGTCGCCGGTACCTCGTAGTTCATCTTTTTATATCAGATGGCGCTGTGTCAATCTACACTTGTGCCATCTATCGAGTTAGCGGTGAAGCAGGTTGTTAAGTAGTCACCTCTAACATAAGATTCATAATTTCGGGCCGTGCGGCCATTTGATTTTGGTCGAGTGGTTCGGGTGTTTGATTCACAAGTCTGAGTACTCCGGTTCGCGTCCCAACTCCTGTAACCTGTTTTTGTATTTTTTCTTGTCACGATACACGTCGCGGCGTCAGTTGTGCTGGCCCCGCTGCCCGTGATGCGTTTAAATTATAGCGTAAATTAAGTACCTACTTTTCCGCGAGGCTATCACAACTGACGCTGCGACCGTTTGAATTTTTTGTCCCATTCACTGCAAATATAACTTTGTACTCCTATATGTTTATATGGGATGACAAAGTTATTTATGCAGTTGGTGTATCTAGAAAACTGGACAAATTGATTTGAGTGAGTGACAAAATTAAGAAACTTTGACTAGTTATAAATCTTAAACCGCTGGTTCAAATTGAATGAAATTTGAAATATATCGTGTTTATACAATGCGTGCTTGGTTAATGAAAATGCAGGCTTCTAGTTTTATCCGCAACGAAGTTATAGGGGGTCGAAAATGGCCTGAACTGCTTCGAGGAAAGGATGGTACCGAATAGCAGAATAGCAGAATAGGTAACTATTAAAACATGGAATCAATTTTCTCATACATTTTGTATGGCGATACGAAGTTCCCGGGGTCAGTTAGTAGCCTAGTAGGTATTAAAAATTAATGTTTTTTGCGCACCCTTTCTGACACGTCACATTTTAATAGCGTAGGTATTCACATTATTCAATACGATATCGGTGTATGGTTCGGCAACGTTAACGTTAGGGCCTGCAACGATATCGTAGGTAGGTATCGTGCAATGTGAATGGAGAGCATGCTTACCTACCTTCTTGCTTGCCTTTACTTTTTACAAGCTTTATATTAACTTGACTTGTTCGTATGTACGTATAAAAGTATGTAAGTTGTCCGTCAAATCTTGCAAGTTAAATTTAACCCACTTCCCGGTGACCGATTGAGCTGAAATTTTGGGTATAAGTATAATTTGGATGACAATTCAATATTATGGTACCATCGAGCTGATCTGATGATGGAGACAGAAGGTGGCCATAGGAACTCCGTAATAAAACCACTTAACCCCATCGAGTTTGGGCTCGCAATGAGCAGTTGATGATGGTATACAGAAAAGTACAGTCGGCAATAAAAGCTTGTACCAAAAATTAAATTTTTGACAGAAACATATTACATACATACATACATTCAAGCCTTTATTCCCAAAAGGGGTAGGCAGAGCACATACAATAATTTGGAGCGCTTTTGGCCTTGACCTCCCTTGACCGCCATGTTGAATGCCGTATTAGCTTTCTGTGATTTGATTATCGAACGAGCGAGTGAAGCGAACGAAGTTCTATGCATCAGCTCGCATGCAGCTTGGGTCGAAAATCATTCGTATGTCCGGTGTCTGTCACGAAGTCCGGTGTTCCGCTATCCGGCTGTTTGTGAGCATTTTTTGTCGTCACTTTTCCGAAATTAAAAAAGTTTTTTTTTATAAGAAAACACGCTAGCCTGTTTATTTACTAGTTAGAGAAAGACGGATAGTCTTATCTCACCGCGACACAGCTCGGCCGTCCTGTGATAGCCGCGCTCACAGCACGTCTAGCACACGACGACGGCCGCGACGTACTCTCGACTTTTATCGCACTATACCTCTTCTTCTAAGTGTTCTAATAAGAGAGAGACGGATAGTGCGAGAAAAATCGAGAGAGCTCGCGCGCCGTCGCGTGCTAGCCGTGCAGGTTTGTTAATTATATCGTGTACCTAGTGAGATTGTACGTTCCGGAGGTTTCTCGCATGAGCTTGAGACCGCGGGCGCGCCCGCTGTTGGCCGGCCGTGCCGACGGCGCGCACGGTATCACACAAGCCCCCCTACTCTGTATCCTATTTTATTATATATGTAGTATATGATGGACTGGTTCAAGACTAGAGGAAGATGCTTGCTTTGTTTACATTAATTAATTTTTCGGTTCATTTTTATTTATTTATTTAATCTTTATTGAACTTAAGAACAACTTATCGTACAAAAGGCGGACTTAATGCCGTAAGCATTCTCTACCAGTCAACCTTTGCGCAAAGTAGACAGATTGTGGGCGTGTTGTAATTAAATTGTAATAGACCAAAATCCGTTAAAATTACAAAATAGAGAGATTTATACCCTTACCTGTTTTTGATTTTTATTATGCACAATATTACATGTTAGATAATATACAGGGTGAAAAAATCTATGGACCCTGAAGGGAAACCCTTGACAGCTCATTCTCTCGCTCTCATTTTCAAGAAATAATCACTATGTAAAATTTTACTAATCGATAGGATCAATATTAAGGATAACGATTCGTCCAGTTCAGGTAAGCTTTACCTTAGACTTAATTCTATTTTAAAGGCTAACGGCCGTATTCATAAACGTACTACAAGCCCGTTTTAACTAAAATGGCGCTAAAATTCGTTTCTCCTTATCTGTCACTTTGACATTTGTGTTCGTAAGAAAGGGACAAAGCACATTTTATTTAGCAGAGGCATTTTAAGTTTTATGAATAAGGGGGTAAATGTTTATTGGATAGATGTTATCCTTAATATTGATTTTATGTTTTAGTAGAATTAAATAGTGCAGTGAATATTTCAGTTCAGTCAGTTCGGGTAAGCTTTTCACAAAATCAGTGAATGCAGTTTTATTCATTATAATTTAGCCTTAGGCTACATGCGATCACGGTTAATTTTTTCTTTGTATATGTTATGTGTACCAAATGATTTTGCAGGTTACTCTATCAGTTAGAGAAATTACAAGTATATTTCCTCTGTGTAAATTGAGCTAATCTTAGTGGCGCAGCTTTTAGATAGGGTAGACAGAAATTTTGAGATAGGTATTATTTATTATCTTACCTAAACTTTCCTTTTGTCAGTTTGACCTTGCTTTTATCACCGAACTAAGGAAACATTCAACATGGCTACGTTCTATATTCTGCTTATATTGTAATCCATAACGTTTTTTATCCTATTTTTGTATTCCATCCATACCGCTGTCTGCCATAACGATCATTTGTCTTAACGTTTTTAGGAGGCAAGGACCCTATTTATGATTCGCTTCATTTATTTTGGATGAAATTTGATTGCCCTACTGTGTTATCCCTAATATTATTTGTCATAATAAGTATGTATCCTCATGGCCATTGGTCCTAAACCTAAGTATCCTACGTATGGATACTACGGATGTAAGTATTTGTAAAAAAATCGCTTCTGGCGGTTCTCGCTCGGCTCGCGCGCTGTAAGGTCGCAGTTAAACATACGCTTCTCCTGGTTTGCCTGAATAATGTTTGACAGCTCTACGAAATATCTCACAACTTTTTACTGTGGACGAGTTATGAAACTTGGCCTATTTTTAACCCCCGACGCAAAAAGAGGGGTGTTATAAGTTTAACGTGTATGTGTGTCTGTGTATCTGTGTATCTGTCTGTGGTATAGTAGCTCCCAAACGGATGGACCTATTTGAATGCGGTTTTTCTTATTCGAAAGCTGTTGTGAGCTTTCTAAGTTGTAATTATTACATGGAGTTTTTTTTGGGATGTCACTTCTTTTTGTAGGTTATTGTATTATCAATAAATACAAATTTATGAATGTAACTGGAAATAATATTTTTTCATAGACTTAGTATCACCGCTCCACCGTTCGTATAGTTTTCTAGTGTATTGTACACCTAACACTAACCGCATGCAAATACATCGTATAGTGCATTGTACCTACCTTGTTATTACTATTTGCAGAAACTACAAAAGTAACTTTGCAATCGCATGTATTTGTAAACTAACTTATTAAATTTGTAAATCTGAAACGTGAATCTGAAATTGCAGTATTTTTAAGTTTTTATGAATTATCCACTCATAAAAACCTTTAAACTATATTATGCCCTATATGTAACTGAACATTCAGGGTTCTGGCTTTAGCCTGTGGCTTTAGGCTGTGCTTGGTATTCCACGTACGAGCGAGCTGGTATGCTAGCATACAAATCTCGATAATTGTGACAGAAAGGGAAATATCACTAATTGTCAGTGTCATAGTTCCCCGTGTTAATTACCCGTCCAAATTGAGTAGATTGTTTATGGCAAGTCATCAGCCATTTTAAGACCGGTTCTTAATTTAGCTGCATAGGAGGCTTTCCGTCCCTCGCTATGGCAAACCGTATAGCCTGTCCTGAGTATTATAGGTCCATGATTAGATTAGATTAGATTAGATGACGTAGCGTGAGATGGCTTAAATTAAAACCATTTTTTTTTTAATTGACTAATACAAATATGATGAATACACGTGATCTGGAAAGGGGGGTCAAAAGTAGGCAAAATATGATCACATGATTTCTGGACAAGCCCATACGTGTTATTTTGAATAAAAAAATGAATATTTTAAAATTACAAAAGTTGTTAATAAGGCTTTTAAGATATCATGAAAAAAAAACAGCTCCAAAATGTAACTTTTTGAAAAAGTCCAATCGAAATAGCCCACATTCTGACTTTCTTTATGTAGAGCACGCCACTAATGTTAAGGATTTAAGTTGATTTTCTTTCAGGGCCATAGATTTTTCCACCCTGTATAGTATAGTGTTAGCTTAGCAGTATTTTAGCAGCGTTTTCTTTCTTAACCATACCAATAATAAAGTACAAACGACAACACTGTTAACTGACCATCCTGTGTTTATTTAGAACCTTATTACAATGCACTTAAGGTGCACCGATATGGTCAGTTAGCTGTGTTGTCGATAGTACCTACCTACTTCCGTTACTACAATGATTTGCAGATGGATCTCGAATTACAAACTAGGTACTTAGTCTGCTAAACTGACACTAAACTACTTTAAGTAGGAAATCACCTGTTAAATTGGTCGTCTGTGTTTTATAATGATGACATTTATCATTAAATAATTATGAAGCATTGAGACATCAAACATAGAAATGTACTAAATTCTTGGCATGTTTTTACTAAAATATGTTTATTTTATTAATTGTTAGCGCTTTTTTCCGCTTACGACATTATTACACCGTGAATAGTCGCATTTTCCTACTAGTACATCGTCGGAGACTATATAAATATTACAAATAATCTGCGTAGGTAGGTAATGTGTGCGACCTTGAATGCGAACTGCAAACCACTCGAGGCGTGCCTTTGCAGTTCTTTATTTGAGCGAATGTGATCGTTAATACACGCGGAAAGAGTTCAAGTTCAATTGCAGAATTAAACAGGATTATTTTGTAAATGTGTATTATGCTTTACATAAACCTTTTTTCTGTAGGATTCATGTACTACTTTAATAATATATGTATAGTTGAATTAAATTCAGACACTATTTGGTTCTATAATAGTACATTACGTACCTAGGGCGGTGAATTCGTGAATGACCCAGATCGCACGTGTTTGTGGCCCGAACCGAAGGTGAGAGCCATAAATATGCGATCTGGGGCTTTACGAATTACCGCCCGTGGTAAGTACACAATTTTACGTCTTCATCTGGCCCCAATGCGAGTTTTACCGTACGCGCAGCGTACAAGCCTCACCTTCGGTTTGGGCCACAAACACCAGCGATCTGGGCCATTCACGAATTCACCGCCCTAGGTACGTAATGTACTATTACGTCACACCTGGCCATAAGCATAATGTGAGTCTCGCGCGTCGTGAGGGCGTAAAATTGTGTACTCAACTCACCATGGGCAGTAAAAAAGAAAGCCCGAAAAAAATCGCATATTTACAACCCTCGCCTGTTTACAGCCCTTAGTAATGTACTTTACGTCACTCCGGGCGGTAAGTGAGATTTACCGCCCACGGGTGCAGCGGCAAATCTCACTTCACACTTTTACACCCAGTGGGCGTAGCATGGTTGCCATTTTATCACTTATCATTGTGGTAAAGACACCTATCACGCTCTGACAAGTATGCGAGTGCGAGAGTGACGGATGCCTTATCCACAACGATAAGTGATAAAATGGCAACCGTGCTACGCCCGCAGGACTCCCACGAGAAGACGTAAAATTGTGTACGCACCACGCCCGGTAATAAAGAAGGCCTCAGATCGCTTGTTTATGGCCCTTACCTTCGGTTCGGGCCACAAAAGCCCGTGATCTGAGCCGTACTTAATTTTACCGCCCTAGGTACATATAATGTACTTTACGTCACTCCGGGCGGTAAGTGAGATTTACCGCCCACGGGTGCAGCGGCAAATCTCACTTCACACTTTCGCACCAAGGAGAAGAAGTAAAATTGTGTACGCACCAAGGGGGGTAATAAAAAGCCTCGGATCGCTTTTTTTATGGCCGTTACCTTCGGTTTGGGCCACAAAAGCCCGCGATCTGAGCCGTTCTTAATTTTACCGCCCTAGGTACGTATAATGTACTTTACGTCACCCCAGGTGGTAAGTGAGATTTACCGCCCACGGGTGCAGTGGCAATCTCACTTCACACTTTCGCACCAAGGGGAAGACGTAAAATTGTGTATGTACGCACCAAGGGCGGTAGTAAAAAAAGCCTCGGATCGCTTTTTTATAGCCGTTACCTTCGGTTTGGGCCACAGATATCCGCCATCTTAGCTGTTCTTAATTTTACCGCCCTAGGTACGTATTTACGTCACTCCGGGTGGTAAGTGAGATTTACCGCCCACGGGTGCAGCGGCAAACCTCACTTCACACTTTCGCACCAAGGAGAAGACGTAAAATTGTGTACGCACCAAGGCCGGTAATAAAAAAAGCCTCGGATCGCTTTTTTTTTATGGCCCTTACCGAAGTTCAGGACAGATGTCCGCGATATGAGCTGTTCTTAATTTTACCGCCCTAGGTACGTAATGTACTTACGTCACACCTGGCCATAATGCGAGGTTTACCGCACGCTACCCGTACGGTAAAACTAGCATTATGGCCAGGTGAAAACGTAAAATTGTGTAATCAGCACGGCAGTGAACAAGAAAGCCCGAAATCGCATATTAATACCTGCACGCCTAGCACTAGACGGCTGCGACATACTCTCGATTTTTCTCGCACTATCCGTCTCTCTCTTATTAGAACATTTAGTAAGAGAGGTATAGTGCAAGAAAAATCGACAGTATGTCGCAGCCGTCTCGTGCTAGCCGTGCTGCGATTTCGGCCTTTCTCTCTTTTACAGCCCTTGGTAAGTATTAGTAATGTAATATACTAATATTCAATTATTAATCGGTAATGCTACGTTGCCACACCGCGCTACCGACGCGCTATAGACGCGCGCGCGCTCACCGCGCGGCGCTGGTTGATTGGCGTTGTTGCCATTTCGTACACTGGACGTGAACTGGCTATCGAATCGACTATGAGCGTGAAGAGAGAGCGTATACCTATTACCTACAATACCTACCCTACAAATCCTAACCTGTAGTAATACATTTCATTTCAATTCGCTTCACTATCTAGTTGTATGCGGGCGGATTTGCGTTGTGCCGGTTGTGCGATTATTGTGAGGTAACACACAGTTTGTGACTCGTGTCTTGTCTTGTGCCTTGTGCTTGTGATAGTTGTGAACTTGTGATTTATTTAACATGGGCCGTAAAAAAATGCGGTGTACAGGGTTTACGACCTTCACAACGATCGTACGGCAACTTGCATCATAGGCGAATGTAAAAAGCTTTTGAAGGTTAGTAATCATTGTTTATTTTGTCAAAAATAGGGACCTTGTTCCGAGTAGTGCTGGTGGTTGCATTGTATTATTGTGACTATATTAACTACGACTAAAGGTGGTTGCCCACCGGAGGGGCGAGACGAGACGAGGCGAGGCGAGATTTGAAATCGTATGGGAGTTACTACCTATTTCCACCGCGCGCGCGCGAGTAAGTCCCATATAAGTTTCAATTCTCGTCTCGCCTCGTCTCGTCTCGCCCCTCCGATGGAAAACCACCTTGATAGGTATCTATTATTAATACTGTATCGATAACAATAAGAAAACGGTCAAGTGGTTGTCGGAACAAGCACAAATTTAGGGTTCCGTACCGTACTCTTAAAGGGTTTTTCCACATGCATCTATGTTGCGAATTTTTGACTTACCGTATACCTAGGTTTTTTAAGAACAGTAGGTATGGATATACGGAATGCAATCTCGATATATATATCGAATATACCGCTAATCATTCGGTTTTGTACATCAAAATCCAACCTAGGGTTCGTATTAAGAGGCCCCTCGGACGCTCAGATATCGATTTTGAACGAAATCGGTCCGTATTTAACGAATTTAAAGATGGCGGTCACTTTTCGAAAATCCAACCTCGAATTCGTTTTAAGAGGCCCCTCGGACCCCCAGGTATCGATTAAGCAAAATCGGCCCGTATTACATTAATTTCAAGATGGCGGCCACTTTTCGAAAATCCAACCTCGGATTCGTATTAAGAGGCCCCTCGGACGCTCTGATATCGATTTTAAGCGAAATCGGACCGTATTAAAATAATTTAGAGATGGTGGCCACTTTTCGAAAATCCAACCTAGGATTCGTATTAAGAGGCCCCTCGGGCCCTCAGATATCGAATTTAAGCGAAATCGGACTGTATTAAAATAATTTCAAGATGGCGGCCACTTTTCAAAACCCAATCTAGGATTCGTATTAAGAGGCCCCAAGGACCCTCAGATATCGATTTTGAGCGAAAACGGACCGTATATAAAGAGTTTCAAGATGGTGGCCTTTTTTCGAAAATCGAACCTCGGATTCGTATTAAGAGGCCCCTCGGACCCTCAGATATCGATTTTGAACGAAATCAAGCCGTATTTAAAGAATTTCAAGTTGGCCGACTTTTTTTAAAATCCAAGCTCGGTTTCGTGTTAAGAGGTCCCTCGGACCCCCCGGTATCGATTTTGAACGAATTTGGACCGTATTTAAAGAATTTCAAAATGGCGGTCACTGAAAATCCAACCTCGGATTCGTAATTCGTATTAAATGATTTAAGAATAATAAAAATGGCCACCAAGCCACTGATTGAGCCATGCCACACCATGGATTGAGCTTGTTACATACTAAGTCCCTGGGCGACCGCGCTCAGCTCGGGTGAAAATAGGGAAAATACGGAGAAAACTAATTTTCCCGGACGTGAGACCTAGCTAGATCGATTTTTCGCCTCCGTAAACCCGTATATTCCAAATTTCATCGAAATCGTTAGAGCCGTTTCCGAGAACCTGATTGAAATATATATATATATACAAATATTGCTCGTTTAATAGCATAGGATAGGATAGGAATAGGTACTGCACTTACCCATTTCTGGCAATCCATTCATGTTGAAAAATAAACTCCTGGTACTAATATAAATTCCGCACTTGGCGACGCATGCACGTGAATGAACACTGGCACTGGCTCTATTACTAACGATGGAATCAAAAGTTAAATAAGCTGCTATTAACGTTACCTACTAACGTTAAAAACAGTTAAAGATACCTTTGACTTAACGTTAGCTCAATGCAGGTAGGTGTTAGGTAACGTTACCATTTCTTTACCGGTAAAAAGTAGTATAGGTAACGATACTTGGTTTAACGTTAGTTACCAGTTAACGTTAAATCTGTCTGACAGTGGTAACGATTCCAACTTTTTAACGTTATTTGAAGCCCTGAGAGCAACGTCGATATTTTAATCAACTGACAATTTATTTATAGGAAGATTCGCAATAATATGTATACCAAAAAATAATAATTACAATTTCGTATTCATTAACACTATATGGTATTTTTTATATTATCTTATCTTAATAAATCCGTATTAACAAATATTGTTCCATTTACTCCCCAAATCACCCTATTGTGACATCAGTGCCACAACAATCCGGGGTCTAGTAATAACAATACCGATCCTACGCCTCAACCTCTAAATTTTAGCAGGTTAGTATTATTATTATTATTTTTACCCAACAAATCCATACAGAATAACCACGCACAGACATACCTCACCCCACCCCCGGGCTCCGCACGTGCCCGACCGAAACATCGTTGCGCACACAGTGTACGGTACAGGCCCCTATACCACAAAACTTTACAAGTCTACAATTCGACGAAATTGTACAATTTTCCATAGAAAAAGTTGTCAATTTTGTCAAATTGTACGCTTGTAAAGTTTTGTGGTATAGGGACCAGGTGTAGTCGAGCGCAAATATGCGCACCGAAAATCGAAACCTATTTTTTGCATAGCGTCGCCGCCGTTAGGAGTTGTCTGTAGTAGTGTACGCCTCATAACATAATGCAGTATCAAATATCTTTATTTCACCGTTTACCTTTGCGTGATGGATGTAAATATAATCTAACTTTTTTCCTTTCAGAAATTCGAGTCCGAGTACTCCGTCCTCGACACCATCATTACAAGTAGAATTTGATGATGGTAACAATGAGGAAGTCATACCTGAACTTACTGGTCGACGAATCTTCAATGTTGAATACTTATTTGAACAAATGAAGGCTGTGGATCATAGTCCTTTTAATTGCAGTTTTTAAGATATGGATTTTGTGAAGGAGTTGAGATCCGGATTCCAGTCAACTTTTCTGTTCATATGCAAAATGTGTGGCAAAAAAGAAGCATTTAAAAATGAAAGACTAGAGTCAAAAATTAATACAAATGTTGTTCAAGCAGTCGTATGTTCAGGTAGTGGCTTTTCCCAATTAGATGAGCTTTGCGCTCATTTAGATATACCATGTATGGCGGAGAAATCATTTGGGAAAGAGAATATGTTGCTAGGAGATGTTTTAAAAGATCTCTTTAAACAGCATGTATGAGGCAGGACTCGAAGAAAAACAGATGGCAATTAAAAAAGGAAACGTAGATGCTGATGGCGTTCCTAGCATCACTGTTGTAGCGGACGCATCATGGGGCAAGAGATCGTATCGTACCAGCAATTATAATTCTTTATCCGGGGTAGCGTGCATTATTGGGTATGAAACTAAAAAGGTTTTCTTTTTGGGAATACGGAACTCCTATTGTTCTGTATGCGCTGCTGCTAGTAACAAAAACGTAGAGGTCAAGAAACATAGAAACAGTGGCCAGCCCTCTAGTCGCCCGAGGCTTCTATTAAGCGCGTCGCCAAATCTTTATAAAGCCGACGCGCACTTGGCCCCATGGCCCCAAGGTAACGCCAAACGCCGCAAACATGTAGCTGTTTCCTAGGACGGCATATTTGCGGCGCTTGAGGCTTTCGGCCGAGGATGCCGCAGCGCCAGCGGCGGCACTGGTGCTTGGAACATGGGACGGTGCCAGGGTATCAACGCAAGTAGAATCCCAAACTAGCGGCTGACCCATGCTCCAAGGCACCAGCGTCATTCCGTCAGGTCTCTTGCCGTCGTCCCTGGCCAGCCCGCTGGGTTCGAGGACTGCCGGCACTAAATAAATAATACGAAATACGGCAATGAGAATGAGCCCATCGCTCTAAAAGAGACTGAAGCTGCACTCGGAGTGCAAGTATCACCTTGTGGGTTATACATCCTCGAGGAACACCAGTATTTAGGCGCGAGTCCCGACGGAGTCATAGACAATGAAACAATTGTGGAAATCAAATGCCCAGCTTCGGCAGCTAATATGACGCCAACAGAAGCAATTTTAAAGAAAAAAAATACTTTCTGTGTGATGGACGAAAGTGATCTTCAGAAGATAAAATTGAAGCGAAACCATAACTACTTTTATCAAGTCCAAGGTCAATTAAATATTTCAAAAAAAAGATACTGTATCTTCGTGGTGTGGACTCCAAAGGGAATATTATTCGAAAAAATTGAAAAGGATACAGGATTCTGGGACAGCATATTTAATAAAATGAGAATTTTTTATTGGAATGCATATTACCTGAAATTATAGATCCACGTCTACCTAGAAAGTTACCGATACGTGAGAGTTCTTCAAAATAAGCGCATTTTTATACTTTCATTAAAAATAAAAACACAACATTGTATGATTCAGTTTTATTTTATCCAATACACCCAATTTTCAACCTATCAAGTCTATGTTTATATGATCATCATTTTGATATCTGGTGGAACATACCCTTATTTGTCACCGAAGTAGTATATAAAATAAAACAACGGGATATCGATTTTAAAAGTAATCGGACCACGCCAAATTAAAATTACCGCCATTTTGGCCACCTATGACCGCTTGTCAGTATGGCCAAGTGACAGTTGATGCTATAACATTGATTTGACAGAGGTGACATAAAAAGTATCAATTTAAAAATGTTCGGTTGTATCTTTACACAAAACCGACTTATTTATTTTCACGAAAAAATTGGTCGCTGACTGACTGGCTTATTAAAAGCACAAAAGATGCCGCTGGGTCGAAGTGCATCCGAAAGGGCACTCATCTAGATAAGATAAGATAAGATAAGACTGGCTTATTCGCTGATTAAAGGTATCTAAGCCTAAATTAGGGTTTTTTTCAATAACCATAGCCTTATGGAACAATAATTAAAGGAACCGAAAATTCATCAGTAATAGTAGGTATCAGAAACACGGTCGACGTAACTAGGTCGTTAAAAGTTACAAAATTGTTGTAACTACTCATTTTGTTGGCAAATCAAAACTTATAGCCTATACATATTATACTTTACGCCACACCTGCCAAAATGTGAGTTGTACCGCCCTCTACGCGTACGGTAATATGGTAATAATGTTTATATAATCTTGGTACGGAGATGTTCTACTGTTATATTTTACTTACCGCAAAAATTTAGCCGTTGTATGAAGATATTTTACTGCGATATTTTTACTGTGACGTCTCTAGCTAGCTCCGCCTCCCCGCTAGCGCGCTCTTGCTTTATTTATAGCGCCCTGTCTCATTTTAGGTGAAACAACAACATTTTAAACCGTTCGTTAGCGCGTGGTCTCAACTCGGAGTTGAGCGCTGCTTACTGCGGACTCTTGAGCGTTATTTTTAAATATGCGCCATCTAGCGGACGGCAATACACGTGCGTAGCTTAGATAAACTTGCAATGAATGGAACTAGTGACTGACTTAAAATAGCTTTGTTTGATTTTGCTATTTTCGTGTTATGTTGTTGCAACGATGTATTTTATGCCTTCAAATTGATTAATATGATGATTTAGGACACTAAAATGCAACATTTTGACGAATTCAACGATACTTTTTTCATTGCGAGCCTAGTAGCGCCATCGCGAAATGCTTTCTGAACTACTACGATGTTTCCAAAGAGATATCGATCTATATTGGTCTATGATCTTTGGCTGTACCGACTCCACCGAGTCAGTACAGATTCCTTCCACATTCATTCTAATTAAAAATTCTTCATTCTTTCTACACATATAATTGTCAAAAATATCCACTTGACCAAAATGGAATTGTTTTGTAACTATTTAGAAGAATAAAATACGTCAAACAATTAGATCATGTTGACCATCGTTCAGTCAATAATTAGATAATAATTGCTGTAAACCAACTTATGCCCCTCAATCTCTACTTTGAGCTGCTGCCTGTTACGATTAGCCTCTTGCTTAAGGGCTTGCATTGAAAAATATAGCGTTCGTTGAAACGCTGTTCTAAACAAATTAGAAACAATAAAAACAGATTTTCAGACATATGATTCTCCAGTACTTGTATGATTGTTTACCTAATTTAACCAAAACTTAGGGCTTCATTTTCTTTGTTGCCTCAGCTTACTAAACGATAAATGATTATAAGCTTAAACATCACAAAGTTATACAAACCTCAAAGAAAGTCTAAAAAAATCCATTCCCGAAGAGTTGCATCTCGTTTTCTCTCGCACGGAAAACATAAGTGTCTCTTTCACGGGGTGTCCCCTTAAATGTCACCCTGGTGTTTCCTCAAGCCATGTGACATCATTCTAAGCATTCGATTTATTTAAAAATTGGAGTTAACGGTATTTACCTAGTGTACTACAACAATACCCCTGTTTCGCTTAGTTTAGTTTGTTTAGTTTGTTTCAGTTTAGATGACGAAAGGTACTTAAAACCTACCATTACCGACCTCTATTGGCTATCTTCAAGTAGGGTTGTAAAAAAAACGCATAAACAATAGCTGAAACAGTAGCTACTTCTCTACACACTTGGTCACTTGCCACACTGGTCAGTTTTACGACATGTCTTTGTTATCTTTTTCCTTTCATATTTAGCAACAATAGGAGTTGTAAAATCCCATGTTAAGAGCATTTTCGTTATTTTAATTGAAAAAAAAAACAATAGCTAGGATTTGATATGCACTTGAATCTTAACTTTTATGTGATAAACAGTATTTACAAGCTTTTATTTAGTTGCATGTCTCGGAGTTTGTCATCAACTCTTGCAAGTTAAAGACCCACTTCCCGGGGTGAGTGATTGAGCTGAAATTTTGGGTATAAGTATAGTTTGGATGACAATTCAATGTTATGGTACCATCGAGCTGATCTGATGAGACGGAAGGTGGCCATGGGAATTCAGTATTTAAACGACGTAACCCCGTTGAGTTTGGGCTCATTAGAATCGTCTCAATGAGTAGTTGATGATGGTATACAGAAAAGTACAGTCGGCAATAAAAGCTTGTACCGAAAATTACATTTTTGACAGAAGCTTGTTATCTAATATAAGTTCCACATTTTGTATTTTGTTGATGTTTTTAATTCTTGTATTTTTTTCAGGTTTCAGTTCATGGCTTAAAAGGGCGTAGCAATTATGGCTGGTTTTGGGACAAAAGTACTTATAATTCATTCTATTAAATTCTAGAATGTTAAGGAAAGGAGGGGGGGGGGGGGGGATAAAGATTATCTATGAAGTTTTCATATTCATTTTAAATGGGACAAAACCTCAGATCATAGAACAGTTTTTTTAATGTTCTTAGGAAGAAACTGTGTGATGGAATTAGGAATAGCGTAATAATAAATGACATCCTAACCAGTGCTCATTTTATTAAGCTCAACATATTAACGCTTCCATGCCTTTAGATATACGAGGTAGGAATATATGTCAAAAGCAACATCAGCCAATTTTCCGCTTTTAACAGCTGTAGGCAGAAGGATAAAATTTATACAGGGCCATTCTAAACTGCTCTTCTTGGAAGAGCACCAAAAAAATATAATAAATTACCAAAAAATATAACAAGACTAGATGACTTATCAGACTTTAAAAAGAGACTGTATAAATTCCTGGTAGAAAAAGCATATTATTCCGTAGGCGAATATTTAAGCGATACTTTAATTTAAGCAAGAAATTATTTGAATTGTTATTTAAATTAGTTTTTAAGTACATGCATGCAATATCTGGACTACAATATTGTATGCCGAACGGCAAAACATAGCGATACCCAGAATTAATGTAACACCCTTGCTTATTTATTTAGAATTTGAATTTGAATTTGGACCACGATAAAGAACCTTATCCGGAATATTGTTCTATCATTATAAATGTATCATTATAGATGTATTACAAATCTTTGCGTATTATTCAAAGGTGTATGTGAGTCCTCAATCCCTACTGGGCCAGCGTGGAGACTATTGCTTACTCCCTCTCATCCATGAGAGGCCTGTGCCGATGAGTGGGACGTATATAGGCTGACTATTTAACGAGGAAATTATGTATGTAGAAATATTAATAATGAGTTTTTTACAGACTTCACGGATGGAACGGTACATGACAACGACGGTAATATTCATTGAGCAATACATATTAATTAATTAAAAACGAATATAGAAGCAATTTAATTAATAAATACATACATACATACGCTCCAAAAACATAACCCTCCTCTCCTTCAGCAGTCGGGTTAAAACAGTAACACATGTCCGCTAAAATCAGGCAAAAGGGTTACGTTTCGTCGCTCGCGCTATAGCCATACTCAACCTCTTAGAGCGGGCGGTACAGAGGGAAGCATAGCAAGTTTTCTGATCCTACTAATATTATAAATGCGAAAGTTTAGATGTTTAGATGTTTGGATGTTTGTTACTCAATCACGCTTAAACGGCTGAACCGATTTGAATGAAATTTTGCTAGTATATAGGATAGTTTTTATCCCGAGTCCACGCAGAAGAAGTCGCGGGCGGAAGCTAGTGTAAAATAAATTAGTACAGGTACGGCCGAGCTTACTGCGGACTCTTAAGTTAAATGGAACGAGCGCGCGAGGCCAACGAAGTTCTCCGTTTTAGCTTGGGTAGAAATTCCTTCGTCTGTCCGGCTGTTCCCCTCTAGAGATCGCATTTATCAACCGATTCTCCTTAAATTTTGTGAGCACTTTAAAAAAAAAAAATTTTACCGGTTCTGTACATACATAAATAGTATCACGCCTTTATTCACAAAAGGGGGCTTATATTCCAGCGCCACTTTTAGTATAAATGTGGGTATAAAAGATCGACAAAATGTGACATTGCAGTGATAGGTTGCTAGCCCATCGCCCACAACACACTTCAACCCTGGGGGATCCCCTTGGATCGCATAATGTTATTTAGGCTATTATTGTTTCCCATAATTGGTGTGGTATAATTTGTTTTGGCATAATAGTACTTTCGCATAGTAATACTTTGACCTACTACTTTTTTGGCATACTACGCTAATAGCATAATTTCAGATGAACTAATCTGTATTGCCCAAATACACATTACGCATACTATTGTTTGGGCTGATAATTATTTGGTATATGTATCATTATCCATAATAAATGAATTAAACTCAGTTTCGTTGTTACAATGCATTTATTATTATTGTGAAAACATTTATTATAATATTGACTTATTTTATTAGATGAATGATAGTTGCTAAACCACGTTGCTATTGGTTCTGGAAGGACTCGGGGGATGTGGGGGGGGGGGGGCTTGGGGGGCAAAGCCCCCCGCAGTAAAAAAAAACAAATAATCGTAACAATGGTATCATTAGTAGGTTAGGTTAGGGTCTGCTTGTGTCCCTTAGAGCGGAAATAGGCACCCCGCGAAGCGGGGTGACGTCGACACGCTGGCGGTTAGGTTAGGTTTACATACCTTTTTTTTAGGACATTACTGTTATGCATTTTGATATGATGCCAATTGATTATTATGCCTATTTGTGCTTATACTTTTTGACATTAGTCTTCATGAAGATTATGCTTTCAGATTTATGCTTTTTAATACAATACAATAGAATACAAATACTCTTTATTGCACACCTCACACAAACAAAGCAGTTTAATGTTATGCGTTTACAATTATGCGTATACGTATTAATATTAATGAAAAATAATAGTAGTAATAGTAGTTCGGCGAAAAGCAATTATGCGTAACAATAATAGTACAAATGACTTTATACATTTGTTTTTATGATCGAAAGAAGGTGTCGATTTACATTAACTAAATTAAATTATAAAAATTTAAGCATTAATTAAGTTAATCTAAAAAAGGGACTCGGGCATTGTTCCGATGATGCTAGCGGAATTTCCTCGCTTGCGCGAGAAAGCCGCCAGCTCTTCGGGTCATCAGCACGGCTATGACAAGACGACGCGCTAGCTTAGCGTCTCTTTCTAAGTTTTCTAATAAGAGAGAGACGGATAGTGCGAGAAAAAACGAGAGAGTTCGCGCGCCGTCTTGTGATAGCCACGCTGTTACATCAACCTGAAGTTTCGCGATTTCCACAAATAACTTATGCGCACTGGGAGCCCACGGACCGAGGGTCTCGTCACCAAAGGGTACAATGTTATTTATTTAAATATGTGCTATTATTTTACAGCTGAAAGGGAGTTCTTCAGGCACCACTCCCGGTCTCCTCCTGTTCAAACCACTCCGACCGGCGACGATACATCTAGTGCGAGTGAGACACAAGAACACCATCTAGATAAATCATCGTATTATAAACAGCGAAAACGTAACTAACTTTATTTTTATACATTAAAATATGGCGATGCACCGCTAAAAGAATCTTCGACTTTGGTTCAACCGGTGTAGTTTGTTCCACTTAAAATTACGAAAAGTACGTAACAATAGAATAAACAGTAGCGCCAAAACACGTCATAGACGTCTCTTTGTTATTCTTTCCTTTCATATTTAGCAAGAAATAATAATAAATAAATAAATATAAGGGGACAATCTTACACAAATCGACCTAGTCCCAAACTAAGCAAAGCTTGTACTATGGGTTAGTACGACGATAAACATACTTATATAGATAAATAAATACTTAAATACATAGAAAACATCCATGACTCAGGAACAAATATTCGTGCTCATCACACAAATAAATGCCCTTACCGGGATTCGAACCCAGGACCTCTTGCTTCGTAGGCAGGGTCACTACCAACTAGGCTAAAGCGGTCGTCAAATAGTAGTTAACTTATACATAAAGGCACTGGTCCCACCGCCGGCTAGTAAGCTAGAAAAGTTGGGCGAGTAACGGTTCATTGCGTGCTGAGGCACAGTGTGATCAATCGACCTTTACAGATCCTCTACTTTTCTAGCTCACTAGCCGGCGGTGGGACCAGTGCCTTAGTGTGGGTTGCAGCAACTTATGATTACAGACCGATCAACGTTAATATGACGCCGGCAGTCATACCATAAAAAAATTAACAAACTTTCCATACATTAACGTCGATCGGTCTGTTATCGTATGTTGGTGCCGCCCACCCTTACTCAGAAAGAGACTTAATTATTTTTCTTCATTTGATTTTGGAGCAATACATTTCTAAACACTATCCGAACGTTAAAATCGCAAGATGCTTATCAGCCGACACTTAATGCTAACTGTACTTCATTCTCCAAGACATTTAATCTGCACTAATAATATTTATTTATTTAAACTTTATTGCACAAAAGAAAACTTATTGTACAAAAGGCGGAGTTAATGCCAAATGGCATTCTCTACCAGTCACACCTTAAGAGCGTTTCTCAAAAAAAAATGCCACTATTATTAATTGTACTTCTAGGAATTTTATTTTAACTATTTCCACTCAGAATCAGGAGCTCTTTCGAGCCTAGTAGGACAAAAAACTGTCCCAAAGATATTTTTCCTATTGTGTTACCATTTACCATACACTATGTATGGTGGTAACACAATAGGAAAGTTCAAAAATGTATGAAAATTTTGGGACACTTTTTTTCTCCTATTGGGATGGAAAGACATCGTGATTTTGAGTAGAAATAACATAAAAGTTGCAGAAAATATCCGAAAAAATGTAGTGGCATTTTTTTTGAGAAACGCTCTTAAGGCAAAGCGGAAAAGATTGTGGGCAGTGCAAATAACAACTAAAAAGAATAATAACATTACCTACGGTATTCCTATATACGAGTAGAACGATATAATGAAGTCTGTGAGATTGTAGCTTTGTAAGCATGTAATCTCCGGAACCGCTCATCCAATTTCAAAAATCTTTCAGCTGCGTGTAGAATGGATTTTCTTGATAGGTATAGGCTATATTTTATCCTATGGGTTTGCCTGAGTTCTTAGTAGCTAGTATATGATACACCGTTAAAATGGACTATCCTTAAGCTACGGTAGTCTAGCGGTTTAGGCATCCGGCTGTCAAGCGACGGTCGTGGGTTCGAATACCAGCTCGTGCCATGAGTTTTTCGGAATATTTACCGTTAGTTTTTCGGTGAAGGAAAAAATCGTGAGGAAACCGCTCTAATTCCGATAAGGTCTAGTTTTCCCTCTGGGTTGGAAGGTCAGATGGCAGTCGCTTTCGTAAACCTAGTGTTTTTGTCAAATGATGGGATTAGGTGTCAAAGCGGACCCCGGGTTCCTTTAGGGGCACAACCAGGAATTACGCTAGGCGGTGGCGGGGGAAAGGGTCTATCCTTGTAAAACCTTTTGGTTACCAAAACCAAGTAAACGGATAAAATGTATTCTTTTTCAGAACAAGCGCTGGCATGTAAAACAAATGAGCACGTTAAACTAACTTTGGATGACTTTGGTGGGGTTGGGTGTCAGATGTGCACATGTAACTCGCAAGGAATGATGCTGTGCACCCATATTGCATGCAAAGAAGGTGGTGAAGATGTTGCGCGTGATCAGGACCATATACTGGATACTTCTGTGCACACTAATAAGGATCTGCGAGGTGAGTAGTTCTTTTTACACTACAACGGTAATAAATATTTTCGGACAATCTCAAGAGTCCGCAGTAAGCTCGGCCGAATTTCACCTTCCCATACAAACGTAGTTACGCTTATTTTAAAACTACGTGTTGGATTGTGACGAAACTTTGCATATACAATGAAATAAGGTATATCTATGTTTGTAATTAGTTTATAAGGTTCCAGTTTGCAAAACAAACGAAATACAGCAAATAGAAGTTTGTATGAAAAACTTAAATTCGCTGTATTTTTTTACTATGGTATCTGAAGCTACATAAACTAATTACAGACCTATGTCTGTAATTGCGTTGCGTTGTCTAAAACTGCGTCTTGGATTGTAACGAAACTTTGCATGTACAATGACATGAGGTATCTATATACCTCATGTCATTGTATATGCAAAGTTTCGTTACAATCCAAGACGCAGTTTTAGAATGAGAGCGTAACTATGTTTGTATGGAGAATCGAGCTTACTGCGGACTCTTAAACAAATCTACCTAGTTCCAAACTAAACAAAGTTTGTACTGTGGGTACTAGACGACGTTAAACATACTTATCGTCGTCGTTCGTGTTCTTCGCACAAATAAATGCCCTTACCGGGATTCGAACCCAGGTCCTCTTGCTTCGTGGGCAGTCACTACCAACTAGGGTAAAGCGGTCGTCAAATATAAGGCCCCATACAGGTGATCTAGACCCCAGAAACTAGCTAGAAACACACACAGCTCGGCCAAGACTTGGACCGGCGGCCGCAGCAGCAGCGGTGCCTCTCACGTGGAAACGAGAGATCGGAGCGTGGCCTCTCCCTCCCATTTACTAAATGCTAATAACGTTTTCACAGGAATTGCAGATGGCTGCGAACAGGGAACCACCGAAAAGGTTGGAAAATGCACATGCACGTGCGTACTACCAAAAGTACTTTCCTGCCCAAAGGCATGCTTCTATGAAAGAGAAAATGGCGACACAACTACACATCATTACAATGACAATACAGACATAACTCCAGCAGATTTCGGTGACAGTACATACATAACTACAGAAGATTATAACGACAATACAGGCATAACTACAGAAGATTACAACGACAATACAGGAATAACTACAGAAAATTACGACGATGGGACACATATAACTACAGAAGATAACAACGACAGCGCAGGGACTACTCCAGAAGACACAACTACAAAAGATGAGTTTGAGGATAGTGATGATACGATGGATAAAGAAGAAAAAGAAGATCAAGACGAAGAAGATGACGAGGAAACTCGACATCAAGATAAAGGCGACGAAGACGATGATAACTATCTTTACATTTTGATCAACTTTGGACACCGGGCACATAAAACTAAGAAAAATCACAAAGACACTGCAGCTTCTGCTGTTCGAGCATAACGATTGATTAAATAGATGCTCAAAATATATCTATCTTTCTTCCTAAAAATATACATTTTCAGGGCAATGACGCGTAGTTGCAGTTCATAAGAGGCAACCGGTTGGCTCGCGGTATTTGAGCTCCCTAAGTGTTGTGGAACCGCCCTGTGCAACCCTAACTGTCAACTTGAACTGGGGCGGAAATAGGAAAACGTATGGAAAAAGAATATTGAAATTTGTATCAGTCGAAAAAAATCATCGCCCCTCCTATTTCCGCCCCAGTCCAAGTTGGCTCAGTTCGGGTTGCGCATGGAGGTTCCACAACACTTCGGGAACTGAAATACCGCGAGCCATCTTCCTCTTAGATACTGCTCTTGGATACTGCAACTACGCGTCATTCTTTTAACTAATACTAATATTATAAATGCAAAAGTAACTCTGTCCGTCTGTCTGTCGGATACCCCGGGGCAGGAAATTCGTCGCCTAAGGTGGTGAAATGTGGTGCGGATGGATACGATGTAAAATACTTCAATAACTATAATTACTCGTATGTTATAAAGAGGTATAGTCTGTGTCGGGGTCCTGTCTCTTGACCAAACAACTTTTAGCCAAATGTATCATTTGACAAATGTTTCATTTGATCTAATGCATTTTTCGTCAAAACAGTGGTATTTTCGGGTATTATTTGAATATCATCAAATAGAAGTCATTAGGTTAGGTTAGGTTTGTTTTATAATAATCCGTGGGTAAATACTAGTACAATATCAATATGTGCAGGGAAAATGAATTATTTGTTAATGCTGACAAGACGGTTGTTGTGGCGTTCACAAGCCAGAGGAAACTCGACACTCTGAGACCTCTGGCCAGAAATTGACCTAGAATCCGCCTAAAACCCAGAATTGCCCTGTGGCTATACACTGTAATTCTTCGAGTTCGCAGGACTTGACCAAGAATTGTAGTAAGTGGCGATCACAATAGATCAGCGATGGTCGCAGTGATTTAAGGGCTCTACAGTCCGGAAGCCACTACCTACCAGAATAATAAATAATAATATCAATATGAGTTATTGGTTACAAAATTACTGAAATTCCTTTTTATGCCTTATTATAAACCTTAGTCGCTGGGCGACCGAGCTCTGCTCGGGTGAAAACTGAGAAACACGGAGAAAACGAATTTTCCCATACACGATACCTAGCTCGATCGATTTCTCGCCCCCGTAAACCACTATATTCCAAATTTCATCGAAATCGTTAGAGCCGCGTTTTCGAAAACGTGATTGCAAATGTAATGTACGACCAGAAAAATAAAAAACTTCACCATATTGCGGAAAACTATTGGAACTAATTTCTTCGACTGGCAACAGTAACTTTGAAGACGTCATTAATGCCATCTGTCAATTGTTGTCAAAGTGAGGTGTCGTTGGTACGTGTTGTATTGCGTTAAAATGCCGAAAACGATTAAATGTGACTTAAGAAGTGATTTGCAATATGACGAAGTATATCTAGGAAAGTCTGAAGGATTAGACTCTATTCCTCTAAATAACATCACCGACCATGTTGTCAACGTGACTGGTAGGTACATCATACAGTAATTTTTTAGTGTTGCCATAATTATTGCTAATTTAGCGCCCCCAGAGCAGGTTTTTTATTTTCCTGGTCGGGCTTTATATATATATATATACTAGCTTCCGCCCGCGACTTCGTCCGCGTGGACCCGGGATAAAAACTATCCTATATTTTAATCCAGGCTATAAACTAACTTCGTGCAAAATTTCATTCAAATCGGTTCAGCCGTTTAAGCGTGATTGAGTAACAAACATCCAAACATCTAAACTTTCGCAATTATAATATTAGTAGGATATATATATATATATATATATATAGAGGCTCTTTGGGGGAGGCCTATGTCCAGTAGTGGATATCTTTCGGCTGATATGATGACGATGATACATATAGGTGTATACAATGTACAATTATTGCTTGTTTAATAAATAGTAGGAAGGATGGTTCACTAATGTTAGACCAAACAACTTGTTTCATTTGACAAAAGTTTCATTTGACCTAATGCATTTTTTTCTTAAATAGAAAGCTTCATAGGATTATTATAAAACAAACCTAACCTAACCTAATGACTTCTATTTGATGATATTCAAAGAATACCCGAAAATATCACTGTTTTGACGAAAAATGCATTAGGTCAAATGAAACATTGGCCAAATGATACATTTGGCTAAAAGTTGTTTGGTCAAGAGACAGGACCCCAGGAAGGTTGTAACTTCACCTGTTGCTAAGTCATTAAGTGACAATGCAATCAACTTCTGGCAATCCATTAAGTATCTCCCAATTCCATTGGCCTCATCGATTGGGGATTTTGCAAGAATTTAATATTGAGATGACAATACAATAATTTGGTACCACAAAGTCATCCTTACTTAATATTATAAATGCGAAAGTGTGTCTGTCTGTCTCTGTCTGTCTGTCTGTCTGTTACCTCTTCGAGCTGAAACCGCTGAACCGATTTAGATGAATTTTGGCATAGAGATAGTTTGAGTCCCGGGGAAGGACATAGAATAGTTTTTATTCCGGAAATCATCCCCTAAGGGGGTGAAATGGGGGGGGGGGAGTTTAAGAGAGTAACAATCATTCAAAATAGGTGTTATAATGACATAAGCGCCAGAACCGAACATTCTTAACATTTGAATGGCGCAGAAATGTAGTTTCTTATGGCAAATTCATATTCTTTCAAGTAAAATTATTGCATATAAAAGCAATATATGGCAAATAAAGTGCTTCTGGCATACAATATTATGGAAAATGAGACGTTATGGAATATAACATTCGGGCAAACGAAATTCGGTCAAAATGATAGATAACCAAAATTACCACCCCCTTCACACAAACTTACAATATATATTTTTTCTTATTAAAATGGTATTGAGTTTGACCTTCGTCTAACCTGATAGAAAGTTAGGACAAGGCCTAAAGCTGGTTTTCCACCAGAGGGGCGAGACGAGACGAGGCGAGACGAGAATTGAAATTCGTATGGTACTTACTACCTATTTGCACTGAGCGCGCGCGCGCGCGGTGAAAATAGGTAGTAAGTCCCATACGATTTCAATTCTCGCATCGTCTCGTCTCGTCTCGCCCCTCCGGTGGAAAACCAGCTTAAGATGGATCATTCACCCAGAAAATGCCTGTTAACTCTTGCCTCGAAAACATTAAGGTTTTATGATTCCGGAAATAGAGACGCTGGAAGAGAATTCCAAATTGAGGCCGTGCGAAACAAAAAGGATTTATTTAATCGCGAGATGCAAGTGGGAATTCAACTATATGGGAGTGGAAACTCATGCGGCTCTCGCGGTGTTCCGATAAAGAAAAGTCGGAGAGGGAACCAGGCTATGGAGATTCTCAGCACTCTCCAAAAAACACAGCCTATAAAAGATAGAAATCACAGACTCACAGACTTTTTAAAAGCTTTTATTTAGTTTCGTCTGTCCCGTTCTCTCTGCCAGTAATCAAATCTTGCAAGTTAAATTTGATCCACTTCCCGGTGACCGATTGAGCTGAAATTTTGGGTATAAGTATATTTTGGATGACAATTCAATATTATGGTACCATCGAGCTGATCTGATGATGGAGACAGAAGGTGGCCATGGGAATTCAGTCCTTAGCCGACGTAACCCCGTTGAGTTTGGGCTCGTTAGAATCGTCGCTATGAGTAGTTGATGATGGTATACAGAAAAGTACAGCCGGCAATAAAAGCTTGTTCCAAAAATGAAATTTTGGACAGAAACTTGTTCTGTTTATAATATTAGTATAGATAGAAATCGGTATAATCAGTGAGTGAAGATCCTTGATAATTATCTTTTTAATAGCATTCCGTTGGACATGAATTTTTAATTTATTAATCATCAACGCACACTTGCGCAATAAGCAAAGCTAATCGAAATGAATTAGCTGTTGGTGAATTGGGTGTAGAACTTGTAGAATTTCTGTGATCCTTAAAATGTATACGTGGCTGAATTTAAAATACTATGAAAGTTACGCAAGTAATTCCTAAAACCATAACCCGAAAAACATGGTTTGTAATGTAGGTATGAAATTCCCTGACGTTCATATTTTAGAAATAAAAATCTATATCTCGACTACAGAAAAAAACTGTTTGTTTAAAATACGAAAGGTAATCAACTGCCTGCACCTATAAGCTTTTCTGTTTAGCCCTGTGGCTGATCGGTAGAGAATGCATGAAGGCAATAAGTCCGCTATTTTGACTTTTTGTTTGTGCTATTCAGTTTAAATAACTAAATAATGTCAATCACATAACGCAGGAACGTAAGTCAGGTAGATCTAAAATAACAGTTTTTTATGGGAAAATGACATTTGACTTGTTCTAACGCTCGTTCGAAACGTATCGTGTTTACCCTTCTGACTTAATAAAAAATGAAAGTGGGGATATGTCCCCTTCTTTTAATTATCGTGCATGGAATCGTGGCCCTGTAGATCTTGCCAAAGTAACTGACTCACATACCTATCAGATCAGTTGCTAAGCAAACCTGAGATTGTAGGCATCGCGAAATGGACGCATTTAGGACACTGCCAAAGTGCCAGAGCCGAAAGAAGGGGTTTTAGGACACTGCCAAAGTGCCAGAGCCGAAAGAAGGGGTTTTAGGACACTGCCAAAGTGCCAGAGCCGAAAGGAAGGGGTTTTAGCATTCTATGTTTGTATTTAAGTGCTTTAGCCTAGTTGGTAGTGACCCTGCCTACGAAGCAAAAGGTCCTGGGTTCGAACCCCGGTAAGGGCATTTATTTGTGTGATGAGCACGAATATCTGTTCCTGAATCATGGATGTTTTCTATACTTAAATACGTATTTATTTATCTATATACGTTTATCGTCGTCTAGTACCCATAGTACAAGCTTTGCTTAGTTCGGGACGATTTGTGTAAGATTGTCCCCTAATATTTATTTATTATTATTATTTATTAAGTACGTGCGTTAGACGCTGAACCGATTTTGGTGAATAAGGTATCAATCGATTCGAAATGATTCTTCGGTTGACTTAAACTACCTTTTGCATGAAAAATAAATAAAAAAACAGTTTTCAGTAGCCGGGAAACAGTTTCTTGAACGTTGTATTGTATGCTGGTTTGATGCGAATATTCCTTAGTGTCCTGTAGGGACCTTAAGCGTGACATATTAACAAAAGTGGGATCAACTAAACATATAGTCAGACTAGCTTCCACCCGCGACTTCGTCTGCGTAGAACCGGAATAGAAACTATCGTATATATTAATCGAGGCTATATCTTCTTGCAAAGTTTCATCCAAATCGGTTGAGCCGTTTAAGCGTGACTGAGTAACAAACATCCAAACATCTAAACATCCAAATATTCAAACATTCGCATTTATAATATTAAGTTTTATAGGTTATAAGTTTAATTAGTAGAATAAGTACATAACCTACAATCAAGATAACAAAGTAAAAAAAAACAACACAAAATAATTCTAAACTAGCTAAAAATAAGCCTAAACAAATAAAACTAAATTTACGTCTGCCCCCTTCAGTAGCGTAGCCATCACGCACGCTGAGGCAGCATTCCCGCGCTGGATTGCAATAGCAATAATAGATAGGTATAGACAGAGTTACTTATATTCGAAAAATGTAGGTGATATTATAAGCGGCACTTCTACAACGATTTGATTCTACTTCGTTGAAATTCCTCATCAATTTTAAAAGTGTTTCTAATTATTCATCGTTTCTGAAAAATTATACAAAATTGATTACTCGGTGTAAGAATTTACAAATTCAATCAAGTGACACGTAGGTATAACTAGAGGTATAGAAGTGTCCACGTGGATTTTAATGGTTGCCATCATGAAGGTCGGTCCGCTGTTGTGTGTGCTGCTGGCTCTCTGCTTAAGCGCCTCCGCGAATGATGTAAGTACCCACTTATTTATGAATCCATTATCAATCTCATGTCGTTCAAACAAACATACAATACAAAAACTCCTGCACACCTCAAAACATGAATGAAATACAGGACAGTAAAAAACTTAAATGTAGAGATTAATCTTTACCTGACGTGGAATATATACGTCTCAGACGTTACCACTTTTATTCAGAAAATTATCTTGCATATGCGTGGCGTCTGACGCTATCCTTTCCGCTAGCTTCCTTTTTTGGGGTCCTCTAGCCGCTACCAAGTCCACAACCGCGGCGAGTGCGCACGAGTCGGTTACGGAGAGACACAGCGACGGCTTTTATGTACTTACAAAAAAATATGCATGTGTCCTGGACGTCACCTCGGTGTTAGTGTTTGTACCCTATAGTAACTATGGTGGCGCCTAGACGTGACGTCAATTAAGTAGGTAAAAGTAGGTAAGGCTTACTGTCAGTATAGGGTTCTGCTCTCTACATATTATCATTACCCGTAGGAACTAATAAGAATACTAGCTGTATTATCAGCTATGAATTTTAATGACGAAATCGTCGTTTGGTTGAGTTATTTCTGATCGCAAAACAAATATAATGATGTGTCATCAGCATAATATATTTTTGGATTTTTAATTTTGATGTTACGCAGGTCATTGATGTAGATAAGAATGAGCGTAGGGCCAAGTACACTACCTTGAGGAACGCCACACCCGTGTCACTTATCTGGCTTCACTAATGTAGTTTTCTAGTTTTACTCTTTGGCTCCTATTTTTAAGGAAGTATTTGAATAGTTTATTACATGTTCACTACATTAGCATGGCTCTCCACCGCGTGATGCAAGCGGGAAGATAGAGCGAGATAAGGATAATGGGCCGATGGTTTTTTCTATCTTACAGGATTGCAAAGCTGGAGCTTATGTCGTGTCTCTAATTGATTTGGATTTCTTCTAAGTGTTGCCACACTTGGGACTTTTCCTTTACCAACGTTTCGTAGTAACATAACTAGATGGCTGGACCACATTACATTTACTACCTTACATTCTATTCATTTACTATTTTTTAAATGCTTGGAATTTTTTTTAGGGCATTACTTATCCACAGTTTCTTTCAGGGATTAAACAGCAATTGAAAAAAGTAAGTATAAATGTGGGACTGGTACTTTTTGAAGCTTGTGTATGGTGCTGTTATATGATGAATAAGGAACCAACTCAACATGCTTGCAAGTTACACGAAAGCAACAATTGATAGCGCACTGCAAAAGTTATTCGCACATTGTTAGAATCGTGAATATCAAAATGAATATCCACACTAAGTTCGTTGTTCTAATTGTCATCCGATGTGTAAGTGACATCCGATCATTGATCCGCGTTGGGACTTTTGTAGCATACCGTGGTTCTAGAGTAAAAGGATTCGCTACATCATATCACCATATCAGCCAAAAGACGTCCACTGCTGAACATAGGCCTTCCCCAAAGAGTGCCACAACAGTGTCGCTACACGTTTCATTTTTTTTAATTAACCACTGGTGGTACCCTGGGGGTGTAGACACTAAATAAAATAATCAATAATGTCATATTTTCTCGAAAAAGGATTAAAAGTGTAGTCAAATGGAGAAAAAATCAACGCAAAAGGTTAAATAATCACGAAGTTTTATGTATCCAAAGTTTTAAGAAGGGGTATGTTCTTTCCCTTTTTCGCAAAACGCAACTTAACGATGACGCTGGAAGATTTTGACTCACTAACAGACGGCAACGTGTCGCACGCCGTCCTGTGCTGCGCCGCCGTCGATGCGGCCCCCCCGACAGCATCCCGTAACGTTACGTCACACACTGTTTGCGTTTTCTCTCTCTAACAAGCAATAATAAAACGGTAGTAGCTTCGTAATTCTTTGATATATTTGAATGGGAATGTTCGTCAATAGGCATATTTTTTTGCCTTCTTTCTTTTGGAGTAATAATAATTTTCGATTTCTACACCCCTATTATTGAACCTGCTCGCAAAAATACACGAGCATCGGTTGAGAAATGTAACCTGCAGAGGAGAGCAGCCAGAGCGTTATTGCCCAAGCTGACGCGGAGACCGTTCGCTTCGCTCGCTCGTACAATTATATTTTTTTGGATAACGAGAAAAGAGAATTGGTAATAATAATGAGTTCTTTTAATTATTTATATTTTTACTTTTCACAGCTGGCGGTAAGTATTTTGTTACAAAAAAAACCAAATTTTATAATACCTTCCTATTCATGACATTTGTTGTATGAATAGAATATTATACTACTTAAGAAATACGTACCGTACGGGTTTAATAATGCCACATATTATGTTTTTATTTCTATATCATTATTTAGTATTCATGAACATTTTAACTTAGCATTGGGCATTTGTTCTTCGCGTCGTAAAGTTCGAGGCTCACAATTTATTTATTTTACAGCAAAAACCAGTCCTGTTGTCTGGAGGATCTAAAGATGCACAGGTAACTTGACATTATTTGTACAAGAAAATTGTGCGTACGCACTGGTTCAAGCTGGACTAAAATAAAACAAATTCATTTTAGAATATACCTATAATATGCACATGTTTTGTGACTTTTGAAGCCAAAACGCACTGGCTTAAAAATACCCGTTAAATAATTTACTTTAAAAACAAAGTTTTAACCGACTTCAATTTAGTACTCCGCCAAGCCACGAGAACATTTCTTTTCCAATTTACCTCATGAACTGATTTCCGAGACCAAATGCGTTGATTATTATAGAAAAAAAACCAATCGCTGTATGTGACCCGATAATATTTGAGGACTTCCGTCAATTCCACAAGGATCACCCTTGGCACTTCATTAGTTGCTATTTCAACGGAATCTTATCAGAATCTGTGATATACTTTTGTACTAGTACATAATTGAGGAATTTCATAAGTCATCTGTGGTCTTTATCATCAATTCCACTCCATCAATTTATGATTTCCGGATGTAAATACACGAGTTATAATAGAAAATACCAAAATCACTACACGCGTGCCTAATATAATTGAAGACTTTCCTCAATTCCTCATGGATCCCATCATCCAATAGAATTTTCAAAAAAATGGGACGCACCTGGAAGCATAATACTTACCACCAAAAAAAAAAAAAATGAATCGGCTCATCAATGACGGAGTTCTGAGGTAACAAACATTGAAAACAAAAAAAAAAATACAACCGAATTGAGAACCTCCTCCTTTTTTTTGAAGTCGGTTAAAAAGAATCTAAAGTTAGTATTTCGCCTCACCTCATAATTTATAGAAGCTTAAAATATGAATAAAGTTGTACAATTATCCACATATCCCCTTCCCGTCTGTTGCATCTCTGTCGTTCGTATTCGTATGCAGAAGACAATGTCAACGTGTCTGACGTATCGTATGTTACATCGGGGCGTGGTTTAAGAGTGTCGACGAAGTGCCTTAATATTATCCACTTTAATATTATCAACTTAAATAAAAACGATTTAAATTAACTTACGTTTGGTTGTAGAAAAAAATAAACTACCTTAACCCTTGGCAGTGTATATTTAAATCCACGTCATTTGATTTTCCCCGTGTGGTGTCGGATGTAAGAATAGCACCACCCCTTTCTTCCTATGGGTGTCGTAAGAGTCGACTAAGGGTACAGGGTTGAAGTGTGTTGTGGGCGATGGGCTAGCAACCTGTCATTGCGATATCACATTTTGTCGATCTTTTATACCCACATTGATGCCAAAAGTGGCACTGGCACACAAGTTTCATGTGCTCTGCCTACCCCTTTTAGGGATAAAGGCGTGAATGTATGTATTTATATATGTATTTTTATTTTTTGCGCTCTCTACGCAGAAACCGAAGCTTGAATGTACGATTTTTATTATTTGAAGACGTGAGTGGATGGACGTGTTATGTCGCAAAATCAAAAAGTTGAGTAAACCGCAGTGAATTAAAGAAGTTCAGTGTATGAAAGTTTTTATTACCAAAATACAAAACACTGGTAATTAATATTTCTTTTGGCCGTTAAACAATACGGAGTGCGAAACATAACCATGTGGATCATACTCTATTTTAAATAACATTACAGACACAGAGCTGATGAAGGTGTTATGATTTAAACATAACATCTTCCATGTTGTAAAAGTGAAATAATAATTCTTTGATATTTATTGTGGATGAAGGTGTTATGTGCGTACATAACATGTTCTTACATTGAAGCTATGCCAAATCGGTAACAAATCACGTTCATCCATGGAGAACTTACGTCTTGCTTGCACATAATACGTTCTTCCATTGGGTTTAAGGCTTTTGTGGCTTAAGAGTCCGCAGTAACCTCGGCCGAATTTCACCTTCCCGTACAAACGTAGTTACGCTCTCATTTTAAAACTACGTGTTGTATTGTGACAACACTTTACATATACAATGCCATGAGGTATATCTATGTCTGTAATTAGTTTATATGGTTCCAGTTTATAAAACAAATGAAATACTGCAAAAACAAGTTTTGTATGAAAAACATAAGTTCGCTGTATTTTTTTTAGTATGGTATCTGAAGCTACATAAACTAATTACAGAGATAGATATACCTCATGTCAATGTATATGCAAAGTTTCGTTACAATCCAAGACGTAGTTTTAGAATGAGAGCGTAACTACGTTTGAATGGAGAATCGAGCTTACTGCAGACTTTTAAACAAATCTACCTAGTTCCAAACTAAGCAAAGCTTGTACTAAGGGTACTAGACGACGTTAAACATACTTATCGTCGTCGTTCGTGCTCATCGCACGAATAAATGCCCTTACCGGGATTCGAACCCAGGTCCTCTTGCTTCGTGGGCAGTCACGGGTAAGGTATGCAGCTAATTGTAATATGTCGGGTAGACGAATAAAGTCAGTTAGTGTCCAGCCTGCGTTTTATTGTGTACTCTCCATTGGCGCAGCCGAGTAAAATAATTATATTACGTGTCGTTGTGGATTAAGTGTCTAATTACGAATGTTTTGTGTCACGAGTAATACGGTTTAGGTGGATTACCAGGATGCCGATTGGTAAAATCGAAGCATTCGATCTTAATTCTAAACAATGGCCGGCTTACGTACGACGGGTGAATCAGTTTATTTTGTTAAACGGAATTAAAGACGATTTAAAAGTGCCGACTTTGATTACCGTAGTAGGCGAAGCGACTTATTCGTTAATGTGTGACCTATGTGCTCCAGAGCATCCGGAATCGAAAAAATTTGACGCCCTAGTCAAATTAGTGTCGGATCATTTAGAACCGCAGCGGTCAGAAATCGCCGAACGCCATATTTATCGCCAACGAAGGCAACAACCCGGTGAATCGTTGACCGAATTTTTACAGAGTTTGAAACATCTCGCAGCGACATGCAATTTCACCGGGAGATTAGAGGAAGAGTTGCGAGATCAGTTCGTCTCCGGCTTGGCAAGCGAGGCGATGAGATCGCGGATATTTGCGGAAAAAAATATTAAGTACAACAAGGCAGTGGACCTAGCTCTGGCCCTGGAAGCCGCTGAGAAGCATGCGGTCTTGAGCGCGACCGGCTGGAACTCGGCGGTGACGAGTGCAATCGGCGGCGGCGGCGGCGTGGCGGGCGAGGGCCTGCACGCCGTGAGCGCGCGCCGCGGCGGAGCCAGGCCGCGCGGGCCGGCCGGGGGTGCGGAGCGCGGGCGCGGCGGCGGCGGCGGCGCGAGGGCATCCGGCGGCGGCGGCGGCGGCGGCGCCGAGGGCTCGGCGGGCGACGGCACGGCATGTTGGCGGTGCGGCAAATGGCATCGAGCGAATAAGTGTCGGTTTGCGAATTATAATTGCGATCAATGCAATCAACGCGGCCATTTGAAGGCGATGTGCCCTAAAAGTGATCGGCGTAACAGTGAAAAGTGGCAGCATTACTTGAGTGGTAATTCGGAGGACGAGTTCTACAATATTGAGGTGCCATCTAGAGGTAACGAACCATATTTTGTTAATATTGAAGTGAGTGGCATCAATTTAGAATGTGAAATTGACACTGGCAGCAGAATATCGGCCATAAATGAACAATGTTATGAGCAATTGTTTAAAGATAAGAAGTTGCAGACAGATAACTTGATCCTCCGCAGTTATTCTGGCTCACGAATTGAACCTCTGGGGTTCCTTTCGGTTGAAATTAATTTTAAAGATACGAGAGTAAACAATCAATGTCTTTATGTAATTAAAGGTGGTGGCAGACCGTTGTTAGGCCGAGATTGGCTGAGGGCGCTACACATCAAAGAGATTAAAGTAAACCAGATAGTAGAGGATCAGTTCGTGAGACAATTGTGTAAGGAATACCCGGAAGTGTTTACAGACAAATTGGGTACATGTAAAAAAACAATTAACTTAGAAGTAATAGACTGCGAAGGTGTGTACATGCGGGCGCGGCCGGTGCCGCTGGCGCTGCGCGCGCGCGTGGAGCGCGAGCTCGCGCGGCTCGAGCGCGACGGCACCATCTACAAGGTCAATCATTCAGATTTTGGAACTCCCATTGTGCCTGTTGTTAAAACGAATGGCGAGCTTAGGTTGTGCGGCGACTATAAAATAACGATTAATCCAAAACTGAAGCGGGATTATTATCCTTTACCGCGTATTGAGGAATTATTTGCCAATTTGAGTAATGGACAGGAGTTTACGAAAATCGACCTTAGGCATGCATACGAACAGGTGATTTTAACGGAAAATTCGCAACGTTTTACGACGATAACCACGCATATGGGTACATTTTCATATCGGCGCACCCCTTATGGTTTGTCATGCGTGCCAGAGAAATTTCAGAAGTTAATGGAAGAGACTCTGCGGGGGGTGCCGGGGACGGTGGTGTTTCTAGACGACATTTGCGTCACGGGGCCGGACCGGCACGCACACCTTCGCAATCTTAGATTGGTACTCGAGAGACTTAGGCAAATGGGGTTAACGGTGAAACTTGATAAATGTAAATTTCTGCAGGAAAGAGTACATTACCTAGGGTTTATCATAGACAAGAACGGTTTACACCCCGACCCGGCTAAACTTGAAGCTCTGACCTGTCTGCCGAGCCCCACGGATGTCACTCAGTTAAAAAGTTTTTTAGGATTATTGAACTATTATGGCAAATTTATACCTAATCTTAGTACACTGTTACACCCGTTACACGCCCTTTTAAAAAAGAATGCCAAGTGGAATTGGGATAGCAATTATGAAATCGCTTTTGGAAACGCAAAGACAGCTCTGGTCAGAGACTGCGTTCTGGCGCATTATGAGGAGGGGCGGGCGCTGGTGCTGTCAGTGGACAGCAGCGCATATGGCGTGGGCGCCGTCCTGGCGCACCGGTACGCCGACGGCAGCGAGCGGCCCGTCAGCTGCGCCTCGCGCACGCTGAATGACGCGGAAAAAAATTACAGCCAACTCGATAAAGAGGCTTTAGCCATCTTTTATGGGGTAACTAAGCACCACCAATATTTGTTTGGTAGGCCGTTTATACTCCGCACAGATCACAAACCTCTCATGTACATATTTGGGGAAAAAAAAGGTATTCCTCAGACGGCGGCTAGTCGGCTGCAGCGATGGGCTGCGCGGCTGGCGGGCTACGACTACAAAATCGAATTTGTCAGGTCCGCGGACAACGGTCCGGCGGATAGTCTTTCAAGGCTTCCATTGTCACACGAGCATCGCCCCGCCTCAAACACGCCATGTTATAACATGTTAGAAACTATGCCGATTAATTTTAGGAATGTAGCAAAAGAAACAAAAAATGATCCTTTGTTATGTAGGATACTAGGCTACATTGTTTGGTTGGCCATTGTCTCCTAGCAGTGAGGAGGAAAAAGCATTCTTTAGTCGCAAGGAGGAGTTTTACACGGAGTTGGGTTGTATTTTGTTTAAATATCGAATCGTTATCCCCACTACCCTCCGGGAGAAGGTATTGAAAGAAATACACGTCGGACATATAGGTATGAATAAAATAAAAAATCTAGCGCGAAACTATGTGTACTGGCCTAACTTAGATGCCGATATCGAGGCGACAGGGCGCGCGTGCGCGGCGTGCCGCGCGCCCCTACACCCGTGGGTGTTCCCCTTGCACCCGTGGAGGCGTATACATGCCGATTTTTTTGATTGTGCCAATAAGCGTTTTTTAATCATGATAGACGCTCATTCAAAATGGGTGGAAGTTCTGTTAATGTCAGGAACTACGGCAAAATTAACAATTAAAGCATTCCGCTCCGTATTTGCAAGGTTCGGGTTGCCCTCGCAGCTGGTGACAGACAATGGCCCACCTTTTTCTTCCGAAGAATTCAAGTTATACTTGTAAAATGAAGCTAGTGTCATCACACTTCATTTCAATGTGCTGCGCAATAGTTTAAAGATACCGTTTGGACCGCTCGCTCTAATCTGTGCCGAACATTGACAGTGACAGATGGGAGCGGTCACTTGTTTTATTTTATTGGAAATTGCAAGATAACGAAAGTACATTGTTATAACTAAATAGTAGAGATAATATTAAGGAATTGGAGAAATAATAGCTTCAAATGTTGTTTCTCTTTACAGGTAAGAATTGTACTTAGAGCATAGTTTAAGATAAATTGTAGTACTCGTAATTAATAAACATGTTTCCTCTTTACAGAGCAACACAATTTAGTTCTTATTTCATCGTTCCTGTCCAAAACAACACATTATAAAACAACATTTTTCAGCTGTTATAAGGAAGATGGAAAGATTAAGGTTTGAATTTGTGGTGAAACCGGCTGAGGATCCAAAGTCGAATTTAATTTGTGTGACTTCTATTACGGATGCAGATAACAATATCTTCTTGTTCCCCGAACATCTCCAACCAGTGAAGTTGCATGACACAATTGTAAAAACAGAGGCTTTTCAAAAAGTTAAAGCTACATTACAAAAGAGGCATGAAAGAAGGAAGGTTTGGATTTCAATAACTCCCGAGATAAAAGACATTTATAAAGATGAAGACGGTAATATTCAGTTTAAAGGATTTTTACTGGAAGAAATAGTACCAGTAACACAGGGACAGGCTCCAGCTGCTGGGATTTCAGAAGAAGCGCTGACGAGGATCTTGGAAAGTTTCGCTGAGAGAAAAAAAGATGTCCCTAAAAATTTGGGAAATCTAACTGAAAAGTTTATGATAGAAAAATTCACTAGGAAAACATCAAATGCAGCACAATGGATGACCACTTTTGAGACGGAATGTACTCGGTTTGGGATAGAAGACGACATGAAACGTATTGAAGTTCTGAAGTTATTTCTGGAGGATTCATGTTGCGACTGGTACAGTTCCATGATAATAAAACACACTGTAAACTCAGAGTGGTTGATGTGGAAAAGGATCTTCTGTGAAACATATGCAGACAAAGGGTGGTCACCGGTCAGGTATGCATTATTGTTCAAATATAAGCAAGGCTCGTTGTTGGAATATGCTATAAAGAAAGAAAGACTTCTTTTGGAGATAAATAAGACCATGGATAAGGCTACTTTGATTGATATTATTGCTACAGGGTTGCCAAATTTTGTAGTTGATAGAATTGACCGGAACACCTTAAAGGAGACTGAAGATTTATTTAACAGTATTAGGGGTTTAGAACATATGGTGGAAAAGAAAATATGGGAGAAGAGGACACTTGTATTTGATAACAAGACTAAAGAAAAAATTGGGGGAGACCGGCCATGCAGAATCTGTGAAAAAGAAAATAAGGGCAACCGCTATCATCCCGAATCTTTATGTTGGTTCAAAAACAAAAATACTGATAGGCAAAGACGGGATCAAATAAGGACGGTTAATAATTCTCAGCTAGAAACCGAATTAAACGACTTAGACCCAAAAAACTAGTGATCCCGCCATTAATTAAGCTTAAATTGTTAATAAATGATACCTTAGAAGTTTCAGGTGTTTACGATTCAGGATCAAACGTTTCTTTAATAAGTTCGAGATTCTTGTCCTTGAAAAATAATCTAGTAAAACCTAATATTAAAACAACAGGGTTAAAAACAATTAATGGCGTAAAATCGACTTTAGGAATGGTAACTTTAAAATTGAAAATTTTTAATATTGAAAGAGATATGAATGTTTTTGTGATAGACAAAGAAAATTTTGATTACGAATTTTTAATCGGATTGGATTGCATAGAACGATTTCATCTCGTTCAAAACGATGGATTGGAAATTTCACAGAATATTGAAAAAGAAAAACATCACATAAAAAAGCTTAAAGAGAAAGAAAATAAAGAATTGATTTCTGATCCAAATAATAAGGTAGATGAAGCGAGAATTTTGTGTTATAAAAATAAAAACCAAGGAGTTACTGATAACACAAAAAACCAAGAGATAAATGAATATAAAATAAACTTTAATGAGAATATCAAGGTGGAAAACTTTGACAGTTCAGTAAATCACCTAAATTATCAGCAACAGGCAGAGATAAATACATTAATTTCCAAATATAGTTCGTTATTTGCAAAAGACAAATATGATGTCGGGATGGTGAAGGACTATGAAGCGCATATAGATTTAATAATGGATAAATATTGTAGTAAGAGGCCATATAGGTGCACTATAGAAGATAGGCAGGAAATAGAGCAACAGGTATTGTTTAGGCCGATGAAAGCATTTTTCATTACTTATTGAATACTAGACACTCTCGCTGAAACTGATGCAAGTCGGCTTTCGAATGCACTAGGGGCATCACTATGCCTCTGTTTACGGCTAGCGCAACACTAGTTGTCAAAAAAGTCAGTGGGAACAATATGGCCGTACCGTGTGCATCTAATTTTCTACTCCCGCGCCGCTTTCCTTCTAAAACTTTCTGTTGGTGACAAGGGTGACTGCTGTGCCGTGTATTGTGCATGTTTTCATGGATTTCCCGAGGCGCTGAAGCTAGGTGAGTTGTTTTTTGGTTTTCTTTGAGTGTGAAACGTGCTTTCAAGGTATACCCACCGCCGCGCTCTCAACAAGATTTAGGGAAAGGACAAACGAACGTGTTTTGAAACCTATGAAAGTCCACTTAAAATCGAAGCCCCAACATATTTTGGTCCGTCGAACCTAATGTTCGGTAGAAATTTCCCTTTAAATCAAATTTTATCGTCACGTTGTGCACCAACGCTCCGCCATCTTAACGTAATTTATCGCATTATATGTCCTAAATTTATCACAATTTCATACCTATAAGCCATTGTGGCTTGGGTTTTACCGCATTCTTATTTGTTTCTAATAAGATTTTAATAATAACCCCGCATTTTTCAATAACTTTCCATACAAAGTTAACCTATACGCCGTTTATTTGAATTCTGTGTACGGTAGAATATTACGCGACCATTTTACGTTGCACTTGGTTCGCTAATACCTATACTTCGTCTCGCTCGCACTTATGGTCACGGTCAATGTTCTTGTTCTGTTCAAAGTCGTTCCAATATTAAATTGACGAACCTTCGTATTTTCTGTGGTTGTTAAGTGTTCCATTTTTGAATAATCGCAATAAAAATGGAGGATGAAAATAAATTAACTTTATTAGAATCTAAACGTGATTCTTACTTCGCGCGCATTCAAAGTATTTACGATTCCATTCCGAAAACACGACGAGACAAAACTAGTTTGTTTTTAATGCAAGCCGAAAATGTAACGAGTTTACGCGACGAATTTATTACACTGCTCGATGAAATAAATTCGACTGCTTTAAAGTTGAATGAGGACTTTAAACCAAACTTCGAAACGTTATGGGCATTCGATGATATGTACTATGCAATTAACACCGCATATAAAAGGTTGAGCGATTCGACTAATGTTCAAGAACCCGCGAAGCCGGTCTTTAAACTTCCAGACATACAAATTCCCGATTTTCACGGAGACATACAGGCATTTCCATTGTTTATAGAATCGTTCCGAACGACAGTTCATCATAACACTGCGTTATGTGACGCTCAACGCATTCAATATTTAATATCAAAGCTAAAAGGCAAAGCTCAGAGCATTTGTGTAGGTATTACTCCTAACTCAGACAATTATAAAATTTTGTATGATGCCTTAGTGCAAAAATATGAGGATAGTCGCGCGATCGCTATTTCATACTTAGAAAACATCATTAATTTGAAGCCTTTAACAGGTAAACCTAATGCGACTAGCTTAGACAGTTTGATCGATCAATTTTCGACGTCGGTGTCCGCACTACGTCAGCTAAACATCAAAGATTTAGCTGATTTTATATTTGTACATTTAGCATTGCGCAAAATGGATACAGAGACCTCCAAAGCATTCGAGATGTCTCTCAGTAGTAAGACTGTATTTCCGAATTACGACGAATTCGTTCATTTTGTTCGCAATCATGCGAAAATATTGCAGCGTACTATGGCGCCATCGTCAGCTGTTGTCTCGCAGCATACTTCGTACGGGCGCGACTCGCGCTATGAGTCGGTCGCCAATAAGCGCTCGCAAAATAATATGCAAACTTTTCTCGTTAGCAACAGCCAGTCATCGGCACAAGTTTGTTGTTACTGCAATAGTAATAAACACATTCAATTGTACCAATGCGAACGATTTTTAAAATTGTCGCCTATTGAAAAATATAACGTGGTTAAAAAATGTAACGGTTGCGTTAACTGTTTAAGCGTTCGTCATACGTTTTCCTTGTGCAAGTCCACTTCGACTTGTAAGTTCTGTAACAAGGCTCATCATAGCCAGTTATGCCGCAATCAACATCAACCCGATGCTCAGATGCATTCTCAGCCGCGACCATCCGCTTTCGTGCCGCGCGAATACACGCCGCCGCGCGCGCCCGCTGCGCCCTCCGCGCTCGCAGACTCGCCCGCTGCAGCCGCGCATGAACAGCGCAGCAATAATAATATGCCGGTAGGCTTTGCTGGAGCTGCTACTACTAAACGAGATTCTCGCAAAACGGTTTTACTAGGTACCGCGATGGCACAGGTGTTAGATGCGTACGGTAATCGCCGCGATATTCGAATTTTAGTTGATTTAGGTTCGCAAAATCATTTCTTAAGCTCGCGGTGCGTACGTAATTTAGGGTTTGACGTCACGCCTGACGACAAGAATACCTTGGTTCATGGAATAGGAGAAAGCTCTCAGCCGATTAAGGGTACAACGAATTTAACTTTGTTTTCGCAATTCGATCCTACTTTCAAGTTTGATTTGCAAGCGTTAATTATTGATAAAATCTCCGGCAATCTGCCTGAAGGTCAAATAGATACCGAAGCTCTCGAATATTTGAAAAATATTTCGTTTAGTGATAAACATTGGTACCTGCCGGGCAAAATTGATTTGCTTCTAGGCGCTGAAGATTTTATTAAATGCATATTGAAAACTGACCGCATTATAGGGCCAACCGGTTGCCCTGATGCTATCGATACGGTGTTTGGGTATATCATTTCAGGTTCCGCCGCTATCGTCGGACCTAGGGCATCTAAGCTTAACACGTTTTTTACGACTACTACAAACGTAGACGCTCTGCTTTCCAAATTTTGGGAAGTCGAAGAGGTACCGATCCGCAAACACCTTTCCGCAGGCGATAAGGCGTGTGAAGACATTTATACACAACAAACGACACGAGACTCTCTTGGTCGCTATATCGTGCCTTTACCGTTTTGCCGCGACCCCCGAGAACTAGGCGATTCACTTCCGACCGCGACGCGAAGGTATACCGCCCTAGAGAGAAGGTTTAAACGAAATAATATCCTTCATAAACAATATGATGAGATTATTCGCGATTACTTGAAACAAGAATATATTTCTTTGGTAAAGGACTTGGATAATAATTCCACTTCTTACATTATACCTAGTCACCCTGTAGTTCGTGACGATAAACTAACTACCAAGGTCCGTCTATGTCTAGACGCTAGTGCCGCGACTACGTCTAACTTGTCTCTCAATGACTGTTTATACGCTGGACCTAATCTGCAATCAGATTTGCTCGCAATAATATTTCATTTTCGGTTATTTCCGATCGCGATAACTTCGGATATCCGCCAAATGTTTTTGAGAATTTTAGTTTCTCCGGAATGCCACCGCTTTCTCCGCATCATCTACCGCTTTTCTCATGAGGATGAACCGCAGCTTTACGAATTTAACCGCGTCTGTTTCGGTCTTAAGTGCAGTCCTTATTTGGCAATGCGCACGATCAAGCAACTTATACAGGACGAAGGAAAATATTTTCCCGCCGCAGCCGCTGCAGTGTCCCGCGATTTATATATGGACGACTTAGCTACTTCCGTTATGGATGAGTCCACCGCTATTAATCTCTCCCGCGATTTAATTAACCTTTTTCTGAAGGCTGGTCTAGACCTGGTTAAATTTTCAAGTAATTCACGCGCGTTACTACAACACGTGCCAGAACCAAATCGATTGTCTGCTACGGTCGACATCTCCGATAAGGACGATTTAAAGATTTTAGGTCTACGTTGGTGTCCTATTGAAGACCAGTTCGCTATAACTGTAAATTTAGACCCACATAACGTTGTTACGAAACGTACAATTCTATCTACTGTTGCCAAGCTGTGGGATATAGTAGGTATCGCTGCGCCGATAATTTTGTACGCGAAGTTACTTATTAAAACCCTCTGGTTACTAAAGCTAGATTGGGACGAAAGCCCGCCCGCGGACATTTGCACTCAATGGTTAAAGTTCAAAGCTGAACTTCCGCTTTTACAGAATCTTAAATTTCCCCGCCACCTCGGCATCAATTCGGAGGACTGCGAATTGACGTTGGTAGGTTTTTCTGACGCAAGTATGGTTGCGTACGGAGGCGTCGTTTATCTTTGCGTGTCGCATCCTGGGCTGCCTCATAATATAGTGAATATTGTGTGTGCCAAGTCAAAGGTAGCACCCGTGAAAGTTCTAACTCTCGCGCGGTTAGAATTATGTGCAAGCTTGCTCCTTGCGAAACTTATGCGCTATGTCTCTGATAATATATCAGATCGATGCAGGATTTCAAACATCTTTGCATTTACGGACTCAAGTGTCACTTTACAGTGGATACATTCCTCTCCGCATCGCTTTAATGTTTTTGTCAGTAATCGTATCGCGCAAATTAATGATTACTTACCCGCGTCTAAGTTTTTCCATGTCTCGGGCAAAGAGAACCCGTGCGACTGCTTGTCACGTGGTCTCACCCCCAGTCAGCTAATTGAGCATCCGCTTTGGCTCCACGGTCCCTCTTGGACCAAGCTACCGATCTCGCAGTGGCCTCTTGACCACTTTGTCCTTGACGGGCAAGACGACCCACCAGAAGTAAAGGCTAATGCCCAAGCATTCTTAACGACCGAAGCTAATAAGCCGTTCTTGTATGAACTCGCTACTCGTTTCTCTTCGTGGAGTAAATTGCTTCGTGTAATAGTTTACGTGCTACGCTTTATTAAAAAGCTACCTCGGTCAGGTCGCATTATGCCCCCTGATTTACAAGCCGCTGAAGAGGCAGTTCTTGCTTCAGTACAGTCGGTGCATTTCGCTGAAGACAAGGATAATATTTTAAAGAATAAATCCCCATCTAAACGCATGAGACAACTTTGTCCTATTTTCAAAAATAACTTACTTCTGGTCGGCGGTCGACTAGATAAGTCTGAGTTAGACTATTTCGCTAAACACCCAATTTTACTTCCAAACAACGACCACGTCGTGAACTTAATAATTGACGCTTATCACAAAAGGTTTTTACATGCCGGGCCCAATTTGCTTATGTCTCTTTTACGCCAAAAATATTGGATACTCTCTGGTAGAAACATAGTTCGTAAACGGTTTCAGTTGTGCAATCGCTGTTATACCGCTTCTCCTAAAGTAGATTCTCCATTCATGGCTGATTTGCCCATCTGCCGCGTCATCGAAGCGAAGCCTTTTTTGAATACTGGCGTAGACTTCGCGGGCCCTATTCCTGTTCTATTAAGTCGTTATAGAGGCGCACGTCAGCAGAAAGCTTATATCTGTTTGTTTATCTGTCTCGCGACTCGCTGTACTCATATTGAGTTAGCGGTAGATTTGAGTACACCCGCCTTCATTAACGCGTTTAAACGGTTTGTGTCGCGCAGAGGCACTTGTTTAAGTTTATATTCTGATAATGGAACCAATTTTATTGGAGCAAAATCTCATTTTAATGAATTGACCCAACTTCTTAATTCAAACGAGTATAAAACCGCGCTTTCCGCTGAAACCCTTGAACAAGGCATCAGCTGGAAATTTAACCCGCCAAGCGCTCCACATTTTGGTGGATCGTGGGAGTCTAATATACGTAGTATAAAACTACATTTAAAACGTGTAATCGGTGAGCAACTATTAACGAACGAAGAAATATTGACTGTTTTAACGCAAATAGAAGCAGTTTTAAACTCGCGTCCGTTGACTATATTAAATGCTGATCCATCAGAGCCGACTGCTCTTACTCCCTCGCATTTTTTAACCCTCGCGCCGTTAAACTCTTTACATAACGCAGACGTGTCAACCCTACCTATCAGTTTAGTTAAACGTAAATATCTGATAGACAAAATTATTCAACCGTTTTGGAAGCGATGGAAAACGGAATATTTGCATACGCTTCAAATGCGACAAAAATGGAATACTCCGACTAAACCTGTAACCAAGGGGACGGTAGTTTTACTAAATATAGACAACGTTCCTCCTTTGAAATGGCCACTAGGTGTGATCGAAGACGTTTTCCCGGGTAAAGATGGTATCATCCGCGTGGTTTCCGTACGCACGAATTCAGGCATTTATAAAAGACCCGTGGTAAAGGTTTCTCCCTTACCACTTCAGTAATCTTTGCTTACTTAATAATGTCGCCTTATTCAGGTCACATTAACCATAATATGGTTTTCCGCTTATTGTATTTTTTTCCTTTTCGCATTTATTTAATTGTTCGCTTTCTTTGTTCTGTAGAAGACCAAAGAGATCTTTGCCCTTCTAGGCGGGGGGTATGTTTAGGCCGATGAAAGCATTTTTCATTACTTATTGAATACTAGACACTCTCGCTGAAACTGATGCAAGTCGGCTTTCGAATGCACTAGGGGCATCACTATGCCTCTGTTTACGGCTAGCGCAACACTAGTTGTCAAAAAAGTCAGTGGGAACAATATGGCCGTACCGTGTGCATCTAATTTTCTACTCCCGCGCCGCTTTCCTTCTAAAACTTTCTGTTGGTGACAAGGGTGACTGCTGTGCCGTGTATTGTGCATGTTTTCATGGATTTCCCGAGGCGCTGAAGCTAGGTGAGTTGTTTTTTGGTTTTCTTTGAGTGTGAAACGTGCTTTCAAGGTATACCCACCGCCGCGCTCTCAACAAGATTTAGGGAAAGGACAAACGAACGTGTTTTGAAACCTATGAAAGTCCACTTAAAATCGAAGCCCCAACAGGTATCAAAGCTATTACAAAGGAATTTAATTGAACAGTCTTACAGTCCTTTTGCTGCTCCGGTAACATTGGCGTACAAAAAAGAAGAAGGTAAGAAAACTAGACTGTGTATAGATTTTCGTGATCTGAACAAAATTGTAGTGCCTCAATCACAGCCCTTTCCCCTGATTGAGGATTTGATGGTAAAGACTAGAAACTGTCAATTCTTCTCAACTCTTGACATTAGCTCAGCATTCTGGTCGATTCCTTTAAAAATTGAAGACCGGAAAAAGGCTGCTTTCGTAACTCAGGAAGGACACTTCCAATGGACTTGTCTCCCATATGGCTTAAAAACTTCGCCTGCAATATTTCAAAGAATATTAAGTAGTATAATAAGAAAACATGGGTTGTCTGATTTTACTGTGAATTACATAGATGACATACTAATATTTTCTGAAACTTTTGCAGAGCATATTAGACACTTAACATTGTTACTGGAAGCGATTTCAAAGGAAGGTTTTAGGTTGAAATTCTCGAAATGTAATTTCGCTCAAGATTCCGTGAAGTACTTGGGCCACATTATAAAAAACAATACAATCACACCCTTAAAAGATAATTTAATAGCCATAAAAGAATTTCCGGTACCTCAAACACAAAAAAATGTACGACAATTTCTGGGTAAAATCAACTTTTATGGAAAATATGTGCCTAACATATCAATTATATTGGATCCGTTGCATAATTTACTAAGAAAAGGTCAACCATTCAGTTGGTCGGAAAAGTGTCAGGAGTCCTTTGAAAAGATAAAAAAACTACTATGTTTAAAACCAATTTTAGCAATCTTTAACCCAGATTTACCAATACGTATTTATACTGACGCTAGTATACAAGGCATAGGCGCGATATTAAAACAAACACAACACAATGGAGAGGAAAAGCCTTGCGCTTATTTTTCTAGAAAATTGAATGACACGCTAAAGAAAAAAAAAGCTATTTACCTAGAGTGCTTAGCAATAAAGGAAGCAGTAAAATACTGGCAGCACTGGTTAGTAGGTAAAACATTCACAGTTTTCTCAGACCATAAGCCACTAGAAAAAATGAATATTAAAGCAAGGACAGACGAGGAATTAGGAGATCTCGCATATTACTTATCCCAGTTCGATTTTGAGGTAATATATTCCCCGGGGAAATACAACTTAGAGGCGGACTGTTTGAGTAGAAATCCTGTCTTAGAACCAGGTGATGATACTGATAAAGGAGATCAATTCTTAAAAATTGTTAACTTCATACAACTAAAAGATATCCAAGATGACCAAGATAAAAATGAACATATAAAACAAAATGAAAATAAACTAACATTAAAAGACAAAATATACTATAAAAAAGTCGGAAAAAGACAAAAAATAATACTAACAGAAGACTTTAGTAAAAAACTTATAGAGAAAATACACTATTATTATTGCCATATAGGAATACAACAAATGGAGAATAAGTTAAAACCATTTTATATAGCAAAAAATATGACTAATAATATCAGGAAATTTTGTCAGAACTGTGAAATATGTATTAAGAACAAATCTAGAAGGAAATTTGAATTCGGATTAATGTCCCACTTGGGCCCTGCTACTTACCCTTTTGAAATAGTATCCATTGACACTATTGGTGGGTTTGGTGGCTCCCGTTCCACAAAAACATACCTACACTTACTGGTGGATCACTTTACAAGATATGCTTTCATCTTAACTTCCAAAACTCAAAGTTCTAGTGATTTTATAAAACTTATACAGAAAGTCCCACAAGGAAGTAAAATTGGTTTGATCTTGTCAGATCAGTATCCAGGAATAAATTCAAAAGAATTTAAAAACTTCTTGAATGGAGAAAAAATACCAATTATCTTCACTGCGGTAAATGCACCATTTTCGAACGGTTTGAATGAAAGATTAAACCAAACCTTGGTAAACAAAATTAGGTGTAAGATAAATGAAAGGCAGGATAAAATAGCCTGGACAACTGTTGCACATGAATGTACCAAAAGATATAATGAGACAGAACATACTGTGACAAGATTTTCACCAAAATATTTGTTAGAAGGTATAAGTGATAATATTCTACCGGAAGAAATAAAACAAAAAAGAGCATTTAATGATTTATCGCAAGATAGGAAAATTGCAGTTGAAAACACACTAAAGTCACATAATTATAACAAAAAACAATTTGATAAAAACAGAAAACATTGCCAAATTAAAGTAGGAGATACAGTATTTGTTGAGAATGGAAATCGATTAAACAGGAAAAAATTAGACGAATTAAAGATAGGACCATATACAGTTATAGAAAAAATATCAGATTCAATTTATAAAATAAACACCGGACATAAAAAAACAGAATCAAATCTGTTTCACATAACCAAACTAATTCCGGTACTGAAAGGAACTTAAGATGGTGGGGGGGGGAGATGTAAAATGAAGCTAGTGTCATCACACTTCATTTCAATGTGCTGCGCAATAGTTTAAAGATACCGTTTGGACCGCTCGCTCTAATCTGTGCCGAACATTGACAGTGACAGATGGGAGCGGTCACTTGTTTTATTTTATTGGAAATTGTAAGATAACGAAAGTACATTGTTATAACTAAATAGTAGAGATAATATTAAGGAATTGGAGAAATAATAGCTTCAAATGTTGTTTCTCTTTACAGGTAAGAATTGTACTTAGAGCATAGTTTAAGATAAATTGTAGTACTCGTAATTAATAAACATGTTTCCTCTTTACAGAGCAACACAATTTAGTTCTTATTTCATCGTTCCTGTCCAAAACAACACATTATATACTGTGAAAAAAATTCAATTAGGCACACCACATCGGCGCCGTACAGACCGCAGGGTAATGGAGAAGCCGAAAACGCAGTAAAGACGGTAAAAAGGCCGTCAAACGGGCAATTATTGAAGGGGAGGACATTTTTGACGCGCTGAACAGGTTCTTATTTCAATATAGAAACTGCGAGCATGCAACCACGGGTGTGGCACCAGCCGTGGCGCTGCTCGGCAGGCGGCTGCGCGGGCGCCTGGACGCGCTGCGCCCCGATCCCGCGGCCGCGGCGCAAGAGGCGCAGCGCTGCCAGCAAGAGGCTGCCGCCGGCCGGTATAGGCAATTTTGCGTAGGGCAGCCAGTTTTAGCGCGAGACTACACACAAAAAGGTAACAGATGGTCGGAAGGTCAAATAGCGGCAACCACGGGTCCCGTATCGTACAAGGTCGACGTGGGTAATGGTTCCGTTTGGCGCCGGCATCAAGATCAAATTATACCTTTAGGAAAGTCGCATCGGTATTCTTTATCGCGGGCAAATATGTTGCCTACGGATTTAGACCCGGACGAGCCTGGCGGCGCTGGTGTGCGGTCCACGGCGGAGGTGGCTGACGCTCCCGCGGCAATCAGTAAGAAGGGGTTGGTCGCTGACTCCGCTAAGTCGGACACCGAGTCAGATCACGAGTACGGGGACGCGGTTGACGGCTCGGAACAGGGGGAGAACGTCGATTCCGCGGTACCGTCAGCAGCCTCCGCTCGCGATATCCGGGCCCACGAGAGGGCCATTAAAAAACAAGCTACTAAATAAGTGGTACGTAAACGTACAAGTAAATAGAGTTAATTTTTTTTTTGTTTTTCCTTTCGTTCCCAATAAGACGCGAATCACGTCAATCTTATATTTTTATATTATATATTCTTCTTACTATTTGATAGCAAAGCAATGTTACGAATGTGTATAGGAGGAAACTACTAAATATTCTGTTGTTATAGAAATAAACATAGGCCGTATTGATTACAAGTTTTGCTAACGACGGAAAAATGCCTATCCAGGCATAATAATCGGAACACATGTACGTGGCAAAAAAATATATTTTGATTAGTTACCTATAATTACCATCCTTTAATCACGTTATCGTTAAATGAAGACTTGTAATAACGACGCGCCTACATGAATTAAACTTGGTGATGCGTCCCATTTGTGGAGAGGATGAGTCGGAGGTGAATGTACGCCAAGTTTAATTCATACAAATAATGAAGGCTAGGAACATATTACAACTTAAATGAAAGTTGCCTGTTTAAACTGTTGATGTACTATGTCATAATTTGGTGGTGGGATGTGTAAGGTATGCAGCTAATTGTAATATGTCGGGTAGACGAATAAAGTCAGTTAGTGTCCAGCCTGCGTTTTATTGTGTACTCTCCAACTACCTACTATGGTAAAGCGGTCGTCAAATACAGGGCTCCATACAGGTGTTCTTGACCCTAGAAACTAGCTAGAAACACACACAGCTCGGCCAAGACTTGGGCCGGCGGCCGCAGTGGCAGCGGTTTCGTTACAATCTAACACGCAGTTTTAAAATAAGAGCGTAACTACGTTTGTATGGAGAATCGAGCTTACTGCGGACTATTAAAAACACAAAAAATGTGACATAATACGTTCATCCACTCACGTCTACATTTTGCCAAGTTTAGGGCTAATGGGTAAATGTCCGTGGGGATGCTGAACGCGTCTCACCTAGTTATTTTGCTTTGCCTTCATGTAAGAATTCCAATATTCACGTGCTATTTTCGTTATGATTGCAGACTCTAAAACAAGCGCAAAGTACTGCGGTAGTAAGTATTCCAATTGAGTGAAAGAAAAAAAAAGTTCAAACGTCTTGCACCGAGCTATGTTTTGTTGGATATCGAGGATTTTAATAAGTTTTTTTTTTGTAATATTTCAGGCAGCCTCAAAGCTCCTCAATAAAATCAATAAAAAGGTACGAAAACTTCTACTTGAAATTAAAATTTTGATGTAGGGTGACCAAACATTCAGACATTAGTGTTAACATTATCAGTAATTAAATTAACTATACTAACTAACTTATATCGATAATAAATACCACGGCGAAAAGACAAAAAAAAAACAACTGATTTAATTGCATGAGACCTTATCCATTGAAATCCGTTTTGGCTGTTTATCAAAATTTTTCGACTCCTAATCACGGATTAAAAATCACCGTGTATAATAGATAAAAAATATAAGTTTATAATATTAGTAATATACTGCGTGGACCGGAACGATGGACTTTCCCGCAAGAGGGGGATTATTAAGCGCTAGTAGGTCACATTTTCCAGATAAACTATTTTTTTTGACGCGTTTTTTTTTTTACATTTGTATGGAGCTCGTCGCTCCAGTCGGCCAACGCTCCATCCTCCCCCTCTTGCGGGAAAGTCCATCGTTCCGTTCCACGCAGTATACTAATATTATAAAGAGGAACAGATTACATACAAATCTACAGAGTCGTAGCCTAGGAACTACTCATACGATTATTTTTACTAAACGGGACTAAATCGCGTATAATTAACTTATTTATTTACCTCACTGCGGTCTCCCGACGTTTCGGATGTGTCGCAACATACATGTTCACGGGACAACTGGCTTGAGCGGGTATCATCGTCTTCTTGCTGCGCGGATTTGGTAAAAAAATAAGTTAATTAGGTATACGTTAGTGTGTAGATATTTTCATAGCCTTAAACCATTTTGTGAATACCCTTTTAGGAAACACATTTTTTTTTCTAAGTGTCACTTTTTACGAAATTGTTGTGTTCAGACCCAGTAGCATGGACGGCCTTATCACACGATAAGTGACAAGATAGAGCGTCCGTCACTGGCTGACACCATTCAATAGAACGAGACGGCCGCTCTATCTGGTCACTTATCGCGTGATAAGCCCGACCATGATACTGGGTCTGTAATATAAAAATAACTATACATACCTAAATTCCTTAGTCCTGCTAATATTATATCCCAATATAATATTATAAATGCGAAAGTTTGGATGTTTGTTACTAAATCACGCAAAAACGGCTGAACTGGTTACGATGAATTTTAGTATACATAGAGATAGCCCGGATGAACGTATCGAATACCGAGAATTATTGCAGTAAAAATTCTAACAACAGGGTACGCGAAAGAAGTCGCGGGAAAAAGCTAGTACCTAAATAAGAAAGGATTAAACTGTATACCATTTTATTTTATTTTAGCTTGCTGTGAGTATTTAAAGACTTATTTAAAAATAAAAAAGAACAGGCAGACAAACATTCATTTTGTATAAGGAAATAGACAAAACACTATCAATATAGCAATTGTTAATTAGAATGCACGTGCGTTCAAAATAACTTATTACAAGCTTTTATTTTGTTTCACCTGTCCCGCTGTCTGTCTGTCTGTCTGTAATCAAATCTTGCAAGTTAAATTTGACCCACTTCCCGGTGACAGATTGAGCTGAAATTTTGGGTATAAGTATAGTTTGGATGATAATTCAATATTATGGTACCATCGAGCTGATCTGATGAAACTTTTATGTTTTTTTTTCTTTTAACGCTTGATTCTGATTCAGTTTTACCTATAAAAGATGTATTGAAAAGGTATATATACATAATGGAAAATATATAATCTATATTATTTGTTTGCTTTTCAGTTGGTAAGTTATTTGTCGTTATATAAAACTATTCGCCAACAAACTGATCTCAGTTTGGCGAAATTTGTTGTATACCTACCACATAAGTACATTTTTGAGATAATAAATAAATAAAATAAAACAAATAAATATACTTATATATCAAGTCAGTGACAGGATTTTAATTGGCTGTCCATCTATATGCGCCTCTCCATACAAATAATGACAGATAGGTCCATGATGAATCTAGAAACTAAGCAAAGATTAGTTTAAAACGACGATAATAGTACATTACGTACCTAGGGCGGTGGATTCGTGAATGGCCCAGATCGCGGGTGTTTGTGGTCCGAACTGAAGGTGAGGGCCATAAATATGCGATCTGGGGCTTTACGAATTACCGCCCGTGGTAAGTACATAATTTTACGCCTTCATCTGGCCACAATGCGAGTTTTACAGTACGCGCAGCGTGCAGTAAAACTCGCATTATGGCCAGGTGTGACGTAAACATACTTATATCGCTAAATAAATCTTAATATATAAAAGAAGAAAGTGACTGACTGACATATCAACGCACAGCCCAAACCGCTGGTTCTAGAGATTCCAAATTTGGCATGTAGGTTCCTTATAAGGTCTAGGGGAGCACTAAGAAAGGATTGTTCAAATTCACCCCCTAAGAGGGTGAAATGGGGTCCAAAGTTTGTATGGGGGAAACTTCATTTTTTGAACTAGACTTGACACTTTGTAGAAAGATTACTTCATAAAATACAATAAAAGTACTTTCTGCGGTTTAGAAAATTCTACCCCTAAGGGGGTTAAATAGGCGTGTAAAGTTTGTATGGAGGGAACTATATTTTTTATGCTAGAACTTTTAGCATAAATGTGAGTTATAAAAGATCGACAAAATGTGATATTGCAGTGATAGGTTGTTAGCCCATCGCCCACAACATACTTCAACCCTGCTCCCTTAGTCGACTTTTACGACACCCACGGGAAGAAAGGGGATTGTGAAATCCTAACCCGATACGTCACGGGCATAAAAAATAATTTACCATAACGGGTTTTGACGAAGGGTTATTCATAGGGGTAGTAAGTAGGCGGTTACCGGCGTAACGTAATTCAACAATTATTGCAAATTTACATTTACTACGCGGGCGAAGCCGCGGTCAAAAGCTTATAAACGGAAAATGACTCGGGAACCAATATGTGTGGTCATCACACAAATTAATAATACCCTTACTGGGATTCGAACTATTTCGAGCCCGGGACCTCCGGCTGCGTAGGCTGAGTCACTACCAACTAGGCTATAGGTCGTCAAGTATTACAAATATTATTATTTATAGAACCAGCGATGCGGATGTCGGGCCCCGCGCAGTGTAGGTTCCATCGTTGTTGTGCGCGCGCTAACAAACGCGCACTCAACGTTGCGGTTGCGTCGCCCGTGAACGTAAACATTATTTTAATAAATCAAGGATGTCAGATTTTTTTCATAATTTGACATGGTTTTCAAACTCATATTTACTACCTGTTTATTTATTTTATTTATTTATTGACCTCAAAAAAACAATACTTAAAATGTAAGGTACAGATTTTACCTCGCCAAACTTACACTGTTATTTTATCAAAGTAAATTTCAACATAAATTGCGCGAAAGTATGTTTTTGTTTGCTTACGTATTGTCTTATTTGGTCACCCGATTTTTATGACACAGAAATGTATTTTTGTAGTTTTATTTTAAATGTAACAAACATAATAAATAGGTACAACATCTTCAGCTTTCTTTTCACCTCCATAATAATATATTGCACATTAAACATTTATACCATATATTGTGTGATTTCAAATCTGTTTGTTATTTAGCACATCGGTGATGCGACGGCAAAGTCGGTTAGTATTTTGTATTAAAAAATATATTTGGTTTATTTTATTTTATATTTTTGTTTTTATTTATTTGGGGCATCAACAGCATTACAGGAAAAATACGCAATAAATCACTTGTTATTGAAATATTTATACGAAAGACTACCCGCCAGTCTCAGAAATTAATCAACGGACTATGGTTTTGGAAACTGATTGAAAGACTTTTTACTGTCAAAGTCGCTTCAGTAAAGGAATTTACCGAACAAAAACAATAGGTATTAGACAAATTATTTTTGATGCTATTTAAAATTAATTAATATATTATTACTTTTTTGGTTTTTTAACTTTAAGTATCATAACCTAGGATTAGATATATTTCTTGCACGTTTGACATATATGTATTTTTATTCATTTACTGTCTGTCCTTGTTAATTATTATTATTGCAAATTATTGTAACAAATTTATTGTATGTACCTGACGAGCTTTCTGTGAATGCATTTTATTTATATACAAAGAAAATTTGTAAAATATAATGTCAATTATCAATCAGCAATAAATGAATCTGAATCTGAATCTATTACCGAAAAAATACATTTCAATTAAAATATTTTTATTATGTTTTGATTTTAGGGAGGAAAGATACAAATAATATCCCAAAAACTGAACAAACTTACCAAAAAACTAAATGTAAGTACCTTTTCGACACTTTTGTTCAGACTTTTGCAGGGGGGCTTGAACAGAGACAGATTTGTAGTAGGAGGCTGTTCGTAATAATTTTAATGTTAATTGGTAGGTAGTTTTTGTGGCAGGGCAAGAAGAAACTCATCATCATCATATCAGCCGAAAGACGTCCACTACTGGACATAGGCCTCCCCCAAAGAGTGCCATAATGACCGGTTCTGCGCCACCCGCATCCAGCGGACTCCCGCGACTTTACCAGGCCATCAGTCCACCAACTACCTACGCCGCAGAAGAAACTATATCGAATCAAATAAAAAAGAAAAATAAGGTCGGGTCATACTTATCAGAAAGTACAGGAAATGACAGAGGGCAGAGACGGCTGGCGATTGCTTCACCGACAAGAGAGGTCGTTTTTGGTAGGAGGGATGAAGAGATTTGATGTAGCCGAGTAAGCTGTCTTCATAGGTTTCGAAACACCGAGTTTCACGAGGTTAATAAACCCGACAAGGCTAGAGTCGCCAATTGGGTCATTCTCCTGGACTTAGCGGCAGACTAATTTTATTGTACAATTCACAGACTAACAACCTTAACGCGGGCGAAAAAAAGGTATTAATTTAAGTATTAATATACCGTTAATGTTATTTTTCTAGATACCAAGTAATTATAATAATGACATTACGATCCCCAAATTTTTGCTACAATAAATTGTCGTCAACGTAAAATCACAGAAGATTAACTTTCAGTGCCAGAAACCCAGTTAGTGGGCGCTCTGCTGCTCATAGGCGCTTCCCTCTACATACGGGTTTGCGCATGTTGTTGTCTATTGCACCGTTGGCACTTAAAGAGCGCTAAAATGAGTCCTCGCCTACGCGGTACCTGGGCGCCGCGCCGGGGTAAGGCGACAAAGGGGAACGCAGGTAGTGCGGGCGGCGGGCTTGAAAAGCGTGACACACAAGAGGCGAAATGTGCATGTGACGTCACACTGGTTAACGGTCAACAGATGGATTTTTACACGACTGCAACTGGAAGAAGGGGCTATGTTTTTCGAGCGTATGTATGTATATATAGGTAGAATGATTCGGGGTAAAAGCACGCTGTGAAGTGGATATGAGTTCGTAGTTCCCAGTTTTCCGACAAGGGTGGGGGGGGGGGCGGAGCTACGTCTTAGCATAATTCAGCGTTGTTTGTACCGCCATTTTCTAAAGTATTCGTATACGTTAAAAGTCATTTGCTTGCACTGACTAATAATCTTAGGTTCAAATATACTTTGACTCATCTTGACAATGTCATCTCATGTATAACTCACAAAATGTTCGCAACTGTCAGCACGTGCGATAGATAACCGCGTAGCGAACGAAATAGTTGTGACAAGAATTCGCCTACCGCCCCCACCTCATTAAGGGGATGCCTTGATTTGTATCGAACACGCCCCCTAAACAGAGATACGCTTATGCCTTCCGCGCACAAGAAAAAGAGATAACACTCTTCGGGAATGGCTTTTTTGGACAAATATCGACAAATATCTAAGTTAGTGAATTTTTATTTAAATTTCATCAAGTGAGATTTTAGATGAGACAAAATACTATAGTATTAACTTAATTGTGTCGTAAAATAAAGTATCGTTTATGTAGGCTGAGTAAAAAGAGAAAAATACAGACTCAACTTTGGATTTTTTTCTATAGAGGAAATTTGAATCAATCATATATCGATCACATCAGATAAACAATCATATTGTCAAGAATCATATATCTGAAAATCAGACCTTATTGTTTCTTAATCTAGTCAGAACGGCGTTTCAAAGCACGCGATAATTTCCAATGCACCGCCTTAAATCCCCTCTGTCGTCATACTCCGGCGCCCCCGAGCAGCGCAGGCGAAGGCATTTAAAAAAGCGGTCTGTCTACAATATGCTGGCTTAGTGGTCAAAATCACTACACGAAATTTATACTGTTTAACTCCGACCGCCTCATAATTTATTTTTCTGTGCTGTGGAGCAAGAACTGATGTGTTTACCTAAAAATATTATAACTAAATTAACCAATTCGTTTATTTTAGCTGGTATGTATATCAAGTTTATTCAATAAGAAGAAACATTAATTATTCCAAAACGTGAGACGTGTAATAAATAAGTTGTATCCCGACCATACGGACGTTAGTTTGCACAGCGTGCCGTAAGGCATAGATTTATCGTAAAGTACCCGTGGACTTGAAGTCTAAGATCTATGCTTATGTCTGTACGTTTTATCATTTTTTGTCCTTTTTACGGTTCCGTACCCAAAGGGTAAACACGGGACCCTATTACTAAGACTTCGCTGTCTGTCCGTCCGTCCGTCTGTCTGTCACCAGGCTGTATCTCAAGAACCGCGATAGCTAGACAGTTGAAATTTTCACAAATTATGTATTTCTGTTGTTGGTGTTTTCAATTGTTTGACAAATCAATGATTCGCATTTACTGGTATACCCGCAATATAATTATCCCGACCTAACGAGTCCGTGGATAATCTGTTCCTGTTTTATCAAATCGGCTTTTTTATATTTCACATATTATGTTTATACGAAGCAAACAGTAATTCACAATTCTCCCACTTCTGTTTTTTCATGTCTATTGATAGAATTAGACAGTCGCGAATGGGAAATTTAGCTTAGTTAAAGGGCCGACAACTTAAACGAAAGTCAGAAACATTACGCTTTGCAAATTATACTTATATAATACATAGTCTCTCTGAAAGTACTTTGAACTTCAATCTAAATAAGGGACATTTGGCTAAACGTCTAGATTGCGGAAAGTTATACTGGATAAGTAAAAAGTTGGCTGTGAAACAAAACTTGTATTAAGCTTAAGCTCAAATGACTGTAGCGTGAAAAGTTTTTCGGGCAACTGAATACATTTGGATAACATCAAATTGTATATGAAAAAGTAATGAATTGTATATTCGGAGAAGTCATAAAAATACGAAAGGTTTACGGACAAATAGTATTTGGACAAGAAATAAATCTCTAGAGAGAAGCCTATTCTATTTGTTAAATTAAACAATTGAATAGTTTTTTTTATAGATGTTGTTAATAAGTTTGTGTAACTGCCGTGAAACAAATGAAATTTACACATATTGCGTACATCACAACTTATTTTACTTTTTACTGACCATTCTCAATTGACATTCAAATATTTGCTAAAATTGTGGCCATTGGCATTTTTACCATATAAAATGTTACAAATAGTAGGTATATCACAGTGAAAGCATAACAATTTTACAAATATTTTCACAAAGTAAAAACACAGCCTTTCACCCTACAAATAATATTGTCCGTTTTTATTTCCTCTAGCTAAACAACATGGTCCTGGGGGTATGTAGATATGATAATTATTCTTTTACGATTTAGGTAGTGGCCTAGATGCCCCTGCAGTAAGTAATAACATTACTACGTACGTACGTGCGCGTGAAACCAGGATTCATCCTCAGGGTCGTGAGGTTGGAGTCTCGCCGTAACGTGAATTTCAATTCCTTTGTGGTGGGAGTTCCAACAGACCATCTATCGACCTTCACTAAGGAATAATTTACGCCCAAGGGAGTCAAGTTCCAGCGTTATCCCGTTTGGTTACCTGACACCACGAAATTACGCAACACATCGCAATAATAGTGTGTTTTTGTAGTTTTTAATAACTTTATATTGATACGAATATGCATATTTGTATGTAAGGTATTTGTAATATGGGCCTTTGCTGGCTGATTTTAAAAATAAATAAATAAATCAAACTACTTACTACTCTTAAATCTGCCGCACAGATTCTTAAATTCGCAAAACCGCACGCACAAATAAACTCATTTAATATTTAAAACAACACTGAAACGTAAACGGGCAATAATATTTACAGGAACAAACCTAAATAAATGGAAAATAAGATAATACAAATACCAGACACCGTCCCCAATAAGGATATATAGAAAAAAAACTGAAATTGGTATTTCCGACAATTCCGGTAATTCATAAAAAACTTATTTATACTGATATATTTGTTTTCGCATTTTTTCCCAAATTCCTTTTTTGAGTTCCGTATTCAACAAGGAACCTTTATAGTTTCACCATGTCCTCCGTCTGTCTACTTACTACTAGAAAGCTGTAATTCGGCATCGATATACGGGGTAAAAAAGTCAACGTCAACCCGTAAACGGGTGATAGCCTAAGAAATAACAGTTATAAAATAAATAGAAAAAAAACAGTCATATTTTCAAAAATATTTTTTATATTATTATTCGATGGAAATCGAACTTCGAATTTATTATGCCGTATTTAAGCAACATGTATCTCGCACAGTCGCACTGTATTAAAAGTTATTCTTAAATGATCTTGGAAGTGTTATACCATTTTTATTTGGGGCTAAATAGGCCACCTTGTAAAGCTAGTTGCCAAATTAGCGTAGTTTTTTTTTGTAAGATGTAGGCACGACTCGATGGGAAAATTAGTTGATTTTTATTTCCTTTGAAACGGAAGCACTTATATTTTAATTTTAGTATTTAATTTACAAAGGGTTATTTCACCGTAACATTACAATAAAACATCATTACAAGGTGTAATGTTTTTTTAAATGCCTGTTTTTGGTTTTTAATTAGTTTTTTTTTCTATTAGGGTTCCGGACCAAAAAGGTAAAAACGGAACCATTATGGTGCGACTATCTGTCTGTCTGTCACAGCGTTTATACGTCAGGAACGACTAATGCTATCAATTTCAATTTTCAAATAGGTAGTTGCAAAAAAGCTAATTCCACGTCTATGGAAAATGAAAAATTCAAAGGTGTGGTGATGGAGAGGGTGATAAAAACTAAGATATTTTTTAAAGATGACTATCAATACTTCCAGTGTGTACCTATATTCCGCATTTTGTTTATTAATCTTATATTTATGCTAGTGTTAAGTATAAAGATTATATTTACTAAGTCCTATAAATCAATAATTATCTTATTAAAATTAAATACCAAGTGACGAAGTCGATTGTTGCCTTTACCGACCCAAAATAATGGCTGTGAATCTATTAACGATTTTTATGCAGCTATTACCGATCGTTAAATGATGTATAGATATAATATATTGCATCGGTAATAGCAACCATAATAAATCTATACCGACTCCTTGGGGTCGGTAATAAAATATGTAAGGACGGACATAAAATGAATTACAGACTTATAAAAAGTAGGCAATTTTTATTCAATTGACTTTCTGACTAAAAAATCGATTGTTAGTGATTAGAATAATAAAAAATATTAACAAAATAATACGGCTTTAAACAAAATACAATCTTACAAGATAAAGTATAGGGTTCACTCATTCGTATAAATGTCTTAAGCAGAAAAGTCACGTACTTACTTGGAGGAACAAGACCTGGGCCCGTGCTTCCCCCGCAGGAAATTACATGTTTTATCCAAAGTAAAAGTATACGATGCTCAAGGAACAAGTGCGTGTATAGCTTTCCCTAGCTAGAATAGTTCAGAAAATGTAAATAAAACGAATAACTGTAATAGGTCGGTAATATCTGCCGGTTTTTGATGGGTCGTTAATACCTGCGTTTACCTTAGTATGTTATTTCAGGGTTACAAGAATGTAGCAGTGACAATGATGGGAGATCTAGAAAACAAGATAGCGGTCGAAGTGGTAAGCACAAGTAATGAATCTATTCGATAATTTCAACGTCTAGATTTCCATATGTTCAGGTATTATATAAGTTCTGTACAATGGTGGTTCTCTATTTGTATGGAATTCTCCCGTACAGGTTGTAAATGTAATCATACCAGCTTACGGAGTAGACAAGTCAATGTCAATTCAATGCCACTGTAATTACATGGAATAGACGAGTATTTGGGGATATTTTATTAAAATAATAACTGTGAACTTAAATCATGGGCACCTTTGAACAGCTAATGCTTTGGTATGCATGGTGGATGACACAACGTTGTACGGTGTAGGGTGTCCATATGGCGTGAATTATAGTTTTCCTACTCGATATCCAAAAAAAAATTATTCATATCAAAGTTTGAAACCAACTGTAGATATTATGTTTGTCTGACAATCCCTTTCCACTTCGTGACATTTCTGTGTATCTATGCTTCGGAAACTAACCTGTGTGATACCAACTTTAAAACATCGTCAAATTGTCATTTTTTTTCGGATATTTATTTATTCACGGTAAAATAAAGATTCCTGTAGTATTTAAATACATGTACTTATTTTTACTTACACAATTTTATTATTTATTAATAGTTGTACGAAGCTTATTCTGAAAATTCAAAAGATAAATTTAGGATAATACATTACGTTTCATATATTTTTTCTCACTGTACACAGAATGCACAGTCAGGGCCTCCTGCCGCAAAATTGGTAAGTCCCATTAAAAAAAACTTTTTGTTGTTTTAACTAAAACGAAAGTGTCATTTTTTTACATTTTACAAATAGAAAATCATGAAATGAATCGGTTGAATACCTACTATTCGCACCCTTAATAGATTAGTAAGGTAATTTATTTCTTTCAAGAGGTTTAAAGAAGAATCAAAAAGGCTTGATCTGCTTATTGGGCTTTCAAACATTATCTTCAAATAAATCAGAACATCAAACTAAAGAAAAAAGGTATGGACTCGGTAGTGACAACCACTGTTATATGGTTGCCAAACTTGGCCTCTGACTAAAGGACTCGCACACAAAATCAAAGTCTTTCAAAGATCAGCCAAAAGGCATGCTGAGCCTGAAACTGAAAGACAAAGTCAGATGTACAGATATCCGCCAGGGAACGAAATTAATAGACGCAGTGGAAATGGCGTGCAGATTAAAATGGCGATGGGCTGGACACATGGCTTGCACCAAGGACGGGCGATCGAGCGAGGGACTGCTGTTTTGCTAATCTTGCGTGGGAAATATTAAGTACAAAGCCCATATTTTGTCAAATTAAAGACATGTGTTGTATCGGTTTAAGATTACCTTGGCTGTCACATGAGGCGTGCTGCGTGAGTTGACAGGTGAGGTGAGAGGTGAAGTGACCAGTGAGTTGAAGGCGTACGACGCCGTCGCAAAATATAAAATCGTTTTAGAGAATTCCACTCCTGGGCTGTTATTCGGAACGTTCTAAGGCGCTTCACCTCACACGTCACTAACGAAACTAGATCTCTTAGTTACTACGAAACGCAACGTCCAGAGATATTTGTGAGTGAGCGTTGAGGTAGCTTAAACCAAGTTATGTACGATTTCCACCAAACGGGTCGCGCCGGGTGGCGTGGCGCCGCATCGCGGTGGATGCGCGCGCACACGGCGGTGGCCGACCGCGTTTTAATAGAGTGCATAAGGTAAAAGCCGGACGGAGCCGGTCGGATGCCATGACAGCCGAGCCTAGCCGTCCACGTCCGCGAGGAGCCGACCGGCCGCAAATCCATTCAAATATGAAGTGTAACGTCTGTATTAAAGCTTCAAAGCTTCCTTTGGCAACTTGTAAAATGCGCTCAGGTGCGCTCCGACCCTGCCCGTTCGGTGAGAATCGTACATTACAGAATAGCGGGGCTTCACTGGTACCTCCGCGTGAGCGCGCGCGGCTTCTGGCCTGACGACATCTTCGCCGAGGCCAGTGTCACCTGGAACAGGAGGGAGGAGGCCTATTTTCTCAAATGGACAGCTCAGTAGATTCAAATTTAAAATATATTTTTTTTATAAAAAGAAACATTACGCATTTGCATACATGTCAAATATGTAAGATTTTTTATCACGATTGTCAAAAACGAAGAAAAATTAATATTAGGATAAAATGTCAAGAATTATAATGTACGTTAGTGAACGAGTTTTGTGCTATTTTGGATATACTTTTAGCCGCTACTGTCCAAACGCTTGTATCGTTTTATCGAAATATACAATGCCCTGCCCGGCTATCACAAGACGGCGCGGGAGCTCTCCCGATTTTTCTCGCACTATCCGTCTCTCTTATCAGAAAACTTAGCATGAGAGGTATAGTGTGAGAAAAATCGAGAGAGCTCGCGCGCCGTCTCGTGATAGCCGCGCCTGGTATGCCCAATGATAATATAGAGTGCACATTCTGTTACTCAACTTGAAATATAAGTTCGACGCTTAAACGTAATATTTAATTATTTTACAGCTGGTACGTAAATAAATATGCCTTTTTGATATCTTAATCAAATCATTAATATCTACAAAAGCTTATCAGAAGTGGACTGCTTATGCTAATATTAACAAAAGCCCTCAACTCAAACTTGATATATATATCACTCTCACAGTCACTCGAACAAAGTTAAAACCGGCCTTGAACGGAGTTTCTTACTCGTAATTAGTCACGATTATGTGCCTATAATTACATAATTAGGCTAGTAATTTAACAGTACCTAGTGTCATATTGTTAGCTAAACAAGTGAAGTTAGGATGAATAACACAGGTTACGTGATAATAATATACATAAGTCCCAGCGTTAAGGCCATTAAACCTGGAATTAAATATGTATGTACAATGAGATAATATTTTTTTTACACCGTTACTATGCACTCACTTGGTTACCACACAAAAGCCGGCTCTGTCCTAAGCAATTCGAATCGAACAACCGTTATCTAGTTTATACTAGTTACAGCGCCATCTAGCGGTCCATTAAAGCTAAATCGTCTTAAACATAAAGCAAGTTCTGATCTTTTTATTTTCATTGCCAGCTAGCTCAAGTTTTAACGAAGGTAAGTTTACTACATAAATTATTTAATAATAAAAAAAATACATCCCCACTTTATTCGTAAGGAGGTATCAAAAAGAAACATAGAATTTAATCTAGCATTTTGTTGGCGTGGTTAATTTATTTACCCATGCTTTCTAGTGTTAAGGGTCACTGAGTTAAGCCACAGACGCATAGACAGACAAGCTTAAAATCACGCAGAAAAAAGGATTTGATCTATTAGCAGCAAGTGAACGACCTGGTATTTGACAAATTTATTCCAATAATTGACTTGCTATTGTTCATCTTTATTAGTTTAACTAGCTGATTCCCACGGCTTCGCCCACGTGGTAATAGGAAAATGTAACATATTGAATTTTCCCGTGGGAATAGATGTTTTCCCGCTGGAAAAGTAGCCTATGTCACTCTCCAGCCTCTAAACTATCTCCGTACAAAAACACATTAATACGACGCTCCGTTGCGACGTGAAAGAAGGACAAACAAACACACACACACACGCTTTCGCATTTATAATATTAGTAAGGTTATTTAGGTTGATTGAAGGTGTCAAGGTCAAGGACTGGGACGTTTACCTTATTCAGGTTCAATAGATAAAATGTGATGTGAGAATTATATATTTAAAACTTGAAAATGTTTCAGAAATTGAATGCTATTGCCCAGAAGGTAAATAAAACATCACTAAATAAGATAAATGTTTTTTTTCTATTTTCCTACTTATTTAATTATATACACAATATGATACTGTGATTCCTCCATTATTTAACGCTGATTCCTTCACACCAACCACTACACTGTCAATAGTAATTATTACATTAAAGTAATGCAAGTAATCTCATTATTGCTGAAAGTGTCTGGACCGCGAATATTATGTGTACCGGGAATGATGTCGGTAAAAAGAAAAGCAAGTCAATTTCAATTAAATAAATAAATAAATATAAGGGGACAATCTTACACAAATCGCACTAGCCCCATAGTAAGCTCAATAAGGCTTGTGTTACGGGTACTAGACGACGATATGTTTAATAGATATAAATACTTAAATACATAGAAAACATCCAAGACTCAGAAACAAATATTCATGCTCATCACACAAATATTTGTCCTTACCGGTATTCGAACCCAGGACCTTCAGCTTCGTAGGCAGCGTCACTACCCACTAGGCTAACCGGTCTTCAAGAATTGAATTGCAAAGTGTTTGTTTTGCCACGTAAAATAGGCCGCGAGTACACTCAAGGTAAAGTACTCCTGGTAACACATTTAAAGGTCGCGGGGGTCCGCGGGATGCGGGTAGCACAGGACCGGAAACTTTGACACTCTGTGGGGGAAGCCCATGTCAAGCAGTGGACGTCTTTCGGCTGATATATGATGACGACACTCAAGAGCAAAATAATTCTTATATTCAATTTCCATACAAAGTGTGCCCTTTTTAACCCTTTTCTTGACATTGTAGAGGCAAAAAATTGTCTGTTACAAAAATACAAAAAGAACATCAAAATTGTGTATCTTATCTCTACAAGACGCAAACGAAGCTTGAACTCACATTTTTTGTTATTTGCCAAGAAAAGGGTAACACATTTAAGATTCAACCCAGATTTACGAAAGGATTACACGAAGACACCCACCCTGTGGAAGTGTCTTGAAATAAATTGTATGCTTCATTTTTGAATTGACATTGATATACAATTCCAAGTATTATTCAATGTTGGGTTAAGTTAAGTAAATTAACGTGTCATTAAAACAGATTGAAATAAAATTTCAGCAAATGGCATCGCCCATGCGTGGGGTAATGTACAGTTTACTAAATTAAATTAAATTTATTTAAAAAATAATGTCCGCAAAATCATGGAAAGGGTCTAGCCGCAATCCTATAGTGAATCTGCCCCTGGCTGAAATGAATAGCTTTCGTAGGTTCGTTTATTTAGTAGTTATTTAGTATATGCAACCTCCAAATTTCAAAGAAATCGAACCACGGGATTGGCTAAAAAAAACGATTTTTTTTTTTTTACCGAACCAAGGTGATTACTTGAAATTTTGGTAAAATGATATCTTATAATTAGACAAATACACGCACCTACGATAGCTATACATTTCAGCCAGGGGCAGATTCACTATAGGATTATCTCATACATATATATCATACAATTTATATTTCTCGTAATTATATTTTTTTGTCCTTGATAAAAAAATTATACAGGTTATTTTATGCTCATTGTATTGACGTACACTCTAACAAAAGTAAAAAAAAAACATCAAAATTCGCGCTGAAATTCCGACGGCCACCTGAGGCCTCTATCTCTTATACGGATTTCTATAATTTCCTTTAGTCAAAGTTTAAACCGACTTCAATTCAGTTATTCGCCAAGCAACATACATGGACATTTCCGCGTTTCCTTTACACTTTACCACATGAACTCATGAAGATTCCTCGAGGATCTCCAAATCACCATTGACACTTCGTTAGGCTACGTCAATTAGATTAGTTTAGATATTTTATTTCATTTTGAAAATTTACATGTCATAAAATTCAAATAGCATGGATTCACAAAAATATCGTCAGTGTATAAGAATAAAAAACAATAAGAAATAATAGTCAATAAAAATCCAATTTTAAATGAAAACAAACATGAAAAACAAAAATACTAATAATAAGGCAATAGGAACAACTTAAATACTTAATTTTAAATGGTACAATGTTTATATAGCTAGGCCAGGCCATCCTAGATTTAAATTGTCAGAAGTAAAAAAACAATGGAATCATATGAAAAACTTTGACGTACTTTCCATCATTGAGGAGTTTCATTCATAAGTCATCTTCATATCAGTTCCACTTCACCAAACTTGCGATTTTCGTGGATAAATCCACGAGTTATAATAGAAAATACCGAAATCACTACACACGTGCCTATAAATCTCATCGCCAACCAGACCCTGACTAATGTTGACATTGTCATGAGTATACTCTTTCAAATAAAAAAGATTTTTGTAAATCTAACATCGAGCAATCGAACATCGGACCCCCTCCTTTTTGAAGTCGGTTATAAATATGAGCATTGTAAATTCATATACATATTCGGCATGTTTTTTTTCTATTACGCATTTTTTTGAATTATTTCTGAAGGATTAGCCGGAGCTGCTTGAAATGGGAACTTTGAAACCAAGCGAGGCCTTTTCCCAGCGGTGGGGCAAAGTGGCTTATAATTCAAATAATATATTTACAGAACAGCGCCGACAGCGACCAGGTATAGTCGACTTCAAAGAGATGTTAACATTCTTCGCTTTATTACAATGGAATAAGGTGCAAGTGTATACATATCTCTGAAGTCGACTGATGGAGTTAATTACACCCACATTAATAAATAATAACCCTATGCCTATACAAAGGTGTTTCGTAAAAACGGCTTAGGTACTCAAAAAGATTTTCTAACATTATTATTGTTGTATTAAATAAATAAAGATATTTTACTTGAAACAAACACTACGTTAGCATTATTTAAAAAGTTAAAATTATGATTAAGTACTCATGGCGTTTTTATGATTTTTAGCGTGTTAAGAATAACAATTTATTTATTTAGCACACTATGTAAAAAATACAATGATCATATGGGTAAACAATTTGGTGATTTGACCGAATAAATAGCGCCGGGGGAATACGCCAGGGGAAATATAAAATTGTGAATAGTTCAAAGGTTCACGCTTACGTTAACCCTTAACGTTAACCCTTTAAAAAGTACTATTTGTACTTATTAATATTCTTTGGAACAGAATGTCAGAGACTATACTGCCAAGACATACTTTTAATATTGTGCCAAGAGTACAGCACTTACCAGTTAACTTACATATTTTATTGTATTTTTAGAATAAAGTCTTGATTAGTTTTAATTCAAAAGATACGTAAAGGGTTTGTAGTACCCATAAATAGAAGATCTAAGCTTCTAAGTCTATTAAAAAAATCGAATGTCTCATAGGGAGTCTCCGACGACCAGGGAGTCTCTGACGACCAGGGAGTCTCAGACGATGAGGGAGTCTCCGACGACCAGGGAGTCTCCGACGACCAGGGAGTCTCCGACGACCAGGGAGTCTCCGACGACCAGGGAGTCTCCGACGACCAGGGAGTCTCCGACGACCAGGGAGTCTCTGACGACCAGGGAGTGGCCGACGATCAGGGAGTCTCCGATGACCAGGGAGTCTCTGACGACCAGGGAGTCTCCGACGACCAGGGAGTCTCCGACGACCAGGGAGTCTCTGATGACCAGGGAATAGCTGACACTAATGGAGCGGTGAGCTCAGGTGGCACCACGTTGAATGGGTCTAGAGGGAAACAGAAGAAACTATGTATGTACATGCCCGGCCGAGATTTCTGCATATCACAGCAGAAAAACCTGTAAGTTTTTTTAATAACATTAGTATCTGTTTTTTAAGATTTTAAAGGGCTTAATGCGACTTCTAATTATTTAGTAAATAGGTAATCTGGAGCAATACCGATTTAACACAAAAAATTGTAAAAAACCAAAACTAAATAAAAAGTTTCTGTCAAAAATTTCATTTTTGGTACAAGCTTTTATTGCCGACTGTACATTTATGTATACCATCATCAGCTACTCATTGAGAAGATTCTAACGAGCCCAAACTCGATGGGATTATGTGGTTTTATTACGGAGTTCCTATGGCCACGTTCCAGCTCCATCTTCAGATCAGCTTAAGTCATCATAATATTGCATTTTCACGCGATTTCAGCTCAATCGGAAACCGGGAAGAGGATCAAATTTAACTTGCAAGATTTGATTACAGACAGACAGACAGACAGACAACGGGACAGGTGAAACTAAATAAAAGCTTGTAAAAAGGGGCCCCTTAGTGGTATAGTGCCAAAGATGCTGGCGGCATTTCCCCACTATAACGCAATACTGGCGTATTCAGTTTTGAAAAGTGAAAAAAAAAATGGTCAGCTGTTTTTTGTGGTTGCAAGTCTTCGTGGATTTAACACTAATTTTCGAGCAAAAAGCAATCAATATACAATTAATAGAGGCGGTATTTATTTAGCCTCGAAATGTTTTGTATCCCTATTTACCTATAATTGTGTTTAATTTTGTTCCAGCGCATAACGGACATGTCAATCTTATGACAAAACTTAAATAATAAAGTCACATAATTGTTTGTGTCAATTCGGCGTTTTATTTCAACAATCCCAATCACTACTGCCATGGCCGATGCCAATATCCCATTCTTCCCATTCTCGGAATACTAACATTGTAAATTTTGCCGGGACAAGAAAATGAATGCGACGATTCCTTGTTTTTCATCATCAACATCACTGAACATCAAAAATCGCCGAACATATTAAACCAAATAAGTGCTCGTTCGCGCTCTTAAGACGTTGTTAACACCAACATGCCCTTGAGGATTTGGGATAGCGCGCACACTGTCTATTTGTATCGAAGTAAACGTAGTGAGGCCGGTTAGTTATGAGGCTGCCAACCCTTTTCACGCCGAGGTATGCATAGTGCTTTTCTCAAACATGTAATGAAATAAATAAATAAAACTCCAAGAAATCAAACTTTAATTTTCATCGCTGAACGCCGTGATGCTGTGCCACAAATTGTGGAATGGAAATTAAAAAAGACCATCTTGCCGGCCTAGGCCTCCAATTATGTATGAAATGCCATTACGGATCTCTCGTCTCGCTGCGCCCGAAACGTGACACTTCGAAGCCCATTATGAAGAACACAACGTCAATATTTCATTGCATGTTAGAGAAAAAAAAAAAATAGGTAAGTAAACATCAGAAATGACGCTATCCGCAGCGCAGCAGCACCAACGTAACCGATATAGCCCTCCGATTCGCTAAACTTAAGTGGTAGTGGGCGGGGCACATTGCACGTAGAACCGATGGCCGTTGGGGCGGAAAGGTTCACGAGTGCGGCCACGTACCGGAAGGCGCGGCGTGGGTAGGCCTCCCACAAGGTGGACTGATGACCTGGTAAATGTCGCGGGAGTCCGCTGGATTCGGGTGGCGCAGGAACGGTCACATTGGCACTCTTTGGGGGAAGCTTATATCCAGCAGTGGACGTCTTTCCGCTGACATGATGAGGTAAGTAAATATGAAAGTAATCCTATTTATTACGATACGTACCTACATAATGTTCAAGACTTTGAATTCAAGGTTATCATACAAATATTTGTTCTTACAGGGTTCGAACCTGGGCACTAGATAGACGAATCTAGTGCCCAGGTACCAATTAAATTAAATATGATTTATTTTAAATTAAAAAGGCTTAATGCCATAAATTATTATCTACCACTGAACCTTAAGACCCAACAGGAATTAATTATTGCTGGCTTGGAATTCGACAAAAAACAAAAAATAAAGAAAACGGACCTATTTCTGGATTCGTTTCCGACCCGTTTCTATCTCCGAATGGTTTCGCGTTTCGCGGAGTCTTATTACTTTTGCCGAGGCAGTTAATTCACGAATAGTTTAAATAAACAAATAGATAAATAATCCTTGAATAGATACTTAATTACATTAACATTGTGAGAACAAATGCCAATTTTCGCCTCCGGCTGGCATGAATCCGCTAAACTTTCACCAAGACAGTAATTTAATGACAATTGCAATTGGAACCGCTTGTAATAACGATTGAAAGACTATTTTGAAACGTAATTTCCAGTCCAATGGTTATTTTTTTAATCTATTATTTGGTAAATTAACTAGATGATTGAAGATCGTTTCCACTCCCTGGCAATAATTACGATGTTGTTGGGGGAGTTGAGAGGGTGAGTGTGGACCCCACCCCAGAGGGGTTTATGGCAGTCCACACTCAGAGAGACACTCTGAAGTACTGTCTATACAATGGCATATTTATTCATTAATCAACACAGTATATATACAAGTAGCTATATGCATAACCAATCATACATCTCGCACACACTTAATCTATGGCTAATCTAAAGCACGTATCTAAGAATATCTTATCGCTACAATAGAATGTGCCTTGCCGGCATATACATCACTATCACGTGTAAATTATTCACGGCAACCATCATATCGTAATTAACGAGTTGTAACAGAAATATCAAATTATCGGACTAAGAAGCTACCTGCGTAACAGACACGCGCGGCGTCAATGGTCCAAGGTAAGGAAAAAGTAAAACAACAACAGAGCGACTTACAAAAAGAGCGCTTTATGCATTTCAGCCCCCATTTACGGCCACAGCCACTGAATTTTTGTCACTATAATAGTTATTTATGATACAAGTGTGGAAAGTAGGTAATTCCCAACGAGTGACGATGACCAATAGTAGATTGTTAACCAAGGGCTTAAAGGACGAGATATTTTGGTTCGAGTTAGAAATGGGTGACTCACTCTACTATTCATATCGAAGAGGAGGAAAGCAAAAAGAAAACAGACAGCAAATTAAACAATATGTTTATTCAAAGTATGCAATTCAAAAACGGCAGCCGCCATTATCGTGACGTCATCAGAGCAGAAAATAGTCCCATCTCACCTGTCCTATAGAAAGAGGCACATATCTGTCTCGCTCGACTCACGAGAAAAAAATGGTGGTCGGCGTTTTCGGTCACGTGAACTAAGCAGATAATAAAATTACTTTCGTGTCATTAATGTCGCGGCCGCATTTTATCATAAGCCTTGGTCATCTCGAGTAGAAGACCGACGGTGTAGATTTTATTGTTTATTTGGTTTAGTATCCTGAACATATGTATATTGTATATACTGCTGGGTAGTCGAATGATGTTTTCTAAAGCCAAATTGATTATTATCCAGTATTTTATGTTTTTCTATGAATGTATATAGCCGATTTGACATGGATCTTTCGAATATTTTTGATATCGCTGGTATAATTCGGTATTTTTCCCGTTTTTTTTAAATATTGGTCTATGATATTTTTAGTGTTTCTAGTCTGATTGCGAATCGGTTGTGTGGTGATTGCAGTTTCATAACTTAATCTAACTTATCTTACATTCAGGTATGTGTATGTTTAGGTACCGTGTCGACGCAGTGTGATTCACACATTATCATTTGTTTCTTTATCTTGGTAAAACATGCATTAGATTCCAATATCGGAGTTGACTTCTTACTCTATTCAAATGCAAAATGACGTAAGCGCCATGACGCCATGCGAACTGGGGTTAAAACTTTTCTTGTACGCATGCACCTCATTAGAATAACGGTGGTTAAGACCTTTTTTCTTGCGCACTCCGCACAGTTACGCATATTAATTAATTACACAAGTCAATAATTTTCTTTGATTAAACTTTACATTTCAAATTGAAGGGAACATTGCAAAATGTATCGTTCCGAGCCTGATTTGAACTGGCTGCCATAGACGGTTCTCTTAATTTATTGCCAAAAATTGTATTCCCGATTATCAGTTCGCAACCAATTTTTCGCATAATTTAATTTCGCCGAATGATCATGTGTCAACTTATCAAATGATTTTGTTTTATTGCCCAACCTTCAACCAACTGTATGATTGGTCTTTTTTTATAAAGTCACTTAAAAATGTCACTTTTCGAGTAGTTGAAGATATATAATGGTTTATTTTGAGTAATATACATTTCGTAGTTTAATTTAGTAACTATGTAACATATTAATAAAGTAGGTAAGCGTTATAAAGTAGGAGTGAGTGACATCATTACTTTTGGACTGTTGCTTAGTGGAATGTATGTATGTATGTATGTGGTTTTTTTGTATACGAACACACGCCAATTATTTTAATCTAACCTAAACGCCAGCGTGTCGACGTCACCCCGCGGCAGTGAACCATCAGCGAAAAGTTGGTTGGCAAGTGAAATTCGGACATAAAAAGTTCGGAGAAAGGCAAACCCCTCTTGAGTTGTAAGTTTTAATCCATGGAATCATTTACTCATAGAGTACATCTGAATGTCTGATTTAGCAGTGCAATTAGTGCGTTTGTTCGTTTTTTTTCCAACCAGACTGGTAATCGCGTACCGTTTCAAACGCGCGTTAGAACAATTTAACGGGCGTTTTTCCATATAAACTGTAACATTTAGGTCTAACTGACGCTCGTACAATACGTTACCTGATCGGCCTGCAGGTTTGTTTCCCAGCTGCGTGCTCGCTATCTGCTAGCGGTACTAATACCACGAACGGTGTCACGCAAAAATTCGCCGCTGCACATACGGACAAAATGATGATTTAGCTGGCATTTAATCGATTTTACGAAACTGCGCAGGTAAAAATAAAAATGTTTCTGGGAATCTGGGATAGACATAGAACAATGATAAAGCTAATCCCCACCCCTAGCATCGCCATGGCTACCGTAACGTCGATCGAAACTTGGCTGTCGCTCTCAGTGCATGTATCGACACGCAGCGTTCATTGTGAAACAGTTTTGTTTGAAAGTGATTCCTATCCGTTCGTGAAGTTTCCCACATACGAGTCATGGATTCTAGTAGCCCAGGTAAATATGTTTATTTCTTTCTACAATTAGTGTATATTTGTACAAAATTACTGTTATTTTACTGCATCGAAACACAACACAAATTTTGTTGAAATATAACACCATTTTTTAGATTTCAAAAAGCTTTTTGTTACACAATTTTGCATGATTGCGTCGAAATTCTACTCTTACTCTGTAAACTTATGAGTATTAGCTATAAGGAAACACTAAATGTAGCTGCCAGATACTGCCTATTTTAATTTTAGAGGTACTATAAGGAGATGGAGTAAAATGTAGTAAAATTTCGAATTTATGTTAAATTCTTATGTTTTTTGTTTTAGGGCTAGGTTCGGGATGTATAGTAATGACGCGGAAATTATTATATGATAAGATTCAATCCGAAAATCTGCCTGATTTTGAGTCGAAATTGAATTATCTGGAAACCGTGGAACCTGGGAGTTTTGCTAGAAAATTCACAAGAGAAGCTTGTAATAAGGACGTCTTAAATAGGCTTTTATTAAGTTCCGACCCTCTAGTGACCAGTACTAGGCCAAAACCTAAAAAAACATCGACTGCGTTCAGCAAAGAGGCGTTAGATATGATGGTTTCGGCAGAGCCGAATGTTGAAGAAATGGACGCAGACACTTCTGAGGAGTCTGAAGATGAAGTACAGGATGGGCTGACTGGTTTCCAAACATGGTCATCATCGTCATCCTAATTTTACCCTTGTTAGTAGGTACATTTTTATACACTTTTTTGGAAAAAATAATTTTTGTCACATTTTTTTTTTTCTTTTTTGATGTTTCTACCGATAATAGCTAAATACCATTAAGACACCTCGTTTAGAAGACAAAAAACCAAAGAAATAATTTATGCCAGCTAAATCATCATTTGGCCCCTATGTGCGCTGGTTCGTGTCTTACACCTTTTGAACTCATTCCTCGCATCAGCCCCTGAATGTGACGTGATTACAGGCAGACGGACAGTAGCGCGTGATGCGAATGATGCAATGCATTAGATCCATTTTGACGAATTCAAATTTTAAGAAATTGATAAGCACTTTTGATAAGTCATACAAAACCAAAAAAGTATAAGTAAATATACAATCATTAATTAATACAAAATAATAATAATGAAAACAAAACAATTGGTAACAATTAAAAATAATTAATGACAAGGTCATACATACATCAGCCATAAGAGTCAATACAATGAAATATAAATATTAGAATTGCATAAGTTAGGCATAGGTCAACTCAGTCCCAGGCATTTTTGTCATTAATATAATCCTTGATACTATATATCCTTGATACTATATAATAAGCTTTACTAATTAATCTACTCTTTTAATATGTTATTTAAATTATTGTAGGTATTCAGGTACTGACGGTTCAGAGCGTTACTCATACCTCGTGAAAAGATTACCAACAGCGAGTTAGACAGACTTACTTTCGAAAAAATGTGTAGAAGTCACGGCAATAGAGATATCTCTCAGAGACCGAAGTCCCAATGAGAGTTGTTTGGATTTTATATATATGCAGTGATCTATGAAACTTCTATAGCGCGATGCAGAACGCGTCAGATTCGACAGCTGACAGGAGTGACGCCACATCAGCCCCCCTTCGAGACAGAGGGGTCAGCGACGATGTATGAGAAGAGTGCAGCTTGCCAGTGCTCAGAGCCAGCGTGGCGAGCCACAGTGGGACAAAACGGTCAATTCCATCTCAAAAATCTGTAACTTTTTTGTTTATTGAGATTTATTGCTGAAATTTGGCTTAGGTAATCTTGAATAGTTATGCCTTTATATAATCAAAACGCCTTTATTATAAAACTTATATTTATTGAGTAATATAGTTGAAAATAAAATTTCACAATTTTTCATACAAAAATTTAAAATAATATTTTTATTAATTTTTTTTGGTCATATAACTAAGTATTAAAAGATAAGTATTAACTAATAATTATAATAAACTTGATGTAAGTAGGTAGATATAGGTATATTTTTAATTTTCTCTTTTTTTTCAAATGTTATTTATAATAACTTAAATATATTAAAAAAATTATAATAAATAAAAAAGTGTGTAGTAATTAGGTTTAAAAGGCAGACATTAAGTGTCTTAATTGATAATGCAACTTACAACCACCTAGTAACAAAAAAAATCAAGCAGTATCACTTGTCACCAGAAGTTCTTTCGCTTCATTCAACAATTCTTTTGTTAATAGGACATTTGCACTATTTATACTGGATATGTAGGGATCCGATGTATACAGCAAGGTGTGAAAAACGTTTTCTATTGTAGCCGACCGCGAACACTTCCGGGCGTGATTTAATCTATATTTCTTATAGTCTTTGTTACGAGCTTCCTGAGCATCTTCAGATAATTGCCCTATGGGCAAAATGGCAAAATGCTCTATTATTTTCGCGCCATGTATAAGAATTTTGTGAACTGAAGACGGCATATAGTACCAGTTATAGTTGTTCACGTATAACCGTGCAGTTGCCAGCGCATATTCACCAAATTTGATCGCATTTACAGGAAACCCAGATGACATTGTTTGCAGTATTATGTATAATCTCTTAATCAACTCTTCATCGACACCCGTAATTTCTGCAGAACACTCATAGTTTTGGAAGAACCTCCTTGCCGTATTTCCATCATTACTATTTCCTGATCCTTGACGAGGTTTATCAATGTGTAAACCAAGGTCTTCCCGGAATCGAGCTTGGACAAATCTTTTTTTTTCTTCTTTTAGTTTTTTGTTCTCAGGAGTCGAGGCTGCCCATTTTTTAAATGCAAGATTATAAGAAATATGCAGAATCATTTCCATACATCTTATCCACGCATGTAAGGTAGAGAGTCCGTATTTAAATGCATCTTCATTCTCAACTCTCGCAGTTACTTTCATCAGGTCATTCATTTGCTTAGGGGTTGCTCCACAAATAGTGCACTTAGCGCTCGATGATGTCTCTGTTAAAACCTGAGCAACTTTCCCGTCTATCATTGTCAGGAACAACTCATGTTTTACTTCCACAACATTCCCTTTTAGTGCTGCAAGCGTTGGAGTTAATTCGTTGATTTTGGTCTCAAGTTCATTCACAACAGATGTGGTTTTATCTTTAGTTTCTTTTGCAAGTTCCAGAGAAATAGGCCTGCAATAACGAACAAAAGAGCATGTCGGATTTTGCCATATAACTGTTTTACTTTCTTCGTCAACTAATCTGTGGTACAAGTGAAACAATAAACAAATTTGCTTCCGATATTTGTTCCCTTTCTTCAGGTAACACTTGTTTATACTCGCTTTGCCCTGAAGATCCATCGCAACCCCACTTACTGTACAGCTTAAGTTTGTTGAAATTTTCTGGTATCGTATGTATCTTCATAATACGGCAGGCAGTATGATCCAAAAGATCCTGAAGGTTCACCTTAGCACTGATGTTTGTAACAGTTATGCTTGATGTAAGTGGATAGCAATTCTTCTTTGCTTCACCCAAAGATTGGTATGACGGAAATACAGAATGTCCCTTTTCATTTAGCATGTACCTCAGGTATCTATATTGAGTTTTGGTTAAATCTGTTTCAATATATATACTCAGTGCTTCGTCATTGCTAAAAGAAGCTGCAGCATCCGGTCCTCTCAAAATATTTTGCAGAACGTCATTCTTCTTTTGTCTGTCCGTATTTCTCAAAATACTTACAATCGAGGATTCGTCATTTTCACCTATAGATCGTAATCCTTGTATGTATGCATTATGCACACGCCCCATTCCGTACTCTTGCATCAATTCCATGTTTTCACGTTTTTTCGTATTTTCAGAACACGCTTCATATGGTTTTGTTGGTCTACCACGATCTCCAGATGTATTTAAGCCAGTATCTTCAGATGTTGAGGCATTGCACGAATTCAACGATACCTTAAATTCGCCATTCAACCAATTTATGTTTTGACTTTCAAAACGATCAGTTTTTCTTTGAGCTTTCACCCATTTAGAGTTGCAACTCGATACCAAGGTTTTTTGGATATTATGAATGACAATATTTACATCTGATGGTGATAATTGAAAATTTTCTAATAAATATCTTTCCATATTTGAGGTACTTTTACCGGCTATTATTTGAGCACATATATCACGTCGAACAAACGAATTCACTCATTTTTTGACAAATAAATAGTTACTTTGCGTAGGTATTCCGACAGTTTGATACAAATGTTGGAAACCTCGAGTATTTATAGCACTTTATAGTAACTTGTGCAAAACGTGTCAACTGATAAAGAAAGTTCTCACAGAGATATTTAACCAATACTGTTTATAATTACCACAATAGATAAAAGTGTGATGATAGGTATTGTTATCAAAATTGTGGTAAAATCAGATACTCTAAAAGATAGCCAAACAAACCTATTTTATCAAATATGAATAAAAACAACGGTAAATCTCACTAATATAACTACAATAACGTATAAATAGGTATAAGTAAAAATAATGATTTTTGTCCTCTGCTGACATTTTAGGTTCTAGCTCAAAAAGGCGCTATAATGACGCAGGTTTTTTTTTGTTTCCTTGGATTATTTACTAATTAAGAATTCTATAAATGATAATAACTCGACATCGGCAGCTTTCGATAACAAGGAAACCTCCAATTGAAATTGAAACATTCGGAAATTTTCATGGGGCATTTCAAAATTTATTTAAAAAATACATATTTTATTTTTCTGTAAAATAGTACCGCATTTAAAAACTAGAGATCCTAGTAAATCTAAATATGTGTAATACTTATATATTTCTTTGAGAAACTTAAAAAATATCTAAAGTCAAACTTCACGTCTAGTCTGTTAAATACGAAATTATCGAAGTTCAATGTTTCAGTGCAATTTTAGGTAGGTAAAACTTAACAATTATTATTTTACACGCTAATATCAGTTAGGTCTTTTGTCATAGAACGTAGAACTATCAAAATTATATCAGACCTACGTCTTTCGCTAAAACCATTTCTGAGATGGTTAAGAACGTTTTGTCCCACTGTGCGAGCGAGCGCTCAGAGCCAGGCTAGCGAGCGAGTAGGGAGAGAGAGAGAGAGAGAGAGTCTGGCTTGCTGAGAGAGTTGGGCGTAAGTTAGGATCCTCAGAGTTGCGCTTATGACCATTGTCGGGGTCACCAATGTAGAAGTCACGGCAATAGAGAGATCTCTCAGGGACCGAAGTCCCAATGAGTTGTTTGGATTTTGTATATATGCAAAGTGATCTATGAAACTTCTATAGCGCGATGCAGAACACGTCAGATTCGACAGCTGACAGGAGGGACGCCACAAATGTATTATACAAGTGGCATTTCTTCAACGACTGTATTCTACTTCCCTGATTTTTCTCATCGTCGTTTAGAAAATTGCTAATTGTTCATTATTGATGATAAATTGTAGAAAATTAATTACTCGGTGTAATAATTTACAATTCCAATCAAGGGACATGTAGGTATATAATCAGAGGCCAAGATTAGACTTGGATTTTGATGGTCTGATCGTCGCCATGAAAGCCGGCCCGCTGCTGTGCCTGTTACTGGCTCTCTGCTTAAATGCCTCTCCTAATAATACGGTAAGTACCTTATTTATGCATACATACATACATTCACGCCTTTATTCCCAAAAGGGGTAGGCAGAGCACATGAAACGTATGTTCCAGCGCCACTTTTAGCATAAATGTGGGTATAAAAGATCGGCATAATGTGATATTGCAGTGATAGGTTGCCAGCCGATGGGCTGGCGATGGCCCACAACACACTTCAACCCTGATCCCTTAGTCGACTTTTACGACACCCACGGGAAAAAAGGGGGTGGTGAAATTCTAACCCGACACCACGCGGGTACTTATTTATGAATCACAAATAATCCTTTTTCAATTCGTATCACTCATGCAAACGTTGTGCTAACATTTAAAACTGTAAAATAGTCAATATCAGGAACCAATTTCATTTATGGAAGGAAAGGGTCCTATTTCAAAAATTCAACACGACGATAGTGGGTAAAAAGAACCGAGTAATATAAGGAGTATACATTTTAGAATAAGAATAATCATCGAAAAAGACGTGTGGGAAAATATAAATACCTGAGTATTTCCATTCTGACATCGGTGGAGGAGCGACATACGCAGCTTTGACAGGATTTGCGGACAATATCTGCTCATGAGTATATCATCTGCACAGCATTGGCAATTGATATTTATGTAATTTTAAATTATAATATGGATATAATATGTTATATTATATGACATTTCAGTATAACATACCAGTATTTTTTTTTTCTTACTTTATTTCTGTGTCGTTCTCATACCCCGCTCCAGCACGGCTATCATGCGACGGCGCGCGAGCTCTCTCGATTTTTCTCGCACTATCCGTCTCTTTCTTATTCGAACACTTAGAACAAGAGATTGTAGTGCGAGAAAAATCGAGAGTATGTCGCGGCCGTCGCATGATAGACGTGCAGCTGCTCATTTTGCTGCGCCTTTAAATAAATAAATAAATAACAGCGCCAGATTTCTTCCTAGTTACACTCCGTTTATTTTCACATCCCATAAATGGATGAATAGTTAAGCCTCATTTTGTATATTTACTAACATTTTTTTAATCATGGCACTGTATTTCTATAGACGCCGCCTCTGTTGGGCCCAGTGTTTTTTTCAGCGGTTGAACAGCAATTGATTAGTGTAAGTACCTATGTAAGACTGCTGCTTTTCGATGGTTGTTTATGGTGCTACTACCCACTCACTTGCTTTCGGATTTTAAAAAGGTAGCCTAAATTGCTTTGAATTTTTCTTTATCAAAGAAATCCATACTTCAGTTGGCAACCACAGTTGCCACCATCAGTTTAGGGGTGCGCGAAATTGGCAACTGTGGTTGCCACAAGCGAGTGGCTACGACAACAATCTTAGAATAGTTTTACTGGAGTCGAACGCGGGCCCGTCACTCTCATCTCAACACGTCACATTCTCGCGAGCTCTGGCGACCTGGCTCACCACTAGCAACAGAACACCACATACCTGCAGAGCAGGCATTATTATGGCTGCGCTCTTCTGTCCTGTATAGTCAGCATCATATATTTAGTAGCAGCCAAAGTAGCCAAATATATCGGAACACGTCTTTATTACTATAGGAGTAAGGATGTGTTACGATATATTTGGCTTCTTTGGCTGCTACTAACTATATGAAGCTGACTGTACTTCCCCAGTTGGGCTCAAAATTTGAGCACGTTCCGCTATGCCATGCCTCTCTTAAAATGGCTGGCTGTTAGATGACGAGGAAATGAACGATTGAATGTGGTATGATTTTTTATGGAATCGCGAATGAGCTATCAACCCTTCGAATCCTCAAACATATCAAGGGTCGGCAACGCACATGTTACTCCTTTGGATTTGCATGCGTCTATAGGCTGCGGCGTCTGCTTACCATCAGGCGGGCCGTACGCTTGTTTGCCACCGTAGTTGTATTAAAAAAAAAGTTGACGGTAGGATGACGCAGTGAAAAATTATTTTTTTCACTGCGTCATCCTACCAATACCGTCAACTTTTTTTTAAATACAACATACTTACATTACATACATTTTAAATACAGTCATGACTTATGATGTAAATAAGTAAAAACATTAATTTATAGAAAACTTAAATTAACGAGTCCACATACATACTTGTATAGATCATTTAAATTGGCCGAATTGCATTAAGTATAGTATTTTATGCAACTGTTGTATAAGAAGGGTCTTAATGGCGAGTATCGCAATTAAAGACGCCACTAGCGTTTTTAGATCAGTTATACACAGTTGCATACAATACGGCAGAACAGTGCTTTTATGAAAAATATATGAACCATAAAAGTACGCTTAACAGTGCGTTTAAGGGCCATAGAGCATAGTTTTTCGACGACTTATTATCGGTGTCATTGTATTTTAACTAAAGCCTATATAAATGACAGATAACGGCACAGGAGTAGAAAAAAGTAGTTTCGCCTCCCGCACGACGTCCGCCCCCCCGTAAAACCCCCCGCGCGCCGCGCAGGCGGCGAGGAGTGAGGGTAGCGGTCGGACGAAGATTCTATTTCCAAAGACAGTTTAAAAAAAGTCGGTCACATTAAACAATCTCAAACCTGTATCATATTTTTGTAGGTGCAAAATCAAAATCAATTATTTATTCTGCAAATAGGCCACAAAGGCACTTTTACATGTCAAAGATGGGAAAACTTTGTTATATTGCAGTGGGAGAAGTTAATTACCAGACGGTGTAATGGTATTGGTAGTGGAAATATCCACTATACATAAACATTTTCTTTTTAGTCAGAATTAAAATTTATTTCTTTTGTTTTTTTATATTAACTCATTGTGCTGCATTGTGTTGTGTTGTGTGTGCAATAAAGAGTATTTGTTTTGTATTGTATTGTATTGTTTTTAATTAAAAAATGTACTTTTCACAGTTGACAGTAAGTATTTTTACTTGTGGATAACGTAATATTACAAAATATATGTGTTGTTCCAAAATAAGTAGGTATTATATATTCAAGGCTTGGGATGTCTAGACTATATTTGTATATTATTATTTAACTACGAACATTTTGTGGTACAGAAATAGGTAACGTGATTGGCTAAATAAAAAAAGGAAATACATATAAGTTTTTGATGGGACTTGCTCGAGATACATTTCCACGTATGTAAAGTGACCCGGAGGATTCCCTACGACTTAGTAAAAATTATCATGAGCAATAAAAGTGTGTCATTTTTTATGGAGATCTTAAACAAAATTGACCCATATTCGATTTGCGATTAGGCTTGACTAAATAAAAATGTATTCTTTACAAATGTCAGACCGATTTACGTAGTGAATCGCGCTCTGCATCTGCAACGTAATTTGGTACCGTTTAGATCCAGCGTTTGGTATTTGTCTTCGTAGTTTTTTAATTCGAGGCTCTCATAATTTATTTATTTTATAGCAACAACCTGCCATGTTGTCAGGAGGAGCTCAATATCCACAGGTAACTTAACATTATTGGGAGATTAAGAGGGTGCACAGGAAAAATAAGAGATTTTTCAAAGGCAGTTCTGCATGAACTAGGAAACAAAAATTGTTAACCATACATTGTGTATTGATTTTATTGTTATAGTATATACAACACATGCGCTTTAAAATCTGTCAAAAATGTAAACCATAGTTGGCATTTTACCTCATCTAAAGATTTATAGAAGCTTATATGATATATTAATAAAATTTGTCAAATTTCAATATCGACATAATTTGTCCAAAAAGCCATTACCAAAGATTGCTGCCTGTCTTTCTTTCGTGCACGATATTAAAGTGTCTTTTACACGAGGGCGTGGATTTACAAAGAGAGAGGGAGAGAGAGAGCAATCACCTTAATACTTCCCGCTTTATAATAAAAAAACATTTGGTCTGATGGCGAAGAGTTTCGGCCAACACGTTAAGATATTCTCGCTAGATGGCTGGGTCAAGGTTCAGGTACAGAAGGCGGTGCTCCTGGACACAGCACGGATAGGGGAACTACTTTAATAAGCCATCTCCGCATCGCATATTATTTTGCTCTTGTTTATAATTCCAATATTCGAATCTTACTTTCGATATCATTCCAGACTCTACAACAAATACAATCAGCTGCGAAAGTAAGTATTCCATTGGAGTTAAAGAGACAGCAAACGGATGTGCTGTGTTGATATGTATAAATTGAGATATATATAGTTTCCACACGCTATACTTCTCGCCGTCGAAAGAATTGATATTTCGTTTTGATTTTAGGTTATCCATTGCGAGCACGTGTTTTGAAAAGTGGAGTTTTAAAGTTTTATAATTATTACACATTGTACCTATCAATTGATAGTACGATTTTAACTTTTAAAACGCGCAATCTGGGCTCATAAACTTTAGATAGGTAGGGTATAGGATATATTTTTAATTAAATACTTAGTAGCAGTTCAATTATTCTCATTTATTTTTAAGCTAGGACACGTCTATCTGCGAGTATAGTCTGGATTAAAAAGAGACATGGCGCAGGAGTAACTAAAATATCTGAACAGAGAATGAATTAAACTAATCATTCACTCAATCAATCGGTCTCATTCATTCCCTTAACATAGAAGTCAATTCAGTAACCTTTTATTTACAAAATAAATTCATTTTTGTACAATGAAATATAATACAATCAACAGTTACCGATACATAATTATAATGACAAATAAGATTAGTGAATAAAGTCTACTTTCAGTCAACCTAATTCACCTAGCAGGGGCATAAAGTTAAAAAACAGTATACATAATGCTCCCTTAGCTGGATTCGAGGGCACAAGGTCCACTTTCAGTCAACCTAATTTACCTTTTAGGTGAATAAAGTTGACAAAATGTAAACCTAATGCACCCTTTGCTGGATTCGAGGGCACAAGATCCACTTTCAGTCAACATAATTCACCTTTTAGGGGAATAAAGTTGTCAAAATGTAAACCTAATGCACCCTTAGCGGATTCGAGGGCACAAGGTCCACTTTCAGTAACCTAATTCACCTTTTAGGGGAAGAAAGTTCTAATCTAGCTTAAAAATAAAGCACTAATCAGGGAAACAAAAAATATACCTAATGGACCTGTGGCTGGGTTGGAGGGCACAAAATACCGATCAGGGGAATAAAGTTGTCAAAAAAGTATACCTAATACACCGTTAGCAGGTCACGGGTGAATAAGGTACACATTCAGTTAACTTAATTCACATTTGCAATTTCACATTGCATATATTTAAGGTGTACTTTCCGTATACTTAATTCACCCTTGGTTGGTCGCGAGTGCATTAAGTATACTTTCAGACAACCTAATTCACCTAGGTGAATTAAGGGTGAATTAGTAGAGCTAAAAAGTATACTTTAAACCTAGGGGGGAGGGGGGGGGGGGGTGTAAAGTTTTCACACGAGCAAATACCATACAGTCCCTATTCGTCCCGGTACCGCCGCATACCGGGTAGAGTCAGTCCGACCCAAGTCGGGCCTAGCTGAGTTTCTTGCTGGACTTTTCTCAGCTAGGCTAGGTTTTAGCGAACCAGCGATAAAACTCCCAGTAGTTCGACACCACTCACACCCCAGATTCGGTTGATACCGTTCAACCAATGTCACTGGAGCGCAAACTCGTAGTGTATTCCAGTGTATAAACTTTCCCGCGTGGTCGTGCCGGAGGCTCCCCCTGGATTTTCCCCAGGCTACCCTCCAACCACGCAATTCGACCGCTATATTGGGTTCGTCCTATTATAGCAAAAGAGCAAATACCAGTAGGTACTAGAGTCTGGCAAACGAAAGTTGAACCCACTAGATTCAATTGCGCGGCAACACTGTTAGCCAAAATGTATATGTTTAGTGTTGCCGCGTAATTGAATCTAGTGGGTTCAACTTGCATGGAGCTATAAAAACAGTAATACATAATCAGTATCAGAGTTGTCAAGATATAGCCACCGCCTTCGGTAAAAATTAAATATTTGGTCGCAAGAAATTTTAAAATTCACCCTGGGTCAAAGGCCTCTCTCCTTAATTACCTTGGCTCTTTTATGTGTGCTTCTTCCGGCCCATTGCCGAGGAAGGGCGTCTATAGGTACTCGTAGGTGCATCATCCCGCCTTCTCCGCCTACGCCTGCCCCCTCTGTGTCGCCCTTGCGACTTGATCACTATTCAAAGCCAAAATAATTCAATTTTCGTGATAAAGTAGTTCGTGAAAAAGTTTTCGTGAAATAGTTTTGCGTGATTTAAACTGACACGGATCGCAAGAAGCCATCACCAGTTTTTAAGAGCCATACATCAGGGGTACTTATTTGGAGTCAGTTAGCACCGTGCTCAAAATACAACATACTCTTATATATACAAGCCTACATGGACCGACTCACCTATTGCCGCAATAGCACATCTAGAAATTGCCTGGTACAAAAACAAAAATCTTAAATCAGAGATGTGTTGCCAGTGTTTAAATTTTCAGAGATGTGTTGGTGCATTGGATCTTGATGTAATACACAAAATAGAGGATAACATTGCAAATACTAAAAGACCCAAAACATTACCAAAATGCACCTTTTGTGGGTTTAAAACAGTGCATAAAACTTACTTCACGGACAATCATGCATTGAGATCACCCTGACCTACGCTCTATATTATTTTTTATTTATTTATTTTTACTTTATTGCACAATACAAGATATGGTACAAATGGCGGACTTAATACCATAAGGCATTCTCTACCAGTCAACCATTGGGCAAAACAGAAACATTTGGTGCAGGAATTAAATTTAAATGAAAACTTAATCCAAGATAAACTTCTATCAAATATATACTGAAAAAAAACATACACATATACAAAATAATATACACTAATATATATACATATTACTACCTTTTGTACCTAGTGAAAAATACTATGTTGACAACTATCCTACGCGCTTATCAGAAAGATACTTGCGTAACTTATGCTTGACAGTCAATCTGTTCTCCCCCGTATTAACATATTTATGTAACAAACTATATATTTCGAAGAGGGTTATAATAATTTGGTTTCTTTTTTGTACTATTTCAGTCCGCGACAAAGCTCCTCAAAGAAGTCAAGAAAAAGGTACAGAAAGTTCGTTATTTGAAATTAAAGTGAAACATTAATTGAAATGCATAACCTTTTTAAGTTCTACTTCTACGGAATCAAAAAATTAAGTTATTTATAGGGTTCCGTACCCAAAGGGTAAAGCTGGGCCCTATTACTGAGAATCCGCAGTCCGTCCGTGCCTGCCTGCCTGCCTGGCTGCCTGTCTGTCTGTCTGTCTGTCTGTCTGTCTGTCTGTCTGTCTGTCTGTCTGTCTGTCTGTCTGTCTGTCTGTCTGCCTGTCTGTCTGTCTGTTGCCTGCCTGCCTGCCTGCCTGCCTGCCTGCCTGTCTGTCTGTCTGTCTGTCTGTCTGTCTGTCTGTCTGTCTGTCTGTCTGTCTGTCTGTCTAACAACAAATAAACAGATTATAATAAATATTTAAGGGGCTCCCATACAACAAACGTGATTATTTTGCCGTTTTGATAGATAATGGTACGGAACCCTACTTGCGCGAGTCCGAATCGCACTTGGCCGGTTTTTATAACACGTAGGTCCTGGCTGTTTGTGGTACTCTTCGCAATATTTTTATGCTGTGTAAGTAATATAAAAGTGTAAATAAGTCCCAAGTAGGTTTAGGTACTCTAGGAACAAATTAAATTTACCTTTTAAATTTATTACAGCTTTATGTAAGTGTTTAAAGACATATTTAAATAAGACCAACTTAGAACAATAACAAGTGTAGAAAGACTAAACTAGCCTCATTTAAGTAAAATACTATTTAGTAAGTTAACTAAAATACTGGCCATAAATAAAATACTTGCGATCGTCTAATTACCCGCACAATACCTGGCAAGGATGGAGTGATCCGAGTAGTGGATCTGCGCACCGCTCATGGACACCTGCGCAGACCTGTACTCAAGATCGCCAGGTTGCCATTGGATTCAGCTCAGGAAGAGGCTCTGCCCCGGGCCCCCCAGTATGTTCGCGCCAGCCGCGCGACGGTATAGCTCACTCGTTCATACATTCATTCATTCACGAGCCGGCGCAAACGCCGCGTCGCGCCCAGTTGCAATTGACCGTTGACACGCGCATACGTTTCGTTGAATTATTGTGCTCCGCGTTCACCTGGACCCACGGAAGTGTTGTGAATACCGGCCGGTAACTAACTATCGTGATTGTGACATCAGTACTCATCAGCTCAAGACTTTAGTGACGCAAAGTGAATTTACCGTCAGTGTGCGTGTAAAGGATTGATCAGCTCAAGGTCTCTAACCCATAGACGAAGAGACTCCATCGGCTCAATACCATCAGCAAGGCGAGTCGCTGAAGCCGCCGCGGCTCACTCAAACCCCCTTAAGCTTCAGTACAAGTAAGCCATTAGGTATCCCGTAATCTGTGAGCTTCCATCTCAGCATTTTCAGCTCATCGTCGCATGTTATTGCCCTTAGCGAGAACAATAATTATGCTGGATACAGCTGAACAGGAAGTCAAACATATAATAAGGAACCTAAAAAACAGCTCTTCTACAGGTTGGGATGGTATTTCATCATCATTTCTGAAGCAAGCAGCAGATATTCTAGCTACGCCTATAACGATGATATGTAACCTGAGCTTTCAAATTGGCGTTTTTCCTGACGCATTTAAAAAGTCTGTTGTGATTCCTATTTTCTAGTCTGGAGACAGGGACTGTATCTCCAACTATAGACCGATCTCCCTGTTGCCAACACTGGCGAAAGTAATTGAAAAAATTGTAAACAAAAGATTAAAATGTTACATTGAAAGAAATAATTTATTAAGCAATAATCAGCATGGATTCAGGGAACGTAAGTCAACTGAAGATGCTGTTCTACAATTGACTAGCGCCATTGTTGGCAAACTAGATGATAATAGGAAAGTCATCGGAGTTTTCCTAGATCTAAAAAAAGCCTTCGATACAGTCTCTGTCTCTCTACTTGTAAAAAAGATGGAAAATATGGGAATACGGGGTGTACCGTTGAAACTGTTTAGCAGCTATCTAGATAACAGAAAGCAGTCAGTTAGACTGAAAGACATTTATAGTAATGAACTAAATGTAGAATATGGCGTGCCACAAGGTAATGTGTTGTGGTGCTACACTCTTCCTTATTTATATCGATCAACTGTGCCGTTTATCAATCCCTAATGCTGAAATAATTGCTTTTGCTGACGATACAGCAATCTTGTTTCATGGTGATTCTTGGGAGGAGGTAAACAACATAGCACAACAGGGATTAAACCAAGTATATGGCTCTCCTATAACCTTCTTACTTTGAACTTTTCCAAAACCAAATACATACCCTTTAGCATTAGAAACAACAAAAAATCACTCTGTAAGAATATAACAATTAAGCTACACGATTGTCAAAACCCTCTTGTTTCCTCCTGCCAAACTGTATCAGAAAAATCTTGCATTAAATACCTGGGAGTCACTCTTGATAAAAACCTTAATTGGCACCAACATATTTCTACTCTGGCAGGAAAAATTAGGAAATTGATATTCATCTTTAAAAACCTCAGCCATGTTTGTGACAAAAAACTAATTATGACAATATATTATACACTTTGCCAATCAGTGACGACTTACTGTATTACTGCCTGGGGTGGCGCCGCACAAACCTCCACGCTTACCCTAGAAAGAGCCCAAAGAGCAGTGCTTAAGGTTATAACCTTCAATAGGTTTACATATCCCACAACTACATTATACCAGAACACTTTAGTTTAACCGTCAGGCAACTTTTTATCAGACAATTATTATTAAAACAACACAAAAGCATCCCGGATTTCCCTGCATCAAAAGAAGAAATGATTATGTTTATCTTATTCCACCAAACAAGACAAAATTTGCCAAAAAATGCATATCAACTCTCCAACATTATATAATAAATTAAGCAAGCACATCCAATTAAGAACACTGAATTCACACGCATGTAAGAAGTCATTGATATGTTATCTACAGAAATTAAAATACGATGATACGGAACAACTACTAAAATATATGGTGTAATCGTCACATTAAAAACATATACATACTAACGCGAACACACACACCCAAACACACCCGCACATTTACACGCATTTTTACGCAAACACATTCGAATCAACACATACATACACTCATTCGGACCTTTTATCATAAAAAAACAACACAAACATTAAGTCAAACATAAAACAATAAGTGAATTAGAGATAGCTCTTAGAGATAAGATTAATCTTAAGTTTTTGCATATACTCCATGTTTATGCCGCTGCATATGAGTTGTTAAATGTTGTTATGCTATTGCTAACGGGAGTAGTATTGTTTTGTCTACCTCAACCTTGCATCTTTTGTTTTATACCCACTTAAATTCGTGTTAACATTGTAGTTCTATAAAATTATATAGTATTAGCTTCCGCCCGCGACTTCGTCTGCGTGGACTCGGGGTAAAAACTATCCTATATTTTAATCCAGGCTATAAACTATCTTCGTGCAAAAATTCATTCAAATCGGTTCAGCCGTTTAAGCGTGATTGAGTAACAAACATCCGAACATCTAAACTTTCGCATTTATAATATTAGTAGGATGAAAAGTATAATAAAATATGAAAAGGCTGATGTAACTTTAAACTAATAAATTACTTAAACTACTCGCCTACTGTGCCTAATGATACACGATTAAAGTTATAAGGGATAACGAAATAAGGACGGTGAATCCTTACCCACCGTAATACAGTGCAAACTAGTACGGGGGTAAGAAGACACTTACTTACTTTGGTATTCACCATAGTTTAGTAATATGTAAATACACCACACAACATATTACAATATTGCAATATATTGTTAATTACAATGTACAATATTACATTAACCATTTAAGTCTTAAATTGTTAACTTTTTCCTGCTAATAAACGAATTTTATTTTATTTATTTAGTTTTAATATGGAACCAGACTGAAATAAATAAATAAAATAACATTTGGACAGCTGTACACCCACCCCTAACCCCCTAACCATGATCATCAAAATAGAACTAGTACTTCCCATAAACTCAGAGAGCTGAAATTTGGTACAGAGTTAGGGTTTAATGGCCACACAAAGGGAAAACTATAAAAACTAGGATAATCAAAGGTCTGGAGTACCTGGTGACCCTGATTAGAAAACACAAGAGCCCAACCAAACTATTAGAGATATATCTATACCGCCTTTACAAAAAACATTCAACTTGGTGGGCCGCTGAATTTGATGTCAAAAATCGAAGGTCTGAAGTATCTGATGAAGAACCCTCAGCTGGTCTCAGCTGTATTAGAGATAAGGTAATGCCCCCTTCTACTATTGGTACATAAAAAAATCGATAGTCATTGCAAAAATCCAGCGTAGTGGGACACATCTTCTAATTTAAATTTAATCTGGGGGCACTGGGCAGTGCCCCGGACAAGTCGAGCAAAACAGCGGCACGGCCGTACCATCCTTTTCTCGAAGCAGTTCAGGCCATTTTCGACCTCCCTATAACTTCGTTGTGGATAAAACTAGAAGCCTGCATTTTCATTAACCAAGCACGCATTGTATAAACACGATATATTTCAAATTTCATTCAATTTGAACCAGCGCTGCAGCGGTTTAAGATTTATAACACTGACTGACTCACCGATCATCAAAAGTCACTTCTAGCAGACATAGAAGCTTCAAATTTAGAATACAATTAGTGTTTAGTGTATAAATCAACAGAACGCTAAAAAAAATGCAATTTAAGTCCACAAAAAGTTGTGAGATATTTGGTACCAAGTCTCAGACATTCTTCTTATTCTTTATTTGCTAGCTAAATATTTGTGACTTGGCAATCACACAATAACTACATAGTTTTAGGTATGCAAAAATCCATAAATGCAGTAAAGTTGTGTGATTGCCAAGTTGCAGAATTTTATTTAGCTAGCAAATAAAGAATAATGAGAATGCCTGAGACTTCGTACTGCCAAATATCTCACAACTTTTTGCGGTGGAAGAGTTTCGAGACTTGGCCTCTTTTTTACATGGAATGTTTTTTTATGGTATAGTTTATAGAAAGAATAGGTCAGCTGCCTTTTTAAGTCGGTTTAATAAAAAAGGTGGTGGAGGGGTACTTATACCTATTAAAAAATCTTTGATCTCTGAGCATCTAACTAATTGGCTACTGTCTATACATACCTAGTGATTACATTAGTAATATACAGATGACTGAAGCTGAGATAACAGGTGCTATTGGAAAACTGGATAGCTCGAAGGGTGCTGGCCCGGATGGCATACCTGCAGTATTTGTAAAGCGATGTGGTTCGGCATTGTCTTTGCCACTGTATCTACTATTTAATCGGTCACTTACCGAAGGATGTTTCCCTGACGTGTGGAAAGAGGCTCGGATCGTACCAGTTTATAAGAAGGGTGACGAAGCTTGCGTCCAGAATTTTCGTCCGATCTCCATCCTGTCCTGCTTTTCAAAAATATTTGAGTCCCTTATACAACCTGTGCTGTTAGGAATAGCTGAAACTTGCATATCAGACCATCAACATGGCTTCAGACCTGGTCGTTCAGTAATGTCGAACCTAGTGCCTTTTGTTTCTGACATATGTGAGCTAGTTGATAAAGGATCAGAGGTGGATACTATCTACACTGATTTTAGCAGCGCCTTCGACAAAGTCGATCATTTGATTCTATTAAAGAAGCTTAGCCATTTTGGCGTGGGTGGCAATTGGCTGGGTTGGTTCGCATCGTATCTCACCAAAAGACCTCAAAACGTCGTTGTTCATGGCTACAAATCGGAAACATACTATGCTGAATCTGGGGTTCCACAAGGATCGCATTTGGGCCCAGTTCTCTTCTTAATGTTCATTGATGACATTACGAACCACATTAAGCACTCAAAGTATTCGCTCTATGCAGATGACTTAAAAATTTACAAATCTGTGGCCTGTGAATCAGATGCAAGAATGATCCAGAACGATTTAAACAATATAGTTTCCTGGTGCTATATTAATAATATGACTCTCAACCCGAATAAGTGCTTTTTCATAAAATACAGCCGTAAGAAAAAACCACTTGTGACAAAATACGAGATAGGCGGTGTTGAGCTATCAGAAGTGACTGAAATCAGAGATCTAGGTGTAATACTTGATAGTCAACTTAAATTTCATGCTCACGTAGACTCAATAGTAAAAAAGGCCGCACAGATGCTCGGTTTCCTGAGAAGAAACTCCTGCGACTTTAACCAACAGAAAACGAAAATTATCCTATATAACACTCTGGTACGCAGCCATCTCGAAACCGCCTCGATTGTTTGGAGTCCTTTCTATCAGGTTCACTCGCAACGGGTTGAGAGCATACAAAGGGCGTTCACAAGATACCTTGCATTTGGTACTCGTGGCTTTTCACACAGAAATACCTATAACAGTCGTCTTGCTAAGTTTAACATGGACAGCTTGCGAGATCGGCGGCGAATGTTGGATTTTAGTTTCCTGCACAAGGTAGTTAATGGGCAAATAAAATGTATCAATCTGTTGGAAAGAGTCTCGTTAACAGTTCCTCGCAATTACCCTCGGCGCCCTATACCAAAACCTTTCGCTACACCGATCACCAGGACAAACCTTGGATTGCAGTCTCCCATGGTAAGAATTTGCTCGAGTTTTAACGACTTTATCAGCCAAAATAAATCCATCGACATCTTCCACGACCGCCTACCTAAGTTTAAATCTGCATTATTGCCAAAAGCAAATTAATTCTGTAACTGTTATTAATTATATAGATATTTACATATAAATAAATTCTGTTACTATTAGTTAAGCTGTTTAGTTCATATTTTGTATTGTATAAGCTATTATAACTTTTATTGATCTCACTGCAACATGCGTAGCCAATGTTATGTACTTCCGTAATTGTTGTATATATCAGAAATAAATACCTCCTAATATACTAGCTTTAAGTGAAATGTAATATATATGATGTGGTTGTACTTAATAAATAAATAATAATAATTACTGTCATAGAAGATATATGGATACGTATAAAGCTAAAAAAGCATTACCTTAATATATGTCTACCTTCCTATTTAACCAATGAGGACTTGACTCAAGTACTTACCACATATGAATCTAACATTTTGTCAAACTCAGATAACCAAAACATAATAATAGGAGACTTTAACACACCTGAACTCACATGTTTATAACCTCAGTCTACCACACCTTCCACCTTTACACTAAATATTAGAAGCACTCACTAGAGTGCCACCACGACCACAGACCACAGTTAATAAACAGACTTTATCTCTCAAGCTGGTCTCGTCCGTCGTCGAAATAGCATAACCAACCACATTAACCGTATTATTGATCTGATATTAGTCGAACCAGAGATATCTTGTAAAATAACTGAAGCGTCTGCTATTAGTCGGCAAAGGCAATGGTTAACGCGAGGAATAAAAGTTTCGTGTAAGCACAAACGTAACCTAAAAATACTTACGGCTCAGACTGACGAACCAATTATAAAAAAAACACATTAAAATGTTTGATAAAATTTTAAAACGATCCGTATATATCTCAAAAAAATTAAACAACATTAATAAAATAAACAAATAAAATAATAAAATAAAGACAGTGTAGCAAATTGTTGGTGAGCAAACATGTAAAACAAAAGTAAAGAAAAGGGAAAATCTAAGCTTAAAAATTAATGGCAGCCTATCAAGTAACCCAAATTTAGTAACAAACACCTTCAACACATTTTTTGCTTCTGTAGGATTGAATACTAACATTAATAAACCGTGCGGCCGCTCCGTCGTTAATCACACCTCCACCAGTCCACCCATCCGAGACTTATAAAAGCATACAACTGTTAAAAAACAGAAGTAGTTATGGAATTGACGAGATACCCCCTTTCTTGTAAAATCATGTGTCAACGAGCTTACGCTTCCGCTCACAGACCTAATTAACCAATCCTTTTCTGATGGAATATTTCCAGAACGTCTCAAAATGTCTATAATAAAACCAATTACTAAGAAAGGAGACCTGTCAGACCCCCAAAATTACCGCCCTATATCCTTACTCAGTACCTTTTCAAAGATTTTTGAAACAATCATGGCGAAACGCCTCGCCTAACTTGTTTCTGTAACAAATTTGATATTTTTGATGAATGCCAACATGGGTTTCGTAATTAAAAATCAACAACATTAACAGTATATCAATTTATCCAGGAAGCCTTAACTTTAATTAACAATAAACAACATGCATTTGGGTTGTTTCTGGATATGAGCAAGGCATGCGATCGAGTCCAACACACATAGCATATCCAACATATCCTTTTAAATAATTTGTACGGAATAGGTGTCCGCGGCACCACGAATGAATGGTTCAAATCATACCTCAAAAACCGCCAACAAATAGTTGAAATAGATTTCTTTGATGACCATAATAAAACATTAACAAAAGTCTGCTCATCCACAATAAACACAACATGCTCTATTCCATAAGGAAGCGTACTGGGATGCATACTGTTTATTTTATACATAACGACCTACCGAAACTATTAAAAACTATTAATATCAAATCCTACCTATATGCAGCCTACCTATATATTTCAATTATATTTCCTAGCATGAACACAGATTACAAATAACCTAAATACTATATTTAATACAATTTTTCCTTGGCTTGAAGATCACAATCTGAACCTAAATTTGCAAAAAACAAACATAATACAGTTTAGACCCCATCAGAGAACACCATTAAGTATTAACTATTCGTACCAAAATAACAAATTAGAAACTGACAACACCTGTCCACTACTTGGTTTAAACATCGACGAACATATAAGCTGGAAAGTCCACATCGAAAAAAAAAACGATAAAATTATCTAGATTTTGTTATGCCCTAAGACAAATGTTAATAAATACCAACTTGAAAACTGCTGTATGCTTATCATACTTTTGCCCAATCATGGCTGCAATATGGAATAATGTTGTGGGGCAGTAGTGTAAGTGCCAAATATCTATTTTTATTGCAGAAAAGATGCGTACGAGTTCTCAGCAACATAAAAAATGAAGAGAGTTGCAGACCACACTTCTGTAGATTAAAAATAGTTACCCTCACATCTTTGTATATATTGGAAACGTGCAAATTTGTTCATAAATATCCTAGCCTGTATCCCAAACCTGAAAACTTCAACTCTCATGCACACAACTTACGTCATTGCAATAAAATAGTTCAAGCAATTCCCGCCAATCTAACTACGTTCAGTAAAGGCCTTTACGCAATGTCCATTAGAATATAAAATAAAATCCCGCAGCTTATAAGAAACAAAGTAACATATAACACCTTTGTTAATAAACTGAAAACATACCTCCTAACTGAATGCCCATACACTTTGCAAGAGTTCATGGGCCATTAAATTTTTAAAATTCTGTATAAATTGCAAATACAAATAAGTGTATGTTATTGTTTAATGTGTAGATTTTATAAAAATATAACATGTTGATTTTATAAATATATGTATGTTTTTAGGTTAGTTTAGTATTTAAGAATATTGCTACACCCTACTAGGGTCCATGTCTGTACTGGTTAGACTTAAAAACATCCTGTAAATACCATGGTTGCAGCGAATAAATGAATATGAATATGAATATGAATAGATGTTCACCACCCACCTATTGAAATTAATTTGACTATCGAATCATTACGCCTATTAAAAGAGAATCCTACACCAAAATACCAATTCGGAAAGACAGATTTTAACAAATGCATAAAACAAATAAATTTAGTAAATTGGGATCAGTACATTCACTTAAACTGTTCTGAATTTGTTAACTCATTCTACAAAGTTATTTGGGATATCATTGACAAATATACTCCTAAGCGAAAGAATAAAAGCACACAATACCCGTCTTGGTTTAGTAGATCTTTAATACACATTTTTAAATAGAAAGATAAATATCACAGGAAATACAGAAAATTTGGCAATCCTCGTGATTATGATACATTTAGTCTTTTACGCAATAGAGCTAAAACTGCACTTCAAATATGTTTCAACTCTTACATAGATCGCACTGAAGATAACATCAAAACCAACATAAAAGCTTACTGGCAGTATATATAGTCAAAAAATACAGATGAAATTCCCAACCAAATGCATTTAGATGATTATTGTTCAAGCGACGGTACCGCTATAGAAAACCTATTTGCTAAACATTTTTCCTCAGTTTATACCACGCCGAATTCTACTTCTTACACCCCTAAATTCCCTAGAGCTAACTACAACCTTTCAACTATAGTCATCCAAGAATCAGAAATTAAATCTGAACTAGTAAATTTAGATGTTAACAAAGGACCAGGCGATGACGGTATACCACCAACTTTTTAAAAAAACTGTTCCAAAACCATGGTTTTTAAAAATTACAAAAAAATAATAATTTAGATGCACACAATGAGCTCTTTCATTTGATATGTAACACGATAGTATATGCAAAACTTTATTTTTTAATTTTCTCATTTCCCCTCCAAAAGTGGCCCCCATGTTCAAAATTCATTTGTTTGCGTTACATGTTCCTCTTTGGGTCACAAACTTACATATGTGTACCAAATTTCAACGTAATTGGTTCAGAAGTTTCGGAGAAAATAGGCTGTGAAGGACGGACAGACAGACGCACGAGTGATCCTATAAGGGTTCCGTTTTTTCCTTTTGAGGTACGGAACCCTAAAAATGAAGAGGTAACATACATACAGACAGACAGAAGACACACTTCCGTATTTATTCTTCCCGCGACTTCTTCCGCCTAGAACTCGTCCTACTAATATTGTTATTTACAGCCTATAGACTTGATAATTTAAAAAAAATACTCATGTACTTACGTATTCAATAATCGTATGGAATCTAAATGTTCTAGGCTGTTGGGTGAAAGTGACGGACAAAAATGCCAAAAACTGAGGGAGTACTTGTACCAGGTACTGAATTAATCTTTTAGGAGTGTACGTGACCCTATTAAGCCAGGAAAAATCTTGACAGCGCGAAGTAGGACTGTAAAAAGCGCCATTGCAACAATACAGGGTGTAACAAAAATGTGGTATGAACCGATCAAGGGCTTAACAGGTATCGTGTTCTGATAAGAAAAAACAGAAAAAAAAAATTTTTGACGCGGTTTTTTTTTCACCTTATTATGGAGCGTTGGCCGACTGGGGCGACAAGCTCCATAGAAATGTAAAAAAAATCGCGTCAAAAAAATTTTTTTTTCTGTTTTTTCTTATCAGAACACGATACCTGTTAAGCCCTTAATCGGTTCATACCACATTTTTGTTACACCTTGTATGTAACTAGATCATTGTCTTCGAAAAACTACATCTCACATAAGAATTGTATCTCAGTCACTGTTAGCACGGCTTACACGTAAATAATAATTTTATTAATTAATTGAATACGTGCCGGACATAGTTACAAATATAATAAAACTAAAATACGTACGTTACGTACGCCCATAAAACAAAACGGCAAGTAGGTACTCCTGCCTAACTGCATATTTTCATTTTGAAAGGTTTAACTGTTTGGATTGCTGGATTGCTGCTTGTATTATAGTTACCCTTACTTCAATAGACCCCGTAATGGAGTGAACCTAGTAAATCAATTGAAATAATTGATTGCAATACGTACCTACTAGCTTCTGCCCGCGACTTCGTCCGCGTGGAACTCGTTTCTATCGTAGCTCCTTACAAACTGTCGCCCCCCATTTCGCCCCCTTAGAGGATGATTCCCGGAATAAAAAAGATTATATATGTTAATCCAGGTTATCTATACACTATATGAATACCAAAATTCATTTTAATCCGTTTAGCCGTTTTTGCGTGATTGAGATCCAAACTTTTGCATATTTATTAGGTTCTGCCCGCGTTTACATGGTATTCTTATGTTTAACCATACTTCTGACTGAAAATAAAGATTTCATTTCCATAGACTGTGCGTGTAACAGTTCAAATTTTCTTCGAATCTAAATAAACACCCTCATAAAATGAATAATATTATATAGATGCCCAAAGCATCCTTTTAGAGAGCGCTCCCTATGCGAGCCCCAGGTCCGAAGACCCTAGGGCGAGCCCGACGGATCCTCACTATCCTAAGGTGTCTTGCAAGCGAGACCTGAGGCCAAAGTGCCGAGCGGTGAGGCGAGAGGCCGAAGGCCGAGCTTTTCAATGGAATTAAAGGCCTAAAGCAATCCTTCAGAGAGCGGTCTAAATGCGAGCCCAAAGGCCTAAGGCCCGATCCCCCATGGACACTCGTTATCTCCGAGTAACTTGCAACCGAAACCTTTGAAGGTAAACGGGGAGGCAAGCGGAGCCGAAGGCTGAGCTTTTTGTAGGAATGACAGGCCCTAAGCATGCTTTTAGAGAGCGGTCGCTATGTGAGCTCGGTGGCTGAAGGCCCGTGGGTGAGCCCCCACGGACACTTACTATCCCGTAGGTGAGTGGCGAGGCAAGCGAGGCAAAAATGCCGTGCTTTTCGTTGAAGTGAAAGACTCGAAGCATTCCTTATTCGCTCTTAAGGCGCCCCCTTGGAAGGACACTCATTATCTCCCGGTGTTTTGCAAGTGAAACCTGAGAGCGACCCCCACGTACACTTACTATTCCCAGGTGTGTTGCAAACGAAATTCCAGGCCAAAGTTCCAAAGGTGAGTGGCGAGGCAAGTAAGCCGTTTTCGTTGGAATGTAAGGCCCAAAGCAACCTGTGCACGACGTCCGCCTATCGCGGCGTCGACCGGGTGAATGCGCGGCGCCTAGAGCCGCGGCGCCGTCCACCCAACAATCACCTAAGAAGTGACTAGTCCGAGACACGCAGCAGCGACGCGTCGGCCCCGCCCCCTGCGCTCGGACAGCCACCAACACCGACTAGGTGCGGCCCGGAACACAATCCAGTCGGCTCGCCCAGCCGGCCTACGACAGCTCGCAGACTCGATGCCCGAGTTATAAGTTCGGGGTCGCAGAGTGCCCGCAGATACCGAGGTAACCTTATTACCGAAATGAAAAATAGTTTGTAACAGAATTTAATATTTATTAAAATCTTCACACTTTTAATTATAACTTGCCCTATCACTTTCCCTATCACTGTCCCTAATTACTAGGTCCTACTTCTCCTTGTTCCTTTAGTTGATTCTTCCGAGAGGCTGCAGCTGACACAAATTGCACCTTGATGGTCGTCTCACGGTCCCCGTAAGGGGGCCGGAGGAGCCTGATGCGGCATCGCCGCTTTTGGCGGGATCGGGCGCCGTCCGCTACAACGGACGGGTAGCTTTGGTGGGCGTGACGCCCATCTGGTCTGGTGGGGTCGTCTGCGGCGGCCATCGGCGAGGTCAAGCCCTGCCGGGTGGGACTCCAGAGGGAGAGGCCCGGCGAGCGACCTGCGAGCCGACGGCATTGCAGGAAAATCCTTGGTCTGGTCCGGTGGTGCGTGCGTCCTTAGGGAGCTAGCCCTCCTGGTACAGGTCGGCCAGCCCCCTGAGGATGATAGGAGCGGGGTTCGCTCCTGCCTGCAGAGCGCTGAGCACATCTTGCAGTATTGCGACGGACTGCGCTATCGCGGCAGTGTCGTGCGGTGGTCTGGTTGGCGCTGCTGCAGGGGGAGCGAGGGCTGGGGCGGCGTTGGTGAGGGCGGCGGCGGTCTGGGCGGCGACGATGGTCTTGGGGGCGGCGGCAGCGGTCTGGGCGGCGGCGGCGGTAGTCTGGGTGACGGTATCGGCGGCGGTGGCGGCGGGCTGACCCTTGCCGCGTCTGCCCCTTCCTCGGCGGCGGCGGCGCAGTGGCGCCGCGTCGTTCGCCCTCGCCATGAGGGAGTTGGGGGCATTCTCGGCGGCCTCCACCGAGCGTTGCTGGGGCACAGCTTGCCCACGCCGTTTGGTGAGGGGGGCTGTGCCGGCCCTCTTGGAGCGTGCCTCCCGTTGGTAGGTAGGGCACGTCAGGTTGTTCGCTGGATGGGGGCCGCCGCAGTTGGCGCAGGTCTCCTCCTGGTCGCGCGGCCGCTCGTACTGGCCCGCGAAATGTGGCCCCGCGCAGTGGACACACCTTACGGGGCGACGGCAGCCGTGCGAGAAGTGACGGAAGGCCTGACAGTGGTGGCACTGCGCCGGCCCCTTCTTGCCGCGCCATGCCTCCACCACTACTCCCGTCATTCCGAGCAGCTCCCGGACATCATAGATAGCCGGGATGAGGTCGTGGGTCTTCGTTAGCTGCGTATAAAATACGCAACCGGGTCTCCCTGCACGCGCGTCCACTTGGCGCGTGTAGATGGGGGCGAATCCCTTCGCCACCAGGTCCTCGGTTATGTGTGCTGGGTCCGTGTTCGCCGGGAGCCCCCTGATGCACACCTTCAGGGGGATCTCCTCCTTTGGTTGGAGCGCCGACCAAGATACTGGGGGACACCCCAGGGCCTCGAGGTAGTCCTGCACCACTCTGTATTCCTCGTGGTCCTCGGGGAGGAAGCGTATTCCGCCTCTATATGGGACTTTGGGTAACGGCCCAGCCGCTCCCGGATCTTCCGGAAGTGCGCGTGCCAATCCGGGAGGCTGTCGACCGTGATTGGTCGCGGCTTCTTCTGGGGCGGCTGGGTCGTGGCTGGTCTTGGTGTTGCTGGTGGCGTCGGGTCAGGGGCCGGCGCGGCCTCTTCCCGGCGCTTGTCGTTGTTGTCGCTGCCCACGTCCGACGTGTCCATCGGGGACAGGTCCAGACGGGGGAGGCTCGGCCATTGGGTCCTCGCTGGGGGGGACCCTGGTTTGCGCTTGCCCCCAAGTTGCGGGGGGAGCGCGGCTGTCGTGGATGGTGCCTGCGCAGGGGTTTGTACCAATGGCAGCGAGATTGTGGCGGGTGTCCGGTGGACCGTGTGCCCTCCGTACGGCGGTGTTTTCCGCAGCGGGAAGGTCTGCTGCGGCGTGGTTTGGAGCGGCGTCGGAGTCTGCCGCGCCGCGCGGGGCGCGGCGTTCTTCGGTGCAGGCGTTGCGCGTTGCGCCAGGTTCGCCTGTCCCGCTCCGAGGGCGGGTGGCGGTCGCGACGCGGGCGCTGTTCGGAGCGCTGTGTTCGCTCTGCCCGCTCCGAGGGCGGGCGGCGATCGCGGCGCGGGCTTGGGGGCCTCGGTCTGGCGCTGCGCTGCGGGTGCGCGCTGCTGCGGCCGGGGTGCGTGGCGGTAGTCGCGTAGGTCGTCGCGTCTTTAGGGCGGGCGCCCGTGGAGGTAGCGGCTCGGGTGGTCGGGGTGAGGTGGCCAATGATCTCTTGGACCACGTCGGCGGTCGTCCTGGGGAAGGGGGCTTCCCTGGCGCCCTCACTTGTCGGCGTTCCCGGTGGAGGCGGCTTTGTGGGCTGCCGCGGACGCGCGCAGGGCGTTAGCGAACGCCCGTTAAACGCGCGGGTCGCGGGCGACACTGGCCGCGTCTCCGAGGCCGCGGGTGCGGCGGAATGTCCGGGGGCGGCTCGTTGTCCGGTCAGGAGGTGGGGCTCCCGCGGGGAGCGGGGGCGGCGGCGGCATCTTCTTTTTGTGTGGGTATTTCGCCCACACGGTTTATTGCTCTACCCCCCCACCTTTGCTAGTTAAAGGCGAGGGGTGAGGCGAATTGAGGGCCCTGTTTAGGGCACCCTGGGGCGCTTGGTGCGCGATCGCAGCGGCGCGGCTGCCCTTACCCGCGTCATTCACGGCCAGACCCCGGTGAGACCCGCTTGTGGGAGGCCGGGGCTGGTCGGAACTAGGCGAGCGGTACAGCGGCGCGGGTAGTGGCGGTTGACGTCGGTGTCGATCCGGGCGCGGGGGGAGAGGTGAGGTCCATCCAAGTACAGCCAATCCTTGCAACTTCCCAACAAATTGCACTGGGACAATGAGCGGTTATTATACAAGATTAGGTCCGCCACCTAGTGGGAACGTCAATGCGGGCGAATTACAACTCATTCGTTGTGAAGCTATTATGATGCGTAAAGCCGCTTTGGTCGCTGGTGGGGGTAAGCCCCGCCCATGCCGGTTTCGCCTGTTTTCCCTAAGATTTGATCTTTCATTTATGATATCCCAAGCGGACTCAACCTATTAGTAATTAAACCTATTTGATAAAATGAAGTAGATTCTAATTGACGTCTTACCAACATTTCTGCGTCTCTCATGGCTTTCTAATCCGAACTGTTAAACAATGAATGTGGGTTCTTCACGTTTTTGACCCGTCATGGCGTACTTATTTTAAGTTTATACAATGATTATGATATTTGGCCATTGTTTAGAATATTAATCGTATAGAACCTACTTTGGCCGATCTATTGACATATAAATTACTCTTGTGTTATTAAAGATAAATGGCTCATCGAGCTGAAGGTTTCACAAGTTAGGTAAAATTACTCTGCCTCAAGTTAAGTTTTACAATTTAGTATGGAATTATTATAGCCAATTAGAATAATCTTGCTAAAAATGATCGCGCTTGACACGGCGGTCGTACTTATGGGCGTCTATTAGATATACTCGATTTAAGTGAGATTAGCTTTGCCAGTCTGGCTTATGTACTTGCAAAGATCACATGAATAATTTCTTATATACTTTTATATACTTTAACTGGTATAATTATACAATGTTAGGGGACTCTACCTACCTAACGTCTACCTACTTTTGATATGGATTTCTAAGTGAAATGGGATTCTAGCTGGGGTCAGTCTTTATTTACTTATACAATCTAGGTACTTATATATTATATATTTCTTACATGTGGTCCTGATTGTCCTCGTTGTCTTCTGTCGTTCATACAACCCTTTTGAGAACGGTCTCAATGCGAGCAATGACCCCTAAGGACATTCCCTACACCTCCTCATGGTCTTTCCTGCCTTTCGGCTTACAGACCGAATCGTGGGCACTGACATGCGCTACCTGCCTTCGGCTCTTTCACGCATGTAGTTTCTTGATGCCCTACAAATTCTTAAATACGTCCCGGCCTTTCTCCCTTTCTGGGCAGGCCATACCTACTTGCTTCGCGTTCTCCCCCCAAATGGGGCTCGACGACACAGCACGTCCCTCGGCGTCGACGGTACCGCACGCTGCTGCTGTCCTCACTCTTCAAAACTCCTTCGCTTGGTGTACCATGAGTGCGCAAACTTGCGCAACGCCTCGAAGTTCTGCTCGCATGAGACGAGCTCCTCGTGGAACACTGGGCCAACCGTAGTCCTCTTCAGAGCGTCTAGCATCTCCGATCTCTCGTCCGCGTACAGCCTACATTCCCAGAGGGCGTGGTCCCGGCTCTCGTTGTCCTCGTCGCATGGGCACTCCGCAGACTCGCACAGCCCTAGCCTGTGTAGGCGCTGTCTGAACCATCCGTGCCCGGTGAGTACTTGGGAGACCATGAAGTCCGGTTCCACCCACTCCGAACTCAGCCTCACGCCCACGTCTGAGAAGAAACTGTACAGCTCGCGGCCGTCCGTACTGCCCTGCCATCGTTCCTGCCACTGAGCCACGACGTCTTCCCTAACAGTCGTCTTGAGTCTCCGGTGCTCCCTGGGGGCCAGTTGGTGTCGCTCCTGAGCGATCCGTCCTGCACGACAGACCTCCAGATCGGCAGGTAACACGCCCGGAAGCACAGGTAACGCCGCGGAGCTGCACGATCTGTAAGCCTTCGTTAGTAAAACTAGCGCCGGTCTCTGCGTTCGTATCGTTCGACAAACAGACAAAATTTCTAAAAACCTTTGGATCGTGTTCTGTTATCGATTCTAAGTATTCCCAGCAAACTTTTTTTCGAATATCTTCCATGTACTTTCGACTGTCTTTAGCTTTATTATATGTATCGATAAAGAACTAATTAGGAGGTACATCTAGCGCCATCTAGTGACTAATATAGATATATTACATTTGGCAACGCTTAATTTACGCTGTTTGTTGGTCTCCATACAAAGTTTCATCCCCTTTTTCGTCCCTAAAACTAAAAGGGATGAAATTTGACATAAATTATAGCCTATGCCCTATTCTAATATATAAGGTACATAATTGGAAAGTTTCATAAATAATCGTCCAGTAGTTTTAGAGATTAATTGGAACGTCCATCCATCCATCCATACGTCCAAACTTTCGCATTTATAAAAAACTTTCGCATTTATAATATCAGTAGGATAAGAATGGATTTAAAATGTATTATATTAAATTAACTAGGTATACGTAACGAGGTGAATCTTAATCCCTATGACAGCTATCATCTCCGCACAAGTTTGTTATGTTTAAATTGCAAGAAGTCGAGTCATATTTACGGGGCTATGAGCTTGAAAGACTTCCGAGTCTTTTGAATCGTGAGTGACTAAAGAACTCGATAAGACTCGAAAACGTACTCACCTTTTTCGAGTTACAACTTAGGCTTTAGAAATGACTCAAGCCATTGTATCTTTTATGGTCTTTATTCAACTTTAGGTTTACCTTAAGACTCGAGTTCTATAATGAGTAAGTCACTTTTGAAGTGACTCTTCATTATGGAACTCGAGTCTTTCCAAATAATGAAAATGCTGTCATGTTTCAGAAATGGGTCCAAAACCCAAGCTCAAGTCATGTAAGTAGGTTGTTATATTTTCAGATTTAGGTTTGCCTCTAGATTCGTATCCCATAATGAAGGCCCACTTTTGAAGTTTCTATCAAAATAATAAAAAAATGTGTCATGTTTCAGAAAAGGTCAAAGAAATGTTGTACAGTAAGTAGGATGTTCTATTTTCAGATTTGTCAGCACTCTCTTGATTACAGATACGTGCAAATTACGCAGACTTTCGAATACATTGAAAGTTTTACTTTAAAATTGTCACTGGAATATTTCAAGAAAAACTAAATTTTATCGAATAATTCTTAAGAATGGAACTTATTATCGAGGAGGAAATAAAAGTTCATGGAATGTTTCGAAACAATAAGTAGGTATTAAGATTTGCCGCTAGATTTCGCTGTACCTAACTGCCGAAAACTATAGGTATGGCACATATATAAAAGTTATATACTGCGTGGAACGGAACGATGGACTTTCCCGCAAGAGGGGGATTATTGAGAGCTAGTACGTCACATTTTCCAGATAAACTATTTTTTTTGACTCGATTTTTTTTACATTTGTATGGAGCTCGTCGCTCCAGTCGGCCAACGCTTATAAATTCGCAAGAAACAAGACGTCTCTAGGTCAACATTAACTTGGTCATTTTTGATGCCAAATATTTCAAACTTTTTTTTTGACACTTGTGAGTCAGCGACACGCACCATTTTTTTAGGGTTCCGTACCAAAAAAGGTAAAACAGGAACCCTTATAGTGCGACTCCGTCCGTCTGTCTGTCTGTCTGTCTGTCACAAAGTGAAATATATCACGAACTACTTAAGCTATCAAGTTGAAATTTGGAATGCTTTTAAATGAGAGTTATCCACGTGCATGGAAAATGAGAAATTTAAATAAACATTTTAATTTTCTATGAAAAATTACGAATATGAGGGGGGGGGGGGGGGTATGATATGAAAGGGCTTGAGTTGTACGTTTTGAAACAGTTTTTCTTTTTTTTCTACATTGGTAAAATTTTGATGTATGATGGAAAATGTAAAAAAAATACCATCCCCCCCCTTATCTCCAAAGTTATCCAAGCGAAAAATTTGAAAGAATTACTTATGATTAAGATAAACATAAATATTACTGGAAAAGTATAACTTTTTCTATTCTTTTTCTCGTATTTTTTGTTTTATTTTCAAAAATCATTTCCTAGTTAAGTTTGCAATTTAATAAACTTTATAAGTGTTTTTTCTTTTGAAATTCCTATAAGACTATAATAGAAGTACTCTCTTTCAAATAAAATAATAATAATCGAGATTGGTTCACGTGATAAACAATAATCCCTAAAACACCAACATAAATACCTTGCACGTTAGTACCAAATGGGGCCGATAGATGGCGCTGACACCATTCCTACATCGCGCTCTTAAGATTTTTCTAGAATGAATGGGGGGGGGGGGGGGGTATCTTTCAATAGCAGGTTAAAAAGAATTCGTGATAAAATTGTCTTGGTAGTTCGATGGTCTTGGTGTAAAAGTTATTCGTTGTTTGAAATTGAATTCTGTTGTGTTGGGTTAAAATAAGTAATTTAACAGGCGAAATTTACTTCGGTCTATTTGTCGTCGTATTCGTTGGGCTTTGGCTTCGTAATGGGAAAAACTGAAGCGGATCGGCTAGGAAAAAACTAAATAGAATAGAATAGAATATCATTTATTTCAGTAGAAGTAAAGGAACAGTAATACAATTACAGAAAATAAAATATACTCATTGATACATTGATGTATTAGAATTCGTTGTTTTCTCTTCTGTTTTATACGAGGGCAATTTATTTTTTACGGGTTTATAAAAGCTTAAAGCGAAAAAATTATATGGATGTTGATAGTTTTTCTTATGTAAATGAAAATAATTACATCGAAGATGACTGCGTGGATAAATTTCATGCAATTCTTGCTCATCATGCTAGCTACTAAATGAAGGTGTCAATATAGGGACATTTTCTTAACCTTGAGTTAATTGATAGTTTGTACGGAACCCTCGGTGCGCGAGTCATACTCGCACTTGACCGGTTTTTTTTACACTGATGTCACATTTCTTTCCGTACAAATATATAATTGGTCTGAAATCAATCGGCTTGGAGCAACACGGTGATTTTTTTAATTTTGAGTATACCGGCCTAGTACATCACCAACACATACACATAGTAAGAGTATATTGATATTTTATATAAATCTTTATTATTCTACAGATTATTCAAGCGTACCTATAGTCCGTTATGGAGTACATTCTAGGGATTGACTATCCTGAATCTACTGAAAATATTGTATTTATTAATCAACATTACAAACGTAAAACCTCTAGCTAAATAAGCTGTTTAAAAGAGATTAATTAACTCAACAACTGTTACAAAAATAATGGAGTTTCAGAGGCCTCGCTACTTGTTTGAGAAATTAAAATGGGTGACTGACTCGCGGGTAAGGACCTTAAGACGATGCACTAAACTTGCGATCCGCTGCACAAGACCGCATTTTTTAGGGGGAGTTTTAAATTTGCGGCCACAAAGATTTGGAACGACCTCCCTCCTCCGCTGCGTGAGCCAATGTCACTGTTAAAATTCAAGCGATTAGTTCGATGTCACTTATTAGATAGGCAAAACAAGTAGGTGTCTCATCTCCCCTTAGTTGTTTTGTTCTTCATTTGGGTATTCATTTTCATTTTCATTATTTTTTTATTTTTTGCACTCGCACACATGTACGCACACACACACACACAAACACACAACAACGTTCGCAAGCTCGTACACATACACATATACGCACATACGCACACACAATAACGCACGTACGCTCTCTCACACACACACACACATTCACACATACACACACAACACATTACACACGCACACACGCTCTTATTTTTAACTTTTGTATTATTATTATTTTTTGTAATTCGTACGCACTTGAAAGCACAGCGTCCAACTCCGACGCTTAGGTTCTGCTACCGACCGAGCCCTAATAAGGCCCAGGCTGAAAACCAGCGCTGGACTCTTGTTGTTCAGCACATGCTGAGTCTGGGACCTATTGCCCCAAAAAATTAAACTGTACTTTTTACTTCTAGCATATTCTTATTCTGTATTTGTCACTGTTTGTATATGTCTGTACTTGTTTTTGGCAATAAATTATTATTCTATTCTATTCTATTCTATTCTACAAATGAATTTGCAATTGGCACAAATAGCAACACACCTAAGTGACCATCTTTAGACCTTATGTCAACGTCAGTAAGGTGTACGAATGGTCAGCTAAGTGTATGGCCGACGGTACAGTCGACTACAAAAAGATATACCTATCCACTCTCATCAGTCATAAGGTGAAAAAGTGGATACATATTATACTATAACATAAAATAAATCCTAATCTTCGTCACTATCTACGCTTGTTGTGACATTCGTGTCATTTTGAAAAAGTGAGCTCAACTTTTCATTGGGCCGAGGTATTTTCGACAAGTACTATCGAACCAACTGAATCATGACCCACCATAGAACCTTGTCATAATTAACGAACATACGTACGATCATATGACGTTAATATGTCAGTTAATTGTAACAAGGTTCCATGGTGGGTCAGGATTCAATTTTGTCGATAGTACATACCTACCATATGATAAATAGTATATTTCAGCTGCTACGTGAGAACAGCAACCTACTGTTCTTAGACCATTTGCACATTCACAACAATACTGTTCTATACTATTTATTCCTAAAACTTGTGGGTTATATTTTATAAAACATTTATACACCTATAAGACATTCTCGACATATATCTAATATGTCGAGAATGTCTTACAGTTTCAAACACAGAGTGTGTACAATTTGTATGTAATTCCAAGTCAAGATTTTTTTCAATTATATTTTGTATTTTCCCATCAACTGACAAATAGGTATAGGCTTTTTGGTGTACATCTAGAACAAAATATTTTATTCATCTTTATTTACTCGTAACGAAGCAAAGGGAGAAATGTCTACTTTTATAAAACAAAAGAAGAGATGACATTTTCATTAAAAAAAAATGTTTTCTCGGGATTTCAAAGTATCGTAATAACCAGCCAGCATTAATTCATCAAAGGTACGGGCAACAAACCTCTTTCAATAATCTACCAATCACATTTTTATTGAAACCTCTTTCAATACTGCTCTTATTATGATTAGGCACCTAAAGTTTATTAAAAAAATCACCATGTTGCTCCAAGCCGATTGATTTCAGACGAATCTATATTTGTACGGAAAGAGATGTGACATCAGTGTAAAAAAAATGGTGGGTGTCGCTGACTCACAAGTGTCAAAAAAAAAGTTTGAAATATTTGACATCAAAAATGACCAAGTTAATGTTGACCTAGAGACGTCTTGTTTTTTGCGAATGTATTCCTTTTCATGCCATTAACAACATACGTTAATCACAAAAGAAATGGACCAGAAGTTTTCAAGATATTTAGAAAAGTAAAAAAACTTTCAAGTGCAATGGCAAGGAAACTGTCAATAATTATGAAATAAAACTTGGCAGATTAATAACTAGCATTATTACCAATACATAGGATATATTCATTGGCTAATACCGTCAGGGGCATATTTTGTTCCCTAACACGGGTATAGCCTTTCCTTTGTCAATAATTTTATACCTATTAGTTTAAATACCTTACTAGTCTAACTACCCCTTGACTAAATAGATTCTGATAGCATGTGAGCGCTCTGCTCATTAATACCAATGACATGTGAACTGCTCACTGGATAGACTGTACGCCATGGTGCGTTGCCACGATGCACAAGAAAGGAAAGGGAAAGAGGGTCTTCCGTTACTTCGTCACCCACTGCCAAGCCGCCAGCCTGCTCGCTGTTCGCCACGAAAATCACGAAATCTCCACTGCGACGAAGCATCGCATTTCATTCTGTAAACGGCAATTTGTATGGTATCAGGTTTTATCATATAGACCATGATGACATCTACATAAAGATATTCTACGAGATAACTAATTTGTAATACTTAGAATTTTTAATTGAAACATACATATCCATTGTAGGTACTTAAAACAAACTAAACCTACAAACAAAATTGCCCGCCCTCGACACAACCTAATGTTGCCCGGCGCATCGTTCCCAAGACGCTCGCCTCGTTTCCTTGTTGGATGGCCAGTCTCAGCCTTTGGGCGGAGTATGCGACTCGGAGATTCGGCTGCTGCCCCGAAGCGGATCCAATAGGGTTAATAAGAGTCGAGTCAACTTGAGTTTCGATTCGAGGTGGAGGCCAAATCAAGTCGAGGTATCCGAGTTGGTAAAAAACCGACTCGTAACCGTAACATCGCTTATATTGTGTGATTAAAAAACTGTTTGTTATTTCAGATAATCGACAAGCTTATTGTGGAGAATGTTAGTAGGTATTTAATATACTAAACATTAAAAAAAAAATCGTCTTGTACGAGTATAATATTGTATTATACAATACAAATATTCTTAATTATAAATAAATAAATATTACGGGGACAATCTTACACAAATCCAACTAGCCCCATAGTAAGCTCAATAAAACTTGTTTTATGGGTACTAGACGACGATATATTTCATAGATATAATTACTTAAATACAGAGAAAACATCCAAGAGTCAGAAACGAACACTCATGCTCATCACACAAATATTCATCATTTACTTACGCCTACGAATATTTTCATTCAATTAAAATAATTTATGTCCCTATGTTTTGATTACAGGGGGGTGTCGTACATATATATACTCGAAAACTGTCAAGTCTGACAAAAAAAATAAAGAAGGTATTTATGTTAGTTTACTACGATTACAACCCAGCCAGCAAAATGTGGTTTTATAAAAGACCATAGAACGTTTCCTAAAAACCAATGGGTGGTGAAATAAAGGGCCTAAGAAGGTGCACCTACAAAGAAAGTGGCGCAATTATATCTCCATTTGGCTCTAAAGTGGAACTATAGTAGCATCAAGCATCACAATTTTGGCCTATACGGTTGATGTAACAGTAACGCAATCTCCATTTGGTGATATACAAGCCACCACAACGCTTCTAAAGTACCTTTTTGTACTGTAAAAGAGTTTATGAGTCCATTACTACACTATTAATTTATCATTCACCATTTTTCATTCGTTCACGCGTAGTTCACAGCTAAGTGTTTGTGCTATTAAAATAAAAATAAAAGAACAAGACGAGGATTTCCTGGTAAGTCAGAATTTATTTTCTAATTGAGTTATTTGTCTCTTGCGTGTGTAATGACGAGTGGGAAGGTTATTTTACTGAGAAAGCATAGGTGAGATTACGAGAATATTTTAATGCCCTCTTCGAATTATTGAGATTTTATTAAAACAATTACGAATTTAAAGTCATAAACATACTTTTAGCATCCTGAAGTCCACTACAGCACTTGTCATTACAGACCACAGCCACCATTACATTAAATTAGGGTTCCGTTTGTGCTTGTTCTAGTGCCATAGAAAAATGCGATATGCTTTTGTTCAATAAAAAAAAATACGCCTTTGTTAGAATAAAGTGTTAAGATTATTTTCCGTTATAGATTACGCGATACTTACTTTGTCAATACATATTGAGTTTTTTTTTTTCTTTTTCAGTGCATTGCTAAAAGCAAAATGGTTGTCATTATAGATATTGATAAATTTCTTACTCGTGACGATTTCAAGCTACTTGAAGAAGCGGAATGGCCGTGGGAAATTACACATTTTCTGTTAACTACAAACTGTATTAATTGTGGTTTACATACCCGTCCATTTTTACCAAGGCACTTTACCATATCCAAAAATTATTTGATGTCTTTATTAAACTTTACATTTTTCTGGTGTCGGGGCTGCGGTATTATGTCTGTTTATGACCACTACATATCCGATGAATGTTATCACTGTGATTAGATATTCTACCCATTAGCAAAATTTTCGTAGCTTACTAAAAAAATTCAATTAAAGAAAACAGCCAAATTGTATGATTCCCACTCGAGCCGCAGTCACATTTCTCTCACTCACTCAAGTGTCTCCACCCCGCCCACCGCGCCGCTTCCCCTTTGCTTCCTTCGCACGATGTAGGTTAGGTAGGTACACGTCACGTCAGTTCGCGTTGTTTCTCGCTCAGGATAGACCTACTCATTTCAAAATAAGTGATATTATAAAAGTTGTATTGAGACTTCGTTTCTTTCGAAGTTTAGTGAAAAGGTACCTACTTTAATTCATAATTTGTGTTACCTACTTAACTTATTAGACACTTTATGCTAGTTTTTGTGTATTTAGGCTTTTTTTTAAAGTGAGATAATACTTATAAATCTGAATGTCTTTTTGTAGATGCCTTTCAAGATTGTGCAAACGTTAGAAAGGGGGAGAACCTTCCTTTCATGTGTGCCAAGTACTTGGGTGACCGCAAATGTATTGCTGTGGCCAAGAAAAGGGTCCAAGAAATTACAAAAAAACGAAAATTCCATACCTGGTGAAGACTGGATCAGCATCCCTTGTCAGTTAAAAAGGTCTGACTTGTCTTATGAGGAAGCACAAACGGAGCTCGTGCGCATGCAACGTGAAAGTGACACTGAAGAAGAACGCTTGCCAAGAAAACGTCATGAAATTAATATAAGGCTCCACATTCGAAATTTTCGTGAAAATGAGTTGTTTTGTAACCGTTTTATACATTATAACGTAACATTTTTGCTCTTGGAAAAAATATATCATAATCTGCAAGATATGCGACGGGTCATAGTTTTCGTAGAAATCCATTTTAACAATAAAAATTAGAGAAAAAGAAATCTAAAGTCACCCCTATTTTTTCACTTGTAACCATTTTACTGCTCCATTTTTTATCAGAATAATATGAAATTTTATAACTTTCTTCATACAATAATGAACAAGGACATCATTTTCTTACTTTCTTAATTTTCTTAAAAATATATCTCGTTTTCTGAAATATTCCGCCAAAGTTCGTACGCCTCCCCGTTTTCGTCTATACGGTCAGTGCGGGACGAGACACGTTGCATGACGGACCTGTGTCAATTTGCGCTGCGCCGAAATATTTAAATATTTGTGGAAATTGTGGACTATATTTGTTGCATAGATTGGACAATCCGTTTTGTGATTCGTATAGTAGGTAACTAATAAATATTTGCGTATAGTTTAGTTTTTAGTGACAGATAATTTTGTTGCATAGAGTGGACAATCTATTTCGTGGTTTGTAAAGTAGTAGGTACTATAGACAAGACAGCTGACTGACCATCCGTGCACTTTATGTGCATTGTAATAAGGTTCTTGTATAAATACAGGATGGTCAGTTAACTGTGTTGGCATTTGTACCTAATTAACATTTACGTAGGTATAGTTTAGATTTTGTTTTTAGTTCAAGATGGGAAATAATAATAATAATAATAATACATACATACATACACGCCTTTATCTCTAAAAGGGGCAGAGCACATGAAACCTGTGTCCAGTGCCACTGTTAGCATAAATGTGGGTATAAAAGATCGACAAAATGTGATATAGCAGTGACAGGTTGCTAGCCCATCGCCCACAACACACTTCAACCCCGTTCCCTTAGTCGACTCTTACAACCCCCACGGGAAGAAAGGGGTCGGTGCTATTCTAACCCGACACCACACGGGTAATAATAATAATAATATACAGAAGGCGGTACTCCTGGATACTGCGCGGTAGTCAGGAGGTTCCTGTCTCTGACGCCCTGACCACCGGCAGATAAGGCCCCGCCTCGCTGCCGGCGGTACCCTAGGTTAGGTTTTTATAATGATTTTATGTTTTGTATATAGTTTTTATATTTTACTTTTTATATAAATATTTTAAAAACCTAGCCTAAGATTGAAGTTGAATAAAGAGAATAATAATATAATAATATTATTAATATAATAATAATAATAAATTCTTTATTTCAGGCCAGTTTGCTCATAGATTGTTAGTAACATACAAACTTACGATACTATAGTTAGTAAGATCTTAGCTTAGGTCTCACAAATTTTTCAATAATTATTTTGGGTCTTTGGGGTTAAATAAGCGCAGGAGGAAAATACGTAATATCAAGAAATTTTACAAAAGAAGAGGAAAAAGAATACACAAGTAAATACCTATTCTATCAAAGTATCAAATATCTAAACAGTATCAAAATTGGGAAATCGCTAAAACCAGACATTATATTAGTAAATATATTTACAATATCTATTGCCTAGTAACAATATTGTTTTATCTGCTCGTATTAATGACTATCAAGTGTTAATAGAATAAGTTCTAATAAAAATAGTGGGCTTGGCAAATATTGTAAGTACCTACCTATGGGTTGCATGCCAACTCCAAGTTCGATACAGAGTTATTATTTGATATGAAACATAGTATGGTTAACGTACAACTAATCTATAAGTATATATTTACCCGAGGCCGATTTCTGTACAGTCAGCATAATATAGTTAGTAGCAGCCAAGTTAGCCAAATATATCGGAACGTACATTCATCGAAATAGTCTTTGTTACTATAAGTAGGAGTAAGGAATGTGTTACGATATATTTGGCTACTTTGGATGCTACTAACTATCTGATGCTGACTGTACATGCCGTTATCATCAAATCAAGGAAGTAGAACGTAATAAATATACCGAAAATTAGTTTAAAACTTAACAACCTTACACTTACACAAAAGGTAACGGACAGACAGACACACTTTCGCATTTATAATATTAGTATGGAGTATAGATATGGAAGTATAGATAGTATGGATTATATGTCTTTCCCGCTCACGGGACAATGATGTCCCGGACCTTTAGGAGGGAGCGTGCGTGGAGCTCTAAGCCAACACGTAGAGGCCCTTTTGACAATTTAATGAAATGCAAGGAGTACACAGAAACAGCACCCGCTGGGGTGTAAGTCTATTGCTAGTTGATGGAATCTAAATAAAACGGGTTATTGGGTGAAAATTATGGACTAGTAGCTGGGCTATTGGATGAAACATCGGACGCCTGCCCAATAAAACTGTTTCACATTTTATCTCTGGCAGACGGTAACTCGCTAACTGCTAGATGGGCCCCTATTAATAGCGACATTAAAAAATGGCCTAAGGGCAACAGTAGGTATGGATTATTATTATTACGTTTCAATTAAGCATGACGAATGTCACCCACCCACGTCCACCCTTGCATTGGTAACGATGCGCGATGACGCGTCTGTAACTTAATCTATGTAACGCTTAATAAATGACGGCGGGTTGTGCGACTTGCGCGGGGAGAGGGTCGAGGCTCCGCCCATACGCTCAAGGACTTTAGCGGGTATACAAGCCATAATGGACATGAATGACGTTGCGCGGCAGTGTATGGCGGTAAGATTTTACTTTTACTACCTAATAAACAGCAGAGTAAGTCCCAGTATTTAGACTGGCTTCTAAGTTATGTCATACCAGTCTCGCAATGTTCTTTACCGTTTATATCTTGCGTTTTCTTCGAGAGTGCGAGCTGCGCTGGTACGTTTAGGTACTAATTTATTCTTCTGTAATATACATATAGAATCAAACCGCTCAAGCGGCAAATAGGTACTACTTCTATTTCAATTTTGTTTGCCGTTAGAGCGTGTGTTGGCGGCTTAGAATAATAGCATCACCTCGCTTCCCGAGGGTGTCGTAAAATGCGACTAAGACTATACTTACCAGAGAATGGGTAGCAGCGTTCTCTGTGCATGTTACAGCTCAAACTGCACTTGCCAACCCATCTGCCAAGCATGGCGAGTATAGTATTTACCCCTGCTTAGGGAGGCCTCATCCAACAGTGGATCTTATGGCTATTAAAATAAGTAAGAAGTAATAATGTATCTACTACTATACCAACTTTAAAAGCTTACTGCCTAATTTACTCAGGTATAACTTTATTAACTTTATTGAGCCCCTTTGGGCGGCTTTTTAACTCTGACACCAGGGTCTATGAGGTTGGTTCTCGATCTTACGACCCACTCGATATGAATGAATTAACTTTATTATTACCAATTTTTTAAGTCTCTGTCTATAGTCGAAAACACAAATCATATATGTACTACCTTAGTTTTCTTTATTAAGCTTGACAACTTTTACTACTTACGCCCATGATGCATCAGTCAGTATAAATTAGTGTTAAGTTTAAGTTTAATGTTATTCGTTTATTTTTTAGGAAAAAGAAAATATTTCTGCACTAGCAAACATTTCCGAACAGTTTGAGCAAGAACCATCAGAAGCAAGTGTCATTTGCACAGCTCCAGCAGAAAAACCTGCACAAGGATTGGAACAAATAAACTTAATAGTTACTCCAGCTGAAAACCCAACTGTTGACTTGCCGGATACATCTTATATCGTAGGGCAAGATCCAGCGTCAGAAACTGTGTATTATATTACTGATCCTGATTTGTTAGAAGAAGCTAATCCAAAACTCACTGTGGAAGATCGTCTCCAAAAAATTGAAAATTTGCAGGAAAATATTTTGAACAAATTATCCACACTAAGTACAAAAATCGACGAATTTCTTAGAAGCACCCACCAAGATAAAATAACAAGTAATATAGGATTCAAACCTATTGACAATATCTTGGATCTTCAAAATTTAGATGATGCTTTAAAACAGAAAGATTGTCTACGCAGCTACAAGGAAAAGCTTTCCCTAGTTTGCGGGACAGGGAAAGGTAGAGGTTTAAACAATTGCTATGCTCTAGTAGATGTCATGTTTACTCGGCGATTCCTTACGGAGTGCTCATGGGCAGGTGGCTCTAAAAATGCAGAAGCAAAAAAAAACTGTTTCAAAGCTTACCATCGAGTTATTAACTTGTTCTTCGAGGTTATTCAGCACTCAGATAAAACATTTACGCTATTAGAGTGTGAGTCGTTTTTCAAGAATGTTTTGAAAAATTCAGAAAGACGTAATGCGGCTAAAATGTTGAGAGCCTCAGCTACCAAAATAAGGGTAAAAGGGAAAGGAAAGGGCAAAAAGTCAAGTCAGAGTATTGCTCCCACCCAACCTGTGTTGAACCCGTCTGATCCTATACCAGGAACTCCAGAACAAGGTACCGAACCTACAATAGATCCACCTAGCTCGTCACAGGGAACGGCGGCTTAGGGATAATTTTCTTCGTTCAAGATTGCCAAAATACCTACCGAGTCTGATTTTTAATTAAGATTTAAGATACTTTATAATTTAATAATTAAGCTTTTATTGCTACTTAACTGTGAAACCAAAACCAATCGTAATTTTAAGCTATCGTTATTTTGACTTTTGAGATAGTTTATCATATTATAATTTAAACTTTTGTTCCTGCTTAACAGTGTAACCAAAAGCAATCGTAATTTTAAGAAACCTTTTTTATTATTTTGAGATATTTACTTTATAATAGTTACCATAATTTACGAGGGGCGTTCAAAGTATTCTAGGTATCGGGGTTTTCCGAAAAATAGTGTAGGATAATAAATTTCAGCTGGTTAAAATCATTTGTCTTCGAGTGGTCCTCAGTGGAAGACAAGAAGAACGAATGCCGCTACAATGATTTTCATCATCCAGCTGGTTTGGCAGTCATTCTTTTCGCCTTCTGCCGAGTGCCACTTGAAGACAAATGATTTTACCCAGCTGAAATTTTGACTAGCGAATGGCATAGTTTAATTTCCCACATTATTTGTGGAAAACCCCGATAGCGAGAAGACTTTGAACGCCCCTCCTCGTTAGCTATTGTTAGTGCTTAACAGTGAAACCAAAAGCAATCTTAATTTTATGATATGATTATTTTGAATTTTGAGATACTTTATAATATTATAATTTAAGCTTTTGTTCCTGCTTAACTGTGAACCCAAAACTGATATTTAAGATCTCTTTTTTTGATTAAGATGTAAGATATTTTATAATATTATAATTAAGATTTTGTTCCTACCTAACTGTGAAACCAAATTAATCGTAATCTTAAGATATCGTTATTTTGACTTTTGAGATTGGTACTTTATTATATAATAACTTATGCTGTTGTTTCTGCTTAATTGTGAAAAAAAAACTATTATTTTATTTTTTTAAAAGATTTTCTAAGGGAGTAGGGGTAGCTGTAGGTTATTTTTCTGATTTTAATATTACATTGAAAAGAAGAAACAGTACATCATGCTGAATTGATTAATTGTAATTAAAAAACAATAATAGTGTCAAGTCTTTCAACATAGAATCTAAGATAAGCTAATACATGTACCTAGGTTCGTTCTAATTTGTATAATTTGATTTTAATGTGCGCTGACTGTGATTGAAACTAATACTTTTGTCTTTGTTGAAATAAAGAATTGATTATTTTACAAGGATTTTATTTCAAATCACTGAATTAAGTAAATTGTGACTAATTTTACACTATACAGTATGTAATAATGGCACAAAATACATTGTTGAACCATAAGAGATTGATACAAGCTTACACTTTATTTCATGAACTCTGTACAATCTTCTTGTTTTGTTCATGTTTCGAATTTTACATTTATATATGTTCAGATATGAAGATTTAATAGGGGTTTCAAATACATCACCAACAGGTTCGATACAGTTTCCATATATAACTATTCCATCATCATCACTCTCTATAGAAACAGTTTCTACAATATGGTTTTCTGTTTCTAAAAACCATTTGTCTTCTTTGCGTGGACACAAAATGAAACCTTGTAGACGTAGCACTTGCAATTTCATATTTTGATTTGGCATTACGATTGGACCTTTAAAGTCATCTGTTTTTAAACTTTGCAGATCTGAGTCGATTTTCTCACTAATACGTTTAGCTGCTTGCTCCAGGGGTTTATTACCTTGTCTTATCATTCTCTTTAGAGAATATAACTGATTTTCAAAGGGATATGCGCTAAAACTTTGCAATATGCCAAATTTTTTTACTTCCTCAACAATATGTGATAGATTGTGTACGTTGCTGGTCATATAAAATTCACCATATATATCCCTAAAATGTTCAAGGAAGCAGTTCAACAATGAATCCGCTAAGTCCAGAAAATGAAAATAGTTTTCATTGGAACAAATTGTGATAGCGCAAAAAAAACATAAAAAATGTTGATAGGCATCTGAACGTAATACATATTTCAAGATTATGAAGCTAAGATAATACAGGAATGTGCGATATTCTGAACCCTTCCAAAAGCTTAAATGGTCAAGACCTCTGACGGATCGGTGTATTTCCCTGGGCGTTTTACAAGCTGTTAAAAAATTTGTGACCATCGTAATATCTTGACTACTCCATTTAGTATATTTTTTAAATTTCCCGTCTCTCCATCCATTAAGAAAGCGTTTCATAATTCCCAGGTCTAATAAATGTAGCGCATCTCCCACTACAAAATCTTCGACCATATCTATAGGTAGTTCTAGAAGTGGAGAGTCAGCTTTATGGTGTTGTCCATATTTCTTCGCGCGAAAATCTTCATTGGTCCTTTTCGGGCAATCAAATCTGGGAAATACGACGGTGTTTGATTCGTGCGAGTACTCTCCTTCTACTGTACATTTTAAACAGCCATGTTTCCCGTTGTAATTGCACACACCTGCAAAATTAATCTCAGTTTCATGTTGGTGCTTATTTTATCTAGCTTCCGAGTTTAGTATTCTACCTACTACATCTGTACAGCCATAGACAGTATCAATTCAGATCAAAACGCAACAAGGTATATCGCCGTATAAAATAAGTAAGTACAAAAATTAGTTTTACGTCACCCTTGGCCGTAAAGTGGGATTTTACGCCCGCTTCGCGGGCAGAAAATCCCACTTCCCGGCCAAGGCGAGACGTAAAACTTTAGACAAACCACGGGCGGTAATTCGTAAAGCCCCAGATCGCATATTTATGTCCCTCGCCTTCGGCTCGGGCCACAAACACCTGCGATCTGGGACATTTACGAATTCACCGCCCTAGGTACGTAATGTACTATTACATCACACCTTGCCAAAAAGCGCGTTTTTCCGCACGCTGTGCGTCCGGATAAACCCACTTTTTGGCCAAGTCGAAATGTAAAACTGTGTACAAAACACGGGTCATAAAACAGAAAGCCCTCTCTCGCATATTTGTGACCCTCGCCTGCGGCTCGGGCCCCAAACATCTGCGAGATCGGCCTTTCTTTGTTTTACAACCCTTGTATCGTAAATAGCTAAAACAGTTTTGTAATTGTAATAATTGCACACACCTGCAAAATTAATCTCAGTTTCATGTTAGTGCTTATTTTGTCTAGTTAGCTTCCGAGTTTAGTATTCTACCTACTACATCTGTTCAGCCATAGACAGCGTCAATTCAGACCAAAACGCAACAAGGTATATCGCCGTATAAAATAATAAGCACAAAAATTTGTTAAACAGTTTTGATAGTAAATTCTGATATTTTGAAATATATTACTTATCCAGGTTTTATCAATATAATACAGATATAATCAAAATAATGTAGATAAAAATGAAATTTGTTGCACACAAGTAAACAGTAAAATTTAACTTACCTTTGATCATAGCACGAGCTGGAGAGTCACATATAAAAGCCCGTATCTTGATGCCTATTTTTTTCTCATTTTCATTGCTATTTATTGAAAGGCCATTTGCAAGTAGTTGTTTCATTTCATCTACAAACATTCTTAGGTAACCGTCTAAATCCGATGGTTTGTCAGTGCCTGAATAAATTCCAATTACAATGGGTCGCAGCTTTGGTATTTCATGAACGTTGCACAAAATTGGCCATAACTGCAATTTTGAACTTTTAAAAGCAGGCAGCCCGTCTATATTTATATTGAGTGAAATTATAGACAAACTACTATCAATCATTTGTAGGAAGCACTTCAAAGTTTTTGTCAAGCCGTTATGCCAATACCGTCCATTTCCCACGGGATGAGTAGTGACAGATTTTTCTGTATTTAAAAGCGTCCTTGGATCTGCTGGCAATATATTTGGTATTCGATCATTTATTAGAACAATTAAACTTTTAATCGCATCATGCGATATATTATAATTGACGGCCCAATTTTTTAAACCATCTCGCAGTCGCTGATTTTTGTCGTCTGTTGAAGAATCACTCCTAGAATCACTGTCCACATTCGAATTGTTTTCTAGTTCCTCGTAATCAAAAAATGTATTTGGTACGGAACCACTTTGTACAACTTGGTCTCTAACTTGGGTTTGACTAGTAGGGATTTCAATACTAGACGAAGTCACTGTTTCCTTGTATTGTCTTTTCACTTCTCGTCTATAAGTCCCACTGCGTTTAAATCTTTTCCAAGCTTCAAAATCCATTTTTAATTATTAATTTAAAACAAAGGCAGCTTCATTAATTACACAAAAAAAAATGGCCATTAGGTATAAAAGAGTGATAGAAATGCCTTTACAAAACTGAATTATCGTTTAAAAGTAATTAGCGTACCTTTATATACCGTATTTATGTTTTAAAAGAGAAAGAACTCCTTGTATAACACTGTGGTGTAAAAGAAGGACTATAACAGTAACAAAAAAACAATCCGGTTCTAAAAAAGTGTCTTTGCGACAATTTTAACACTGGAACTATAAAGGGCATTAGCAAACCTTTACAGGACAAATTAAGCTACATAGTGGTAATTTGAAACTCGTCTGTATCACGAAATAGCTCTGTTGCAGAGTTTTTGTGCTCACTATAGTGCTATGTGTTGTAACGGCGTTCTACAAAACCTCAATATCACAATATCGCCCTATTGTAGAGTTTTCATCTCTACTATAACGGAAGACCTATTAAAGTACTTTCAGAACCTTTATGGCGTAAAACAGCCACATTATGGCGACAGTAAACACTGGTATAGAGTTCTATGGTTGTATACTGGTCACATTGGAGGTTGCTATAACATCTGCCTATAACAGCTATATAAAGTGGCGATGTAAACCTTTACATCACTTGATAATAGGTCGGTTTTGCTGTATAAACTTATAGAGCTAAATTGTATTGTCAAACGCTATTATACAACCTTCGGTCACCGCTAAAACCTTTATACATCGCTTACCCAGCTTTTTTGAGGTATAAGGATTTGTTATAGGGCAAAATTGTTGGTTGGGAAGTTGAAAGAAATAAAGAAAGATCGGGATATAACCCGGTCGTGACGTGGGGTCCATTGCGATTGAACACATTAACTCTTAAAGCGTCGCACAAACTGGCGCGGCCTGTTGTGGCGAAAACAGAAATAGCCGTCATAGAAAACATAATTGTCAATGTTCCACGATATAAAAGTGCGCTCCAGAATAGTTATTTATGCTACAAGTGTGGAAAGCAGGTGATTTCCGACGAGTGTCATTTTTATACATGAGCGAGTGAAGCGAGCGAATATATAATTCGACACGAGTCGGAAATCATCTTTACGCGCGTGTATCATACAACGTTTTACTATGCCTTGTGTGAGGAAATAGATTAAATGTTGAAAATTAAATGTCAGTTTGAAATAGGTAAAAAATGTTAAAATTGAAGAACCTAGGTATAGATTGTCAGGTACCTACTTATTATCTGGAACTGCATTTAACAACTTCTCCACATCTTTTGCTGTGAAGCTTATTCACTTAAAAGGTAAACCCTTGGATTGTGGTTTTGGAACACAATTAATTTAGAGTACTAACTCAATATATTCCTCAACAAAAAGACGCTGTACCGTCGTAGTTCTAAGAAACAAACTGACACTATTGAAGCGCAATAAATGATTATTATTATTGATTAGTCACTTTCAATCGACATTTTTAACAAATTTACATAAAACAACTCCAAAGTAAACAACAATCACAACAATGGTGGGCTTTGCTAGTTTTGAATACATGCGCGGTCAACATATGCGCATGTGCAAGTCGCCATATTGTCGTATCGCAAATGGCATGAGAAAGATATGCGTTCACACACATTAAGTGAATATTTAAAATTAATTAATGAATTAACCAAATTAAAAATTTAAAAAGATTAATAAAATATTTATACATTGTTAGTATTTATGTACCTTTTATATGAAAGAAAAAGTGTAATTGAAATGTTTGCAAAACTTTTTTCAAGTACGGTAATAAAAACTCTGCGTCGGGCTGCCGACCGACTTAAAAATTAAAAAAAAAACTGAAAAGTAAAAAGCACTAGTGCGAAAAAGTGGCACTTTCCGCACGATTTGGGTGCTTGGAAAACGTTTTTTTCGAGCACATGCATTGTAAAAATAATTGTCATGCAATGTGTTTATAAAGACATAAATTCATTTACCATTAGTGATAAACATAACGTTAAATATTCACGACAATTGCGGTAATTTAAAATTTACATACATACATACATACATATAATCACGCCTCTTTCCCAGAGGGGTGGGCAGAGATCACGGATCTCCATTTTCTACGATCCTGACAAACCACTTTCGCTTCACTCACTTTCATAACATTTCTCATACATGCTCGTCGGTTTAGGGTACTCTTGACCTGGCCTTTTTGTAAGATTTCTCCAATTTGATCGGAGAAAGTTCGCCTAGGTCTTCCCCTTCCAACTTGCCCTTCCACTCTTTTTATATACACTCTCTTCGTTAATCTTCTTTCGTCCATCCTCTCTACATGCCCAAACCACCTTAACATACCCTTCTCAATTTTCGGCACTATATCTCCATCAATTGCACACTTATCTCTTATGTTACACTGTTTCTGACTCTATCACTCAATTTCACTCCATACATACTTCTCAACGCTCTCATTTCTACTGCATTCACTCGGCTTTGATGTCTTTTCTGCCACACCCAACTTTTGTGGGCACCAACACTCCGCTATGCACAGCCACACACGTGCTTTTTGTGATATTTTCTGGCTGCACATAAAGGCGTTCAGTGCCCCATTCACTCGGTTCCCTGCATTCACTCTCCTTTCAATATCTTTATTATGCTTTCCGTCTCCAGTAAATAACGTCCCCAAATACACAAACTCTTTTACTTGTTCCAGTCTTTCTTCACCAATCATTATTTCGCAGTCTGTCATAATTTTATCTTTTTCAAATACCATCACATTCGTCTTACTTACATTCATCTTCATCCCTTTCCATTCAAAAGATTCATTAATCTTCGTTACCATCATTTGTTACTCCTCAGCGGACGATGCAAGTAGTACAAGATCGTCAGCATATAGGAGACATTTGACACGTAACCCTTCCATTCTCAAACCACATTCATCACCTTTTAGACCCTGCAGACAGCTGTCCATGAATAGATTAAACAGCCACGGAGACGCTACACATCCCTATCTAACACCCTTCTTGATGTTAAACCAGTCAGTATATGACCCGTTCATTCTCACGCAAGCACTGGAATCCTTATATAAATATTTCAGTGCTTGAACGAGGCGGCTGTCTACTTCATACGTGCACAACACCGACCATAGTTCATTCCTCATCACTCTATCATAAGGCTTTTCCAAGTCCACGAAAGCGCAATAGACCTTTTGACCTTTGGCCAAATACTGCTCGGTTATGCATCGTAAGGAAAAGACTTGATCCGTACAACCCATGCCCTTTCGAAATCCTGCTTGTGCATCCCATACTTTCTCATCGGTCCCTTCCACTACTCTTTTAATTAACACTTTTCCATAAATTGCCGACGATGCTGAGTAAGCTAATGCCCCTGTAGTTTTTGCAGTCAAGTTGTGACCCTTTCCCTTTGTAAAGAGGAACGATTACGGCCTTGCACCAGTCCCTAGGTACACGGCCGGTGCTGTAGCACAAATTGAAGAGGCGATACAACTGACTCGCTACGACGCCCTGTCTTGCCTTCAGCACCGCGGCGGAAACTCTGTCATACCCTGCTGCCTTACCCGATTTCATTCCGCTCAATGCTTTCACAATTTCGTCCATGCTAATATTACTTTCATCCTCGGTTGCGCTACCATTCAGACTTGAGGCTGGACCATTTTCTTCCTCCCTATCAAACAAACTTCCAAAATATTCCTTCCATCTCCCTAAAATGCATTCTATCTCATTAAGTAAACTTTCATTTCTGTCTTTGACTGAATTTAGCTCAGAGTTCTGGCTCTTACCTCTGGCTAGTCGAACAGATTTCCAGATATATTTTATGTTCTTCTGGAAATCCCGCGACAGCCTTTCATCCAAATGTTCATTTTGTTAATGTTTCTTTCTTTTTACTACTTCTTTCACCCACACTTTTATTATTCTATATGCCTGTTTTGCTTCATTGACTTCGTCAAAGGAGGAGGAAAATAATATTGATATGGTTGAATGATAAATTTTTTTACACGGTGAATGGTTTTTTTAATTGTAATTAATATAATTCAATGAATTAATCAATCTTAATTTATTTATGTCAGTAAAAGTAAACATTACCCTTATATAAAGCGGTCAAGTCAGAATGTAATGAAAGTGAATGAAGCAAGAAAAGTTTGTGAAGGTAGTAGCAAGTGGGAATCCGTGATCTCTGCCTACCCCTCCGGGAAATAGGCGTGGTTATACATTATTGTGTATGTATATGTACGGGCGTACATAAGGTTATTAAGATGAACTCGAGAAAGTTATAAACTATTTAATAAGCTTTCTACAAGTTTGTATGGTATTAAATATATGTATGGGATGCGTGTGTGCGGCACGCTGTCCCAAAGCGAATAGAACGAGCCGCTGCTCGCTGCTGGCGGTGGTGGGGCGCCACTCGCTCGCCCGTATGACGTCATAGTCTCGTGGTAGGGGCGCGAACAGTATGTATGGAATAAGCTAAGTGCGTTGGTCAATTTCACATCTTGACATCTCATGTGAGCTTTATATAACCGCACTTAACTCAAATACATAATATTTCATTTTGATTTCATTTCACTTTTACTATTGACGACCACTGCAGGCCGCGCTAGTCTGTGAAAAGCTTTACTTTAATCAACCGGGTTTTTCCTGTACAAACTATTTTATTAAGGTTATTTTCCTATTGTACAATTCACAGGCTGGCAAACTCAACCAGGGCGAAAAAAAGGTAATTAGTGATACGTAACTAGGCAACGACAAACATCTTTCTGAACCAAAGGAATTTGAAAAATGCAAATTTAATGTTTTTCCCTTATTTTGATTACGTCTAGAAAGTACACGTAAAGATAACGTCTCAATAAGTATTTATCTCCGCGGAGACTGCAGCCCGGCTAGATAATTTTCTATTTGTGATATTTTGTGGAATATTTTTTTCGAGAAATCAGTTTTTGTATGCCACTTCTCTGTAGCCACCATATCGCCTCTGGAAATACAGTGCCCGCATTGTTCTCAAGTCTGCTTCTTCAAAGGGCAGCGGGGCCTGAATATACATATAAGTCTGGTGCATGGCGGTCTAGCTCCCGGTAGCACGCCGGCTCTTCGTCGATCATCCAACCCCACACACTCGTCCCTTGTTAATTCTACCCCCATTTCAGAAACTCTAAGCAAACTCAAAAATTCGTTTCCGCGTCACATAAATAATCCCCCGAAGCGCACGGCTTCTTGTTGCTCAAATACTTGCCAAAGACTTGAAAACCGCTATCAATCAAAATTCTCAAGAAAGCTGGGAGCACTGACTTACCTTCCCCTATAGGGTTCTATACGTCGAAGATGTGAAAAGAGGCACTTTTTTGACATCTCGGATCGCAGCAGGTAGAGAACAAAATAGGGGAAGGCAACATAAAAAGTGCTAACCCCCCCTGTTTTCTAGTGACACTATTGCCCCGGACACGACTGACACCTTGGGTGCTTTACTAAGTAAGCATCCTAATCCGGACACAAACATAGCCCTACCTGATCCTCCCAGCCCAACAGATCCCTGCCGGTGACATCCGACGAGGGCAGCCTGCTCCTTTCCGAATGGTCTAGCAGGAGGCCTCGACGGGCTATCGCCCCAATACCTAAGACTTGCTTGGTAGACTTGCTTGGTCACACCTGCGGTAAGGCTGACGACGCTCTTCTAAGAGAGCTAACATTTCTGGGTAAGTCCAGTCCACTTTCAGTGACCCTGAAGATGATGAGTTGGATGTGGACAGCTTTGGAATGAAAGGCTTTTTAATTTGAAGTCCTTGTTTCTCGATGACCTCTGACGCTTTGATTTTTTCCGGAGTTATGAACTTGTGACTCCACAAAGTGTAGGTCTGAAAGTATTTGGCAGCCGTCCGATATATTCTTGATAGCTTGCACTTTATCATCCCTATGGTCAGTAATAAATTCATGGCTCTATTTACAACTGTAATGCCTAAGCCCAGCTGATCTTGCTTGGCTTGAATTTTCTTATCTCGGGACCTTATTTCTGCGTTCAGTGTAGGAGCTCTTAGCAGCTTACAGTTCCCAGGAATAGCGTATTCCTTCATAAGTTGTTCCTTTGTCTCTTTTGGCATGCCTTTTTTAAGAATAGGTGGCCAACGTTGAGCCCACTTTTCGTGAATATCTATACCAAAAGCAGGAGTGTCATCAGATGGATCACCCAAAGCTTGTAGCAATTGTGGAATTTTCTGTGTTGCCGCCGGCTTCGGCCTCAGGAGCCCCGCTCGGGGCCGCGTCGGGCCTAGCCGACGGTACCAGAGACGCGTTATTGTATTCCTCTACGTGTTGGGCTCCATTATCTAAACACGGCAAAAAAGAGGGTAGTTAGTAAAATGAATTAAAACCTGTTTGCAATAAACTTACACCTCTGATAACTTATATAAAGAATAAGTACACCATCGTGCTGACTCACGGTCAGCCTTAAGGCTATTTTTAAATCATCATGCTTAACCATCGTGTTGACCCGCAGTTAACCTCCCGGAAAGCTTATAGATGCTTATAAATTCGATAAAAAGTATACCATCGTGCTGACTCACGGTCGCCTCCAGGCTATTTTTAAATAGAATTGAGGAACACTATGTACTTATTATGCGTAATGCATATTATCGATATCACTTTAAATTTGTAACATTTTCGTAAACTGACCCAAATTTTCCTCAGAGTCGGACGACGATGAGTACACAATCACACGCCAGAATCTTTGTTTTTGCAATTTTTGGATTTTTGCACTGCTTTAATCAATTTTATCTTCTATTCGAGATTGTGATATTTAGAATATGTTTTTTAGAAGCGTGCGTTCGTTGCCGCCCACAAAAAAAGAATGAGGGTACGCAGTTACCACGGCGCATAGGTACCCACAGGAAACGGAAATCAGTTTTTTTTAATACCTTATAAGTGCGAAGTTGGCAGTACATTAAAAGTACTACATGTTGTCTTTATATCTGAAGAAAAGCGTAGAAATATAATGTAAATTATGAAATATGGTTACATCAACTTATTCCCAACTTCACATTCTGTATTCTTCACACTCCAAATTCTGTATTAGTAGTGGATAAGCTGCTTATCACAATAAATATGTGGAAAGCCCACCCAACTCTAATACAGCAAAGCCGCTAATGATAAACTGGTTAGAAAAATATAATATTCCCTTTGATCCTTCATTAACCAAGGTACAACTATTGTAAAAGATTTAAACAATAAGGTAAGGCTGCAGCACTTGAAGGAAACTCCAACATCTCATTACTTTTTTTATTTACACACTTTTACTAATTATAGTTACACTTATAAACTTTTACCAACAATTATAAATGGTAAGACAGTAACATTACGCCGTTGACGACCAGTACCAGAATGCCATCCAGGCATCAACCCCTGGCAAAGCAACTCACCGTTCTGGAGGGAAAATCCAGTTCTCCGATTGGCTCCCGACATCACGCGATATCAGTGTCGTGAACCAATCAGAGAACCGCTTTATTTTCGCGCCACAAATTATACTAATCAAGCCAGCAACTGTGTTGACATTTTTTTGCGAGTGACTACTTTACAAAATGAAATCTAAAATAGTTAAAATCTGTTTACATGATCAATAAATCTTAATAAATTAAACATTATAAATATTTTCTGCCTAAAAGCGTAAGCAATTGATTGGTAAAATACTGAAACCTCACAATATATGGAATTATTTGTCGTCATAAACAAGACTGTAGAATATTCAATAGACAAGATTTTACATCAACATGGACAGACAGTGTTAAGGTTACCGCCATTACATCCCGACTTCAACCCAATTGAAAACATATGGTCCCAAGATAAAAAGTTACGTATAAAAAAGAAACAGACATTAATTACAGTAAAGAAATTGATTGAAGAAAAAAAATTATATGATTGGCCCGGATGAATGGAAGAAAGTTTGTGATCGTACCATCATATGTGAAAATGAACATTCGATGGATGACCATATTGATAGTATTGTCATTCACTTCAATAAAATTACTGACGACAACACGTCTGAGTGTAATTAATGAATAGAGTGCCATGTGCCGTCATTTGTCATTTTGACATTTGACACTAAATAATAAAGTTTCATATTAATGAATATAAACATGTCACTCATTTAATACAATAATGAATTGACGCTTCGGGTCCCGTCGTCTTCCGATTGGGTTCCGAGTTTCGATGGAAACATATTGTTCACTAAATCTGTATGCACGCGTATCAATAATTATTATTATAAATAACAAAAAATTAACCAAGGGTTTCGTTTATTTTAGCTGGTGCGTATATCGAGTTTATTCAGTAAGAATTAAGATAAAGATTACATAAAGCACATAAAATACCATTCATACATAACAACAAAAACCTTGACGCATCGTTTTTTTTAAGAAGGTACATAACATATTCAATTTCAAATTTACTCGCAAACTGACAAAACAGTTTGATGGCGAGAACGCGCTCGTTTTTTTACAGGTATAATAATGCACCTAAGTTACTACTACTTAAACACAAACATAAATCTGACTAAAATTAACTAGAAATTGGAACAATACAATTAACCTCCTAAGGTCCATGGGCCTACTCATAGGACTTATTCTGTCGAAGGAATTTAAATTTTATTCAACGGGAATAGAGTTGCATTTGTTTTGTTTCGGGCACTTTATAAAACAAACGAAAGTCAACTCCATTTCCGACACAACACGATTCCAATTTCATGCCTTTTTGTATTGTATGCTGGGCCTTAGACATAGATATACCTCATGTCATTGTTTATGCAAAGTTTCGTCACAATCCAACATGTAGTTTTAAAATTAAAATGAGAGCGTAACTACGTTTATATGGGAAGGTGAAATTCGGCCGAGCTTACTGCGGACTCTTAAAGTTCCCTAGACGGCCCTAACTTTGTCATTATATTCCTTGTTATGGCCACTCGTGTAGTAAATATGAAGGGTCCAGATTATACCGACTTAAGTGGCATAGATTTTCCTGTATATGGCATTGAATAGTGAATGATGTGGCAATGTGTGTTACTAAGAATGTATCTGTATCAAGTGTAAGTTGGCCTAAATATGAATAAATAACAGAATAAATCTATTCATGTTACCTCTGGACGTGAAGTCTAAAATCTGTGCAAATGTTTGTGCATTCTACCACGTGTAGACGGTACTGATTAAAGTCCGCACGGCGTGCTGTGGAGATTTTTAGACGTGCAGTATTTTCATAGCAGAAAAAAAATAGGAGACCAATTTAACAATTATATTTATTTACATAATGCTGAAACTTTTGAAAATATAAAATTTTAAGATATAGGTTGTTTATAGAATATGGCATTCATTAACAACCGTTTTTATTTAAAAATAATTCAATAGTTCTAGCATTAATATTTTAACCGTGTTTGTAATTTTAGCCATTTGCAATTTTTACCATAAATTACTAGTGACAGCATAACATTTTATTAAATATTGTACATAGTAAAATACAGCTTTTCCCTTTACAAATAATATTGCCTGTATTTAATGCCTCTAGCTAAAGAACGTGATCCAGCAGGTATGTATACATGATACCTGTTTATTCTGCACAATCTAGGTGATAGGGTGTTATTATTTACTTCACGGGCCTCTAAAATCTGCCTCACGGGGTCATGCATTATTAATTCAATTCGCAAAAGTTAAGCATGCGCAAATGAAGAGTACTTAGATGACTATTATACATAATATTTAAGTACCGAAAAAGGTACTTGACAGTTACTTTTTTATTATTAACATTACATCCCGCTTTTGTTTATAATATCGTGAAATTACTTTTAATATGCTGTTCTAGGGTTATAACGGTATAGTACTAGATTTGGTCGACGATATAAAAGAAAATATAGTTGCCGAGATGGTGAGTACATGTAATTTATTTATTTCAACGTCTAGATTTCCAGGTCACCAGATACCTAACTCTACAGAATCTCATATGCACAGGTTTTTAATTCTATACATGGTGGTTCCTGATTTGTATAGAAATACTTTATATGTTGTAATCGGAGACTTACTCAGTTAATCATTAAATACCATTTCAATGCCATAGTAATTACATGGAATAGACAAGTACCTACCACCACCAGAACAAGTACTACCGTAGGCTCAAAGGGCGTAAGGGACAAAATGACGAAAATGAGTAATGAATGCAGACATACTCAGTTTTTGTTTGTCGAATGGTGTACATAGATAACGCCCCGATAGCTTAAAAAAAATGTCCGTTGCCATCATGAAAAATCTTGCGTTCTACTCAATTTTACAGAGCTTTTGTCGTATTAATAAAAAAGAAAAGTGTGTGATACCTTTGGTCGTAACTCTCAGTTAATTGTACGATACGCCATTTTTCGTCGTCAATTTTGACGCATTAAGTGTTTCTTACGCCAAAATATTCTTGTCGAATGAATCTCCGAAGCACTACCCCACAATAAAATACCATATGACATAATGCTAAGGAAGTAGCTAAAATATACTAATCGAGCTGTTTTTACGTCTGTTACTTGACGGATCGTGCTCACTGCAAATGCTGCAGAACTCAGTATATTCGAGAAATTAGCAATATAGGGACCCCATTGGAGCTTAGTATCTAACGTTAAACCAAGAAAACTGTACTATAAACTAGTTCCAATTCCTCATCTTTCACAAAGACACTCCCTTGCTCGTCCTTAACGTGATTCGTGACAAATTTAATACATTTAGCCTTTTTTCATTTAACAATAAATGATTAACATTAAACCAATTTACTACTTTAGAAATAGCATTGCTTACATCATTGCAAGCTTGTTGCTGTCTTATGAGTTTGAAAATGAGTCAGGAGTCACCTGCAAACAAAACTATAGCATGGTGGGTCTTTACGAGGTATGGCAAGTCATTTATGTAGATAAGGAACAGGAAAGGCCCCAATATTGATCCCTGCGGTACACCCATCGAGACCAATGACCCAGGTTATCGCTGTCCATTCACTTCGACCCTTTGTATTCTACCATGTAAGTAAGACTTAAGTAAATTCAGTGCTGATCCTCTGACTCCATAGTAGTCGAGTTTCCTGATCAATGTTTCATGACAAACGCAGTCGAAGGCCTTGGATAAACCACAGAAGATACCTAAAGCATCCCGTGATTCCTCCCAGGCATCGAAAATGTGTTTAGTTAGCTCGACACCAGCGTCAGTTGTCGAGCGACCCCGGGTAAATCCAAATTGCATTTTATACATCAAATTGTTTATATTATGATGTTTGGTTTGTCCAATCGACATTGTTGTTAAATATAACTGCCAACTCACGCTATGACTTCTATAATGGATCTGAGTCTATATAATCGTTCAAAACATATGGTTTTTGTGATAATTGCAGTCGTGATTTTGTAGGAAAGTAGATATTTATTAGAAACTAAAATTAGACATGAATTGTAAGATACATTGCTCCACAACAGTCGGCTGTCTAAAACTTAAACAGCGTTTTTCTCGAAAAAGCCATTTTAAAGATACCTACTACGTGAGATTGGCTTAACAGGTACGGTTGTGGATATGGTTTTTTTTAGTTAAATACCGTATGTGAACTTAAATCACGGGCACATTATCAATTTTGACACCTAATATATGGTGGATGACACAACATTGTACGGTGTAGGGTGCGTGAAATATTAATTTTCCACTTGATATCCGAAAAAAATGATTAATATCAGAGCTAACTATAAACGTTCATACCAACTGTAGGTAGTATGTTTGTCTTTCAATCCTTGGGTTTCGACATTTTTGAGTATGTCTCGGAAGTCATCTTATACTATAAAATAATGTCAATTTATTCTAATGTACCATGTTTCATCTATTGTACGTGGCTTATTCATTATATCTTTGCTTATGTTAATTTTTTACCTCCTCGTACACAGGATACAACGGCAGCGACCCCTGCTGCAAAATTGGCAAGTTCTATATTATAGAAAAACGTTTTCTCTGTTATACAAATGTTAACTATAAAAGATCGAGAAAATGTGATATCGTAGTGATAGGTTGCTCGCCCATCGCCCACAACACACATCAACCCTGTTGCCTTAGTCGACTCTTGCGACACCCAGGAAGAAAAGGGGTGGTGCTATTCTAACCGACAGCAGACGGGCGGATACAAACTATGCGAAGTAATTTTTGGAATAAGGACTTTTAACACCTTTGACTAAAACAAGTGTTATTTTTCAATGTCACATCGTGGATCCTTTTCATTAAAAGTAGCAACAAAATATACGTCATTATTGCAAGTTAAAAATGTAGGTACTTATGTTAATTCAGTTGAATATCACAAGGAAATAAACACACAACACACACAAAGACCTGACTATGGAGGAAATCTGAAGCACTCATGACTCCAATGTCTACAATCAGATTAACAATCACTTCATCATCATCATCATATCAGCCGAAAGACGTCCACTGCTGGACAAAGGCCTCCCCCAAAGAGTGCCACAATGACCGGCCCCGCGCCACCCGCATCCAGCGGACTCCCGCGACCTTTACCAGGTCATCAGTCCACCTTGTGGGGGGCCTACCCACGCTGCGCCTTCCGGTACGTGGTCGCCACTCGAGAACCTTTCCGCCCCAACGGCCATCGGTTCTACAATCACTCAGTAAACAATTATTGATTGTATATTTATTTTTATAATTATGAAGACTTGTTTAATTTACCTCTTGCACTGTAAAGAGAATGAATCTTGTTTTCCAATGGCATTGTAATTGGCACGAGCACTTTTTAGGTAACATGGTTCGATAACATGTGAAACCTCGCTCATTTGGACAGTAGCGGCTATAGGCTATCCCAAAACCAAGCAACGCATTAAGGGCGTGAATTGGAAAAACATCACGTTTTTGAAACGCATTTGGGACAAGATTGGGAAGCAAACAATGCCACATTAGGCTTTTAATGTTTGAGTGGCACACACCACACAGGTCGCTCACCTATGGAATGCAGATTCTGTTACGCAACAACTTTGTATTTCATCAATGATAAAACAAAACATTACATAATTTTACAGCTGGTACGTAAATATGCCTTTGTAATATGTTATTCACGTCATGAATACCTACAAAATGCTTGTCAGAAATGGACTGATTATATCCAAATTAACAAATGCAATCAAACCTGCAAGTCAATCACGTAACGCATTGTTAATGATTTGTTAATGATTTATTTATAGACACGAAAAGAAATAACAAAAAATGTAGCATTACAGGAAAAATCCCGTCATTACAATTTTTTTTTAAAAAAAGAGCACAATTCGCATAATAAAGTCATGTGTATATAGACACATATTAAAAAATAAAACATTAAAAAATAACACTAAATACTACATAAGCATCTCACACAACTTCAAGCACTCTCTTTCAACAACCGTCCAGCCATCCCGCAAACAGATCGCAGTAAAGTTGCTTCGCGTTTAGTTTATTGAGCGCATGCAGGGAGCGGCAAACAGGAGAGTTACGATGCGCGACCGTACGAGAGAAAGGGACAGCGAAGAGCCGCAGCCGATCTGCTCGAAAACGCAAACGTCCATCGGGTACAAAGAGGCGACAGGCCTCACTGAGCAAGCTAGGACAATTGTACGTACTTACGTTAGGTATCTAAATGTCAATTTTTATATGGAAAAATGACAAATGCATTGTCCTAACGCGCGTTCGACACGTTACGTGATTACTCCTCAGACCTTACCACGTAACGTTTTGAACGCGCATTGGGTAGATCCAACTGTCATTTTTCCGTATAAAAATTGTCATTTAGATCTACCTAACGTACGTACAATGCATTATAGTTAGGGAGCTGGCGAGCATTTCGGTATATGATTTGCACCCGTTTCACGTCGAGGTGGATTGCAGTTTACATCATTACGAATCGATTTGGTCCAATCAATTAAGGTCCTATGTCGCTGCGTTTTCGCGTTACAGCGGATTGAAGTTGCTTAAAAAAATTAAATCATTTGCACATGTATGCCTCTGGAGTTCATGGTCACAATCATCTTGGAAACGAAGAAAATCGAAGAGGCAGACATTCAGGACTGCATTATCATGGGACGGAGTTGTAAAAATGTATAAAAAAAGTTCTACTAAGTCATTTGCACGCGGTTCTCATTGCGCCCATTCGATTCACTATGCCTCCGTGGATTCGAAAAAAAATGTGGCAGACACTTTGCTCACTGATTTTAAGTGCTCGCACTTGTCAATGCGTTTAAAAAAAAAACAAGAATGAAGGCGGGATGTGGTCTTGTCTGTAGCATTTTGATCAATTCAATTTATACCTGCTTGGTTTGGCGCGAGCGTCGGTTTAAAAAAAATATCAAATCGAATATCAGAGGCCTAAACGTTTGCCTCATCGATTTTCTTGGTTTTCATAAGGAATTCAAACATCAGTCCAAGAGGCAGACGTGTGCGCATAATATAGTACACCGTTTTTTACATTTTTGGAGCACTGTCAATAGACAACGCAGAGGGATGCCTCGGAAAAATAGTCACAATAGTGAACATGATGATGTTAGCAGACTATTTTTCCGTGGTTCTTCTCTTTGTTTTTGATCGAATCTGCCAAGTGTGCACTTCATATACAGTTTTTTAATCATAAATATAAATTAAAAAAATGAATACTAGAAAAGTTAGAGCCCCGGCCCATGTCTGCCTTTTCGATTCTTTGTGTTTCCAGGATGACTGTGATCAGCAGCCTCAGAAGCAGACGTGTGCGCATAATATAGCACACCTTCTTTTTTTTACATTTTTGAAACGCTGTAAATTTACAACGCAGCGCCACCATGGTGGCAGACAAGGTCCTTGATGTTTCTTAGGGCCTTCTGTGCCGCGTCTGCCTTGTGTGCTGATCATATCGAAATTTTGCTCGCCAACTCCCTAACTATTACGTTATCGACCTGCAGATATCTCTCAAGTGGACTTTCGACCAAAGTTAAAACCGACCTCGTTTCGTATCTCTCCACAGGCTAGTCATTTAGTTAGAAATTAGAATAGTATTAAGTAAATAAGTTCAGAAACGATCATTTATGTCGGGTAGGTATAACGCCAAGCGTCATATCATTATCACTATAATTATTATGACTACATAATTTCATGGAGAAATAATTATATTCATAATCATGATGCCCATTAAACCTGAAATATGTATGTATATGTAAACCAGATTCTGATCTTTTTATTTTCATTACCAGCTCACAGAAGTGATAACGAAGGTATAATAACCAAATTATTATTTAATAATAAAACAGTTCCTTGTTATTATGTACTGATGCCGATTTAGAAACACGAATGGTCACTGGGTCGGTGAAAGGTTATGGAGGAACAGGCCCCGTACCATGGTCGGGGTTATCACGCGATAAGTGACAAGATAGAGCGTCCGTCACTGGCTGGTCGATAGAACGAGACTGTGACGCTCTATCTTGTCACTTATCGCGTCATAAGACCGACCATGATACGGGGCTGATCAGCAAATCGCCGTCCATCCAGGTCCATGATGGTTTAGAAGTCGCAAGAGACCGAAAGGGCTTTTAATCGATCATCCAGGACATAGTGACCCATGAGCGAGATCACGACCCTCAGCACTGAGGAGAACTATGCACGGAGAAGTATATTCCGACCGCTTAGCTTAACTCAGTCCTCGTCTGCGCGGCGCGCGGGGGGTATAACGTCTTGCGCTTACTAGACTCCCCGCTCGCCGAGGACTGAGTTCAGCGGTCGGACTATAGTTAAAATCAGAAACAAAAATAGGAGTCCTTCCTGTACTTAGGTGTTACGTTGTTAACAGTTAAGTGTCCATATACATTATGTTCCGATCATACGAGTCATAAGTCGCAAAGGCTCTCTGCATATGGGCTCGGCAGCGTAAATTAAGCCTTTAAAGTACCCAAAGCGTCTTAAAACATTGGATGTGTCCACAACAAATACTGAAACTTACGCAAAAAGAAGATTTCGAAGTATTAGCACACAGATGAACGTCCCAATAATTGAAAACTTTATTCCAATAATTTACATACTGTTGTTAACCTTTGTTATTTTATGTATTCAGATTCGGGTAGTATTAAGTGTCAAAAATAATTGATTTAGATTATAGTATTACTAAGTGAGCGACTGACTGCGAGTGACGAGAAATCAACAGAACAGCAACTTACAAACATTAATTTCAGTTACTTAAAATACAAAATGAGAAGCTCCATATATATTTGAGTGTCAACGTTACGTCCTGCATTTTTTTTTTATATTTGGCAATTTTTTTTTAATACTGAGCGGCATTTTAGCTTAAAAGCAGTGTTTCGAATACAAAAACCACAATTAAAAAAATAATCTTATGAAATAACTATTTCAAGAAGCACTATTCTGGTTTATCATCAAATTGTCGACACTCACTCACTTTGTCGAATTTCACTTCAAAGTCAACGTTTCATATATTTTCATTTCGTCGACAATTCAGTCCGTGGAATGGGAAGTAATTTTAAATCGTGTATTTTTATTTGTCGGATGATTCATTAAATAGTTGAATTATGTCATGGAAAACGTTTTGTGATGTATTGTTTCAAGTATTTTTAATTAACATCCAAATTATTACAAGGATTTTTATTTAAAATTAAAATAGTTGGCATACACAGTTATCTATGTCAATTGACGCTTGGCGGGGTGCCTATTTCCGCTCTGAGGGACACATTCATGTGAACCATAACCTAACCTACTCATAATACAATTGTTACGGTTGTTAGTTTTTTTACTGGCTGCCCTACTCTAGTTAAACCCCTGTAATCAGTTGTTGGTTCGCAGCCCAACTCACTTGACTGCATCGAGTCCTCGCCCCGCCCCCTTTCGAATTCGCGCGCATTAAACAATCTGTAATATTCATTAAAAAATCGTATTAAAATAAAAAAACATAAGACCTCAAATAGAATATCAGTAATCAATAAAAAGACTCAATTATATGGCAAGAACGCATATTGTATGGCAATTGGTATTTATAATAGGTTACATGATGACATTAAAGAATTACCATTTAACATATTTAAATCAAAACTAAGAAAATTTTTAATACAGGAATCATTTTATTCTGTGAATGATTACTTTGATTATTATAAAACTTAAAATTTGTATTAAGACTTAATTAATGGAATTTGAATTTTAATTGACATTATACCCGTATTGTACATCCATTATGATTAATTTATATTTTATTAGTTAAATTCAATTTTTTGCATGCCAGGTGCTGGTGAAATGTGTGTTTCTCTGTGATATATGCATACCATCTTCTGTACCACGTTTTAGAAAGAAAGAAAAGAAAGAAGAAAGAAAATACATTTATTTAACGTCACAACGTACACAATAAAAAAGAACAAGCAAACGATAAGGCTTAATACGAGGACGTTAAACAGGATCCCCACTCAGCATAAAGCCACGGCAAGACACGGCAAGCAGAGGCGCTGATTTTCGGTGGGGACCTAACTTAAAACTATTATAGGTGACGGCACAAACGCCAACAACTGGTAATAACTAAGGAAAATTAAAACAAAATAAATAAACCTAAGCACTTAACATAAATAACAAAATGAAAAATAAAACATTTGATAACACAACAAAACGCAACAAGAAAGTTTAAAAGTTTAATAGCTATAGCAAGTACCGCCAACCGTCATACAAATTACAATTACACTTGTGCTCGGGCCTACTGGCTACATGTGATGATGTAATGATGTGATGTGCAGCTAAGCATTAGAAGGAATGCAGAAGGTAAGAAAAAGTTAATTAACTAATATATTATCAAAAACGCAAAATAAAATACTTTACTTTACAATAATCATTAATAATGCAGCTCACAAAACTTTGCTTAAAGTGAACTTTTTAGTAGTTCGTTATGTAAAACCTCACTTGGAAAAAATCGAATCTATCTTAATATTGAAGTTGCCCACTCTGTATTTCTTAGTCGCTCACTTAGTAATTTAGTCGCACGGATAGAATTTTAATATCTCAAATGGATTAATCATAACCCACTTTTTGTAAGTTAGTTCTGGATTTTATTATTAATCAATATTCGTCGTTAGTTTAGTTACCTAATTTGTCGCTTACTCAAATTCATAGCGCTCAAGTTATTAAAAATAAGTTTTTTTTATTCGATCGTTTTATTATTCCCCTTCAAATGAAGGTGTCAAGTATTCGATCAGTGTCAAGCACTGGCATGTTTACCCTACTAAGGTTCAGTAGAAAAATGTGATGTAAATATTATTGATATAAACCTTGATAATCTTTCAGAAATTGACTGAAGATGTTAAGAAGGTAAATTCAACACTTTATATATTCTTGGAGCAACCATTCTTTCTTCACATTTAATTACTTATATTATACATAATCAGTAATAATGACACGAATAATACTGGCATTCTAGCTGCTCGCTTAAAGGTCTGTGGTTACAGTGGCGTGGCGTCGTTAATCGGGTCGCAACCTTCCCTAACATATGGTCGAGGGAGGCCATGTCTAAAATACACGGGTGCTGTTTGTGGAGTCCAGGCAGTTCAGGTTTGCAAGCACGCCAAGAATAGATTAGAATAGAATAGAATAACATTAATTCATGACAACAACACATGCATGCACATAAATCAACATACAAAAGAAAAAACAACATTGCCACGAAACGGTTCCACCTAAGCGTTGTGCTGGCCTGGTGGCCAGCGCTGGTCTTCCGATGGAACCATCCGGTGATTCCACGGCGTAATACACATTTTACATTTGCACAAAAAAAAAAATATGCGTGACAATGTTATGGCAGGTGTACGGACCTCTGCAATAGCCCAGTTTCATAATCCACCCCATACCTCATCACCATAGACCCAGTTCTCTATAGTCGAGCAAAACAGCGAGCGGCACGGCCGTACCATCCTTTTCTCGAAGCAGTTCAGGCCATTTTCGACCCCCCTATAACTTCGTTGTGGATAAAACTAGAAGCCTGAATTTTTAGTAACCAAGCACGCACTGCATAACCACGATATATTTCAAATTTCATCCAATTTGAACCAGTAGTTTAAGAATTATAACTAGTCAAAGTTTCTTAATTTTGTCACTCACTGACTCACCGATCATCAAAAGTCTAAGGCACTTCTAGCAGATATAGACGCTTCAAATTTAGAATAAAATTAGTGTTTAGTGTATAAATAAATCAAGACAAAAAAAAATGCAATTTCACTCCAGTTTTATAGGTGTATCTATAAAACTGGAGTGAAATTGCATAAGTAACTTTGTAATCACATATAAACATACATATAGGATTACAAAGTTATATTTGCAGTGAATGGGACAAAAAATGAAACGGCAAGAATGGGACTGCATTCATAATTTGTATGTATTGATAACACAATAACGTACAAAAAGAAGTGAGATCCCATAAAAAACATTCCATGTAAAAAAGAGGCCAAGTCTCGACTCTTCCACCGTAAAAAGTTGTGAAGCAAATAAAGATTAATAAGAATGCCTGAGACTTGGCTCTACGAAATATCTCACAACTTTTTACGGTGGAAGAGTTTCGAGACTTGGCCTCTTTTTTACATGGAATGTTTTTTATGGGATCCATTTTACCCACGATAGCCCCATCGCCTGTTGGAACCGGCTCACGGGTATCTACCGATGTACCCGTGAATGGGTTCTAGCAGGTGTATTACATCACATTAACCTTCGTCTCCAAAGGGCCTCTACGTGTTGGATCTCCACGCATGCCTTCCAAATGACCGGGGTTCACCCCGTGAATTTCAATGGGAGATACATACAAATAATAAAATTTCCGAACGAAACCATAACCGCGCCAACCGACCAACTAGCGCCATTTAAATTACAAGTGAAGCATAGTATAGCATAGCAATTTTCCTGCATTGGTTATGTGCGCATCGGCACCCGAATCGCAAATAAGTTAAGGATTTTATTTTATTTATATTATTATATTTAATTGTGTATATACTTTTTTACATTATTATTAATATTGTAATGGGTTTATTGCCCGAAATAATGAAGCATTCATTCATTCATTCACTCATTCATAATGAATGTTCCCGGCAACTAAAACGTCAAACAAAGCAGACATGTGACGCGGACGCAATGCCGATTTGACAGGCCATATAATTATGGAGAAACAAAACAAATATTTCACAAAATGATACAAAGACAAAGCCAAACTGAAAGCAGTACAATAACAAACATTAAAACTAGAGGGACATAACGCAGAGGTAAGACAACGTTATCATTTGAGTTCCTAAATGCAGCTCGTGTCTAGCCTGCAAGTTTCCTGGCTCATTTGGTGGTTGAATAAAAAAGTTTTGAGTTTAATTCTAAAGCTGTGCACATTTCCTAGGTCCCGTAACGGCGGAGGGATGACATTCCAGCATTTAGTTGCTACGTACTGAAAACAATCACATAAAGCCGCCAATGCGTGTCGGGGTGTCAGCAACTGTATCCCACACCGCCGTCTACCATACAACCTGGACAACTTTTCGAAAAGATACTTATAGGCATCGTTCTTACTCGTAATTACGCCGAAAAGTAAACAGGCCAGATGTAGTTTACGCCGATGCTGCATTTTTAGGATGCTGTGTTTATTTAAAAACGGAGTGACATGAGCTCTCGTAGCAGTACTAAAAAAGAAACGAGCACAAGCATTTTGAACACGTTGGATGAGTCTTTTCGTTTTTCCAAGAATTGTATTTGCGTAGTTCAACTTGGATAATAAAGACTCCACCAGCCGAATTTGCAAGTTTTCGCTTAGAAATTGCCTAATATTGTACAACACTTTAAGTTTGTAGAAGCAATTTTTCACAGCACCATCCATGTGTTTCTTATAGCGGAGCCCACAGTCCATCATAAGTCCTGAATTACGTGCTTCATGCACTCGTTCAATGGGTTTATCCATCAAGTTAACATTTAAAACAGAACTGACACCATTTACCTGTTGCTTACTGCCAAATACCAAGTATTTAGTTTTACTAGGGTTCAACAGCAAGGAGTTTGCAGCGGCCCAGGACGCTATGCTATCGAGATCGAGATAAAGTTTCTGAATGGCACTGTCAATTTTGGAAGGTTTGCATGATATGTACACTTGTATGTCATCTACATAGACATCGTAGCTGCAGTGTGTGATTTGGGACCATACGTCAGCGGAATGGAAGATAAATAAAAGCGGGACAAGAACGGACCCCTGTGGCACTCCTAGTGACGCTCTAGCGACATTGACCCTGTCAGAGTAATATGCGGAACCATCAATGAGACTGACTATTACAATCTGGTAGCGATCATAGAGGTAACTGCCAAACCATTTAAGAGCATTTTCATCAAAACCATAATAACTTAGTTTAGAAAGCTCGACGGTAATAGATTAATATTGAGACAATCAAATGCCGTGGTAGAATCGAGAGAAGAAACTTTGTTATAGCGGCGACACGAGAGACTCGACTCTGTTCTCATTTGATTATATAAATGTATGATTTAAATTTTGACGTTCAGACACCTCAAACATCTCTGGGGATACCTATCAGATTAAATGCTTTAATTTTGACTCATGGAGACCTACATCTCTCTCTAAGAATGAAGAATTATCAATTTTACGCTTATTTTTTAACATTATGGGACATGCGCGCGCGTCGTTGTCGTGTCTCCACACACTCCAAGTATGGGCAACGTACAACTCCAGTGTGGAGTGGCCAGATCTGAACTGTGTACACTTTGGCGGCTTTTTTGCCGCGGCTAATCAACAGATGAGCCGATAATTTGTTGCCATCTCGGCTTTTACTTATTTTCCTCTGCGATGACGTTGGCCATCTCGGCTTTGCGGTCAAGTTGGCCAGTCCGCGGCATAGTGGAAGGTATCGTTGGCCTATCAGCGGCGTGGTGGAGTCCTGCGGGCAGGACTGGCTCACGGGGGGAGACGGAGGGGAGCTCGCGCGGTTGAGCTCCCAGCCGTCGGGTGTCAGGGGGGCATGCGTGGAGCGGCGCGATGCCCTGACGCAGCGGGAAGCGGGAGGAATCAGCGCCGACGAACATCTTGCTCGCAAGTTGGTCGATGAACTCGTCCAGGCTCAGGTGCGGTTCCGCACATATCGGGGGGCTCGGACTATGGTCCTCAGGCTTAGCTACTCCTGTGCCCTGTTTTTAATAAATGTTAATTATTTTACCGATCGCTGCTATTATTTCTTTTCACTTGACTCCTGCCGCCCATAACGTGAAAATATATAATGTTAGTAGAGAATTTTCTTTTTGTTTTCTTCCATTTTCCAATAGAATTAATATTAATATATTATTTTGACTTGTACAAGTGTCTAATTGTGTGTTTTAATTTTGATTTTTGATTCTTTACCGCTGATTTCTCTCCAACCACCACACTGTCAATTGTTATTATTACATTTAGTAATGTCATTATTATAGATAGTGTCTCGACCGCAAATACATAGTATGTGTACCGGTTTTCGGGATAGCCTTTTAGCCGCTACTGTCCAAATGAGCAAATATTCACATATTATCGAAATATACTTGACTAAAACTCGTGTCAAAGAAAATGCAACTGTAGGCTTTAAATATAAGAGTGGTACACAGCCCCTTCTCGCTTATGGAGGACATATTTTGTTACGCAGAAACTTTTGTTCAATGCTAAATGCTAAAACGAAACATTTAATTATTTTACAGCTGGTACGTAAATATGCCTATTTGATAATTATTTTATCCACGTCATATTTATGTTTATTAACTAACGACTACGAGTACATCATTTTATGATGAATTAATTTATATAATTATGTCGCAGTGAAATAGTATAATCCGCCGTTTTACATAACAGCTAGCTGTTTTACAAAACAGCGCTGTTTTGTAAATTACTTACATTACAGCTCGCTGATTTATAAAACTCTCCTTTTGGAATATCTTGCTGAAACTTTTAAATTATGTTACTTATAACATAAAATGGCAAGGATAAATAAAAAAAATAACCACTTATTTTCTTTGGAGTTTTTCATTATGTCCTTTACAAAGTATGTACTTAATAAGCCGGTGATGTCACCGGCTTATTGAGTTGTCCTTTTCAAATTGCATTTAAAAAAATTGTCAATTTGTCGTTATTTGTCATTAAAATGTAAGCTATCGAATTAGAAAGAAAATGGAGACTATAATATGTGCAGCCACGTTGTCCGTCAATTGAATAAATGTGAACCTCGTTAGAATACCTGTTTTTAAGTTATTATAACTTTCTTTACAATGAATAAATAAAACAAAAAATATATCAAATCTAATTTTAGTGTAGGTACCTTTTTGCCTGCAATTATCTTTTGTGACGGATATAAGGGAGACATTCACTTAAATTTACGCTGCATTTTCTAAATCTCCTTATATAATTTGGCCGAATGCCTCCCTGCAATGTTTCCGAGTTGAAATACATCAATATTACCTGAATATCAAGTGAACATACTTGTGATATCACTTTTTTTACCTCACATTTTTTAATAATATTTCATGATTTATGATCGTCAACCCGCCGTATTACAAAATAGCACTGTTTTGTAAAACAGCTAGCTGTAATGTAAACGGCGGATTGTACTATATGCCTGCGACGTATACCTACATAACTATGATGGTCATTAAACCTGGAATATGAATTATGTTAAGCAAAATCTGATCATTTTATTTTTATTACCAGCTCACTCAAGTGAAATCGAAGGTAGTACCAGATTAATCAATATAATATAATATAAGAAAGTGTACAATGTGCGTGCCACTAAAACTCAGAAACGAGTCCCGATATAATGAATGATATGGTGTGGTAGCCCTCTACTCCCTAACCATGACGAACGTTTCCGTTTTATCTCTAAGGGCGTGCTGCTGAATATTTAAGGGTTGGAAGTTTTACCATTTAGAAAATTCCAGAACAGTCCAGAACATTAGAAAGCATTCCACAACATTCGAGTATATCCCGAAACACTGGATTATTGTAGGAAGATTGTGGAACATTGTGGACGATTCAAAGCCTTTTTTAGGGTTCCGTAGTCAAGAAGGAACCCTAAGAGTTTCGCCACGTCCGTCTGGTTGACTAAGGGCTCATAGTTCTGCAGGTACTAGACATATTCTTATATATTGTGTGCTGTGCAAAATGTAAGACGTGAAGCACGGTACTAGGGGTGCATAATATGGAGCTGGTTGTTGTACGAACTTTAGTTGATTTTTATCGCGCGTTGGACAGCGGTCACACAGGGTAATTCATTGCACAGTATGACCAGGAACATATAGAATGATGTAAATAACACAAAGTTCACCTAGTTTTTTGTATACTCGTATGTGAGTATCGCGTAAGTGCATGTGTGAGAGAGTGAGGTAATGAGCGTGAAAAAGAGAAGCATTGAGTTTCGACTAGGTCGGGTCATTGTACTAGGAGCGCATATCTTGCACGTATTTATTTTGAGGCATGACTTGAAATATAGATTGAGCAAAGAAATTATCCTACTGTAACTAGGAACGCATGAGGGTGCAGGAGCATATAGGTAGTGACACTAAGTATTCATTTAAAAATACTGAGTTGCTAACCATAAAGTACGATCCATAAAAGTTTGCGAGGCACCTGGGCACCATAAGACATACAAAGGTAAATGGTGTTGGACTTAGTCTCGTTTTGGTGGCTATTTATCATATGTATTATGGCAATTACAACTCTCTAGTAGGAAGACACTGAATAACAGTCACTTATCTCTCAATGAGCCTGCACCGATACTTCGGAGATCACTGCTGGTGTGGCGAAAGAACAATTTTCTTCCTCGGGGATGTTCATTCCCGAGCCGAGTTATTTGAGCTTCGCTGGAAACTAATATTCAAAGGTCACGTGACCGTAAGATTAGTAAGACGTGAGATTCGAGACAGGTCACGTGACCGTAAGATTCGGCAGATTAAAAATTCATAAGACGGACACGTGACCTGATCGAAAAAATGTTACAATGTCATTGAGTTTTCACTTCTGCCGGCACTCCCGGAGTGCAACTCGGTCTTTTTTTGGGGTACCTCCCCTACACCTAAAGTGGGGATGTAATTTTTTTCTCGTTAAACCCAGTGTGGAGTACCGTTGGATAGCTTGTTCAAAAATATTATGGGTTTCTTAAAACAATTTTTCAAATCTTGTATTGATAGGGTTACCCATGTTTAGGGGTATATAAAGAAAGATCCGTCGTGGGTTCCAATGTTAGTTTCGGTTCAGTTTAGGTAGAATGTTTGAGAAAGATCTTAAATATTCCAAAACAGTGTTTTTCAAACCGTGGGTTGCGACCCCCAAAGGGGTCAAGGAGCCTTCTGAAGGAGGTCGCGGCTACTCACTCTACTACTGTTACTACTCTCTTTTTAAAGTTATGGTTGTAAGTATTTTAAACAGCGTAGGGTGGGATGTCACGAAATATTTTTTACACTGCATGTGCTCGAAAAGAGCGTTTTCCAAGCACCCAAATCGTGCGGAAAGTGCCACTTTTTCGCACTAGTGCTTTTTACTTTACATTTTTTATTTTTATTTTTTAGTCCGTCGTCAGCCCGACGCAGAGTTTTTATTACTTGAGAAGAGTTTTTAAATTTTTTCAATTACTCTTTTTCTTTCATATAAAAGATACATAAATACTAATAATGGTTAGAATTATTTATTAATATTTTTGAATTTTGAAATTGGTTAATAAATTAATTAATTTTAAATATTCACACTTAATGTGTTTGGCTGAACGCATCTTTCTTACGCCTTTTGCGATACGACAGTAGGGGCAGTTTGGCACCATTCGTACACGGGGAACCTACGTACAGTCACTACTACAGCGTACTAGGACAACCGTATCTGTGCGGCTTTGTGTGTGTGAGTAGGTGCCGGTAGCGACCTGTATCACACGAAGTTAGCCGTCAGTGCGGCCACCGCGAGCGACACGAGAGGACGTTATGTGTTTTCACGCACCCAAAGTAATTTATTTATCGATGTTCTCGGATGTTCCGTGCTTAAGTGAAGTGTCAAATTCCATAAGTTTATTATCCAACGGTAAGTAATTACTATCATATTCATAATAAAGTACACATTTTGCGTATTTATCTGCATGCTTTCTGTATAGGTAAAAATATTTTATTTTTGACCTTCGGGGAAGGTTCGTACGCCTACATCTGGGGCACGTTCATACGCGTACGAATGTACCCTCACTCGTAATCATGACTGTACGAATGTACCCCTAGTAACAAGTTTTTTTTATTTCAGAAAATTTGCAAAAATGGTGCGGAATTATAAGAAAAAAAACACAAGATGTACAACAGTAAATGAAAATGATATGGTACAGGCAATAAAAGATGTTTTAGAAGGAAAATTGTCGTATAGAAAGGCAGCGGATAAACACAATGTTAAAGCTTCAACTTTGGAAAGTCGAGTAAAGAAAATAAAGAACAAAAGTGATGAGGTTGGCCCGAACCATACATATCAGTCTAAATTCACAAGTTACCAAGTTTTTTCTAACGATGAAGAGTCAGAGTTGATTGAATACATTGAAGAAAGTTCGAAAATGCATTTCGGGCTCACACTACTCCAAGTCAGAGCACTGGCATATCAGTATGCCAAAGCATTGAAACGAAAATATCCACCTAAATGGGATGAAACTGGATTGGCAGGTATTGACTGGATCCATGGATTTCGAAAGAGAAATAATCGTTTAAGTTTAAGAAAACCGGAAAACACAAGTGCTGCCAGAGCTTTTGGTTTCAACAAAACAGTTGTAAATGAGTTTTTCGATAATTTGAAAACTGTATATGAAAGACACAGGTTTACTGCAGATCGTATATTTAATTTCGATGAGTCTGGTATATCGACTGTTTTAGATACTCCGAAAGTGTTAGCTGCAAAGACACAAAGGCAAGTCGGACAAATAGTCTCCGCAGAAAGAGGTGAGCTGGTTACATTTGGCGGCATTATTTCAGCGAGTGGAAACACCATTCCTCCACTGTTTGTGTTTCCTCGAGTACATTATAAAGACCACTTTATGGAAGGAGCTCCAGAAGGTAGTCTTGGGACTACAAATAGAACTGGTTGGATCAATTCTGAAATATTTGTAGAAGTATTGAAGCATATACAGAAACATACACTGAGTACAAAAGAAAATCCAATTCTATTATTGTGTGATAATCATGAAAGTCACATAAGTTTGGCAGCGATTAACTACGCACGAGACAATGGTATAATCTATCTGTCATTCCCACCACACACATCTCACAAGCTGCAACCCTTAGACGTTGCAGTGTTTGGGCCATTTAAGTCCAAATTAAAAACAGCTTTCAATGATTGGCACGTGACAAATCCAGGTAAAACGGTTACCATTTACAATATCCCAAAAATTGCCAAGCTAGCATACTTTGAGGCGTTCACTGCTAAGAATATCACGAGTGCATTTAGTTCGCCAGGGATATGGCCTTTCAACCAGTTGGCATTCAGCGACGAAGATTTTGCACCAATTAAGGTGTATACGTCTGGTAATAGCTCGATTACTGACCAACAGATGCAAGAACCGCAGGCCTCTAGTAACGAGTTACAACAAAATGTTCACACAGAAGCAGCTACTACACCTCAGACCCCCCCGCAAGTAACCTCTGAAACACCTGAACTTCAAGTAAGATCTACACCAGAAATTGAGGTCACTCAGAAAACTCCTCCTCGAGCACATGAAGTTCAATCTGTGGCTTCTGGGTCACAGGAAAATCCAAGTCCAATTACACCAGCAATAATTCGGCCTTATCCTACGGCTGAAAAAAAGAAAAAAGCGGTTAAGGGAAGACAACCAGGAAAATCTAGAATTTACACCGATACACCTGAAAAAAATAGACTGGAAGACCTGCATAATGCAAAGCAATTAAAGAAAATAGAACAAGAAAGAAAAGCTCAAGCGAGAGAAATAAAACGCACTCTAAAACTTACCGCACAATCAAAGCCTAAAAAAGCGAAAAAGAAAAAAGAAGAAAGCAGTGATTCAGAGTCTGAAAAATCGGAAGTTAGTCTGCAGGAAAGTTCGACATCTGTATTAGATAGTTCTTCAGATGAAAATATAGGAGAAGATGCTGCTGTATTGCCTGAAACGATTAAGGATAATTGTTTTATATTGGTGAAATTTGCAAAAAAGAAGTCGATTGTCTATTACGTAGCAAAAGTCATCAACCATTATTCTGAAAGGGAGTTAAAGGTCTCGTACTTGAGAAAAAAACCAGGATTGTCCTGGTCGTTTGTGTTTCCAAATATTGCAGACGAACACAGCGTGGACATTTCTGATGTCGCATTAATTCTTCCTGACCCGAAATCTCCAGGAGCCTCTACGGCCAGAACCTCGAGATTATACACATTTCCTATTGATATGACTCGATTTAATGTCCAGTAATTAGATAATAAGATTTCCTAGCATTTATATCTAATGCACCAAATAGCTAGATGCCTAATGCATACAAATAACTATTCCTAAGATTGATTTCTTGTTGACTGATTAGATTACCTAATGATAAATAATTAGTACTTAGGGTAGGTACCCACACAATAATTATATAAAAATATTTGTACTAGATTACTAGATGCTTAATGCATCAAATAACTGAAGGTTCCTAAGATTGATCTCTTGTTGACTGATTATAATTACATTAAAAATGATAAATAATTAGTATAGTTTACACTGTGTTGTGTTTTTTCTCTACATGGTTTTTTACCTAGAAGAGGTATTTGTTTTTATTGATAGAAGATTTTGTCACTTAGTTAATTACAATATTAATGTTAAAACGGCAATTAAAATATTTTTGATATTTATTTTGCTGTTTTATTTAACATGTACTAAGCTACCCCGCACTGTCTGAATGTTCCCCGACCTATGTATGAACCTGCCCCTTTTGAGGGGTAGATTCGGGCATTTGACAACTTCTACTAAAATTGAATTTGCTCTTTTGTTGTAAAATTTACTCACTTCTAATTTTTTTAATAAGTAGCGAAAGGTATCTGCTATGTCATAATGGCCGAAGGAATAGTCTCCCTTTAAAACCAACATTTTTAAAAATCTTAATCTAAAAAGTGTACGAATAGGGCGACTTGCAAATGCGCACATGTTGACCGCGCATGTATTTAAAACTAAAAAGACCGCCATTGTTGTGATTGTTGTTTACTTCGGAGTTATTTTATGTAAATATGTTAAAAATTTCGAGTGAAATTGACTTATCAATAATAATTTTGTTTTTGTTGTGTTCCAAACCCAACAATGCAAGTGTAAAACAATTGTTTTAACTTTTAAGTGAATAAGCTTGACAGCAAAAGATGTGGAGAAGTTGTTAAATGCAGTTCCAGATAATAAGTAGGTACCTACCTGACAATCTACCTAGATTCTTCAATTTTAATCTATCTATTTTAAACTGACATTTCAGTATTTAATATTTCCTTACACAAGGCATAGTAAAACGTTGTATGATACACGCGCGTAAAGATGATTCGCTCGCTGCACTCGCTCATGTATAATGACATGACACTCGTCGGAAATCACCTACTTTCCACACTTGTAGCATAAACAACTCTCTTTAGTTACGAAGGGGGTCGCGGCATGAAAAATATTGAAAAACACTATGATTATTTGAAAATTTCTGACATGATCTGGAATAATCTAACATGCTCCATAACAGTCTAGAATGTTCGAAAAATATCTTGAATGTTGTAGGATATTTGTTTTTTTTTAATGATCTAAAATAATCTAACATGCTAATGCGCATGCTAAGCATGCATAATAGTCTACAATATTTTAGAATATTAGATTTTTTTTTAAATGATCTAGAATAATTTATCGCGGTACATAAAATATTTCGAAGTCAAATGTAATTTTGTATTTTAGAATGTACTAAATCTGGAAGTTTGATCGTTGAAGGTATATGAACTGAAGTTGAACGTTGTACGTGTAAAGTCACTGTGAAGTGAATAAGTACAGGAAGTACTAGGTACAAGAATGTGTTGCATGAATGGAAAAAAAACGATTACCACCACTGGAAATACCTCCGCAGGAATTTCTACATATTTTTAAATAAATATAAACCTTGAAAATGTTTCAGGAATTGACTGAAGAAGTTAAGAAGGTAAATTCTATACATGTTTTTTCATATCTATAACCTTCCTTTCTAACATTTAGCTATATACAGTATATTCAATCGGTTATAATGACAGGAATAATACTGCTATTCAAGCTGCTCGCCTAAAGGTCTTTGCCTACGTGGGCGTGGCGTCGTTGATCGGGTCGCAACCTTCCCTAACATATGGTTGAGTGAGGCAATGGCTGTGGATACGCGTCAAGCATCGGCACCCCAGTGTCGGGAGTTATTCCCAACGCAACGCATGGATTCAGATTCAGATATTTATTTATAAAATTCGGTATTTTACATGTCAATTTTGTCAATTTTTGGATCGGACTCAGCGCCGGCGAACATCTTGCTCGCAAGTTAGGCGATGAACACGTCCAGGCTCAGGTGCTGTGGGGATTCCGCACGTATCGGGGGGCTCGGACTATGGTCCTCAGGCTACTCCTGTCCCCTGTTGTTAATAAATGTTAATTATTTTACCGATCGCTGCTATTATTAGATTAGATTAGATTACATTACTTATTTCATGATAAAAAATTACATTACAGATTTGCATACATGTCAAATTTTTATCACGATCGTCAAAAACAGAGAAAAATCAAGATATTATATTAGGACAATGTCAACAAAAATATAAGAACACAATAACAAGGAAATAGAAAAAACAAACCAAAAGCAAAAGAACACAAATATATCAACCTCTAGGTATCGTCATTCTTTACAATATTTAGTGCATCAGAAAATACGTGACACAATATATTTAATGTCAAATCATATTCATACAAATTTAAATAGGTAATAATAAACATTTAACATGTCAAGTCAAGACTCATGAACTCTGTATTTCTTTTCACTTGACTCCTGCCGCCCATAACGTGAAAATATTGATAATGTTAGTAGATAATTTCCTTTCGTTTTCTGCCATTTTTATCATTTAGAACCAATAGAATCAATATTAATATATTAATTTTGACTTGACAAAAAAAAACAGAGGAGGTTCTCAAGTCAACGCGTATATTTTTTTTATGTATGACCACGCATAACATGCGTGTGTGTGTGTGTGTGTGTGTGTGTGTGTGTGTGTGTGTGTGTGTGTGTGTGTGTGTGTGTGTGTGTGTGTGTGTGTGTGTGTACAAGTGTTGTGTTGTCGTGTGAAAAACCTCACGATGAATGAGCTTTAGACCTGTCAGTCTCTTGTGTGTAGACCTCTCAGTCTGCATTTCTGGTGTAGTCATTTGTGGTGGTAGTAATTAAGTTAGTAATTAACTAAAATAAGCCACAGATAATTTAAAAATAAAAACTTTTTAACAAAAAAATTAAACCGCTGAAAAAAAACAAAAAATTATAATCCTCTTTTATTTAGTTTAATAACTAAGTCTTAAACTATTGTAAGTATACCTAAGTATATATTTTTGTAATTATTTTGAGTTTTTAATTATCTAACCTTAATAACTAAGTTCTTAAATTAATCTAAGTGTACCTAAGTAATTTTGAGTCGGCGCCAAACAATCAATGAACAAAGATTACTCCAAACAAGTACAAGTTACACCAAATCAAATATTTAAATAGGACAAACTAGATTACTCCAAACAAATACTTGTTTGGAGTAATCTTTTTGATTAATTCGTTCTTTACCGCTGATTTCTCTCCAACCACCACACTGACAATTGTTATTATTAAATTTAGTAATGTCATTATTGTAGATAGTGTCTCGACCGCAAATACATAGTATGTGTACCGGTTTTCGGGATAGCCCTTTAGCCGCTACTGTCCAAATGAGCGAGGATTCACATATTATCGAAATATACTTGACTAAAACTCGTGTCATAGACAATGCAACTGTAGGTTTTAAATATAAGAGTGGTACACAGCGCACCCCCTCGCTTATGGAGGGCATATTTTGTTACGTAGAAACTTTTGTTCAATGCTAAATGCTAAAACGAAACATTTAATTATTTTACAGCTGGTACGTAAATTTATATGCCTATTTGATATTTATTTTAACCACGTCATATTTATGTTTATAAACCTACAAAATGCTTGTCAGAAATGGACTACTTTTGTTAAAATTATCAAATGCACTCAAGCCTGGTTTCTCTCAAGTGTACTTTCGCTTGCGACCGAAGTTAAAACCGACCTCGAACGGAGTTTCGTATGCACATAAGCTATTCGTGTTGTTATCATATCATGCACGAAATAAGTCAAGTAACTAAAGATGAATAGGTTACGTTAAATTGGTATGTTCCCACGGATCAGATGATTAGCAAACGACTACGAGTATTTATTTGAATATCAAGTGATCATACTTGTGATATCACTTATTTTCCGTCACATTTTTTAATAATATTTCATGATTTATGATCATCAACCCGCCGTATTACAAAACATCACTGTTTTGTAAAACAGCTAGCTGTAATGTAATACGGCGGATTGTACTATATCCCTGCGACATATACCTACATAACTATGATGGCCATTAAACCATGAATTATGTAAAGCAAAATCTGATCATTTTATTTTTATTACCAGCTCACTCAAGTGAAATCGAAGGTAATACCAGATTATTCAATATAATATAATATAAGAAAGTGTACAATGTGCGTGCCGCTAAAACTCAGAAACCAGCCCCAATATAATGAATGATATGGTGTGGTAGCCCTCTACTCCCTAACCATGACGAACGTTTCCGTTTTATCTCTAAGGGCGTGCTGCTGAATATTTAAGGGTTGGAAGTTTTCCCATTTAGAAAATTCCACAACAGTCCAGAACATTCGAAAGCATTCCACAACATTCGAGTATATCCTGAAACACTGGATTATTGTAGGATGTTCTGGAACATTGTGGACGATTCAAAGCCTGTTTTAGGGTTCCGTAGTCAACAAGGAACCCTTATAGTTTCTCCATGTCCGTCTGTCCGTCCGTCCGTCCGTCCGGTTGACTAAGGCCACATAGTTCTGCAGGAGGAGTACTAGACATATTCGAATATATTGTGTGATGTGCAAAATTTATGAAGCACGGTACTAGGGGTGCATGATATAGAGCTGGTTTTTATAAGAACTTTAGTTAATTTTTTATAGCGCGTTGGAGAGCGGTCACACAGGGTAATTAATTGCACAGTATGACCAGGAACATATAGATTGATGTAAATAATACAAAGTTCACTTAGTTTTGTGCATATGTGAGTATCGCGTAAGTGCATGTGTGAGAGAGTGAGGTAATGAGCGTGAAAAAGAGAAGCATTGAGTTTCGACTAGGTCGGGTCATTGTACTAGGAGCGCATATCTTGCACGTATTTATTTTGAGGCATGACTTGAAATATAGATTGAGCAAAGAAATTATCCTACTGTAACTAGGAACGCATGAGGGTGCAGGAGCATATAGGTAGTGACACTGTATTCATTTAAAAATACTGAGTTGCTAACCATAAAGTACGATCCATAAAAGTTTGCGAGGCACCCGGGCACCATAAGACATACAAAGGTAAATGGTGTTGGACTTAGTCTCGTTTTGGTGGCTATTTATCATATGTATTATGGCAATTACAACTCTCTAGTAGGAAGACACTGAATAACAGTCACTTATCTCTCAATGAGCCTGCAGCGATACTTCGGAGATCACTGCTGGTGTGGCGAAAGAACAATTTTCTTCCTCGGGGATGTTCATTCCCGAGCCGAGTTATTTGAGCTTCGCTGGAAACTAATATTCAGAGGTCACGTGACCGTAAGATTAGTAAGACGTGAGATTCGAGACAGGTCAGGTGACCGTAAGATTCGACAGATTGAAAATTCATAAGACGGACACGTGACCTGATCGAAAAACTGTTCCAATGTCATTGAGTTTTCACTTCTGCCGGCACTCCCGGAGTGCAACTCGGTCTTTTTTTGGGGTACCTCCCCTACACCTAAAGTGGGGATGTAATTTTTTTCTCGTTAAACCCAGTGTGGAGTACCGTTGGATAGCTTGTTCAAAAATATTATGGGTTTCTTAAAACAATTTTTCAAATCTTGTATTGATAGGGTTACCCATGTTTAGGGGTATATAAAGAAAGATCCGTCGTGGGTTCCAATGTTAGTTTCGGTTCAGTTTAGGTAGAATGTTTGAGAAAGATCTTAAATATTCCAAAACAGTGTTTTTCAAACCGTGGGTCGCGACCCCCAAAGGGGTCAAGGAGCCTTCTGAAGGAGGTCGCGGCTACTCACTCTACTACTGTTACTACTCTCTTTTTAAAGTTATGGTTGTAAGTATTTTAAACAGCGTAGGGTGGGATGTCACGAAATATTTTTTACAATGCATGTGCTCGAAAAGAGCGTTTTCCAAGCACCCAAATCGTGCGGAAAGTGCCACTTTTTCGCACTAGTGCTTTTTACTTTACATTTTTTATTTTTATTTTTTAGTCCGTCGTCAGCCCGACGCAGAGTTTTTATTACTTGAGAAAAGTTTTTAAATTTTTTCAATTACTCTTTTTCTTTCATATAAAAGATACATAAATACTAATAATGGTTAGAATTATTTATTAATATTTTTGAATTTTGAATTTGGTTAATAAATTAATTAATTTTAAATATTCACACTTAATGTGTTTGGCTGAACGCATCTTTCTTACGCCTTTTGCGATACGACAGTATAGGGCGACTTGCAAATGCGCACATGTTGACCGCGCATGTATTTAAAACTAAAAAGACCGCCATTGTTGTGATTGTTGTTTACTTCGGAGTTATTTTATGTAAATATGTTAAAAATTTCGAGTGAAATTGACTTATCAATAATAATTTTGTTTTTGTTGTGTTCCAAACCCAACAATGCAAGTGTAAAACAATTGTTTTAACTTTTAAGTGAATAAGCTTGACAGCAAAAGATGTGGAGAAGTTGTTAAATGCAGTTCCAGATAATAAGTAGGTACCTACCTGACAATCTACCTAGATTCTTCAATTTTAATCTATCTATTTTAAACTGACATTTCAGTATTTAATATTTCCTTACACAAGGCATAGTAAAACGTTGTATGATACACGCGCGTAAAGATGATTCGCTCGCTGCACTCGCTCATGTATAATGACATGACACTCGTCGGAAATCACCTACTTTCCACACTTGTAGCATAAACAACTATTCTTTAGTTACGAAGGGGGTCGCGGCATGAAAAAGATTGAAAAACACTATGATTATTTGAAAATTTCTGACATGATCTGGAATAATCTAACATGCTCCATAACAGTCTAGAATGTTCGAAAAATATCTTGAATGTTGTAGGTTTTTTTTTTTTTTAATGATCTAAAATTATCTAACATGCGAATGCGCATGCTAAGCATGCATAATAGTCTACAATATTTTAGAATATTAGAATTTTTTAAAAATTATCTAGAATAATTTATCGCGGTACATAAATTATTTCGAAGTCAAATGTAATTTTGTATTTTAGAATGTACTAAATCTGGAAGTTTGATCGTTGAAGGTATATGAACTGAAGTTGAACGTTGTACGTGTATAGTCACTGTGAAGTGAATAAGTACAGGAAGTACTAGGTACAAGAATGTGTTGCATGAATGGAAAAAAAACGATTACCACCACTGGAAATACCTCCGCAGGAATTTCTACATATTTCTAAATAAATATAAACCTTGAAAATGTTTCAGGAATTGACTGAAGAAGTTAAGAAGGTAAATTCTATACATGTTTTTTCATATCTATAACCTTCCTTTCTAACATTTAGCTATATACAGTATATTCAATCGGTTATAATGACAGGAATAATACTGCTATTCAAGCTGCTCGCCTAAAGGTCTTTGCCTACGTGGGCGTGGCGTCGTTGATCGGGTCGCAACCTTCCCTAACATATGGTTGAGTGAGGCAATGGCTGTGGATACGCGTCAAGCATCGGCACCCCAGTGTCGGGAGTTATTCCCGACGCAACGCATGGATTCAGATTCAGATATTTATTTATAAAATTCGGTATTTTACATGTCAATTTTGTCAATTTATGGATCGGACTCAGCGCCGGCGAACATCTTGCTCGCAAGTTAGGCGATGAACACGTCCAGGCTCAGGTGCTGTGGGGATTCCGCACGTATCGGGGGGCTCGGACTATGGTCCTCAGGCTGTCCCCTGTTGTTAATAAATGTTAATTATTTTACCGATCGCTGCTATTATTAGATTAGATTAGATTACATTACTTATTTCATGATAAAAAATTACATTACAGATATGCATACATGTCAAATTTTTATCATGATCGTCAAAAACAGAGAAAAATCAAGATATTATATTAGGACAATGTCAACAAAAATATAAGAACACAATAACAAGGAAATAGAAAAAACAAACCAAAAACAAAAGAACACAAATATATCAACCTCTAGGTATCGTCATTCTTTACAATATTTAGTGCATCAGAAAATACGTGACACAATATATTTAATGTCAAATCATATTCATACAAATTTAAATAGGTAATAATAAACATTTAACATGTCAAGTCGAGACTCATGAACTCTGTATTTCTTTTCACTTGACTCCTGCCGCCCATAACGTGAAAATATTGATAATGTTAGTAGATAATTTCCTTTCGTTTTCTGCCATTTTTATCATTTAGAACCAATAGAATCAATATTAATATATTAATTTTGACTTGACGAAAAAAACAGAGGAGGTTCTCAAGTCAACGCGTATATTTTTTTTATGTATGACCACGCATAACATGCGTGTGTGTGTGTGTGTGTGTGTGTACAAGTGTTGTGTTGTCGTGTGAAAAACCTCACGATGAATGAGCTTTAGACCTGTCAGTCTCTTGTGTGTAGACCTCTCAGTCTGCATTTCTGGTGTAGTCATTTGTGGTGGTAGTAATTAAGTTAGTAATTAACTAAAATAAGCCACAGATAATTTAAAAATAAAAACTTTTTAACAACAAAATTAAACCGCTGAAAAAAAACAAAAAATTATAATCCTCTTTTATTTAGTTTAATAACTAAGTCTTAAACTATTGTAAGTATACCTAAGTATATATTTTTGTAATTATTTTGAGTTTTTAATTATCTAACCTTAATAACTAAGTTCTTAAATTAATCTAAGTGTACCTAAGTAATTTTGAGTCGGCGCCAAACAATCAATGAACAAAGATTACTCCAAACAAGTACAAGTTACACCAAATCAAATATTTAAATAGGACAAACTAGATTACTCCAAACAAATACTTGTTTGGAGTAATCTTTTTGATTAATTCGTTCTTTACCGCTGATTTCTCTCCAACCACCACACTGACAATTGTTATTATTAAATTTAGTAATGTCATTATTATAGATAGTGTCTCGACCGCAAATACATAGTATGTGTACCGGTTTTCGGGATAGCAATTTAGCCGCTACTGTCCAAATGAGCGAGGATTCACATATTATCGAAATATACTTGACTAAAACTCGTGTCATAGACAATGCAACTGTAGGTTTTAAATATAAGAGTGGTACACAGCGCACCCCCTCGCTTATGGAGGGCATATTTTGTAACGTAGAAACTTTTGTTCAATGCTAAATGCTAAAACGAAACATTTAATTATTTTACAGCTGGTACGTAAATTTATATGCCTATTTGATATTTATTTTAACCACGTCATATTTATGTTTATAAACCTACAAAATGCTTGTCAGAAATGGACTACTTTTGTTAAAATTATCAAATGCACTCAAGCCTGGTTACTCTCAAGTGTACTTTCGCTTGCGACCGAAGTTAAAACCGACCTCGAACGGAGTTTCGTATGCACATAAGCTATTCGTGTTGTTATCATATCATGCACGAAATAAGTCAAGTAACTAAAGATGAATAGGTTACGTTAAATTGGTATGTTCCCACGGATCAGATGATTAGCAAACGACTACGAGTATTTATTTGAATATCAAGTGATCATACTTGTGATATCACTTATTTTCCGTCACATTTTTTAATAATATTTCATGATTTATGATCATCAACCCGCCGTATTACAAAACATCACTGTTTTGTAAAACAGCTAGCTGTAATGTAATACGGCGGATTGTACTATATCCCTGCGACATATACCTACATAACTATGATGGCCATTAAACCATGAATTATGTAAAGCAAAATCTGATCATTTTATTTTTATTACCAGCTCACTCAAGTGAAATCGAAGGTAATACCAGATTATTCAATATAATATAATATAAGAAAGTGTACAATGTGTGTGCCGCTAAAACTCAGAAACCAGCCCCAATATAATGAATGATATGGTGTGGTAGCCCTCTACTCCCTAACCATGACGAACGTTTCCGTTTTATCTCTAAGGGCGTGCTGCTGAATATTTAAGGGTTGGAAGTTTTCCCATTTAGAAAATTCCACAACAGTCCAGAACATTCGAAAGCATTCCACAACATTCGAGTATATCCTGAAACACTGGATTATTGTAGGATGTTCTGGAACATTGTGGACGATTCAAAGCCTGTTTTAGGGTTCCGTAGTCAACAAGGAACCCTTATAGTTTCTCCATGTCCGTCCGTCCGTCCGTCCGGTTGACTAAGGCCACATAGTTCTGCAGGAGGAGTACTAGACATATTCGAATATATTGTGTGATGTGCAAAATTTATGAAGCACGGTACTAGGGGTGCATGATATAGAGCTGGTTTTTATAAGAACTTTAGTTAATTTTTTATAGCGCGTTGGACAGCGGTCACACAGGGTAATTCATTGCACAGTATGACCAGGAACATATAGATTAATGTAAATAACACAAAGTTCACCTAGTTTTGTGTATACTCGTATGTGAGTATCGCGTAAGTGCATGTGTGAGAAAGTGAGGTAATGAGCGTGAAAAAGAGAAGCATTGAGTTTCGACTAGGTCGGGTCATTGTACTAGGAGCGCATATCTTGCACGTATTTATTTTGAGGCATGACTTGAAATATAGATTGAGCAAAGAAATTATCCTACTGTAACTAGGAACGCATGAGGGTGCAGGAGCATATAGGTAGTGACACTAAATATTCATTTAAAAATACTGAGTTGCTAACCATAAAGTACGATCCATAAAAGTTTGCGAGGCACCCGGGCACCATAAGACATACAAAGGTAAATGGTGTTGGACTTAGTCTCGTTTTGGTGGCTATTTATCATATGTATTATGGCAATTACAACTCTCTAGTTGGAAGACACTGAATAACAGTCACTTATCTCTCAATGAGCCTGCAGCGATACTTCGGAGATCACTGCTGGTGTGGCGAAAGAACAATTTTCTTCCTCGGGGATGTTCATTCCCGAGCCGAGTTATTTGAGCTTCGCTGGAAACTAATATTCAAAGGTCACGTGACCGTAAGATTAGTAAGACGTGAGATTCGAGACAGGTCAGGTGACCGTAAGATTCGACAGATTGAAAATTCATAAGACGGACACGTGACCTGATCGAAAAACTGTTCCAATGTCATTGAGTTTTCACTGCTGCCGGCACTCCCGGAGTGCAACCTGGTCTTTTTTTTGGGGTACCGCCCTACACCTAAAGTGGGGATGTAATTTTTTTTCTCGTTAAACCCAGTGTGGAGTATCGTTGGATAGCTTGTTCAAAATATTACGATATGGGTTTCTTAAAACAATTTTTCAAATTTTGTATTGATAGGGTTACCCATGTTTAGGGGTATATAAAGTAAAATCCGTCGTGGGTTCCAATTTTAGTTTCGGTTCAGTTTAGGTAGAATGTTTGAGAAAGATCTTAAATATTCCAGAAAAGTGTTTTTTAAACCGTGGGTCGCGCTCCTCAGAGGGGTCACGGAGCCTTCTAAAGGGGATCGCGGCTACTCACTTCTACTGTTACTACTCTCTTTTTATTATTAAAAGCTTTTATTTAACTTGCAATGTATGTAATTTGTTCGGGTGGAATCTTTGAACTCAATTTTGAAGTAAGTAGATATCTTCAACCGATTGAACTGGAATTTTGTATACACGTTTAGTTTGGATGACAATGCACGATAAGGTACGTGACGTCATTCTAAATCCAATATGGCGGACCATCCAAGATGGCGGAATAGTTATTTTTAATGCACATCTACAATTTGGGTATCAAATGAAAGGGTTCGTTGAGAGCAACTTGAGAAATAATGTGACGTCATTGTAAATCCAATATGGCGGACCATCCAAGATGGCGGAATAGTTATTTTTAATGCACTTCTACAATATGGGTATCAAATGAAAGGGCTTGCCGAAAATATTTAGAAAAACAATAATGTGACCTTAAATCCAATATGGTGCACTATTGAAGTTTTTTGTGCTTTCCTATAATGAAAGGATTCGCTGAGAATAACAATGCAAGTTTGAATTTTTTTGAAGCCAGTAACATCGATTTATTAACTAGGGTAAAATTATTAGAAGGTCGAATCTCCGTATTGAAGAGATGGATTGTTCGAAATTAACCGGCAAACAACCTTGCAACAATGATGCGTTGAATGAGATGAACAGACTAAGAAACCTAGCCAGCGATAACTAAAAAGTAAAAAATAAATTAAAAGAAAAAAAAAACTTAAAAAAAAGCTTTATTTAAACGCTCTAAAAAGAAGAAAATAAAATTTTCCTTTTAAATTTTAACTATGAACTTACAACCTCAATATACAAAACTTAGATGGTCATAAAAGCTTGTCGCGCGATTTTCTTGTGTAAATAAAGTAGTACCTACTTATTGATTTATGTAAAATCTGCTAAGTTTAAATTAATAAAATTTCAATTAATTAAATACTGATCATCGCGACAAGCGTTTATGAACATATAAGTTGTGTATAATGAGGTTGTAAGTTCATAGTTAAAATTAAAGGGAAAACTTTTTTTCTTATTTTTAGAGCGTTTAAATAAAAGCTTTTTTTTAAAAGTTTTTTGCTTTTAATTTATTAAAGTTAGTGTTGTAAGTATTTTAAACAGCGTAGAGTGGGATGTCGCGAAATATTTTTTCTTTAGTTACTAAGGGGGTCGCAGCATGAGAAAGATTGAAAAACACTATGATTATTTGAAAATTTCTGACATGATCTGGAATAATGGAATAATTATGGGGCATGTTAGCTCCATAACAGTCTAGAATGTTCGTGAAATATCTTGAATGTTCTAGGATATTTGTTTTTTTCAATGATCTAAAATAATCTAACATGCTCATGCGCATGCTAAGCATGTATAATAGTCTAGAATATATTAGAATTTTTTAGAAATAATCTAGAATAATTTATCGCGGTCCATAAAATATTTCGAAGTCAAATGTAATTTTGTATTTTAGAATGTTCTAAATCTGGAAGTTTCGATCGTTGAAGGTATATAAGCTGAAGTTGAGCGTTTTACGTGTATAGTCACTGTGAAGAGTGAATAAGTACAGTAAGTACTAGGTACAAGAATGTGTTGCATGAATGGAAAAAAAACGATTACCACCACTGGAAACACCTCCGCAGGAATTTCTACATATTTCTAAATAAATATAAACCTTGAAAATGTTTCAGAAAGTGACTGAAGATGCTAAGAAGGTAAATTCTACACTTAAAACATGTATTTTAAATGTTTTTTTTTATGTCTATAACCTTCCTTTCTAACATTTAGCTATATACGGTATATATAGCTAAATGTTAAAATATAAACTACTCAAAAGAAAAAAAAGGCCATTCGTATTAGTATGGTGATCGTTACGTGAAATTTATATAAAACAGCAATATATACATTTTCTAGCTATTAGACTTAAACAACAGAACGAAAGAGGCTGGATTCTTAAGGATGCTGGAATTAGCTACTTATCAATTAGTTTATGTCCAATATAATTAACAATAAAATTGAAAAATGCAAGTGGCCCTTATTTTGTTTTGAGCAGTATATATTCAATCGGTTATCATTGACAGGAATAATACTGCTATTCAAGCTGCTCGCCTAAAGGTCTTTGCCTACGTGGGCGTGGCGTCGTTGATCGGGTCGCAACCTTCCCTAACATATGGTTGAGTGAGGCAATGGCTGTGGATACGCGTCAAGCATCGGCACCCCAGTGTCGGGAGTTATTCCCGACGCAACGCATGGATTCAGATTCAGATATTTATTTATAAAATTCGGTATTTTACATGTCAATTTGTTTATAATTATATTATGCACCTAATTCTAAAAATGTCAAATTATTTATTTTAAAGTCACCATCTAAGTATTGACATAATAGTTCACATTTATAGTTTTAGTTCAACAGAAATCTTAATCTTAAGCATATCTAAAGCATAATGACGCATTACTCACATTTGTTCGAGCTTCTCTTATTGGTAAAAAAAAACATCTCCCAGTTTGCGCGTGTCAATGTAACGGGTTAAGAGCTTCGTTTAACTGGGCGCCTAATGGCAGTTCCTCGTCGCATGGCGCTTTCAAAGAAAAATCCCCGGGTTATTGGGCCTTATTTCGAGCACCTACCCGCCGATATACGAAACGAACCTTGTGACGAAACATTTGGGCGTAGACTGAGAAATCCTTTGTTGGACGTCTGCACTGTTCACGAGTTCATGGAAATAATGTTTTAAGTAATTATTTGATTTATTGATACCTAATCTAATACTATTTCTTGTGTAACATTAAAATATTGTATTTCTACTGTGAAATCGTAATACGTTGATTGACATTGTTTATTTTTGTTTAAAATTAATCATCCACTAGTTGTTAAATGACAATCCGTAATCGGAGATACTATTTCCACTTTCTGTATTGACTTTTTGAATATTAATTTTTATTTCTTATTATTTAAGACCGTGATAAGGATTCTTATAATTTTGACATTGTATGCGAAACTATATTGCAATTTTTATCTCGAAATAAATAAATCTAAATCTAAATCATACTCTTGAAAGGGGGCTGTTTGTGCAGTCCGAGGCCAGGGGCAGTTCATGTTTGCAAGGACTTTAAGAAACTTTGTTATAGTGTGTAGTGGAATTAACATGAGAGACTCCACTCTGTTCTCATTTGATTATTTACATTTAAATTTTAAATTTCGGCGCTCACAGACCATTTTTGCAACATGAAATATATTGATACCTAACCTACAGTTAATTTTCTTTTGAATGATATATAATTTCCATTCTAAATTATATTTAGATAGAATATTAATATTATTCATAAACATTTTGACTTATGTACCTTTGTAAAACAAAAGAATGATCTTTCATCATGCGTTCCTTACCGCTGACTCCTTCTCTCCAACCAGAGCGCACCGTTGTTATTAGATAAAGTAATGTCATTATTATTGCTAGTGCTTCGACCGCAACCGGTACCGGTTTTTGGGATAGACCTTTAGCGGCTACTGTCCAAACGAGCAGTTGCAGATATCATCATATCATCGAAATATACTTGACTAATACTCGTGCCAATGACAATGCAACAGCTTGCAGGCTTTAAATGTAAGAGTCGTATACACTACACATCGCCCCCCCAGTAACTTTTGTTTAACATTTAATTATTTTACAGCTGGTACGTAAATATACCTTTTTGATAAGTTAGTCACATCATAGAAACCTACAAAATGCTTGTCAGAAATGGACTGCTAATGTCTAAATTATCAAATGACTCAAACCTGATACGATTATAGCTCTCAAGTACTATTTCGACCAAAGTTAAAACCGACCTCGAACGGAGATTGTATGTGCACATAAGCTACTTATTCGTTTCGGTAGTAGTCTCTGGGTGTCCGAGCTCTGCTCGGGTGAAAACAGAGAATATACAGAGAAAACGCTTTTCCCAGACATGCGACCTAGCTAGATCGATTTTTCGCCCCCGTAAACCCCCACAATCGAAACTTCATCGAAATCCTTAAAGCCGTTTTCGATAACGTGAATGCAAATATATATGTTGCAGTGGAATAGTATAATCCACCGTTTTGGATAACAGCTAGCCGTTTCCCAATACAGCGCTCTTTTGTAATACGGTGGGTTGACGATCAGGCGAATTGAATACCTGTGAATGAAAATCCGCTGGAATGTGTTCGACGTTATAGTCCAACAACTTGCATGGAAAAAATTAAAATTTTGGAAATAATTTATCTATTTCCAAAATTGTAATTTTATCCTATAATCAATTAAATAGTTACCCAGCGACAGAATCCGACAAAACTGCAGACATCAAAAAAGTGATATATGAACTAGCTTCTGAATAGTCACAAAAAAATAATATGTTGTTTCATTCAAATTTTTAGTTTCCATATTTAATACTCGCGGCGCTGTCTAACATAACAACAACAATGGCGTCGAATACAGAATGTTCATCACTAAAATGTATCTACAATCAAACAATATTCAAACAAACAAAATGTGATAAATATGTGTGTAGTAAATGTGTGTGTATGTGACTTTAAAGGTCAATTTTCACGTGGATCAAACAATTTCTATGAATCTCAATGTGGAACAGTAAAGAAGCCACGGACAAAAGAAGGAGTTTCAAAGGTTATAATGCAAATGAAAACTTCAAAAATGGCTATGGATTCTGGTGTTCGGAAGCATTACTCACATTTGTTCGAGCTTCTCTTATTGGTAAAAAAAAAACATCTCCCAGTTTGCGCGTGTCAATGTAACGGGTTAAGAGCTTCGTTTAACTGGGCGCCTAATGGCAGTTCCTCGTCGCATGGCGCTTTCAAAGAAAAATCCCCGGGTTATTGGGCCTACTTATTTCGAGCACCTACCCGCCGATATACGAAACGAACCTTGTGACGAAACATTTGGGCGTAGACTGAGAAATCCTTTGTTGGATAACCGTCTGCACTGTTCACGAGTTCATGGAAATAATGTTTTAAGTAATTATTTGATTTATTGATACCTAATGTAATATTATTTCTTGTGTAACATTAAAATATTGTATTTCTACTGTGAAATCGTAATACGTTGATTGACATTGTTTATTTTTGTTTAAAATTAATCATCCACTAGTTGTTAAATGACAATCCGTAATCGGAGATACTATTTCCACTTTCTGTATTGACTTTGTGAATATTAATTTTTATTTCTTATTATTTAAGACCGTGATAAGGATTCTTATAATTTTGACATTGTATGCGAATCTATATTGCAATTTTTATCTCGAAATAAATAAATCTAAATCTAAATCATACTTTTGAAAGGGGGCTGTTTGTGCAGTCCGAGGCCAGGGGCAGTTCATGTTTGCAAGGACTTTAAGAAACTTTGTTATAGTGTGTAGTGGAATTAACATGAGAGACTCCACTCTGTTCTCATTTGATTATTTACATTTAAATTTTAAATTTCGGCGCTCACAGACCTCGTCCATGTCAGAAATTTAAATTTTACTCCCATTTTTGCAACATGAAATATATTGATACCTAACCTACAGTTAATTTTCTTTTGAATGATATATAATTTCCATTCTAAATTATATTTAGATAGAATATTAATATTATTCATAAACATTTTGACTTATGTACCTTTGTAAAACAAAAGAATGATCTTTCATCATGCGTTCCTTACCGCTGACTCCTTCTCTCCAACCAGAGCGCACCGTTGTTATTAGATAAAGTAATGTCATTATTATTGCTAGTGCTTCGACCGCAACCGGTACCGGTTTTTGGGATAGACCTTTAGCGGCTACTGTCCAAACGAGCAGTTGCAGATATCATCATATCATCGAAATATACTTGACTAATACTCGTGCCAATGACAATGCAACAGCTTGCAGGCTTTAAATGTAAAAGTCGTATACACTACACATCGCCCCCCCAGTAACTTTTGTTTAACATTTAATTATTTTACAGCTGGTACGTAAATATACCTTTTTGATAAGTTAGTCACATCATAGAAACCTACAAAATTCTTGTCAGAAATGGACTGCTAATGTCTAAATTATCAAATGCACTCAAACCTGATACGAGTATCTCAAGTACTATTTCGACCAAAGTTAAAACCGACCTCGAACGGAGATTGTATGTGCACATAAGCTACTTATTCGTTTCGGTAGTAGTCTCTGGGTGTCCGAGCTCTGCTCGGGTGAAAACAGAGAATATACAGAGAAAACGCTTTTCCCAGACTTGCGACCTAGCTAGATCGATTTTTCGCCCCCGTAAACCCCCACAATCGAAACTTCATCGAAATCCTTAAAGCCGTTTTCGATAACGTGAATGCAAATATATATGTTGCAGTGGAATAGTATAATCCACCGTTTTGGATAACAGCTAGCCGTTTCCCAATACAGCGCTCTTTTGTAATACGGTGGGTTGACGATCAGGCGAATTGAATACCTGTGAATGAAAATCCGCTGGAATGTGTTCGACGTTATAGTCCAACAACTTGCATGGAAAAAATTAAAATTTTGGAAATAATTTATCTATTTCCAAAATTGTAATTTTATCCTATAATCAATTAAATAGTTACCCAGCGACAGAATCCGACAAAACTGCAGACATCAAAAAAGTGATATATGAACTAGCTTCTGAATAGTCACAAAAAAATAATATGTTGTTTCATTCAAATTTTTAGTTTCCATATTTAATACTCGCGGCGCTGTCTAACATAACAACAACAATGGCGTCGAATACAGAATGTTCATCACTAAAATGTATCTACAATCAAACAATATTCAAACAAACAAAATGTGATAAATATTTGTGTAGTAAATGTGTGTGTATGTGACTTTAAAGGTCAATTTTCACGTGGATCAAACAATTTCTATGAATCTCAATGTGGAACAATAAAGAAGCCACGGACAAAAGAACGAGTTTCAGAGGTTATAATGCAAATGAAAACTTCAAAAATGGCTATGGATTCTGGTGTTCGGAAGAATCCAAGACAATATTTTCAGCGAATTTTTATTCAGCGGTATTCAATCCGCCTGATCGTCAACCCGCCGTATTACAAAATAGCGCTGTTTAAAAATAACGAGCTGTAATTTAAAACGGCGGATTACACCAGTTTATGCAGTGGTATTCAATGATCGTCAATAACAATATGCCTGCGACAAATATATACATATATACTAATATTGCTATCATTAACCAGTTCATCATCATCATCATCATCATCATCATATCAGCCGAAAGACTACTGCTGGACATAGGCCTCCCCCAAAGAGTGCCACAACTACCTTTACCAGGTCATCAGTCTACCTTGTGCCTACTCATGCTGCGCCTTTCGGTACTAAATAAGTTAAGTACGGATAAATGGGCTAGGTTAAATTATTATTGGTTATATTCCCACCATCAGATTATTAACTAACGACTACATCATTTTATGGTGAAATAATTATAAACGTAACTACGATGCCCAAATAAACCTGGAATATGTATGTATTATGTAAAGCAAAATTTTTGTTTTTATTACCAGCTCACCACTCAAGTGAAAACGATGGTAAGATTACAGAATTAATTATTTAACATTCAACCAATTCTGTGTTATTTTGTATTCTCTGATACGGATGCGGCTCACGAGATAGAGACACTTAGAGCGGAAATAGGCACCCCGCAGAGCGGGGTGACGTCGGCACGCTGGCGGTTAGGTTCGCATATTTAAAAAAAAAAGGTTTAAATAATTGGCATGTTTCTAAATAAAATATTTCATTTTAAAACACAAATTTATTATATTGCAAACGTATACTGCTATTAAAATAATTGTAGGCGATTATACTATACGAGAATTATACTTATTGATGTTAGATTAATTGAATAACATATATTTTAAACCTTAGGTGTTATGGATATTATACGCTTTAATCGATATATCAATTGATATTGCTTACATCTAAATAACGTTATACCTTACTAAACAAACTTATACAAAGTGAGCGTATATATTATGGCTGTTACGAGTATATGATAAGTTCTTATACCTTATATTACTTACCCCTCTGATACGTGAAATAATTATTTGTGTCGCAAGGGAGTAAAATAGTATATTTACGGCGAGGGCGGTGTATTGAATCCTGAACATAGCGTGGGATCCTACAATAGAATCCTGAGCGTGGCGAGGGATTCTAACCTAGGATCCTGAGCGTAGTGAGGGGTACAAGTGTTAACGCCCGAGACGAAGATAATTTTGATATCGAGTGACACATACTATTTTTCACACCAACTACAGAGAGATTTAAAAAAGATGCTGTTAAAATTACTTTACAAGTTTTAACAATAAAAAAAAAATTATATATATTACTATTTTTTAAATATTACGAAAAATTCATAAATTTTAATATAACGTTAAAGTTAAAACTTGAAATATGTTCGTTTTTAATCGATTACGATGAAATTACAATCGATTATTTTATTTAGATCGGTGTTCAATTGGCACATTGCGTAAATGCTACATGCCAATGAATAAATTAAAAATGTAGCTTGAACCGAAAAATAACATTTTGATCCATGTCGTCGTGGAGCAAAACTTACTTTTCCGAATGAAAGGTGTGAAAAAGCTTAGGTACCTATATCGAATTATTAAAAAACGTTCATAGTGATCATCACTGAACGTGCCTGTACAGTAAATGTACTTATGTCGCGGGTGCTGTTCTAACCCGAAATTGGGTAAGTGGTACATTATCGGGGGGCGTCGTGGTGGAATGCTCGGGATCCCACTGCGCCCCCATTAACGGCAGGGACGGAAACGCCGGATTGGTTTTAGTGGTTTCCCTTCTGTTTAAATACAGTTGGCTGGAGGGTGAGAGTCCCACATACCCCCGGGGGAATGCGGTAGTGCATTTCCACTCCGTCAAAAACCAAAAAAACATACACAACACACAATTTTTATTTTTCGTAATCCAGTTTTATAATGTTTTACTTATTATAAATTATAAATTTCATTTTATGCTCATTGTACTTACTGGCAAATTATTGTATCACTCAGGCAATGTCAACAAAAACAAAGACTGTAATGTAAACCAAAACAAAAATATCAATGTAAAAAAAAACAAAACAAAAAAGATATCCAAATGCATATTTAGAATCACAAAGCGCTACCGAAAATGCCGTTGATTGGTTCACACCCTATTTTTGATACACCTTATATCAATAATTATATATCTTAGGCAAATCCACATCGCAAATCCAAGCTAAAAATTCGGATGTCTTATAGGGAGTCCCCGATGACCAGGCTGTAGATGACGGGGCAGTTGCTGACACAGATGACGCGGCGAGGGCAGGCAGTACCACCTTATTTGGGGGGCCGGCGAGATCGAAACAGAAGAAACTGTGTATGTACACGCCCAGCCGAGAGTTCTGCATATCACAGCAGAAGGACAAGTAAGTTTTTTCATACTATCATAATCTGTCCTGACTTTTTTGAGTTTTGTTCTTAACGGGTCCAACAGGATGGTGTCTGACGTCTCAGCAATGTCTTTTTCAATTGAAGACAACAGAGATAAGGACCACTATTTTAACTATAAAAGTCTATGAAAACGTGAATGGTAGACTGAAAAAATATCCCGCGTTAAAGATCGTCAAAAAGAACACTTGAAAACCGCTTCATCAATCCACGTTTTTTTTAATCAAGCGATGAGCATACTAGATATGATGGTAAGCGGACACCCTAGCATGAAGACGCTTTCAAAGAACTACAGGCGCGGCCACATATATGCGGCGCAGAGCCGCAGAAATCCGCATTTAATAACCGAAAAACGTAGGGGCGCGCGGTCATGTCTTTAGGCCGAGCCCTCACACGTTGCCGATCCATTTTTAAACTGATAGCAAGAGACATGCATACCGACAGAGCTCCGAACTCTGGAGTTATCACTCATCAAGTCATCACCATGAACACTACACGACTACAAAGTAGTGGTGTTATTATGGCTGCGGTCTTCCGTAATGAGGTATTGCTTCCGTTGGACTGCTTCCAATTCTAGTGATATGAAATTCCGCTTACCTCTCTAGGTTTACCTCAACACTTTCTATGCATGCAAGTGGCGCACAATGCTAATCGCCAATCGCGTAACCTTTCAACATGTGTTGGGATGTATCAAATGTCATTTTCGAAGGTGAAAATAGCAGTTGAACAGTTACTCGATTAAGTATTCAGCAAATCGATGTGGATTGAACAATCTATTGATAGCCAACATTAATCAAGGTACCTGCCAATAAATGTGCAGCGGTTCTTTTTTTCCAAACTTTTTTTTCCTTGGGGTTCATTAAGTACTTATAATTGTGTTTATTTGTGTTCCAGCGCCTAAGTGATACGTCAACCTTTGGACAAGGCTTTAATAATAAAGTCACATAATTGTTTGTGTGAATTTGGCGTTTTATTATAACAATCCCTTTAAACACCTGTAGTCTAAGGGATCGCCCACTGATCCGTTGCTAATATTCTCTAATAGAAAATACAGTCTCTTAATTAATGGACTGTAGGTTTTTTTCAATAATGAGACTAAAATGTATGAATCTAGCGAAACAGCCTTGAAGAAAATTAAATGTATTTTTTATACTAGTTTGAGTTAAGACTTCGTACACCAAACTAAAATCACATACTTACTTTTTACTATGGAGCTCCCTACTCAATATTTTACAACTGTTTAGACAACTAAAATGAATTTGAACAATAGAAGAGAAGAAAAGACCAACGACAAAAAAGAAAAAAGCCGTTGGCTGCGTTTCGTTTCAGCAGGGCTTAGATTTTCAATAGATATCAAGTTTGTTTAATTAGTTCAGTTGACTCGTAGAAAAAGTATTGTATACAATAGTTATATAATTCGCTTTTTAGTCTCGTACCTTAATTAGGCCCCTCAGCAAGCTTCGTGGCCTAAACGTGGTACTTACTCGACTGAAAAGCATACATTATATATCGATTGCATAAAATACTATTAATGGGTCTAAAATATAACTCCCAATAAATAGCGCGACTACTCGTATTCGCGCAGAGCTCAATTTTCGTCAACCAAATTACAAAACGACAATGACAAGTGACTCGACAGTTACTAATGATCTGTCAAACGCGGTCATATAATGTTGGCAGATTAAAAATACTGACTTAAAACTTAACATTCCGCCCACCAAAATGCAAAGTATTTTGAACAAAACCTTTGGTCGGACTAATCCATTTTCTTAATTAATTCTACGAAAATTTTAACTAACAGGGTCTACCTACGCCGAGAAAGCCTTAAGGGCAACCTATAACTAATTATGTCTACGAAATTACTATTTTAATTAACGAGTGGTAGAGGGCAAAGCTTTACCACCGGACGCTTGATTCACCGGTTGCAGTGCGAACGGTTTCTACACGACCGTACCGTCGACACCTGGATGAAGTTGAGATACTTGGCCCAGACTCCATTTTAAAGGGCTACACTTGACTGTTCGTTGACTATTAGCACCATTGTACCGACATCAATGTTTTGCTCCTTCCTGAACCACTTGTGGCGCTGTTGGAGTCTGTGAAGATATTCAAGATGCCATTTGCGCCAAAAATCTTGGTGCATATTTGCAAAAATTTCCAACGTTGAATAGGACTGACTTTAACATCCGTTAAACTCTCTAATGGCTCTAATGTCAAAAAATGGCCCGAAGATAAAACGGAAAAATCATTAGGGTCTGAGCTAAGCGGCATCAAGGGCGTGAGTCGAGCAGTGTCTCAATCTGACTTAGAAGCGTGTAAAACTCTTCGAAGGTGAGGCGCTGTAAACCGATTACTCACGACAGATGGATCTTAACCGACTTCACACCCGCTTCAACCAATCCTGAGAAATGCGGGCTACTCCTGGTATTCTCCTGGGTTAAATATGAAATCTATGTACTGCACCTGCGAAGCTTCAGCTATTCATTCTTTTCAAAGGTTGCTGGCGCCAATCGGGAACAACGACCCCTGCGCGCGATAAAACGTCGTCGCGCAGCCAGGTAGGCTTCAGACGTCAGCTCCGAGACGAGCTCTAATTGCTTCGTGGCAGTACACACGAAAACACAAATATAGCCCTTGTACGATTTGCTGCCGCTCGACCGACCAAGTGAAATGTTAAATGGGCCAGCATAATCAGCCGCAGACAAAAATGGCTTTATCTGGTTAATTCGAAACGTCCTACCATCACTGCTGATTCTCCAAGCAGCAGTATACGCGCATGAGCAGGCAGAAAACAAAACTCTTGACGCGGCCCCCCACCGGTACGCGATGCGGTCGCCCCGTGCTTGTAACAGGCTTCCGACCGTGCCACACAAGCTGACAAAGTCAAGCAAGCGCTTACACATCATGATGGGGACTCGGGAGATGGTTGTACTTTTGGACCCATGCCATTGCAGCCCAAAATAACTACATATTTAAAAACCGGCCAAGTGCGTGTCGAGCCACGCGTAATGTAGGGTTCCGTAGTTGCCTATCTGCCTTAGTTACATCGACGTGCGGTGCGGTTGCGTCGGTCGAATTTGTAGGAAAATTGGCCTTTCCAAGTACACATTAAGTTGACAGTACAAAGACATCAAAGCGTGACTTAAATCGAAAAACTATAAAACGCGTTTTTAAAGCACTATAAGTTATAACACCTTTAAAATATAAACTATTTAATAAATGCATGTTAAATTTGTGGAAAAGCTAAAAACAAATTATTATATAACATTTTCAATATTTTACTTCAAAATTATCTGACAAAAAACATGGCTGATCAAAAATATTTCCATGGTCCAAATTGTGTTGATTGTGATGTGTACGCAATTTGTCAGTACAACTCGTTTGACAGTTGGATCAGCAGCGCAACATGCCTCCAGACGATAGCAATTAGTCAGATTTTGATAAATTGGGGCTGACAAATCATGACATGTATACGTAATAAATGACATAGAATAGAATAGAATAGAATAACTTTATTTTACCAGCGACACTGTATACATAAGTAAAAAAACAAGCGAACAATGCAATCACATTAAAAATAAATAATATCTACCCACACTACAAAACGCTACACCGTCAGTGTCAGTGCAAGCCTTTATTTTGTGCGATCCGTGAATGCATCCATTCTATTGCCGCCCGCATGTCACTATCACAAACGTCAACTACAGACAAAGTATGGCTGCGTTGCGCGGATCGCAAAGACTGAACGAGTAAGCAACCCCTGTTTTTCCTATTCCTTGTTTCATATTCTATCAGCTAATACTAAATTTTTTTGAATAACAAATGAGGGCAGTTGACCCAAAAAAGTTACATAGTATATATTTTATTTAACAGCTTCGGTCCAGAACTTCGCTAGGCAACCCATGTGCTAATTATCAACCTATATATTATTATCTAACGTGGAATATTGGTACTATAGAGGTAGTCTATGCAACCTCTACAGTGCTGGCTGGACAGCACTATTCGAAGTTCAAATCAAGCTCTCTGGACGTCTATAAATATAAGAAGAGTTGAAGACGTCAAGCAGTCGCCAAAGTGTATAATAACTACTTCTCGCAATGATTTGAAATAAATGTGTTAAGGTGGTTCGCTTACCATACAAAAAAAAATATAGGGGACAATCTTACACAAATCGACCTCGTCCCAAACTAAGCATAGCTTGTACTATGGGTACTAGACGACGATAAACATACTTATATAGATAAATAAATACTTAAATACATAGAAAACATCCATGACTCAGGAACAAATATTCGTGGTCATCACACAAATAAATGCCCTTACCGGGATTCGAACTCAGGACCTCTTGCTTCGTAGGCAGGGTCACTACCAACTAGGCTAAAGCGGTCGTCAATACAAAACGTTTTTTGACATTCGCAGGCTAACGGCGTGATTTTTGAAGAAACTTATGTCACTAACTTTCATAAATTGGCTTTCCATTTGCGCGAAATTCCCCCTTTCCTTGAATAAACTTGTATAAACTAGAATAATTTGAGAAAAATGGTTTTCCCAAAGTATGACGTCACAAACTAATATCTCAAATTATATTTATTAATGTTCTTTTGCGTCTTCTTCTACCTCTGAGCACCTTCCCTATAAGGGTATAATATATTTCTTGAACGAAACTTAGGCCAAGGCTAAAGCGGTCGTCAATACAAAACGTTTTTTGACATTCGCAGGCTAACGGCGTGATTTTTTAAGAAACTTATGTCACTAACTTTCATAAATTGGCTTTCCATTTGCGCGAAATTCCCCCTTTCCTTGAATAAACTTGTATAAACTAGAATAATTTGAGAACAAATGGTTTTCCTAAAGTATGACGTCACAAACTAATATCTCAAATTATATTTATTAATGTTCTTTTGCGTCTTCTTCTACCTCTGAGCACCTTCCCTATAAGGGTATAATATATTTCTTGAACGAATCTTAGGCCAAGGCTAAAGCGGTCGTCAATACAAAACGTTTTTTGACATTCGCAGGCTAACGGCGTGATTTTTGAAGAAACTTATGTCACTAACTTTCATAAATTGGCTTTCCATTTGCGCGAAATTCCCCCTTTCCTTGAATAAACTTGTATAAACTAGAATAATTTGAGAAAAATGGTTTTCCCAAAGTATGACGTCACAAACTAATATCTCAAATTATATTTATTAATGTTCTTTTGCGTCTTCTTCTACCTCTGAGCACCTTCCCTATAAGGGTATAATATATTTCTTGAACGAATCTTAGGCCAAGGCTATAGCGGTCGTCAATACAAAACGTTTTTTGACATTCGCAGGCTAACGGCGTGATTTTTTAAGAAACTTATGTCACTAACTTTCATAAATTGGCTTTCCATTTGCGCGAAATTCCCCCTTTCCTTGAATAAACTTGTATAAACTAGAATAATTTGAGAAAAATGGTTTTCCCAAAGTATGACGTCACAAACTAATATCTCAAATTATATTTATTAATGTTCTTTTGCGTCTTCTTCTACCTCTGAGCACCTTCCCTATAAGGGTATAATATATTTCTTGAACGAATCTTAGGCCATAATTGTCTGGTTGCGAATCTAATTTGTGGTGATTGCAGTTCCATAAACTAACTTACTTAACTTACATTCATCTGTGTCTATATTTACGTGTCGACGCAGTGTGATTCACACCTTATTACAATAGACGTTCGAATCACTTTAGCATTGATTTCTCATCAACGTTTACAATGTTAACAACACGCACGTTTGCAAATTTTTAATTATTGATGAAAAATTATAGAAAATTAATTACTCGGTGTAAAATATTACAATACCAATCAAGGAACATGTAGGTATATAACCAGAGGCCAAGAATATAGACGTGGATTTTGATATTCTGATCTTTGTCATGAAGCTCGGCCTGCTCCTGTCCCTGTTACTGGCTCTCTGCTTAAATGCCTCTGCAAAATTTTCGGTAAGTACTTATTTGTGAACCATTATATTTTTCATTTCGTGTCTTCCGTGCAAACGTCTACAGGACTGCGTTGTTAAAATCCAGTGAAACATTTAAACTAACATTCAAAAGTGTGAAATAATCAATATCTGAAACCAATTTCATTTATGATCACTAGCTTCCGTCCGCGACTTCGTCTGCGTGGACTCGGGATAAAAACTATCTTTTTTTTTCTCTTTATTGGGGAAAAACAGAAATAGAAATATACAGATTTACAAAGGATAATAAGTTATACATAGATATTTAAGATCTATTCCCTAAGGCATTCCCACTAGGAGGTTTATACACAATTTTTAAAGTGGCAACAATGCCATCGGAACAAAACAAAGAACAGCACGTTTTACACATATTTATAACCAAAAATATAACAATAAACATGCGTATGAAATAATGTGTTATTTGGCTACCTGTGTGCAGTAAATAATGGGTTAACTAATAGCACAGCATCCAATAAAAGTACAGTTAGAGGCTAAATACTTAAAACATAAATATTAAAAATTAAACTTACACTTAAACTTACATTAAACTAATTTGGCGTTTAAAACTGGCGCGCGTATTATCCTACTAAGGGAGCGACCATACCGGTGCTTAACGCTGCGTATACGCGTTGACGTGTCGTATGCGTCACGTATTCTTCATACATTTTGCTGCGTTTAACGGTGCGTTAGCGTATTTTGAGCAGCGGTGTGGTCGCACCTTTATATTATAAATGCGAAAGTTTGGATGTTTGGATGTTTAGATGTTTGGATGTTTGTTACTCAATCACGCCTAAACGGCTTAACCGATTTGGATGAAATTTTGCACGAAGATAGTTTATAGCCTGGATTAAAATATAGGACAGTTTTTATCCCGGCCCCACGGAGACGAAGTCGCGGGCGGAAGCTAGTTTATAATATTAGTAAGATAATCTACAGTTTAGTGTCTTGTTAAAAAAAATCAACGCGACGATAGCAGATAAGGATCCTAGAATAATAATAATCACTGAAAAAGATGAAAGTCTTAAAGCATGAAAATATAAAGAGAGCTTAAAAAACTCAGGAATAGTGAGTTTCCGGGGTGTCGTTCAGTCGCTATAAAAACAAAATGCATAATTTGAAGTACATAGGCTGCTACTTATGTATCCGGAATCCAAAATTCCAACTTTCTTAAAGACAATTTTTGACCTCCATGGTAAAATTTGAACTTTCTTTTAATACTGGCCGCTATATTTTTTTTTCTTGAGCACGCTAGTCTTTTGTTTTTGGCGGGTTTAAATTGTTATCTCATTGCAAGAATGGAACTTACTCGTGAAAATATTCGTGCTATGATTTATTACGATTTTCGGCGTGGCTTAACGCAACAACAATGCACAGATCAATTAACTTTGACTTTTGACTACTAAAAACTACTGTGTATCACTGGTTTAGTGAGTTCAATCGTGGACGTAGTATGCTTACGGACGAAGTTAAGGAAGGTCGCCGAAATCGGCCGTTGTACCACAAAATATTGAAGCAGTGCGGAAACTTATAGTGCATGACCGTCATGTTACGTATCGCGAGATAGAGGCAATTCTGGGGATATCTATGACGAGCATTAATAAGATATTTCATGAATATTTAGCTGTAAAACAAAATTGTTCGCGTTGGATAACGCACAATTTAACTAAGGATCAAAAAGAGGCTCGCGTCGAATGGTGCAAAAAAATGTTGAAAAAATATAACCGTGGTGACTCAAAAGCTGTTTATAATATCTACACAGGTGACGAATCTTGGATATATGCGTATGATCCCGAAACTAAACAGCAATCAACAGTGTGGGTGTTTCAAAATGAGCCGAACCCTACGAAAGTTACTCGTGCAAAAAGCACCTTGAAGCAAATGGTCGCCTGCTTTTTTGGTATGAATGGCCATGTGGCTACAGTGCCACTAGAAAATCGTAAAACGGTTAATGCGGAGTGGTACACGACCATTTGTTTGCCAGAAGTGTTTGAAGAAATACGTAAAGACAACCAGCGACGCAGAATCATTCTTCACCATGACAACGCCAGCTGTCATACATCACGCGAAACAACTCGATTTTTGGAAGGTCAAAATATAGAATTAACGGGTCACCCACCGTACAGCCCTGATTTGGCACCCAATGATTTTTATTTATTTCCAAATGTAAAGAATAAATTACGTGGTCAACGATTTTCGACCCGTGAAGATGCGGTCGACGCGTTCAAACAACACGTTTTGGAGATACCTCAATCAGAGTGCCAAAAGTGCTTTAAAAATTGGTTTACAAGTATGCAAAAGTGCATCGATCATCACGGAGAGTATTTTGAAAAACAATAAAATTATATTTAGTAATGTACGTTTGATTATTATTTCTATTCCGGATACATAAGTAGCAGCCCTTAGCATTTGGAAATCATAACAAACTATTATCGTAATTACAACATGCATATTTTTATTGTCATAATATTAATATAACATCACACTCATTTATCACTACCACATTTTCTGTAACGTCCATGTGAACTAAATAATTTCGTTTGGTATAACATACATTAAGTATAATCAAAATCAAAAATATTTATTGGTATCATACTAAAGTAGGTAAAAGTACATTCGTGGCTGGCGTCTCCCGGTAAGTATAGCCATACTTGTGTTGGGAGGATCCATGGATCTCTTCGTCTACATGGTTATAATAGCTACAGTTTAGTAGATACAATTTCATTGATTGATTCAATTACTTTTTAGTACAAAAAATAAATAATGATTAAAACTTATAACAACATTAGGAATAATAATCAGGTACTCTATATCAATTATTTACCAATTGATTGATATCACAATTATAATGGTGCTCCTACACTGGCTGTTATAAATGTTATATAACATAGTGTAACAAGGATAACGCTTGTAACACTAAGATGTTGAAAGGAAATAGTTGATGTTATAAAACTTTTTTAACAGCCAGTGTAGGAGCACCATAACAGCGAAGAATGAAAAAGCTGATATAGGAACCATTATTACCAATAACCTAATCAAAGAACCTCACTTCCGCGTGTTCTTGTCTGTCCTACCCCTAGTGTTTAAGATAATTGCGGAGCCAGGAGCTCGCAAATCGCGAAGAGTTGAGCGGGCGCACGAGGCCGAAGCGGCGCGAGGGGAGATGGCAAGCGAAGCGAGCCGGCGACCTCCTGAGCGAAGCATAGGGCGAGTGCACCTGTGAATCGAAGGGCTGACGATGCGAGTTTCTGTTGAGAGCCCGGGCGGAGGGCGAAGCATTAAGTCCCAGAAACGATAAGGGCTTTATAAAAACGTATAATATGACCATGTAATAGCTAGGTCTCATGTCTGGGAAAATTCGTTTTCTCCGTTTTTTCTCAGGTTTATCCGAGCAGAGCTCGCTCGCCCAGAGACTGTATATTTACTTATGTAAATATTTGGTGTCAGCTTTGCATCAAGAAACACCCAAGTTTCATATGCTTGGATGCAACCGAGGTCAAGTTAAAATGAGCAAGAGATTCTTTTAGTTTGTTTATAATGTATGGGGCCGTACAACAGCGCCAGATTTCTTCCTAGTTACACGCAATTTCTTTTTACTTCCCATAAATGGCTGGACTGGCCTAATTTTATTTATTTTTAACCTTCTTTAATGGCTTGTACTGTTTTTTAGGTCCCAGAGTTTATGAAAGGGGTTAGACAGCAATTGAATAGTGTAAGTACCAATGTAAGGCTGTGTGGTGCTTTTCAGTGACTGTATGGTATGTATTTATATATGTAAGCACTTTGTTGTACACAATTAGTACATTACGTACCTAGGGCGGTGAATTCGTGAATGCCGCAGATCGCAGGTGTGTCTCCTGGGTGTCAAGTGAAATTTGCCGCTGCGCCTGTGGGCGGTTAATCTTACTTACCGCCCAGAGTGACGTAAAAGAATAAACATGTCACACAATAGATCAAATTAGAAAGGCGAACTTATCCCTAAGGATAAATAAAGGATCTCTTCCAGCTAACCTTTGAGCAATTGATAGCTATGGTGGCTTTGTATGGTGCTTTTTATTTTATACTACGACGGTGGCACACCAGCTGCCTGACCAGCCTGCCAGTCTGGCTGATGGTAACCATACCGTAGCCTATGGAAGCTTTCGCGTCCAGAAGACTTACAAGCGCGTTGCCGACCCTTTATTGATTTGAGGATTCGTTGTGTTGAGCTAGAGACGAACGCGGATCACACTGAACACGACACATCCTCCGGAGCTCTGGCCACCCGACTCAAAACCATCACAACACCGCATACGTACAAAAGAAATAGCTCTCTTCTAGGTACGTTAGTGCCCGTGAAGTCGAGTTGTTTGAGCTGCGCCACCTATTCGGTAATTGACTGGTCCGTCGTTTGCTTGCACGCCCGAAAACAAATTTTCTTGCACTTGTGACACTATCATCGTAACACTTCATCCGGCTCCACCCACCGAACGCGTGTCGTGCGCGGCGCGGGCCCGCGCAAGTTGTAAAGCTGTAGGGACAGTTTGGCAACGTCAGCTCATATTCAAGTGCAAGCGTACCTAAGTATGAGCTGACTAAGCAGGAATGAATGCACGAGGCAACGGGCCCACGGAACGCCAGTCCGTTCAGATCTAGTACCGACTGTAAAAGTGTTATCCGTGTAATACATTGAAGCCTTGAAATATACTTGTGATTGACATTGACTCTTATTATTTATCTCATAGGTCACTATCCTAAATTGGTGACCCGCCGACGTGAGTGAACATTTAGAACAAGAGAACATTAAATTCAAGTGAACATTTAAAAGGGTGAACATTCAGACGGTCAAATTAAATAGTTGAATTGGGAGTGATAATGACTAATGACGGTCTGAACGCGGCTCGGGGCTCACCAAGCAGCTAAGGTACAAGTAGACAGGATTGTTGTTCCAGAAACCCAATCATCAGAAGTCATGTCCATCTCAGTATCGAGTAGAATACCGGATTTTTGGGTCGATCAACCTCGCGTATGGTTCATCCGAACAGAAGCTGTGCTAACACCGCAGCGTATCGGAGATGACGCCAAGTTCGACATGGTCGTATCAAAATTACCCAAGGAAGTGATCCTCCGCTTGACAGACTTTCTCACAAATCCGCCGGCCACGAACAAATACCAAGCGCTGAAGAATAAATTACTGACTACGCTGGAAGACTCAAAGAACCGGCAGGTAGAGAAAGTGCTGGGAGAAATGGACCTCGGAGACCAAAAGCCGTCGCATTTGCTGATGAAAATGCGCAACACGGCCAAGGACAGCTTTCCGGACACCACACTACGTATTATGTGGCAAAACCACTTGCCACCGACGGTACGCGCTGTATTGGTCGCGCCCAGGGAGACCAATTTAGACACGTTGGCTAGTATAGCAGACGACGTCGCGGAAGCCACCAGGAGCCCTCATGTCGTGGAAGTAGCAGCACCACAGTATACGACGCATAGACCTTTGCCAAGCAGCCCAGGGACAAGCGACACGGCTCTAATAATAGCAGAGATCGCAAAGTTAAGTGTACGCATGGCGGATTTTGAAAGGTCAAGGCCACGAGGTCGAGATTACGGACGAGGAGGCCGAGGAGGACGATCAGCATCCAGGCCCAGGAGCAGTTCACGGCACCACAGCAGAGCTGCAAGGAACCCGAATTGGCTTTGTTTTTACCACTACCGGTTTGGAACAGCGGCCGCCAAATGCGTTCAACCCTGCGCGTGGGAAAAGAAGCAGGGAAACTAGCGGGGATAGCACAGAGTACGGCGGAAATCTGTGTTATCAACCCCGGCCGTCGCTTACGCATAACTGACCTAAATAGCGGACTACGTTTTTTGGTCGACACCGGCGCAGACATCTCGTTATGACCGGCAAATAAAAAACTACGTGTAGGTGAGTGCTCCAATCTTAAACTTTTTGCAGCAAATGGCTCAGAAATAAAAACTTATGGTGAAAAGTTAATGGTTCTAGATTTTAAGCTAAGAAGGCCATTCCATTGGCAATTTGTAGTAGCCGATGTGAAGCAGCCCATACTTGGGGCCGATTTTTTAAGCTACCATAGGCTGCTAGTAAATTTGAGCGAGCAAAAATTGCATGACCTTGTGACAGATCTAAATGTAGTCGCACCAGTCGTGAGTAGCAGTCAGCCAACCATCAACACGGTCGATAGTAATCACCCGTATTATAGTTTATTGTTGCAATTTCCTAGCGTTACGAAACCACCAACTTATAAAGAGACACCTTCGCATAATGTCGTGCACCACATCGAAACGACGGGTCCACCAACATTTGCGAAGGCAAGACCATTACCACCAGACAGATACAAGAAGGTCAAGGAGGAATTTCGCCGCATGCACTAATTGGGTATTTGTAGACCTAGTAAAAGTCAATGGGCTAGCCCTTTAACAGTGGTAGCCAAGAAAAACGGCGAAATTCGCCCTTGTGGTGATTATCGTGCACTAAACGCACAGACTAAACCTGATAGGTACCCGATACCGAGGTTACAGGATTTCACAATTATACTGAGCGGTAAAAATATATTTTCCAAACTAGACATAAATAGAGCATATCATTGCATTCCCGTAGCAAAAGAAGATATCCAGAAGACAGCCATAATCACGCCCTTCGGCTTATGGGAATTCCCTGTGATGTCATTTGGACTCCGTTGTGCAGCTCAAACCTTTCAGCGGTTCATGAACACTTCGGTTCTGGAAGGCTTAGATTTTTTATTTAGTTACCTAGATGATGTCCTTATTGCAAGCGATAACGAGGCGCAGCATATGGATCATCTTAGGCAGGTGTTGCAACGATTCGATAAGTTTGGAATAACGATCAATTTAGCCAAGTGTAGTTTTGGTCAGCCAAACCTAGAATTTCTAGGGTACGAAGTCAGCACGGCGGGAATTAGACCTTTAGAGGAAAAGGTTCGGGCCATAACAGACTACCCTAAACCACAGACCATCGAACAGTTACGCAGATTTTTAGGTATGCTCAACTTCTACCGCGCGCATATTCCGGCAGCGGCAGAAATGCAATCACGGCTAGACCAATATTTAGTACATACAAAGAAACGAGATAAAACCCCTATCGCGTGGACTAGCGCAACCAAGGAGGCGTTTGTACAGTGTAAGGAAGGCCTTAAAAAAGCCGTTACACTATCACATCCCCGGTCGGATGCGAACTTAGCTTTGATGACGGATGCATCGACTAGCTCAATAGGTTCTGTACTACAACAATTAGTTAATGGCATATGGGAGCCGTTAGGGTTCTTTTCGAAAAAAATTACTAAAACCCAGAAAGTATACTCCGCATATGACCTCGAACTCTTAGCTATTTACATATCCATAAAACATTTTCGCAAATCATTCGAAGGCAGACCGCTGACAGTTTATATGGATCATAAGTCATAAGTCATAAGTCATAAGTCATTTATTAATAATATTCAAAATATTACATGTCATCATTCTTAAACCCTTATGCCACGCATTTGAGAACATAGGTAGAAGTAGTAATGAGACGCCACGGCGTACAAGACAGTTATTGTTCATAAGCGAGTTCACGACCGAAATAAGACACATAAGTGGGAAGGATAACGTAGTCGCGGACACGCTGTCGCGTATAGAAACAATATTTTGTCCCACAACGCTCGACTACGGAGAACTCGCTGATGAACAAGCAAAAGATGATTACTTAAAAAACATGACGCCATCTGACATAAACAGTAGTGTAAATATAAAACTCATCGCGATACCTACATGTAACAAATCGGTTTATTGTGAAATTTCAACGAAGGAGGCAAGACCGTATTTACCACAAAAGTTCAGACGTATAGCGTTTGAGTGTGTGCATAGTTTAAGTCATCCAGGCACGCGCACTACTCGTAAAATGATTTGTAAGAAATTTTTCTGGCCTAGCATGAACAAGGACATCAATAGTTGGACAAGATCGTGTATTCCGTGTCAAAAGTCGAAGGTCAATAGGCACACAATTTCTAGGTTAGAATCGTTCGAAGAGGTCGATCGTCTAACACACATACATGTGGATTTGGTCGGTCCATTACCGACATCTCCACGTGGGAACCGGTACTTAGTGACAATAATAGACAGACGTACTATTTGGCCAGAAGCTTTTCCTATAGAGGAAATGACCGCCGAGATAGTGGCCAAAACTATATTTGATGGCTGGATCGCGCGTTATGGTTGCCCGACAAAACTCACGACTGACCAAGGACGTCAATTCGAAAGCAATTTGTTTAGTGAATTAATGAAACTATTAGGTATAAATAGGATTAGAACCACAGCTTTCCATCCCCAGGCGAACGGGAAGGTGGAACGTTTCCATCGCAGCTTAAAGGCAGCGCTAATGGCTAGAATAAATAATAGCTCGTGGGAAGACGAATTATCCACAGTGATGCTTGGCCTGCGCGCCGCCGGTCGTAGCGATAACGGTATAAGCGCCGCGGAGATGATGTTCGGACGCACCTTACGACTACCCGGAGATTTCTTCAGTATTCAGGCTACGGAGCCTAGTGATCCATGTAACTTGGTAGAATTCGCGAAAGTATAGGTTATTATAAACCGTAGTCCGAAGGCTCTCGCAGTAACCGCACCTTGTTTGTACACAAAGATTTACAGTCGTGTGAGTATGTTTATGTAAGGGACGATACAGTTCGAAAATCGTTACAACCACCATCTACCGGTCCTTTTAAGGTCCTGAAGCGAAACGATAAGTTATTTTTAATTCAGTTTCCAGGCAGACAAGCTAGTATATCGATAGACAGATTAAAACCGGCTTACACGTGGAACACTGATGATGACACAAGCACGCGTTCGAGTTCTTTAGTAGGTGACACTGTCACGCCTGCGCCCACTACTTCGCGAAGCGAAAGCGAGGCTAGCGCGCAGCCACCCATTCCGCGTACCACTAGGAGCGGCAGGGTGATTAAAACCCCAGTTAGGTTTAAGGATACATATTACAGTTAGGGATAGGTACCATTTAGCTACAAGGTCGCTAAAGCCAAAACATTATTTCTTATTCATTATAGTGAAACAGTAATGCAGTAGCATAGCTATAGCATCGCAAAAAACTAGCAGGTTGCGGTATCTTAACCTTAGTAATATTTGGATGTATCATCAATTAACAATGTATAAAGAGCGTTGTTAATCAAAAATGTAATTTATATAATATCTGTTGTCTAACTATCAACCAGTGTAAAATTTAATCGCATCATGGGTTACGGACAAAGCAAAGAGGAGCAATCACATAACAATATTGCTATTGCTGAGGTCCACAGCGTCACAGGCCAAGTGGACGCCAAGTTAAATTATTTGGGAATAATACTGGCAGTGATATCCATAATTTTAGTGCTGTTTCTCCTGTATTTCATACAAGCCAGATGCAGACAGTGTGTAAGGAACTGGGTACAGAAGGCTGTAACCAGAGCCCAACCAACAGCGGTGGTAGTACATCGGGAGCAAGGCCAGTCCCAGGCTAAACAACAACAACCTGTCATTTATTAGTGAAGTGTAACAATTAAGAATACATGTCATTTCAAGGTGGAAGGAGAAATGTAATAATACAACACGTAAGATAAAATATGTGTATTCAGTAAATGTACATAAGTGTTCAATGTAACAATACATAGAGTTTACCCTGTTAAAATTTTCCAATCTTAAGCGTAAGAATGTCAAAATGTAGACACAATGTTTTCGTTGTTCATTATATCATTAGGTACAATGTAGCAGGTATCCGGTAGGTACGCGCCACGCTATGTCAGCAAACGCGCACCTGCATGATACACAATACGCTGGTTAGCTGTAAGTCGAATGTGCTGAGTAAGTTGTACCTTATTATAAGGCTGGGAACACACTAACCATAATTGTTGTAATTCATTTTTTTTTTTTTTAAAGGGGGGAAATATTGTAGGGACAGTTTGGCAACGTCAGCTCATATTCAAGTGCAAGCGTACCTAAGTATGAGCTGACTAAGCAGGAATGAATGCACGAGGCAACGGGCCCACGGAACGCCAGTCCCATTGTAACCGCGTTCAGATCTAGTACCTACTGTAAAAGTGTTATCCGTGTAATACATTGAAGCCTTGAAATATACTTGTGATTGACATTGACTCTTATTATTTATCTCATAGGTCACCATCCTAAAAAGCATTGAAACTACACTTCAAACCTATCTTTCCTGATTCGCCGGATTCTTGTTTCGCCGGATTCTTGTTTTGTCGGATTCTTGATTCGCCACATTTTTTTGACTAAGAAATACTATAAAAATATCGCGACTTTACCTATCTATTAAATAAAAGGCAGACACTTCGTTACATTAAAAATGTAATGTTAAAGTGTAAATGTAATTAATGTTGAAATATTCAAAAGTTGAATTCCCACAACGTTGACTTAAAACGATAAATAATTCGAACAGTTTTGATGGAGCCCCGCGGGGCGGGGCTCCTATTTCTGGTCTGTTTGCCCTTCGGGCATCTGAAGATACCTAACTAACCTAACCTACCTACCAGTAGTACCCACCAGGTAGTTCAACTGGTAGGTAGGTTAGGTTCGTTAGGTATCTTCAGATGCCCGAAGGGCCAACAGACCAGAAATAGGAGCCCCGCTCCGCGGGGCTCCGTCATAACTGTTCGAATTATTTATCGTTTTAAGTCAACGTTGTGGGAACTCAACTTTTGAATATTTCAACATAATAAGAATTCAACATTTTGCGAAACTAAATATATTCAACTTTCTGGGAAAGTCAACATTTCGGGATTTCAACATTTTAGGAATTCAGCCTTGTGGTCCTGGAGGGATAAATGCAGCCAGTAGAAGCATATTGAAAAATAAATCTTATTGTATGTGGGATTGGTACTTTTTGGATGACTTTGTATGATGCTGGCTGTTAGATGATGAATAAGGGAACGATCGAACGTGGTTTGAATAGTTATAGAACGGTGAATGATTTGACGTATGATTCAGTTTGTAAGACGATCGGTACGAATGAAGACGAATATTATGTAAATAAATACGATTTTATATAGTTCTCGAGTTTTCCCTGCCTCCCAATCTACATTTGGGGGTTCGTCCGGGATCCAGGGAAAATTACGCGACTACGAAGATACGACGGCAAAGACGAAACGAAGTGTAAATACGACGACGACGACGACGACGACGACGACGACGACGACGAAGGGACTACGGCGAGAAAACTACGAAGACTTAAGACGAAAGTTGTGTTTAAAAGAAAACGGGAGATGGAGAAGACGATGGATGTTTACCATCAAATTTTAACGTTGCCCTTGTTTACGGTGGAGGACGGCTTTGAGGTGGAAGCATTTATAAAAGAAGTAGAAGAGAAGTCTCTACTATATAAGTGGACGGAGCGGCAGCAATTTTTAATCGCCAAAAAGAGGTTCGGCGGTACGGCGGCTCTCTGGTTACGCTCTGAGGATTCCTTCCGAGACTGGGAAGAATTGAAGTATGCGATACGTAGTGAATTTCGCAACGGTGATTTAAGCGCAGAACATATGCCTGAAAATCATAAAGATGACAACATTGACGACAACAACGACTACAGTGACGCGCAGCCCTCTGCGCAAGAATCGTCAACATTGATGGAGGTTGCGCTAAGCGTTGAGCCGAAAAAAGAAGAAATCGTGGAACTGACGTTTGACATCACGAGTCAAAATGAAAATAGCGAAATTTACTCCAAGCAGCAGGAACATAAAAAGATGAAAGACGAAGCCAACGACGATAAAAGTTCCTTTGCATTAAATACTGCCATAGACGTGCACGACGTGCTGCGCTACAAGCAAACTCATGTTGAGAGAAGAATGTGGAACCAGACGTCGCGGTTGCAGCGGTTCTCTCGGGTGGAGTACTACAGCATCGGTGACCTTGACAAGAGTTCACACCAAGGAGGTGATAAGACTGGATCAAGATTCTACGAAGCGGGCACGACGACGCCTTTCGGATGTGTTTACGACGATTTACTATGTTTTTGGAAGTACAGATATTGTTTATTCGGTGTGTTAATGAGTATTTAGTGGATTTCTGATGTATTTTTGTATCACGGTGTAAATAGGATGTGTTATGACGACGTAAGTAAGATGAATGCTGACGACGGGTAAGTGAGGTGACTGAAGGTGCATGACTGGGGACAGTTCATGATTGCAGGATGGCCGATTGTGGGATTGGTACTTTTTGGATGACTTTGTATGATGCTGGTTGTTAGATGATGAATAAGGGAACGATCGAACGTGGTTTGAATAGTTATAGAACGGTGAATGATTTGACGTATGATTCAGTTTGTAAGACGATCGGTACGAATGAAGACGTATATTATGTAAATAAATACGATTTTATATAGTTCTCGAGTTTTCCCTGCCTCCCACTCTACATGTATATTAATATTTCCGACGAAACAAGAATCCGACTAAACAAGAATCCGGCGAAACAAGAATCCGGCGAAACAGGAATCCGGCGAATCGGGAAGTATTCCTTCAAACACACACCGAACGCGGTCCGAACGCGGGCCCGCGGCGCTAAAGTTACTGTGGTAAAGGTACAAGTTAGTGTGGGTTGTAAGAGTCGACTAAGGGAACTGGGTTGAAGTGTGTTGTGGGCGATGGGCCAGCAACCTGTCACCGCTATATCACATTTTGTCGATCTTTTATACCCATTTATGCTAACAGTGGCACTGGACACAGGTTTCATGTGCTCTGCCTACCCCTTTTAGGGCTAAAGGCGTGTATGTATGTATGTATGTATGTATTATTATTATTATTATTATTTCCCATCTTGAACTAAAAACAAAATCTAAACTATACCTACGTAAATGTTAATTAGGTACAAATGCCAACACAGTTAACTGACCATCCTGTATTTATACAAGAACCTTATTACAATGCACATAAAGTGCACGGATGGTCAGTCAGCTGTCTTGTCTATAGTACCTACTACTTTACAAACCACGAAATAGATTGTCCACTCTATGCAACAAAATTATCTGTCACTAAAAACTAAACTATACGCAAATATTTATTAGTTACCTACTATACGAATCACAAAACGGATTGTCCACTCTATGCAACAAATATAGTCCACAATTTCCACAAATATTTAAAAAAATCGGCGCAGCTCAAATTGACACAGGTCCGTCATGCAACGTGTCTCGTCCCGCACTGACCGTATGGACGAAAACGGGGAGGCGTAGGAACTTTGGCGGAATATTTCAGAAAACGAGATATTTTTTTAAGAAAATTAAGAAAGTAAGAAAATGATGCCCTTGTTCATTATTGTATGAAGAAAGTCATAAAATTTCCTATTATTCTGATAAAAAATGAAGCAGTAAAATGGTTACAAGTGAAAAAATAGGGGTGACTTTAGATTTATTTTTCTCTAATTTTTATTATTAAAATGGATTTCTACGAAAACTATGACCGGTCGCATATCTTGCAGATTATGATATATTTTTTCCTACCGCAAAAATGTTACGTTATAATGTATAAAACGGTTACAAAACAACTCATTTTCACGAAAATTTCGAATGTGGAGCCTTAACCTCTTTGGCAAAAAAAGTGCATTTTTCTTTACGAAGTGTCAACCCCGCAGCTTCAAAACGTTTTAAGACTGCCTTTAAGTTTTTTATGTGATCGGCTTCATTAATTCCTGTTATAAGGACGTCATCCTGATATACAGTAACATTAGGTATTCCCGCCACTACTTGTTCTATTACCCGTTGAAAAATCGACGCTGCTGACGCTACTCCATATACGAGTCGGTTATACATGTACAGTCCGCGGTGCGTGTTTACTACCGTATACTTTTTAGAGTCCTCGCTAAGCTCGATCTGCATGTACGCTTCTTTAAGATCTAGCTTCGAAAATAGTCTACCTCCACTCAAATTGCTAAATAGCTGCTCAGCGCGCGGGAGAGGATACTTATCTACTTCTAAGGCGGGATTGAGAGTGGACTTGTAGTCCCCACAAATTCTGAGACTACCGTTGTTCTTGACAACGACGACTAAACAGGAGGCCCAGTCGGAGGAGGGAATCGGCGTGATAATACCTGCTCGCTCCATGCGCTCGAGTTCGGCGTTCGACGGGCGCGCGCAGTGCCAGCGGGAGCGGGCGCGCGCGCCGGAACACAGGCCGGGCGTCCGCGCGCACACGCAGCGTCGCGCGCGCGCTCGTGTGCTTCCCAGGGCGTCGTTGAATACTTGCTCATGCTCACGCATTATCGCAGACTTGTCCAATGGCTCACCACACTTTTTGACTATTTTTAATACCGAACGATAACATTCATTTTTAATGCTTTTAACCACTCCCGGCCAAGTAACGGAACACCGCCGTTCACAATAACGTGTAGGTTAAGTTCGCGTCGCACTTTTGAATACTGTACGGTCACCCTTATGAAACCTAAAGACCGTATAAGTCCACCATCGTATCCGCGTAGCTTCACGTTATCTTGTTCTAACCTTCATTAATGCAGGCGTACGGCGAACCGGTGTCTACATGCATGCGGAGTTCTTTTCCATCAACGATGACCCACAACCGGCTCCCGTCCCGTCAATTCCACATGGTACAGACCCGCGGCGCCGCTTGTCTCGTCTGGCTCCCTGTCCTCGTACCAACTTTCATCTGAGTCGTTATACTCGTTATCGTGTTCACCAGAATTGATGTCCGAGTGAGAGATTTTTTTTTTGCTTGAGGCGTTTAACTGGGATATTGAAAGATCTTAAAAACAACGACAAACTATTTGGCGGCACTCTGTTACTTCTTTCAGGTGATTTTAGACTACATACCGGACTTTGTGTGTATAGGTAGTGAAAGTGTACTAAAATGTCTGTCGGGAAACTAAAAGAATTTGATTTAAACGAAGGCAAGTGGTCAATTTACTGTGAAATTGTGGAACAATACTTCCAGGCTAATGACATTGAGGACGAGAAAAAGGTACCCATATTGATAGCCAGCGTGGGCACGGCTACGTACGAGTTGATGGTGGATCTAAGCAGCCCGAAAAAGCCAAAATATATTAAATATGATGACTTGATCGACTTCGTGGCATCACATGTTCAACCGAAACCGTCTTATCTAGCCGAACGGTACAAATTTCGTTTAACGAAGCAAGCTGCAGGTGTATCGGTCGCGCAGTTTGCGGCCACATTAAAACGCCTAGCAACAACGTGCGATTTCAAATCCGCCCTAGATGATAATCTGAGGTACCAGTTCATATGTGGCCTGACCAGCGAAACCACCCGCCAACGACTATTTTGTGAGGAAAACAACTTGGACTTTAAACGGGCTTATAGAGTGGCGATCTCACTGGAAGCTGCCGCTAAAAACGCTGCTGTTATGGGACAGGTATCGTCAAAAGCAATGGAGCACGACCTTCACGCGGTACACTCCGCCCCGGCCCCGGGGTACGGACGCGGCGCCGGCGGCGCGCGCTTCACTCGGCGAGGCGGTGCGACGGCGCAGGCGGCTGGGCGGGGGCGCGCGCGCGGGCCGAGCGGCCCGGCCCGGCCCTTCAGGGGCCTGGGGCCACGTCAGGCGCGTCAACCGTGCACCTGCTGTGGAGACCATGGTCACCACCAAACCACGTGCAAGTTCAAAGAATATGTTTGTAAAATATGTCTCAACAGGGGCCATTTAAAGAGAGTATGCCCCAACACTCGTGACATGAACTACACTTCTCACTCGGACATCAATTCTGGTGAACACGATAACGAGTATAACGACTCAGATGAAAGTTGGTACGAGGACAGGGAGCCAGAGGAGACAAGCGGCGCCGCGGGTCTGTACCATGTGGAATTGACGGGACGGGAGCCGGTTGTGGCGGAGGTCATCGTTGATGGAAAAGAACTCCGCATGCATGTAGACACCGGTTCGCCGTACGCCTGCATTAATGAAGAGCTGTATAAAGCGTTGTTTCGCCATCACAGGTTAGAACAAGATAACCTGAAGCTACGCGGATACGATGGTGGACTTATACGGTCTTTAGGTTTCATAAGGGTGACCGTACAGTATTCAAAAGTGCGACGCGACTTAACCTACACGTTACTGTGAACGGCGGTGTTCCGTTACTTGGCCGGGAATGGTTAAAAGCATTAAAAATGAATGTTATCGTTTCTAGTTCGGTATTAAAAATAGACAACAACGACAAAAAGTGTGGAAGCACACGAGCGCGCGCGCGACGCTGCGCGTGCGCGCGGACGCCCGGCCTGTGTTCCGGCGCGCGCGCCCGCTCCCGCTAGCACTGCGCGCGCCCGTCGAACGCCGAACTCGAGCGCATGGAGCGAGCAGGTATTATCACGCCGCGCCGATTCCTTCCTCCGACTGGGCCTCCTGTTTAGTCGTCGTTGTCAAGAACAACGGTAGTCTCAGAATTTGTGGGGACTACAAGTCCACTCTCAATCCCGCCTTAGAAGTAGATAAGTATCCTCTCCCGCGCGCTGAGCAGCTATTTAGCAATTTGAGTGGAGGTAGACTATTTTCGAAGCTAGATCTTAAAGAAGCGTACATGCAGATCGAGCTTAGCGAGGACTCTAAAAAGTATACGGTAGTAAACACGCACCGCGGACTGTACATGTATAACCGACTCGTATATGGAGTAGCGTCAGCAGCGTCGATTTTTCAACGGGTAATAGAACAAGTAGTGGCGGGAATACCTAATGTTACTGTATATCAGGATGACGTCCTTATAACAGGAATTAATGAAGCCGATCACATAAAAAACTTAAAGGCAGTCTTAAAACGTTTTGAAGCTGCGGGGTTGACACTTCGTAAAGAAAAATGCACTTTTTTTGCCAAAGAGGTTAAGCACTTCGGCTTCATTATTTCGGAGAAGGGGGTAAGGGCTGATACTGATAAGGTTAAACCCATACTTGAGGCGCCGGCACCCGAAAATACGACCTAAAGTCCTTTCTTGGCATGGTAAACTTTTACTCAAAATTTATTAATGGGTTTACGGACATTTTAACACCCATGTATCAGTTGTTAAAGAAAGGACAAAAATGGGAGTGGAGCCAACCTCAAAAAGAAGCGTTTGATAAAATTAAACTTACGTTGACTGATAGCCCCGTTTTAACACATTATAGTGAAAGACTTCCGTTGATACTTTGCTGCGACGGGAGCCAGACGGGGGTAGGCGCCGTCATCCTGCACCGCACGGCGGAGGGGGAGCGGCCCGTGGCGTACGCGTCGCGCGCGCTGAGCGCGGCCGAGCGTAATTACAGCCAAATTCACCGTGAAGCGTTAGCTATCGTTTTTGGTATCAAAAAATTTCATACCTACTCATACGGGCGGCAGTTCACCCTGCGTACGGATCATCGGCCGCTTGGAACCATTTTTGGGTCAAAAACAGACATTCCGTCTACAGCTGCGGGGCGGCTCATTAGATGGGCGCTATTGTTGTCGGGTTACCAGTACGATATAGACAGTAGGAAGGTACGTGAAATCCGCGGACAACATTGCAGACGGATTGTCTCGTTTACCTCTGCCCTTAGATGACCAGAGTGATGCGAGTGACGATTGTAGCTTCGTACAATTCATAGAGAATAACTTCCCGATTCGTGCGCTCGACCTCAAGAGGGAAACTGCTTGCGATAAAACATTAAATCTAGTGGCGCAGTACGTCAAAACTGGATGGCCGATGAAAGGGGTGCCAGCTGAGCTCACACCATATTATAGAAGGCGAGACGAACTCAACATAGAAGGTGGTTGCCTTCTCTGGGGCACCCGCGCCGTGGTGCCGGCAGCGCTGCAGGCCGCAGTGCTGGCTGAGGTGCACGGCGGACACCTGGGCATAGTCAAATGCAAGGGCATTGCGCGGAGCTATGTTTGGTGGCCCAGCATAGATTTGGACATTGAACAACTGTGCAATTCATGCCGTGTCTGTGCAGAGACAGCAGACGCGCCTCAGCGCGTGCCGATTGTGCCTTGGACGAAGTCCAAAAAAGCATTTGACAGAATACACGTAGATTTTTTGACCTACAACGCAAAAACCTATTTAGTTGTAGTTGACAGTTTTTCGAAGTGGATTGAAGTTTTTCCAATGTCAACCATGACGGCCGGGTCGACTACAGACAGGTTAAGAGAGTTATTCGCCCGGTTCGGCATTCCATCCAAATTGGTCTCCGACAATGGGCCCCCTTTCTCCAGTGACCAATTCGCACATTTTATGTTGACAAACGGTATAACACACGTGACGTCAGCCCCTTATCACCCCGCATCCAATGGCGAGGCGGAAATAGCAGTACAAACTATTAAAAAATGTCTAAAAAAGTCAACTAAAGAAAATGTTGACCCCAGCGTATTTTTACAGCGTTTCCTCTTAGATTATAGAAACGCCAAGCACAGCACCACTGATGAGTCACCAGCCGTGTTGTTGTTAGGACGTCAATTAAAAACTAGGCTTGATTTACTAAGAACAGGTTTGTTTGACACTGTGGAGAAAAACAAACAAATAAAGATAGCTCGCGGACCCCAGAAGTGTAGGTTCATCGAAGTAGGAGACCTAGTATGGGCTAGAGACTTTCGTAAAGGCAGGAAGTGGATTAAGGGTACGGTTGCACTGAAAATCGGTAACAATAAGTACATGGTTCAGACGGAGGAAGGTACAATTTCTCGACACACTAATCAATTGCGCGCTCGACATGTTATCGAATCGGCGCCGGCGAGCGGTGAGGATGCAATGTCGGTCAACGAGGCCGGCTATCAGGGCGAGCCACACCGCAGAGACTTGCCACGTTATGGCGCAGCCGTGGAGGTGACTCCCCTGGCGGGCGTCAGCAGCAGGGTCCCGCGGGATGTGCCGCCCGCGCCCACCACCCGACTGGGTCGCGCGCGCTTGCCGGTTATCCGTTACGGGTTTGAGGAGACATATCCGTAAAATTCTTAAAGATACAAGCATATTAGTATAGTTTAAATATTGTAATATAAATTTCCCTGTAAAAAAAAACCAGTCTAGTATAGTATACCTAATAAGGTTAATGACTCCAATTATTATTAAATACCACTTTACAGTTGTATAGAAAACAAATGCACTATTCTCATTTACGTGTTTAGTTGTTTCTCATATTAAGTACTAGGCATAAGTACGTACCATATGTAAGAGGAGGAGTAAAGATACATGTATCGTTAGCATTCACAAAGTAGTTGTCATATCATGACGTAATTTAAAATTAAGATTTTTTTCAGCTGTTACCCATGTTACTTGTGTTATTAGTTTAGTAAGGTTAGTTATCAGTTATCACTGTTATTAGTTAAGGTTGTAAACATAGCGTCCCTTCTTACTGTTACGTAACATGAAAAATTAAACAACTGTTTTATGTAAAACATGTATAGGTACCAGTGTGTAAGATCAACCTTATCAGTAAGGGGGAAAGTAGTGTAGTGTATTCGCATACTACGTAGGTAGATATAAGTTATGAATAATAAGATGTTAAAGAATGCGGGTATGCCGCTCGCGCTTGACCATGTATTCAGTCGTTATTAAACCGCAATTGAAGTAACTTCGTGTTTGCCTTATCGCCCTATATACATACATAACATCTCAGACCAAGAGCTTTTTTTTTCAATGGGTGACGATGCATGTCTGACCAATTTACATAGTGCATCGCGCTCCGCAAAGTAGTAAGTAGTCGGTTACCGTTTAGATCCAGCATTTGACATTTTTTTCGTATTGTTTAGCTCAAGGCTCATTATTTCCTTAATTTACAGAAAGATCCAGTCATGTTGTTTGGAGGATTTAACCAGGCACAGGTAATCTGACGTTATTTTGACATAACGTAGTGCACAGGAAAATTATGACTGTGATGTTTCAGAGGCAGTTCTGTATGAACTAGGAAACAAAAATAATTCATCTTCGGATTCAATACATATTATGTATATAAAGAAAGAAAGATATATTTATTCACAAACTTACAGGACACACATATAAAATAACCAAAAAACAGATAAAAGATGAAACAAGTGTGTCTCTGCGGCAGTGAACCGCCAGTGAGCCAGTGTGCGGTTTGACTTAAGAGTCCGCAGTAAGCTCGGCCAAATTTCACCTTCCCATACAAACGTAGTTACGCTCTCATTTTAAAACTACGTGTTGGATTGTGACGAAACTTTGCATACACTATGACATAAGGTATATCTATGTCTGTAATCAGTTTATATGGAACCAGTTTATAAAACAAATGAAATACAGCAAAAACAAGTTTTGTATGAAAAACTTAAATTCGCTGTATTTTTTTTACTATGTTATCTGAAGCTACATGAACTAATTACAGACATAGATAGACCTCATGTCATTATACATGCAAAGTTTCGTTACACTCCAGCACGTAGTTTTAAAATGAGAGCGTAACTACGTTTGTATGGAGAATCGAACTTACTGCGGACTATTAATTATTACTTTTTATACGTGTTTTAAAATCTGTTAGAAAAAGTATTCATAGTTAGCACTTTACTTAGTTTACCTCTAGTTACCATTTGATCAATAAATTTTGTCAAATTTCGATATCGACATTTCTCCAAAAAACCCATTCCCGCACTGTTGTCTCTCTTACTTTCTTGGGCGAAAGATATTTTAAGGTGTCTCTTACACAGGGCGTGTTTATGAGAATCGAAGAAGCTCCTTGATAAAATATAACCAGCTTTAACCGCTCGGCCGAGTACGAACCACGTAAACGAGTTTCTGTTAAAAATAAATAAATTGATAAGTACAAGCTTTTATTTCCAATTGTACTTTTCTGTACTTATACCCTCATCAAGTGGTCATTGAGACCATTCTGACGAACCCAAACTGGTAACGTCGGTTAAATAGTGAAATCCCACATATCCATCTTCTGTCTCCATCATCCGATCAAATCAAATCATTTATTCGTAACAAACACAACACAGATAATGAAAGAAATAAAATAAAAAGCACATTTTTTTGCCACGAAATTGACCCAGCTCAGCATGTTGCTAGCTTTGCAGCCAGCGCTGTTCTTCCGCAGGGTCCATTCGGTGAGAGCATGGAAAGTAACAAACAAAAAATTAAAAGGAAATATATACTTAACTAAAATACAAACATAAAAAATACGCAACAAAGGAATATTTTTTTATAATATTATATAGTAATTGTTTATTGGCCTGCCAAAAGTTGCATCCCAGATCAGCTCAATGGTACCATTAAATTGAATTGTCATCCAAACTAAAATTTCAGCTCGATTGGTGACCGGGGAGTGGATCAAATTTAACTTTCAAGATATGATTACCGACAGGCACCAGGGGCCGTAGACAAGGTTACAATCGACAAGCGCTAACGCCAATAGAAAATAATAAAATGTAGGCGAATGACAGATGCCGACGAAACACTTTTCGTTAACACCTGTCATTCCCATACATTTTATTCGTTTTCTATTGGCGTTAGCGCTTGTCGATTGTAACCTTGTCTAGGCCCCCTGGACAGGTGAAACTAAATAAAAGCTTGTAATAATAATAATAACAATTCGGCCTTATGGCGAAGAGTTTAAACCATTACCTTAAGAGCTTCTCGCTAGAGTCAACGGTCCAGGAGTATCGCCTTCTGTATTTGAATACAGAAGGCGGTACTCCTGGACACGGATAGGGGATCTACTTTAACGAGGATTTTATTTTGCTCCCGTTTATAATTCCAATATTCAAAACTTAATGTCAATTTGATTCCAGATGATGAAGCAAGCACAGGATGCTAAGGAAGTAAGTACGTGTATTGCATAGGAGTTTTAAAGAGACAGCAAGAGGATGTGACGAGAGATACCACTGCATTTGTCTTTGGCGACTTTTTTTGTTTCGATATAATAAAATCAGCAGAACCAAGGTAACCGATATAGCCCTCCGAGTCGCTAAACTTAAGTGGCAGTGGGCGGGGCACATTGCACGTAGAACCATTGGCCGTTGGGGCGGAAAGGTTCTCGAGTGGCGACCACGTACCGGAAGGCGCAACGAGGGTAGGCCCCCCACAAGGTGGACTGATGACCTGGTAAAGGTCGCGGGAGTCCGCTGGATGCGGGTGGCACAGGACCGGTCATTATGGCACTCTTTGGGGGGGCCTATGTCCAGCAGTGGACGTCTTTCGGCTGATATGATGATGATGATGATGATGATGATGATGATAATAAAATTAGCATTTTTATAAATCTTACATAATATCCTATCTTAAACTATGCTATGAAAAAGTAAAGACGGTGTTCAATCTATACGGTTCCTAAATAAATTACGTTATAACAATGGTTACACTATGACAAAAATGAAATCGAACGTCTCTTGCACGAAGCAATGTTTTAATGTACCTTTTCTCAAACATGCTCGGAAATGTATGCGTTAATATCACGAAATGAAGACATGAAGTTTCTTGTTTATGGCTCCCTACATTTCTTCTTGGCCTTACGCCAAGAAGTAATGTATGAAAACCCTAAGTAAAACCATTATTGCCCGCTACTCGAACTTTTTAAATTTGCTTACTAATATTAAACTGACAAAGGAAAAATTACATTCTGGCACCCACCACTAGACTGTAAGCATACTTGCGACATAAAAAAAAAACAAAATCTATGGTAGGTGCTACACTATATGTACGGTTAAACTTGGTGCTCGAACGGCTTCTTCAAATGGCATGTTTAAAAAATTAAAAAGGCGGCAAATTACACAATTGTTTTCTGATCTTTCGTTCCGATTGTAATTATTTTTTCTCAAACATGCTCGTAAATGTATGCCTTAATATCACGAAATGAAGACATGAAGTTTCTTGTTTATGGCTCCCTACATTTCTTCTTGGCCTTACGCCACCCTAGCAGCATTTTAGTTGAAATTTCGTTGGGCCAACTCGGTGATCAATGGCCCAACGTGGGGCCAACTTAAAATGCTACTAGGGCAAGAAGTAATGTATGAAAACCCCAAGTAATATCATTATTGTCCGCTACTCTAACTTTTTAAATTTGCTTACTAATATTAAACTGACAAAGGAAAAATTACATTCTGCCAACCACCACTAGACTGCAAGCATACTTGCGACATAAAAAAAAACAATATCTATTGTAGGTGCTACACTTTATGTGCGGTTAAACTTGGTGCTCGAACGGCTTCTTCAAATGGCATGTTAAAAAAAATAAAAAGGCGGCAAATTACACAATTGTTTTCTGATCTTTCGTTCCGATTGTAATTATTTTTATTTTTATATTTCCTCACATCGTTTGAGAAAAGCACTATACAATCCTCGGCCGGAACAGGGATTGCTGGACTCGTTGTATCCAGCCTCGTCTACGACTCGGCCGTCTACCCCAATCTCGTCCAGCAATCCCTTACTTCACGGCCTCTGCAGTAATGTACTAATATTTACGAGAAATAATAATTTGGTTTCTTTTTTGTAATATTTCAGGCAGCAGCGAGGCTCCTTCAAAAAGTCAGTAAAAAATCGGCCTAGTGCGTGTTGGATCACGCGCAGTGTAGGGTTCCGTAGTTGCCTGTCTGTTACATCGACACGCGCGCGCCAACTAAACCGAACGGTGCGGTTGCGTCGTCGTCCGAATTATGCGAAAGTTGGCATTTTCAAGTGCATTTATTAAGTTGGTCGACTATTACTATTAAATAGTTATCTGTGATAGTGATTAAATTTATTATAATATGTACATGTATGTACATGATGGTGTCATGATTTTTTCCATATATTTATATAGTAGTAACCAGAGGGCCGAACAAATGACTAATAAAAATTAGGACTTTAAAGCCCAATATCACGCAAACGCAATTGAATTGACAAAAGCTTATTAAAAACCCATTATTTTGAACAAGCTATCTAATGATAATTCACACCATAGGTTTACCGAGAAAAAAATTACATCCCACTTTAGGCACAGGGAAGGTAATCGTACCTACACTAAAAAAATAGTTTTTCAACATATTATCTTAGAAAATTCTTGACGTAATTGATTTATATGCCCATGCCAAATTACAGCTTTCTCGTAGTAAGGGGACGGACGGATAGACGGACATGGCGAAACTATATCATAAGCGTTCCTTGTTGACTACGGGACCCTAAAAAGGCGCGAATATTATTTTTTAGAGATTAAAGCGATACATTAATTAAAATACATACTTATTTAACCTTTATAAGTCGTACTATTACTGGATATTTTATTTTATTTATAACACGTACGTACTGGATGTTTATGTTAGGTACGCTGCAAAGTATTTTAGTGCTCTGTAATATAAAATAGAAATACTTAATACAGGTTTACTCTATAAGGAACTTAATTATGAAATGAAAAACTATATTTTACCATCTAATTAAATTTCAGGCTAATGTGAGTGTTTAAAGACTTTTAAATAATGAATGGAACAAGAGGACATCAATTTAATCAGTACGAACACTTGTATAAGCAAGTTGGAAAAAATAAGTTGGTACAAAACAAATAGGAAATAATGTTAAGGTTGATGAACATTGTCAAGTAATGTTCTCACTCAAGAGTCGCAGTAAGCTCGGTCGAATTTCACCTTCCCATACAAAAGTAGTTAAGCTCTCATTTTAAAACTACGTGCTGGATTGTAACGAAAGTTTGCATATACATTGACATGAGGTATATCTATGTCTGTAGTTAGTTCATATGGTTCCAGTTTATAAAACAAACGGAATACAGCAAAAACAAGTTTTGTGAGAAAAAACTTAAATTCGCCGTATTTTTTTTACTGGTGGTATCTAAAGCTACATAAACTAATTACAGACATAGATATACCTCATGTCATTGTATATGCAAAGTTTCGTTACAATCCAACAAGTAATTTTAAAATGAGAGCGTAACTACGGTAGTATGGAGAATCGAGCTTACTGCGGACTCTTAAACTTGGTTTATAGACTAAGTATACAAAAAAGGGTGATTTTTTGTCTTAGATTTTTGAAGTTATGTGTTAATCTCATCTCTAAACGTGTAAATAAAACGACCCGAACCAATCAGACCCAATTCAACATGTCCCAAATTGCCCATACATTTTTCAGGTTTCTACTAGCTATATGACATGTATTAAAAAGAGTTATATGGTTAGGTTGAAATGTTGAACTAAGGAGTTTTATTCCTGATTCAGAAAAGAAAAAATAAAGAAATTTAGAAAAAATCATGAGATATACTTACACCCTTAGATAAAAAATATACCTACTTACAAGGTCTAATCATTTTATGATGAGAAATATATAATCGACATGAATAAAATTGATTACTTTTCAGGCGGTAAGTTGTGTAGATAAAATAATGTGTTAAGTCGTTTTCCTAATCGTTCTTTCCAAAATGTTTATTTTTAAAAGTGGAAGAAGATTTAAAATCCAAACAAAATAATTATCTTACTTATTACACGAAATTGTGGATACGGAAAAAAACTATTATTTCGTCAATAAAATTATTAAAAATAGTACACGGTCAATGAAAAAAGCCTTTTTTAATGATTACTTAAAACTTCTTCGTCTTTTATATTTGTAGTTTTTTTAATAATATGAACACGAATATTTTGAACATTGTAAACAAAGAAAAAAATTTATTTGAATCAAGAAATGAATTAGGAAGACCGTAAATGTTTCGAATTAAACAGATTATTCTCTTGAATTAAGATGATTCTCTCGAGCCAAACAAGAAAAAAACATGGCTCAAGATTATTTCGTATCATTTGAAATAATTGTCTTTCTTCCTACTTAAATTCTTTGGTCGAGTACTTACCTCGCATTAAGTATGTATGTTGTTCTGTATAGTTTAGTTTGGTATAGGAATAGATTGTTTATTGAAAAAAAAACTTCAAATCGTGGTAGTTGATTAGGCCCGGTTCTAGTACCTACAAATTAATGTGTCCATATTTCGCGGTATGGCCGAATACATTAATGTTTCAAAGTAACTTAACAAAGTGAAATGAAAGAGATTGTAAAAAAAAGACCGGGTTGCACTCCGGGAGTGCCGGCAGAAGTGAAATCTCAATGACATTGTAACAGTTTTTCGATCAGGTCACGTGTCCGTCTTATGAATTTTCAATCTGTCGAATCTTACGATCACGTGACCTGTCTCGAATCTCACATCTTACGAATCTTACGGTCACGTGACCTTTGGATATTAGTGTCCTGCGAAGCTCAAATAACTCGGCTTGGGAATGAACATCCCCGAGGAAGACGGCAAGAAGATTGTTCCCTCGCCACACCAGCAGTGATCTCCGAAGTGTCGGTGCAGGCTCATTGAGAGATAAGTGACTGTTATTCAGTGTTTTCCTACTAGAGAGTTGTAATTGCCTTAATACTTATGATAAATAGCCACCAAAACGAGACTAAGTCCAACACCATTTACCTTTGTATGTGTTATGGTGCCCGGGTGCCTCGCAAGCTTTTATGGATCGTACTTTATGGTTAGCAACTCAGTATTTTTAAATGAATACTTAGTGTATATGCTCCTGCACCCTCACGCGTTCCTAGTTACAGAAGGATAATTTCTTTACTCAATCTATATTTCAAGTCATACCTAAAAATAAATACGTGCAAGATATGCGCTCCTAGTACAATGACCCGACCTAGTCGAAACTCAATGCTTCTCTTTTTCACGCTCATTACCTCACTCTCTCACACATGCACTTACGCGATACTCACATATACACAAAACTAGGTATATTTCTAATATTTACATCAATCTATATGTTCCTGGTCATACTGTGCAATTAATTACCCTGTGGACCGCTGTCCAACGCGCTATAAAAAAACAACTAAAGTTCTTACAACAACCAGCACCAAATTATGCACCCCTAGTACCGTGCTTCATAAATTTTGCACATTACTGAATATATTCCTTAACTTTGTATATTCTTTAACCTGTTATTGTGTACAATAAAGTGCTTACATACATATATATTCGAATAAGGGAATGCAACCGAGTAATGAAAAAACCGAGTAGCGAGTTTAACCGACGGTTTTTAACCGAATCCACATCGGTTTCGAATTCGGTTAAAAACCGCGGTTTCGAGTTAAAAATCGAAGGAAAATATACAGTTTTTTTTTAACTTTACTAAATAAGTAATTTAAAATGCGTATGTCACGTCACGTCAACGGGCAGATCCGAAGTTAGACTGGCGAAACCGGCGGACGGAAGGCCCTAGAGCTAGTCTAGTCCGTTACTATACCAACGACATCCCGGACATCAGCCTGTACGAGATTGTAGTGCCTCTTAAGGAGATGCCTTGATTTGAGTCGAACACGCCCCTAGACAGAGACACGCTAATGCCTTCCGCGCACGAGGAAAAGAGATTTAACACTCTTCGGGAATGGCTTTTTTGACAAAATTTGATAAATACCTAACTTAGAGACGTTTTATTTAAATTTCATTAAGTGAGATTTTAGAGGAGATAAAATACTATAGTATTAACATGTTGTGTCGTAAAATAATGTATCGTTTAAGTAGGCTGAGTAAAAAAAGGAAATTACAGCCCCAACTTTGGATTTTTTTTCTATCGAGGAAATTTTAAGCAATCATGTATCGATAAAATCAGAAAAACAATCAAATAGTCATGAATCATATGTCTGAAAATCAGACCTTATGGTTCCTTGATGATTTATGATTTTAATCTAGTCAGAACGGCGTTACACACCTTAAACAGCTCAAAAACAACAAGGCACCCGGTGAAGACGGAACAGCCGAACTCCTGAAGGCGGGTGCAAAACCGGTCCTTACGGCCCCAAGAGAAGTTATTCGATTCCGTCTTACTGGAAGGGAGAACGCCAAAGGCATGAAACGGAGGGGTGGTAGTGCTGTTCTTTAAAAAGGGTGACAACACCCTGCCGAAGAACTACCGATCCATCAAAATTCAAATATTTATTCTGTAAGTAGGCCTCAAGGGCTCTTTCACGTGTCCGAGCTTACAAATTCAATTAATTAACATGAAATTACATTTAATACATCTCACTTCTAAGCCATGTCTATAAGCTGTTTTCGAGAGTCATTACAAATCATCTGGTACGCAGGCTAGATAACTTCCAGCCTCCCGAAAAAGCCGGTTTCCGAAGAAATTTTAGTACCGTAGACCACACGCTCCGTTAGGTTATACAGAAGACTGAGGAGTATAACCTGCCCGTCTGCTTAGCGTTCGTGGACTACGAGAAAGCCATCGGTTCGATTGAAACCTAGGCTGTACTAAAGTCCCTCCAGAGGTGCCAAGTTGTCTATCGCTATATCGAAGTACTGAAGTATTTGTACGAGAACGCCACTATGACAGTCCGATTCCAGGACCTAGCAAACCAGGCAAACCTATTCCGTTGCAGCGGGGAATCAGGCAAGGAGATGTTATTTGTCCAAAACTGTTCACCGCTGCACTGGAGGATATTTTCAGGAATGGATTGGAGAAGGCTAGGCATCAACATCAACGGCGAGTACATCACTCACCTTCGATCTTCCCTCATCGTAGTCTTGGCTGAGACCATGGAGAACTTAAGTACGATGCTCGATGACCTCAGTAAAGCTTCCGAGGGAGTTGGTCTAAGAATGAACGTGCATAAGACGAAGATCATGTCAAATGCCCATGTAGGTAGTACCAATCCCATTACAATCGGATAAGCCAATCGTCTACATACTTCGAGCGTAAAGACGCTCGAAGTTGTAGACGATTATGTATACCTAGAACAAACTGTCCATTAGGTAGGTTCGCAACTTTGAGAAAGAGGTCAATCGTGGGATCCGACTCGGCTGGGCAGCGTTCGGGAAGCTACGGCACATCTTTTCGTCCAATGTCCGAATAGTGTCTCAAGACGAGTGTCTTTGACCAGTGTGTGTTGCCAGTGATGACATATGGCACTGAAACGTGGTCGCTTACTATGGGTCTCGTAAGAAGGCTCAAAGTCACCCAAAGCGCAATGGAGAAGGCTATGTTGGGAGTTTCTCTGCGTGATCGCATCAGAAATGAGGCAATGGGTGGGGTACATAGCACGTAGAACCGGCGGCCGTTGGGGCGTACCAGAAGGCTCGCCGTGGGTAGACCCCGAGACAAGGTGGACTGATGACCTGGTAAAGGTCGCGGGAGTGCGCTGAATGCGGGTGGCGCAGAACCGGTCACTTTGGCACTCTTTGGGGGAGGCCTATGTCCAGCAGTGTACGTCTTTCGGCTGATGTGATGATGATGATGACGATAAAGTGTGTTCTTTTGCTTTCACGTGGAAGTTTTCAATAGTAAAGAAAAACTCGGTTATTAACCGAGATTCGATTCAAGTTCGAGTTTAACCGAATAAAAACCGATATTCGCTTTCGGTCATAGTTGCAATCCCTAATTCGAATATGTCTAGTACTCCTCCTGCAGAACTATGTGCCCTTAGTCAAGCCCGCCCCCCCTCCCTTTCACACCCCCTCCCCGGCCCACCCATGCCGCCAAGCCTCGTACGTCTTACATCAAAAAATTCCCCCCCCCCCCCCCCTCGCGACCCCGAGCCTCGTCCCGAATCTCTCACCATCCTACGGTCACGTGACCTCCTGAGATCTCACCTTACGCATCTGACACAAAAATCTGTGCCGAGTTGAACAATATTTCCCCATCCCAAAAAGTGCACAGCGCCGCTAAAGAAGTTTTCACTTCAAAAATTGTGTTCTTAAAAATCTGTTTGTTATTTTAGTATATAGCGGAGGTGGTTAAGAAACATGTTAGTATTTTATTCTAAAGTTTTGACAATCAGTATGACGCTTTGCATAAGAGTGTGTTTTCAACCGACTTAAAAAAAAAGGAGGATAAGTTCTCAATTTGGTTGATTTAAAAAAAAATGTTTGTTACCTCAGTACTTCGTCTTTTATACGTTTTCAAAAATTTAGTTGTATGATGGGCTCGCGTGTAGTGAAGTGGAATTGATTATGAAGACAGATGACTTATGGAACTCCTCAATTATGTACTTAAAACTATAAAAGTACGTCACAGATTGTGATATGGTTCCGTTGAAATAGCAACTAATGAAGTGCCTAAGGTGATCCTTGAGGAATCAACGGAAGTCCCCAACTATTATCGGCCCACATCAAGCGAGTTGTTTTTTTTTGTAAATTGGACAATCAATGTGGAAATGTGGCGGAGTACTAAATTGAAGTCGGTTAAAACCTTGTTTTTAACATACGTTATAAAACAAACAAATGCGATTTATTGCGCAACTTAATTACAACTAAAAACAGGCAAACAATTGGCGGGATTGTCGCTAATAAGCAACGTTTTTCAGACAATATTATTATTACCTATGCACTATACATTTACTTAATTTGATAGTCTTACTCACTCAGAAATATTTTACTTTCGTCTGCGAATAATACCTTTCTTGTTATTGAATAGTCGATAAATACTTTTAATTTATACATAAGATCTGTTTTGATTTCAGGGTCCGATCATAAATGTATTTAATAAAAAACTGTCAAGTCTATCAAAAAAACTAAAGAAGGTATTTATGATAATTTTACTACGGTTAATTATTGTAATTGTAAGTAAATCAATATCATTGAACTATAACTTGCACAACTTAGATACTAGGGCGTGGTCCTGGGATACTGTGATATTTATTAAACAGGGATATAACCCGGTCATGACGGCCACAAGGATTCCACCTAGGGAAGGGACTACAACATTATTTTTGACGTTTGCAAACGATCCCGCTAGGGTTATTCATTATTCGAGCATTACGTGTTTTGCTCATGACTTAAAAATCACCAAAGTTATAAACAACGCATCTGACTCCCAGCGGCTCCAGGACGATTCAACTCGCATATTAAATTGGTCTAGCGTGAACAAGTTACCGTTACATATAGGAAAACGCAAACTCATCAAATTCACAAGAAAAAAATATCCTGTAGACACGACGTATTTTGCAGGGGAAGTATCCCTGAAATAAGTTCGCATATTAGAGATCTCGGTGTGATCCTGGATAGGAGTTGTCTTTCAACCTTAAGAGGAAACACTAAGGTCTGGGTCGATAAAAGTGCCAGTGTTGGGCGAGGGATATACATGGAGCCAGTAACCAGATTCTGGCTTGGACGCAGCTAACAGCCTGGCCCGGTCCCTTCCTGTTAAGGGGTCTATTAACGTTGGTAAGGTGGCGACGGAGGCTATTGTGTCCCAGGCCCTTTGCCTATGTGGTTTGGACGGGAGATTTGGACTCGGTCCAGCTAGCCAGGCATTCACGGCCTCGTTCAAACATGCAACGCCCGCTGGGGCTTTAAGTATTCTACCTGCGAGATCTAGCGTGCTGTGAATTCAAGACAGGAATGCCGGCAAAGCCACACTTAAAATTTTTAGGGTTCCCAAGCCGCCGTTATAAAGATAGATTACATTATTTGTACCAGAAATTAATTCAACGTTATTTATTTATCCGACATTGATACCAAACACCACCTTTAGCCAACCATGGACGATTGGAATTTTTAGAATGAAATCGGGCGGAGCGGTATTTTAAACCGCGCGCTATCTAGTTAGTGTTCACAAAGGTAGTTAAAGGCTTTATTTTTTTCAAATCTAATAATAGATTCCAGTTTAATAAAACTGGAATTATATTAGTATTTTTTGTATACAGAAATAGCTAGCCGTTCAATATTTACGACGGTTCAAAATGAAAAATCATGGCGCCATCTCTGTTATGGATCTTAGAGAAAAAAAATGGTTAAAATCTTTATTAACAATCTCTGTGACAGTTAAATGTCTGTATGAAGACATTTAACTGTCAAACCTGTCTCATCTTTCACATGCCTGACAAGGTCTTTGAAAAAATTCCTTGTGAAATCGTCTACAATCACGAACATATAATGAGCGTTCCGACATTGGGCCGCACAAATCAGCGTGTAAACAACCGAGTTTGTCCTTAGCTCGTGTTGCTTCCCCCTTTGGAAAAGGTAATCTATGTGCCTTACCTTTTACACAAGCAACACATGGTTCCATTACTCTTTTGCGTCCAATCTCGATGTTAGGTAGCTTGCGTGAATCGTTCAAATTTACATGCCCAAGCCGCCGATGCCAAAGCGCTAACAAGTTCTCAGCTTGAACCATAGCCAAAGCCCCTTCTACAACAGGAAAACAATCATCCAACTTATACGGCGTGTAATCGTTAAGTGTAGCCAGGCGATTATTCCGTAAATATAACAGATATCAGAAAACTTTAACCTGATATCGAAAATACGTTATCTATTTAATAAGCAAAATCACATCAATACCTTTTTAAAAATAAAACTAGAAATATCCAAAATATTAAGTTTAAACGGTCCCATAGGTACATTTAGTAAGACGTTCGTTGAGAGGCTGTAATTTCACTAATTTCCCTTCTGTAAAAGATACTTAATATTTAAGATTCACTATTTACACAATTAAATTATAATAAAGGAATAAAACTATCTTTTCATGAAATAAAAATATCTAATGTTACATTTCAAGGATTTTTTTGTTTACAGCTGTGGCTCTAAGTGACGCCTTTGTAGTCCGAATAGTGCGATACATTGACGGGCCCTCTTCATTGTTTCTAAATGCACTTTTCTTACAATATACGGCGTAATTAAAGCAATGGCTTGGCGTACACGATTCTTTAGCTCTTCTAGGTTGTGTATTAGCTCATCGTACACATATCGTACATGAATCCGAAAAAAAACCACAGGGAGTGTGTGCACGTAATCAAGGGTAAATTAGTTAAAACCCCTGTCCAGCAGGCACTAGAATAATCACAGCCATGCAAAAGGTACCAGCAACATACCTTTGCCGGCAATTTTCTTCTCTCAAACAACGGACCCCTCAATAGTTAGTTTTCAACTCGTCATGACTGTATTTAGTGTAGGTAATCAATACATAATTAACAATTAATTGGAGTCATTAAATGGCGGCGATGTACGCACAATATTATAAATTATTACGTTAAAAGTAAAGAGTAAAAAAAAAATATCGGTAAAATGAGAAAAAAATTGGTTTAACTAATTTTCCTATTGTATAATTCACAGGTTGGCAACCTCGACCAGGGTGAAGAAAAGGTAGTCAAGTTAGCAATGATTTATTATCGTTTAAAAAAATAATTTTGCAGTAAAGTATTTATTAGCTACATTGTATAGGTATGTTGATAATTACATCAGAGGCGGAATTGTTCAGGCGAGCCGCAGGTGAGCGTGATCAGAGAGCCAAGGATGTAATTATCAAAGCTGACGCGTTTCATACGACGTTTTTCAACACATTTTGCGAGGAAAAAATCCTTTTATAAGACGAATATTTTATAGGCCTGTCAAGTTATTTTCTTTACTTAATGATAGCAACAGGTTTTTACTCACATATTGTACATCGTCAAGAAATTCCAGTGGCGTACATTCTATTGATCACTTTTCTAGTCACCACGAGTCAACATTTTTGATAATAACCAAACACACATTAATAATGTTTACGTCACACCTGGCCATAATGCCAGTTTTACTGCACGCTGCGCGTACGGTAAAACTCGCATTGTGGCCAGATGAAGACGTAAAGTTGTGTACTTACCACGGGCGGTAATTCGTAAAACGTACGTACTATTACGTAATGTACTATTACAAATATTTGTGAAATAACCTATTATGGCGCTCAACAGTTATTTTCGTGAAGTTTTCGAAGTGCGCGCGCATGTGTTAAGCCAGACTTAGATGAAATCTCTAAATAGCCAATATAAAAGAAAATAAATATGTCCGTTTTAAAATTTTATCTATTAATTCATGTAAAATGTTATCAAAAGTGAAAAGTCTTACTAAATTAAACGTTACTATATCATATCCAAAAAGAAATAGTCAATTAATTAACAAAAAGGATTTAATTTGTTCACTCGAGTAAGAATCCATTTGCCGACAATTAAAAAAAAAGCTGTACTTTCTGTATAACCGGGTTCATTTAAGAATGCACCGTGTTCATGCATACATCTTGTTGCAAGGTGCCAACGTAACTTAATCGGGATATAATATAACCATAACACACGAGTGTCGTAATGTTATAAAAGAGTAAGTAGTACGAGGTATAACAACTTATCATATAACGGTCATAATATATACGCTCACTGTGTATAAGCAAAATATATATTTTCGTAAAGTATAACGTACTTTAAATATAATATCAATTGATATATCGATTAAAGCGTATAATAATATTCATAACACCTAAGGAATTGAAAGATTGAAATTAAATATTAACACGCCAATTATTTTAGCCTAACCTATAAGTTGCCAGCGTGTTGACGTCACCCCGCTTCGCGGGGTGTATTTTCGCTCTAAGGGACATAAGATAACCCTTACCTAACCTACAAATAATACCATTGTTAAGAGTATTTTTTGTTTTTTTTACTGCGGGGGACTTCGCCTCCCGAGCCCCTTTGATGATCGTTATATGTTATGTATATTATATAAAATGAAATTAGTCAATTTGAGTATTATAGAAAAAACGTTATATAATATGAATATTATGTCAATTGACCGTTATTCCTTATAAACGTATTGGTTTTGTTGTTATAGCTAACGTTCATTATATCTTGTGAACGTTATTAATATGAAATTATATATATTGTTGTTATATCTCGTGGGACGCACCCGTGATAAAACACGCGTTTTTAATACCCAGGATTATGAGCATAAAAACGACATAATACCTACCTAAGAGGTACGGTACGAGCAAACGTGTTGAAAAATAATATAAGTACTTACCTTTACAGCGCCAGCCAACGCTCGTAGGCATTACCATTTTCTAATTGGTCATCTAAACACAAAATCCCACTAAAATAGGCACTATGCTACTCCTGCTAGGCGCTTTCCTCTACAAACGGTTTTTGCATTTACCGGCTACTTCACCGTTTGCTGAGAATGTGCCAGCTTAGTTGTCAAAATCACTCCATGAAAATACTTTTTGGCTCCGATAGCCTATTGTAATTAATTTGTCACGCATTTACCTATGACAACTAAACTGTAGCCATATGCACGCGTATCAATCATTCAAATATACAAGTTGTCCCAAAATTCAACGATAAGCTGGCACCAGAAGATGGACCTGCTCATGACTACTCGAGGAAAAAAAAAATGTCATTTTATTATAGAATAAAATAAAAAAAATGAAAATCGACACCCCTAATCGTATTTTTAACGACCATGTCTACAATTTTTCAAATATTTCAGTTTTTTTTTGTATCAGCAACCTAAGTAGCACTGCTATCCACCACAACCATTAAAATACCAGAATACAAGTCGTTTTTACGCAAAATATAATCAGTTAGTTTTTCCCCTAAAATTTTAACTTTCAGGCCACTTTCACTCATCGTGGTGTACAAAAAAAGTACTGCCATTACTATGGCAAGTGTTTTAGAAAGTTGATGCAACTAACTAAGATTCCAAAATGGTATAACACTCTAGGAATAGTTTTCTTAGTGTTATATCATTTTGGAATAAACCATATTTTTTTTTATTTCAATTTTAATTAAAAAACAAATTACCAAGGGATTCCCTTGTTTTAGCTGGTAAGTATATTTTTACGTATTATAGTTTATTCGGTGACAATTAACAAAAATATTCCATAAAGCACATAAGATACCACTCGTACCCAAAAAAGGAGTTTAATGTGTCAACGTTTATGGACACAGATTACGAGAACGATACTACGTATTTATACTAAACGGAACTTAATCGCATGAAACTAACTAATTTATTTACCTCTCTGAGGTCTCCCGACAGATATAGAGTGCTGTCGCAACATCCATGGTCACGGGATAACTGGTGTTAACACCCACAGAAATATCCAAAACGTTGTACTTTTGATAAAAGTATATTTCAGTAAATGCTTATAACTGTTGCTAGTTGTATCAGCACTCACTTTTACACCGTACAACTTAATAACACAAAGAGCTCCGTTCGACATTATTGCCCAACCGCGAATGCCCCTTCGCGCCAGATCGCCTCACTGGCGTTAGCGACGGTTGCCATGAAGTCACCAGAATGGTCAGTGGAGCTACTTTTAAACTATAAATGATTCCCTAAAACAATATAACCTTAAACTGGCTTGAGAAATACCCATCAACATCTCGCTGCGCGGGTTGTGCGAACTACCCGCAATTGTACACTAGGGTTGTCACCCGGCCGACTTGTGATTGGATTCCACGCAGATGAAATCTTAAACATGTCATCTCGGTTGAATTACGATGTTTTCTGATTTCAACAGTTTCGCGTATTTTCCTACTGTATTAGATATGAGGTTACGTAGACAGGACTTACGGTTTATGGAGCTCAATCCAGTGGTTTGGTCCTGACTCCAGCAAATGCTCGGTGATTAGGCCGTGTAAATAGGCAATTTTAACTATGCGGTAATGAGCGGTACGGAGCTGAAGGCAAGGTTACGCCGTAGAATAAATTAAAAGACAAACCAAATATGATAATTTCGAAAGAGCTGAAACTGCTTACCTTTACGCCTGCTTTTTCGGTGTGCAGCTTGGAGCAGGGTAGTCCGCGGTCAGGAAGAAACACAAACAGTAATCCGACGGCAGGAGCATAAATACTGATTTTGTTGGCAGTATAATTATAGCGGTGAGAAATATTTTCGCGGTGACAGGAGTATACGGAGAATTGCTGAAGGTTTCTTGCTTTGCAGCTTCAAGCGGGTGAGCGAGGAATCCGAGAAGACGATTATTATCACTAATTTAGGCGTAAATATATTGCGGAGATATAGGTAATGCGGTGACAGGCGTCTTGGAAAATTGTTGACAGACAGACTATTTTTTCTTCTGACGCATGAAGGCGGTGTAAGCAGTCTCAGCAGCTTTTAAAAAAGGAGGCCAAAAGGGATTTTGCTCTGACGGCGTAACCACTTCGGCTTTCAGACTTGTTCACCTACCGATTTTTGACAGCTGCGATGTGTTTCTTGCAGAAAAATTGATTTGCGCATTAACCGCATGTACAACTACGCAAATAATTGCATTTCATCATCGCTAATAGACCTGGCCCCGTATCATGGTCGGCCTTATCACGCGATAAATGACAAGATAGAGCGTCAGTCTCGTTCTATCGAACGGTGTCAGCCAGTGACGGTCGCTATATCTTGTCACTTATCGCGTGATAAGGCCGGCTATGATACGGGGCCTGTACGTTTTTTACCGGTATAGAGCGCTACAGATGTTTGCGCACTCTAGCACGTCTAAAATTGGGAGACTAATTTAACAACTGCATTTATTTAACATATATGCTAAAACTTTTGAAAATACAAAAATTAAAGACCTTACGTTCTTTATAGATCTTATGGTATTCATCAACATAGTTTTCATTTTAAACATAACTCAATGGTTCCAGAAAAACCACCGGTATTTTACTTTACTGACAATTCAGAATGGATATTCATTATGTTTGCCTTGTTTATAATTTTAGAAATGAAATGAAATGATTTATTAAAAAGCATGTGGAGATTGGGTTACAATTGCAGTTACACTTGCAGATTTAATAGTCTCACCAAACCTACCTTTACAAGCGTACATACATTTACAAACTAGGTTAGAGACTACTTATTTAAAAATATTAATAATACAAACATCTCGAAAATAAAAATAATAGTGCAATACAGCGATAGAATTGAATTTAGCCATTCGGAATTTTTACCACATATTACCAGTGACCGCATAACAATTTATTTAACTTAGTGAAAACACAGCTTTTTACTTAGCAAATAATATTGACTGTATTTACTGCATCTAGCTAATCAACATGATCCAGGAGGTATGTACGAATATGCAAGGTATCATACCTATTTATTTTGCTCGATCGAGATGGTAGACAAAGACACGGGCCTCTTAGAGCTGCCTCTAAAGTGTCATGGTTTATTTATCGTTATAATTATTTTTTTAGGTAATAAATAGATCGTTTATTTGGTCATAATCGATATATCATAAAACTAATTCATTTATTAAGAAAACATGATAAGCAAATAAAACTAAAACTAAACGTAAAATATTCGGTAAAAGTTGGTTATTCACCAATTTAGAGCATAATAAAAACATCTTTTTAGGGTTCCGTAGTCAATAAATAATCCTTTTAGTATCGCCACGTCCGTCTGTCCGTCCGTCTTCGGCTTAGCTCAGTAACCATTACTACTAGAAAACTGTAATTCGGCATGGGTATATAAATAAACATAACGAATTTAAAAGAAAAACTATCATGGCTAAGTAGGCATAACTAGTTACCGAGTAATAGTCAATCAACTTAAAATGTAATGTCCTGAAAGGCCAACTTTCGTACAAATTCGGCTGACGCAACCGCACCATTTAGTTCGAGCGCGCGTGTCGACGTAACTAAGACGGGCAACTACGGAACTGTACGCTGCGCGTGGCCCGACACGCACTTGGCCGATTTTTTAATTACTAATAAAGGTACTTCCGTGCCTATATTGTTTTCATTCAACATGACAAAAATTTCGAAACAGTTAATTTATTTTTAAAAATCACTACATTTTTCCTACTTCCCCTTTTTCAATTCATCGTTATCATCGTACTCATGCAATCCTACTAATATTATAAATGCGAAAGTTTAGATGTTTGGATGTTTGGATGTTTGTTACTATGTACTCAACCACGCTTAAACGGCTGAACCGATTTGAATGAAATTTTGCACGAAGATATTTTATAGCCTGGATTAAAATATAGGATAGTTTTTATCCCGGGTCCACGCGGACGAAGTCGCGGGCGGAAGCTAGTTATTTATATAATCAAAGATATTTTTTTGACACTATCATTATTTCAAGCGTTTACTTATTGATTATATTGTAAAAAACTTTTATATGCTATTTCAGGGTTCTAAAGGCATGATTAGCCATTGGGTCGACACAGTACAAGGCGAGATAGTTGCCGTGTTGGTAAGTACTAAGTAATTAAATTATTCGATTATTTCAACGTCTAGAGATCCCAGTTCACCAGATACCCCATCCTACAGATTCTCAATTTCACAGGTTTCTAATTCTATACGTGATGGTCCCCGATTTGTATAGATATCCATACTAATATTATAAATGCGAAAGTGTGTCTGTCTGTCTGTCTGTATGTTACCTCTTCACGCTTAAACCGCTGAACCGATTGAGATGAAATATGGTATAGAGATAGTTTGAATCCTGGGGAAGGACATAGGATAGTTTTTATCCCGGAAATCAGCCCTTGAGGGGGTGAAATGGGGGATGAAAGTTTGCATCGAGCTACGAGTTCCACGTGGACGGAGTCGCGGGCAGAAGCTAGTCTCTTATAGGCCGTGAGCCCACTCCCAATACACCTACGTCTCACTCATGGCAACGCGATAAAATGCATGGCAGCATGTCGAGAAAGTTGTGCTGAGAAGAATCAGAAGATTATTGCACCTAAAATTGGCTGAAAGTTAGAAAACCCTTCACTTCCGGTCAAAATGTATACGCTAGAAATTACGGATTGCAAGCGGAGATGTAATCAGTTTACCAAGTATACAATTCAATACCATTTCAATTTCACAGTAATCACATGGAAAATACGAGTACAAACCGTTTCCTATAAGTTTGGACCTGGGCTGTTATTCGCTAAGCGCTAAAATGCGGCTCACCCCGCCGCTCACCCGTCACGAAACTAGACCTCTACCTACGCTTAGTTACTACGCATCGCGGTGTCAACATATATTTGTGGGTGAGCGTTGAGGTGAGCTTAAAACAAGTTACAGAATAGGGGGGCTGGCGTCTATGACGATCGGTTCCAGCGAGGGCCAAACTTACGGATTCAACATTTTAGTTAAATAATAATAAATATGAACTTAAATCATGGGGATATCAATTTTGACACTTGACCTGATATATGGTGGGTGACACTGGCACATTTTGAACCCATCCCCCCCCCCCCCCAAACCTCAGAGCACAAAACATACCCGACGCTAGCGCAAACTCTCACTCAAGAACTAATAAAAAAACTTGAAATACTACAATTGTGGATACAAAAAACCTCAGTGACTTCCATAATATAATAAATATTTACTGTGAACGGTGAAATAACAAAATTCTTTCGGGTGTGCTGAATCCGAACGCAATACTGGAATGCTGCCGGCTGGCGCCGCTTCTAAATGGTTTTTCCTGTCACTCCAGACACAACGTTGTACGGTGTAGGGTGGTCATATTGCTTGAAATGTGAATTATCTTATTGATATCCGAAAAATAATGATTAATATCAAAGCTAGAAACGTTGATACAAACGGTAGGTACTATGTTTGTCTTTCAATCCTTTACCATGACTTTTCTGTACTTTACCTACTAGAAAAATAATTTCAATTTATTCTACTGTATTATATTTAATCAACTGTAGGTACTGGAAATTTGACATATTAATAAATTATCTTTACTTACTTATGTTTTTTTCCTCACAGGATAAATGGGCAGCGACCCCAGCTGCAAAATTGGCAAGTTGTATAAAAAAAGTTTTCTCTGTTCTACAATTATAAGCATAGGTACACGACAGACATAGATATAAGAAAACGATACAAATTATGCGAAGCATTTTTGTTTTAACTTTAGGACCTTTAAAACTTGACTAAAAGAAAAAGTTATTTTCAATGTCATATTATTTATTGCAAATCATTTTTACTAAAATTAGCAACAAATGTCCGTCATATTGCTATTTTTCTATTTTATAAAGTAATATGTATGTAAGCACTGTATTGTACACAATAACAGGTTAATGAATATACATGTCACACAATAAATCAAAGTACAAAGGCGAACTTATCCCTATAAGGGATCTCTTCCAGCTAACCCTTCAGCAATTGAGAGGAAGGTGGGTAGAACAAGATAGGCATACGTATACCGTGTACAAAACACAGAGAAAATAAAACCAAATCGAATAGGTATTAATTCTAGAAAAATAAAAACATGCCAGTACATATATAAATATACAATATAAAATATAATACACACTATCATATGTAATAGATATCGCATCATATGTATTGTGTATCTATTTGTAGTAGTAATTTATCAAATAAATCAGTTTGAATACCATAAGTAAATATAAAACACTCGACTATGGGTTTTCATTATATCGAGGAAATTTGAAGCAATCATGGCTGTGTCGAATCACCAGCTAATATTCATAATTGCATAGTCAAGAAACATTTACCTACATGAAAAACACCTTATTGTTCCTTTATCTGGTTATAAGGCGTTTCCAATCACGAGTTATTTTCCAATTCACACCACTAAAAAGTAGGTTTGTAAAGGAGTTTCGTATTTTTTGGGATAGGCCTTAAGCCACTTCTGTCCAAACGCTTGTGACATTCTCAGACCAAGAAAAAAGACAGACGGTGCGTTACGAACAGTCTAGTGAAGCCAACCGGTTTTCAACCAAGCCCCATAAGTTTAGCACACGCTAAACAAATTAAATCGCATAAAACTCGAAATACGAGTAAATGATCTTGACAGCATTGCGACACGTGCTGAAGAGTTTTGTGCAATTTTGTTTGTATATGTGTGCGTGAGCGTGTGCTAAACTTGATGTAGCTTGGTTTTGTTTGTCGTGTGGTTTGGCTTCACTTGACTGTTCGTAACGCTCCGTCTGTCTTTTTTTCTTGGTCTGAGGTGACATTCTATCCTTCTTCCTCCTCCTTGTCCTGCAACTGCCAACAAACTGTCCTGCAGTTTGGCAGAAGAAAATGCTGTAAAACATTTTTGTTTAAGTGAATAAATTTTTCTTATTGCTATTATAGAAATCTATCTACTTATTTGAAAAATACTCGCGCCAATGGACAATGCCGCGGTAGGACTTAATGTAAAAGTGGCGTAGACACTTCATCAATGCTGTAACGAAGTATTTAATTGTTTTACAGCTGGTACGTAAATATGTGTTTTCGATATATTATTCGTATCCTAAATACCTACAAAATGCTAGTCTGAAACGGACTGCTTTTGCTCAAATTAACAAAAGCCCTTAAAACCTCATATAATTCTCAAGTGCACTTTCGATCAAAGTTAAAACCGGCCTCTTAGGTATTAGTTTAAATAAAATATTATTGACTAATACTGAATAATGTAGGTAAGATAGATTAATATTTATTTCGAAATTATATACAAGTTGATAATATACATTATCTAAATCAAATTAAAGCTAAGTTAAGTCACAAAAAGGCCCTTGTGGCATTGTACCGAGGAAGCTGGCGGCATTTCCTCGCTGAATTGCAATGCTGATGCGTTGCGCGAGAAAGCAGCTCTTCAGTCACCAGTAATGAAGTAAAAATACGTTAATATAGATTGGTTACATTCGTATTCGTACGCATCAGATTATTACCCAGCGATTACCTACTTATTTTTATGGTGGCTTAACAATAGTACGTGTATTATTACTAGGATGCTCATTAAACCTGGAATAGTTATGAACAAACATATAACTTTTTGTGGCTCGAATAAAATTGTCCTAGGGACTTCACAGCGATATTTAATTTATCGATAAAGAGTACTTTCTTATAACAGTAATAACAGTTATGACTATGGGATAACGTGTAATATGAATATGTAACTTGCATACACTGTACAGTATAAAGTCCGTATAGGTCGATTAAGAAAGATAACTGATTCCATCCTACATGAATAAGACGTTGACATAACATGACAGTCTTGTCCGCTCATATGAATGCCGCCTAGAAAACACTGTTGTGAAAATTTAATAAATTCTTGGTTAAATAGCTGTGCGGATTTACGTACCTATACGTGGATCTAAGATCTTTTGTACTAAATGTGAGATTAGCTTCGAACTTAGAAATTTAATATAAAAAGCATTTGAATACTCAAAAACACAAAGGCAGCCGAATGAAAAATAATTCGTTTTATGTGGACTTAACGAAATTCCTGATAACATGTAACATTGACTAGCATCAATTGGATACCTAATCCAAATTTTTGTATATTCATACGGAATTGCATCAACGGAGAATACAAGGATTCATCGTTCTGAATCACACGTTAGATAGCATTATCTTTCTAAATTGTACAAGGAATCCATGCAAAATATACGCTGAAATTACAAACAAATATATTTAATATGTGACCGTTGACGAGACGACAAATGCGAAAGGGGTTCAAATTGCAAATGTTTTAGTTGGTAAACTTGAAGACGAACCGAGCACGCCACATTTAATTGCAAGTAAAGTGTTGCTTCGGACAAACAGTGATACAATAACGCAATTAGCTACAAAGTCTTTCCAAAATTTATTTAGTTATTAATCATCTCACAAAGTTTTATTGACTTATTTATAGCTTAAAATAGGGAAAACCGGCGAAACGGCAGATGCAGTGAAAAGTACATTTACCTTAGCGATCAACATTTTAGTTAATTTTATTGTATGCGGTAAACCTAATAATTATCTACTATGGAATGTCACTTTGGAATAAGTATTTGAAATAGTTATCGATAAATTTAATATCGGAAGGAAGTACCTAGTTAATTGACGTCTTTGCCACAAAAACTTCTATGTCTGTAATTACTAATTATGTATAATGTAAATTCAAATCTGTTTTTTTACATCCATTACCAGCTTACTCTCGTGATAACGATGGTAAGAATACCAAATTAATAATTGAAAAATCAAACAATTCCGGAGGATGGAGTTAGTCCGAAACAAAAATAGGCATATATTGATATAAACTTTCACGATTCTCACACATTATTTATACTAAACGGGACTGAGGTAAATAAATAATTTAATTATACGCAAAGACATTTGTTAAAAGATAATTTCCCAAAAAAAATTATTGGTAACTGTAAAGTGGCGATAAGTGGTTTTCACTAATGATTCTATGCCAAATGATAATTTGAGAAAAATAGTTAGGGATGTGAAACTGGGAAAAAAATTCAACTTTGGGAAATCAACGTACAATTAATGGGAAGCGGTTTTAACCCTCGGAATTTTTTGTTTCTGCGCTGTATTTATCTATAATTCTGTTTATTTTGTTCCAGCGCTTAACGGATATGGCGACGTTTTGAGGCTTTAATAATAAAGTCGCATAATTGTTCGGTCAATTCGACGTTTTATTTCAACAATTCTCCTTCACCTAATCTAAGGAATCAACTACTTGGCCGATGCCAAAATTCCCACCATTCCCGGAATACTAACATTACTAGTGTTCCATAGAAGAAAATTAATGAGCTTATTCCTGGCTTTCCCCATCAAAGTGAACCTCGAAAATCGCCGAACATATAAATAAATGCCCGATAATCTGTTTAAACGATCAGTCTCACGAAAAAGAGATAGCTCTATTACATTTGAAGATTTTAATATTTATAATAGGATACTCTTATAAAGTAGGTTTTATAATTTAACTATCTGATAAAGAATAATAAGAATGCCTGAGGCTTGGTACTACCAAATATCTCACAACTTTTTGCGGTGGACGAGTTTCGAGACTTGGCCTCTTTTTTACATGGAATGTTTTTTATGGGATTTATTTTTCCTCTCGGTAATAGGGATGTTGACACCGAATATTTCAATAATTATGAATTTTCTCAGTAAAGGATTAAACATTTATATTAACAACACAATAGAATACATATTCAAAAAGTTATAAGTGTCCAAAGATTTAAGAGGGGGTACACCTAATTGGCGCGGCGTGGGTAGGCCCCCCACAAGGTGGACTGATGACCTGATAAAAGTTGCTGGAGTCCGCTGGATGCGGGTGGCGCACGACCGGTCACTTTGGCACTCTTTGGGGGAGGACTATGTCCAGCAGTGGACGTCTTTCGGCTGATATGATGATGATGATGATGACACCTAATTGGTCCCTTTTCTGCAAAAGGTACCTCCATTATAAACGATTTTCATTTACTATGACACTACCTACTCACTTACTCGTACAAGCAACATTCATATGGTTGTGGCTTCGTAAAGCTTTTGAGAAATTTGAATGGGATTGTAATCATTTGGCATTTTTATTAACTTTTTTTATATTGGACCTATTACTGACATTTTATCCTCATATCTCGTTGGCAAAGAACTATGTCCAGCAGAGGCTCTATTGACGAAACTAACAGATTACTTTATAGCCTACATATGCAACATATAGGCACTAGACGAATAACGATTGGCTTAATATATCATCTCAGAAAAATATTTTGAACAAGACTGCTTCAGAGGTTTTCGATTTATTGTTGACTAGCTTTCGCCCGCGACTTCGTCTACGTGGACCCGGGATAAAAAGAATCTTATATTTTAATCCAGGCCTTAAACTATCTTCGCGAAAAATTTAATTCAAATCGGTTGAGCCGTTCAAGCGTGATGGAGTAACAAACATACAAACATCTAAACATGCAAACATCTAAACTTTCGCATTTATTAGTAGGAAGTAGGATAAACTGCCTTCCCTATAGAATTGGACGTACTCGTATGTGCCGTAAAATTTCTATGGGGAATTCACGATACGACCTTTTTAATATAACATACTAGCTTCCGCCCGCGACTTCGTCTGCGTGGTCTCGGGATAAAAACTATCCTATATTTTAATCCAGGCTATAAACTATCTTCGTGTAAAATTTCATTCAAATCGGTTCAGCCGTTTAAGCGTGATTGAGTAACAAACATCCAAACATCTAAACTTTCGCATTTATAATATTAGTAGGATAGTAGGATTGTGTCATACACGTGACAACTTTACGCATAATTACAAGCATGCCGATTTTCCGTAGCATATTTCGGTTGCATTACATATTAAATCCATATCCATACCTAATATCCTACTAATATTATAAATGCGAAAGTTTAGATGTTTGGATGTTTGTTACTCAATCACGCTTAAACGGCTGAACCGATTTGAATGAAATTTTGCACGAAGATAGTTTATAGCCTGGATTAAAATATAGGATAGTTTTTATCCCGAGACCACGCAGACGAAGTCGTGGGCGGAAGCTAGTCATATTATAAATGCGAAAGTAACCCTGCTTGTCTGTTATCTTTTCAATTAAATTTGGTATGTCTCCATTACCAGCCTTGAAACTCTGAGAAGGCCATAGGACGGTTTTTTTTCGTTGCGGAAGTCTTCCTTTAAATGATTGAAGAAGGTCGAAGTTTCTATGGAAGCGCGAGACTTGATGCGGCGCCTGGGCTGTGTGTCTAATGCAATAGGTTCTCTAAATTATTGCCGAAATTTTCATTGTTCGCCACCAATTTTTCTCATAATTTCATTTCGCCGAATGATCACTTGTCAACTTATGAAAAGATTTCGTTTTATTTCCCAACCTCACGGTAACCAACTGTATGTTTGGTCTTTTTGTTATAAAGTAGGTAACTTATTTAAATGCCACCTTTCGAGTAAAATAATAGTTTAGTCTGAGTAATATACATTTCGTGGTATAAGGTTAACCTAATGCTTTATTGAAAAGGTAACAGACAGGCATTATAATATGATATTAGGTACGATCAAATATGGCAATCGAAATATCCCACTGACAATCAGCATGCTTGTAAGTATGCGTAAAGTGACAGTGAATACGTTTATTGGTGCGGCTAGTATGCTAAAATTTGGTACAAATCGCCTGTACCGAGAAACCTCTTTATTTCACGTCTAGTAGTAGGAACGGGAACATCAAGTATTTATTACCTTGACCTTATTCGAGTATTAACACGAGTTAATAGAGAAATGTGATTTTCCAAAGGTGTTTGATATTGTCATCTAGATAACAGAAAACGCGGTTTCCGAACACGGGCGTGAATAAAAGATCCATCAAACGCTGTTGCGGGCATTCGTTAGACCGAACGGAGTGACCTTAAAGCGGAACATACCACGAGAATTTACGCATAAAGCACTTTTATCTCTGTCCTCTTCGCGTAACGGTACTTCCCAAAATGCCTTAGCGATATCAATACTATATAAATACTATTGTCAAGAATCTCACTAATATACTCGTATGGTAATTTATTGGCGTCATTTTTATTATAGCCTTTAGTTTTCTACTATCTAAAGAAAACCTCCGGCTACCGTTTGTTTAGAAGAAACAAGTACAGTGAACTATGATGAGATTGAGGATGTTCGGTTTGGGCAGCGTTACTGGGATATGAATATAGTACGCCAAGACTCTGTAGTATAATGCACATTATATTTATGGAAACACCCTATTTTATACATGTTGGATTATCGCTGATACAAGCAATATGCGTTTATGTAGCAGTAAACTATTGTGTTACTGCTAAACACTAAATGTGGCCAATTGCCATACTACACCTCTCCCGAAAGTTCCCATCACCCCCGGGGTGGCAGAGAAATAAAATTAAACGCATGTTACTTGCTTACAATGTTCTTAGAAAAAAATGAGTAAGGGAACAACTTGAAGATTATTTTACTTGTATTAAGTAAGTTAGTTAAACATTTCATTAAAATAGTCAATAAAAGAAGTTGGTTCCCTGTACGAAATATTTCCTAGTGTCACTGTTGCAATTTTTAAATTATATGTAGTATTGTAGTTATATAAAAAAAAATATTCATTTCATATTTCATTATTAAGTTATTCTTTTACAACGCAATTTTATATATTACAATTCTCAATATTTTATCTATCATCATTATACTCTTTGCGTTATACGTATAATATTGTTATTGCGGTATCGGTACTCAATATTTTAAAAATCTAATGCCGTCGGAGTCCTCAGCTCCTAATAATATAATAGATGTTAAGCCTTTCACGGACACCTGTGAAGGTCGACTATGATCAAGGACATAACTTGGCTATGCTTCTGCGCATGCCTCAAATCTATATAAATGGGAATGGTTACCCAAGGGCATGGTCACCCTATCAACAATAATGGCATATCAGGCCTCACTTTCGGTCGCCTGTACTTAGAGTCACAATTACATTAAGACATTAGTCTCCAAAAATTTTCACGGAGGGCACAGTAGTCCAGACACCATGATCAAATCTAAGTACTAGTGCTCTAACTAAACATCCACTTAACTCATGTACCGTACCATACCAAAGTACTTTACTCTTGATTATTTAAACGAATATCAACTGTATCATTATTAAAAAAAAACTTGTAAATAAATCAGTAATTTAGTAGTAACAAAATTATCTCTCACTAAGTTGTTCAATTGGTCTAAATAATCTTAGCCTTCCTGCAGAGAAGGAATGATAAGTACAAATTATCAATTAAACTCTCACTAATTATCAGGTGATCAATCCAATACTTAGCTACAGTGTTAATTGCATCTCGGTACTTATAAAATTTTCTAAGTGTGAGGATCAAATTTCATTCACTAATAATTATAATTTAGTTTAAGTCGGCGTACACGCGCGATCTACTTAAGTTTCTGCTGATGCGCGCATTCGCGGCGCGATGACACCGGATGGCTCAGGCCATATTGCGAAATATAAAAAAGTATTTGGACTCATTTTAATTATAGTGACACTAGAATTACCAATTTTATGCATTTAAAACATGACTATTTTGAAAAATAAAAGATATGAATGCTACTTTCAGCGACAACCTTTTCATACGAATTAATCTAAATAAATATTTTATAAAATAACTATAGTAAAAATAAAAAATAATACGTCACATTTGCGTGACCTGTCGGCGTCCTGGTGGCGGCGTCTCGTCCCTGGTGCGCCATCGTGACGTGGCTGGGTGGGCTGCTGCTGGGCCGTGCGATGTGGCTGCATGTGGCTTGATGTGGCTCAATGTGGCTGCAGCTCTCGATCATGGGCCGGGTAAACCCTGGACTCCTCTCGAACTTGAGCCGGGATAACCCTGGACACCTCTTGAATTGCGAGCCGGGAAACCCTGGACAACGCTCTTCTGTCTTCTTTTTTCTTCTAATTCTTCGTTGCTTCTTATTTTTTTCTTCTCTTTGTTCAAATCCTTCAAAATTAATTAATCTTCATTAGGTAAAATATTATTCTTCAGCTTCATTCTTCGGTTGATGTGGGGCTGGGCTGGGGCGGGGCCCGTTCCGGCAGGCGCACGGAGCGGGCCCGTTCTGACTGCATTTGAAGTTCCTTGGGTCTTTACTGGAAGGTCGCCATGAACTATGATGAGATTGAGGATGTTCGGTTTGGGCAGCGTTACTGGGATATGAATATAATACGCCAAGACTCTGTAGTATAATGCACACTATATTTATGGAAACACCCTATTTTATACATGTTGGATTATCGCTGATACAAGCAATATGCGTTTATGTAGCAGTAAACTATTGTGTTACTGCTAAACACTAAATGTGGCCAATTGCTATACTACACAGGACTCAACCACAAGCTTTGGCACGGCTCTATCCAAAGCAAGCATTTTTTCCACCTCTTTAACTAATACCTTTTGTTTTTTTGGACAAGAGTCTGTAACATCTCTGCCTGATAGGCTCATCTCATGCTCACCCGGGTCGATACGGTGCTCGATCATGTGCGTTCGACCAGATTGACCAGATTGTGTAGAAGCTTCACAAAAGCGTGATATAATATTGTTCGGTTGAGCCAGCTGTTCCTCTGACAAGTCTTCGAAAAGAAGAATTTGCTTAGGGCAGTTAGTAGTTAATGATGTGCAATTTGAGGAACATTTTTTGCATTTTGGTTCGAAGTTTTTAAGGGAATTAGGCAAAAGATTAACACCTCTCCAGAAGTCAATACCAATTACCAAGTATTAAATGTGAAGAAATGTCCGGGATAACGTGTGTGGTAATGTTAAGATACTATTCATTCAAATGTACAGGAAGGTCTATAAAACCAATAGGTTAATGCTATGCTACTATGCATGAAATGTAATAATCTTAATTATATAAATCTTAATTAGTAATAATAATATATGACAATGATGTGTCCACCTATAATTGGGGTACATAAAATCCCAAATAATAATTGTGCTACAGATAAATTTATATACTCAGCTTATGTACTCTGTTAGTGTCCCGTATAATTGAATATATAAATAAAAATAAATAGATCAGACTGACCATTAGCGGCTCGCACTGCGATTTTATACGACGAGTTCAGTACGAATCCTCGTCCAAGCAGTTCCTCTATGAGAGTTATTGCCCAATATAGTAATACTACGACCACTTTCCAAAAGCCCACAAAGAGTCACATTATTTACATTAATATTCACATAAAGATGTTCATTATAATTTTGGTCGTCAAAGGGGATCGAAGAAGTTATAATTAAACGAGCTTCCGCCCGCGACTTCGTCCGCGTGGACCCGGGATAAAAGCTATCCTATATTTTAATCCAGGCTATAAACTATCTTCGTGCAAAATTTCATTCAAATCGGTTCAGTCGTTTAAGCGTGATTGAGTAACAAACATCCAAACACCTAAACTTTCGCATTTATAATATTAGTAGGATATGATAAAAAGTCTGACGACTGACAGCCAGTTAATAGGTTAGTTACATGTACAGCCCCACTCTTTACGCGAATATTTGCATTCATTATTTACATTTCTTTGATCCTCATTTAAACGTTTTTTGGAAAAGTCTTAGTTTGAATAACAACTTTGTTACAATGAGGGCAGTCAGTACTACGGTAACCCTCTAAGCCGCACTTGAAATACACAAGCTTGTGTGGTTCCTTGCACATACGCAAATAGTGACCGCTTACGCAACCATTTAGTTGGCGCGCGCTTGTCGATGTAACTAAGAAAGACAGGCAAATACGGAACCCTACACTGCGCGTAGCCTGACACGCACTTGGCCGATTTCTTGGTTACACATCCGCATCAGATTCAAATATCAGAGTTGATTTCTTACTCTATTCAAACTCAAAATGACGCAAGCGCCATGAAATGAACTGGAGTTAAAACCTTTTCTTTTACGCATGCCCCTCATTAAGGTAACGGTGTTTAAGACCTTTTTTCTTACGTAGTCTGCACGGTTACGCCTATTAATTAATTACGCAAGTCAATAATTTTCTTTAATTAAACTTTTAATTTCTAATTAACGGGAGAAATTGTTAAAATTCTCGCTTCGAGCCGGATTAGTACCGGCGACCATAGATATATGAATGCCCATCTTTACTATCCAACTGCTCGGTAGAAATGTCTTTCTTTCATCAGAACTGTTCCCCCTTACAATGCCTCAGGATGCCGTGAAGCGACAAGAAACCGTGAAACACCATCAGTCATATGATGAAAGAAAGAAAGAAAGAAAGAAAACATTTATTGTTTACCATGTACAATAAGGTCTTAATAAAAAGTATGTGAGAAAGGCAACCCATTTCGGGCATACAATATTAATAAAGTTGTACAACGGTACAAACGACAACACTGTTTAACTGACCATCCTGTTTTTATATAGAACCTTATTACAATGCAGTTAAGGTGCACCGATGGTCAGTTAGCTGTGCTGTCGATAGTACCTAAGTAGTCTGGTCAAGGACTATGATTATTTAAACTGAAAGTATTCTTTTAAATCATAAAATACATTTTGTGTCAACCATCGCTTTAGGTGACGCTTAAACTGATGTCCGCTCAATATTTCTAGGCTAATGGGTAGATGGTTGAATACTTTGATTACGGTGATAAAGGTGCTCCTGTAATAGGTTGAGTTTCTGATCGCCGGCAGTGATATGTTGTATTTATATTGTGATCGTAAATTGTGTAGCGAAGGCTACATACATTTGTGCCGAAATTGTAGGCATGTTTTTCTGAATCGATTTTCATATAAACTAACATAGTCTCGCTGTTGAAAGGTACAGGGAAAGATTACTGACCTTCCAAATACTTAAGTTGAAGCCGCATTAGCGGTCAATACGACGCACAACGGCTCCAGCAACCCCAAGATAGACACACATGGTTGGTAAACTTCACACACACATTTCAATGTCTTCCTAGCACAGAAACCCAACTTCAGGCATACCAAAATCATCGCCGCGAAGAGGCGCATACATTTATAATAATTATTTCATAAATCATTCCAAATTCAGGGAAATGAATCCTACTAATATTATAAATGCGAAAGTTTAGATGTTTGGATGTTTGTTACTTAATCACGCTTAAACGGCTGAACCGATTTGAATGAAATTTTGCACGAACATAGTTTATAGCCTGGATTAAAATATAGGATAGTTTTTATCCCGGGTCCACGCGGACGAAGTCGCGGGCGGAAGCTAGTTCTTAAATAAACTGAAGCTTAAATTGACGGTAAATAAACATAAAATTGTGACAGCTGTCTTGAATTACGTTCCGTTTCGCGCTTTTCATTTTAAGGAGGAATTATCATACAATTGTAGATCACGAAAATATTTTATAGTCCGGATTAAATATAGGATAGTTTTTATCCCGGCTCAGCGCAGAAAAGTCGCGGGCGGAAGCTAGTTTAAGAATAAGTTAAGTTGGTGTAAAATCAGGAAAATATTAAAATGGGTGTTATAGCATCGCATAGATCTACAAGGGACTTCTCTCAGTTTTGGAAAGAAACGAATAAATTGTTATAATATAAACAAGTGGACCATTGTCGGTAAATGGATTACATAATAAAAAGATATATCTAATATTTTCAGTAAGAAATTTAAAGTAGATAACTCGCCCCGTAACTCACAATCATCTCACCCGTCCGACAGACAATGAAACATATTTTGTATGGCGGCCCATCGTTACATCTAAAACTAAACTAAACTAAAGTTGGGCCTTCCTAAGTACACATTAAGTTTGTCGACTATTAGTCGTTAACTAGTTAGGGTGAGGCCAGACGAGCGAAACGTAATTAAGCGACTCACGGCTCACAAATTACGCTCGTCTGGTCTCACCCTTTAAGCCCTAAAGTGAAAACGACGCACAGTTTGGGTTTTCGCCAGGTCTGTCGATAGGTATGACTATAATTTGTTTCAAAAACATGGTAAGCCGATATGAAAAAAATACAATGAAAACGGGTTACTCACGTATAATCGAAAATAATATAGGGAGCCCAAGAACAACCCTAGGTTGATAGGATTCCCTGCTCCTTAACCTGTGGGAAGAATTATATAGGAGAAACTGGCCGGAACATTTCCACAAGGGTATCTGAACACATACGTAGTATGAAAGAAGGAGATATCCGAGGGTCGGCAATAAAGTTTAAATAAATAAATACCGGGATTCGTGCGATGTTACGGCAGCCGTGGCGGTGTAGCGCGTCTGGTATGTTTGCCGTGAACAGAGTGGACGACTTTTACGAAATTTGCGTAAGGCACTGGTCCTTTGCCAGGAGAGTGGGGAGTTTTAATTTAATTTTTTTTTTATGTTTGTAAATGTAATGGGTTATTACCTAAATAAACAACAACTTATTACTAATAGTAGTGTCAGTGGCACTTCTTCAACGATTTAATTCTACTTCGTTGATTTTTATCATCAACGTTAACAGTGTTGCTAATTTTTCATTAATGATGCAAAATTATAGAAAATTAATTATCCGGTCAAAGAATTTACAATTTCAATCAAGGTTCATGAAGGTATATAACTAGCGGCAAAGATTATAGACGTGGATTTTTGATTGTCTGATCGTCGTCATGAAGGTCAGCCCGCTCCTGTGCCTGTTCCTGGCTCTGTGCTTAAGTGCCTCTGCTACTGGTCAGGTAGAAATTTTGTGATAATTATTTATGAACCATTAAGTAATCCTTTTTAACCCCCCGACGCAAAGAGAGGGGTGCTATAAGTTTAACGACGTGTCTGGCGTATCTGTGTATCTGTGTATCCGTCTGTGGTATCGTAGCTCCCAAACGGATGGACCGATTTGAATGCGGTTTTTATGTGTCATAGATAATTTTAGCCCCAGTGTTCTTAGCTATGTTTCAAATCTGTTCAGCCGTTTTTGAGATATTGGACTTTGAAAGGAAAATGTCGGGGGTTTTCAACTTTTCTAAGTTGTAGGTATTTATTTTACCAATCAATCAATTCAATTTCATATATTCAAGATACAAAATGATCCCATTTTTTTTAGTATGCACTGTTAACAATAAAACTTAAAAACTATGTTAGAACTTAAAAACTAAATTTGATTTAACAACAAACATGATCAGCAATCATTTTCAAAATGCTGTTTTGGCTCCTTGTCCTAATCAGCAAACACGCCTTATTGCGCATAAGTAATTGATGCAAATACATCGGCGTGTAATAGTGCAAATATCGAGGAGGCGCTGCTAAACCTTGGCAACCCAAGCAACATTCTGAAAGCGTTGTTGTACTGTCCCTTCAGAGCGTTGTATGATTTTTGGGTACAGCGAACCCTCAGTAACAATGAGCTCTAAACAGCGCTATTTGAACTGCTTTTGAACCCAAAACATCGCGCAAACCTGCTTGCCCTCACACACAATGTCCTGCGCTCTCTCTACATGTCTTCATCGTCCTGCAAGTCATGAGGAAGTATGTATCCCAGATATCTAAACCTATCAACTCTCGTGATGGCTATTCCGTGCACTTTTTTGGACACTTGTTACTAGCCTTGAACACTATAACCACAGATTTCTACCCATTATAAACCAAACCGTATGAAGAGGCATAGGACTCGCATATAGATATCAGATATCTTTAATTATGCCATTCATGCAAATGTTAATATGAAATACGAATGAAAATTGAAAAATGGTTTATTGGTAACTGTTGCGGCTTGCAACACCGAAGCGAAGATCGCGCCCAATTAAATGACGGCATCCCGCGCATGCGCACAGCAGCACCGAAGTTTATAAATAGCGCCACGCGGGCCACCATATTTCCTTTTTGCATTGTATCAGCATCAAGCACACGCGCGTCGCATACGTACATTGTACTGACCTTATTGTTCAAACTTTAGAGTAAAACTATAAAATGGTAAAAACTCTGTTTTATTAAAAAAATTACCTATGTCCCAGGCATAAGTGGCGACCGTGACAGGACGACTTGCAGCTGAGCGAACTCGTACTTATAAAAGACGAAGGCTTGCCGCCGCTGCTCTGGCGAATGGGCCGAGTCACTATATAAATTGTATCCCGGTAAGGACGGCATTCCACGAGTTGCAGACATAAACACTGCCAGAGGTGTCACTAAAAGGGCTCTCAATCGGATTTGCCCTCTGCCCACGGAGTCGAGGGATTCCTGAAAGACAGGCTTTCAGCGGCCTGGAGTATGTTGCGGCTTGCAACATCGAAGCGAAGATCGCGCCCAATTAGATGACGGCATCCCGCGCATGTGCACAGCAGCACCGAAGTTTATAAATAGCGCCACGCGGGCCACCATCTTTCCTTTTTGCATTGTATCAACATCAAGCACACGCGCGTCGCATACGTACATTGTACTGACCTTATTGTTTAAACTTTAGAGTAAAACTATAAAATGGTAAAAACTCTGTTTTATTAAAAAAATTACCTATGTCCCAGGCATAAGTGGCGACCGTGACAGGACGACTTGCAGCTGAGCGAACTCGTGCTTATAAAAGACGAAGGCTTGCCGCCGCTGCTCTGGCGAATGGGCCGAGTCACTATATAAATTGTATCCCGGTAAGGACGGCATTCCACGAGTTGCAGACATAAACACTGCCAGAGGTGTCACTAAAAGGGCTCTCAATCGGATTTGCCCTCTGCCCACGGAGTCGAGGGATTCCTGAAAGACAGGCTTTCAGCGGCCTGGAGTATGTTGCGGCTTGCAACATCGAAGCGAAGATCGCGCCCAATTAGATGACGGCATCCCGCGCATGCGCACAGCAGCACCGAAGTTTATAAATAGCGCCACGCGGGCCACCATCTTTCCTTTTTGCATTGTATCAACATCAAGCACACGCGCGTCGCATACGTACATTGTACTGACCTTATTGTTTAAACTTTAGAGTAAAACTATAAAATGGTAAAAACTCAGATTTATTAAAAAAATACCTATGTCCCAGACATAAGAAACAGTGTTTACACAAATTAAGAAAGGGTTGAGACCTTCTAAATAGTAAGTATAAGGCAATACTTGTGACGGAAGATCCCGCTCTTCCAGCATCAAGTTTAGAGGTATAACCAATAGTATACAAAGTTAACATGTAGGTAGATAAGTTAAGTATGACAAGCTAAGTTACGTTAATATCAAATATACTCGTATTTATTATGCTATTATCATTAATAGCATAATAAAAATGCTCATGCAAAATAAAAATTACAATAACACCAAACATTGACTAAATACAAATACAATTTAGCCAAGTAGCCAGCGGTTGTTCGATGGCTCCAACAGAAGGCCCGAGCAGCACCATAACATCGTGCATGCTGCTAAGCCCCTCTAAATATCAACCCATTAACATACAGGTTTAAAATCCAACCTCAGATATCGATTCTAACACGATTAGGGGTGTAGACACTAAATAAAATAATCAATAATGTCACATTTTTCTCGAAAAAGATTAAAAATCTAGTCAAATCGAGGAAAAATCAACGCAAAAGGTTAACTAATCACGAAGTTATAAGTGTCCAAAGTTTTAAGAAGGGGTATGTTCTGTCCCTTTTTTGCAAAACGCAACTTCATATGAAACGATGACGCTTGTAGATTGTGACGTCACTATAGACGGCAACGTGCCGCACCCCGTCGTGTGCGGCGCCGTTGTCGACGCGGCCCCCCGGCAGCCTCGTGTAATGTGACGGCACACACTGTTTGCGTTTTCTCTCTCTAACTTAAAACGGTTGTAGCTTCGTAAATCTTTGAGATATCTGAATGGGATTTCCAATGGGTCGCGTATATTTCAACTATATTCCCGCTACGAATAGCGACCTCTCTGTATTCTCTTGAAAGGCTCACCGGCCTTCTAGGACCACTCTAATGGGCGAGCTATGCGCTCGCTCCATCCTAATCGAACCAAATCAGGTAGTTTCAGATTAACGAGAGAGATGGCGCTTTCCAAACGCTTGGCACTTTTTTTTACTTCCAATAAATGGCTGGATAGGCCTCATTTCGTATGTTTATTAACTTTTATTAATGCTTCCACTGTATTTTTTTAGCTCCCTAAGGAACTTCAACATCACCTGCTTACAAAGACTAAACAGCAATTGACTAGCGTAAGTACCTACGACTGACTGGTGATTTTGGATGGTTGTGTATGGTGCTTTTTTATTAGGGTTCCGTACGCAAAGGGTAAAAACGGAACCCTATTACTAAGACTTCGCTGTCTGTCCGTCCGTCCGTCTGTCACCAGGCTGTATCTCATGAACCATGATAGTTAGACAGTTGAAATTTTCACATATTACCAATGTATAGTTGACGCGTGGATGACACAAATTGAAGGATGATGTAATGTTGTAATTTTTCTTTGTGAGCCTTTTTTTTTTCGTGTAGAATACCTGCGATTCAGATACCCAATCACCAGGGGATGACTAGGTTATGTGGTGTGCCTAGGAGTGTCCTTTGCTGGGTAAATGCCTCTACCTATGATTTCCATGCGTCCCCCTTCCGCCCTATTGCTGAAGAATATACCCAGCAGGTCAATCACGTAACGCATTGTACGCGCGTCTGGTAGATCTAAATGTCACTTTTTATATGGAAAAATGACAGTAAAATTGTTCTAACGCGCGTTCGGAACGTTACGTGGTTACCCCTCGGGTCGTCCCACCATCTCTGCCTAGGTCTGCTCCGTCTGTGTCGCACGCAATTGGTAGGTAGCTATATTATACCACCTGTATGAATGCGACAGACGTGGCCGATCCAGTCCCACTTGAGCCTGGTAGTTATCACACCCACATCAGCTATCCGTCCTTTTGTCACCTAGAATACTGCGCTCCTTAGCGCGTTGGCAAACCTTCAATTTGGACCTCTGGCTCTCAGTGAGTGACCATGTTTGCGCACCGTAGGTTAGGGCAGGCAAAATACACATGTCGACGAGTTTCCGCTTTAGTGACAGAGGAAGGTTGCCCTTCATTAGCTCCTTCATGGACCAGTAGGTCTTTCAAGCGTATTCGACCCGGCGTTCGAATTCCTTGTCTTTGAAAAGAAAAAATAATACCTAAGTTAAAATTTAAAAAACAAACAAAAAACAAGCTAAAATTTAAAAAAAGGTGGCAAAGAGACAGTCTCAGCAGTATGCTGCAACCTCGCCACCGCGGCGTGGCTTCAGCGCTGTTTTACAGCCTGCCCCAAGCTGAGGTGGTAACGAAGAGCAACTGCTACAACCAGCGCATAGAGTAACAAATAAAAAAGAAAAAAACCCAAAATAGAAATACAAAAAGACATACTTCACTTGTCTTGCCTGTTGCTGAAAGAGACTAGCTGGCCCAAGTAAATATACTCGTCGACATAATGGATGTTATGCCCGTCTGCCTCGACCCTACGTTTCGTGCTGTTGGTCACCGTCTTTGACCGATTAATTTTTAATCCTATTTGAAGGCTTGCCAAGCTCAGAATAAAAGAAATATAAGGTAATATTAATATAACTCAAATAATCGAGGTTCGATAAATATTAGAAAAGCCAAATAGAGCTAAAAATATAGTTAAGAAAACACTCGCAAATATAGAATCATCGTAAGTACTGAACATAAAATACATAAGATAGTATATAAATATATAAATAACTTAACATAGTATATAAATATAGAACATATAAAACATAGTCTTATCTTATGGGGGTCTTCCCCATTCACATCATAGTTTATAAAATCTTAAATGTAAAAGATCTAACGTAGAATAAAGCTTTTTTTTAAATGCAATAAACAGGTTAACTTTTTTTTAGGCACAATCCACATATACATATACTTGAGATCATTAGAGTTGGCCGAATTTCATTAAAGTTGTCCATTCAAAAAGCAGCTCTAACGTCCAGATAGAGAATTCTAATTCCAAACACAGTTTTATAAAGAGCCGGCCACATTAAATAATCTCAACATCATATTACTGTAAGTTTAAAGATGGGGAAACCTTGTGATATTGCAGCGGGAGAAGTTAATTACCAGACGGAATAGTGGAAGCACTATGCATAAACATTACTTTTTTTATTTAGAAGTAAAAAATAATTAGAAGTGTATTGTAATATATTTGTAATGATATGCATTCATTGTTTTAAGTAATTATTAATTATTACTTTCCACAGATTGCAGTAAGTATTTCACTTAGATACTTGTGGATAACGTAATAGCAGAAAATATGTGTTGTTACGAAATAAGTAGGTAAGTACCTACTTATTACATTAAATGCAAGTTTTGACTGGCAAAAATATCGACAAATATTGTAAGTTGTTAATAATGTCAGTTTAACTATTATTTTTATTATTGTTGTGGAACGTATTATTAAGGCGAAACGTGTTGGTACACTTCTCGTGTCAATGTATTTTTGGAAAATTGCATTTTGCAAGTATTTGCATGTTATTAAGCTACGAATATTTAAAAAAGATTAATTGATTTTGTCTTTTTGTGGTACAGAAATAGGTTACGTGATTGAATAAATACAAGAAGAAAATATACAATATATATACGTTTTAATGGAACTTGCTCGGCATACGTTTACAAAACAAAACAACATACTCAAGAGCAATGAAAGTGGGTCAGTTTGTATGAAGATCTTAAACAAAGTGTTCTCTTCTTCATTGCTCTTGACTAATGTATAATGCATATATATGTGTATAAATGCATTCTTTAAAAATTACAAAAATACGGTTGCATTGTTATCAAAATAGTATTCACAGACTAAGAACATTTTGTTTTCACTGGGTGGCAAATTGACGATGTATGTATGTACTACCGTTTTAGACCCCACGTTTGGCATTTGTCTTCGTATTGAAATAAATTAAATAAATGAATTTTATTCTGCAAGTAGGACGTAATCGCAGGTTTACAAGTCAAAATTCTACCAGCGTTTCTGAAAAAGAAGACCACTGTTAAGAAGAAACGCCCTAACAAACTCAACAATCAGTCATTTTTTACCAACAAAAAGCTTAATTACAATCGGTGAAGGAAAACATCGTGAGGAAACCGGTCTAATCCCATGAGGTCTAGTTTTCCCTCTGGGTTGGAAGGTCAGATGGCAGTCGCTTTCGTAAAACTAGCGCCTAGCCTATGCCACATCTTGGGATTAGGTGTCAAAGCGGACCCCGGGCTCCTTTAGGGGCACAACCGGGAACAACGCTAGGAGGATGATGATGAAAAAGCTTAATTACAATGATCGTTTTTAACCTACTTCAAATAAGCCAAACTGAATATGAATACAAAGAAAAAAATACATCGTAATGCGTTGTTCTATAAGAACACATGTGCGAATAAGCTATATGAATTATTAAGCTATTGTGGGCTCTGGTTTGGTTGCATGCATTTCTGTCAGTTAGATAGTCCTCAACCCTGTAATAAGCTTTTGACATCAATGTTTTTTTCAAGTATTTTTTAAGAGCTGGAAAGGTTAGAGCCACAATTTCATTAGGTAATTTATTATAAAATGGATACATTGACCCGAAAAAGACTTGTATACTTTACGAACACGAAACTTTTTAGTTGCTATTTATTTTTATAAAAAAAAAACTATTTCAGACCTGTAAATAAATAAATAAATAAATATTAGTGGACAATCTTACACAAATCTACCAAGTCCCAAACTAAGCAAAGCTTGTACTATGGGTACTAGACGACGATAAACATACTAATATAGATAAATAAATACTTAAATACATAGAAAACATCCATGACTCTGGAACAAATATTCGTGCTCATCACACAAATAAATGCCCTTACCGGGATTCGAACCCAGGACCTCTTGCTTCGTAGGCAGGGTCACTACCAACTAGGCTAAAGCGGTCGTCAAACTTCGTCATGTTGATCCATAGTTTGTTAGTAACAGACGACTTAAGACTAAATTAGGTTTTGTTTCGTTTGGTTTTTTTACAGAATGAATCAATATTTTTATAAATGTATTGGGAATGCTAATTTCTTTGAAGAGTTCTCTCACGGATTCTCTTGCTCTCTGGTTATATATAGAACGAATGGCTCTTTTTTGTAATACAAAGATTGTCTGTATGTCAGCTGCTTTACTCCAAACCAGAATACCGTACGACATAATACTATGAAAATAACTGTGATAAAATTGATAAACTAGGCGATTGTTTAGTTCGAGGCTCATAATTTCTATATTTTACAGAAACAACCAACCATGTTTTCAGGAGGACCTAAAGATCCACAGGTAATTTGACATTATTTGGACATTACGGGCGTGCACAGGAAACTTAAGGAATTTTTCAGAGGCTGCAGTTCTGCATGAACAGTTTATCTTCGGATGTAATACATATGTGTATCTGGACGTTATCGTTACTTTAAAGTATATACAACACACGCGCTTTAAAATCTGTTAGAAAATGTAAGGCATAGTTGGAATTTTACCTCATGTAAAGATTTATAGAAGCAACAAGAAGGAGAGGAAGAAGATGAGAAGAAAGAGAGAAGTAGTTTAGATTTTATTTTAGTTTATATTCTATCCTTGTACATATATTTGCTTTTATGTCGACATTTGTCCAAAAAGCCATTCGCGGAGACTGCTGGTTCTCTTTCTTTCTTGCGCGAAAGACTTTAATGTGTCTCTTACACAGGGGCATGGTTTGCGAGAGAGATAGAGGGGAAGCACATTAATATTACGCGCTTTAATCGTAAGACCGAGATAGAACCACTTAAATAATGATGAGACTCTCGCCTGATGGCTGGGTCAAGGGTCAGATACAGAAGACGGTACTCCAGCAGGTCGACCGCGTTACGCATGGTACGTACGTTAGATAGATCTAAATGTCCGCTTTGTACGTATCTAAATGTCAAAATTTATACGGAAATTGTCAGTTAAGCTGTGCTAACGCGCGTTTAAAATGTTACGTGATCTGGACAATGCGCGGATAGGGGAACTAGTTTAATAATAATAATAAGTTCGGATATCTGGCGGACAGATCGATCGAAACGCCAGGCAGTGCTCGTCGACATCACCATCCCCCATGACGAGAACCTCGTGAAGGTCGAGAAGGACAAAGCCAGCAAGTACCTAGACCTGGCTCACGAGGTAACCGCCATGTGGGATGTTGATTCGACGATCATCGTCCCGATAGTCGTTTCGGCGAACGGTTTAATAGCGAAGAGTCTCGACCATCACCTCAAGAGACTCTCGCTAGGTGGCTGGATCAAGGGTCAGATACAGAAGGCGGTACTCCTGGATACTGCGCGGATAGTCAGGAGGTTCCTATCTCTAGCGCCCTGACCATCTCGCTGCCAGCGGTACCCTAGGTTAGGTTTTTATAATGATTTTATGTTTTGTATGTATAGTTTTATATTTTACTTTTTATATAGTTATTGTAAAAACCTAGCCTAAGATGAAAAATGAATAAAGAGAATAATAAGTTCATTTATTTCGACCAACTAGGATCATATTTAATAGACAAATTACAAATTAAGATATACAATGACAAGGAAAATTGGTATAATAAAATACGGCGACAGTTGGATGCATATATATATCACTATGGTTTCAAGTCTTTGCCGGTAAAGAGATGGGATGCGAAGACGGTTGCACTGGTTCAAAAATATTCCAAACTTTCCCAGTTTCGCCATTCAAAAGGTCACCAGAGTGCCTAACAGGTCACAGGAATATTTATAAATGTGGTCTGAATTCACCCCAGTTAGTTAACATGTCTTAAAAAAAATACTGGCCGGTCGCTTGACATTTGCGGTAGCGAAGCATCCGTTCACCAGTTCTAACAGTGTTCAGAGGCTCTAGTATAAGTTTTACCGAAACAAAACGTTACGATCGCGTTTGCGTTTTACCCCCAATTTGTATGGGATTTGACAGCTAAACGCAAACGCGGTCGTAAGGTTTTGTTTCGATAAAACTTATACTAGAGCCTCTGTAGTTTTTGCTAAAACTTGCCACCAAAAATATACTGGTTGTCATCGCTGCCAGGCGGCGTCCATCTATTGTGCCACTTATAACTTTGATATATTGATATGTATGTTAGTCTGTAAGGCATTTGTAAATATGGGCCTCGTTGCCTGAAATAAATAAATAAATATTTGATGAGCCATCTCCGCGAGGATGCATCGTATATAATTTTACTCACGTTTATAATTCCAATATTCAAATCTTAATTTCAATATGATTCCAGAGTCTAAAACAAGTACAAAATGCTGCGAAAGTAAGTATTCGATAGGAGTTAAAGAGACAGCAAAAGAATGTGCTGTGATGAGAGACACGCCTGCATTTGTTTTTTGCGACTCATCGAATCCTCAAATAAACAAGGTCGGCAACGCGATTACGTGTGTCAATAGCCTACCGTGCCCATTTATCACTAGGCAGGCCACATGGTTGTTTCCGTATTCACCCTATGGCAGACTCCGAGTGATCGCATAAGTAGCACAGAACACTAAACTGACGCGAAAACGGAAGTCACATATGAGTGACGTCTGGCTTTTGGTTCACTAATGTTAGACCACAACTTTTGGCCAAATGTTTCATTTGACAAAAGTTTAATTTGACCTAATGCATTTTTTTCTTAAATAGAAAGCTTTATATGATTATTATAAAACAAACCTAACCTATGATGATGATGATATTCTGAAGGGACGCCCGGCCGGTAACAGGCGGGCGGTCGATCGCTTGTCGCGTTCATTCCGCCCTATTCCCTAAGTTTGGAGCCTCAGGTTACTGTCCCGGCGACGATCCCACATCAAACGCATCCTCTTCCATTCTTCTTGTTTTCCTGCAGAACAGAAGGACATCTTTAAGACTGACATCCCTCAGTTCCCTCTCCTCTAACACATCTTTACCGAATGTATTAAACAGCAGTGCTGCGTACATAATACATTCCGCTAGTACATGCTTGCTTGTTTCTTCCTCCCCACAGTGTGGGCAGGAGCCATCGTTACTAATACCTATTACCTTCAAGTGTCTATTTAGAGTATTGTGACCAGTTATAATACCAGTCTACAGTCTCAGATTGCTCTTACCCAGTTTCAGCAGATACCTGGTTCTCCTGTGATCCATACCTTCTATCATCATCTTTGCCTGTCTGCATCCAGACGCCTCTCTCCATTCTCTCTCCCCTTCTTGTTCTTTTAGCCTTTCTATGACCCCCTTTGTGACTTGAGCTGAGAAGGGAAGGGCCGGTTCTGGGCCTATAAATTCCCTACCCGCTCCCTCCCTTGCCAGCTCATCCGCACTCTCGTTGCCTGCTATCCCCTGATGTCCCGGCACCCATGCCACCGTGACACCCGGGTGTACTCCTATCTTGTTTAGCTCCTCCTTACATTCTCTTACCAAGGCGGATGTTACCGATACCTTTCCTAGTGCCTTCAGTGCTGCCTGACTGTCCGTGTAGATAACTACCCTTCCAGTCTGCTGCGTTGTCTCCTTTATTATCTGTGCGCAACTCATTATCGCGCACACCTCTGCTTGAAAAACGCTAGCATACCTCCCCAATGGGAAAGATACTCTTTCACGTAGTTTGGGTATACATATACCCGCCCCTGCCAGCTTTGTTGATGTCCTTCTTGATCCATCCGTGAAGCAGACCAAACCTAACCTAACCTAATGACTTCTATTTGATGATATTCAAAGAATACCCGAAAATACCACTGTTTTCACGAAAAATGCATTAGGTCAAATGAAACATTTGTCAAATGATACATTTGGCTAAAAGTTGTTTGGTCAAGAGACAGGACCCCCTGGCTTTTTACCACTTCACTTCTCCTCTGGCGTTGAGTATGCTAGTGCTCTTTTTGGGGATCGGTTGGTCATTTAAGCTGCATTTGACACAGCTTCTCCCCAGAAGTGTTTCTGTAATTTAGCATTCATTAACATACTTCTAGCACGTTCTCGCAATGTTCTGTTTATTCTTTAGCTTAAACCGTTCTGTGAAGCAGTATAAGGGGCAGAAGTTTGATGTAATATTCCTGACTTCTTAAAGAACATATATTAAATTCATTGCTCAGGTACTCCTGACCTCGATTGTCTTAAGGAAATAACTCCACTGAATACACCTACAATAAAAAAACCGGGTACTTACACTGTTCATGGGGATCATATAATACAGAGTGCGAAAAGTTTTTTTAGTTTAATATTATGTTTTACATACCTAATGTAAATTTTCATTTGAAAATGCTAAAAGTATGACTTTTCTTTAAATCCTACTAATGGATGGATGTTTGGATGTTTGGATGTTAGTTACTCAATCACGCTTAAACGGCTGAACCGATTTGAATGAAGTTTAGCACGAAGATAGTTTATAGCCTGGATTAAAATATAGGATAGTTTTTATCCCGGGTCCACGCGGACGAAGTCGCGGGCGGAAGCTAGTATAACATAACGAGAAACGACAATAGAGCAAATTCAAAAGTTTAAATATTTGCATTAGCAGGTGCACTCCTGACATCATACAAAGGATTGCTAAAGCCCAACGGTATTTGATAACAAAAAAACATCTCTTAAAATCACGCATGATCAAAGCAGCTAAAAAATGTCTTACTAAAAGGAGTGTTCTGCATAGTGGGAGAGAAAATATGGTGGGTTACCTGATACGGCACGACAGCTTCTTCTTAAACATCCTAGAAGAAAAAAAATTACGCAAAAGTAATAAAGGAAGGCCTAGGCTAACATACTTTAGCCAAGCAAAGGATAAAGTTGATGTCCAGTCGTATGAGGAAGTCTGGCAATGGACAGAGGAGAGTGGCGGTTACCCCACCGACAAGACTATCTTAAACCATGTTGTAGAAAAAGTAAAGACGAATACAATGTAGGGTTCCTTAATAAATTGCGCTATAACAAACGTGATATTATGACAAACGTTACACTATGACAAAAAAGTTTATATAGTATGCGAGGGTTATATTTAATTTGTTTAATTTTTGTAATATTTCAGTCCGCGATGAAGCTCCTCAATAAAGTCGATAAAAAGGTACGGAAACTTCATTATTTGAAATTAAAGCGAAACATTAATTAAATTAGGTAAGGCAAAACTTGGCTAATCGGTAATACCTACTTATGTGATAGTTTTTTTTTACTCTTTATTGCAAAGTTACTCTATAATCTAGTCACACTCTTTATGTCATTATTAACTTTGATGATAGTTCTACTTATCGTACATATTGTACAGATGTAGATTATATAGTAACTTCGCAATAAGGGTATAAATAATCTATCACAGAATTACTGAATATCACCGATTAGCCAAGTTTTGCCCTACATATTTTTACCTTTATACGTTCTAGTTCTACTAGATATATATATTTTCTCCAATATGCTCGGAAATGTTCATCTAACTGTAGCAAAGTTGTAGTTTTAGCGGCCGGGAAAGTGTATGAAATTCCATTACTGTATACTTTCTACCTTTTTACCATACAAATACAAATAATTTATTTCGTCAAACATAGGTGAAATAGGTGACAGTTATAAAGAGTATTCAGTTCAGCCCTGTGGCATACGAAAATTTGGTATGTAAGTATGTAACATAAAATATTGAAAATTATTTACCTAACATACAACATAATAAAACCCAAATTTAAGTGCCAACATTAGTATTAATTTAAATTAAACATTAAAAATACAATAGAATAATAAGAATTAGAATTTCAATTATAATTAACATGTCAACAAATATCTATCTTCAATGCAATGAGAGGCGAATGTCCGTGACTTGTCGTTAAAGTAATCCTTAATAAAGAAGTTATTAAAGGCATTGGCAATTTCGGTGGGGTCTGTGATTTTTTCCCCGTTACCTGTCATTTAGTTATTGGTTTTTTTGGCATGATGTGTCTTGACTTGTTATTATTTGCCACGTAGTCTTCGATTTATTTTTCAAAGATTTTATGAAGAAGTCGTTTTGGGAACATTGTGTGAGTCTTATAACGTACTTCAGTCTTTTACTGTAGGTTTTAAATGTTAATTTATTTTTGAGACCTATATTGCCACAAGTTCCCTTTTTTCCTACAACATGACTTAATGCCCCTTGTTATCCACTTATGCTGCACTTTGATATTTCTCTTAACAATTGTATTAGGATAACAGAGATCATAGAGACATTTGAAGACCTCCATAAGTTTGTTATAAGCCTCATCAGGGTTATTCGAAATCAAAACATTAAAAAAGTCAAACTTAAAGTGGCCGTCCATAGAATTTGCTATGTAAAAAAACCGCCATATTGAAATTATCTTTCACTATGGCGGTTTGTTTAAATAGTTAGCAAATTCCATTGACGGCGACTTTAGTATGTGTTTTTTGAATAGTGCAAAATTTCCTCCACAGAAATCCCTCTTTCTAGTTTTCCATAACTTTATAGATCATGTTTTTTTAACTGGGCATTTGAAAATTGCGCTGCTTGGTCCGATAGTGTCAGCTCCATTACTTGTTGACCCTTTGGTCCTTTGACGTTGTGGGCGAAATTGTCCAGACAGGTTCCACTGCTGATTTTTGTGGGCTTTTTTATCTCAAGGGTTAAGTTGCGACTTAGTAACTCATACTTAAGTTCGCGAGTCTTCAGGGTATCCCTTAAGACATCAATATTAAAATCACCGCAAATTACTAGTTTCCTATTTTTTATACCGCAAGTAATATCTAAATGAATATCTAAATGCGTTCAAGATTTGCGTGCATCATGTCAAGATTAGTGCCAGGTACTCTATATATACATACTACTGTCAAATAATGCTCATACAGAGCTATTGCATAGCACTCCATAATACATTTCATTGAAATACATTTTATGTCCCCCAATACTTTACATTGAAGACCGGTTCTAATCATGATACAGGCCCCCCTCTTTTCTCATCTCGTGAAAGGCTAGTACCCAATGTGAAGTTGGGAATCTTTAGGTATGTTTCTGTATCAGGAGTCATATTATGTTCAGTTATGCATAGGATGTTGACCGCTCTTCCTTTTACTTGTAGTTCTTGCAGATTTACCATACTACAACTACTTACATATTTCCACTCACTTCTTTCTTACGGCACACTCGTCTAGGGGAGCTCTACAGATGCTAAAAGGGTGCAACCCGTACACTTGCTGGAGTAAAGCATAGGCACCCTTGTAGGGAACTCTTCAAATACTTACTCTCAATACTTATTTGACTGCTTGTTATTTGTAAGAAACAATATTTCCCAGTTTGTACTGGTTTGCCGGGGAAACAACTCCGTTCTACTGGCCGCTTGAGAACGGTTCCTCGTCGCATGGCGCTTTCAACAAAGAATCCTCGGACCCACTTATTACGAACGCTTACCGGCCAATCTAAAAAATGAACAAAACCGACGAATCATTCCGACGCAAACTGAGAAATCTTTTGTTGGAAAACCCTCAGCACGGCTAGCACGCGACGGCGCGCGAGCTCTCTCGATTTTTCTCGCACTATCTGTCTCTCTCTTATTAGAACACTTAGAAGAAGAGGTATAGAGCGATAAAAATCGAGAGTATGTCGCGGCCGTCGTGTGCTAGACGTGCTGTATTCCGTTAACGAATACATGGAAATGACTTTTTAATTTGGTATTTTGCTTTTCTTAAATTGACATTGATTTTTGTTAACTTTATATTTATCAATGTTATGAACAAATATTATTATTCGTTTTTAAACGTGACAATCCATCTTGAAAGTTGTGTTTTTGACATATTAATAGTTTAGTAAATGTTGTGTTATTGACGATCCTTTTCGGGAGATAGAATAATATAATATTTTGTATTTACAGTTGACTCATTAAGATTTTATTATTAAAAGTTACGAACATGGTGTAGATATTCCTGTAATCTTGAAATGTATGCAAATTTATATTTTAATTTTTATCGTGTAATATGTTTTCACTAAGACAAATTACTACAAATTCTCGTATGTTTAAATGCCTATTGTCACAACAACTTGCTATAGTTAAACTGGTTAGCAATGTATGGCTGTCTCTTTCCAACTATTACGAGTTGGTGTGACAAATTGCACCCGTTCGTAGTGCTACAAGTTTTTCCGAGTTTTCTTTTTTTATTCTCATAGACAGAACGTTTACTTGTGTAAGCGATCGAAGTGACGTTTTTAAAAATGTCTGTTTTAAATGAAGAGATAAAAAAATATTTTCGAAATTAACTTCAAAACGAACTAAAATGCGTTCGGATTTCAATCCCGTTAAATCTTAAATAATTTTAATTAAGTACATAAAACATTTAAAGTTGTCATCGGTTTTTTTTTTTTTGTTTGCTATTGATACTGGCTGGCACCACGAGTCATGCAGTGGTGGGAACTTTATGGTATTAACCCAATCGCTGTTTTTAGATTATTGGAAATATTATTTGAATTCTTCGCATTTTTATAGAAAAGCACTATCTGGCTCGGCAGGAATTCCTATCTATTGACAAAATCAACTCATCCACGAATTGCTATTTCCCGGCCTCTGCAAAATTTTACTATTTTTATAACACGTGCAGCATCGGGCTTGTGTTACTCTTCGCAATATTTTTCTCCTCTTATATATTTTTGTCCTCTTAAATAACACCTAGGTTTACTATATAGACACATAATTATGAAAAAAAGGTAATAACTGTATTTTACTATCCAATTTTATCCAAATTTTATTTCAGCTTGGCACGGTGAGTGTTGAAAGACTTATTTCAAATTAAGAATAGAACATGAAGACAACAATTTAATCAGCACAAAAACTTGTGGGTAAAAGAAATTAAAAAAATGTTCAGGTTGAAGAACATTGTCAAGTAAAGTTCTTGTTTCTTGCTGAATTTTCAAGGATCTACTATCACTTATTTTTCACTCAGTTCATAGACTAAGTGCTTATACAAAAAAAAATTGTGCCACATCTTTGAATTTCTTCTGTCATTTATTCTCACAACCTATATCCTACTATCCTACTAATATTATAAATGCGAAACTTTAGATGTTTGGATGTTTGTTACTCAATCACGCTTAAACGGCTGAACCGATTAGAATGAAATTTTGCACGAAGATAATTTATTTATAAAGGATAGTTTTTATTCCGGGTCCACGCAGACGAAGTCGCGGCCGGAAGCTAGTTGATAAATAAAACGTGTCCCAAATTGCCCATACCTACATTTCTTCATCAAGTTTCTAGTATGCCATGTATTATAAATAGTTATGTAAAAATTAGAAAATAAAAAAACGTGTTTCTAAGAAGAAAACATCAAAAATTTGGCAATAAGTATAAAAACTTGAAATACGCTTTCGTGAAAAATATTTCTACAAGACCTTATAAATTTATGATGAGAAAATATACAATCAATACGAATTGATTGCTTTTAAAATGGTACGTTCTGTAAAGGTAAAGATAAAATAATGTGCTAAATTGTATTCAAAATCATTCATATTTTTAAAGCGGGAAGAAGGTTTAAAAATGTATAAAATAATACTCCTCCTTATGTGTTAAAGATAAAAATAATTTATTTGTCCAAACATGAGTAAAAGTACATACAGCTGTCATCGTTAAAATAATGTCCGTCATGTTTTGCCTTTCGGCGTACAAACTAATTTGTTGTTAACTTTATTGCATTTTTTTTTCTAATTACCTATGGTCAATGGACTCAGAGATTACAAAAAGTTTTAATACTTGTTTTTTTATTATAATCTTAATATTATGTACACAGTCGTTAGTTTTGTTTGGTATAGGAATACATTATTATATTGAAAAAAAAAAACGTTATATTGTGGTATAATTGATAATTAGCCCCGATCCTTATCTTTATGTCGATTTTTCGTTTTCATCAGAATATGATTAGTATGGATAGGACCCATAATAGTCAGAATCGCCATAGAGTTGACAGAGTCATTCAGAAATGCCCGTTCTCACTCCCCACTCCGGGAAAATTTCATAGATACCGCGGTGATTCAAACTCGGGCAGATACGGGCACCTTTAGTCAATGCAGTCTAGTACAAATAAAAATATTTTCTCCAATATGCTCAGCAATGTTCGCCTACTGTAGCAAAAATAAATAGTAAGTGAAGTTCCTCGTTACGTACGTAAATTTAAAAAGTTAAAAGTCATTATTGTATAGTTTTAGTGGCCAGGAAAGTGTATGAAATTACATTACTGTATAGATAGATAGATAAATCATTTTTTTTTGCTAAAATTCACACATTACAATAAGAGATTTTTTTTACAGAAAACACAAAACTTAAAAGAACATTAAAATAACATAAAACAATCAGTTCTTACGCACATAAATAAACTGTGTGCATTGCAGCAAGACAAAAAAGGCTCCAACTCAGTGCATAGCTTTGCTCGCAATTGAATAATAACACTGTTGGAACCCAGAAAAATATATGAGTAGAAAATATATATGGAAGGACAAACATAAACAAATAGTAAATTTTAATTATATAACTCAAAGACAACAAAAAAGTGGTACGATAAAAAGAAGAAAATAAAATAAAAAATGTATACCGATCGGTGTAAAGAAGGAAAAGAAGAAGAAAGGAGAGTCAACGTCGTTTTGAGTGCACAGTCACACAACGAAATCTGCAACCAAATAGCCGTGCGTTAAAGTGCGACTTATGCTTTTTTACCTTTTAATTAAAGTTCATAACGAACTAAAATGCATTTCGATTGCAATCAATATTAAAATGTATCTTATCAACCTACAAATATCTAATGCATAAGCTGACAATCCACACAGCTCTTCATTTCAATATTTGTAAATGACATCATACCTACACCTGCATTTCATCATACTTACATTACTAACCTTAGACCTGATTTGTAAACACTTGATTGACCATTGACCTCTCCTTCTCATTTATTTAGTTCTGTTACGTTTAAGTTATAATTGTAAGGAGAGAGAGAGGAAAGAGGCCAGACGGTATGACCCTAGTGCCTTGGAAACTGGGACGGCCCCTTATTTGGGATGCCACATGCGTAGACACCCTGGCGCCGTCCCACATCTTTGAGAGCAGGTGGGGCAGCTGCAGCGGCCGAGCCAGCAAAGTGCCGCAAATACATCGGCCTCACAGACCGGCATGTTTTTGCAGCTTTTGCTGTTGAAACGCTCGGACCTTGGAGCCCAGGCGCACCAATTATTCGGCCAAATCTCAAAAAAATTGGTCAGAGTATCCGGAGACCATAGGGCTGGCTCGTTTCTTGCCCAACGGATCGGCATAGCTATCCAAAGGGGGAACGCAGCCAGTCTTATGGGAACCCTTCCGCAGGGGTCCGACCTTGGGGACCTTCTTTAAATTAATTTTATTTTATTAATTTTAGGTTACTTTTAGTCTATTTATATCTTATGTAATTTTACCTATTACCTTCAAAATTATTTATTTTCAACAAGGTTTTACATTATAAGTTATATAGTAAGATCTTTATCTGTATATCTCTCTGGGTGCCCTGAAAACCAGCGCCTTTAGCATGTATTGCTGGTGGCCTATGCTGAATGGCATCCATTTTGGTGAATTCCAATTGTAAGACACACATGTAACATGATATCACACCAAATAAATATATTTCTTTCTTTCTTTCAATCCCGTTTAATCGTTATTAATTTTAATTACGTAAAACATTCAAAAATTTGATCGATTCCAATGTTTTCAATTTTTGTATGTATGCCAATTGAAACTGGTACCACCAGTACGTACATACTTTAAAAAAATAAGTAGAACGGGACCTTGATAGGTTATTGACATACTCGCTGTTTTAAGACTATTGAAAATATTATTTGATTTCTTCATTTTTTTGGAGAAAAGCTCTATATCTGCCTTGGCGGGAACGGCGATTCGTGGATTCGCCTCTATTGTCGCATTCAGCTTCACTTCATCCGACAAAACCAACTCATCCACGAATTGCGACTTCCCGGCCCCGCAATAGTGTACTGATATCACTGGCTGACTGGCGGAATACATACAAAGTAACATCGCAACGTGAGATGCAGATGTAAAAAAAAAAATTGACCACTCGGTGTATGTTTGTGGTAACGTGTGAAACTTTTGAAAGTTGAGTCTTTCAAAGGCTGTAGAAAGCTAAAGAAATCTACAAATGATAAATAATATCGAATTTTCGTGGCAGACTGCACGAAAACCATAGGTGATACCGCATCTTCGCTTGATATTTACATCAAATGGATGAAATAGACCCCTTTTCCCTGTGAAATAATTACGTCAGAAATAAAAGTAAACCATTAGAAAAACAATGGAAATTCATTTCTATGTAAGAAATCTATTTTCATTGTTTTATTTTAAGTAGGGTTCCAAATAAAATATAGGTACCTAGTCTGCTTAAGTTTATCAATATAGTATACATACTCGTATTCTGTAATTCAAAATCTGTTTGTTATTTTAGCTTAATCTCGGCTCTATATTTAATCAGGTAAGGGTCTAGCTATTCATACCGCTCGCAAACATGGTATACGTGCAGCGAATGATCCGCCTGTGTCTAGCGCTTCACAGCCTGTGTCCTCAACTGTCAGAGATGATAACTTTAACAGTTCCATTTCCTTTGCAGAGAAATTGGGAACTTTAAAGAGAAATGTGCCTATAATTAAAAGAATACCTCGCGGTGCGCGCAGAGCTGTAGCCAGCAGTCTTGCGGAATGTGTCGCCAAAGTCGTGAAGGAGAATTCTGCCCAAGCGTGGCAGCGTCTGCTCACATTCTCTTACTCGGTTATACATGCAAACAAGTCCAAAAAAGACTCTTTGACCAAGCAGATAAAAGACAATTCATCTTAGATTTCCGTGTCACCTGACAAGTTACAAAATGATGAAATCATTTCAAATTTCAACCCTCGTACTTTTTCCAAAATAAATGCAATAGAAAGCAAAATCTCAGAGGGGAATGTGAGTGGAGCTGCTCGCCTTCTTTTTTCTAATGATGTCTTGGCTACTCATTCCGCCGAAACCTTTGCCGCGTTCAGGGAAAAACATCCGGGTCCTTTAGCTACCACTCAGTTTCTCAGACCTCCTTCCACTGATGGCGGGTGTGTGACCGTTTCAGAAGACACTGTACTTTCAGCGTTAATGTCTTTCCCCAATGGTTCTGCGGGAGGGTTAGATGGTTTGTCCCCGCAACACCTGAAGGATTTGACCACCTCACCTTCTGGGGATACTAAAACTTAAACTTCAAGAGTTAACATCCTTGATCAACCAAATGCTAACTGGTCGTGTAAACGCTGAAATCATCCCGATCCTCTACGGTGCCAATCTAGTAGCCTTAGCTAAAAAGTATGGTGGCATTCGGCCGATCGCCGTCGGTTGCACGTCTGTCTTCAAAACTCTGCTGTAGGAAATTCAATCAGAGTCTCACCAAAATTTTCAAGTCTCGACAGCTGGGTTTTGGCGTCAAGGGCGGCTGTGAGGCTGCAGTTCACGCTGCGCGCACGTTTCTGAGCCGCACGGCCGCACTATGAAGTTTTTGTCAAAGTTGATGTGAGAAACGCTTTCAATTCGGTTGATCGTGGTGCCCTCTTAGCAGAAGTCAAAAAACATCTCCCCGATGCCTATGGTTATCAATGGCAATGTTATGGGGCACCATCAAAATTACTTTTTGGTGACAAAATGATCGATTCAAACACTGGTTGTCAGCAGGGAGACCCGCTTGGTCCTGCTATATTCAGTTTGACTATCCATCCAATCATAAACAATCTAAATTCAAAATTTAATCTTTGGTATCTTGACGACGACGGTTCCCTTGGTGGGGACGCTGAAACAGTCTTGCAGGACTTGCAATTAATAATGGACAAATTTGCAGAAATAGGGCTTTCCCTTAATTTCACGAAATGTGAAATTTTTCTGCCTAACCGCCTTCCCCCGGATAGAAAGTTTGATATACTGACTAACTTTAACGCGATATTACCCAACATCTCCGTCCATTCCACTTCATCACTCACACTTTTAGGATCTTCAATTTTTGATGAAGCGATCAGTCCAGCTATTAATTGCAAGTTAAATTTGTTTAACTGTACATCTGACTTACTTTTTGATCTAAACCCCCATATGGCATTTTTTATTATCCGTTTTTGTCTCTTTACACCTAAATTCATGCACTTACTCCGATGCTGTCCGATCTGGAAATACCCCTCTATACTTTTGTCAATTGATAATACTCTACAAACTACTTTATCCAAAATTCTAAACGTTACTTTCGATTCCATTTCATGGTCCCAAGCAGTTCTACCTGTAAGATTCGGTGGTCTGGGTGTTCGCGCAACTTCCGGTGTGGCACTACCAGCTTTCCTGTCTTCTGCGTACAGTTCGTTGTCCCTCGTCGGTATTATTTTAAACATTCAACAGATACCGGTCGCAGAGATCGCGAACTTGGCGGAGGCCGAGAGAGCCTGGTGCGACTTGTGCCCAAAGGGGTATGTTCTGTCCCTTTTTTGCAAAACGCAACTTCATATGAAACGATGACGCTTGTAGATTGTGACGTCACTATAGACGGCAACGTGCGGCGCCGTTGTGTGCGGCGCCGTTGTCGACGCGGCCCCCCGGCAGCCTCGTGTAATGTGACGGCACACACTGTTTGCGTTTTCTCTCTCTAACTTAAAACGGTTGTAGCTTCGTAAATCTTTGAGATATCTGAATGGGATTTCCAATGGGTCGCGTATATTTCAACTATATTCCCGCTACGAATAGCGACCTCTCTGTATTCTCTTGAAAGGCTCACCGGCCTTCTAGGACCACTCTAATGGGCGAGCTATGCGCTCGCTCCATCCTAATCGAACCAAATCAGGTAGTTTCAGATTAACGAGAGAGATGGCGCTTTCCAAACGCTTGGCACTTTTTTTTTACTTCCAATAAATGGCTGGATAGGCCTCATTTCGTATGTTTATTAACTTTTATTAATGCTTCCACTGTATTTTTTTAGCTCCCTAAGGAACTTCAACATCACCTGCTTACAAAGACTAAACAGCAATTGACTAGCGTAAGTAAACCTACGACTGACTGGTGATTTTGGATGGTTGTGTATGGTGCTTTTTTATTAGGGTTCCGTACGCAAAGGGTAAAAACGGAACCCTATTACTAAGACTTCGCTGTCTGTCCGTCCGTCCGTCTGTCACCAGGCTGTATCTCATGAACCATGATAGTTAGACAGTTGAAATTTTCACATATTACCTATGTATAGTTGACGCGTGGATGACGCAAATTGAAGGATGATATAATGTTGTAATTTTTTTTTGTGAGCCTTTTTTTTTTCGTGTAGAATACCTGCGATTCAGGTACCCAATCACCAGGGGATGACTAGGTTATGTGGTGTGCCTAGGAGTGTCCTTTGCTGGGTAAATGCCTCTACCTATGATTTCCATGCGTCCCCCTTCCGCCCTATTGCTGAAGAGTATACCCAGCAGGTCAATCACGTAACGCATTGTACGCGCGTCTGGTAGATCTAAATGTCACTTTTTATATGGAAAAATGACAGTAAAATTGTTCTAACGCGCGTTCGGAACGTTACGTGGTTACCCCTCGGGTCGTCCCATCATCTCTGCCTAGGTCTGCTCCGTCTGTGTCGCACGCAATTGGTAGGTAGCTATATTATCCCACCTGTATGAATGCGACAGACGTGGCCGATCCAGTCCCACTTGAGCCTGGTAGTATCACAGCCACATCAGCTATCCGTCCTTTTGTCACCTAGAATACTGCGCTACTTAGCGCGTTGGCAAACCTTCAATTTGGACCTCTGGCTCTCAGTGAGTGACCATGTTTGCGCACCGTAGGTTAGGGCAGGCAAAATACACATGTCGACGAGTTTCCGCTTTAGTGATAGAGGAAGGTTGCCCTTCATTAGCTCCTTCATGGAACAGTAGGTCTTCCAAGCGTATTCGACCCGGCGTTCGAATTCCTTGTCTTTGAAAAGAAAATATTTTCACGCCACAATAAAAAACACAATACATTACATACAGTAAAATTACAAAAAAAAGAGATACCTAAGTTAACATTTAAAAAACAAACAAAAAACAAGCTAAAATTTAAAAAAAGGTGGCAAAGGGACAGTCTCAGCAGTATGCTGCAACCACGCCACCGCGGCGTGGCTTCAGCGCTGTTTTACAGCCTGCCCCAAGCTGAGGTGGTAACGAAGAGCAACTGCTACAACCAGCGCATAGAGTAACAAATAAAAAAGAAAAAAACCCAAAATAGAAATACAAAAAGACATACTTCACTTGTCTTGCCTGTTGCTGAAAGAGACTAGCTGGCCCAAGTAAATATACTCGTCGACATAATGGATGTTATGCCCGTCTGCCTCGACCCTACGTTTCGTGCTGTTGGTCACCGTCTTTGACCGATTAATTTTTAATCCTATTTGAAGGCTTGCCAAGCTCAGAATAAAAGAAATATAAGGTAATATTAATATTACTCAAATAATCGAGGTTCGATAAATATTAGAGCCAAATAGAGCTAAAAATATAGTTAAGAAAACACTCGCAAATATAGAATCATCGTAAGTACTGAACATAAAATACATAAGATAGTATATAAATATATAAATAACTTAACATAGTATATAAATATAGAACATATAAAACATAGTCTTATCTTATGGGGGTCTTCCCCATTCACATCATAGTTTATAAAATCTTAAATGTAAAAGATCTAACGTAGAATAAAGCTTTTTTTTTAATGCAATAAACAGGTTAACTTTTTTTTAGGCACAATCCACATATACATATACTTGAGATCATTAGAGTTGGCCGAATTTCATTAAAGTTGTCCATTCACAAAGCAGCTCTAACGTCCAGGTAGAGAATTCTAATTCCAAACACAGTTTTATAAAGAGCCGGCCACATTAAATAATCTCAACATCATATTACTGTAAGTTTAAAGATGGGGAAACCTTGTGATATTGCAGCGGGAGAAGTTAATTACCAGACGGAATAGTGGAAGCACTATGCATAAACATTACTTTTTTTATTTAGAAGTAAAAAATAATTAGAAGTGTATTGTAATATATTTGTAATGATAAGCATTCATTGTTTTAAGTAATTATTAATTATTACTTTCCACAGATTGCAGTAAGTATTTCACTTAGATACTTGTGGATAACGTAATAGCAGAAAATATGTGTTGTTACGAAATAAGTAGGTAAGTACCTACTTATTACATTAAATGCAAGTTTTGACTGGCAAAAATATCGACAAATATTGTAAGTTGTTAATAATGTCAGTTTAACTATTATTGTTATTATTGTTGTGAAACGTATTATTAAGGCGAAACGTGTTGGTACACTTCTCGTCTCAATGTATTTTTGGAAAGTTGCATTTTGCAAGTATTTGCATGTTATTAAGCTACGAATATTTAAAAAAGATTAATTGATTTTGTCTTCTTGTGGTACAGAAATAGGTTACGTGATTGAATAAATACAAGAAGAAAATATACAATATATATACGTTTTAATGGAACTTGCTCGGCATACGTTTACAAAAATAAACAACATACTCAAGAGCAATGAAAGTGGGTCAGTTTGTATGAAGATCTGAAACAAAGTGTTCTCTTCTTCATTGCTCTTGACTAATGTATAATGCATATATATGTGTATAAATGCATTCTTTAAAAATTACAAAAATACGGTTGTATTGTCATCAAAATAGTATTCACAGACTAAGAACATTTTGTTTTCACTGGGTGGCAAATTGACGATGTATGTATGTACTACCGTTTTAGACCCCACGTTTGGCATTTGTCTTCGTATTGAAATAAATTAAATAAATGAATGTTATTCTGCAAGTAGGACGTAATCGCAGGTTTACAAGTCAAAATTCTACCAGCGTTTCTGAAAAAGGAGACCACTGTTAAAAAGAAACGCCCTAACAAACTCAACAATCAGTCATTTTTTACCAACAAAAAGCTTAATTACAATCGGTGAAGGAAAACATCGTGAGGAAACCGGTTTAATCCCAATAAGGTCTAGTTTTCCCTCTGGGTTGGAAGGTCAGATGGCAGTCGCTTTCGTAAAACTAGTACCTATGCCAAATCTTGGGATTAGGTGTCAAAGCGGACCCCGGGCTCCTTTAGGGGCACAACCGGGAACAACGCTAGGAGGATGATGATGAAAAAGCTTAATTACAATGATCGTTTTTAACCTACTTAAAATAAGTCAAACTGAATATGAATACAAAGAAAAAAACATCGTAATGCGTTGTTCTATAAGAACACATGTGCGAATAAGCTATATGAATGATTAAGCTATTGTGGGCTCTGGTTTGTATGTATTTCTGTCAGTTAGATAGTCCTCAACCCTGTAATAAGCTTTTGACATCAATGTTTTTTTCAAGTATTTTTTAAGAGCTGGAAAGGTTAGAGCCACAATTTCATTAGGTAATTTATTATAAAATGGATACATTGACCCGAAAAAGACTTGTATACTTTACGAACACGAAACTTTTTAGTTGCTATTTATTTTTATAAAAAAAAAACTATTTCAGACCTGTAAATAAATAAATAAATAAAGATTAGTGGACAATCTTACACAAATCTACCAAGTCCCAAACTAAGCAAAGCTTGTACTATGGGTACTAGACGACGATAAACATACTTATATAGATAAATAAATACTTAAATACATAGAAAACATCCATGACTCAGGAACAAATATTCGTGCTCATCACACAAATAAATGCCCTTACCGGGATTCGAACCCAGGACCTCTTGCTTCGTAGGCAGGGTCACTACCAACTAGGCTAAAGCGGTCGTCAAACTTAGTCATGTTGATCCATAGTTTGTTAGTAACAGACGACTTAAGACTAAATTAGGTTTTGTTTCGTTTTGTTTTTTTACAGAATGAATCAATATTTTTATAAATGTATTGGGAATGCTAATTTCTTTGAAGAGTTCTCTCACGGATTCTCTTGCTCTCTGGTTATATATAGAACGAATGGCTCTTTTTTGTAGTACAAAGATTGTCTGTATGTCAGCTGCTTTACTCCAAACCAGAATACCGTACGACATAATACTATGAAAATAACTGTGATAAAATTGATAAACTAGGCGATTGTTTAGTTCGAGGCTCATAATTTCTATATTTTACAGAAACAACCAACCATGTTGTCAGGAGGACCTAAAGATCCACAGGTAATTTGACATTATTTGGACATTACGGGCGTGCACAGGAAACTTAAGGAATTTTTCAGAGGCTGCAGTTCTGCATGAACAGTTTATCTTCGGATGTAATACATATGTGTATCTGGACGTTATCGTTACTTTAAAGTATATACAACACACGCGCTTTAAAATCTGTTAGAAAATGTAAGGCATAGTTGGAATTTTACCTCATGTAAAGATTTATAGAAGCAACAAGAAGGAGAGGAAGAAGATGAGAAGAAAGAGAGAAGTAGTTTAGATTTTATTTTAGTTTATATTCTATCCTTGTACATATATTTGCTTTTATGTCGACATTTGTCCAAAAAGCCATTCGCGGAGACTGCTGGCTCTCTTTCTTTCTTGCGCGAAAGACTTTAATGTGTCTCTTACACAGGGGCATGGTTTGCGAGAGAGATAGAGGGGAAGCACATTAATATTACGCGCTTTAATCGTAAGACCGAGATAGAACCACTTAAATAATGATGAGACTCTCGCCTGATGGCTGGGTCAAGGGTCAGATACAGAAGACGGTACTCCAGCAGGTCGACCGCGTTACGCATGGTACGTACGTTAGATAGATCTAAATGTCCGCTTTGTACGTATCTAAATGTCAAAATTTATACGGAAATTGTCAGTTAAGCTGTGCTAACGCGCGTTTAAAATGTTACGTGATCTGGACAATGCGCGGATAGGGGAACTAGTTTAATAATAATAATAAGTTCGGATATCGTGCTGACAGATCGATCGAAACGCCAGGCAGTGCTCGTCGACATCACCATCCCCCATGACGAGAACCTCGTGAAGGTCGAGAAGGACAAAGCCAGCAAGTACCTAGACCTGGCTCACGAGGTAACCGCCATGTGGGATGTTGATTCGACGATCATCGTCCCGATAGTCGTTTCGGCGAACGGTTTAATAGCGAAGAGTCTCGACCATCACCTCAAGAGACTCTCGCTAGGTGGCTGGATCAAGGGTCAGATACAGAAGGCGGTACTCCTGGATACTGCGCGGATAGTCAGGAGGTTCCTATCTCTAGCGCCCTGACCATCTCGCTGCCAGCGGTACCCTAGGTTAGGTTTTTATAATGATTTTATGTTTTGTATGTATAGTTTTATATTTTACTTTTTATATAGTTATTGTAAAAACCTAGCCTAAGATGAAAAATGAATAAAGAGAATAATAAGTTCATTTATTTCGACCAACTAGGATCATATTTAATAGACAAATTACAAATTAAGATATACAATGACAAGGAAAATTGGTATAATAAAATACGGCGACAGTTGGATGCATATTTATATCACTATGGTTTCAAATCTTTGCCGGTAAAGACATGGGATGCGAAGACGGTTGCACTGGTTCAAAAATATTCCAAACTTTCCCAGTTTCGCCATTCAAAAGGTCACCAGAGTGCCTAACAGGTCACAGGAATATTTATAAATGTGGTCTGAATTCACCCCAGTTAGTTAACATGTCTTAAAAAAAATACTGGCCGGTCGCTTGACATTTGCGGTAGCGAAGCATCCGTTCACCAGTTCTAACAGTGTTCAGAGGCTCTAGTATAAGTTTTACCGAAACAAAACTTTAGGATCGCGTTTGCGTTTTACCCTCAATTTGTATGGGATTTGACATACAAATGCGAACGCAGTCTTAACGTTTTGTTTCGGTAAAACTTATACTAGAGCCTCTGGCGTCCGAACTGGAAGGTGGATGTCGGAAGATCTCGGAATGTAAACTTTCCTGCCCCAGTGCGAGACAGATAAACAAAATAGTGTGTGTATGATTGGGATGGCGAGTGACATGACTGTATTGAGCGCCTGGTCTATACCAGGCTCCGATATATCTGATGGTGACTGTACCTATGTACAGTCACCATCAGATATATCGGAGCAGCCAAGGTGCTCATAAATATCTGAACACGTGTCTAATTTCCTCATTGTAGCATCGAAACCATCTACCCTGGCCTCCGCGAATATCCCTGATGCACTGCAGAAACGGGGTTACCCCATCAATAACCTGAAGGCATTGTTATAATCACACACGGGTACACGGAGGGCGTTGTACTGTTTTGGCGTATACTGTGTCCATAGACTCGCTTTATAGAAGGTGGTGCAGAAGGCTCAAGAGTGTCAATTTTGCTTCAACAGAGCAATAAGTAAACCTATGGGCCACCATATTCGCTCTAACAGACAACGCTCTCCGGTCTCTTTCAATGTCTGCATCGTCTTTCAGGTCAGAGGTTACCACAATACATGTCCTAGATACTTAAAAAGATAAACCCTGTTTAGCGATGTTCCGTACGACCTAAGAGGAGGCACAACTTTACCTCTGGCCCGAAACATCATACATTCACTTTTTTGACTATAATGTCAAGCCGTGACGGTTGTGGATTAACAACCGTCGATGTTTTTACCTGGGACTTGTTTTGCTCGGCTTTAATACTACGAAAAATTTATTTCGATACAAAATTAAACAACAAACACAGAAAACCAATAACTGATCGTTTACGAAGAAAAATAACAAAATAAACTAATAAGAGGAAACAAAAACCTTCTCATCGCTAGGGTTCGAACTCGCAGCCATTAACAAAGAAGATTAACCATTGGTCGTCGTGAAAGAGTAAGTATAAGGCCAGCTTTTTGCGAGAAAATACGGAAAAACTAATTTTCTCGAAAATAAGACCAAGAAGTAGATCAGTTTCTCGGACCTGTAAACCCCCTATACTGGACATCAGAATATGATTGCAAATATATATCAATATAGATATATTATATACAATTTTTTTTTTTTTTTTTTGTTTTAATATGGAACCGTTTTACGAAGTTTCTAGTCCCTAGCTCGAAAAAAATTCACTCTCCATACTTTTTAACCCATTTTTGACTCCCTTAGGATATGATATAAATTTACAAAAACGCTGAAATTCACTTTTCTTGTGTATAATTAAAAACCTTTTTACGAAGTTTCAAGTGTCTATCTTTAAAAAAAAAATTACAAACCTTATGGTGATCCCTCTGAAGAAATTATATCTAAAGAAACGCCACGCTATGTATTTCTTAAGGCTAAACTACAATATTAAAAAGTGTTATCAAAATCGTTTCAGAGGCTCTAGTATAAGTTTTACCGAAACAAAACGTTACGATCGCGTTTGCGTTTTACCCCCAATTTGTATGGAATTTGACAGCTAAACGCAAACGCGGTCGTAAGGTTTTGTTTCGATAAAACTTATACTAGAGCCTCTGTAGTTTTTGCTAAAACTTGCCACCAAAAATATACTGGTTGTCATCGCTGCCAAGCGGCGTCCATCTATTGTGCCGCTTATAACTTTTATATATTGATATGTAAGTTAGTCTGTAAGGCATTTGTAAATATGGGCCTCGTTGCCTGAAATAAATAAATAAATATTTGATGAGCCATCTCCGCGAGGATGCATCATATATGATTTTACTCATGTTTATAATTCCAATATTCAAATCTTAATTTCAATATGATTCCAGAGTCTAAAACAAGTACAAATTGCTGCGAAAGTAAGTATTCGATAGGAGTTAAAGAGACAGCAAAAGAATGTGCTGTGATGATAGACACGCCTGCATTTGTTTTTTGCGACTCATCGAATCCTCAAATAAACAAGGTCGGCAACGCGATTACGTGTGTCAATAGCCTACCGTGCCCATTTATCACTAGGCAGGCCGCATGGTTGTTTCCGTATTCACCCTATAGCAGACTCCGAGTGATTCTCCCCAGAAGTGATTCTGTAATTTAGCATTAATTAACATACTTCTAGCTCGTTCTAGCAGCGTTCTGTTTATTCTTTAGCTTAAGCCGTTCTACTGAGCAGTGTAAGGGGCAAAAGTTTGATGTAATATTCCTGACTACTTAAAGAACATATATTAAATTCATTGCTCAGGTACTCCTGACCTCGATTGTCTTAAGGAAATAACTCCACTGAATACACCTACAATAAAAAAAACCGGGTACTTACACTGTTCATGGGGATCATATAATACAGAGTGCGAAAAGTTTTTTTAGTTTAATATTATGTTTTACATACCTAATGTAAATTTTCATTTGAAAATGCTAAAAGTATGACTTTTCTTTAAATCCTACTAATGGATGGATGTTTGGATGTTTGGATGTTAGTTACTCAATCACGCTTAAACGGCTGAACCGATTTGAATGAAATTTTGCACGAAGATAGTTTATAGCCTGGATTAAAATATAGGATAGTTTTTATCCCGGGTCCACGCGGAAGTCACGAAGTCGCGGGCGGAAGCTAGTATAACATAACGAGAAACGACAAAAGAGCAAATTCAAAAGTTTAAATATTTGCATTAGCAGGTGCACTCCTGACATCATACAAAGGATTGCTAAAGCCCAACGGTATTTGATAACAAGAAAACATCTCTTAAAATCACGCATGAGCAAAGCAGCTAAAAAATGTCTTACTAAAAGGAGTGTTCTGCATAGTGGGAGAGAAAATATGGTGGGTCACCTGATACGGCACGACAGCTTCTTCTTAAACATCCTAGAAGAAAAAAAATTACGCAAAAGAAATAAAGGAAGGCCTAGGCTAACATACTTTAGCCAAGCAAAGGATAAAGTTGATGTCCAGTCGTATGAGGAAGTCTGGCAATGGACAGAGGAGAGTGGCGGTTACCCCACCGACAAGACTATCTTAAACCATGTTATAGAAAAAGTAAAGACGAATACAATGTAGGGTTCCTTAATAAATTGCGCTATAACAAACGTGATATTATGACAAACGTTACACTATGACAAAAAAGTTTATATAGTATGCGAGGGTTATATTTAATTTGTTTCATTTTTGTAATATTTCAGTCCGCGATGAAGCTCCTCAATAAAGTCGATAAAAAGGTATGGAAACTTCATTATTTGAAATTAAAGCGAAACATTAATTAAATTAGGTAAGGCAAAACTTGGCTAATCGGTAATACCTACTTATGTGATAGTTTTTTTTTTACTCTTTATTGCAAAGTTACTCTATAATCTAGTCACACTCTTTATGTCATTATTAACTTTGATGATAGTTCTACTTATCGTAAATATTGTACAGATGTAGATTATATAGTAACTTCGCAATAAGGGTGTAAATAATCTATCACAGAATTACTGAATATCACCGATTAGCCAAGTTTTGCCCTACATATTTTTACCTTTATACGTTCTAGTTCTACTAGATATATACATTTTCTCCAATATGCTCGGAAATGTTCATCTAACTGTAGCAAAGTTGTAGTTTTAGCGGCCGGGAAAGTGTATGAAATTCCATTACTGTATACTTTCTACCTTTTTACCATACAAATACAAATAATTTATTTCGTCAAACATAGGTGAAATAGGTGACAGTTATAAAGAGTATTCAGTTCAGCCCTGTGGCATACGAAAATTTGGTATGTAAGTATGTAACATAAAATATTGAAAATTATTTACCTAACATACAACATAATAAAACCCAAATTTAAGTGCCAACATTAGTATTAATTTAAATTAAACATTAAAAATACAATAGAATAATAAGAATTAGAATTTCAATTATAATTAACATGTCAATAAATATCTATCTTCAATGCAATGAGAGGCGAATGTCCGTGACTTGTCGTTAAAGTAATCCTTAATAAAGAAGTTATTAAAGGCATTGGCAATTTCGGTGGGGTCTGTGATTTTTTCCCCGTTACCTGTCATTTAGTTATTGGTTTTTTTGGCATGATGTGTCTTGACTTGTTATTATTTGCCACGTAGTCTTCGATTTATTTTTCAAAGATTTTATGAAGAAGTCGTTTTGGGAACATTGTGTGAGTCTTATAATGTACTTCAGTCTTTTACTGTAGGTTTTAAATGCTAATTTATTTTTGAGACCTATATTGCCACAAGTTCCCTTTTTTCCTACAACATGACTTAATGCCCCTTGTTATCCACTTATGCTGCACTTTGATATTTCTCTTAACAATTGTATTAGGATAACAGAGATCATAGAGACATTTGAAGACCTCCATAAGTTTGTTATAAGCCTCATCAGGGTTATTCGAAATCAAAACATTAAAAAAGTCAAACTTAAAGTGGCCGCCCATAGAATTTGCTATGTAAAAAAACCGCCATATTGAAATTATCTTTCACTATGGCGGTTTGTTTACATAGTTAGCAAATTCCATTGACGGCGACTTTAGTATGTGTTTTTTGAATAGTGCAAAATTTCCTCCACAGAAATCCCTCTTTCTAGTTTTCCATGACTTTATAGATCATGTTTTTTTAACTGGGCATTTGAAAATTGCGCTGCTCGGTCCGATAGTGTCAGCTCCATTACTTGACCCTTTGGTCCTTTGACGAAATTGTCCAGACAGGTTCCACTGCTGATTTTTGTGGGCTTTTTTTATCTCAAGGGTCGCGAGTCTTCAGGGTATCCCTTAAGACATCAATATTAAAATCACCGCAAATTACTAGTTTCCTATTTTTTATACCGCAAGTAATATCTAAATGAATATCTAAATGCGTTCAAGATTTGCGTGCATCATGTCAAGATTAGTGCCAGGTACTCTATATATACATACTACTGTCAAATAATGCTCATACAGAGCTATTGCATAGCACTCCATAATACATTTCATTGAAATACATTTTATGTCCCCCAATACTTTACATTGAAGACCGGTTCTAATCATGATACAGGCCCCCCTCTTTTCTCATCTCGTGAAAGGCTAGTACCCAATATGAACTTGGGAATCTTTAGGTATGTTTCAGTATCAGGAGTCATATTATGTTCAGTTATGCATAGGATGTTGACCGCTCTTCCTTTTACTTGTAGTTCTTGCAGATTTACCATACTACAACTACTTACATATTTCCACTCACTTCTTTCTTACGGCACACTCGTCTAGGGGAGCTCTACAGATGCTAAAAGGGTGCAACCCGTACACTTGCTGGAGTAAAGCATAGGCACCCTTGTAGGGAACTCTTCAAATACTTACTCTCAATACTTATTTGACTGCTTGTTATTTGTAAGAAACCATATTTCCCAGTTTGTACTGGTTTGCCGGGGAAACAACTCCGTTCTACTGGCCGCTTGAGAACGGTTCCTCGTCGCATGGCGCTTTCAACAAAAAATCCTCGGACCCACTTATTACGAACGCTTACCGGCCAATCTAAAAAATGAACAAAACCGTCGAATCATTCCGACGCAAACTGAGAAATCTTTTGTTGGAAAACCCTCAGCACGGCTAGCACGCGACGGCGCGCGAGCTCTCTCGATTTTTCTCGCACTATCTGTCTCTCTCTTATTAGAACACTTAGAAGAAGAGGTATAGAGCGATAAAAATCGAGAGTATGTCGCGGCCGTCGTGTGCTAGACGTGCTGTATTCCGTTAACGAATACATGGAAATGACTTTTTAATTTGGTATTTTGCTTTTCTTAAATTGACATTGATTTTTGTTAACTTTATATTTATCAATGTTATGAACAAATATTATTATTCGTTTTTAAACGTGACAATCCATCTTGAAAGTTGTGTTTTTGACATATTAATAGTTTAGTAAATGTTGTGTTATTGACGATCCTTTTCGGGAGATAGAATAATATAATATTTTGTATTTACAGTTGACTCATTAAGATTTTATTATTAAAAGTTACGAACATGGTGTAGATATTCCTGTAATCTTGAAATGTATGCAAATTTATATTTTAATTTTTATCGTGTAATATGTTTTCACTAAGACAAATTACTACAAATTCTCGTATGTTTAAATGCCTATTGTCACAACAACTTGCTATAGTTAAACTGGTTAGCAATGTATGGCTGTCTCTTTCCAACTATTACGAGTTGGTGTGACAAATTGCACCCGTTCGTAGTGCTACAAGTTTTTCCGAGTTTTATTTTTTTATTCTCATAGACAGAACGTTTACTTGTGTAAGCGATGGAAGTGACGTTTTTAAAAATGTCTGTTTTAAATGAAGAGATAAAAAAATATTTTCGAAATTAACTTCAAAACGAACTAAAATGCGTTCGGATTTCAATCCCGTTAAATCTTAAATAATTTTAATTAAGTACATAAAACATTTAAAGTTGTCATCGGTTTTTTTTTTTTTGTTTGCTATTGATACTGGCTGGCACCACGAGTCATGCAGTGGTGGGAACTTTATGGTATTAACCCAATCGCTGTTTTTAGATTATTGGAAATATTATTTGAATTCTTCGCATTTTTATAGAAAAGCACTATCTGGCTCGGCAGGAATTCGTATCTATTGACAAAATCAACTCATCCACGAATTGCTATTTCTCGGCCTCTGCAAAATTTTACTATTTTTATAACACGTGCAGCATCGGGCTTGTGTTACTCTTCGCAATATTTTTCTCCTCTTATATATTTTTGTCCTCTTAAATAACACCAAGGTTTACTATATAGACACATAATTATGAAAAAAAGGTAATAACTGTATTTTACTATCCAATTTTATCCAAATTTTATTTCAGCTTGGCACGGTGAGTGTTGAAAGACTTATTTCAAATTAAGAATAGAACATGAAGACAACAATTTAATCAGCACAAAAACTTGTGGGTAAAAGAAATTAAAAAAATGTTCAGGTTGAAGAACATTGTCAAGTAAAGTTCTTGTTTCTTGCTGAATTTTCAAGTATCTACTATCACTTATTTTTCACTCAGTTCATAGACTAAGTGCTTATACAAAAAAAAATTGTGCCACATCTTTGAATTTCTTCTGTCATTTATTCTCACAACCTATATCCTACTATCCTACTAATATTATAAATGCGAAACTTTAGATGTTTGGATGTTTGTTACTCAATCACGCTTAAACGGCTGAACCGATTAGAATGAAATTTTGCACGAAGATAATTTATTTATAAAGGATAGTTTTTATTCCGGGTCCACGCAGACGAAGTCGCGGCCGGAAGCTAGTTGATAAATAAAACGTGTCCCAAATTGCCCATACCTACATTTCTTCATCAAGTTTCTAGTATGCCATGTATTATAAATAGTTATGTAAAAATTAGAAAATAAAAAAACGTGTTTCTAAGAAGAAAACATCAAAAATTTGGCAATAAGTATAAAAACTTGAAATACGCTTTCGTGAAAAATATTTCTACAAGACCTTATAAATTTATGATGAGAAAATATACAATCAATACGAATTGATTGCTTTTAAAATGGTACGTTCTGTAAAGGTAAAGATAAAATAATGTGCTAAATTGTATTCAAAATTATTCATATTTTTAAAGCGGGAAGAAGGTTTAAAAATGTATAAAATAATACTCCTCCTTATGTGTTAAAGATAAAGATAATTTATTTGTCCAAACATGAGTAAAAGTACATACAGCTGTCATCGTTAAAATAATGTCCGTCATGTTTTGCCTTTCGGCGTACAAACTAATTTGTTGTTAACTTTATTGCATTTTTTTTTCTAATTACCTATGGTCAATGGACTCAAGAGATTACAAAAAGTTTTAATACTTGTTTTTTTATTATAATCTTAATATTATGTACACAGTCGTTAGTTTTGTTTGGTATAGGAATACATTATTATATTGAAAAAAAAACCGTTATATTGTGGTATAATTGATAATTAGCCCCGATCCTTATCTTTATGTCGATTTTTCGTTTTCATCAGAATATGATTAATATGGATAGGACCCATAATAGTCAGAATCGCCATAGAGTTGCCAGAGTCATTCAGAAATGCCCGTTCTCACTCCCCACTCCGGGAAAATTTCATAGATACCGCGGTGATTCAAACTCGGGCAGATACGGGCACCTTTAGTCAATGCAGTCTAGTACAAATAAAAATATTTTCTCCAATATGCTCAGCAATGTTCGCCTACTGTAGCAAAAATAAATAGTAAGTGAAGTTCCTCGTTACGTACGTAAATTTAAAAAGTTAAAAGTCATTATTGTATAGTTTTAGTGGCCAGGAAAGTGTATGAAATTCCATTACTGTATAGATAGATAGATAAATCATTTTTTTTTGCTAAAATTCACACATTACAATAAGAGATTTTTTTTACAGAAAACACAAAACTTAAAAGAACATTAAAATAACATAAAACAATCAGTTCTTACGCACATAAATAAACTGTGTGCATTGCAGCAAGACAAAAAAGGCTCCAACTCAGTGCATAGCTTTGCTCGCAATTGAATAATAACACTGTTGGAACCCAGAAAAATATATGAGTAGAAAATATATATGGAAGGACAAACATAAACAAATAGTAAATTCTAATTATATAACTCAAAGACAACAAAAAAGTGGTACGATAAAAAGAAGAAAATAAAATAAAAAATGTACACCGATCGGTGTAAAGAAGGAAAAGAAGAAGAAAGGAGAGTCAACGTCGTTTTGAGTGCACAGTCACACAACGAAATCTGCAACCAAATAGCCGTGCGTTAAAGTGCGACTTATGCTGTTTTACCTTTTAATTAAAGTTCATAACGAACTAAAATGCATTTCGATTGCAATCAATATTAAAATGTATCTTATCAACCTACAAATATCTAATGCATAAGCTGACAATCCACACAGCTCTTCATTTCAATATTTGTAAATGACATCATACCTACACCTGCATTTCATCATACTTACATTACTAACCTTAGACCTGATTTGTAAACACTTGATTGACCATTGACCTCTCCTTCTCATTTATTTAGTTCTGTTACGTTTAAGTTATAATTGTAAGGAGAGAGAGAGGAAAGAGGCCAGACGGTATGACCCTAGTGCCTTGGAAACTGGGACGGCCCCTTATTTGGGATGCCACATGCGTAGACACCCTGGCGCCGTCCCACATCTTTGAGAGCAGGTGGGGCCAGCAAAGTGCCGCAAATACATCGGCCTCACAGACCGGCATGTTTTTGCGGCTTTTGCTGTTGAAACGCTCGGACCTTGGAGCCCAGGCGCACCAATTATTCGGCCAAATCTCAAAAAAATTGGTCAGAGTATCCGGAGACCATAGGGCTGGCTCGTTTCTTGCCCAACGGATCGGCATAGCTATCCAAAGGGGGAACGCAGCCAGTCTTATGGGAACCCTTCCGCAGGGGTCCGACCTTGGGGACCTTCTTTAAATTAATTTTATTTTATTAATTTTAGGTTACTTTTAGTCTATTTATATCTTATGTAATTTTACCTATTACCTTCAAAATTATTTATTTTCAACAAGGTTTTACATTATAAGTTATATAGTAAGATCTTTATCTGTATATCTCTCTGGGTGCCCTGAAAACCAGCGCCTTTAGCATGTATTGCTGGTGGCCTATGCTGAATGGCATCCATTTTGGTGAATTCCAATTGTAAGACACACATGTAACATGATATCACACCAAATAAATATATTTCTTTCTTTCTTTCAATCCCGTTTAATCGTTATTAATTTTAATTACGTAAAACATTCAAAAATTTGATCGATTCCAATGTTTTCAATTTTTGTATGTATGCCAATTGAAACTGGTACCACCAGTACGTACATACTTTAAAAAAATAAGTAGAACGGGACCTTGATAGGTTATTGACATACTCGCTGTTTTAAGACTATTGAAAATATTATTTGATTTCTTCATTTTTTTGGAGAAAAGCTCTATATCTGCCTTGGCGGGAACGGCGATTCGTGGATTCGCCTCTATTGTCGCATTCAGCTTCACTTCATCCGACAAAACCAACTCATCCACGAATTGCGACTTCCCGGCCCCGCAATAGTGTACTGATATCACTGGCTGACTGGCGGAATACATACAAAGTAACATCGCAACGTGAGATGCAGATGTAAAAAAAAAAATTGACCACTCGGTGTATGTTTGTGGTAACGTGTGAAACTTTTGAAAGTTGAGTCTTTCAAAGGCTGTAGAAAGCTAAAGAAATCTACAAATGATAAATAATATCGAATTTTCGTGGCAGACTGCACGAAAACCATAGGTGATACCGCATCTTCGCTTGATATTTACATCAAATGGATGAAATAGACCCCTTTTCCCTGTGAAATAATTACGTCAGAAATAAAAGTAAACCATTAGAAAAACAATGGAAATTCATTTCTATGTAAGAAATCTATTTTCATTGTTTTATTTTAAGTAGGGTTCCAAATAAAATATAGGTACCTAGTCTGCTTAAGTTTATCAATATAGTATACATACTCGTATTCTGTAATTCAAAATCTGTTTGTTATTTTAGCTTAATCTCGGCTCTATATTTAATCAGGTAAGGGTCTAGCTATTCATACCGCTCGCAAACATGGTATACGTGCAGCGAATGATCCGCCTGTGTCTAGCGCTTCACAGCCTGTGTCCTCAACTGTCAGAGATGATAACTTTAACAGTTCCATTTCCTTTGCAGAGAAATTGGGAACTTTAAAGAGAAATGTGCCTATAATTAAAAGAATACCTCGCGGTGCGCGCAGAGCTGTAGCCAGCAGTCTTGCGGAATGTGTCGCCAAAGTCGTGAAGGAGAATTCTGCCCAAGCGTGGCAGCGTCTGCTCACATTCTCTTACTCGGTTATACATGCAAACAAGTCCAAAAAAGACTCTTTGACCAAGCAGATAAAAGACAATTCATCTTAGATTTCCGTGTCACCTGACAAGTTACAAAATGATGAAATCATTTCAAATTTCAACCCTCGTACTTTTTCCAAAATAAATGCAATAGAAAGCAAAATCTCAGAGGGGAATGTGAGTGGAGCTGCTCGCCTTCTTTTTTCTAATGATGTCTTGGCTACTCATTCCGCCGAAACCTTTGCCGCGTTCAGGGAAAAACATCCGGGTCCTTTAGCTACCACTCAGTTTCTCAGACCTCCTTCCACTGATGGCGGGTGTGTGACCGTTTCAGAAGACACTGTACTTTCAGCGTTAATGTCTTTCCCCAATGGTTCTGCGGGAGGGTTAGATGGTTTGTCCCCGCAACACCTGAAGGATTTGACCACCTCACCTTCTGGGGATACAGGTTCGGCGTTAAAAGGGTTACTTTTAACGCCGAACCTGAACTAAAACTTAAACTTCAAGAGTTAACATCCTTGATCAACCTAATGCTAACTGGTCGTGTAAACGCTGAAATCATCCCGATCCTCTACGGTGCCAATCTAGTAGCCTTAGCTAAAAAGTATGGTGGCATTCGGCCGATCGCCGTCGGTTGCACGTCTGTCTTCAAAACTCTGCTGTAGGAAATCAACAGCTGCAGGAATTCAATCAGAGTCTCACCAAAATTTTCAAGTCTCGACAGCTGGGTTTTGGCGTCAAGGGCGGCTGTGAGGCTGCAGTTCACGCTGCGCGCACGTTTCTGAGCCGCACGGCCGCACTATGAAGTTTTTGTCAAAGTTGATGTGAGAAACGCTTTCAATTCGGTTGATCGTGGTGCCCTCTTAGCAGAAGTCAAAAAACATCTCCCCGATGCCTATGGTTATCTATGGCAATGTTATGGGGCACCATCAAAATTACTTTTTGGTGACAAAATTATCGATTCAAACACTGGTTGTCAGCAGGGAGACCCGCTTGGTCCTGCTATATTCAGTTTGACTATCCATCCAATCATAAACAATCTAAATTCAAAATTTAATCTTTGGTATCTTGACGACGACGGTTCCCTTGGTGGGGACGCTGAAACAGTCTTGCAGGACTTGCAATTAATAATGGACAAATTTGCAGAAATAGGGCTTTCCCTTAATTTCACGAAATGTGAAATTTTTCTGCCTAACCGCCTTCCCCCGGATAGAAAGATTGATATACTGACTAACTTTAACGCGATATTACCCAACATCTCCGTCCATTCCACTTCATCACTCACACTTAGGATCTTCAATTTTTGATGAAGCGATCAGTCCAGTTATTAATTGCAAGTTAAATTTGTTTAACTGTACATCTGACTTACTTTTTGATATAAATCCCCATATGGCATTTTTATTATCCGTTTTTGTCTCTTTACACCTAAATTCATGCACTTACTCCGATGCTGTCCGATCTGGAAATACCCCTCTATACTTTTGTCAATTGATAATACTCTACAAACTACTTTATCCAAAATTCTAAACGTTACTTTCGATTCCATTTCATGGTCCCAAGCAGTTCTACCTGTAAGATTCGGTGGTCTGGGTGTTCGCGCAACTTCCGGTGTGGCACTACCAGCTTTCCTGTCTTCTGCGTACAGTTCGTTGTCCCTCGTCGGTATTATTTTAAACATTCAACAGATACCGGTCGCAGAGATCGCGAACTTGGCGGAGGCCGAGAGAGCCTGGTGCGACTTGTGCCCGGAAGCAAACGTCCCTGACATGAAACACATCCAGAAAGTATGGGACACTCCTCTGCTCAAATCCATTCACGTTTCTTTAGTCGAAAATAGTCCAAACGACTCAGAACGCGCCCGGCTCTTGGCTGTCTCCACACATGAGTCAGGCCACTGGCTTAACGCTCTTCCCTCACGCAACATAGGCACAGTTCTCGACCCAGGTACGCTAAGAATAGCTATCTGTTTAAGGCTGGGATCCCAAATATGTGTTCCCCATACTTGTGTCTGCGGCAAAGGTGTGGACCAGCTACACATGGCCTATCATGTAACAGAAGCGCTGGCCGCATGTACCGCCATGGTACCATAAACGACCTGCTGCGTCGGGCGCTCGCCACTGCCTCCATACCTTCGTCACTAGAACCTCCTGGTATGACGAGAGACGATGGCAAGCGCCCGGACGGAGTAACTTTGGTACCGTGGAAACTCGGTAGGGCCCTGGTGTGGGACGCAACATGCGTCGATACGTTCGCACTGTCCCACATACAGGCAACACGGTCTCAGGCCGGCGCTGCGGCTGATCAGGCCCAATTACTTAAGCGCCGCAAATACTCTTCTCTAGTTCAGAACTACGAGTTTGCGGCGCTTGCAGTTGAAACGATGGGACCCTGGTCAGTCGACATGAAGGCCTTCATGAGGACCTTGTCGTCGCGGCTGGTCCACGCCTCAGGGGACCCCAGAGCTGGCGCGTACCTTTCACAAAGGATCGCCCTTGCGGTCCAAAGGGGAAATGCCGCAAGCGTCATGGGGTCCATGCCGCAGACAGAACTTTTGGACGGACTATTTTTTTTGTAATTAGTTTTAAGTTTTCCGTTTTATTATTTTTTTATTAAGTGTCAGGTAAGTATTTTATTATATATAGAATTGGTATTAATTTTCACGTCTTGTAAAAATTACAAAACTTTTAATTGCGCAACTTAATCAACAACTAAAAACAGGCAAACAATTGGCTGGTTTATTGCTAATGAGCAACCCTTTCCAGAGAATCTTATTATAATGATGCACTATTTACTTAATTTGATAGTCTGACTCCTAAGAAAGAATTTACTTTGCCTACAAATATTGAATATCTTGTTATTGAATAATAGAAAAATAGTATTCAAAGAAACTGTTGTTTAACCCTTAAATGCATGATTTTTTTAATTTTTGGTAGAAAAAAATGTTTTTGTTTAGTTCATTGGATGTATGATCTATGTCTGCTTTTCAATCTGTGAGCTGTCTAATGCTTTGTAGACATCTGGCAACACTATGCATTTAAGGGTCTTAAGATGCGAGCGTCGTGGGTTAGCAATTAAAGATGCCACGAGCGTTTTAGGACCAAGTTATTTACACACCGTTGCATACAATACTTTTTCTACAACAAATTAAGAAAATGTTTAGACTTTTCGGACAGTATGTTTTTCGTTACCTAGTTATTTTATTACTCACGCATTTTCTTTAGGAGTGCAGTTATTTTCTTATTCGTCCACTTTAAAAGGAACGTACGCGTTTTCTTCACAAACGCGAATAAAATCGCAATACTTAAGTAATAACTAATATTTAGTTATCATCTTTCGTCTTTTAATTTACCTAAACTGAAATTTCAGTGGCAAGACAGTACCTAAATAATTTTTATTATACAAATGTTTGATTGTAGATAAACACTTAACTCAAAATATGTTTTTTAGAAATTGGTACCACTGCAATATTTGGATCGACTTTTTTCAAGTTGATGTTTACGTCGTGGTTGATAGTGTTATAAGGAAAGAGAGATTAACCGACTTCAACAAATGAGGAGTTTCTCATTTCGTCTGAATATTTTTTTATTTATTTTCCCGATTACTCGAAAACGCCTGAACAGATTTGGGAAATTCCTTTTTTTGTTTGATAGGGTATCCTTCCCAGGTGGTCGCATGGTCATCAGGTCAGGGTCGGATGATGGGATCCTGCACAAATCGAGGGAACTCTTTAAACATTGGGTCATCTAGCATTTAATTCTTTGAGGTATCACTAACCGATTTATTTTAGACGTTGGTGCTTCACTGATTGCTGGCGTTCCCATACTGTCTCCAGTGTCTGTGACGCATCTGCATGCATTACAACCACTGGTCACACCTCGGTAAACTGCGTTGGTTAGCGGGCTAAACTGGTGAGGGGAAACCTGCCTTTGGTAGGTCTGATAGCGGAAACCGCAAGGAAGCGCTGGAAGGCAGCAGCATTATAACAAATCAGATATGCAATCGATTATGGCGGACGCAGTGGGGTTACAAGGCAAGGTACGACACATCGGTTTCATATCGGTTTTCCGTTCCACTGGGCTTAGGGTGAAGACGAGTGCAATGCATTTACGTTTGCGCGTACGTTTGTGCACCTAAATATCTCCTGTGCACCTGACTATTTCGGAATATGGACTCCAATCTATTTAAAGAGACCTTTGGCGTCGAATTGAAGTAGACCGGTTCAGTTTGGTGCAGACCGGGCCTTGTCTGATGTTCGCATATAGACGACTGTAGGGATGTTGTTCAACAGGGTTAGGTTCGTAAGGACTAGATTGCATAACGACTCTATAAGCAAAACGTCTTAGTTGGAAAAGGTCTTGGTAAGCACAATGTCTTTTTTGCAGAATACCCTAGTGAGTAGAATGTCTTAGTTGTTCGATCGACCACTATAGCATAACGCCCGAAGTTGCAAAATGACTAATAGAGTTTACGTCCAAGTTATTAATATGTCTTGATTGTAAAACGACGCATAAGGAAAAGTGTCTGGATAGCATATGGTCTTGGTAGCAAAACGTAAAATTATTCGATAAACACATTATTTACTTTAATAATATTATTGAAAGATAAAACTCAATTGACAGTTAAGATTGTTGAACAATAAGTACATTATCTTTGATTTTAAGTGGCCAGCAACTCGACTTTGAAGTTTCTTTATCAAAGAGTTCCTTCACAAACTACGTTTGAGTTTTTCTTGTCATTCAACCATCTAGTCGTTATGCCATTTAGACGTTATTAATGTTTGACGATATGCCTACCTAGTTGTTTTGCTATTACAACATTTTGATATTAGGGCGTTATACAAACAAGACGTAATAGAACTAAGTCCAATCTTAAACCCGGGCATTCTACTATTAAGACGTTTGTACAATTAGACATTTAGCTACCAAGACCTTATGCAACTAAGACGTTTTGCTTATAGAGTCGTTATGCAATCTAGTCCTTACGAACCTAACCCGTTCAACACCGTCATCGTTTTCTCTCTGCTCGGGCCGAAAGAGGGAATTCGGCAGCGCCTGGAGTGACAAAGCAGCCATTTTGAGGGCGGCACTGCTTTCCCTGCTCAGCCAGGAACGGGGCTAGATAAGGTGCCCTAAAAATACTTTCCACAAACCCTCTGGATGGTAGAAACCGTGGCTGTTTCAATCGGTCAATTCCTCAACTCCCTATACTATAATGACCTGGATGTGTCGCTGTAACGTGGCGAAGTTGATCTTGCTATTGTGCCATAGCAAAACACGCGTGCGGCAGGCATTGATTTAACACCGAGCAGCATTGTTTAAATATGGCGGAGAGGAATTGCATGCTGCTATGTCCAAACTTTTTTTAACACTAATGGGTGAAATGTGTGTGTGGGCATTACATAAGATCAAAGGTGACCGTTCTAATTGCAGTATTTCTCATGGTTTTTCGTTATATTATCAGTCCCCGGAAAAGTTTCCGCAAGAGTTCTACTGAACGGCCTCATGGATGGATCCGAAAAATTGCTACCAGAAACCCAGTTCGGCTTCCGCCCTGACCAAGGCACCTGTGAAGCTATATTTTCTGTGCGTCAACTATTTTATTCTTCTGTTTTGTCGGCGTGATTGATTTATATACCCATGCCGAGTTAAAGTTATCTAGTAGTAATGGTTACTGAGCTAAGCCGATGACGGACGGACAGACGGACGGCCAGACGGACATGGTGAAACTATAAGGGTTCTTTGTTGACTACGGAACACTAAAAATGTATGAACCACAACAGCACGCTTAACACGCGCTTTTATGGGCCAGGCCATACAGCGAGGTGTTTTCGATGACTTATTATCGGTTTGATTGTATTTACATCATTGTTTTAAATGGTAGAGGAGTAGGAAAAAAGTATAAAATAAATACTTTAATTAAAATAATTAAGGTATGTTTTGATTTCAGGGTTACATTCATATTTTTAACTCGAAACTGTCAAGTCTGACAAAAAAACTAAAGAAGGTATGTATGATAATTTTACTACGGTTAAATAAGTAGGTATTGTAATTGTGGGTAATATTGCATTACTTACCTAGGGCGGTGAATTCGTGAATGGCCCAGAGCGCAATTGTTTGTGGCCCGAACCGAAGGTGAGGGCCATAAATATGCGATCAATTTTACGTCTTCACCTGGCCACAATGCGAGTACTGTACGCGCAGCGTGCAGTAAAACTCGCATTATGGCCAGATGTGACGTAAATAATGTTAATAGCCCGTGGGTCCGGGGCACTGCGATATTTAATAAATACATAGATTCACGCCTTTATTCCCAAAAGGGGTAGGCAGAGCACAAGAAACTTATATTCCAGTGTAAATTTTTTAATTAAACTTATATTACGTTTAGCATAAATGTGGGTATAGACCCACAACCACAAACAACAAAATGTGATATCGCAGTGATAGTTTCCTAGCCCATCGCCCACAACACACTTCAACCCTGCTCCCTTAATCGACTTTTACGAAACCCACACATGCCGACTTATATGTTATAAAGGTAGTTCTGATATACCAATATGATTACCTAAAAGTTTGAATTGATGACTCTTAGAGGACGATATCATAAATTTTCTCAAAATTTAAAAATATTTTTTTGGCGATAATCTTACGCGTCGCATTTTATTTTACAACTATTTAATAGTTTATAAGAAGCATTAACACTAGAAAAAAAAGCGAATGAAAATATCGCAGGATTCGCGAGATATTTTTTTTTAAGTATTCAAGTTAGGCTTGTCACACGAGGTTAATTTTATTTTAAGTTGGGGTTTGGTGTCACTACTTGTTGCAAAATCGTGGTATGTTTAAAAATAGAAACATTCGCAGGCGCATGAGTTTGTTGCTTATAATTGACTAGCTTCCGCCCGCGACTTCGTCCGCGTGGACCCGGGATAAAAACTATCCTATATTTTTATCCAGGCTATAAACTATCTTCGTGCAAAATTTCATTCAAATCGATTTAGCCGTTTAGGCGTGATTGAGTAACAAATATCCAAACATCTAAACTTTCGCATTTATAATATTAGTAGGATATACACAATATATATAACTAGCTGATGCCCGCGGCTTCGCCCGTGTGGTTATAGGAAAATGTAACATATTGAATTTTCCCGTGGGAATTAGATGTTTTCCCGCTGGAAATGTAGCCTATGTCACTCTGCAGCCTCTAAACTATCTCCGTACAAATCACATTAATACGACGCTCCGTTGCGACGTGAAAGAAGGACAAACAAACACACACACACACTTTCGCATTTATAATATTATATATTTATATTATAATATTTCGGTGCTATTGATATTGCAATAGCACCGAGCGCGAGAGGGTTAATGAAATACGAGACCTCGGGCTGACGGTAGACACAACTCGATTTCCGGAAACACATGACCGTATCGTGTAAAAATGCGTGCAAAACCCTGGGATTTCATTTTGAGGATGGCATCACAATTCCCAAGTCCCAGAGTAGCGTTGACGCTCTACTTTGCGTATGTTCGAAGTAGCTTGGAATATGGAGCTATCGTGTGGGGCCCGCATGAAGATAAATACAAGCTAATGCTCGAGAACGCAAATTTGCCAGATTCGTGTTTAAAAGGACGTACAGATATTATCTTTACCTCTACCCTTCTAGCTTTGTTTTAGGAATGGTAGGCCTCGACACTTTGGAGCTTAGGCGAAAGCTACTTTTTATAGCCCACTACCACTCCCTACTCCAAGGCGGCATAGATAAGCCTGCCCCCCTAGCACACTAGGTTTTATGTCCGAAGTAAAGCATTCGTCTCTCTTGCACTCGCATATTTGCCAGAATGGGACGAATGATTAATGTCCGACATAAAACTTAGCGTACTAGCACCGCTTATCGGGCTTACCGGGTGCGAGCGAGGGCGGCTGCGTGCCGAGGCCGCCGCCAGCTGGCGCACGCCGCGAACGCGCCCACCTCCCGGGCCATCTCACTCATGAATAATGTGCTGATCCGGATCCCGGATGCCGACATTTTCGCCGACATATTGAGCAAGTTTTTGCATACCACTTCGTCCGCCTTAAACTCCATTGCAACTAAATAATACATCCACTCAACTGTGCTACCTATAGGTATTATCTTTAATTGGGGTATTTGTTCATGATATGTGAATGTTTTTTATATTTTTTATTTGTATATTGTTACATAATATGTTGCGTTTTGGTGAAATAGTGAGCGTGAGTGAGTGTGAGGTTATATGTGTGTCTATTTATACATATAATAAAGCTGACGAGGGTCGAAAGTCTGTACATGGAAGATATTCGAAAAGAAGTTGGCTGGGGGTGGGCATACTTAGAATCGATAACAGAACACGTTCCAAAAGATTTTAGAATTTTTGTCTGTTTATCTGTTTGTCTGTTTATCTGTTTGCCTGTTTATGTGACCACGCATCACGTGAAAGCGGCTGAACGGATTTTGATGCAAACTTTATTGAGAAATTCCTCGGCCATATTTTAGGCATTAACAATTATAAAGATAAGGGTGCAAAGGGGTCAAAACCTGGGGTTGAACTTTGTATGGGAACTCCTTGAATCTGTCAGCTAAAAGACTTGTAAATTGGCAAGCATATATTTGAGTAGAAATTAACACGAACCCCATTCAAACTTTTAGCAAAATATAGATAAATCGTGACAAATCACGGGAGGTAAAATAGTGCTACTGGCAGCTATAGAATATATATTAACCAAAACAGTTTGATACCTCCACCGATACTAACTGTTAGACATTAGAGACCTAATTATATTGGAACTTGAGTCACTGACGACGTCGCTGTTGATATTGAAATACCAGCAACCTTGATCTCTGCCTTCCTATATTTATACTAATACATTCTGAAGAAGATCTCCCGGGGAGATCGAGGCCCTAGTGTTATTTAAGAGGAAACACAACGGCCGTTTTTCCATAGAAATGTAATCCCCTGTTTTCTCCCTGGATAATGGCAGTTGAGCAATCATTTTTTTTTCATAAACCTATGGCTACTATTGACATGTTCCTATGTTTTCCTTTTTTTCATAAATTTATTCTTAAAAGAGATATTAACCTTCAAAAACCTAAAAAAAATGCCAGATTTTCCGCTGTGTTCAAACATCCAGAAAACAATTTTGACTAGGTTATTTAAAAAAAGAAAAACATAGGAACACGGCCAAAGCCTTTCTTTGATTTTTATTAAAAAAAATATGATAAAAAAAATAGTTAAATAGGTCAAGTTTTGGAGAAGAAATCAGGGGACTACGAAACGTTGATTTTATGTAATTTTAATAGGTATTTTCGGTCCAAGCTGTAGTTGTCTCTATCGCGCTCTGCGGCGGGAGGCTTGTGGTTGGCGCGACAGCAATACATTTTACAAATACCTATTTCTCAATTATCTTGACCTTAATGTTTCCTCTTAATACGTGAGTTGAACCGCGTTTTTATTAGTAGACCTACCTAATTTTACAAATATTTTATCAGGGTTTCGTAAATTATGGAAATATAACAAAGAAAAAAAACAAAACATTCTTATTAAGAGGAGCGGTGCTGCTTATTTTTAATAGACTTTATAATTTGGAGTTTGAATGATGCTTTAGTGTATCTAGTCTATCTGAAGATGACGATGTTAGAAAAATATTTTTTATAAGATCGAGCGATGCGTGCAAGCACGTTATTTTTGGCATAGTTGGTACCATATCGAGGCACGTAAAACTATAATGAAGAATTCATGCCAGTCAAGTAAGCAAAATAGAACCCTCGAACTCTGATATTATTTTCGTTTTTGTTCCATAGAAATGGAACAAAAACTTAGAAACGCTATAAATTCCAAATCCCATGAGGGAAAATCGTGAAAATTTGAGGCACGGTAGGTACACTCATCGTACGTAAAATAAAATGCGACCGTTAATAAACTTTGGTAAAAATTAAATAATTAAATAATAGTGAATATCGTCCGGATTTATTAACTTTACAGTCTTGTATTTTCTTTACGTTACTGAATATTGTTTCCTGTAATTGGAGACACAAACTGGGGCATAATGGGCCTTAATTACGAAAATAAAAACACAAACATGTTTTGATGACGTCATTGATCTGGTGTTTAGAATTTTTTCACTTGAAAATTAAACGTGATAGCTGGCTAGGAGTTTCACTATGAACTTGAAAATAGTATTAAGCAGCTATTAAAATCATATAGGTAGTGAACATAATTGAAGAAAAATCCCACACTGTGCCACGGGAAGAAAAGGGTTGGTAAAATTCGAACCCGACACCACGGGGCCGACACCACACGAGGCGATATTTATTAAACTGGGATATAACCCGGATATGACATGACGGATGTGTCCATCATTACCTCTTAAGGGCTGAATCACACTGGCGCAGCCTGCGGTGGCGGTCAATAGTAAGTTGGCAAGCAAATGACAAGTTTAGAGTAGTTTTAAATTTGACAACACTGCAGGCCACGGCGGTGAACAGTAAGCGTATTATTTACTAATTTACTACTGACCGCCACTGCAGGTCGCAGGCCGCGCTAGTCTGTGAAAGGCTTTAATCAACCGGTCATCGTGACAACGATATTATGACAAGGTTACATCACTTAAATATCCAAAAATATTCCTCACCCTCGGGTCTCGTCGGATCATAAGTTATCAGCTTTAAAGTACTGGAGTGCCTAGTATAAAATATATACTTACAGATAAAATGAGACATGTTTTCTCTGTTCAAACTATTTTATTAAACTAATATTCCTATTTTACAATTCACAGACTGTCAGCTTCAACCAGAGCGAAAAAAAGGTAAGTAAGTAGTTAATTATTTTGCTGAAAAGTAATTATAACGCCAGGTAAGTAAATGAAATGAAATGTGCTTTGTTCACATTAAACATATCGAGCACAGGTGCTATAATCATTTCCTTGATCCTCAATATAAATGTTTCATCTTTAGCCCAAACAGGCATGTAGAAAACTACATTGATTGATGCTTATTTCACCTCAAATGCAAGCAACATCATCTGTAGAGCGTGGCTGTTAGAGTCAAGCCGTGTGGAGTAGGAAGCTTGGCGCTACTTGCGATCAGATAATTTATTTATAACGCTGAATGAGCTAGGTAGTCTCGGCAATCACTAATGTCAATAATTCAAATTTATATTTAGCAATAATTAATCAAGGGATTCCTTTGTTTTAGCTGGTACGTATATCAAGTTTATTAAGTGAGAAGAAACATAAAGCCACATTATACTTCTTTTTTTGGGCACTCAAAGATACCGTAGTAAAAAAATACAGCGAATTTAAGTTTTTCACACAAAACTTGTTTTTGCTGTATTTTGTTTGTTTTACAAACTGGAATCATATAAACTAATTACAAACATAGATATACCTCATGTCATAACATATGCAAAGTTTTGTCACAATCCAAAACGTAGTTTTAAAATGAGAGCGTAACTACGTTTGTATGGCAAGGTGAAATTCGGCCGAGCTTACTGCGGACTCTTAAGTGCGCACAGCGCGCTGAAGGGCATAGGTTTGTCTTACCTGTGGATGTGAAATCTAAAATCTGTACAGATGTCTGTGCATTGTAATATCACGTCTACATGGTACTGATTAAAGTCGGCATGGCGCGCTGTGGACACTTGTTATACGTGCAGAGCAGAGTATTTTAAAAGCAGAAAAAAAGAGGAAACAATTATATTTATTTAAACATACCGAACAAACATATACAAAACATATACAATTTTAAGAACTTAATAGATTTTTCGTAGAATATGGTACCTATTCATCAACAACACTTTTTATATTCAACAAAAAACTGCCGTTATTTTACTTTACTGACCATTCTGAATACACATTTATATTTTTGCCTCGATTGTCATTTTAGCCATTTGCACTTTGTACCATACGTTACCAGTGACAGCATAACAAGTTATTAAAAATTGTACATAGTAAAAACACAGCTCTTCACTTTACATATAATATTGCCTCTATTTACTGCCTTTAGCTAAACAACCTGATCCAGGAGGTATGTATACATTATATTTATTTTTCACGATTTAGGTGGTGGGGTGTAATTACTTACTACACTGGCCTTTACTATTAGCCTCACAGGGCACTTGTGTACTGATAATTTAGGTACTTCGCAAAAGTTAGGCATGCAAAAATAAAATTATGCAGATTGAAAAACGAATTAAATTAAATTTCAACAGGTGTCCGTATTTCTTTTTCATTCAAAATAACGACATTTGCTATGTCCCTCTTATAGGGTATAGATTTTCATATTTTTCCAACTTCCCATTTTCTATCGAATAAAGCTTATTTATGCAAAACGATTTTTCGATTTTCACTTCGTTATTTCTGACTACCTACATTCTAAGATTTAGTAATTTGTGACGTTCCACGGTTAAAGGTTTTTAATTTCGGAGATATTCATTGTTTTGTAAAAGTGTGTTTTGTAGACGACATTGGTTTTATCGCTATTTCGAAAACTATAAGAAGGAACATTTGTTTACCAATTTTTATTCTTATTATAAGCAAACAATTTATTACAAATTAATAACGGTAAAAATGTATACAATTCAAATTATTCATATTTAAATTTACATGACTAGCAAGTAATTCCATTTCATATCATGATTTAATTTCGTAAGTCCCCGCGTATATACTTGTACAAGTACAAACTAAGCATAGTAGTTCAGACCTGATAATGAAACTGCATAGCACGAATAACTGCCTAATGTACTTACCCAAGTACAAATTCTTCATTCCCCATGTACCGGGTATTTTTTTTATCTCGGTCTGCAACACTACTCTTGGTTTGTACTTGGTATAGTACATCCAGCAGATATGAATACTGCTATTGAAAAAACACAGGACTTACGAGGTTAAATTAATTATCGTTTATTAACAACCAAACTACTCGTACTTATGACAAACAAAAAAACTTAAATATAAAACTAAAACGAACAACTACAATTAAAATACCTAACTAAAGCTAATAATTAAATATATCTATTAAAATTGAGTGCCTTGGTAGGGTTTCTATCACGCAGGCAGCGTTCCCGTGCTGGATTGCGATTACAAGAAAGCTGCCCGCGCGATGGTCGCCCTTTGCTTCCCTCAGCCGTTTGCCAAGCGCCTTGTGGAGTGTGCGCCCCTGCCCCAATAACCGCGTTTGGCGTCGAGACAACGCCAAACGTGACGAATTCATATTGGGTGCCGAGACAGCTGTATTTGGCTACCTTTTGATGGCACCGGGCGTCCGCCGCCGCTTCAGCACGCCTGCTGGTCGATGGGAGGTAGGATGCCGCTAGTGTGTCGACGCAAATGGCGTCCCATACCAACGCGCGGCAGGGAATGAAGATAACGACATTGCTCGGGGCGGTTTCCTCACGATGTTTTCCTTCACCGAAAAGCTAACGGTAAATATTCCATTCATAAGTTCCGAAAAACTCATTGGTACGAGCCGGGATACGAACCCACGGCCGCCGCTTGACAGCCGCATGCCTGAACCACTAGGCTACCGTAGCTCTAATAGCTCCATAGTTTAATGAAGACTATGACTATGACTACTATACCATTTTTATTTATTTTGCTATACAGACGAGCACAAATATTTCAAAATTGGTACATTGCAAATTGAGGCAGGAACCGGAGCACCATGCGCATGTAGCGCTTTCCTGTTACTGATAGTGGATCGTATGTCAAAAAATATTGTTTTGAAACCCACTACATTTACCACAGCAACATAGTTTTTAAAGAGGCTAAACATAAATTTTCTGTTTTGCAAAATTACTGGGCACGCAATAACATCTTCAAAGGTGAATATGGAACCATACTATTTCGGAAGTTGTTTTTTTTATCATTAGGATAAACATGACTCCATACCGACCACAGGGTACCTTTACCCGTGGAACGTCACACTTATTACAGATACTTTTTTATGACTGACATTACGTTTATTAATTTTATTGTGAAGTAGGTAACCTAAAATATGTTATTTCAGGGTTCTAACAGTATGTTAAAGAATTTGGTCGACAAAGCGCAAGACAAGATAGTTGAAGAGTTGGTAAGCACTAATAATTAATTTATTCGCTTATTTCAACGTCTAGAGATTTCCACGTCACCTAAAGATTCTCAATTTCACAGGTATCTAATTCGATACATGGTGGTTCCCAATTTGTATAGAATTTTATTACAGGTTTTTAATAGGAGATGTAATCGGTTTACCAATTCGATGCGATTTCAATGGCACAGTAATTACATGGAATATACGACGATTCAACATTTTTAGTTAAAAAAAAAAACAATTTTCATCTGATGTATGGCATATGACACAAAGTCGTGCGTGGTAGGGTAGTATTGCATTTTTTCTCTTGATACCCGAAAAATAATGATTAATATCAAAACTAGAAACGCTTAATAACAACTGTAGAAACTAGATTAATTCGTTCAATACCTTCTCAGAAAGCTTTATTAACAATGTGGGGATGCCTTGATTCGAGTCGACCGCGCTCCCTTGACAGAGACACGCTTATGCCTTCCGCGCACGAAAAAAGAGATGCAACACTCTTCGGGAATGGCTTTTAACACGTTGAACGCCATGCGGCCTACATGTAGGCCTTCTGAGTCCACCCATTTGGGCCCCTTGTAAAACACGAAAATCGACAAAAATCGCTTTATGGTTTTATGTTACTAATTGATTACAAATATGATATTTGGTACTCCTAGTTAAAAACTCTGGGTATTTTAGACCAGAAACAGGTGATAATTAAAAATGGTACGCATGTGACCTCCGTAGCCTCAACGGAAAGAAATACGTGATTCCTTCCGCGGGGGCCGCGGAGTCAGTCGGCGGCTCACCACGCGCCCGCGTACTTCACCGCTGCGAGCGCCGTAATAAGGTATAATAAATAATAAGGTCTAATTATAATCTAATTTTAACAAAAAAACGACTACTAGCTAAATAATATAATCGGAATATGTACTTTATTTGGTCAACTTCAGCACAACCCTACCATAGTGGCGAAAATCGAAAAAAAATCCAAGTCTCTTGCCTTACGCGAGGACCAAGCCGAATAAATTGTTCTGCTGGGCCGCGCGGCTCACCTCTCGCTATCGTTTTTGCACGGAATCTGTACTATGTAGCCTGCAAAAAATGTTTTAAGTCCGACCGGCCGAAGGCTCACCTATGACCTCCGTGGCCTGAACGGGAGGATATAGTACACGGTCACTCACATTGTGTCCCCAGCGGCTTGAATGGAACATCAGGCTTTTTTGCAGGGCGTTCAACGTGTTAAGGACAAATTTAGATAAATACCTAATTTAGTGAAGTTTTATTTAGATTTCATTAAGTGAGATTTTAGATGAGATAAAATACTATAGTATTAACTTAATTGTATCGTAAAATAATGTATTGTTTGAGCAGGCTGAAATAAAAAAGGAGACCCAACTTTGGAAATTTTAGGCAATAATGTATCGATTAAATCAGATAAACAATCATATAGTCCAGGATCATATGATCTGAAAATCAGACCTTTTTGTTTCTTAATCTAGTCAGAACGGCGTTTCAAAGCACGCGATAATGTCCAATGTATAAGCATGTCTCGAAATTTCTGAGTATGTCTCCAAAACTGTCCTGTATGATCTTCATCATAAACTTAAGAGCCGGGCTCTGGTCGGTGGAGTAATCGCCATTCTGTTCTTCTCTCTGCTACTGTTTTGAGCTCTTGATACGACATTACATTAACTTTCTCTTTGGCTTGGTCCATAAACGTACGTCTTGGTCTTCCCCTGCCTCTCCTTCCTTATCTTTCCTCCAATTATAGTTTTGATGTAATTGTCATGTATCAGGTGCCCCAAAATATTTCCCCTTCTGTTTTCAATAGTTTTTAGTAGACATCTTCTTTCTCCTATCAAATTTAGAACCTCTTCGTTTGTTCTTCTTTACGTCCAACCAATACTTTCCATCCTTCTCCATGTCCACATTTCAAATGTGTTCAGTCTCTCTCTATCACGCTGGTTAGAGTCCACGTCTCGCTTCCGTACAGCGCTATGGTCCAGATGTAGGTCTTAATAAATCCAATAATCTTGTATGAACCTACTATAAAATAATGTAAAAAAATAATTTTATTGTACTAAGCTTACTCTAACGTTAACGGATTGGTGGCCACTAACAGGAAAAAGAAGCGTCGGTCGTCCACCAGCACGATGGGTTGACAACGTAAACAAGACCGCGGGTCATTTCTGGATGAAACGAGCACGGGACTGGGATAAGTGGCGTACTCGAAGAGAGGCTTATGCTCAGCAGTGGGCGATTAAAGGCTGAAAATGATGATGATGAAGCTTACTCTGAAATTAGACATGATACATTATATTTAATTACTTGTGTTATTTTTTTCCTCACTGTTCACAGGATAAACACCCAGCGACCCCTGCTGCAAAATTGGCAAGTGATAAAAAAACGTTTTCTGTCTTCCAAAAATGTTAACATACAAAACATGGACGTAGATATAAGAGAAGGATACACATTAAGCGAAGTAAATTTTGGAATTAGGACCTTTAACGTGTGTAAATCAATTTTCAGACATACTTGGATACTTTTGATTAAAAGTAGCATAGCAACAAAAAGTCCGTGATATTGCAAATTTTCTATTTAATAAATAAATTTAGTTAAAATCAGTCGAGTCTTTATTTTTCGTTATGGTATGGAATGGAAAATATAAAGACCCGACTATGGATTTATACTATATCGAGGGTATCTGAAGCAATTTTCATGACTGTGTCTGGTAATAATTAGATACTTATAAAATTACATAGTCAAGAATCATATATCTGGAAATCAGTAAAATAATGTATCTTGTCAGAAAAGCTTTTCAAAAAACGTGATATTCGCCAATTCACGCCCTTAGAAGGTTGGTTAGTAAACGAGTTGCATGTTTTTTGGGAAAAGCTTTTAGCCGCTACTGTCCAAATGAGCGAGGTTCCACATGTTATTGATAAAGCCACAGTATACGGTAAATGTAAGAGTTGCACTCAGCCCCCTCCCCGCCCATGGCGTGCAGATTCTGTTACGCACTAACTTTTATTTCACCAATGCTAAATTTCTCTATTTTACAGCTGGTACGTAACTACATGTCAAATTATACACGTCTTTAATACCTACAAAATGCTTGTCAGAAATGGACTGCTTATGTCCAAATTAACAAATGCAATCAATTCTGATTTAGCTCTCAAGTGCACTTTCGACCAAGGTTAAAACCAACTTCGAACTGAGGTTTGTATGAGCCTATATATAGGCTATTCGAGCCCACGCCGCAGATTATTAACTAACGACTGCATCATTTTATGGTGAAATATAGACATTATTAGGATGCCCTTTAAACCTGGAATATTTATTTATAATGTAAAACTAATTCTGTTATTTTATTTTCATTATCAGCTTACTCAAGTGTTAACGAAGGTAAAATTACCAAATGAATCATTTAATAAGCAATTAATTCCGTGTTATTTTATATTGGAGTTTAAATCAGAAACAAAGAATAAGCGTCTCAGTTGTTACAACTGTCAACAGTTAGGTGTATATATTGTTAAAAACGTGGGGGCACGGGGTTAAAAGGGTTTTTAACGCGATAGTATATTTTTCTGCGACTTACACAGGGCAAGCTCCACTGAACCCAAGGGTACTAATTACACTAAAGCAACTAACACTCGCAAGTTCATTGAAGCGCACCTGTTAGTACTACACTAACACTAATGTTACTTTGCACTAGATCACTTCACTGCTCACCACTAGTTTACACTGTTCTTCCTCTCCAGTTCTCACTCCGATACTGCTCACTTAGTATTTCGCTCCGAGAACTCCACTTCGAAAACTGATCCTTACCGCGAACTTGGTTCCTTTATATACCCCTTTCCGAGGATTATAGACCGTAATTCAATTTCTCTGCTTTCCATATAAAATCATAAAGAATTCTACCTTTGTTCGGCGAAGATGGATAACAAGGGGCATTAAATCTTGTTGCAAAAAAAAGAGAGCTACTATGGCTATATAGATCTCAAAAGACAAATCAGAACGTAGAGTAAGAGATTGTATAAAATAATAAATTTAACACAACGCTCAATGCTTCTTTCATAAATTCCTCGGAAATTAGTCGAGTAGCATACTTGGCAAATAATAAACCAGACCAGATGCACCACATCAAAAGAGCCAGTAGACAACTTAAGTGGAGAATGCATCACACACCCGATGGACATTGCTTTGACTCTTGGAGACTTTCTACATCTCTAAGAGTTATGAATTACTTATTTTATTCTTATTTTTAACATGAATGACATTGATAATGTAGTTAATTTTCTTTTGATTGATGTATAATTTAGAATCAATAGATTTGTACATTTTAAATTGTCAAAGTGCCCTTTGATGCCCATTTGCAAAATAAATATTTTCATTTCGATTTGATTTACAGCTGATTCCTTCTCTCCCACCACTGCACTGACAATAACTATTATTTCATTAAAGTAATGTCTTCTTCTTCTTCGTGTCGAGGTTCCTTAAATATGAGATGCCCAATGGGCAGCGGTGTGGACAGCTCTGGCAGTCGCGTCTCTCAGGTCGTGTTCCGAGCAGGAGTGTGGGCATGTGGGGCACGCCATGAGGTGCACTATGGTTTGCGGTGCTGTACCGCAAACACATTGGGTTGATTAGCCACGTTGCAGTCCCCACCTGGCCATGTCTTCCTTACAGCGGCCAACATGCGTTCTGAGCCTATTTAGCGCCCTCTAGATGGGTCATGGCTCCTTGTGGCCGGGTGGTAGTTGTTCCGAAGCTAGCACGTAGTCGCTTTGCAGGGGGCTAGTGTTCCGCATGAAACTCCTGCGACTCTTGAGACAGGCAGATGGCGGGTTATGACCGTACAGTGGGTGGCGCTGGTCAGTCTCCTGTTTCCCCTTTTCCACGGCACTTGCCACCTCTCTACGTATTTCAGGAGGGGCGATGCCCGCGAGTGGGTACAGCTTGTTGAGTGGAGTTGGCTTGAGGCATCCGGTGATGGTGCGGCAGGTATCATTGAGTGCAGCAGTCACCAGGCCGGCGTGTGCGGACCGATGCCATAGAGGACAGGCGTACTCTCCCGCAGAAAAGCACAGCGCCAGCCCGGTGGTGCGCACAGTGTGCGCAGATGATCCCCAGCTTGTTGATGTTAGTCTTCGCAGCAAGTTGTTACATGCGCTGACCTTCATGCGGGTGTTAGCACAGTGCGTCTTGTACGTCAGTGCCCTGTCCAGCGTAATTCCCAGGTATAGCAGCGTTCAATCGCCGCTCCCTCCCACGTTATATTTATAGGGGTCTTTGCGAGTGATGATTGCGCAAGTGGAACGCGCAGGATTGTATTTTGCTCGGGTTTGGCCGGAGGCAGTTAGCCTTGTAGGATTTTCCAAAGTGGTCCAATGCCTCAGACAGTGTCTCCTCTACCTCTTCAAATGAGCGGCACTGTGCTGCCAAGGCTAGGTCGTCTGCATAAAGAAAGCATTATGTCCCTGGCGGGCTGGGCTGGTCGTTGGTGTACATATTGAAGAGGGTTGGGGCCAACACGCTACCCTGAGGGAGACCATTTTTTTGGCGTCGCCAACGACTTTTGCCGGTGTTGAGATGGACCTGGAAGCGGCGGTTACGAAGCAGTTCACCAAGGATACTGACAAAGCCCATATCCTTCGTGGCGTTTGCAGCTTTTGACAGTAAGATCCCGATGTTCACAGTGTCGAAGGCGGCGGATAGGTCTACAAACGCCACGCCAGTGACCATGCCATGCTCAAACCCATCCTCAATGTGCTGCGTCAGCTTCAGTGTCTGGCTCGTACACGACTTCCCGGGGCGGAAACCCGCCTGTTCGGGGATGAGTTGGGGATCAACTGCGAGTGTCAACCGGTTAAGTAGTAGGCGCTCGAACAACTTGTAGGTGTGGCATAGTAACGAGATAGGGCGGTAGTTTTTGGCGTCATCGGGGGACTTTCCGGGCTTCAGCAGAGCGACTATCTTAGATTTAGACCATGACCTTGGTATGCTGAGCGTCACTAAGCAGTCGTTAAAGAAGGCCAGAAGCCACGATAGCGCCACAGGTCCAAGATGCTTGATCTGTTCTACCGTGAGGTCATCCACTCCAGCCGCCTTCCCATTTTTCAAGCATTTCACTGCAGCTGCGAGTTCGCCTAGTGTAAACGGCTTGCTTAATTCTCGGTTGCTTTCCTGGGCTTTCGGGGTTGGAGAAGATTTGGGCATACGGTGGAGTGGCTTGCCGTCTAGAAGCAGCTGGCTTGCAATTTGGTTAGCTGTGATTTGGCCCGGTTGCGTGGCCGTAGGCGCGTCGCCAGTGAGCTTGTGGAGAGTGGTCCAGGCGTTTTTGCTGTTGTGTGTCAGGTCGATACCAGCAACGGTGTCTTCCCACTTTGCCCAATGAGTCGTAGCTAGCTCTTCCATCAGCTCTGTTCCTGTCTGTATGGTTTCAGCTGAGAAGGGGTCATTCGTGAACTGAGCTTCGATGGTCAGCAGCAGTTTTGACGTCGCTGAGAAAGTAATGTAATTTATATTGATAGTGTTTCGACCGCAAATACTTACGCCCTTATTCATAAAACTTAAAATGCCTCTGCTAAATTAAATGTGCTCTGTCCCATTCTTACGCACTCAAATGTCAAAGTGGCAGATAAAGACAAATGGACTTTAACGGCATTTTAGTTAAAATAGGCTTGAAGTACGTTTATGAATACGGCCGATAGTGTATAATGGGAATGATGATGACACAAATAAAACCAAGACAATTGCAAAGTATTTGTTTTAAAAAATGTTTTTTTTTATCTCGATCACATGCAAATAAAGTCAAGTCGTTTTGCGATACTAAATTTGGCCGCCAGTACAATCAAGAGAAAAAAACGGCCAAGTGCGTGTCGGGCCACGCGCAGTGTAGGGTTCCGTAGTTGCCTGTGTTTCTTAGTTACATGGTTGCGTTGGCCGAATTTCTACGAAAATTGGCCTTTCCAAGTACACATTGGTCGACTATTACTCGGTAACTACTTATGCCTACTTGTCCGTGATAGTTTTGCTTTCAAATTCATTATATGTACTACTGCCACGAATTCTTTCACATCCCCAGTAGTAGCCATTTAGCCGGCAGGGGGACACATGACACGAACAAACATTACATACATATATACATACATACATTCACGCCTTTATTCCCAAAAGGGGTAGGCAGGGCACATGAAACGTATGTTCCAGCGCCACTTTTAGCATACATGTGGGTATAAAAGATCGACAAAATAGGTAGGATAGGTTGCTAGCCCATCGCCCACAACACACTTCAACCCTGGTCCCTTAGTCGACTTTTACGACACCCACGTTTAGAAAGGGGGTGTGTAAAATTCTAACCCGACACCACACGGGTAAGAAACATTAAATGAAATGAAATGAAATTTTGAAATGAAATGAAATGCAATCATGAGGGCTTTAAAGCCCAATATCTCGCAAACTAATCACTGACTTGAAAATGGGTTTTAGGAAACCCATCATAATTTTGAACGAGCTATCCGATACCCTTTTTGTATGAGATTAACGAGAAAAAAATTACATCCCCGCTTTAGGTGTAGGGGAGGTACCATAAAAAAACTCTGGGGTTAGTTTGACGTCGCACGAACAGGTCATCTATGAGTTCAAACTGTCCAAAAATGTTATCGTTGGACAGTGTGAATAGCGATTCGCTCAATCAGAGGGCCCCGGGCTGTCCCGCGCGATGCCCCCCCCCGCCGCGCCACAGTGTTTAATATTATGATTTTTAATTAAGTACTTCATTTTAAATTATAATTATAATTATTTGCAATTTCCTCGCAGTAGGCGTGAAAAGCACTATATAATGTCTCGGCCAAAAGTGCAATAGATGGGCTCGTCTCCTTCGAGGTCCTCACCTTCCGCACGGACCTCGAACCCACTCGTCCATCTTTAGCCTTCTTCAGCTACTTTCTAGCCTTTACAGCAATGTACTATTAATACAATTTTGATATATTTCAGCAACTGATATCCGCCGTCCCTATCTCTGGGGTATTGTATAGTTTACAAATTTGTATTCAATTCATATTTTAAATAGCTTAAATTATACCTGCACAAATATAGAATATGATTTTTATCACAATTTTTTTTTAGCATTTCTGTTTTATAGTGCTTTACCTAATACAATTTATACAACTCATTCCCTGCTCATTATATACTTGCATTTGTTGCTTCACTCTAACGCAGGTCAAATAAAAATGTCATTAAAAATCGCGCTAAAATTTTAAGAGCAATTTCTTTTTATATAAAATACCTACATGATAACGCCATGTTTTTTTCTTTTTTGTAGGCAATATTATTTGACTTATTTCTTAAGGATTAGCCGAGGGTGCTCGGAACGGAAACGTCTGAGAACCGAGTGGGAGGTCTCTGCCTAGAGTTGGTACACCACAGACTTCTAATCATAATAAATATGATTTCAGTTTGGCGCCGGTAGCGACCAGGTATTGTTGATGGAGTTAATTACACCCCTTTGATGTCAAATGCAAACTTTTATACTAAGACTTTAGTAAATCATTGCTTAACAGGAGATTTTCAAATATTATAATATATTTATTGTAAGAATTTAAAAATTACAATTGCATTAAATCTATATCTATATCTTTATTAACAATCATCTACTAAAACAATATATATATATTTATAACGGAATATAACTAAACTAAACCTATATTATAAACTAAACCTATAAAAAGTAAATGCCCCCCAGGTCCCCGTCATTGGTTATGGTGCCCAGAAGGCTGGCAGCGTTGCCTCTTTGGATTGCTAGGCTAATCCTTTGGCCAAAATAGCTGCCAGCCCTCTGGTCGCCGGATGTTTGAATGAGCCGCTCCGAAATTTCCTTCTATAGGGCTTTCGCGCCCGGACCCCACGGCCCCAGAGTTTCCACTCCAAACAGCGCAAACATGTAGCCCTCACCGAGGACAGCATATTTCCGCCGCTTGTGTTGCTCTGCCGTGGTGGCCGCAGCTCCGGCTTTAGAGGAGGTCGCTTGGAGATGGAACGGGGCTAGCGTATCAACGCAAGTAGCGTCCCACACAAGAGTCCTCCCCTGCTTCCACGGAATGAGCGTCATGCCGTCAGGGCGCTTACCATCGTCACGTGCGATACCGTTCGGCTCTAAAATGGCCGGCACGCTAACGGAGGCAAGAGCCCTACGGATGACGTCATTCAAAGAGGCGTGGCGGGAGATGCGGCCAGCACTCTTCTGGCAGGACAAGCCGTGGTGACCTAGGGAGTCTACGTGGGCGCCACAGCGGCAGCGGTGTGGCTCATTAGTTTTGGAGCCAAGTCGCAGACAGGTTGCCAAAGTTAAAGTTGGTTTGTCGAGGAGAGTGCCAAGGTTTGGAGACGGCAAAGAGTGAAGCCAGAGCCCCGCCTCCGGCTCCGCTACAGCAAGGAGACGAGCACGCTCTGCTGTGCTTTGAGCGGAGGTGATGAGGTCTTTAAGAGAATATTGACAGAGGGGCTCGTCCCACTGCTTTTGAGATTTCGGGGAAACCGGAAGCGAATCATCTGGGCATTGCATCATATTTATTGTTACCTCTTCAAATCGAATATGTTCATTTGGAAAACCTCGTGACCTAACATGGTACCTACCTACTCAATTGTATATTTATTGTCTATTTGTAGGCAGTAGACGACGACAACGATGCAGTAAGGGTTTTTAGCTAAACTTTCTATAATCCCATCATTGGTTATTGTGCATTTTATAGATTAGAATAGAATAATTTATTTATTTCATGACTTAAATTGTAGTACAAAGTCCTTAGTCAAAATTATAAGAATTTACATCACGATTGTTTCAAAATAACGATATAAAAAAATTATAAATACAATAATCACAAATATAATTATTTCGTATCACCTAATCAGGATCTTCAAAGTACAGTTTATTTTAAAATATACCTAAATAAATAATAATACACGAAAATGTCAATGAATCCTTATGCAATCTCTCCCCTTACTTGGACGAGAATGGTGCTTTTCGCATGAGAGCATAGATGCTGTTAGCGACCTATCTCAGGAAGCGAAAAGACCTATAATCCTTGATGGATGACATCCTACTACCCGACTTTTGGTCAAGCACTATCATGTTAAGGCTGCGCAAGTGCGCACGGACACCAAGAAGCAGTAGTGAATGACTTGAAACAGTTGTATTTGATAATTCAGTTGCATCCTACTGTCAAGACTGTCGTGTCCCGTTGCATGTTCTGCAGGCTAAGAAAGGCTACCACGCGGGTGCCTCGAATGGGTGACTTGCCTCAGTCACGCATGGAGCATCATCAGCGCGCCTTTACCTTCTGCGGGATTGACCTGTTCGGTCTCTGGTAGTCACGGTAGGCACTGTAAGCAGGCACTGAGAAAAACGTTATGGCGTTTTGTTCACCTGCCTCACTGTTCACGCGGTTCACATAAAAATCGTGCACTCACTTACCACCGACTCTTTGATCATGGCACTGCGCAGGATGGCGTCTCGACGTGCTTGGCCCGCGCACATTTACTCAGACAACGGTACCAATCTTCGGGGTGATCAGAACTGTGAAAATCTGTAGAGGAGCTCGACGAAGAATCTCTAACAATGAAGGCCGTTAATAATCAAGCTTACTGGACCTTAATTCCCTCCGTTAGTCCCCATTGGGGTGGGGTGTGGGAGCGCTTAATACCGTCTGTCAACAGATCATGTCATTTTGAAGGAACGAGCGGCCCTCGATGAAACCTTGAGTACTCTTCTAGCGGAAGTTGAAGGTATTATGAACGGTCGAACTTTGACACATCTCTGTAGAGCCGGGCTCTACTAAAGCGCTTGCGCCCAACCATTTCCTTATAGGCTCTTCATCCAAATGACCACTGAATGGAGTTTTTGACGATTTGGATCTTGCCTTTTTGGCGCATCGCTCATCGATTGGCAACGTTGGCTAAAGGAGTTCCTTCCCCAACTGCTTCCCAGAAAGTAGTGGCAACAAGAGAAGAGGCCACTGAGTGTCGGTGATCTCATGCTGGTCGTTGATCCTGACTCCCCTCGAAACGTATGGCCACGGGGCTTGGTTAAAAGTGTCGTGCCTGGCAAGGACGGCCGCATTAGAGTGGTTGAAGTCACTACCGCTACCGGCGTGCTGCAGCGGTCCGTGGTGGGCGTTGCACCTGTACCATTAGCTGATTAAAGTGCTAGTTTCGCACTAGGGTGGAGGTTGTAGTATTCTATCGGTCCATTTTGATTATTGTTCGTAAAATTAATTAGCGTAGTCTTATTTGTAATAAGTACTAACCATTTGCTTAAATCCATAATTTAAGAGTTAGTACAGTCTTTTGTATTTTGTATTCTTATCGTCCAAGCTACTCGTATTTCCTTTTATTATAAAAGCTAAAAAGCGTTGCATATCAAATGTTAGATTATATAATATATTGTTATATCAATAATTATACCTTACGCAATAACCTCGCTAGTCCAAGCTTAATAGCCGATGAAAATTCGAATGTCTTATAGGGAGTCTCCGACGACCAGGCTGTAGATGACTCGGCAGTAGCCGACACGGATGACGGGGCAGTGGCTGACACGGATGACGGGGCAGTAGCTGACATGGATGACGCGGCGAGCGCAGGCAGTACCACGCTGAATGGGTCTAGAGGGACAGAGAAGAAACTCTGTATATACATGCCCGGCCGACAGTACTGCATATCACAGCAGAAAGACAAGTAAGTTTTGTTCATACCATCACAATCAGTCTTTATTTTTTTTATTTACGGGTTTGTAAAACCGACTAGCATTTCTTCCGTGAATACCTCGAGTCGAAAATGCAGGACTGCCACTAAAAATGAAGGACGACGTGGATGATGCATGCCTGCACATTATAAATCAGATTCAGGTGGCAGTCTGGCTAAGTACTCCTGAGCTGAAGGGATCATCTCACTGTACCTTATTACCCAGCGAAGTCAAGAAGAAAATAGCCGAGAAACGTCTTCGCAGAGTTTGGCAGACATCCCAGTGCAAAATGCCTGGGCTCGTTTTTGCTTTGACATCCCACCAAGGGCCCATGTTACCCCTTCCATAAATAAACATAACATCCTCAAAATGGCGCACCGTCGTCAGCTTCATCTGGCCTGTCTGCTCTTCGGAGTAATAAAGTACAAAACCCCAGCATATCTGTTTGAGAAATTATCATGGTTCTCTTCTCGGAGGTCACACAGGACACGCCGATGCAGCATCCAACTGATAACACCTCAACATGCATCAGCAGCTTTCCAAGGCAGCTTCAGATACGTGGCGACCGTATAATCGCGGAATATAATCCCACCGCATTTCAGGAATCTGCAAGTTAAATCTAGTTTTAGAGCGGCAATTAGAAAATTTATATGTGAACACCAGCGGCGACAGGAAACACTAGCACTAAACTAACTAACTACAAGTTGTTTTAAAAATAAGTTAGTTTAGTTGGCAATGTTATGTGTAATCTAAGTTGGCATGTGTGTAAGTGAGTTGATGATGATAATTATAATAATATATACTCGTACCTGCGTGTTTATCCCATTTTGTAAAGTGTTCTCTGAAGATGCCCGGATCACTGTAGTTTATAACATTTCTGTGTCTAAGACCGTCGTGTTGTCCTGTCTTTTGTAATTCTTTTGTGTTTTTTTATGTGGAACCTAAAACAAAATTGTTTGAAAATATGAATGCTGGAATTCGGAGATAAAGCCGATAATTTTTATTTGTATATATTCTATATACATTATAGAATGTAGTATATATATCTTTCATTAAGTTTGTTTTCTGTCCCTGATGTGGCCAAATGTACAATGCACAATTGTTCGCACATGAGGTTACACAACTGTCATCTTCTCGTTTTTTTTGTGTTATAATGTTCGTAATACTAATTTGTTTGTTTATTTTTTTCTGGATTTAACCATACACTGTTTTATAATATACTTTTCTTTGTTGTATCTTCGGGTTTTCTATTGTTTTAACATATAAACTTGCTGGAAAGCTGTACGGTACGTGCGAAGTGCGACCATGTGCGTAAGGTGAAAATAATAATTTCACTGTACGCAGCCAGATGGCGCTGTTTGACGCAAGCGCAGCGGCTGCGTTCGGTTTTACTCTAAGGCCGTGTCGCACGTACATTAGAGAACGTAATAACTACTCAAAATGGTCTCGCCGGGAGACCAGCGCTGGCTCGTGAGCCAGCATTATGCTGAGGCGGGAACATTTCGTAGCAAATAAATAGTTTTAAGTACCTAATTAAATAGTATTAAATGTGTGTATGTGATATTTATATTTGTTTGTTATGAATACATAATTTTCATTTGATTTCATCCCACAGAAACGCTGATAAAACAAGTCTTAACCGAGCTACATATGAAGGAACTCAAAGATCTTCTTGCTGACACAGTCAACGAATCTGTTAATCAACGTCTGGAGAAAAGATGTCTAATGGACACGGAATCTACGGCCTCTGGAAAGCAACAAAAAGCCTTACTTAGCCTCAACTGAGCTCTCCTAAATCTGATGCCTTCGCCATCCACTTTGCAAGTGTCTTAAAACCGAATGAAAGTTATACCCCTGATGATCCGGAAATAGATGAGATCCTAAAGCAAGAATTACAGCTATGGTTGCCTCTGCGCCCAACTACTCCACGTGAATAGCCAAAATGAACCCTAATAAGGCTCCTGGGTTCGACCTTATAAACCCTCGGGTACTGAGAGCTCCCAGAAGTTGTTGTCTTCTTGCTTGTCATAACTATGCTTTTCAAAGCAATACTGTGAACGTCACATGTGCCCGCACTCTGGAAAACCTCCCAAATAATAATGATTTCAAAGCCAGGCAAGTCACCTAATGACGTTTCATCATACCGTCCCATTAGTTTGTCGCCTGTTCTATCAAAGTTGTGGGAAAGGATCATCCTTGAACGATTGTCTCTCTGTCTAGATAGTGACAATGTTATTCCCGACCACCAATTAGAATACAATACTCAACTGTAGAGCAAGTACATAGAGTGTACAGCACTATGATTGGTTATGCTCTGGACTGCTATGGATTAACGACTAAAACTAACATAAACAAATTAGAATGTATGCAAGTAAGATTCCTAAAACTGTTAGTTAATAATAAAACTAAAGATAAAAATAAAAAAGATAATAGAAACTTGTTCAAAATTTGTAATATTCTACCAGTGAGCCTTAAGCATAAATATTTATTAGTATTAAATAATCATGGCAGTAGTGAGCACCCAATTACAATTACACCGTAATGATGTTTGTGAAACCAGGTCGATGTCGGCGGGCAAGTTTGTCGTGCCCTCGGCACGATTATATCGCTAATTACTACGGCGATAGGTGTCTCCGGAAACGCCTACCCTATATACTCAACAGCCTGCCCTCTGACTTTAGGCAGGAAGCCAATAAAGCTAATCTTGATAAAAAGCTGCGTAGTTACCTTGTCAAAGGTATAAAATAATTATTGTACCTGTAGACGTAGATAAATAGTACTTATAGATAAATATTATAAATAGAAGAGAGTAGAGACTGCTTGATCCCACAGTCAAACTTTGCAAACGGTTTTGTTAATAAATAAAAAATAAAAATAATGAAATAAGACAATCTCTTGAAAAAAAGTGTTACTGCTCGGCTGCTTTTCTTGATGTTCAACAGGCATTCGATAGAGTCTGGCACAAAAGGCTCATGTGCAAAATTAAAAAAAATGTCCCCCACTCTTTCTACCTACTTATGGATTATTACTTGAGCGTCAGAAGATTCCAAGTGAAGGTACAAGATGCAAGATCGTCGCTCTACAGCTATCAAGCGGGAATACCACAAGGCTCTGTGCTGGGTCCAGTCCAGTCCTCTACAACATACATATATACTAGTGACCTAACCCAGTCTTCCAACGTCTCCGTAGCCACCTTTGCTGATGCAGCTTTCCTTGCCTGTCACCCAGACTCAAAAGAGGCTAGCAGAGTACTGTAAGTCCAGCTTGATGACACCAGCGCATGGCGTTAACCAAGTGACGCATAGAGGCAAGTGCCCCAAAATCCCACCATAACAGATGTACACTAAGACGAGAAATGTGTCCCTCAGTCAAGTTGGGCAAATGAATCATCATGAATCAGCGCGCTGTGTGATCGCAGTTCTACATAACACTCCTCCTTGCTTCGCTCGTCGTCGCGTCATACCTAACTGAGACCATTGGAAGAAAACGTTTGCTTACTGGACAAAGTAAAATGATGCCAAATGATAACTTGACCAAATGAATAAAATGCGATATGTAAATGTGCTAAAGATTCGTTTGGTAAATGAAACTACTGCAATAAGTTTATTGGGAAGTAATATTTGGCGAAAAATATTTTGCCCTAACGGCAGTGCCCCCCATGGCCTGTACTAAAACCAATCAATGTAAATGTTCCGTTTACGCCGCTCAATAGATATCGCCGTCGTCAAAATACAGGGTAAATTTTTAATGAGTGTCCAAATTTTTTGTAGGCATTTGCTATCACTAATAGACATTTTCGAACAAATATTGGTAGATTTTTTTAAAATTATAAATTGTCTATCCCAAAAGAATTATCCGTACAGCGTGGTTACTAGGGATTCAGTGCCGCGCGGAGCGGGCGGGGTGGGGGAGGGGAGGCGTGCCGTGTTAACCCTTACTACCCGCTGAGGTGCGGTAAGGTTTTTTTGGGATAACTTTAAGCAGCAATTACTAAATTAGTACTGAATGATATGAAACAAAAAAACACGTATTTTATAATTTTTGCTGAAGAATCTTATACTTGACTTTGGACACTCATTTAAAATTCACCCTGCAGGACTCGCTATCACACTACACGTTTACAAAGTAGTGGTGTTATTAGGTTTACTAATGTTTCGGCGAAAATAATTTACCAAACCAGTCAAACATGCCTACTTTGCCACCAGGGCGAACCTCGGCTAAAAAGCAAATTTTAAACAAGTCTGGTTATTAACGAAAACACAACATATTTATTACCTTCAGAAAAAATTGTGCAATGAGAGGATTTGTATGCTGCCAACTAACTATAATTCTGTTTTTTTGTTTGTTTCAGCGCCTAGAGGATACGTCAACCTTTTAACTGGGCTTTAATAATAAAGTCACGTAATTCTTTTTGTGACGTTGGCGTTTTATTTTAACAATCCCTTTTAACGCCTGTAATCTAAAGCATCGCCTACTAATGCCCGTTACCAATATTCCCTGACAATGCATCAATCTATCTATAGGTACATATAATAAAGCTGTAGTGTTGAAAGTCTGTATGTACATTGAAGATATTTTAAAAACTAATTGAGTGCTCTTAGAATCGATAACAGAACACACTACAACAGGTTTTAGAATATTTTCTAGTTGTCTGTCTGTTTAGTTATCCGGTATTACGAGAAAACTATCAAATGAATTAATATACGACTTTAACTACAACGTTAAATGTATCTTCGGCCACGCTATAGACTATAAAAAATATAAAGATTAGGAGTGAAAAAATTGGGGCTGAACTTTTTATGGGAACTCCTTGAATCTATGAGCTAAGCAAGCATATACTTGACTGGAAAGTAAAAAGAACCTTATCCAAACTTTTAACAAAATAAAGAAAAACGTGAAAATATATTAGATTGCACTATAAGATTTAAGATTGTTTAGCGTTTTATATAATTCATCTTCGCTAGCTGGTAATAGTAAAAATCGGCCAAATGCGTGTCGGGCCACGCGTAGTGTAGGGTTCCGTAGTTGCCTGTCTTTCTTAGGTACATCGACACGCGCGCGCCTCCTTGAGGATCCTGAGCGTAGTGAGGGATACACGTGTTTACGCTCGAGATGAAGATAATTTTGCTACCGAGTGACACATACTTATACTATTTTTCACACCTACAATGAAAAAAAATAAAAAAGATTCTGTTAAAATTACTTAACAAGTTTTAACAAACTTTCTTAATTTTTGTTACTAATTTTTACATATTACGAAAAATTCATAAATGTTAATAAGTAAGTAAGTAAAATCTTTATTTGCACGATTTTAGGTAAAGACAGATCACAAACAGGTACAATAGAGGTATTACTAAAATCTACCTTTAAGGCATGCAAATTATAAAGTCATCTTAAATCTAGCTACCTACTTATCTAGGAACTCTTGAATACTGTAGAAACATTTTTCTATCAACCATTTTTTTAAAGCCTTCTTAAATTGTATAAAAGGCAGGTCTTTCATTAAATCTGGAACTTTATTATAAATTTTTATACACATTAAATATGCGTTTTTTGCAACTAATGAAAGATTAATCGCTGGAACATATAGCTTATTGCGGTATTGTGAACGTATGGGATTACGATATATTTCTTTAACATTCTGAAATAGATGGCCATGTTGATATACAAACAAGGATGCACCGAAGATATAAATACAGGGAAGTGATAAAATATAGTGATCCCTAAAGTAAGGCCTGCAGGAATCCAACACTTTGAGACCAAAGATAGCTCTAATACATTTCTTCTGCATAACAAAAACATTATCTATGTCTGTAGATCGACCCCATACTATTATCCCATATTGCAATATTGAGTTTATGTAGCCATAGTAAGAAGTAAGAGCAGCTTCTTTTGAAACTACCTGAGTTATTCTTCTTAGAGCATAGACAAAACGATTTATTCTTGAACACAGGTCCTTAATATGTTCATTCCAACTACAAAACCGGTCCAGTGTAACACCTAAAAATTTTATACTGGTAACTTCTTCAATTTTATGCCCATTATGAGTAATGTTAAGATTAAGCGGCTCCCTTTTTTTGGTATGAAATTGCATTAACTTAGTTTTGTCAAGATTTGCCTTAAGATTATTTAATTTTAACCAGCTGATAGTTTTTTGCAACGATTCATTAATTTGTGATTCATACGTTCTTAAGCTATCTCCCTTAATTACAATAGTTGTATCATCGGCAAAAAGGTAACATTGCTGGGATAATGCATTTGGCAAGTCATTTATATACAGGAGAAACAGTAGTGGTCCCATTATGCTGCCTTGCGGTACTCCATATTTATTAATTACATAACGTGACTGGTGTCTTATTTTTTTAGATTTTTTAGCTTCCCTGGAAAACAGCCTTGTGTTAGCGATAAATTAATTACGTGCATAAAGGGTTCAGCTATCACATGAATACTCATTTTCACAATGTCAGTATTGATTTCGTCGTAGCCAACAGCTTTAGAATTACGTAAAGAAGTAACAACTTTTTTTAGCTCTGAGATATCAACTGGTCTTAAGAAAATACTATTCTCAAATTGAGGTACATTTTCCCTGATTCCTGATAAATCTGGGTTTGTGGGACAGTTGTCATCGACTACATTTATAAAATAATCATTAAAAATATTTGCTATTTTTAAAGGGTCATTGTAAACGATATTGTTGTCGGTTAATTGCTCAATGTGGTTAGCATTATTGTTAGAAGTAGTGTATTTTTTTATTACATTCCAAGCTGCTTTACATTTATTATTCGATGTGTTTATATGGTATGCGTTTCTACTTCTTTGTGAATAATTTAGACAATTTTTTAATATTGTTGCATACTTTCGATATTGCTCAGTGTTTTCTGGACATTTTTTAAGTCGACATGCAATATACAAATTTCTCTTCTTATGACAGCACTTACGTAGTCCTTTTGTTAACCAACCACATTTTTGGAATATATTCCCAAGCTTAACTCGAATCACAGGGAAGCATAATTCATACAATAAACAGTATAGTTCATAAAATATATTAAAAGCTAATTCAGAATCATTTTCTGTAAAAATTTCAGTAAATGAGAGACAAGATAAATGTTTGAGAAATTTAGTACGATTTTCTATCGAGAAGTCTCTCTTATATTGATACCACCACCTATCAGGATGTGGCTTACTGTCACGTAAAGGTATGTGGTAGGTCTGGGCTGTGTGGACAGGGGCGAGCTATTGACCCAAATTGAAAACGAACTTCCGGAAATATATTCGTACTTATGGCAGTGTTACGGAACTCCCTCAAAACTTACCGGGACAATTAAATCCCCTCTTGCGTAGGTTGCCAGCAAGGAGACCCACTTGGCCCTGTCATTTTTAATCTGGCCATCCACCCAATTATCACCCAGCTTACATCTGATTTAAATATCTGGTACCTCGATGACGGCACTATTGGAGGTAAAAGATCGACAGTTCTAAGCAGTAATGGGCGGGATAGATTCAGGACAATTGTAGCTGACAGTAGATTAATCTGTGGGAACGGATCATCGGAGTATAATTCTTTATAAAAGTTTGTGCTTATGCTCGTTATTTTCTCAAGGTTCCCTTGTATTGTATTACACCTCCATCATCACGCAAACAAGTAATCCACGCCTTCCCCTTTGATATACCCTGTTTGGCTATTTTAAGTAAACGGTTATTTTCTAACGCTACTAGTATCATACAATTGTAGATCACGAAAATATTTTATAGTCCGGATTAAATATAGGATAGTTTTTATCCCGGCTCAGCGCAGAAAAGTCGCGGGCGGAAGCTAGTTTAAGAATAAGTTAAGTTGGTGTAAAATCAGGAAAATATTAAAATGGGTGTTATAGCATCGCATAGATCTACAAGGGACTTCTCTCAGTTTTGGAAAGAAACGAATAAATTGTTATAATATAAACAAGTGGACCATTGTCGGTAAATGGATTACATAATAAAAAGATATATCTAATATTTTCAGTAAGAAATTTAAAGTAGATAACTCGCCCCGAAACTCACAATCATCTCACCCGTCTGACAGCGTGCGGGACCACGGTGACCCGACGACCAGCCCCGAGTTTTTTATTACGCACTAGCGACCCGCCCCGGCTTCGCACGCATACTATATTATACATTTATAAACCTTCCTCTTACTATCTATTAAAAAAAACCGCATCAAAATCCGTTGCGTAGTTTTAAAGATCTAAGCATACATAGGGACAGACAGCGGAAGCGACTTTGTTTTATACCTACTATGTAGTGAAGATAAGATATGGCAGTGTCAGAAAAATTAAACGAGGCAAGAATGAAACATATTTTGTATGGCGGCCCATCGTTACATCTAAAACTAAACTAAACTAAAGTTGGGCCTTCCTAAGTACACATTAAGTTTGTCGACTATTAGTCGTTAACTAGTTAGGGTGAGGCCAGACGAGCGAAACGTAATTAAGCGACTCACGGCTCACAAATTACGCTCGTCTGGTCTCACCCTTTAAGCCCTAAAGTGAAAACGACGCACAGTTTGGGTTTTCGCCAGGTCTGTCGATAGGTATGGCTTTAATTTGTTTCAAAAACATCGTAAGCCGATATGAAAAAAATACAATGAAAACGGGTTACTCACGTATAATCGAAAATAATATAGGGAGCCCTAGAACAACCCTAGGTTGATATGATTCCCTGCTCCTTAACCTGTGGGAAGAATTATATAGGAGAAACTGGCCGGAACATTTCCACAAGGGTATCTGAACACATGCGTAGTATGAAAGAAGGAGATATCCGAGGGTCGGCAATAAAGTTTAAATAAATAAATACCGGGATTCGTGCGATGTTACGGCAGCCGTGGCGGTGTAGCGCGTCTGGTATGTTTGCCGTGAACAGAGTGGACGACTTTTACGAAATTTGCGTAAGGCACTGGTCCTTTGCCAGGAGAGTGGGGAGTTTTAATTTAATTTATCTTTTATGTTTGTAAATGTAATGGGTTATTACCTAAATAAACAACAACTTATTACTAATAGTAGTGTCAGTGGCACTTCTTCAACGATTTAATTCTACTTCGTTGATTTTTATCATCAACGTTAACAGTGTTGCTAATTTTTCATTAATGATGCAAAATTATAGAAAATTAATTACCCGGTCAAAGAATTTACAATTTCAATCAAGTTTCATGAAGGTATATAACTAGCGGCAAAGATTATAGACGTGGATTTTTGATTGTCTGATCGTCGTCATGAAGGTCAGCCCGCTCCTGTGCCTGTTCCTGGCTCTGTGCTTAAGTGCCTCTGCTACTGGTCAGGTAGACATTTTGGTAAGTCCTTATTTCTGAACCATTATGTAATCCTTTTTAACCCCCCGACGCAAAGAGAGGGGTGCTATAAGTTTAACGACGTGTCTGGTGTATCTGTGTATCCGTCTGTGGTATCGTAGCTCCCAAACGGATGGACCGATTTGAATACGGTTTTTTTGTGTCATAGATAATTTTAGCCCGAGTGTTCTTAGCTATGTTTTATGAAAATCTATTCAGCCGTTTTTGAGATATTGGACTTTGAAAGGAAAATGTCGGGGGTTTTCAACTTTTCTAAGTTGTAGGTATTTATTTTACCAATCAATCAATTCAATTTCATATATTCAAGATACAAAATGATCCCATTTTTTTTAGTATGCACTGTTAACAATAAAACTTAAAAACTATGTTAGAACTTAAAAACTAAATTTGATTTAACTTGTTTAACTATATGGGCCAATATGGGGCAACAAACATGATCAGCAATCATTTTCAAAATGCTGTTTTGGCTCCTTGTCCTAATCAGCAAACACGCCTTTTTGCGCATAAGTAATTGATGCAAATCCATCGGCGTGTAATAGTGCAAATATCGAGGAGGCGCTGCTAAACCTTGGCAACCCAAGCAACATTCTGAAAGCGTTGTTGTACTGTCCCTTCAGAGCGTTGTATGATTTTTGGGTACAGCGAACCCTCAGTAACAATAAGCTCTAAACAGCGCTATTTGAACTGCTTTTGAACCCAAAACATCGCGCAAACCTGCTTGCCCTCACACACAATGTCCTGCGCTCTCTCTACATGTCTTCATCGTCCTTCAAGTCATGAGGAAGTATGTATCCCAGATATCTAAACCTATCAACTCTCGTGATGGCTATTCCGTGCACTTTTTTGGACACTTGTTACTAGCTTCGAACACTATAACCACAGATTTCTACCCATTATAAACCAAACCGTATGAAGAGGCATAGGACTCGCATATAGATATCAGATATCTTTAATTATGCCATTCATGCAAATGTTAATATGAAATACGAATGAAAATTGAAAAATGGTTTATTGGTAACTGTTGCGGCTTGCAACCCCGAAGCGAAGATCGCGCCCAATTAAATGACGGCATCCCGCGCATGCGCACAGCAGCACCGAAGTTTATAAATAGCGCCACGCGGGCCACCATATTTCCTTTTTGCATTGTATCAACATCAAGCACACGCGCGTCGCATACGTACATTGTACTGACCTTATTGTTCAAACTTTAGAGTAAAACTATAAAATGGTAAAAACTCTGTTTTATTAAAAAAAATTACCTATGTCCCAGACATAAGTGGCGACCGTGACAGGACGACTTGCAGCTGAGCGAACTCGTGCTTATAAAAGACGAAGGCTTGCCGCCGCTGCTCTGGCGAATGGGCCTAGTCATTATATAAATTGTATCCCGGTAAGGACGGCATTCCACGAGTTGCAGACATAAACACTGCCAGAGGTGTCACTAAAAGGGCTCTCAATCGGATTTGCCCTCTGCCCACGGAGTCGAGGGATTCCTGAAAGACAGGCTTTCAGCGGCCTGGAATATGTTGCGGCTTGCAACATCGAAGCGAAGATCGCGCCAAATTAGATGACGGCATCCCGCGCATGCGCACAGCAGCACCGAAGTTTATAAATAGCGCCACGCGGGCCACCATCTTTCCTTTTTGCATTGTATCAACATCAAGCACACGCGCGTCGCATACGTACATTGTACTGACCTTATTGTTTAAACTTTAGAGTAAAACTATAAAATGGTAAAAACTCAGTTTTATTAAAAAATTACCTATGTCCCAGACATAAGAAACAGTGTTTACACAAATTAAGAAAGGGTTGGGACCTTCTAAATAGTAAGTATAAGGCAATACTTGTGACAGAAGATCCCGCTCTTCCAGCATCAAGTTTAGAGGTATAACCAATAGTATACAAAGTTAACATGTAGGTAGATAAGTTAAGTATGATAAGCTAAGCTACGTTAATATCAAACATACTCGTATTTATTATGCTATTATCATTAATAGCATAATAAAAATGCTCATGCAAAATAAAAATTACAATAACACCAAACATTGACTAAATACAAATACAATTTAGCCAAGTAGCCAGCGGTTGTTCGATGGCTCCAACAGAAGGCCCGAGCAGCACCATAACATCGTGCATGCTGCTAAGCCCCTCTAAATATCAACCCATTAACATACAGGTTTAAAATCCAACCTCAGATATCGATTCTAACACAATTAGGGGTGTAGACACTAAATAAAATAATCAATAATGTCACATTTTTCTCGAAAAAGGATTAAAAATCTAGTCAAATCGAGGAAAAATCAACGCAAAAGGTTAACTAATCACGAAGTTATAAGTGTCCAAAGTTTTAAGAAGGGGTATGTTCTGTCCCTTTTTTGCAAAACGCAACTTCATATGAAACGATGACGCTTGTAGATTGTGACGTCACTATAGACGGCAACGTGCCGCACCCCGTCGTGTGCGGCGCCGTTGTCGACGCGGCCCCCCGGCAGCCTCGTGTAATGTGACGGCACACACTGTTTGCGTTTTCTCTCTCTAACTTAAAACGGTTGTAGCTTCGTAAATCTTTGAGATATCTGAATGGGATTTCCAATGGGTCGCGTATATTTCAACTATATTCCCGCTACGAATAGCGACCTCTCTGTATTCTCTTGAAAGGCTCACCGGCCTTCTAGGACCACTCTAATGGGCGAGCTATGCGCTCGCTCCATCCTAATCGAACCAAATCAGGTAGTTTCAGATTAACGAGAGAGATGGCGCTTTCCAAACGCTTGGCACTTTTTTTTACTTCCAATAAATGGCTGGATAGGCCTCATTTCGTATGTTTATTAACTTTTATTAATGCTTCCACTGTATTTTTTTAGCTCCCTAAGGAACTTCAACATCACCTGCTTACAAAGACTAAACAGCAATTGACTAGCGTAAGTACCTACGACTGACTGGTGATTTTGGATGGTTGTGTATGGTGCTTTTTTATTAGGGTTCCGTACGCAAAGGGTAAAAACGGAACCCTATTACTAAGACTTCGCTGTCTGTCCGTCCGTCCGTCTGTCACCAGGCTGTATCTCATGAACCATGATAGTTAGACAGTTGAAATTTTCACAGATTACCTATGTATAGTTGACGCGTGGATGACGCAAATTGAAGGATGATGTAATGTTGCAATTTTTTTTTGTGAGCCTTTTTTTTTCGTGTAGAATACCTGCGATTCAGGTACCCAATCACCAGGGGATGACTAGGTTATGTGGTGTGCCTAGGAGTGTCCTTTGCTGGGTAAATGCCTCTACCTATGATTTCCATGCGTCCCCCTTCCGCCCTATTGCTGAAGAATATACCCAGCAGGTCAATCACGTAACGCATTGTACGCGCGTCTGGTAGATCTAAATGTCACTTTTTATATGGAAAAATGACAGTAAAATTGTTCTAACGCGCGTTCGGAACGTTACGTGGTTACCCCTCGGGTCGTCCCACCATCTCTGCCTAGGTCTGCTCCGTCTGTGTCGCACGCAATTGGTAGGTAGCTATATAATACCACCTGTATGAATGCGACAGACGTGGCCGATCCAGTCCCACTTGAGCCTGGTAGTTATCACACCCACATCAGCTATCCGTCCTTTTGTCACCTAGAATACTGCGCTCCTTAGCGCGTTGGCAAACCTTCAATTTGGACCTCTGGCTCTCAGTGAGTGACCATGTTTGCGCACCGTAGGTTAGGGCAGGCAAAATACACATGTCGACGAGTTTCCGCTTTAGTGACAGAGGAAGGTTGCCCTTCATTAGCTCCTTCATGGACCAGTAGGTCTTTCAAGCGTATTCGACCCGGCGTTCGAATTCCTTGTCTTTGAAAAGAAAAAATAATACCTAAGTTAAAATTTAAAAAACAAACAAAAAACAAGCTAAAATTTAAAAAAAGGTGGCAAAGAGACAGTCTCAGCAGTATGCTGCAACCTCGCCACCGCGGCGTGGCTTCAGCGCTGTTTTACAGCCTGCCCCAAGCTGAGGTGGTAACGAAGAGCAACTGCTACAACCAGCGCATAGAGTAACAAATAAAAAAGAAAAAAACCCAAAATAGAAATACAAAAAGACATACTTCACTTGTCTTGCCTGTTGCTGAAAGAGACTAGCTGGCCCAAGTAAATATACTCGTCGACATAATGGATGTTATGCCCGTCTGCCTCGACCCTACGTTTCGTGCTGTTGGTCACCGTCTTTGACCGATTAATTTTTAATCCTATTTGAAGGCTTGCCAAGCTCAGAATAAAAGAAATATTAATATATATCTTCGAAGCCGAAGTTCAGTTTCAGAAGAGGCGAAAAGAACAATGTCGTCGGCGAACGAAGGCTTGATAACCTTTTGCCACCAACGACTATTCCCCTCCCAAGAAACTGCCAGGCTCTTGAAGACTTCTTCAAGCGTGCTCGTGAATAGTTTCGGAGACAGCGGGTCGTCCTGTTTCACATTTCGCTGTATACGGAACGACGGACCGGACGACTGGAGTTTAAAACTACTGCTGCGCTATTTTTGTAACTAAGTAATAGTAGTTTATGCAACTGATACATAATCAGAGGCCTTAAAATACGAGTGTGGTTTTATGAAACGAGCGTCAGCTAGTTTCATAATTGGATCACAAGAGCGTTTTAAGGCCAAATTATGTACAGTTTCATACACTACTTTATCTACACACATATCATAAGTACTCTGAGATGGGTTCAGAAGCCGTAGGAAAATGACCTGCATTGCTACTATAGTGCAACCTGTAAAATATCTTTGTTGCAATCCTGGCTGCATTTACGATATCTGGCGGAGTGTGCATATCCGAGAACGATACTACTCATAGTTTCAACTAAAATGTGAGTTACAAACAACTTTTCACAATTCTACTTTCGTAACAACAAAAAACCAACAAAGAAATGACAACAGTAATTCGATCCTACGTCAAGAGTGTTTTTTTAAATCATAGGCAAACGAATGAAGTCCCTATTCTCATGTCACTCGAGTACAAATATCTTGCGGTTTATATTAAAAAAACATACTGAATTGACGTTTCGCATCGATAACTGTTTTAATATCTATGAATACTAGAATAGAGACCCATATGAGTTTTGACAGCTGTTCCAAATTTAAACTCATAACCTTACAAAAATCTGTACTGTAATAACATTACAGTACAGATTTTACCTACTACCACAGACAAGAAAGTTCTCATAGTAAAATCGGTTGTCATAATGCTGGTTATTTCGTACGGTTTCTGAACGCATTTTGGAGCACTAATGATATGTGCGTACATAAATGGTTTTTGTTTTTACTAAACTAGTATAAATGAGATCAATGTTTTGGTTCTGAAGAGCGGTGACTATGGCAGAATGAGTGATGTTATCAAAAGCATGGTAAATAATTAAAACGCCGAATTTATAGAAGACTTATTTTAAAACTCAAATAATCGAGGTTCGATAAATATCGGAAAAGCCAAATAGAGCCAAAAATATAGTTAAGAAGACACTCACAAATATAGAATCATCGTAAGTACTGAACATAAAATAAATACGATATAATAAATAACTTAACATAGTATATAAATATAGAACATATAAAACATAGTCTTATCTTATGGGGGTCTTCCCCCTTCACATCATAGTTTATAAAATCTTAATAAAAGATGTAACGTAGAATTAAGCTTATTTTTAAAATGCAATAAACAGGTTAACTTTTTTTTAGGCACAATCCACATAGACATAATATACTTGAGATCATTAGAGTTGGCCGAATTTCATTAAAGTTGTCCATTCAAAAAGCAGCTGTAACGTCCAGGTAGAGAATTCTAATTCCAAACACAGTTTTATAAAGAGCCGGCCACATTAAATAATCTCAACATCATATTACTGTAAGTTTAAAGATGGGGAAACCTTGTGATATTGCAGCGGGAGAAGTTAATTACCAGACGGGATAGTGGAAGCACTATGCATAAACATTACTTTTTTAATTTAGAAGTAAACAATAATTAGAAGTGTATTGTAATATATTTGTAATGATATGCATTCATTGTTTTAAGTAATTATTAATTATTACTTTCCACAGATTGCAGTAAGTATTTCACTTAGATACTTGTGGATAACGTAATAGCAGAAAATATGTGTTGTTACGAAATAAGTAGGTAAGTACCTACTTATTACATTAAATGCAAGTTTTGACTGGCAAAAATATCGACAAATATTGTAAGTTGTTAATAATGTCAGTTTAACTATTATTTTTATTATTGTTGTGGAACGTATTATTAAGGCGAAACGTGTTGGTACACTTCTCGTCTCAATGTATTTTTGGAAAATTGCATTTTGCAAGTATTTGCATGTTATTAAGCTACGAATATTTAAAAAAGATTAATTGATTTTGTCTTTTTGTGGTACAGAAATAGGTTACGTGATTGAATAAATACAAGAAGAAAATATACAATATATATACGTTTTAATGGAACTTGCTCGGCATACGTTTACAAAACAAAACAACATACTCAAGAGCAATGAAAGTGGGTCAGTTTGTATGAAGATCTTAAACAAAGTGTTCTCTTCTTCATTGCTCTTGACTAATGTATAATGCATATATATGTGTATAAATGCATTCTTTAAAAATTACAAAAATACGGTTGCATTGTCATCAAAATAGTATTCACAGACTAAGAACATTTTGTTTTCACTGGGTGGCAAATTGACGATGTATGTATGTACTACCGTTTTAGACCCCACGTTTGGCATTTGTCTTCGTATTGAAATAAATTAAATAAATGAATGTTATTCTGCAAGTAGGACGTAATCGCAGGTTTACAAGTCAAAATTCTACCAGTGTTTCTGAAAAAGAAGACCACTGTTAAGAAGAAACGCCCTAACAAACTCAACAATCAGTCATTTTTTACCACCAAAAAGCTTAATTACAATCGGTGAAGGAAAACATCGTGAGGAAACCGGTCTAATCCCATGAGGTCTAGTTTTCCCTCTGGGTTGGAAGGTCAGATGGCAGTCGCTTTCGTAAAACTAGTGCCTAGCCTATGCCACATCTTGGGATTAGGTGTCAAAGCGGACCCCGGGCTCCTTTAGGGGCACATCCGGGAACAACGCTAGGAGGATGATGATGAAAAAGCTTAATTACAATGATCGTTTTTAACCTACTTAAAATAAGCCAAACTGAATATGAATACAAAGAAAAAAAAACATCGTAATGCGTTGTTCTATAAGAACACATGTGCGAATAAGCTATATGAATGATTAAGCTATTGTGGGCTCTGGTTTGGTTGCATGCATTTCTGTCAGTTAGATAGTCCTCAACCCTGTAATAAGCTTTTGACATCAATGTTTTTTTCAAGTATTTTTTAAGAGCTGGAAAGGTTAGAGCCACAATTTCATTAGGTAATTTATTATAAAATGGATACATTGACCCGAAAAAGACTTGTATACTTTACGAACACGAAACTTTTTAGTTGCTATTTTATTTTTATTAAAAAAAAACTATTTCAGACCTGTAAATAAATAAATAAATAAATATTAGTGGACAATCTTACACAAATCTACCAAGTCCCAAACTAAGCAAAGCTTGTACTATGGGTACTAGACGACGATAAACATACTAATATAGATAAATAAATACTTAAATACATAGAAAACATCCATGACTCTGGAACAAATATTCGTGCTCATCACACAAATAAATGTCCTTACCGGGATTCGAACCCAGGACCTCTTGCTTCGTAGGCAGGGTCACTACCAACTAGGCTAAAGCGGTCGTCAAACTTCGTCATGTTGATCCATAGTTTGTTAGTAACAGACGACTTAAGACTAAATTAGGTTTTGTTTCGTTTGGTTTTTTTACAGAATGAATCAATATTTTTATAAATGTATTGGGAATGCTAATTTCTTTGAAGAGTTCTCTCACGGATTCTCTTGCTCTCTGGTTATATATAGAACGAATGGCTCTTTTTTGTAATACAAAGATTGTCTGTATGTCAGCTGCTTTACTCCAAACCAGAATACCGTACGACATAATACTATGAAAATAACTGTGATAAAATTGATAAACTAGGCGATTGTTTAGTTCGAGGCTCATAATTTCTATATTTTACAGAAACAACCAACCATGTTGTCAGGAGGACCTAAAGATCCACAGGTAATTTGACATTATTTGGACATTACGGGCGTGCACAGGAAACTTAAGGAATTTTTCAGAGGCTGCAGTTCTGCATGAACAGTTTATCTTCGGATGTAATACATATGTGTATCTGGACGTTATCGTTACTTTAAAGTATATACAACACACGCGCTTTAAAATCTGTTAGAAAATGTAAGGCATAGTTGGAATTTTACCTCATGTAAAGATTTATAGAAGCAACAAGAAGGAGAGGAAGAAGATGAGAAGAAAGAGAGAAGTAGTTTAGATTTTATTTTAGTTTATATTCTATCCTTGTACATATATTTGCTTTTATGTCGACATTTGTCCAAAAAGCCATTCGCGGAGACTGCTGGTTCTCTTTCTTTCTTGCGCGAAAGACTTTAATGTGTCTCTTACACAGGGGCATGGTTTGCGAGAGAGATAGAGGGGAAGCACATTAATATTACGCGCTTTAATCGTAAGACCGAGATAGAACCACTTAAATAATGATGAGACTCTCGCCTGATGGCTGGGTCAAGGGTCAGATACAGAAGACGGTACTCCAGCAGGTCGACCGCGTTACGCATGGTACGTACGTTAGATAGATCTAAATGTCCGCTTTGTACGTATCTAAATGTCAAAATTTATACGGAAATTGTCAGTTAAGCTGTGCTAACGCGCGTTTAAAATGTTACGTGATCTGGACAATGCGCGGATAGGGGAACTAGTTTAATAATAATAATAAGTTCGGATATCGTGCTGACAGATCGATCGAAACGCCAGGCAGTGCTCGTCGACATCACCATCCCCCATGACGAGAACCTCGTGAAGGTCGAGAAGGACAAAGCCAGCAAGTACCTAGACCTGGCTCACGAGGTAACCGCCATGTGGGATGTTGATTCGACGATCATCGTCCCGATAGTCGTTTCGGCGAACGGTTTAATAGCGAAGAGTCTCGACCATCACCTCAAGAGACTCTCGCTAGGTGGCTGGATCAAGGGTCAGATACAGAAGGCGGTACTCCTGGATACTGCGCGGATAGTCAGGAGGTTCCTATCTCTAGCGCCCTGACCATCTCGCTGCCAGCGGTACCCTAGGTTAGGTTTTTATAATGATTTTATGTTTTGTATGTATAGTTTTATATTTTACTTTTTATATAGTTATTGTAAAAACCTAGCCTAAGATGAAAAATGAATAAAGAGAATAATAAGTTCATTTATTTCGACCAACTAGGATCATATTTAATAGACAAATTACAAATTAAGATATACAATGACAAGGAAAATTGGTATAATAAAATACGGCGACAGTTGGATGCATATATATATCACTATGGTTTCAAATCTTTGCCGGTAAAGACATGGGATGCGAAGACGGTTGCACTGGTTCAAAAATATTCCAAACTTTCCCAGTTTCGCCATTCAAAAGGTCACCAGAGTGCCTAACAGGTCACAGGAATATTTATAAATGTGGTCTGAATTCACCCCAGTTAGTTAACATGTCTTAAAAAAAATACTGGCCGGTCGCTTGACATTTGCGGTAGCGAAGCATCCGTTCACCAGTTCTAACAGTGTTCAGAGGCTCTAGTATAAGTTTTACCGAAACAAAACTTTACGATCGCGTTTGCGTTTTACCCTCAATTTGTATGGGATTTGACATACAAATGCGAACGCGGTCTTAACGTTTTATTTCGGTAAAACTTATCTAGAGCCTCTGGCGTCCGAACTGGAAGGTGGATGTCGGAAGATCTCGGAATGTAAACTTTCCTGCCCCAGTGCGAGACAGATAAACAAAATAGTGTGTGTATGATTGGGATGGCGAGTGACATGACTGTATTGAGCGCCTGGTATAGGTACAGTCACCATCAGATATATCGTAGCAGCCAAGGTGCTCATAAATATCTGAACGTGTCTAATTTCCTCATTGTAGCATAGAAACCATCTACCCTGGCCTCCGCGAATATCCCTGATGCACTACAGAAACGGGGTAGCCCCATCAACACCCTGAAGGCATTGTTATATTCACACACGTGTACACGGAGGGCGTTGTACTGTTTTGGCGTATACTGTGTCCATAGACTCGCTTTATAGAAGGTGGTGCAGAATGCTCAAGAGTGTCAATTTTGCTTCAACAGAGCAACTAGCAAACCTATGGGCCACCATATTCGCTCTAACAGACAACGCTCTCCGCTCTCTTTCAATGTCTGCATCGTCTTTCAGGTCAGAGGTTACCACATGTCCTAGATACTTAAAATGATAAACCCTGTTTAGCGATGTTTCGTACGACCTAATAGGAGGCACAACTTTACCTCTGGCCCGAAACACCATACATTCACTTTTTTGACTATAATGTCAAGCCGTGACGGTTGTGGGTTTACAACCGTCGATGTTTTTACCTGGGACTTAGTTTTGCTCGGCTTTAATACTACGATAAATCTATTTCGATACAAAATTAAACAACAAACACAGAAAACCAATAACTGATCGTTTACCAAGAAAAATAACAAAATAAACTAATAAGAAGAAAACGAAAACCTTCTCATCGCTAGGGTTCGAACTCGCAGCCATTAACAAAGAAAAAAGACTTTTAACAAAGTCGATTAACCATTGGTCGTCGTGAAAGAGTAAGTATACAGCCAGCTTTTTGCGAGAAAATACGGAAAAAACTAATTTTCTCTAAAATAAGACCAAGAAGCTAGATCAGTTTCTCGGACCTGTAAACCCCCTATACTGGACATCAGAATATGATTGCAAATATATATCAATAAAGATATATTATATACAAATATTGTTATATATTTTTTTATGTTTTAATATGGAACCATTTTAGGAAGTTTCTAGTCCCTAGCTCGAAAAAGAAAGCACTCTCCATACTTTTTAACCCATTTTTGACTCCCTTAGGATATGATATGAATTTACAAAAACGCTGAAATCCACTTTTCTTGTGTTTAATTAAAAACCTTTTTACGAAGTTTCAAGTGTCTATCTTTAAAAAAAAATTACAAACCTTATGGTGATCCCTCTGAAGAAATTATATCTAAAGAAACGCCGAGCTATGTAATTCTAAAGGTTAAACTACAATATTAGAAAGTGTTATCAAAATCGTTTCAGAGGCTCTAGTATAAGTTTTACCGAAACAAAACGTTACGATCGCGTTTGCATTTTACCCCCAATTTGTATGGGATTTGACAGCTAAACGCAAACGCGGTCGTAAGGTTTTGTTTCGATAAAACTTATACTAGAGCCTCTGTAGTTTTTGCTAAAACTTGCCACCAAAAATATACTGGTTGTCATCGCTGCCAGGCGGCGTCCATCTATTGTGCCACTTATAACTTTGATATATTGATATGTATGTTAGTCTGTAAGGCATTTGTAAATATGGGCCTCGTTGCCTGAAATAAATAAATAAATATTTGATGAGCCATCTCCGCGAGGATGCATCGTATATGATTTTACTCATGTTTATAATTCCAATATTCAAATCTTAATTTCAATATCATTCCAGAGTCTAAAACAAGTACAAATTGCTGCGAAAGTAAGTATTCGATAGGAGTTAAAGAGACAGCAAAAGAATGTGCTGTGATGAGAGACACGCCTGCATTTGTTTTTTGCGACTCATCGAATCCTCAAATAAACAAGGTCGGCAACGCGATTACGTGTGTCAATAGCCTACCGTGCCCATTTATCACTAGGCAGGCCGCATGGTTGTTTCCGTATTCACCCTATGGCAGACTCCGAGTGATCGCATAAGTAGCACGGAACACTAAACTGACGCGAAGACGGGAGTCACATATGAGTGACGTCTGGCTTTTGGTTCACTAATGTTAGACCAAACAACTTTTGGCCAAATGTTTCATTTGACAAAAGTTTCATTTGACCTAATGCATTTTTTTCTTAAATAGAAAGCTTTATATGATTATTATAAAACAAACCTAACCTAACCTAATGACTTCTATTTGATGATATTCAAAGAATACCCGAAAATACCACTGTTTTGACGAAAAATGCATTAGGTCAAATGAAACATTTGTCAAATGATACATTTGGCTAAAAGTTATTTGGTCAAGAGACAGGACCCCCTGGCTTTTTACCACTTCACTTCTCCTCTGGCGGAGTATGCTAGTGCTCTTTTTGGGGATCGGTTGGTCATTTAAGCTGCAGTTGACACAGCTTCTCCCCAGAAGTGATTCTGTAATTTAGCATTAATTAACATACTTCTAGCTCGTTCTAGCAGCGTTCTGTTTATTCTTTAGCTTAAGCCGTTCTACTGAGCAGTGTAAGGGGCAAAAGTTTGATGTAATATTCCTGACTTCTTAAAGAACATATATTAAATTCATTGCTCAGGTACTCCTGACCTCGATTGTCTTAAGGAAATAACTCCACTGAATACACCTACAATAAAAAAAACCGGGTACTTACACTCACTACTCACTACACTACATCACTTCATGGGGATCATATAATACAGAGTGCGAAAAGTTTTTTTAGTTTAATATTATGTTTTACATACCTAATGTAAATTTTCATTTGAAAATGCTAAAAGTATGACTTTTCTTTAAATCCTACTAATATTATAAATGCGAAAGTTTAGATGTTTGGATGTTTGGATGTTTGGATGTTAGTTACTCAATCACGCTTAAACGGCTGAACCGATTTGAATGAAATTTTGCACGAAGATAGTTTATAGCCTGGATTAAAATATAGGATAGTTTCTATCCCGGGTCCACGCGGACGAAGTCGCGGGCGGAAGCTAGTATAACATAACGAGAAACGACAAAAGAGCAAATTCAAAAGTTTAAATATTTGCATTAGCAGGTGCACTCCTGACATCATACAAAGGATTGCTAAAGCCCAACGGTATTTGATAACAAGAAAACATCTCTTAAAATCACGCATGAGCAAAGCAGCTAAAAAATGTCTTACTAAAAGGAGTGTTCTGCATAGTGGGAGAGAAAATATGGTGGGTCACCTGATACGGCACGACAGCTTCTTCTTAAACATCCTAGAAGAAAAAAAAATACGCAAAAGAAATAAAGGAAGGCCTAGGCTAACATACTTTAGCCAAGCAAAGGATAAAGTTGATGTCCAGTCGTATGAGGAAGTCTGGCAATGGACAGAGGAGAGTGGCGGTTACCCCACCGACAAGACTATCTTAAACCATGTTATAGAAAAAGTAAAGACGAATACAATGTAGGGTTCCTTAATAAATTGCGCTATAACAAACGTGATATTATGACAAACGTTACACTATGACAAAAAAGTTTATATAGTATGCGAGGGTTATATTTAATTTGTTTCATTTTTGTAATATTTCAGTCCGCGATGAAGCTCCTCAATAAAGTCGATAAAAAGGTATGGAAACTTCATTATTTGAAATTAAAGCGAAACATTAATTAAATTAGGTAAGGCAAAACTTGGCTAATCGGTAATATCTACTTATATGTGATAGTTTTTTTTTACTCTTTATTGCAAAGTTACTCTATTATCTACAGTTACACTCTTTATGTCATTATTAACTTTGATGATAGTTCTACTTATCGTAAATATTGTACAGATGTAGATTATATAGTAACTTCGCAATAAGGATATAAATAATCTATCACAGAATTACTGAATATCACCGATTAGCCAAGTTTTGCCCTACATATTTTTACCTTTATACGTTCTAGTTCTACTAGATATATATATTTTCTCCAATATGCTCGGAACTGTTCATCTAACTGTAGCAAAGTCGTAGTTTTAGCGGCCGGGAAAGTGTATGAAATTCCATTACTGTATACTTTCTACCTTTTTACCATACAAATACAAATAATTTATTTCGTCAAACATAGGTGAAATAGGTGACAGTTATAAAGAGTATTCAGTTCAGCCCTGTGGCATACGAAAATTTGGTATGTAAGTATGTAACATAAAAAATTGAAAATTATTTACCTAACATACAACATAATAAAACCCAAATTTAAGTGCCAACATTAGTATTAATTTAAATTAAACATTAAAAATACAATAGAATAATAAGAATTAGAATTTCAATTATAATTAACATGTCAATAAATATCTATCTTTAATGCAATGAGAGGCGAATGTCCGTGACTTGTCGTTAAAGTAATCCTTAATACAATATAAAGAAGTTATTAATGGCATTGGCAATGTCGGTGGGGTCTGTGATTTTTTCCCCGTTACCTGTCATTTAGTTATTGGTTTTTTTGGCATGATGTGTCTTGACTTGTTATTATTTGCCACGTAGTCTTCGATTTATTTTTCAAAGATTTTATGAAGAAGTCGTTTTGGGAACATTGTGTGAGTCTTATAACGTACTTCAGTCTTTTACTGTAGGTTGTAAATGTTAATTTATTTTTGAGACCTATATTGCCACAAGTTCCCTTTTTTCCTACAACATGACTTAATGCCCCTTGTTATCCACTTTGATATTTCTCTTAACAATTGTATTAGGATAACAGAGATCATAGAGACATTTGAAGACCTCCATAAGTTTGTTATAAGCCTCATCAGGGTTATTCGAAATCAAAACATTAAAAAAGTCAAACTTAAAGTGGCCGTCCATAGAATTTGCTATGTAAAAAAACCGCCATATTGAAATTATCTTTCACTATGGCGGTTTGTTTACATAGTTAGCAAATTCCATTGACGGCGACTTTAGTATGTGTTTTTTGAATAGTGCAAAATTTCCTCCACAGAAATCCCTCTTTCTAGTTTTCCATGACTTTATAGGTCATGTTTTTTTAACTGGGCATTTGAAAATTGCGCTGCTTGGTCCGATAGTGTCAGCTCCATTACTTGACCCTTTGGTCCTTTGACGTTGTGGGCGAAATTGTCCAGACAGGTTCCACTGCTGATTTTTGTGGGCTTTTTTATCTCAAGGGTTAAGTTGCGACTTAGTAACTCATACTTAATTTCGCGAGTCTTCAGGGTATCCCTTAAGACATCAATATTAAAATCACCGCAAATTACTAGTTTCCTATTTTTTATACCGCAAGTAATATCTAAATGAATATCTAAATGCGTTCAAGATTTGCGTGCATCATGTCAAGATTAGTGCCAGGTACTCTATATATACATACTACTGTCAAATAATGCTCATACAGAGCTATTGCATAGCACTCCATAATACATTTCATTGAAATACATTTTATGTCCCCCAATACTTTACATTGAAGACCGGTTCTAATCATGATACAGGCCCCCCTCTTTTCTCATCTCGTGAAAGGCTAGTACCCAATATGAACTTGGGAATCTTTAGGTATGTTTCAGTATCAGGAGTCATATTATGTTCAGTTATGCATAGGATGTTGACCGCTCTTCCTTTTACTTGTAGTTCTTGCAGATTTACCATACTACAACTACTTACATATTTCCACTCACTTCTTTCTTACGGCACACTCGTCTAGGGGAGCTCTACAGATGCTAAAAGGGTGCAACCCGTACACTTGCTGGAGTAAAGCATAGGCACCCTTGTAGGGAACTCTTCAAATACTTACTCTCAATACTTATTTGACTGCTTGTTATTTGTAAGAAACAATATTTCCCAGTTTGTACTGGTTTGCCGGGGAAACAACTCCGTTCTACTGGCCGCTTGAGAACGGTTCCTCGTCGCATGGCGCTTTCAACAAAGAATCCTCGGACCCACTTATTACGAACGCTTACCGGCCAATCTAAAAAATGAACAAAACCGACGAATCATTCCGACGCAAACTGAGAAATCTTTTGTTGGAAAACCCTCAGCACGGCTAGCACGCGACGGCGCGCGAGCTCTCTCGATTTTTCTCGCACTATCTGTCTCTCTCTTATTAGAACACTTAGAAGAAGAGGTATAGAGCGATAAAAATCGAGAGTATGTCGCGGCCGTCGTGTGCTAGACGTGCTGTATTCCGTTAACGAATACATGGAAATGACTTTTTAATTTGGTATTTTGCTTTTCTTAAATTGACATTGATTTTTGTTAACTTTATATTTAGCAATGTTATGAACAAATATTATTATTCGTTTTTAAACGTGACAATCCATCTTGAAAGTTGTGTTTTTGACATATTAATAGTTTAGGAAATGTTGACGATCCTTTTCGGGAGATAAAATAATATAATATTTTGTATTTACAGTTGACTCATTAAGATTTTATTATTAAAAGTTACGAACATGGTGTAGATATTCCTGTAATCTTGAAATGTATGCAAATTTATATTTTAATTTTTATCGTGTAATATGTTTTCACTAAGACAAATTACTACAAATTCTCGTATGTTTAAATGCCTATTGTCACAACAACTTGCTATAGTTAAACTGGTTAGCAATGTATGGCTGTCTCTTTCCAACTATTACGAGTTGGTGTGACAAATTGCACCCGTTCGTAGTGCTACAAGTTTTTCCGAGTTTTCTTTTTTTATTCTCATAGACAGAACGTTTACTTGTGTAAGCGATCGAAGTGACGTTTTTAAAAATGTCTGTTTTAAATGAAGAGATAAAAAAATATTTTCGAAATTAACTTCAAAACGAACTAAAATGCGTTCGGATTTCAATCCCGTTAAATCTTAAATAATTTTAATTAAGTACATAAAACATTTAAAGTTGTCATCGTTTTTTTTTTTTTTTGTTTGCTATTGATACTGGCTGGCACCACGAGTCATGCAGTGGTGGGAACTTTATGGTATTAACCCAATCGCTGTTTTTAGATTATTGGAAATATTATTTGAATTCTTCGCATTTTTATAGAAAAGCACTATCTGGCTCGGCAGGAATTCGTATCTATTGACAAAATCAACTCATCCACGAATTGCTATTTCCCGGCCTCTGCAAAATTTTACTATTTTTATAACACGTGCAGCATCGGGCTTGTGTTACTCTTCGCAATATTTTTCTCCTCTTATATATTTTTGTCCTCTTAAATAACACCTAGGTTTACTATACAGGGCGTCCCAAACTTATGGGACATGAAGGGGAAGTACCTTAAATATCGTAGATAGTGAATTTTGCTCAAAGAAGACTTTATGTTATTTTTAAAAGTTAGTAATTCTACATTCATAGATTTTCTAAATTTTTTTTTTTTTTTTAACAATTATTTATTTTTGTTTTAAATTTGCCTTCTGTCTAGCTTACAGAGGACGTATTGAAATACTAAGTTTTATCAAATTATCATTTTATCCACACGTGCACTTATAATAAGGAAAACTTATGCCAGTACCTATTTTATGAAGTGGGTACTTATTTACGAATAATCAATGCTATCTTTGGAATGATAATATTGCTACTTTTCGAACGTCGTCTTCGGCAATAAATAACTTTCTTGAAATTTGACTCAATCATTTTATGGTGTTCCTTTATTTTAAAATACTATGTTACTTAAGCTGAGTTATTATTTTTTAGCTGTTCTTTCGATTGGCATCATAAAAAAGGGTGATTTTTTTTTCACATTTTAGCCGGTTCGATTCCCAGACGAAGCAAGTAATTTTTAGAAAATCTATGAATGCAGAATTACTAACTTTTAAAAATAACATAAAGTCTTCTTTGAGCAAAATTCACTATCTACGATATTTAAGGTACTTCCCCTTCATGTCCCATAAGTTTGGGACGCCCTGTATAGACACATAATTGTGAAAAAAAGGTAATAACTGTATTTTACTATCCAATTTTATCCAAATTTTATTTCAGCTTGGCACGGTGAGTGTTGAAAGACTTATTTCAAATTAAGAATAGAACATGAAGACAACAATTTAATCAGCACAAAAACTTGTGGGTAAAAGAAATTTAAAAAATATTCAGGTTGAAGAACATTATCAAGTAAAGTTCTTGTTTTCTTGCTGAATTTTCAAGGATCTACTATCACTTATTTTTCACTCAGTTCATAGACTAAGTGCTTAGACAAAAAAAAATTGTGCCACATCTTTGAATTTCTTCTGTCATTTATTCTCACAACCTATATCCTACTATCCTACTAATATTATAAATGCGAAAGTTTCGATGTTTGGATGTTTGTTACTCAATCACGCTTAAACGGCTGAACCGATTAGAATGAAATTTTGCACGAAGATAATTTATTTATAAAGGATAGTTTTTATTCCGGGTCCACGCAGACGAAGTCGCGGCCGGAAGCTAGTTGATAAATAAAACGTGTCCCAAATTGCCCATACCTACATTTCTTCATCAAGTTTCTAGTATGCCATGTATTATAAATAGTTATGTAAAAATTAGAAAATAAAAAAACGTGTTTCTAAGAAGAAAACATCAAAAATTTGGCAATAAGTATAAAAACTTGAAATACGCTTTCGTGAAAAATATTTCTACAAGACCTTATAAATTTATGATGAGAAAATATACAATCAATACGAATTGATTGCTTTTAAAATGGTACGTTCTGTAAAGGTAAAGATAAAATAATGTGCTAAATTGTATTCAAAATCATTCATATTTTTAAAGCGGGAAGAAGGTTTAAAAATGTATAAAATAATACTCCTCCTTATGTGTTAAAGATAAAAATAATTTATTTGTCCAAACATGAGTAAAAGTACATACAGCTGTCATCGTTAAAATAATGTCCTTCATGTTTTGCCTTTCGGCGTACAAACTAATTTGTTGTTAACTTTATTGCATTTTTTTTCTAATTACCTATCGTCAATGGACTCAGAGATTACAAAAAGTTTTAATACTTGTTTTTTTATTATAATCTTAATATTATGTACACAGTCGTTAGTTTTGTTTGGTATAGGAATACATTATTATATTGAAAAAAAAAAGTTATATTGTGGTATAATTGATAATTAGCCCCGATCCTTATGTTTATGTCGATTTTTCGATTTCGTCAGAATATGATTAATAAGGATAGGACCCATAATAGTCAGAATCGCCATAGAGTTGACAGAGTCATTCAGAAATGCCCGTTCTCACTCCCCACTCCGGGAAAATTTCATAGATACCGCGGTGATTCAAACTCGGGCAGATACACCTCGGGCACCTTTAGTCAATCCAGTCTAGTACAAATAAAAATATTTTCTCCAATATGCTCAGCAATGTTCGCCTACTGTAGCAAAAATAAATAGTAAGTGAAGTTCCTCGTTACGTACGTAAATTTAAAAAGTTAAAAGTCATTATTGTATAGTTTTAGTGGCCAGGAAAGTGTATGAAATTCCATTACTGTATAGATAGATAGATAGATAAAACATTTTTTTTTTGCTAAAATACACACATTACAATAAGAGATTTTTTTTTACAGAAAACACAAAACTTAAAAGAACATTAAAATAACATAAAACAATCAGTTCTTACGCACATAAATAAACTGTGTGCATTGCAGCAAGACAAAAAAGGCTCCAACTCAGTGCATAGCTTTGCTCGCAATTGAATAATAACACTGTTGGAACCCAGAAAAATATATGAGTAGAAAATATATATGGAAGGACAAACATAAACAAATAGTAATTTTAATTATATAACTCAAAGACAACAAAAAAGTGGTACGATAAAAAGAAGAAAATAAAATAAAAAATGTACACCGATCGGTGTAAAGAAGGAAAAGAAGAAGAAAGGAGAGTCAACGTCGTTTTGAGTGCACAGTCACACAACGAAATCTGCAACCAAATAGCCGTGCGTTAAAGTGCGACTTATGCTTTTTTACCTTTTAATTAAAGTTCATAACGAACTAAAATGCATTTCGATTGCAATCAATATTAAAATGTATCTTATCAACCTACAAATATCTAATGCATAAGCGGACAATCCACACAGCTCTTCATTTCAATATTTGTAAATGACATCATACCTACACCTGCATTTCATCATACTTACATTACTAACCTTAGACCTGATTTGTAAACACTTGATTGACCATTGACCTCTCCTTCTCATTTATTTAGTTCTGTTACGTTTAAGTTATAATTGTAAGGAGAGAGAGAGGAAAGAGGCCAGACGGTATGACCCTAGTGCCTTGGAAACTGGGACGGCCCCTTATTTGGGATGCCACATGCGTAGACACCCTGGCGCCGTCCCACATCTTTGAGAGCAGGTGGGGCAGCTGCAGCGGCCGAGGCAGCAAAGTGCCGCAAATACATCGGCCTCACAGACCGGCATGTTTTTGCGGCTTTTGCTGTTGAAACGCTCGGACCTTGGAGCCCAGGCGCACCAATTATTCGGCCAAATCTCAAAAAAATTGGTCAGAGTATCCGGAGACCATAGGGCTGGCTCGTTTCTTGCCCAACGGATCGGCATAGCTATCCAAAGGGGGAACGCAGCCAGTCTTATGGGAACCCTTCCGCAGGGGTCCGACCTTGGGGACCTTCTTTAAATTAATTTTATTTTATTAATTTTAGGTTACTTTTAGTCTATTTATAGATTAGATTAGATTAGATTCATTTATTTCATTTTGAAAATTGACATGTCATTTTTTGAAAATTAAATAGCATGAATTCACAAAAAGATCGTCAGAGTGTATAAGAATAACAATAATATAAATGAAAGTCAAAAATCTAAATATGTACATTGCAAAAATGAAAAAACAAGAATAATAATAAGGAACAATTGAAATAATATTACAATGGTACAAATGTCAAAGGAGTAAAATGTGTTTAAATGTCAAATTATTAATAAAAGCTAGGGTATCCTAGATATAAATAGTCAATGGTCAAAAAATTTGATATAAAAATAATGAGTAATTTTAAACAATATTCATAATAAAATAATAATATCATTTAAAAACGAAAACATGTCAAATACACATACAATTTACAATGTCCGTTCGTTGTATTCCTTTACGGAATACAACGATTTTGAAAGTAAAAGTTCCTTTAGTCGGCGTTCAAATATGTTGTTAGAGGTCTCGTTTTTAATTGTGGCGGGTAGGCGCTCGTACATCGACGGGCCTATTACGCGCGGGCTCCTGTCGAGCAGCGCGAGTCGCCGCGATACAGGTAGTAATCGCCCCGTCTGACGGGTGATTCTGCCAGGCATATTCGCTCGCTTAAATAAGTGGATGTTTCGACGCGTGAACATAAATACTTCAAATACGTATAGTGAATAATGAGTCATCATCTTGTACTGTGTAAAGAGTTCTCTACACGAGTGCCTCGAATTTACCCCTGCCAATATACGTAGGGCTCGCTTTTGTAGTTTGAATACTCTATCAGAGTTCGTTGAGTTCCCGTACAAAATAATACCGTACGACATTAGTGAAAAGAAGTATGCATAATAGATCTGAAGTAGTGCGTCACAGGAGACAATTGACTTTAGTTTGCGCAGTGCAAATACCGCACTGCCTAACCTTTCACACAAGTTGTCTACGTGTTCTTTCCACTTCAGCTTGGCGTCAATAGTAAACCCGAGGAACTTGCAAGAGTCACAGCGGGGTATGGAACCCTGTGCTAGTGGAATGTGTGTAGTGTTTCCGGCTGTGAACAACATCACGTTGGACTTTGACACATTGAGTATGAGGCCGTTTGCCGAAAACCACTCATGAAGTTGGGTACACGTCTTTGTTATCTTTTGCTCGAGTTGTGAGTACGTGTGATCGGTTACTACGACTGTGGTATCATCAGCAAACAACACCATAGTACAGAGGAAGGGAGGTCGTTAACAAAAATTAAAAACAGGGTATTTCCAAGCGAAGAGCCCTGTGGAATTCCATGCTCGAGTACACCCGCCTCAGATTTTAAGCTTTTGCCTTCGATTTTGACCTCAACCGTCTGCCGCCTATTTTTTAGGAACGATGTGAGTAATCTATGAGTGTTATCCTTTATTCCGTAATGACCTATCTTTTTTAATAACAAGTCGTGATTAATCACATCGAACGCTTTCGACAGGTCGCAGAATACCCCTGCAGCCTTTTGTTTCGTATCCAACGCCGTTGTTACGCAATCATATATCTGATATGCAGCTGTTGTGGTACATCTATTTGTCTGTCCGTCAGTAAGTTGTTTGTTTCAAGATGGTGCATTAAGGAGTTAGACACAATGGATTCAATAATCTTAGAGATATTTGGCACGATAGTGATTGGTCTGTAATTGTCAACAGAACTTTTTTCACCCTTGCCCTTATATACTGGACACACTCGAGTGCTTTTCAGTACGTCGGGATACACACCGCAAGTGAACATGGTGTTTATGAGTTTCACGAGCAATCCAGCGACGACCGGCCATACACACTCGAGTATGTTCAGTGATATATCGTAAATATCAAGGGTCCCGCGTGTCTTTGTCATTGACCTCAACGTACGATTTAGGTCTGTGAGTGTAACCATGGGCAGAACATGTTGAGGTATGTCAGTGTTGTGTAAGTAATGTGTGAGGTACTGTACAGAGTCCGATTTGTTTATGTTTAATGTGTATGTTGAAGCTACTGTGAGAAAATGTTGGTTTAAGTGTTCCGGAACCTTGCGAGAGGGTAAGACCTTTCCACTTTCATCCTTAAGTAAGATGGTATGCATCAGCGGTTTGTTGGATACTTCGTCATTGACTACGCGCCACATCTCTTTAGATGGATTTTTACTATTGACAATCCGGTTTGCATTGTACTCTCGACGGGCAGTCAATGATTCCGATTTAATGCGATCTGCGTGATGACTAATGCATTGAGCGAGAGCATCATGTTCCGGATATTGACGTTTCATTACAGTCAAATCATTATAATCATTTATTAGCTTTGAGAGGTTCTCTGTTACCCATGGTACTGGTGTCTTATTTTTAACTAATATATTTTTTGTCGGGAAATGAATTTCAATATAATACCTTAAAACATTAAATAATTTATCAAATTTATCGTCAATAGAAATAATGTCATCAAATATAAAGTTCCAATTATAATTTTCAATGTCAATATAAAATGCAAATAATGATTGATCTGTGTATAGTCTTTTTTGAATAAAAGTGTTAGGCTTGTGTTTAGGTCTCGGTTTCGTGGCAGGAAAAGTGAATACCTGTGCGTTGTGGTCGCTGATGGGGGTGTCCAGCGGCGCGGCCGCGACGCCCCGCCACCCGCGCGCCACCAGCCCGCAGTCGATGCTACTCGCACAGTGCGCTGTCACACGAGTTGGAAACTCGACACAGTTTCTACACATGTAGCTTTGAAGAATTTCGTCCACGCGCCGTCTTGCAATGTTATCGGACATAAAATCAACATTTTGATCGCCGACCAAAATGAACCTCTTATCCTCATTCGTAAGCTTATCTATTAATAATTCCATTTTTTTTAAATACATGTCAAAATCACCATTTCCGGTGCGATATAAAACAATTACAATAAAATTTGAATCACAGATTTCGATTGCAGTAAACTCAAAATGAAACTCGACAGCAAGGCTCTGCAGGTCGTTTCGCTGTCGGTATACGATATCAGCCCGTGTGTATAGTGCCACGCCGCCGTGAGCGATGCGCTTGCGACAGTAGCTATTTGCGAGCCGATAGCCGCATAACCTCACTCGGTCGATTTCGTGTTGTTTACACCACGTTTCGCTACACGCAAGAACATGAGGGTTTTCTGAAAGCAACACTAAATCCAAGAGCCCTGTTTTTCCGCAAATCGACCGTACGTTTTGATGTATTATTTTAAATTGTGTATCATGGGCTAGTGCGGTTTTAACTTGCTGTCCGGGCTTGAGAAGTTTTTTGGAGCAACAAAGTTAAAACGCCTAATTGAAACATTTGCTGGCCAGTACTGTGCATTTTTCACCAAGTGGATGTTCTCCGAGGGCACGTCAAGTTTGAATGATGAATACTGGCCTCGCGTAACTACTAAGCGCTCGCACTCTGCAACTTCCACGCCCAGCTTGCAGCGCACGTGTTGAAGGACGTCTTGCACGGTGGTATCCTCGCTCAGGTTGAAGACGTGCAGGCTTGCCAACCGCGGCGCGGCTGCACGGAGAATCGGCTGTCCACGCGACGCACCTCCCGTCGACGGTACCGATGGTGCTGAAGACCCACCAGCCCTACCAGACATGAGTGGCGCGGGCGGTTTTGCAGCATCTGCGCTCGGAGGGCTGGCGGAAACAGGCAATACAGTGGCTGGAATTGCGTTTGAGATTGCAGGACCAGGACAGGCACTTGCAGGCAAAGGCGCGGCGCGTCGCGGGCGTCCTCGGCGGGACGTGCAGGCAGGCCCAGCTGTATCTTGCGATGCTACTGGAGTAGAGGACGGCTTAGTCGGCTTTTGCTGGGTTTCTGTGTTTTGTACCTCAGCCGTTTGAATGAGCTGAGTGGCAGCTTTACCGATGTATTGGAGGCCTTGAGGGCCGGACTCATCGAGCGTGACGTTATTTGTGAAATGCGAGTGTAATTTATACGGGATATCCCGGGCAACTTCGATTTCAGATCGTTCCATATTGCCAGGTAGGGCTCTGACAATTTTTATAAGCTCAGCCATTTGTTTCTTATTTTCGATAATTTCGTGTTGCTGATTCATAATTAAATCGTGGCATCCATGAAGCTTGTGTTTTATTTCTTTTAACTCGACTTCAAGATTTAAAATAACGTCCACTTGTACCACTCCCCCCTCTTCAAGCAAACCGTCCCCTCAAAAAGTGGAGCCTAAACTAAACTACCTAAGAAGCCCCTCGCCGAAACTTGAGAACGCGGAATAATTTGTAATAAGTTCTAAACACTAGATTACTGTATACGTAACTTGCTGTCTATTTACCTATCTATTAAACCTACTTTCGCTGCGTATTTTTATTACGAATACCTGAAGATATGGCCAGAATGTGATCGCTAGTGGTAGGACCCCGAAGTGTTGTGTACCGTAATAACCTAGGTTCTTTTATGAAAGCTTGACAGGTTTTGGACTCTTCATTACTATAATTAAAGCTAGACTATCTGTACGTAAAAGAACCTACCTGAACGCTTATTACTACTACTATTATCTTATTTCTAATTATAATGCAGACCTAGAGTCTGGAAGGGTAATTCACTCGCTGAAGTTAGTCTCGTATTTCATCCTCTTCATTTATACAATTAAATCTAGCCTATCCATATATAAATGAACCTATCTGAACGCTACTTTCAAGTACTATTTTCCTATTTCTAATTATAATGAAGACTTAAAGTATAATTCATTCGCTGAAGTTATTTTTGTATTTCATCCAATATTAGACTTTATGATTATGAGTATTATTATAAATATTTTTATTTTTGGGTAGAAAATCCCCTACCACCTATTACACGCTCGGTTGGACATGGAAGTAGCTTTTATAATTCATAAAACAACATGATTATTTATTTAAACCTATGATGAGCTAAAAGACTGCCCTAAATACTTGTATTTTGGAACAAAGTTCTGTCGACGGGTCGTGCGGTAATCTTTTACTCACACATGCTACTTCTCATGTCTAGGATGAGGAATGAGCGTCCTAGCCAAGTTACCTTCCTAGCTATCTACGAGTTTAAGACTCAGCGAATGAAACTACCAGTGTCTCAAACCTAGCGGTCAGAATCGAGAAGATACACCGAGACAAACTCGACTGACATCTTTTAGTATCATTAAATGCTTATGTTTATGATTTATATGGCCTAAATCCTAAGACCATCCTATACCGATAACCATAGAGGGTAATGCCAATGTGAACCGTACATTACATGTGAAATATTTTACCTAATCGTACCTTAAGTGAAGAGTGTTCACTTACAGCAATAAGTAGCCTTGGACGGAGAATATCCACTCATGACAATAAGATACTTTAGATGGATTTGATTAACTGCTCAGCCTGTCATCAAACCCAGAATTATTTCATCTTTCTGAAACAATCCTGATACCCCAATGTCATGAACAGAACTGTTACCTTTCGATGATATTTAATGATCGTTACCTTTTGTAATATTTCACATGTATCCCACGGAAACTTGACACTCCTTTAAACCATTTACTACTATTAACGTGAGCTCAGATATCCACACTATATAACTTTCATGAAAGTCTTTTGGAATAATAACTAATTTTAGCTAACCAAACAATACCTTAGAATATCTTTTGTTGCAGTAGATATAGTTATAAGCCTACCACCCCATAACGCGTGAATTTAGCCCTACATCTACCCCAGTCCCTATTCTGCTTACTTCTAGAACCATACCTTAGTTCAGAAGCAAGAATGTATCCCTAGCTAAACTGTAAGTAGTTCAGTCGGCGAAACTGAGATAGCAACCCTAGCAGCCTGTGTAATTGCTTCCCCCCGCCGCGACCGTAGTCAAAAGGGAATACGGCGAGTAAAGCGACCTGTCTGGGAATATGACCGGTATATTTACATATATATAATGCTGAACGACCCCTCAGGCAACTTGACCGATTTCGACGAGCGGAGTATCCTCCTGTGCTCATCACATGAATGACCGAGCCACGTCTAGACCGCCAGCTGTTCTGAGAGACGTGAGGGCCCCGATTAAGGGGTTTCGTCTCCTATGTTGGTAAAAAGGTAGACGCCAGACCACACCTCAAATCTGGTACTAATGGACACGGATTCAATCCCAGTTGGCACCGGTAGGTAGGAATGACTCCGCAGGTAGACTGATCCTTGACAGTGTTCTGGCTGATTTAGGCAATTAGAATTAATCCCAACTAAATTCCGAAACCAATCATTCAAACATACCCAATCCCAGGGAGTACCCTGGCACATTAGATATATTTGGTTAACCACATAAACCTCCGGACGTACTCCGTTACGGAAAATATAGTTTTGATTGAGTTCCGAAACCACTTGTCAAACATGCCCTATTCCAGAGAGTAGCTCTGGCAAATAAGACATGTTTGATTTAGTCATATAAACCTTTCAGAATATTTCCGATAAGATAGATATAACTTAGGCCCTAACACCACTTTTGAATTTACAAATGACTATAAAACTAAGAAACGTAAAAGACTCATAATTACGAAGAGAGTTTCCCCATAACGACGAGCCATTTACCACAATAAAGAAAACACACCAATAATTTCACAGCCTACAACCAGAGACACTGCCAGTCCAAACGAAGAGAATTGAAAAAAGCCCCTATACTAACCCGACAGCCCCTTTTATACCCCCTGTTATGAGAGACCACCGATTTTGTTAACCGTTTATCGGTCCTTGTATCGGTCTTATTCTGCAAATCTTAAATGACTTTTGTGTAAGATTATTATTATTTTATTGTAATTTACCGTTTGACATGTAAAAATGCCCTTGTGGCCTATTTACAGAATAAATAATTGCTCAATTGATTGATTGACAATAGTATCATCATTCTCCTTGAAACACCTACTCTTTAGTAATAAGGTTGCAAATCGGTCGTACGTTTTCACGCGCCAAAACCTGGTATGCAATAAACACGTGATAATATTATCCGTCCCACCCCCCGAGAATGGTCGTATCGCCCATTTAATTTAGCTCCTTAATGCTCTAGCTATTAAGATTGAAATCCGTATGATCGCCCTACACTTCCAGAGAAGGCAAATATTGCCAGCGTAGAAATATTACTTTTTCTCATATTTTGAATGATTATTATAATTCTAGTTTACACTGCACGCTTATAAACCCTTGTACCCACTATCATTGCGTTAAATAAACTCATATAATATTCTTAAATGAAATAAGCTTCTGATGCTGACTATAAATTTACACGATTGAATGACAGCCCAATTGATTTCTCTCTCCCCCTAATTTACTAAGTCAATTTTCCAACTTTGGGTATGAAATAAAAGCTCATCGACCTCTCTCTCCCTATACATCAATGATTATATAGTTTGATGCTTTGCTTATACAGAACCACACCAACGAGTATGCCCATTCCGTCACACACTAACCTTTTGTCCATCTCCTCTTTTGTGGTAACTTTTGATTTTGGCGGTGGCATGTCCAATATATATGTGTCACAGTATCACAATTCTTAATTTTGTATAGCAAGTGCAATTAATGTAATAAATGATGTCAAAAAAATGTAATAATTCAATAATTTAAATACGGAGCAATTTAAACATGTCAGTTGGCGACAGTGGCGCCACCCATATTATCTTATGTAATTTTACCTATTACCTTCAAAATTATTTATTTTCAACAAGGTTTTACATTATAAGTTATATAGTAAGATCTTTATCTGTATATCTCTCTGGGTGCCCTGAAAACCAGCGCCTTTAGCATGTATTGCTGGTGGCCTATGCTGAATGGCATCCATTTTGGTGAATTCCAATTGTAAGACACACATGTAACATGATATCACACCAAATAAATATATTTCTTTCTTTCTTTCAATCCCGTTTAATCGTTATTAATTTAAATTACGTAAAACATTCAAAAATTTGATCGATTCCAATGTTTTCAATTTTTGTATGTATGCCAATTGAAACTGGTACCACCAGTACGTACATACTTTAAAAAAATAAGTAGAACGGGACCTTGATAGGTTATTGACATACTCGCTGTTTTAAGACTATTGAAAATATTATTTGATTTCTTCAATTTTTTGGAGAAAAGCTCTATATCTGCCTTGGCGGGAACGGCAATTCGTGGATTCGCCTCTATTGTCGCATTCAGCTTCACTTCATCCGACAAAACCAACTCATCCACGAATTGCGACTTCCCGGCCCCGCAATAGTGTACTGATATCACTGGCTGACTGGCGGAATACATACAAAGTAACATCGCAACGTGAGATGCAGATGTAAAAAAAATAATTGACCACTCGGTGTATGTTTGTGGTAACGTGTGAAACTTTTGAAAGTTGAGTCTTTCAAAGGCTGTAGAAAGCTAAAGAAATCTACAAATCGTTGCTTTTAAACGAAAGGGCCACAAATCAAAATCAAGTTTTTTCGAGGACAGCACAATTAAAATTTTATTTACTTTTTTTATTTGTTTTTCGGCACTCCTACTTTCAATGCTTTTGTGTTATAATACTTTCGATGCGTATTTTAATTCCCTACCTCTGGTTTATTTTTTCTTTGAGGTAACTATAACCCAAAGACGACTAGCAGCACATAAGTCCGTTTAGCATATAATTTATTTGTAACAAGGAAATAAATAATTTAAATAAAAGGCCACAAGTAGAAAAAGTAAACATGTTTTATTGAAAATTTTCATCACAACCTTGTTGAATAAAGACATTATTATATATTAAAAAAATAACATAAAAAAATCTTCCCTTTGCACATTGATATTTTTTAAATAAATCAAAAACTTAAATTTTAATCACAAAAAGAGTGTTTTGGCACCATACAAAATAAGTAGTTAACTAAAATAAATGCTTTAAAACCTCAACAGGCATACATTCTCACTAATTATAGGTAACACAATAATCATAGCTTCTTATACAATTATAATAATATGGATACTTTGTACTAGTTTAACAAGAGATCAACATTTTCACTTAAGGTATAATATTTTTTTAAACCTAGGTGGTTTCTAAGTAATTACTAAATATCCGTTTTAATTATTACTATGCTTGTACCTATTATAAAATCAGTCTTCGTCAAAGGCAACGTATTAAGTTTAAAGATTAGAAAAAAAAGCTTTGTAATATTGTGGTATCACATTTTTCCTCATTAGGTTAAGAATACCCTTTGTTTTTGTTTCAGGAACTTTTAGTTTTTGTGCATATAATTTTTTGAGTGTTGTGGTTACTACAGTATTACACTTAGTTTGTCTTTTGGTCAAAATGGACACAGACATAAATTCTGCGTCGTCGTAAGAAGTCTTTAAAAAAAACTTGTTTCGGTTTCCTTGATCAACTTTTAAAACTTTTATGTCTGCCCATTTCAACTTTTCTCCATCTTCCGTGACGGAGTAGTTACCAACAGCCAAAGGTTTTAAGTCAAAGAAACTGTCATGTGTCAGTTCTTTAACAGTGTAAGGTGTGCCTTTTTTCTTAGCTGTTTTAATTAGTGTTATGTATTGAGCTGGCACATAAATTGGCGAGGATTTCAATGCATTTGAAATATTCCTCCCAATTACGGAGTGTACCGAGTCACCTTCATTTTGGGTATGCCCCTTTACCAAAAATTTTTGTGTTATACTTCGTAGTTTTGGAAACTCACGAATAGCGTGTTGGTACATTGCCAACATAAATTTATTTTTTTGCTGGCCACAGCAATTGTCGCTATAAAAGATTACATCAAAAGCTTCATTTGCTTTATCATGCAAACTTTTTAAGTACATAAATACGCATGACCCTAATTCGTTGACCCCTCGAGCTCCTTCTCCTTCATGCCAAACAAAACAAATGGTGCTTTTTGTCTCAAGCTCAGTGATGGTAAAATTTAATAGGTTTATTTTTGAGATGTAGTAGAAACTCGAAACATCACCTCGTGGGCAAGGCATCACGGCTTGTAGGTCATAGACTGCCACTATAAAAGTATCACTGACATTTTCTTTATCTTTCTCCTTTTCGGCTCTTGCGAGAGATTTCTCTTTTAGGTGCAGTTCGAATTTTGGTTGTAGTGACTCCTTATCTATAGCATTAGCATAGGCATTGCAATCTTCGCATTGGTCTTTTTTTGGCTGCCAAAACGAGATATTAAATTCTTTTTTAAAGACGCTGTAATATATTTGGTACGACGCGTAGTCTTTTCCCTCAGATTTACATTTTTCAACATAATCTCTGTGTAAAGCACTGACGTTGGTTCCACCTTCAATATACTCTCGCTTCGATTGAGCACGGCAATAATGGCTCTCAATCCTTGGAATTGAGTTAATATGCGCTTTAATACTATCAGTCAAATAAGTGTCCGTCTTGTTGTGGCTGCCATGTTTTCCTCTGTTGTCTTTCGTTTGAGTTCCTATGAGGTTAGAATGTTTTTTATGAACAGTTCTGATAAATTTATCAGAAATCGCGAGAGTATGCATGAAGAAAGTTTTGCACACTCGAAGGCGGGTCTCATTTTGGGGCAAATAATATGCGTGATTGAGATTTTTTCGATTACTGTCAACACGAATATATCGATACTTTGGGGTAATCTTGGTCATGTGCTCGTGCACAAATTGTCTTTGAATATGCAAATCAGCTGTTGCCCAATACTCTTCAAAAATCGACAACCGCTCTTCATTTGTGAGTTTAGTAGAACATTTGAGTTTGCATTTGTCAGAACAAACAGTGCCCATTTTTTTGGCATCGATAAGCTTCTTTGATTTCGCCAAAGATGTATAAGCCTTACCACTGTTTTTTAGAAGTTTTGCCTGGTTTTTCTTCCATAACTCCGGATTAGCTTTCCTTTTACGAGACCTTTGTCGAACATCTATCTCCACACAAGGAGATTGTGCATCGACGCTGGGTGGCTGGATATCGACGCTGGGTGGCTGGGTATCGACGCTGGGTGGCTGGGTATCGACGCTGGGTGGCTGGGTATCGATGCTGGCTGGCTCAGTATCGACGCAGGGTGGCTGGGTATCGACGCTGGGTGGTTCGCTATCGAGATCGGTTGGCTGAAAATCTATGCCTGCTAGCTGGCTAGCCATACTGTATGACTGCTTGTCAGAGCTTATAGCTTCGGTAACATTATTGCCTGGAAAAAAAGAAAAAAAAATGTAATATTTATAAAGATCAATTTTACCTGATAATTTTTAATGATGTGAAATCAGATCTAAACTAAATGTCGTTGCTTACCTGGGCTCGATGAATGCATATTACAAGCTCCGGAAGTGCTAGGCTTTGGTGAAAAATCGTGTCGTTTAATGCGCCTTGTGAAATCATTGTCTGAATCTAACTCAGATGAAGACTTTATTTGGTAGTCAGGATCTTTTACGCTATCGTCTGATGAAAAGTCTTTTGTACTATCTGAGCTCGTAGATTTGTCAGAATCACTATCAGAACTTGAGCTAGAGTCATCATCAGAATCTGAGCTACTCTCTTTGACAACAATGTTTATTTTTTTAGGACACTCCGAGCCTTTTGTGTCATCGAAATCGTCACCATCACAATCTGAGCTAGTCTCTTCGACAATCACTTTGTTTGATTTTTTAGGACACTCTGAGTCTTTTTCATTTATGTCATTAAATGAGATATCGAGATCATAGTCTATCTGACTATCTGGTATGGAATTAGAATCAACCGAATCATCGTGTAAGTCAGTAGGTGTAGGTTCGCAGCTCAATAAAGAATGGGAATGCTGCTTCTGTAAATGGATGGTTGGAGTTTTGCTTTCCTTTGGTACAGGTACAGGTAAATTTTGGTCGGGTTCTTGTTTTCGTGGATGGATGGAATTATTAGGTTTAGGTAGAACCATGTTTAAAATTCTATGTGATCTGGTACTCATTCTGCAAGTGAAAATAAATACATAAACTTAGAGGTAGACATGGCGGGAGTCGCCGTGCGCCGCGGATTCACTTGAAGAAGGTTGTAGTGGCGTTTTGGTAATTATATTTAATTTATATTTGTATGTGTATAATATTAAGGAAAGGATGAAAGATAAAAGAACCACGAAGAAATTAATAATAAAGCGTGCCGTTGAAAGGACCGTTACAAACCTCGTTCATTTGAATAGTGAAAGTAATAGAAATTTGCGATTATTAGTATAGTTAGTGAAAATATAGATAAATAGTAAATGTGTTATTTTTATCACACATCATAAAATATTATACAATATCATAAAATAAAGGATTCCTTTACCAAACAGCAACCCCAAATTATATCAAAGCCATTTTGTCTTAAAAGAAAACATCTCAAGCACAACAATGTTTTGAGCAAAACAGACATTTCACAGAAACAACCTCTTAGGCTTATAACAATAAGAATTTATTAGGCACTTTTTATTACTAAACGGACACTTTCCAAAACATGGCACCTTTGTCTTAAAAATAATCCTGTATTTATTTGTTTTTATAAGCGAAACGAACACTTTCCCAAACGTGGCATCTTAGTCTTAGAAATAATGGAGTAATTACCTGTTTTTTATATGCGAAACGGTTGCATTCCCAAATGTGGCCCTTTTACCCATAAAACTCACTCAAAAGATGTTTAACTTTTCGGAATGTGGCCCTTTATCCCAAAGTGACGTGCGCTCGCGCCGACTGTCGGGTCGCAACTAAAAAGATGGCCGCTTTGCTCTGAACTTAGCCATCGATGCGTAAAAATGCCAAAAGGGCGCATGCGTAAAATTGCGATTAAGAGACCGATTTTGACGGATGTCTTCGTGAAATATGAAAATAAGGACGATTTTGGCCACATTTTTTAATTAAAACTCATTTTGGCAAATTTTTATTTGTGGCCCTTTCGTTCATAAGCAGCGAAATGATAAATAATATCGAATTTTCGTGGCAGACTGCACGAAAACCATAGGTGATACCGCATCTTCGCTTGATATTTACATCAAATGGATGAAATAGACCCCTTTTCCCTGTGAAATAATTACGTCAGAAATAAACCATTAGAAAAACAATGGAAATTCATTTCTATGTGAGAAATCTATTTTCATTGTTTTATTTTAAGTAGGGTTCCAAATAAAATATAGGTACCTAGTCTGCTTAAGTTTATCAATATAGTATACATACTCGTATTCTGTAATTCAAAATCTGTTTGTTATTTTAGCTTAATCTCGGCTCTATATTTAATCAGGTAAGGGTCTAGCTATTCATACCGCTCGCAAACATGGTATACGTGCAGCGAATGATCCGCCTGTGTCTAGCGCTTCACAGCCTGTGTCCTCAACTGTCAGAGATGATAACTTTAACAGTTCCATTTCCTTTGCAGAGAAATTGGGAACTTTAAAGAGAAATGTGCCTATAATTAAAAGAATACCTCGCGGTGCGCGCAGAGCTGTAGCCAGCAGTCTTGCGGAATGTGTCGCCAAAGTCGTGAAGGAGAATTCTGCCCAAGCGTGGCAGCGTCTGCTCACATTCTCTTACTCGGTTCTACATGCAAACAAGTCCAAAAAAGACTCTTTGACCAAGCAGATAAAAGACAATTCATCTTAGATTTCCGTGTCACCTGACAAGTTACAAAATGATGAAATCATTTCAAATTTCAACCCTCGTACTTTTTCCAAAATAAATGCAATAGAAAGCAAAATCTCAGAGGGGAATGTGAGTGGAGCTGCTCGCCTTCTTTTTTCTAATGATGTCTTGGCTACTCATTCCGCCGAAACCTTTGCCGCGTTCAGGGAAAAACATCCGGGTACTTTAGCTACCACTCAGTTTCTCAGACCTCCTTCCACTGATGGCGGGTGTGTGACCGTTTCAGAAGACACTGTACTTTCAGCGTCAATGTCTTTCCCCAATGGTTCTGCGGGAGGGTTAGATGGTTTGTCCCCGCAACACCTGAAGGATTTGACCACCTCACCTTCTGGGGATACAGGTTCGGCGTTAAAAGGGTTACTTTTAACGCCGAACCTGAACTAAAACTTAAACTTCAAGAGTTAACATCCTTGATCAACCTAATGCTAACTGGTCGTGTAAACGCTGAAATCATCCCGATCCTCTACGGTGCCAATCTAGTAGCCTTAGCTAAAAAGTATGGTGGCATTCGGCCGATCGCCGTCGGTTGCACGTCTGTCTTCAAAACTCTGCTGTAGGAAATTCAATCAGAGTCTCACCAAAATTTTCAAGTCTCGACAGCTGGGTTTTGGCGTCAAGGGCGGCTGTGAGGCTGCAGTTCACGCTGCGCGCACGTTTCTGAGCCGCACGGACTATGAAGTTTTTGTCAAAGTTGATGTGAGAAACGCTTTCAATTCGGTTGATCGTGGTGCCCTCTTAGCAGAAGTCAAAAAACATCTCCCCGATGCCTATGGTTATCTATGGCAATGTTATGGGGCACCATCAAAATTACTTTTTGGTGACAAAATTATCGATTCAAACACTGGTTGTCAGCAGGGAGACCCGCTTGGTCCTGCTATATTCAGTTTGACTATCCATCCAATCATAAACAATCTAAATTCAAAATTTAATCTTTGGTATCTTGACGACGACGGTTCCCTTGGTGGGGACGCTGAAACAGTCTTGCAGGACTTGCAATTAATAATGGACAAATTTGCAGAAATAGGGCTTTCCCTTAATTTCACGAAATGTGAAATTTTTCTGCCTAACCGCCTTCCCCCGGATAGAAAGATTGATATACTGACTAACTTTAACGCGATATTACCCAACATCTCCGTCCATTCCACTTCATCACTCACACTTTTAGGATCTTCAATTTTTGATGAAGCGATCAGTCCAGTTATTAATTGCAAGTTAAATTTGTTTAACTGTACATCTGACTTACTTTTTGATATAAATCCCCATATGGCATTTTTTATTATCCGTTTTTGTCTCTTTACACCTAAATTCATGCACTTACTCCGATGCTGTCCGATCTGGAAATACCCCTCTATACTTTTGTCAATTGATAATACTCTACAAACTACTTTATCCAAAATTCTAAACGTTACTTTCGATTCCATTTCATGGTCCCAAGCAGTTCTACCTGTAAGATTCGGTGGTCTGGGTGTTCGCGCAACTTCCGGTGTGGCACTACCAGCTTTCCTGTCTTCTGCGTACAGTTCGTTGTCCCTCGTCGGTATTATTTTAAACATTCAACAGATACCGGTCGCAGAGATCGCGAACTTGGCGGAGGCCGAGAGAGCCTGGTGCGACTTGTGCCCGGAAGCAAACGTCCCTGACATGAAACACATCCAGAAAGTATGGGACACTCCTCTGCTCAAATCCATTCACGTTTCTTTAGTCGAAAATAGTCCAAACGACTCAGAACGCGCCCGGCTCTTGGCTGTCTCCACACATGAGTCAGGCCACTGGCTTAACGCTCTTCCCTCACGCAACATAGGCACAGTTCTCGACCCAGGTACGCTAAGAATAGCTATCTGTTTAAGGCTGGGATCCCAAATATGTGTTCCCCATACTTGTGTCTGCGGCAAAGGTGTGGACCAGCTAGGTAGACATGGCCTATCATGTAACAGAAGCGCTGGCCGCATGTACCGCCATGGTACCATAAACGACCTGCTGCGTCGGGCGCTCGCCACTGCCTCCATACCTTCGTCACTAGAACCTCCTGGTATGACGAGAGACGATGGCAAGCGCCCGGACGGAGTAACTTTGGTACCGTGGAAACTCGGTAGGGCCCTGGTGTGGGACGCAACATGCGTCGATACGTTCGCACTGTCCCACATACAGGCAACACGGTCTCAGGTCGGCGCTGCGGCTGATCAGGCCCAATTACTTAAGCGCCGCAAATACTCTTCTCTAGTTCAGAACTACGAGTTTGCGGCGCTTGCAGTTGAAACGATGGGACCCTGGTCAGCCGACATGAAGGCCTTCATGAGGACCCTGCCGTCGCGGCTGGTCCACGCCTCCAAAGGGGAAATGCCGCAAGCGTCATGGGGTCCATGCCGCAGACAGAACTTTTGGACGGACTATTTTTTTTGTAATTAGTTTTAAGTTTTCCGTTTTATTATTTTTTTATTTAGTGTCAGGTAAGTATTTTATTATATATAGAATTGATATTAATTTTCACGTCTTGTAAAAATTACAAAACTTTTAATTGCGCAACTTAATCAACAACTAAAAACAGGCAAACAATTGGCTGGTTTATTGCTAATGAGCAACCCTTTCCAGAGAATCTTATTATAATGATGCACTATTTACTTAATTTGATAGTCTGACTCCTAAGAAAGAATTTACTTTGCCTACAAATATTGAATATCTTGTTATTGAATAATAGAAAAATAGTATTCAAAGAAACTGTTGTTTAACCCTTAAATGCATGATTTTTTTAATTTTTGGTAGAAAAAAATGTTTTTGTTTAGTTCATTGGATGTATGATCTATGTCTGCTTTTCAATCTGTGAGCTGTCTAATGCTTTGTAGACATCTGGCAACACTATGCATTTAAGGGTCTTAAGATGCGAGCGTCGTGGGTTAGCAATTAAAGATGCCACGAGCGTTTTAGGACCAAGTTATTTACACACCGTTGCATACAATACTTTTTCTACAACAAATTAAGAAAATGTTTAGACTTTTCGGACAGTATGTTTTTCGTTACCTAGTTATTTTACTACTCACGCATTTTCTTTAGGAGTGCAGTTATTTTCTTATTCGTCCACTTTAAAAGGAACGTACGCGTTTTCTTCACAAACGCGAATAAAATCGCAATACTTAAGTAATAACTAATATTTAGTTATCATCTTTCGTCTTTTAATTTACCTAAACTGAAATTTCAGTGGCAAGACAGTACCTAAATAATTTTTATTATACAAATGTTTGATTGTAGATAAACACTACTCAAAATATGTTTTTTAGAAATTGGTACCACTGCAATATTTGGATCGACTTTTTTCAAGTTGATGTTTACGTCGTGGTTGATAGTGTTATAAGGAAAGAGAGATTAACCGACTTCAACAAATGAGGAGTTTCTCATTTCGTCTGAATATTTTTTTATTTATTTTCCCGATTACTCTAAAACGCCTGGACAGATTTGGGAAATTCCTTTTTTTGTTTGATAGGGTATCCTTCCCAGGTGGTCGCATGGTCATCAGGTCAGGGTCGGATGATGGGATCCTGCACAAATCGAGGGAACTCTTTAAACATTGGGTCATCTAGCATTTAAGTCTTTGAGGTATCACTAACCGATTTATTTTAGACGTTGGTGCTTCACTGATTGCTGGCGTTCCCATACTGTCTCCAGTGTCTGTGACGCATCTGCATGCATTACAACCACTGGTCACACCTCGGTAAACTGCGTTGGTTAGCGGGCTAAACTGGTGAGGGGAAACCTGCCTTTGGTAGGTCTGATAGCGGAAACCGCTTTTAATGCACAGGTTAATTTTGGAAGGCAGCAGCATCATAACAAATCAGATATGCAATCGATTATGGCGGACGCAGTGGGGTTACAAGGCAAGGTACGACACATCGGTTTCATATCGGTTTTCCGTTCCACTGGGCTTAGGGTGAAGACGAGTGCAATGCATTTACGTTTGCGCGTACGTTTGTGCACCTAAATATCTCCTGTGCACCTGACTGTTTCGGAATATGGACTCCAATCTATTTAAAGAGACCTTTGGCGTCGAATTGAAGTAGACCGGTTCAGGCACTGGTCCCACCGCCGGCTAGTAAGCTAGAAAAGTTGGGCGAGTAACGGTTCATTGCGTGCTGACCAGGCACAGTGTGATCAATCGACCTTTACAGATCCGCAATGTAATGCTACTCGCCCAACTTTTCTAGCTTACTAGCCGGCGGTGGGACCAGTGCCTCAGTCTGGTGCAGACCGGGCTTTGTCTGATGTTCGCATATAGACGACTGCAGGGATGTTGTTCCACAGGGTTAGGTTCGTAAGGACTAGATTGCATAACGACTCTATAAGCAAAACGTCTTAGTTGCATAAGGTCTTGGTAAGCACAATGTCTTTTTTGCAGAATGCCCTAGTGAGTAGAATGTCTTAGTTGTTCGATCGACAACTATAGCATAACGCCCGAAGTTGCAAAATGACTAATAGAGTTTACGTCCAAGTTATTAATACGTCTTGATTGTAAAACGACGCATAAGAAAAAGTGTCTGGATAGCATATGGTCTTGGTAGCAAAACGTAAAATTATTCGATAAACACATTATTTACTTTAATAATATTATTGAAAGATAAAACTCAATTGACAGTTAAGATTGTTGAACAATAAGTACATTATCTTTGATTTTAAGTGGCCAGCAACTCGACTTTGAAGTTTCTTTATCAAAGAATCCTCCTTCACAAACTACGTTTGAGTTTTTCTTGTCATTCAACCATCTAGTCGTTATGCCATTTAGACGTTATTAATGTTTGACGATATGCCTACCTAGTCGTTTTGCTATTACAACATTTTGATATTAGGGCGTTATACAAACAAGACGTAATAGAACTAAGTCCAATCTTAAACCCGGGCATTCTACTATTAAGACGTTTGTACAATTAGACATTTAGCTACCAAGACCTTATGCAACTAAGACGTTTTTCTTATAGAGTCGTTATGCAATCTAGTCCTTACGAACCTAACCCGTTCAACGCCGTCATCGTTTTCTCTCTGCTCGGGCCGAAAGAGGGAATTCGGCAGCGCCTGGAGTGACAAAGCAGCCATTTTGCTTTCCCTGCTCAGCCAGGAACGGGGCGAGATAAGGTGCCCTAAAAATACTTTCCACAAACCCTCTGGACGGTAGAAACCGTGGCTGTTTCAATCGGTCAATTCCTCGACTCCCTATACTATAATGACCTGGATGTGTCGCTGTAACGTGGCGAAGTTGATCTTGCTATTGTGCCATAGCAAAACACGCGTGCGGCAGGCATTGATTTAACACCGAGCAGCATTGATTAAATATGGCGGAGAGGAATTGCATGATGCTATGTCCAAACTTTTTGTTCTTGTATGGGAGAAGGAACTGGCCCCACATGATTTCAAAGTTTCACACTAATGGGTGAAATGTGTGTGTGGGCATTACATAAGATCAAAGGTGACCGTTCTAATTGCAGTATTTCTCATGGTTTTTCGTTATATTATCAGTCCCCGGAAAAGTTTCCGCAAGAGTTCTACTGAACGGCCTCATGGATGGATCCGAAAAATTGCTACCAGAAACCCAGTTCGGCTTCCGCCCTGACCAAGGCACCTGTGAAGCTATATTTTCTGTGCGTCAACTATTTTATTCTTCTGTTTTGTCGGCGTGATTGATTTATATACCCATGCCGAGTTAAAGTTATCTAGTAGTAATGGTTACTGAGCTAAGCCGATGACGGACGGACAGACGGACGGCCAGACGGACATGGTGAAACTATAAGGGTTCTTTGTTGACTACGGAACACTAAAAATGTATGAACCACAACAGCACGCTTAACGCGCTTTTATGGGCCAGGCCATACAGCGAGGTGTTTTCGATGACTTATTACCGGTTTGATTGTATTTACATCATTGTTTTAAATGGTAGAGGAGTAGGAAAAAAGTATAAAATAAATACTTTAATTAAAATAATTAAGGTATGTTTTGATTTCAGGGTTTCATCAATATTTTTAACTCGAAACTGTCAAGTCTGACAAAAAAACTAAAGAAGGTATGTATGATAATTTTACTACGGTTAAATAAGTAGGTATTGTAATTGTGGGTAATATTACATTACTTACCTAGGGCGGTGAATTCGTGAATGGCCCAGAGCGCAGTTGTTTGTGGCCCGAACCGAAGGTGAGGGCCATAAATATGCGATCAATTTTACGTCTTCACCTGGCCACAATGCGAGTACTGTACGCGCAGCGTGCAGTAAAACTCGCATTATGGCCAGATGTGACGTAAATAATGTTAATAGCCCGTGGGTCCGGGGCACTGCGATATTTAATAAATACATAGATTCACGCCTTTATTCCCAAAAGGGGTAGGCAGAGCACAAGAAACTTATATTCCAGTGTAAATTTTTTAATTAAACTTATATTACGTTTAGCATAAATGTGGGTATAGACCCACAACCACAAACAACAAAATGTGATATCGCAGTGATAGTTTCCTAGCCCATCGCCCACAACACACTTCAACCCTGCTCCCTTAATCGACTTTTACGAAACCCACACACGCCGACTTATATGTTAATATAAAGGTAGTTCTGATATACCAATATGATTACCTAAAAGTTTGAATTGATGACTCTTAGAGGACGATATCATAAATTTTCTCAAAATTTAAAAATAATTTTTTGGCGATAATCTTACGCGTCGCATTTTATTTTACAACTATTTAATAGTTTATAAGAAGCATTAACACTAGAAAAAAAAGCGAATGAAAATATCGCAGGATTCGCGAGATATATTTTTTTAAGTATTCAAGTTAGGCTTGTCACACTAGGTTAATTTTATTTTAAGTTGGGGTTTGGTGTCACTACTTGTTGCAAAATCGTGGTATGTTTAAAAATAGAAACATTCGCAGGCGCATGAGTTTGTTGCTTATAATTGACTAGCTTCCGCCCGCGACTTCGTCCGCGTGGACCCGGGATAAAAACTATCCTATATTTTTATCCAGGCTATAAACTATCTTCGTGCAAAATTTCATTCAAATCGATTTAGCCGTTTAGGCGTGATTGAGTAACAAACATCCAAACATCTAAACTTTCGCATTTATAATATTAGTAGGATATACACAATATATATAACTAGCTGATGCCCGCGGCTTCGCCCGTGTGGTTATAGGAAAATGTAACATATTGAATTTTCCCGTGGGAATTAGATGTTTTCGCGCTGGAAATGTAGCCTATGTCACTCTGCAGCCTCTAAACTATCTCCGTACAAATCACATTAATACGACGCTCCGTTGCGACGTGAAAGAAGGACAAACAAACACACACACACACTTTCGCATTTATAATATTATATATTTATATTATAATATTTCGGTGCTATTGATATTGCAATAGCACCGAGCGCGAGAGGGTTAATGAAATACGAGACCTCGGGCTGACGGTAGACACAACTCGATTTCCGGAAACACATGACCGTATCGTGTAAAAATGCGTGCAAAACCCTGGGATTTCATTTTGAGGATGGCATCACAATTCCCAAGTCCCAGAGTAGCGTTGACGCTCTACTTTGCGTATGTTCGAAGTAGCTTGGAATATGGAGCTATCGTGTGGGGCCCGCATGAAGATAAATACAAGCTAATGCTCGAGAACGCAAATTTGCCAGATTCGTGTTTAAAAGGACGTACAGATATTATCTTTACCTCTACCCTTCTAGCTTTGTTTTAGGAATGGTAGGCCTCGACACTGGAGCTTAGGCGAAAGCTACTTTTTATAGCCCACTACGACTCCCTACTCCAAGGCGGCATAGATAAGCCTGCCCCCCTAGCACACTAGGTTTTATGTCCGAAGTAAAGCATTCGTCTCTCTTGCACTCGCATATTTGCCAGAATGGGACGAATGCTTTATGTCCGACATAAAACTTAGCGTACTAGCACCGCTTATCGGTTCCGCCACCAACCTACGGTCCGCCGGGTGCGAGCGAGGGCGGCTGCGCGCCGAGGCCGCCGCCAGCTGGCGCACGCCGCGAACGCGCCCACCTCCCGGGCGCCCTCTCACTCATGAATAATGTGCTGATCCGGATCCCGGATGCCGACATTTTCGCCGACATATTGAGCAAGTTTTTGCATACCACTTCGTCCGCCTTAAACTCCATTGCAACTAAATAATACATCCACTCAACTGTGCAACCTATAGGTATTATCTTTAATTGGAGTATTTGTTCATGATATGTGAATGTTTTTTATATTTTTTATTTGTATATTGTTACATAATATGTTGCGTTTTGGTGAAATAGTGAGCGTGAGTGAGTGTGAGCTTATATGTGTGTCTATTTATACACATAATAAAGCTGACGAGGGTCGAAAGTCTGTACATGGAAGATATTCGAAAAGAAGTTGGCTGGGGGTGGGCATACTTAGAATCGATAACAGAACACGTTCCAAAAGATTTTAGAATTTTTGTCTGTTTATCTGTTTGTCTGTTTATGTGACCACGCATCACGTGAAAGCGGCTGAACGGATTTTGATGCAAACTTTATTGAGAAATTCCTCGGCCATATTTTAGACATTAACAATTATAAAGATAAGGGTGCAAAGGGGTCAAAGCCTGGGGTTGAACTTTGTATGGGAACTCCTTGAATCTGTCAGCTAAAAGACTTGTAAATTGGCAAGCATATATTTGAGTAGAAATTAACACGAACCCCATTCAAACTTTTAGCAAAATATAGATAAATCGTGACAAATCACGGGAGGTAAAATAGTGCTACTGGCAGCTATAGAATATATATTAACCAAAACAGTTTGATACCTCCACCGATACTAACTGTTAGACATTAGAGACCTAATTATATTGGAACTTGAGTCACTGACGACGTCGCTGTTGATATTGAAATACCAGCAACCTTGATCTCTGCCTTCCTATATTTATACTAATACATTCTGAAGAAGATCTCCCGGGGAGATCGAGGCCCTAGTGTTATTTAAGAGGAAACACAACGGCCGTTTTTCCATAGAAATGTAATCCCCTGTTTTCTCCCTGGATAATGGCAGTTGAGCAATCATTTTTTTTTCATAAACCTATGGCTACTATTGACATGTTCCTATGTTTTCCTTTTTTTCATAAATTTATTCTTAAAAGAGATATTAACCTTCAAAAACCTAAAAAAAATGCCAGATTTTCCGCTGTGTTCAAACATCCAGAAAACAATTTTGACTAGGTTATTTAAAAAAAGAAAAACATAGGAACACGGCCAAAGCCTTTCTTTGATTTTTATTTAAAAAAATATGATAAAAAAATAGTTAAATAGGTCAAGTTTTGGAGAAGAAATCAGGGGACTACGAAACGTTGATTTTATGTAATTTTAATAGGTATTTTCGGTCCAAGCTGTAGTTGTCTCTATCGCGCTCTGCGGCGGGAGGCTTGTGGTTGGCGCGACAGCAATACATTTTACAAATACCTATTTCTCAATTATCTTGACCTTAATGTTTCCTCTTAATACGTGAGTTGAACCGCGTTTTTATTAGTAGACCTACCTAATTTTACAAATATTTTATCAGGGTTTCGTAAATTATGGAAATATAACAAAGAAAAAAAACAAAACATTCTTATTAAGAGGAGCGGTGCTGCTTATTTTTAATAGACTTTATAATTTGGAGTTTGAATGATGCTTTAGTGTATCTAGTCTATCTGAAGATGACGATGTTAGAATTTTTTTTTTTATAAGATCGAGCGATGCGTGCAAGCACGTTATTTTTGGCATAGTTGGTACCATATCGAGGCACGTAAAACTATAATGAAGAATTCATGCCAGTCAAGTAAGCAAAATAGAACCCTCGAACTCTGATATTATTTTCGTTTTTGTTCCATAGAAATGGAACAAAAACTTAGAAACGCTATAAATTCCAAATCCCATGAGGGAAAATCGTGAAAATTTGAGGCACGGTAGGTACACTCATCGTACGTAAAATAAAATGCGACCGTTAATAAACTTTGGTAAAAATTAAATAATTAAATAATAGTGAATATCGTCCGGATTTATTAACTTTACAGTCTTGTATTTTCTTTACGTTACTGAATATTGTTTCCTGTAATTGGAGACACAAACTGGGGCATAATGGGCCTTAATTACGAAAATAAAAACGCAAACATGTTTTTATGACGTCATTGATCTGGTGTTTAGAATTTTTTCACTTGAAAATTAAACGTGATAGCTGGCTAGGAGTTTCACTATGGACTTGAAAATAGTATTAAGCAGCTATTAAAATCATATAGGTAGTGAACATAATTGAAGAAAAATCCCACACTGTGCCACGGGAAGAAAAGGGTTGGTAAAATTCGAACCCGACACCACGGGGCCGACACCACACGAGGCGATATTTATTAAACTGGGATATAACCCGGATATGACATGACGGATGTGTCCATCATTACCTCTTAAGGGCTGAATCACACTGGCGCAGCCTGCGGTGGCGGTCAATAGTAAGTTGGCAAGCAAATGACAAGTTTAGAGTAGTTTTAAATTTGACAACACTGCAGGCCACGGCGGTGAACAGTAAGCGTATTATTTACTAATTTACTATTGACCGCCACTGCAGGCCGCAGGCCGCAGGCCGCGCTAGTCTGTGAAAGGCTTTAATCAACCGGTCATCGTGACAACGATATTATGACAAGTGTGCACAAAGGTTACATTACTTAAATATCCAAAAATGTTCCTCACCCTCGGGCCTCGTCGCATTATAAGTTATCAGCTTTAAAGTACTGGAGTGCCTAGTATAAAATATATACTTACAGATAAAATGAGACATGTTTTCTCTGTTCAAACTATTTTATTAAACTAATATTCCTATTTTACAATTCACAGACTGTCAGCTTCAACCAGAGCGAAAAAAAGGTAAGTAAGTAGTTAATTATTTTGCTGAAAAGTAATTATAACGCCAGGTAAGTAAATGAAATGAAATGTGCTTTGTTCACATTAAACATATCGAGCACAGGTGCTATAATCATTTCCTTGATCCTCAATATAAATGTTTAGCCCAAACAGGCATGTAGAAAACTACATTGATTGATGCTTATTTCACCTCAAATGCAAGCAACATCATCTGTAGAGCGTGGCTGTTAGAGTCAAGCCGTGTGGAGTAGGAAGCTTGGCGCTACTTGCGATCAGATAATTTATTTATAACGCTGAATGAGCTAGGTAGTCTCGGCAATCACTAATGTCAATAATTCAAATTTATATTTAGCAATAATTAATCAAGGGATTCCTTTGTTTTAGCTGGTACGTATATCAAGTTTATTAAGTGAGATGAAACATAAAGCCACATTACACTCCTTTTTTTGGGCACTCAAAGATACCGTAGTAAAAAAATACAGCGAATTTAAGTTTTTCACACAAAACTTGTTTTTGCTGTATTTTGTTTGTTTTACAAACTGGAATCATATAAACTAATTACAAACATAGATATACCTCATGTCATAACATATGCAAAGTTTTGTCACAATCCAAAACGTAGTTTTAAAATGAGAGCGTAACTACGTTTGTATGGCAAGGTGAAATTCGGCCGAGCTTACTGCGGACTCTTAAGTCCGCACAGCGCGCTGAAGGGCATAGGTTTGTCTTACCTGTGGATGTGAAATCTAAAATCTGTACAGATGTCTGTGCATTGTAATATCACGTCTACATGGTACTGATTAAAGTCGGCATGGCGCGCTGTGGTCACTTGTTATACGTGCAGAGCAGAGTATTTTAAAAGCAGAAAAAAAGAGGAAACAATTATATTTATTTAAACATACTGAACAAACATATACAAAACATATACAATTTTAAGAACTTAATAGATTTTTCGTAGAATATGGTACCTATTCATCAACAACACTTTTCACATTCAACAAAAAACTGCCGTTATTTTACTTTACTGACCATTCTGAATACACATTTATATTTTTGCCTCGATTGTCATTTTAGCCATTTGCACTTTGTACCATACGTTACCAGTGACAGCATAACAAGTTATTAAAAATTGTACATAGTAAAAACACAGCTCTTCACTTTACATATAATATTGCCTCTATTTACTGCCTTTAGCTAAACAACCTGATCCAGGAGGTATGTATACATTATATTTATTTTTCACGATTTAGGTGGTGGGGTGTAATTACTTACTACACTGGCCTTTACTATTAGCCTCACAGGGCACGTATGTACTGATAATTTAGGTACTTCGCAAAAGTTAGGCATGCAAAAATAAAATTATGCAGATTGAAAAACGAATTAAATTAAATTTCAACAGGTGTCCGTATTTCTTTTTCATTCAAAATAACGACATTTGCTATGTCCCTCTTATAGGGTATAGATTTTCATATTTTTCCAACTTCCCATTTTCTATCGAATAAAGCTTATTTATGCAAAACGATTTTTCGATTTTCACTTCGTTATTTCTGACTACCTACATTCTAAGATTTAGTAATTTGTGACGTTCCACGGTTAAAGGTTTTTAATTTCGGAGATATTCATTGTTTTGTAAAAGTGTGTTTTGTAGACGACATTGGTTTTATCGCTATTTCGAAAACTATAAGAAGTAACATTTGTTTACCAATTTTTATTCTTATTATAAGCAAACAATTTATTACAAATTAATAACGGTAAAAATGTATACAATTCAAATTATTCATATTTAAATTTACATGACTAGCAAGTAATTCCATTTCATATCATGATTTAATTTCGTAAGTCCCCGCGTATATACTTGTACAAGTACAAACTAAGCATAGTAGTTCAGACCTGATAATGAAACTGCATAGCACGAATAACTGCCTAATGTACTTACCCAAGTACAAATTCTTCATTCCCCATGTACCGGGTATTTTTTTTATCTCGGTCTGCAACACTACTCTTGGTTTGTACTTGGTATAGTACATCCAGCAGATATGAATACTGCTATTGAAAAAACACAGGACTTACGAGGTTAAATTAATTATCGTTTATTAACAACCAAACTACTCGTACTTATGATAAACAAAAAAACTTAAATATAAAACTAAAACGAACAACTACAATTAAAATACCTAACTAAAGCTAATAATTAAATATATCTATTAAAATTGAGTGCCTTGGTAGGGTCTCTATCACGCAGGCAGCGTTCCCGTGCTGGATTGCGATTACAAGAAAGCTGCCCGCGCGATGGTCGCCCGTTGCTTCCCTCAGCCGTTTGCCAAGCGCCTTGTGGAGTGTGCGCCCCTGCCCCAATAACCGCGTTTGGCGTCGAGACAACGCCAAACGTGACGAATTCATATTGGGTGCCGAGACAGCTGTATTTGGCTACCTTTTGATGGCACCGGGCGTCCGCCGCCGCTTCAGCACGCCTGCTGGTCGATGGGAGGTAGGATGCCGCTAGTGTGTCGACGCAAATGGCGTCCCATACCAACGCGCGGCAGGGAATGAAGATAACGACATTGCTCGGGGCGGTTTCCTCACGATGTTTTCCTTCACCGAAAAGCTAACGGTAAATATTCCATACATAAGTTCCGAAAAACTCATTGACAGCCGCATGCCTGAACCACTAGGCTACCGTAGCTCTAATAGCTCCATAGTTTAATGAAGACTATGACTATGACTACTATACCATTTTTATTTATTTTGCTATACAGACGAGCACAAATATTTCAAAATTGGTACATTGCAAATTGAGGCAGGAACCGGAGCACCATGCGCATGTAGCGCTTTCCTGTTACTGATAGTGGATCGTATGTCAAAAAATATTGTTTTGAAACCCACTACATTTACCACAGCAACATAGTTTTTAAAGAGGCTAAACATAAATTTTCTGTTTTGCAAAATTACTGGGCACGCAATAACATCTTCAAAGGTGAATATGGAACCATACTATTTCGGAAGTTGTTTTTTTTATCATTAGGATAAACATGACGCCATACCGACCACAGGGTACCTTTACCCGTGGAACGTCACACTTATTACAGATACTTTTTTATGACTGACATTACGTTTATTAATTTTATTGTGAAGTAGGTAACCTAAAATATGTTATTTCAGGGTTCTAACAGTATGTTAAAGAATTTGGTCGACAAAGCGCAAGACAAGATAGTTGAAGAGTTGGTAAGCACTAATAATTAATTTATTCGCTTATTTCAACGTCTAGAGATTTCCAGGTCACCTAAAGATTCTCAATTTCACAGGTATCTAATTCGATACATGGTGGTTCCCAATTTGTATAGAATTTTATTACAGGTTTTTAATAGGAGATGTAATCGGTTTACCAATTCGATGCGATTTCAATGGCACAGTAATTACATGGAATATACGACGATTCAACATTTTTAGTTAAAAAAAAAAACAATTTTCATCTGATGTATGGCATATGACACAAAGTCGTGCGTGGTAGGGTAGTATTGCATTTTTTCTCTTGATACCCGAAAAATAATGATTAATATCAAAACTAGAAACGCTTAATAACAACTGTAGAAACTAGATTAATTCGTTCAATACCTTCTCAGAAAGCTTTATTAACAATGTGGGGATGCCTTGATTCGAGTCGACCGCGCTCCCTTGACAGAGACACGCTTATGCCTTCCGCGCACGAAAAAAGAGATGCAACACTCTTCGGGAATGGCTTTTAACACGTTGAACGCCATGCGGCCTACATGTAGGCCTTCTGAGTCCACCCATTTGGGCCCCTTGTAAAACACGAAAATCGACAAAAATCGCTTTATGGTTTTATGTTACTAATTGATTACAAATATGATATTTGGTACTCCTAGTTAAAAACTCTGGGTATTTTAAACCAGAAACAGGTGATAATTAAAAATGGTACGCATGTGACCTCCGTAGCCTCAACGGAAAGAAATACGTGATTCCTTCCGCGGGGGCCGCGGAGTCAGTCGGCGGCTCACCACGCGCCCGCGTACTTCACCGCTGCGAGCGCCGTAATAAGGTATAATAAATAATAAGGTCTAATTATAATCTAATTTTAATAAAAAAACGACTACTAGCTAAATAATATAATCGGAATATGTACTTTATTTGGTCAACTTCAGCACAACCCTACCATAGTGGCGAAAATCGAAAAAAAATCCAAGTCTCTTGCCTTACGCGAGAACCAAGCCGAATAAATTGTTCTGCTGGGCCGCGCGGCTCACCTCTCGCTATCGTTTTTGCACGGAATCTGTACTATGTGGCCTGCAAAAAATGTTTGAAGTCCGACCGGCCGAAGGCTCACCTATGACCTCCGTGGCCTGAACGGTATAGTACACGGTCACTCACATGTGTCCCCAGCGGCTTGAATGGAACATCAGGCTTTTTTGCAGGGCGTTCAACGTGTTAAGGACAAATTTCGATAAATACCTAACTTAGTGAAGTTTTATTTAGATTTCATTAAGTGAGATTTGAGATGAGATAAAATACTATAGTATTAACTTAATTGTATCGTAAAATAATGTATTGTTTGAGCAGGCTGAAATAAAAAGGAGACCCAACTTTGGAAATTTTAGGCAATAATGTATCGATTAAATCAGATAAACAATCATATAGTCCAGGATCATATAATCTGAAAATCAGACCTTTTTGTTTCTTAATCTAGTCAGAACGGCGTTTCAAAGCACGCGATAATGTCCAATGTATAAGCATGTCTCGAAATTTCTGAGTATGTCTCCAAAACTGTCCTGTATGATCTTCATCATAAACTTAAGAGCCGGGCTCTGGTCGGTGGAGTAATCGCCATTCTGTTCTTCTCTCTGCCACTGTTTTGAGCTCTTGATACGACATTACATTAACTTTCTCTTTGGCTTGGTCCATAAACGCACGTCTTGGTCTTCCCCTGCCTCTCCTTCCTTCTATCTTTCCTCCAATTATAGTTTTGATGTAATTGTCATGTATCAGGTGCCCCAACATATTTCCCCTTCTGTTTTCAATAGTTTTTAGTAGACATCTTCTTTCTCCTATCAAATTTAGAACCTCTTCGTTTGTTCTTCTTTACGTCTAACCAATACTTTCCATCCTTCTCCATGTCCACATTTCAAATGTGTTCAGTCTCTCTCTATCACGCTGGTTAGAGTCTACGTCTCGCTTCCGTACAGCGCTATGGTCCAGATGTAGGTCTTAATAAATCCAATAATCTTGTATGAACCTACTATAAAATAATGTAAATAAATAATTTTATTGTACTAAGCTTACTCTAGCGTTAACGGATTGGTGGCCACTAACAGGAAAAAGAAGCGTCGGTCGTCCACCAGCACGATGGGTTGACAACGTAAACAAGACCGCGGGTCATTTCTGGATGAAACGAGCACGGGACTGGGATAAGTGGCGTACTCGAAGAGAGGCTTATGCTCAGCAGTGGGCGATTAAAGGCTGAAAATGATGATGATGAAGCTTACTCTGAAATTAGACATGATACATTATATTAAATTACTTGTGTTATTTTTTTCCTCACTGTTCACAGGATAAACACCCAGCGACCCCTGCTGCAAAATTGGCAAGTGATAAAAAAACGTTTTCTGTCTTCCAAAAATGTTAACATACAAAACATGGACGTAGATATAAGAGAAGGATACACATTAAGCGAAGTAAATTTTGGAATTAGGACCTTTAACGTGTGTAAATCAATTTTCAGACATAATTGGATACTTTTGATTAAAAGTAGCATAGCAACAAAAAGTCCGTGATATTGCAAATTTTCTATTTAATAAATAAATTTAGTTAAAATCAGTCGAGTCTTTATTTTTCGTTATAGTATGGAATGGAAAATATAAAGACCCGACTATGGATTTATACTATATCGAGGGTATCTGAAGCAATTTTCATGACTGTGTCTGGTAATAATTAGATACTTATAAAATTACATAGTCAAGAATCATATATCTGGAAATCAGTAAAATAATGTATCTTGTCAGAAAAGCTTTTCAAAAAACGTGATATTCGCCAATTCACGCCCTTAGAAGGTTGGTTAGTAAACGAGTTGCATGTTTTTTGGGAAAAGCTTTTAGCCGCTACTGTCCAAATGAGCGAGGTTCCACATGTTATTGACAAAGCCACAGTATACGGTAAATGTAAGAGTTGCACTCAGCCCCCTCCCCGCCCATGGCGTGCAGATTCTGTTACGCACTAACTTTTATTTCACCAATGCTAAATTTCTCTATTTTACAGCTGGTACGTAACTACATGTCAAATTTTACACGTCTTTAATACCTACAAAATGCTTGTCAGAAATGGACTGCTTATGTCCAAATTAACAAATGCAATCAATTCTGATTTAGCTCTCAAGTGCACTTTCGACCAAGGTTAAAACCAACTTCGAACTGAGTTTTGTATGAGCCTTATTATTATTAACGACTACATATTTTTATGTTGAAATATAGACATTATGAGGATGCCCTTTAAACCTGGAATATTTAATTATAATGTAAAACTAATTCTGTTATTTTATTTTCATTATCAGCTTACTCAAGTGTTAACGAAGGTAAAATTACCAAATGAATCATTTAATAAGCAATTAATTCCGTGTTATTTTATATTGGAGTTTAAATCAGAAACAAAGAATAAGCGTCTTTCAGTTGTTACAACTGTCAACAGTTAGGTGTATATATTGTTAAAAACGTGGGGGCACGGGGTTAAAAGGGTTTTTAACGCGATAGTATATTTTTCTGCGACTTACACAGGGCAAGTTCCACTGAACCCAAGGGTACTAATTACACTAAAGCAACTAACACTCGCAAGTTCAGTGAAGCGCACCTGTTAGTACTACACTTACACTTTAATGTTACTTTGCACTAGATCACTTCACTGCTCACCACTTGTTTACACTGTTCTTCCTCTCCAGCTCTCACTCCGGTACTGCTCACTTAGTATTTCGCTCCGAGAACTCCACTTCGAAAACTGATCCTTACCGCGAACTTGGTTCCTTTATATACCCCTTTCCGAGGATTATAGACCGTAATTCAATTTCTCTGCTTTCCATATAAAATCATAAAGAATTCTACCTTTGTTCGGCGTAGATGGATAACAAGGGGCATTAAATCTTGTTGCAAAAAAAAGAGAGCTACTATGGCTATATAGATCTCAAAAGACAAATCAGAACGTAGAGTAAGAGATTGTATAAAATAATAAATTTAACACAACGCTCAATGCTTCTTTCATAAATTCCTCGGAAAATAAGTCGAGTAGCATACTTGGCAAATAATAAACCAGACCAGATGCACCACATCAAAAGAGCCAGTAGACAACTTAAGTGGAGAATGCATCACACACCCGATGGACATTGCTTTGACTCTTGGAGACTTTCTACATCTCTAAGAGTTATGAATTACTTATTTTATTCTTATTTTTAACATGAATGACATTGATAATGTAGTTAATTTTCTTTTGATTGATGTATAATTTAGAATCAATAGATTTGTACATTTTAAATTGTCAAAGTGCCCTTTGATGCCCATTTGCAAAATAAATATTTTCATTTCGATTTGATTTACAGCTGATTCCTTCTCTCCCACCACTGCACTGACAATAACTATTATTTCATTAAAGTAATGTCTTCTTCTTCTTCGTGTCGAGGGTCCTTAAATATGAGATGCCCAATGGGCAGCGGTGTGGACAGCTCTGGCAGTCGCGTCTCTCAGGTCGTGTTCCGAGCAGGAGTGTGGGCATGTGGGGCACGCCTTCAGGTGCACCATGGTTTGCGGTGCTGTACCGCAAACACATTGGGTTGATTGGCCACGTTGCAGTCCCCACCTGGCCATGTCTTCCTTACAGCGGCCAACATGCGTTCTGAGCCTATTTAGCGCCCTCCAGATGGGCCATGGCTCCTTGTGGCCGGGTGGCAGTTGTTCCGAAGCTAGCACGTAGACGTCGGGCGGAGGGCATCGTGTCCGCCATATCAGACAGCGAGCATCTGAGGGGTCGCTTTGCAGGGGGCTAGTGTTCCGCATGAAACTCCTGCGACTCTTGAGACAGGCAGATGGCGGGTTATGACCGTACAGTGGGTGGCGCTGGTCAGTCTCCTGTTTCCCCTTTTCCACGGCACTTGCCACCTCTCTACGGATTTCAGGAGGGGCGATGCCCACGAGTGGGTACAGCTTGTTGAGTGGAGTTGGCTTGAGGCATCCGGTGATGGTGCGGCAGGTATCATTGAGTGCAGCAGTCACCAGGCCGGCGTGTGCGGACCGATGCCATAGAGGACAGGCGTACTCTCCCGCAGAAAAGTACAGCGCCAGCCCGGTGGTGCGCACAGTGTGCGCAGATGATCCCCAGCTTGTTGATGTTAGTCTTCGCAGCAAGTTGTTACATGCGCTGACCTTCATGCGGGTGTTAGCACAATGCATCTTGTACGTCAGTGCCCTGTCCAGCGTAATTCCCAGGTATCGCGGGTTAGCGCAGTGTTCAATCGCCGCTCCCTCCCACGTTATATTTATAGGGGTCTTTGCGAGTGATGATTGCGCAAGTGGAACGCGCAGGATTGTATTTTGCTCGGGTTTGGCCGGAGGCAGTTGGCCTTGTAGGATTTTCCAAAGTGGTCCAATGCCTCAGACAGTGTCTCCTCTACCCCTCAAATGAGCGGCACTATGCTGCCAAGGCTAGGTCGTCTGCATAAAGAAAGCATTATGTCCCTGGCGGGCTTTGGCTGGTCGTTGGTGTACATATTGAAGAGGGTTGGGGCCAGCACGCTACCCCGAGGGAGACCATTTTTTTGGCGTCGCCAACGACTTTTGCCGGTGTTGAGATGGACCTGGAAGCGGCGGTTACGAAGCAGTTCACCAAGGGTACTGACAAAGCCCATATCCTTCGTGGCGTTTGCAGCTTTAATTCTCGGTTGCTTTCCTGGGCTTTCGGGGTTGGAGAAGATTTGGGCTTACGGTGGAGTGGCTTGCCGTCTAGAAGCAGCTGGCTTGCAATTTGGTTAGCTGTGATTTGGCCCGGTTGCGTGGCCGTAGGCGCGTCGCCAGTGAGCTTGTGGAGAGTGGTCCAGGCTTTTTTGCTGTTGTGTGTCAGGTCGATACCAGCAACGGTGTCTTCCCACTTTGCCCTATGAGTCGTAGCTAGCTCTTCCATGCTAGCATAGCTAGCTGTTCCTGTCTGTATGGTTTCAGCAGAGAAGGGGTCATTCGTGAACTGAGCTTCGATGGTCAGCAGCAGTTTTGACGTCGCTGAGAAAGTAATGTAATTTATATTGATAGTGTCTCGACCGCAAATACTTACGCCCTTATTCATAAAACTTAAAATGCCTCTGCTAAATAAAATGTGCTCTGTCCCATTCTTACGCACTCAAATGTCAAAGTGGCAGATAAAGACAAACGGACTTTAACGGCATTTTAGTTAAAATAGGCTTGAAGTACGTTTATGAATACGGCCGATAGTGTGTAATGGGAATGATGATGTCACAATTTTTTTTTATCTCGATCACATGCAAATAAAGTCAAGTCGTTTTGCGATACTAAATTTGGCCGCAAGTACAATCAAGAGAAAAAAAACGGCCAAGTGCGTGTCGGGCCACGCGCAGTGTAGGGTTCCGTAGTTGCCTGTGTTTCTTAGTTACATGGTTGCGTTGGCCGAATTTCTACGAAAATTGGCCTTTCCAAGTACACATTGGTCGACTATTACTCGGTAACTACTTATGCCTACTTGTCCGTGATAGTTTTGCTTTCAAATTCATTATATGTACTACTACCACGAATTCTTTCACATCCCCAGTAGTAGCCATTTAGCCGGCAGGGGGACACATGACACGAACAAACATTACATACATACATACATACATACATTCACGCCTTTATTCCCAAAAGGGGTAGGCAGGGCACATGAAACGTATGTTCCAGCGCCACTTTTAGCATACATGTGGGTATAAAAGATCGACAAAATAGGTAGGATAGGTTGCTAGCCCATCGCCCACAACACACTTCAACCCTGGTCCCTTAGTCGACTTTTACGACACCCACGGTTAGAAAGGGGGTGTGTAAAATTCTAACCCGACACCACACGGGTAAGAAACATTAAATTAAAGGAAATGAAATTTTGAAATGAAATGAAATGCAATCATTAGGGCTTTAAAGCCCAATATCTCGCAAACTAATCACTGACTTGAAAATGGGTTTTAGATTAAATGATCTTTAATTAAGTACTTACTTCATTTTGACTTATAATTATAATTATTTGCAATTTCCTCGCAGTAGGCGTGAAAAGCACTATATAATGTCTCGGCCAAAAGTGCAATAGATGGGCTCGTCTCCTTCGAGGTCCTCACCTTCCGCACGGACCTCGAACCCACTCGTCCATCTTTAGCCTTCTTCAGCTACTTTCTAGCCTTTACAACAATGTACTATTAATACAATTTTGATATATTTCAGCAACTGATATCCGCCGTCCCTATCTCTGGGGTATTGTATAGTTTACAAATTTGTATTCAATTCATATTTTAAATAGCTTAAATTATACCTGCACAAATATAGAATATGATTTTTATCACAATTTTTTTTTTAGCATTTCTGTTTTATAGTGCTTTACCTAATACAATTTATACAACTCATTCCCTGCTCATTGTATACTTGCATTTGTTGCTTCACTCTAACGCAGGTCAAATAAAAATGTCATTAAAAATCGCGCTAAAATTTTAAGAGCAATTTCTTTTTATATAAAATACCTACATGATAACGCCATGTTTTTTTCTTTTTTGTAGGCAATATTATTTGACTTATTTCTTAAGGATTAGCCGAGGGTGCTCGGAACGGAAACGTCTGAGAACCGAGTGGGAGGTCTCTGCCTAGAGTTGGTACACCACAGACTTCTAATCATAATAAATATGATTTCAGTTTGGCGCCGGTAGCGACCAGGTATTGTTGATGGAGTTAATTACACCCCTTTGATGTCAAATGCAAACTTTTATACTAAGACTTTAGTAAATCATTGCTTAACAGGAGATTTTCAAATATTATAATATATTTATTGTAAGAATTTAAAAATTACAATTGCATTAAATCTATATCTATATCTTTATTAACAATCATCTACTAAAACAATATATATATATTTATAACGGAATATAACTAAACTAAACCTATATTATAAACTAAACCTATAAAAAGTAAATGCCCCCCAGGTCCCCGTCATTGGTTATGGTGCCCAGAAGGCTGGCAGCGTTGCCTCTTTGGATTGCTAGGCTAATCCTTTGGCCAAAATAGCTGCCAGCCCTCTGGTCGCCGGATGTTTGAATGAGCCGCTCCGAAATTTCCTTATATAGGGCTTTCGCGCCCGGACCCCACGGCCCCAGAGTTTCCACTCCAAACGGCGCAAACATGTAGCCCTCACCGAGGACAGCATATTTCCGCCGCTTGTGTTGCTCTGCCGTGGTGGCCGCAGCTCCGGCTTTAGAGGAGGTCGCTTGGAGATGGAACGGGGCTAGCGTATCAACGCAAGTAGCGTCCCACACAAGAGTCCTCCCCTGCTTCCACGGAATGAGCGTCATGCCGTCAGGGCGCTTACCATCGTCACGTGCGATACCGTTCGGCTCTAAAATGGCCGGCACGCTAACGGAGGCAAGAGCCCTACGGATGACGTCATTCAAAGAGGCGTGGCGGGAGATGCGGCCAGCACTCTTCTGGCAGGACAAGCCGTGGTGACCTAGGGAGTCTACGTGGGCGCCACAGCGGCAGCGGTGTGGCTCATTAGTTTTGGAGCCAAGTCGCAGACAGGTTGCCAAAGTTAAAGTTGGTTTGTCGAGGAGAGTGCCAAGGTTTGGAGACGGCAAAGAGTGAAGCCAGAGCCCCGCCTCCGGCTCCGCTACAGCAAGGAGACGAGCACGCTCTGCTGTGCTTTGAGCGGAGGTGATGAGGTCTTTAAGAGAAGATTGACAGAGGGGCTCGTCCCACTGCTTTTGAGATTTCGGGGAAACCGGAAGCGAATCATCTGGGCATTGCATCATATTTATTGTTACCTCTTCAAATCGAATATGTTCATTTGGAAAACCTCGTGACCTAACATGGTACCTACCTACTCAATTGTATATTTATTGTCTATTTGTAGGCAGTAGACGACGACAACGATGCAGTAAGGGTTTTTAGCTAAACTTTCTATAATCCCATCATTGGTTATTGTGCATTTTATAGATTAGAATAGAATAATTTATTTATTTCATGACTTAAATTGTAGTACAAAGTCCTTAGTCAAAATTATAAGAATTTACATCACGATTGTTTCAAAATAACGATATAAAAAAATTATAAATACAATAATCACAAATATAATTATTTCGTATCACCTAATCAGGATCTTCAAAGTACAGTTTATTTTAAAATATACCTAAATAAATAATACGTAGTCGGTACCAAAGTTCTGTCACTGGCATATTATTTTTAAATTTAGAAGATGATTTTAAGAAAATCTTATTGCATTCCATTTTTGAATGTTTGACAATTATTTTAAAACAAAAAACAGTCATTCGTTGCAATTTCTAACGATGGAGTGGACATTGAAAGAAAACCGAATAGCTGTTTTAGCATTGCACCGCTGTGGGCACTCGCCAAGTACCATTTTCAAGTTGCTCAAAAATTTAAAAATAACGCTTAGGTTTGTGTACCGTACTATTGATAGGTACAATGAAGTCTCCAGTGTTGAGGACAAGAAAAGAATTGGCCGGCCTCGCTCCGTACGAACACCAGCAGTGATCAAAGCGATCAAGGCGCGCATAGCAAGAAATCCTGTCCGAAAACAGAAATTGATGGCTTTGCAGATGGGTGTCAGTAGAAAAACCGTCAAAAAGGTTTTAAACGAAGATCTTAGTCTACGAGCATACAAAAAAAGCGTGGGCACTTACTTAATGCCCGTCTAAAAACAATAAGGCTTAAAAGATCCCGGAAGTTGTTAAAGCGGTACGCGAAACATCGACACCGTGATATCCTCTTTACAGACGAAAAGATTTTCGATATTGAAGAGAAGTACAATAAACAGAATGATAGAGTGTACGCTAGGAGCTCTGAAGAAGCAGGAAAAAGAGTTCCGCGGGTGCAACATGGGCATCATCCATCATCAGTGATGGTCTGGTTGGGTGTATCTTATTACGGGCCAACTGAGGTTCATTTTTGCGAAAAAGGTGTCAAAATCAGTGCGAAAGTATACCAAGAGACAGTTTTGGATAAAGTTGTCAAAGATCTGCCCAACACGCTATTTTCGGGACATAATTTTGTGTTCCAGCAGGATTCTGCGCCAGCACACAAAGCCAAGACCACTCAAGCCTGGTTTGACCGTCAAAAAATCGACTTTATAAGACACGAAGATTGGCCTTCCTCTAGTCCGGACCTTAATCCTTTGGACTATAAAATTTAGCAGGTCTTAGAGGGGAAGGTCTGTGCTAAACCACATAAAAATTTGGAGAGCCTAAAGTCATCTTTAAGAAAAGCAGTCACTGAGATAGATATGAAAATGGTGCGTGCTGCGATAGACGACTGGCCGCACCGATTAAGGGCCTGTATTAAAAACAAAGGAGGTCATTTTGAATAATTTTGAGTAATTTTAATTCTTTATTAAATGTACTTTAAATCGGTATATATTTTATTAAAAATTGATAGCTACTTTTGTTTTTATCATTATTTTCATTTGTGACAGAACTTTGGGACCGACTAGGTAATACACGAAAATGTCAATGAATCCTTATGCAATCTCTCCCCTTACTTGGACGAGAATGGTGCTTTTCGCATGAGAGCATAGATGCTGTTAGCGACCTATCTCAGGAAGCGAAAAGACCTATAATCCTTGATGGATGACATCCTACTACCCGACTTTTGGTCAAGCACTATCATGTTAAGGCTGCGCAAGTGCGCACGGACACCAAGAAGCAGTAGTGAATGACTTGAAACAGTTGTATTTGATAATTCAGTTGCATCCTACTGTCAAGACTGTCGTGTCCCGTTGCATGTTCTGCAGGCTAAGAAAGGCTACCACGCGGGTGCCTCGAATGGGTGACTTGCCTCAGTCACGCATGGAGCATCATCAGCGCGCCTTTACCTTCTGCGGGATTGACCTGTTCGGTCCCTGGTAGTCACGGTAGGCACTGTAAGCAGGCACTGAGAAAAACGTTATGGCGTTTTGTTCACCTGCCTCACTGTTCACGCGGTTCACATAAAAATCGTGCACTCACTTACCACCGACTCTTTGATCATGGCACTGCGCAGGATGGCGTCTCGACGTGCTTGGCCCGCGCACATTTACTCAGACAACGGTACCAATCTTCGGGGTGATCAGAACTGTGAAAATCTGTAGAGGAGCTCGACGAAGAATCTCTAACAATGAAGGCCGTTAATAATCAAGCTTACTGGACCTTAATTCCCTCCGTTAGTCCCCATTGGGGTGGGGTGTGGGAGCGCTTAATACCGTCTGTCAACAGATCATGTCATTTTGAAGGAACGAGCGGCCCTCGATGAAACCTTGAGTACTCTTCTAGCGGAAGTTGAAGGTATTATGAACGGTCGAACTTTGACACATGTCTCTGTAGAGCCGGGCTCTACTAAAGTGCTTGCGCCCAACCATTTCCTTATAGGTTCTTCATCCAAATGACCACTGAATGGAGTTTTTGACGATTTGGATCTTGCCTTTTTGGCGCATCGCTCATCGATTGGCAACGTTGGCTAAAGGAGTTCCTTCCCCAACTGCTTCCCAGAAAGTAGTGGCAACAAGAGAAGAGGCCACTGAGTGTCGGTGATCTCATGCTGGTCGTTGATCCTGACTCCCCTCGAAACGTATGGCCACGGGGCTTGGTTAAAAGTGTCGTGCCTGGCAAGGACGGCCGCATTAGAGTGGTTGAAGTCACTACCGCTACCGGCGTGCTGCAGCGGTCCGTGGTGGGCGTTGCACCTGTACCATTAGCTGATTAAAGTGCTAGTTTCGCACTAGGGTGGAGGTTGTAGTATTCTATCGGTCCATTTTGATTATTGTTCGTAAAATTAATTAGCGTAGTCTTATTTGTAATAAGTACTAACCATTTGCTTAAATCCATTATTTAAGAGTTAGTACAGTCTTTTGTATTTTGTATTCTTATCGTCCAAGCTACTCGTATTTCCTTTTATTATAAAAGCTAAAAAGCGTTGCATATCAAATGTTAGATTATATAATATATTGTTATATCAATAATTATACCTTACGCAATAACCTCGCTAGTCCAAGCTTAATAGCCGATGAAAATTCGAATGTCTTATAGGGAGTCTCCGACGACCAGGCTGTAGATGACTCGGCAGTAGCCGACACGGATGACGGGGCAGTGGCTGACACGGATGACGGGGCAGTAGCTGACATGGATGACGCGGCGAGCGCAGGCAGTACCACGCTGAATGGGTCTAGAGGGACAGAGAAGAAACTCTGTATATACATGCCCGGCCGACAGTACTGCATATCACAGCAGAAAGACAAGTAAGTTTTGTTCATACCATCACAATCAGTCTTTATTTTTTTTATTTACGGGTTTGTAAAACCGACTAGCATTTCATCCGTGAATACCTCGAGTCGAAAATGCAGGACTGCCACTAAAAATTAAGGACGACGTGGATGATGCATGCCTGCACATTATAAATTAGATTCAGGTGGCAGTCTGGCTAAGTACTCCTGAGCTGAAGGGATCATCTCACTGTACCTTATTACCCAGCGAAGTCAAGAAGAAAATAGCCGAAAAACGTCTTCGCAGAGTTTGGCAGACATCCCAGTGCAAAATGCCTGGGCTCGTTTTTGCTTTGACATCCCACCAAGGGCCCATGTTACCCCTTCCATAAATAAACATAACATCCTCAAAATGGCGCACCGTCGTCAGCTTCATCTGGCCTGTCTGCTCTTCGGAGTAATAAAGTACAAAACCCCAGCATATCTGTTTGAGAAATTATCATGGTTCTCTTCTCGGAGGTCACACAGGACACGCCGATGCAGCATCCAACTGATAACACCTCAACATGCATCAGCAGCTTTCCAAGGCAGCTTCAGATACGTGGCGACCGTATAATCGCGGAATATAATCCCACCGCATTTCAGGAATCTGCAAGTTAAATCTAGTTTTAGAGCGGCAATTAGAAAATTTATATGTGAACACCAGCGGCGACAGGAAACACTAGCACTAAACTAACTAACTACAAGTTGTTTTAAAAATAAGTTAGTTTAGTTGGCAATGTTATGTGTAATCTAAGTTGGCATGTGTGTAAGTGAGTTGATGATGATAATTATAATAATATATACTCGTACCTGCGTGTTTATCCCATTTTGTAAAGTGTTCTCTGAAGATGCCCGGATCACTGTAGTTTATAACATTTCTGTGTCTAAGACCGTCGTGTTGTCCTGTCTTTTGTAATTCTTTTGTGTTTTTTTATGTGGAACCTAAAACAAAATTGTTTGAAAATATGAATGCTGGAATTCGGAGATAAAGCCGATAATTTTTATTTGTATATAGAATATTATAGAATGTAGTATATATATCTTTCATTAAGTTTGTTTTCTGTCCCTGATGTGGCGAAATGTACAATGCACAATTGTTCGCACATGAGGTTACACAACTGTCATCTTCTCGTTTTTTTTGTGTCATAATGTTCGTAATACTAATTTGTTTGTTTATTTTTTTCTGGATTTAACCATACACTGTTTTATAATATACTTTTCTTTGTTGTATCTTCGGGTTTTCTATTGTTTTAAGATATAAACTTGCTGGAAAGCTGTACGGTACGTGCGAAGTGCGACCATGTGCGTAAGGTGAAAATAATAATTTCACTGTACGCAGCCAGATGGCGCTGTTTGACGCAAGCGCAGCGGCTGCGTTCGGTTTTACTCTAAGGCCGTGTCGCACGTACATTAGAGAACGTAATAACTACTCAAAATGGTCTCGCCGGGAGACCAGCGCTGGCTCGTGAGCCAGCATTATGCTGAGGCGGGAACATTTCGTAGCAAATAAATAGTTTTAAGTACCTAATTAAATAGTATTAAATGTGTGTATGTGATATTTATATTTGTTTGTTATGAATACATAATTTTCATTTCATCCCACAGAAACGCTGATAAAACAAGTCTTAACCGAGCTACATATGAAGGAACTCAAAGATCTTCTTGCTGACACAGTCAACGAATCTGTTAATCAACGTCTGAAGAAAAGATGTCTAATGGACACGGAATCTACGGCCTCTGGAAAGCAACAAAAAGCCTTACTTAGCCTCAACTGAGCTCTCCTGAATCTGAAGCCTTCGCCATCCACTTTGCAAGTGTCTTAAAACCGAATGAAAGTTATACCCCTGATGATCCGGAAATAGATGAGATCCTAAAGCAAGAATTACAGCTATGGTTGCCTCTGCGCCCAACTACTCCACGTGAATAGCCAAAATGAACCCTAATAAGGCTCCTGGGTTCGACCTTATAAACCCTCGGGTACTGAGAGCTCCCCAAGAAAGTTGTTGTCTCCTTGCTTGTCATAACTATGCTTTTCAAAGCAATACTGTGAACGTCACATGTGCCCGCACTCTGGAAAACCTCCCAAATAATAATGATTTCAAAGCCAGGCAAGTCACCTAATGACGTTTCATCATACCGTCCCATTAGTTTGTCGCCTGTTCTATCAAAGTTGTGGGAAAGGATCATCCTTGAACGATTGTCTCTCTGTCTAGATAGTGACAATGTTATTCCCGACCACCATTAGAATACAATACTCAACTGTAGAGCGAGTACATAGTGTACAGCACTATGATTGGTTATGCTCTGGACTGCTATGGATTAACGACTAAAACTAACATAAACAAATTAGAATGTATGCAAGTAAGATTCCTAAAACTGTTAGTTAATAATAAAACTAAAGATAATAATAAAAAAGATAATAGAAACTTGTTCAAAATTTGTAATATTCTACCGGTGAGCCTTAAGCATAAATATTTATTAGTATTAAATAATCATGGCAGTAGTGAGCACACCCAATTACAATTACACCGTAATGATGTTTGTGAAACCAGGTCGATGTCGGCGGGCAAGTTTGTCGTGCCGAGGGTCACTAATTACTACGGCGATAGGTGTCTCCGGAAACGCCTACCCTATATACTCAACAGCCTGCCCTCTGACTTTAGGCAGGAAGCCAATAAAGCTAATCTTGATAAAAAGCTGCGTAGTTACCTTGTCAAAGGTATAAAATAATTATTGTACCTGTAGACGTAGATAAATAGTACTTATAGATAAATATTATAAATAGAAGAGAGTAGAGACTGCTTGATCCCACAGTCAAACTTTGCAAACGGTTTTGTTAATAAATAAAAAATAAAAATAATGAAATAAGACAATCTCTTGAAAAAAAGTGTTACTGCTCGGCTGCTTTTCTTGATGTTCAACAGGCATTCGATAGAGTCTGGCACAAAAGGCTCCTGTGCAAAATTAAAAAAAATGTCCCCCACTCTTTCTACCTACTTATGGATTATTACTTGAGCGTCAGAAGATTCCAAGTGAAGGTACAAGATGCAAGATCGTCGCTCTACAGCTATCAAGCGGGAATACCACAAGGCTCTGTGCTGGGTCCAGTCCAGTCCTCTACAACATACATATATACGAGTGACCTAACCCAGTCTTCCAACGTCTCCGTAGCCACCTTTGCTGATGCAGCTTTCCTTGCCTGTCACCCAGACTCAAAAGAGGCTAGCAGAGTACTGTAAGTCCAGCTTGATGACACCAGCGCATGGCGTTAACCAAGTGACGCATAGAGGCAAGTGCCCCAAAATCCCACCATAACAGATGTACACTAAGACGAGAAATGTGTCCCTCAGTCAAGTTGGGCAAATGAATCATCATGAATCAGCGCGCTGTGTGATCGCAGTTCTACATAACACTCCTCCTTGCTTCGCTCGTCGTCGCGTCATACCTAACTGAGACCATTGGAAGAAAACGTTTGCTTACTGGACAAAGTAAAATGATGCCAAATGATAACTTGACCAAATGAATAAAATGCGATATGTAAATGTGCTAAAGATTCGTTTGGTAAATGAAACTACTGCAATAAGTTTATTGGGAAGTAATATTTGGCGAAAAATATTTTTCCCTAACGGCAGTGCCCCCCATGGCCTGTACTAAAACCAATCAATGTAAATGTTCCGTTTACGCCGCTCAAGAGATATCGCCGTCGTCAAAATACAGGGTAAATTTTTAATGAGTGTCCAAATTTTTTGTAGGCATTTGCTATCACTAATAGACATTTTCGAACAAATATTGGTAGCTTTTTTTAAAATTATAAATTGTCTATCCCAAAAGAATTATCCGTACAGCGTGGTTACTAGGGATTCAGTGCCGCGCGGAGCGGGCGGGGTGGGGGAGGGGAGGCGTGCCGTGTTAACCCTTACTACCCGCTGAGGTGCGGTAAGGTTTTTTTGGGATAACTTTAAGCAGCAATTACTAAATTAGTACTGAATGATATGAAACAAAAAAACACGTATTTTATAATTTTTGCTGAAGAATCTTATACTTGACTTTGGACACTCATTTAAAATTCACCCTGCAGGACTCGCTATCACACTACACGTTTACAAAGTAGTGGTGTTATTAGGTTTACTAATGTTTCGGCGAAAATAATTTACCAAACCAGTCAAACATGCCTACTTTGCCACCAGGGCGAACCTCGGCTAAAAAGCAAATTTTAAACAAGTCTCGTTATTAACGAAAACACAACATATTTATTACCTTCAGAAGAAATTGTGCAATGAGAGGATTTGTATGCTGCCAACTAACTATAATTCTGTTTTTTTGTTTGTTTCAGCGCCTAGAGGATACGTCAACCTTTTAACTGGGCTTTAATAATAAAGTCACGTAATTCTTTTTGTGACGCTGGCGTTTTATTTTAACAATCCCTTTTAACGCCTGTAATCTAAAGCATCGCCTACTAATGCCCGTTACCAATATTCCCTGACAATGCATCAATCTATCTATAGGTACATATAATAAAGCTGTAGTGTTGAAAGTCTGTATGTACATTGAAGATATTATAAAAAGTAATTGAGTGCTCTTAGAATCGATAACAGAACACACTACAACAGGTTTTAGAATATTTTCTAGTTGTCTGTCTGTTTAGTTATCCGGTATTACGAGAAAACTATCAAATGAATTAATATACGACTTTAACTACAACGTTAAATGTATCTTCGGCCACGCTATAGACTATAAAAAATATAAAGATTAGGAGTGAAAAAATTGGGGCTGAACTTTTTATGGGAACTCCTTGAATCTATGAGCTAAGCAAGCATATACTTGACTGGAAAGTAAAAAGAACCTTATCCAAACTTTTAACAAAATAAAGAAAAACGTGAAAATATATTAGATTGCACTATAAGATTTAAGATTGTTTAGCGTTTTATATAATTCATCTTCGCTAGCTGGTAATAGTAAAAATCGGCCAAATGCGTGTCGGGCCACGCGTAGTGTAGGGTTCCGTAGTTGCCTGTCTTTCTTAGGTACATCGACACGCGCGCGCCTCCTTGAGGATCCTGAGCGTAGTGAGGGATACACGTGTTTACGCTCGAGATGAAGATAATTTTGCTACCGAGTGACACATACTTATACTATTTTTCACACCTACAATGAAAAAAAATAAAAAAGATTCTGTTAAAATTACTTAACAAGTTTTAACAAACTTTCTTAATTTTTGTTACTAATTTTTACATATTACGAAAAATTCATAAATGTTAATAAGTAAGTAAGTAAAATCTTTATTTGCACGATTTTAGGTAAAGACAGATCACAAACAGGTACAATCTCTATTGTATCACTAAAATCTACCTTTAAGGCATGCAAATTATAAAGTCATCTTAAATCTAGCTACCTACTTATCTAGGAACTCTTGAATACTGTAGAAACATTTTTCTATCAACCATTTTTTTAAAGCCTTCTTAAATTGTATAAAAGGCAGGTCTTTCATTAAATCTGGAACTTTATTATAAATTTTTATACACATTAAATATGCGTTTTTTGCAACTAATGAAAGATTAATCGCTGGAACATATAGCTTATTGCGGTATTGTGAACGTATGGGATTACGATATATTTCTTTAACATTCTGAAATAGATGGCCATGTTGATATACAAACAAGGATGCACCGAAGATATAAATACAGGGAAGTGATAAAATATAGTGATCCCTAAAGTAAGGCCTGCAGGAATCCAACACTTTGAGACCAAAGATAGCTCTAATACATTTCTTCTGCATAACAAAAACATTATCTATGTCTGTAGATCGACCCCATACTATTATCCCATATTGCAATATTGAGTTTATGTAGCCATAGTAAGAAGTAAGAGCAGCTTCTTTTGAAACTACCTGAGTTATTCTTCTTAGAGCATAGACAAAACGATTTATTCTTGAACACAGGTCCTTAATATGTTCATTCCAACTACAAAACCGGTCCAGTGTAACACCTAAAAATTTTATACTGGTAACTTCTTCAATTTTATGCCCATTATGAGTAATGTTAAGATTAAGCGGCTCCCTTTTTTTGGTATGAAATTGCATTAACTTAGTTTTGTCAAGATTTGCCTTAAGATTATTTAATTTTAACCAGCTGATAGTTTTTTGCAACGATTCATTAATTTGTGATTCATACGTTCTTAAGCTATCTCCCTTAATTACAATAGTTGTATCATCGGCAAAAAGGTAACATTGCTGGGATAATGCATTTGGCAAGTCATTTATATACAGGAGAAACAGTAGTGGTCCCATTATGCTGCCTTGCGGTACTCCATATTTATTAATTACATAACGTGACTGGTGTCTTATTTTTTTAGATTTTTTAGCTTCCCTGGAAAACAGCCTTGTGTTAGCGATAAATTAATTACGTGCATAAAGGGTTCAGCTATCACATGAATACTCATTTTCACAATGTCAGTATTGATTTCGTCGTAGCCAACAGCTTTAGAATTACGTAAAGAAGTAACAACTTTTTTTAGCTCTGAGATATCAACTGGTCTTAAGAAAATACTATTCTCAAATTGAGGTACATTTTCCCTGATTCCTGATAAATCTGGGTTTGTGGGACAGTTGTCATCGACTACATTTATAAAATAATCATTAAAAATATTTGCTATTTTTAAAGGGTCATTGTAAACGATATTGTTGTCGGTTAATTGCTCAATGTGGTTAGCATTATTGTTAGAAGTAGTGTATTTTTTTATTACATTCCAAGCTGCTTTACATTTATTATTCGATGTGTTTATATGGTATGCGTTTCTACTTCTTTGTGAATAATTTAGACAATTTTTTAATATTGTTGCATACTTTCGATATTGCTCAGTGTTTTCTGGACATTTTTTAAGTCGACATGCAATATACAAATTTCTCTTCTTATGACAGCACTTACGTAGTCCTTTTGTTAACCAACCACATTTCTGGAATATATTCCCAAGCTTAACTCGAATCACAGGGAAGCATAATTCATACAATAAACAGTATAGTTCATAAAATATATTAAAAGCTAATTCAGAATCATTTTCTGTCAAAATTTCAGTAAATGAGAGACAAGATAAATGTTTGAGAAATTTAGTACGATTTTCTATCGAGAAGTCTCTCTTATATTGATACCACCACCTATCAGGATGTGGCTTACTGTCACGTAAAGGTATGTGGTAGGTCTGGGCTGTGTGGACAGGGGCGAGCTATTGACCCAAATTGAAAACGAACTTCCGGAAATATATTCGTACTTATGGCAGTGTTACGGAACTCCCTCAAAACTTACCGGGACAATTAAATCCCCTCTTGCGTAGGTTGCCAGCAAGGAGACCCACTTGGCCCTGTCATTTTTAATCTGGCCATCCACCCAATTATCACCCAGCTTACATCTGATTTAAATATCTGGTACCTCGATGACGGCACTATTGGAGGTAAAAGATCGACAGTTCTAAGCAGTAATGGGCGGGATAGATTCAGGACAATTGTAGCTGACAGTAGATTAATCTGTGGGAACGGATCATCGGAGTATAATTCTTTATAAAAGTTTGTGCTTATGCTCGTTATTTTCTCAAGGTTCCCTTGTATTGTATTACACCTCCATCATCACGCAAACAAGTAATCCACGCCTTCCCCTTTGATATACCCTGTTTGGCTATTTTAAGTAAACGGTTATTTTCTAACGCTACTAGTATCATACAATTGTAGATCACGAAAATATTTTATAGTCCGGATTAAATATAGGATAGTTTTTATCCCGGCTCAGCGCAGAAAAGTCGCGGGCGGAAGCTAGTTTAAGAATAAGTTAAGTTGGTGTAAAATCAGGAAAATATTAAAATGGGTGTTATAGCATCGCATAGATCTACAAGGGACTTCTCTCAGTTTTGGAAAGAAACGAATAAATTGTTATAATATAAACAAGTGGACCATTGTCGGTAAATGGATTACATAATAAAAAGATATATCTAATATTTTCAGTAAGAAATTTAAAGTAGATAACTCGCCCCGAAACTCACAATCATCTCACCCGTCTGACAGCGTGCGGGACCACGGTGACCCGACGACCAGCCCCGAGTTTTTTATTACGCACTAGCGACCCGCCCCGGCTTCGCACGCATACTATATTATACATTTATAAACCTTCCTCTTACTATCTATTAAAAAAAACCACATCAAAATCCGTTGCGTAGTTTTAAAGATCTAAGCATACATAGGGACAGACAGCGGAAGCGACTTTGTTTTATACCTACTATGTAGTGAAGATAAGATATGGCAGTGTCAGAAAAATTAAACGAGGCAAGAATGAAACATATTTTGTATGGCGGCCCATCGTTACATCTAAAACTAAACTAAACTAAAGTTGGGCCTTCCTAAGTACACATTAAGTTTGTCGACTATTAGTCGGTAACTAGTTAGGGTGAGGCCAGACGAGCGAAACGTAATTAAGCGACTCACGGCTCACAAATTACGCTCGTCTGGTCTCACCCTTTAAGCCCTAAAGTGAAAACGACGCACAGTTTGGGTTTTCGCCAGGTCTGTCGATAGGTATGGCTATAATTTGTTTCAAAAACATCGTAAGCCGATATGAAAAAAATACAATGAAAACGGGTTACTCACGTATAATCGAAAATAATATAGGGAGCCCTAGAACAACCCTAGGTTGATATGATTCCCTGCTCCTTAACCTGTGGGAAGAATTATATAGGAGAAATTGGCCGGAACATTTCCACAAGGGTATCTGAACACATGCGTAGTATGAAAGAAGGAGATATCCGAGGGTCGGCAATAAAGTTTAAATAAATAAATACCGGGATTCGTGCGATGTTACGGCAGCCGTGGCGGTGTAGCGCGTCTGGTATGTTTGCCGTGAACAGAGTGGACGACTTTTACGAAATTTGCGTAAGGCACTGGTCCTTTGCCAGGAGAGTGGGGAGTTTTAATTTAATTTATCTTTTATGTTTGTAAATGTAATGGGTTATTACCTAAATAAACAACAACTTATTACTAATAGTAGTGTCAGTGGCACTTCTTCAACGATTTAATTCTACTTCGTTGATTTTTATCATCAACGTTAACAGTGTTGCTAATTTTTCATTAATGATGCAAAATTATAGAAAATTAATTACCCGGTCAAAGAATTTACAATTTCAATCAAGTTTCATGAAGGTATATAACTAGCGGCAAAGATTATAGACGTGGATTTTTGATTGTCTGATCGTCGTCATGAAGGTCAGCCCGCTCCTGTGCCTGTTCCTGGCTCTGTGCTTAAGTGCCTCTGCTACTGGTCAGGTAGACATTTTGGTAAGTCCTTATTTATGAACCATTATGTAATCCTTTTTAACCCCCCGACGCAAAGAGAGGGGTGCTATAAGTTTAACGACGTGTCTGGTGTATCTGTGTATCCGTCTGTGGTATCGTAGCTCCCAAACGGATGGACCGATTTGAATGCGGTTTTTTTGTGTCATAGATAATTTTAGCCCGAGTGTTCTTAGCTATGTTTCATGAAAATCTATTCAGCCGTTTTTGAGATATTGGACTTTGAAAGGAAAATGTCGGGGGTTTTCAAATTTTCTAAGTTGTAGGTATTTATTTTACCAATCAATCAATTCAATTTCATATATTCAAGATACAAAATGATCCCATTTTTTTAGTATGCACTGTTAACAATAAAACTTAAAAACTATGTTAGAACTTAAAAACTAAATTTGATTTAACTTGTTTAACTATATGGGCCAATATGGGGCAACAAACATGATCAGCAATCATTTTCAAAATGCTGTTTTGGCTCCTTGTCCTAATCAGCAAACACGCCTTTTTGCGCATAAGTAATTGATGCAAATCCATCGGCGTGTAATAGTGCAAATATCGAGGAGGCGCTGCTAAACCTTGGCAACCCAAGCAACATTCTGAAAGCGTTGTTGTACTGTCCCTTCAGAGCGTTGTATGATTTTTGGGTACAGCGAACCCTCAGTAACAATAAGCTCTAAACAGCGCTATTTGAACTGCTTTTGAACCCAAAACATCGCGCAAACCTGCTTGCCCTCACACACAATGTTCTGCGCTCTCTCTACATGTCTTCATCGTCCTTCAAGTCATGAGGAAGTATGTATCCCAGATATCTAAACCTATCAACTCTCGTGATGGCTATTCCGTGCACTTTTTTGGACACTTGTTACTAGCTTCGAACACTATAACCACAGATTTCTACCCATTATAAACCAAACCGTATGAAGAGGCATAGGACTCGCATATAGATATCAGATATCTTTAATTATGCCATTCATGCAAATGTTAATATGAAATACGAATGAAAATTGAAAAATGGTTTATTGGTAACTGTTGCGGCTTGCAACCCCGAAGCGAAGATCGCGCCCAATTAAATGACGGCATCCCGCGCATGCGCACAGCAGCACCGAAGTTTATAAATAGCGCCACGCGGGCCACCATATTTCCTTTTTGCATTGTATCAACATCAAGCACACGCGCGTCGCATACGTACATTGTACTGACCTTATTGTTCAAACTTTAGAGTAAAACTATAAAATGGTAAAAACTCTGTTTTATTAAAAAAAATTACCTATGTCCCAGACATAAGTGGCGACCGTGACAGGACGACTTGCAGCTGAGCGAACTCGTGCTTATAAAAGACGAAGGCTTGCCGCCGCTGCTCTGGCGAATGGGCCTAGTCACTATATAAATTGTATCCCGGTAAGGACGGCATTCCACGAGTTGCAGACATAAACACTGCCAGAGGTGTCACTAAAAGGGCTCTCAATCGGATTTGCCCTCTGCCCACGGAGTCGAGGGATTCCTGAAAGACAGGCTTTCAGCGGCCTGGAATATGTCGCGGCTTGCAACATCGAAGCGAAGATCGCGCCAAATTAGATGACGGCATCCCGCGCATGCGCACAGCAGCACCGAAGTTTATAAATAGCGCCACGCGGGCCACCATCTTTCCTTTTTGCATTGTATCAACATCAAGCACACGCGCGTCGCATACGTACATTGTACTGACCTTATTGTTTAAACTTTAGAGTAAAACTATAAAATGGTAAAAACTCAGTTTTATTAAAAAATTACCTATGTCCCAGACATAAGAAACAGTGTTTACACAAATTAAGAAAGGGTTGGGACCTTCTAAATAGTAAGTATAAGGCAATACTTGTGACAGAAGATCCCGCTCTTCCAGCATCAAGTTTAGAGGTATAACCAATAGTATACAAAGTTAACATGTAGGTAGATAAGTTAAGTATGATAAGCTAAGCTACGTTAATATCAAATATACTCGTATTTATTATGCTATTATCATTAATAGCATAATAAAAATGCTCATGCAAAATAAAAATTACAATAACACCAAACATTGACTAAATACAAATACAATTTAGCCAAGTAGCCAGCGGTTGTTCGATGGCTCCAACAGAAGGCCCGAGCAGCACCATAACATCGTGCATGCTGCTAAGCCCCTCTAAATATCAACCCATTAACATACAGGTTTAAAATCCAACCTCAGATATCGATTCTAACACAATTAGGGGTGTAGACACTAAATAAAATAATCAATAATGTCACATTTTTCTCGAAAAAGGATTAAAAATCTAGTCAAATCGAGGAAAAATCAACGCAAAAGGTTAACTAATCACGAAGTTATAAGTGTCCAAAGTTTTAAGAAGGGGTATGTTCTGTCCCTTTTTTGCAAAACGCAACTTCATATGAAACGATGACGCTTGTAGATTGTGACGTCACTATAGACGGCAACGTGCCGCACCCCGTCGTGTGCGGCGCCGTTGTCGACGCCGCCCCCCGGCAGCCTCGTGTAATGTGACGGCACACACTGTTTGCGTTTTCTCTCTCTAACTTAAAACGGTTGTAGCTTCGTAAATCTTTGAGATATCTGAATGGGATTTCCAATGGGTCGCGTATATTTCAACTATATTCCCGCTACGAATAGCGACCTCTCTGTATTCTCTTGAAAGGCTCACCGGCCTTCTAGGACCACTCTAATGGGCGAGCTATGCGCTCGCTCCATCCTAATCGAACCAAATCAGGTAGTTTCAGATTAACGAGAGAGATGGCGCTTTCCAAACGCTTGGCACTTTTTTTTACTTCCAATAAATGGCTGGATAGGCCTCATTTCGTATGTTTATTAACTTTTATTAATGCTTCCACTGTATTTTTTTAGCTCCCTAAGGAACTTCAACATCACCTGCTTACAAAGACTAAACAGCAATTGACTAGCGTAAGTACCTACGACTGACTGGTGATTTTGGATGGTTGTGTATGGTGCTTTTTTATTAGGGTTCCGTACGCAAAGGGTAAAAACGGAACCCTATTACTAAGACTTCGCTGTCTGTCCGTCCGTCCGTCTGTCACCAGGCTGTATCTCATGAACCATGATAGTTAGACAGTTGAAATTTTCACAGATTACCTATGTATAGTTGACGCGTGGATGACGCAAATTGAAGGATGATGTAATGTTGCAATTTTTTTTTGTGAGCCTTTTTTTTTCGTGTAGAATACCTGCGATTCAGGTACCCAATCACCAGGGGATGACTAGGTTATGTGGTGTGCCTAGGAGTGTCCTTTGCTGGGTAAATGCCTCTACCTATGATTTCCATGCGTCCCCCTTCCGCCCTATTGCTGAAGAATATACCCAGCAGGTCAATCACGTAACGCATTGTACGCGCGTCTGGTAGATCTAAATGTCACTTTTTATATGGAAAAATGACAGTAAAATTGTTCTAACGCGCGTTCGGAACGTTACGTGGTTACCCCTCGGGTCGTCCCACCATCTCTGCCTAGGTCTGCTCCGTCTGTGTCGCACGCAATTGGTAGGTAGCTATATAATACCACCTGTATGAATGCGACAGACGTGGCCGATCCAGTCCCACTTGAGCCTGGTAGTTATCACACCCACATCAGCTATCCGTCCTTTTGTCACCTAGAATACTGCGCTCCTTAGCGCGTTGGCAAACTTTCAATTTGGACCTCTGGCTCTCAGTGAGTGACCATGTTTGCGCACCGTAGGTTAGGGCAGGCAAAATACACATGTCGACGAGTTTCCGCTTTAGTGACAGAGGAAGGTTGCCCTTCATTAGCTCCTTCATGGACCAGTAGGTCTTTCAAGCGTATTCGACCCGGCGTTCGAATTCCTTGTCTTTGAAAAGAAAAAATAATACCTAAGTTAAAATTTAAAAAACAAACAAAAAACAAGCTAAAATTTAAAAAAAGGTGGCAAAGAGACAGTCTCAGCAGTATGCTGCAACCTCGCCACCGCGGCGTGGCTTCAGCGCTGTTTTACAGCCTGCCCCAAGCTGAGGTGGTAACGAAGAGCAACTGCTACAACCAGCGCATAGAGTAACAAATAAAAAAGAAAAAAACCCAAAATAGAAATACAAAAAGACATACTTCACTTGTCTTGCCTGTTGCTGAAAGAGACTAGCTGGCCCAAGTAAATATACTCGTCGACATAATGGATGTTATGCCCGTCTGCCTCGACCCTACGTTTCGTGCTGTTGGTCACCGTCTTTGACCGATTAATTTTTAATCCTATTTGAAGGCTTGCCAAGCTCAGAATAAAAGAAATATTAATATATATCTTCGAAGCCGAAGTTCAGTTTCAGAAGAGGCGAAAAGAACAATGTCGTCGGCGAACGAAGGCTTGATAACCTTTTGCCACCAACGACTATTCCCCTCCCAAGAAACTGCCAGGCTCTTGAAGACTTCTTCAAGCGTGCTCGTGAATAGTTTCGGAGACAGCGGGTCGTCCTGTTTCACATTTCGCTGTATACGGAACGACGGACCGGACGACTGGAGTTTAAAACTACTGCTGCGCTATTTTTGTAACTAAGTAATAGTAGTTTATGCAACTGATACATAATCAGAGGCCTTAAAATACGAGTGTGGTTTTATGAAACGAGCGTCAGCTAGTTTCATAATTGGATCACAAGAGCGTTTTAAGGCCAAATTATGTACAGTTTCATACACTACTTTATCTACACACATATCATAAGTACTCTGAGATGGGTTCAGAAGCCGTAGGAAAATGACCTGCATTGCTACTATAGTGCAACCTGTAAAATATCTTTGTTGCAATCCTGGCTGCATTTACGATATCTGGCGGAGTGTGCATATCCGAGAACGATACTACTCATAGTTTCAACTAAAATGTGAGTTACAAACAACTTTTCACAATTCTACTTTCGTAACAACAAAAAACCAACAAAGAAATGACAACAGTAATGGCGGCAATTCGATCCTACGTCAAGAGTGTTTTTTTAAATCATAGGCAAACGAATGAAGTCCCTATTCTCATGTCACTCGAGTACAAATATCTTGCGGTTTATATTAAAAAAACATACTGAATTGACGTTTCGCATCGATAACTGTTTTAATATCTATGAATACTAGAATAGAGACCCATATGAGTTTTGACAGCTGTTCCAAATTTAAACTCATAACCTTACAAAAATCTGTACTGTAATAACATTACAGTACAGATTTTACCTACTACCACAGACAAGAAAGTTCTCATAGTAAAATCGGTTGTCATAATGCTGGTTATTTCCTACGGTTTCTGAACGCATTTTGGAGCACTAATGATATGTGCGTACATAAATGGTTTTTGTTTTTACTAAACTAGTATAAATGAGATCAATGTTTTGGTTCTGAAGAGCGGTGACTATGGCAGAATGAGTGATGTTATCAAAAGCATGGTAAATAATTAAAACGCCGAATTTATAGAAGACTTATTTTAAAACTCAAATAATCGAGGTTCGATAAATATCGGAAAAGCCAAATAGAGCCAAAAATATAGTTAAGAAGACACTCACAAATATAGAATCATCGTAAGTACTGAACATAAAATAAATACGATATAATAAATAACTTAACATAGTATATAAATATAGAACATATAAAACATAGTCTTATCTTATGGGGGTCTTCCCCCTTCACATCATAGTTTATAAAATCTTAATAAAAGATGTAACGTAGAATTAAGCTTATTTTTAAAATGCAATAAACAGGTTAACTTTTTTTTAGGCACAATCCACATAGACATAATATACTTGAGATCATTAGAGTTGGCCGAATTTCATTAAAGTTGTCCATTCAAAAAGCAGCTGTAACGTCCAGATAGAGAATTCTAATTCCAAACACAGTTTTATAAAGAGCCGGCCACATTAAATAATCTCAACATCATATTACTGTAAGTTTAAAGATGGGGAAACCTTGTGATATTGCAGCGGGAGAAGTTAATTACCAGACGGGATAGTGGAAGCACTATGCATAAACATTACTTTTTTAATTTAGAAGTAAACAATAATTAGAAGTGTATTGTAATATATTTGTAATGATATGCATTCATTGTTTTAAGTAATTATTAATTATTACTTTCCACAGATTGCAGTAAGTATTTCACTTAGATACTTGTGGATAACGTAATAGCAGAAAATATGTGTTGTTACGAAATAAGTAGGTAAGTACCTACTTATTACATTAAATGCAAGTTTTGACTGGCAAAAATATCGACAAATATTGTAAGTTGTTAATAATGTCAGTTTAACTATTATTTTTATTATTGTTGTGGAACGTATTATTAAGGCGAAACGTGTTGGTACACTTCTCGTCTCAATGTATTTTTGGAAAATTGCATTTTGCAAGTATTTGCATGTTATTAAGCTACGAATATTTAAAAAAGATTAATTGATTTTGTCTTTTTGTGGTACAGAAATAGGTTACGTGATTGAATAAATACAAGAAGAAAATATACAATATATATACGTTTTAATGGAACTTGCTCGGCATACGTTTACAAAACAAAACAACATACTCAAGAGCAATGAAAGTGGGTCAGTTTGTATGAAGATCTTAAACAAAGTGTTCTCTTCTTCATTGCTCTTGACTAATGTATAATGCATATATATGTGTATAAATGCATTCTTTAAAAATTACAAAAATGCGGTTGTATTGTCATCAAAATAGTATTCACAGACTAAGAACATTTTGTTTTCACTGGGTGGCCAATTGACGATGTATGTATGTACTACCGTTTTAGACCCCACGTTTGGCATTTGTCTTCGTATTGAAATAAATTAAATAAATGAATGTTATTCTGCAAGTAGGACGTAATCGCAGGTTTACAAGTCAAAATTCTACCAGCGTTTCTGAAAAAGAAGACCACTGTTAAGAAGAAACGCCCTAACAAACTCAAGAATCAGTCATTTTTTACCACCAAAAAGCTTAATTACAATCGGTGAAGGAAAACATCGTGAGGAAACCGGTCTAATCCCATGAGGTCTAGTTTTCCCTCTGGGTTGGAAGGTCAGATGGCAGTCGCTTTCGTAAAACTAGTGCCTAGCCTATGCCACATCTTGGGATTAGGTGTCAAAGCGGACCCCGGGCTCCTTTAGGGGCACATCCGGGAACAACGCTAGGAGGATGATGATGAAAAAGCTTAATTACAATGATCGTTTTTAACCTACTTAAAATAAGCCAAACTGAATATGAATACAAAGAAAAAAAAACATCGTAATGCGTTGTTCTATAAGAACACATGTGCGAATAAGCTATATGAATGATTAAGCTATTGTGGGCTCTGGTTTGGTTGCATGCATTTCTGTCAGTTAGATAGTCCTCAACCCTGTAATAAGCTTTTGACATCAATGTTTTTTTCAAGTATTTTTTAAGAGCTGGAAAGGTTAGAGCCACAATTTCATTAGGTAATTTATTATAAAATGGATACATTGACCCGAAAAAGACTTGTATACTTTACGAACACGAAACTTTTTAGTTGCTATTTATTTTTATAAAAAAAAAACTATTTCAGACCTGTAAATAAATAAATAAATAAATATTAGTGGACAATCTTACACAAATCTACCAAGTCCCAAACTAAGCAAAGCTTGTACTATGGGTACTAGACGACGATAAACATACTAATATAGATAAATAAATACTTAAATACATAGAAAACATCCATGACTCTGGAACAAATATTCGTGCTCATCACACAAATAAATGCCCTTACCGGGATTCGAACCCAGGACCTCTTGCTTCGTAGGCAGGGTCACTACCAACTAGGCTAAAGCGGTCGTCAAACTTCGTCATGTTGATCCATAGTTTGTTAGTAACAGACGACTTAAGACTAAATTAGGTTTTGTTTCGTTTGGTTTTTTTACAGAATGAATCAATATTTTTATAAATGTATTGGGAATGCTAATTTCTTTGAAGAGTTCTCTCACGGATTCTCTTGCTCTCTGGTTATATATAGAACGAATGGCTCTTTTTTGTAATACAAAGATTGTCTGTATGTCAGCTGCTTTACTCCAAACCAGAATACCGTACGACATAATACTATGAAAATAACTGTGATAAAATTGATAAACTAGGCGATTGTTTAGTTCGAGGCTCATAATTTCTATATTTTACAGAAACAACCAACCATGTTGTCAGGAGGACCTAAAGATCCACAGGTAATTTGACATTATTTGGACATTACGGGCGTGCACAGGAAACTTAAGGAATTTTTCAGAGGCTGCAGTTCTGCATGAACAGTTTATCTTCGGATGTAATACATATGTGTATCTGGACGTTATCGTTACTTTAAAGTATATACAACACACGCGCTTTAAAATCTGTTAGAAAATGTAAGGCATAGTTGGAATTTTACCTCATGTAAAGATTTATAGAAGCAACAAGAAGGAGAGGAAGAAGATGAGAAGAAAGAGAGAAGTAGTTTAGATTTTATTTTAGTTTATATTCTATCCTTGTACATATATTTGCTTTTATGTCGACATTTGTCCAAAAAGCCATTCGCGGAGACTGCTGGTTCTCTTTCTTTCTTGCGCGAAAGACTTTAATGTGTCTCTTACACAGGGGCATGGTTTGCGAGAGAGATAGAGGGGAAGCACATTAATATTACGCGCTTTAATCGTAAGACCGAGATAGAACCACTTAAATAATGATGAGACTCTCGCCTGATGGCTGGGTCAAGGGTCAGATACAGAAGACGGTACTCCAGCAGGTCGACCGCGTTACGCATGGTACGTACGTTAGATAGATCTAAATGTCCGCTTTGTACGTATCTAAATGTCAAAATTTATACGGAAATTGTCAGTTAAGCTGTGCTAACGCGCGTTTAAAATGTTACGTGATCTGGACAATGCGCGGATAGGGGAACTAGTTTAATAATAATAATAAGTTCGGATATCGTGCTGACAGATCGATCGAAACGCCAGGCAGTGCTCGTCGACATCACCATCCCCCATGACGAGAACCTCGTGAAGGTCGAGAAGGACAAAGCCAGCAAGTACCTAGACCTGGCTCACGAGGTAACCGCCATGTGGGATGTTGATTCGACGATCATCGTCCCGATAGTCGTTTCGGCGAACGGTTTAATAGCGAAGAGTCTCGACCATCACCTCAAGAGACTCTCGCTAGGTGGCTGGATCAAGGGTCAGATACAGAAGGCGGTACTCCTGGATACTGCGCGGATAGTCAGGAGGTTCCTATCTCTAGCGCCCTGACCATCTCGCTGCCAGCGGTACCCTAGGTTAGGTTTTTATAATGATTTTATGTTTTGTATGTATAGTTTTATATTTTACTTTTTATATAGTTATTGTAAAAACCTAGCCTAAGATGAAAAATGAATAAAGAGAATAATAAGTTCATTTATTTCGACCAACTAGGATCATATTTAATAGACAAATTACAAATTAAGATATACAATGACAAGGAAAATTGGTATAATAAAATATGGCGACAGTTGGATGCATATATATATCACTATGGTTTCAAATCTTTGCCGGTAAAGAGATGGGATGCGAAGACGGTTGCACTGGTTCAAAAATATTCCAAACTTTCCCAGTTTCGCCATTCAAAAGGTCACCAGAGTGCCTAACAGGTCACAGGAATATTTATAAATGTGGTCTGAATTCACCCCAGTTAGTTAACATGTCTTAAAAAAAATACTGGCCGGTCGCTTGACATTTGCGGTAGCGAAGCATCCGTTCACCAGTTCTAACAGTGTTCAGAGGCTCTAGTATAAGTTTTACCGAAACAAAACTTTACGATCGCGTTTGCGTTTTACCCTCAATTTGTATGGGATTTGACATACAAATGCGAACGCAGTCTTAACGTTTTGTTTCGGTAAAACATACTAGAGCCTCTGGCGTCCGAACTGGAAGGTGGATGTCGGAAGATCTCGGAATGTAAACTTTCCTGCCCCAGTGCGAGACAGATAAACAAAATAGTGTGTGTATGATTGGGATGGCGAGTGACATGACTGTATTGAGCGCCTGGTCTATACCAGGCTCCGATATATCTGATGGTGACTGTACCTATGTACAGTCACCATCAGATATATCGGAGCAGCCAAGGTGCTCATAAATATCTGAACACGTGTCTAATTTCCTCATTGTAGCATCGAAACCATCTACCCTGGCCTCCGCGAATATCCCTGATGCACTGCAGAAACGGGGTTACCCCATCAATAACCTGAAGGCATTGTTATAATCACACACGGGTACACGGAGGGCGTTGTACTGTTTTGGCGTATACTGTGTCCATAGACTCGCTTTATAGAAGGTGGTGCAGAAGGCTCAAGAGTGTCAATTTTGCTTCAACAGAGCAATAAGTAAACCTATGGGCCACCATTTTCGCTCTAACAGACAACGCTCTCCGGTCTCTTTCAATGTCTGCATCGTCTTTCAGGTCAGAGGTTACCACAATACATGTCCTAGATACTTAAAAAGATAAACCCTGTTTAGCGATGTTCCGTACGACCTAAGAGGAGGCACAACTTTACCTCTGGCCCGAAACATCATACATTCACTTTTTTGACTATAATGTCAAGCCGTGACGGTTGTGGATTAACAACCGTCGATGTTTTTACCTGGGACTTAGTTTTGCTCGGCTTTAATACTACGAAAAATCTATTTCGATATAAAATTAAACAACAAACACAGAAAAACATTAACTGATCGTTTACCAAGAAAAATAAAAAATAAACTAATAAGAAGAAAACGAAAACCTTCTCATCGCTAGGGTTCGAACTCGCAGCCATTAACAAAGAAGATTAACCATTGGTCGTCGTGAAAGAGTAAGTATAAGGCCAGCTTTTTGCGAGAAAATACGGAAAAACTAATTTTCTCTAAAAAGACCAAGAAGTAGATCAGTTTCTCGGACCTGTAAACCCCCTATACTGGACATCAGAATATGATTGCAAATATATATCAATATAGATATATTATATACAATTTTTTTTTTTTTTGTTTTAATATGGAACCGTTTTACGAAGTTTCTAGTCCCTAGCTCGAAAAAAATTCACTCTCCATACTTTTTAACCCATTTTTGACTCCCTTAGGATATGATATAAATTTACAAAAACGCTGAAATTCACTTTTCTTGTGTATAATTAAAAACCTTTTTACGAAGTTTCAAGTGTCTATCTTTAAAAAAAATTACAAACCTTATGGTGATCCCTCTGAAGAAATTATATATAAAGAAACGCCACGCTATGTATTTCTTAAGGCTAAACTACAATATTAAAAAGTGTTATCAAAATCGTTTCAGAGGCTCTAGTATAAGTTTTACCGAAACAAAACGTTACGATCGCGTTTGCGTTTTACTCCCAATTTGTATGGGATTTGACAGCTAAACGCAAACGCGGTCGTAAGGTTTTGTTTCGATAAAACTTATACTAGAGCCTCTGTAGTTTTTGCTAAAACTTGCCACCAAAAATATACTGGTTGTCATCGCTGCCAGGCGGCGTCCATCTATTGTGCCGCTTATAACTTTTATATATTGATATGTAAGTTAGTCTGTAAGGCATTTGTAAATATGGGCCTCGTTGCCTGAAATAAATAAATAAATATTTGATGAGCCATCTCCGCGAGGATGCATCATATATGATTTTACTCATGTTTATAATTCCAATATTCAAATCTTAATTTCAATATGATTCCAGAGTCTAAAACAAGTACAAATTGCTGCGAAAGTAAGTATTCGATAGGAGTTAGAGACAGCAAAAGAATGTGCTGTGATGAGAGACACGCCTGCATTTGTTTTTGCGACTCATCGAATCCTCAAATAAACAAGGTCGGCAACGCGATTACGTGTGTCAATAGCCTACCGTGCCCATTTATCACTAGGCAGGCCGCATGGTTGTTTCCGTATTCACCCTATGGCAGACTCCGAGTGATCGCATAAGTAGCACGGAACACTAAACTGACGCGAAGACGGGAGTCACATATGAGTGACGTCTGGCTTTTGGTTCACTAATGTTAGACCAAACAACTTTTGGCCAAATGTTTCATTTGACCTAATGCATTTTTTTCTTAAATAGAAAGCTTTATATGATTATTATAAAACAAGCCTAACCTAACCTAATGACATCTATTTGATGATATTCAAAGAATACCCGAAAATACCACTGTTTTGACGAAAAATGCATTAGGTCAAATGAAACATTTGTTAAATGATACATTTGGCTAAAAGTTATTTGTTCAAGAGACAGGACCCCCTGGCTTTTTACCACTTCACTTCTCCTCTGGCGTTGAGTATGCTAGTGCTCTTTTTGGGGATCGGTTGGTCATTTAAGCTGCAGTTGACACAGCTTCTCCCCAGAAGTGATTCTGTAATTTAGCATTAATTAACATACTTCTAGCTCGTTCTAGCAGCGTTCTGTTTATTCTTTAGCTTAAGCCGTTCTACTGAGCAGTGTAAGGGGCAAAAGTTTGATGTAATATTCTTGACTTCTTAGAGAACATATATTAAATTCATTGCTCAGGTACTCCTGACCTCGATTGTCTTAAGGAAATAACTCCACTGAATACACCTACAATAAAAAAAACCGGGTACTTACACTGTTCATGGGGATCATATAATACAGAGTGCGAAAAGTTTTTTTAGTTTAATATTATGTTTTACATACCTAATGTAAATTTTCATTTGAAAATGCTAAAAGTATGACTTTTCTTTAAATCCTACTAATATTATAAATGCGAAAGTTTAGATGTTTGGATGTTTGGATGTTTGGATGTTAGTTACTCAATCACGCTTAAACGGCTGAACCGATTTGAATGAAATTTTGCACGAAGATAGTTTATAGCCTGGATTAAAATATAGGATAGTTTCTATCCCGGGTCCACGCGGACGAAGTCGCGGGCGGAAGCTAGTATAACATAACGAGAAACGACAAAAGAGCAAATTCAAAAGTTTAAATATTTGCATTAGCAGGTGCACTCCTGACATCATACAAAGGATTGCTAAAGCCCAACGGTATTTGATAACAAGAAAACATCTCTTAAAATCACGCATGAGCAAAGCAGCTAAAAAATGTCTTACTAAAAGGAGTGTTCTGCATAGTGGGAGAGAAAATATGGTGGGTCACCTGATACGGCACGACAGCTTCTTCTTAAACATCCTAGAAGAAAAATAATTACGCAAAAGAAATAAAGGAAGGCCTAGGCTAACATACTTTAGCCAAGCAAAGGATAAAGTTGATGTCCAGTCGTATGAGGAAGTCTGGCAATGGACAGAGGAGAGTGGCGGTTACCCCACCGACAAGACTATCTTAAACCATGTTATAGAAAAAGTAAAGACGAATACAATGTAGGGTTCCTTAATAAATTGCGCTATAACAAACGTGATATTATGACAAACGTTACACTATGACAAAAAAGTTTATATAGTATGCGAGGGTTATATTTAATTTGTTTCATTTTTGTAATATTTCAGTCCGCGATGAAGCTCCTCAATAAAGTCGATAAAAAGGTACGGAAACTTCTGTATTTGAAATTAAAGCGAAACATTAATTAAATTAGGTAAGGCAAAACTTGGCTAATCGGTAATACCTACTTATGTGATAGTTTTTTATTTACTCTTTATTGCAAAGTTACTCTATAATCTACAGTTACACTCTTTATGTCATTATTAACTTTGATAGAGATGCGCAAAACGTGTCACTGAAGTGAAAGGAGCGATTCATATCTTCATGTCCTAAAGATATGTATCACTCTTTTCGTTCATTTCGTTCAATTCGCTCAGTTCATCTATAGACTCCTAACAGCTCTCGCTCAGTTGATCTGTGGACTCCTAACAGCTCTAAATCACTCCCACACACAAGTATAAATGAGTGACTCACACATTGACATGTTTTTCTATCAGTAACGTAAGCGTGCACGCGTGAGTGTGAGTGTGAGATAGGTTTATAGCTTCGACTCGTAAGTGCGAAGAGCGCAACCCACTCGTACATCAGTTGCTCGGTTGAGTTGAGAGCGGTAGAGCGGGTGAAGGACGCATACTGAACTGACATAGTGAGTTAGTGAGTTGTTTCATCCTTCAGTGAACGAGTGAGCGAGTGACATAAACGAAAAGATGCAGTTCATTTGAATCTCTCACTCCTGAGTTACACACCTCTAAACTTTGATGATAGTTCTACTTATCGTAAATATTGTACAGATGTAGATTATATAGTAACTTCGCAATAAGGGTATAAATAATCTATCACAGAATTACTGCATATCACCGATTAGCCAAGTTTTGCCCTACATATTTTTACCTTTATACGTTCTAGTACTACTGGATATATATATTTTCTCCAATATGCTCGGAAATGTTCATCTAACTGTAGCAAAGTTGTAGTTTTAGCGGCCGGGAAAGTGTATGAAATTCCATTACTGTATACTTTCTACCTTTTTACCATACAAATACAAATAATTTATTTCGTCAAACATAGGTGAAATAGGTGACAGTTATAAAGAGTATTCAGTTCAGCCCTGTCGCATACGAAAATTTGGTATGTAAGTATGTAACATAATGAGAATATTGAAAATTATTTACCTAACATACAACATAATAAAACCCAAATTTAAGTGCCAACATTAGTATTAATTTAAATTAAACATTAAAAATACAATAGAATAATAAGAATTAGAATTTCAATTATAATTAACATGTCAATAAATATCTATCTTTAATGCAATGAGAGGCGAATGTCCGTGAGTTGTCGTTAAAGTAATCCTTAATACAATATAAAGAAGTTATTAATGGCATTGGCAATGTCGGTGGGGTCTGTGATTTTTTCCCCGTTACCTGTCATTTAGTTATTGGTTTTTTTGGCATGATGTGTCTTGACTTGTTATTATTTGCTAAGTAGTCTTCGATTTATTTTTCGAAGATTTTATGAAGAAGTCGTTTTGGGAACATTGTGTGAGTCTTATAACGTACTTCAGTCTTTTACTGTAGGTTTTAAATGTTAATTTATTTTTGAGACCTATATTGCCACAAGTTCCCTTTTTTCCTACAACATGACTTAATGCCCCTTGTTATCCACTTATGCTGCACTTTGATATTTCTCTTAACAATTGTATTAGGATAACAGAGATCATAGAGACATTTGAAGACCTCCATAAGTTTGTTATAAGCCTCATCAGGGTTATTCGAAATCAAAACATTAAAAAAGTCAAACTTAAAGTGGCCGTCCATAGAATTTGCTATGTAAAAAAACCGCCATATTGAAATTATCTTTCACTATGGCGGTTTGTTTACATACTTAGCAAATTCCATTGACGGCGACTTTAGTATGTGTTTTTTGAATAGTGCAAAATTTCCTCCACAGAAATCCCTCTTTCTAGTTTTCCATGACTTTATAGATCATGTTTTTTTAACTGGGCATTTGAAAATTGCGCTGCTTGGTCCGATAGTGTCAGCTCCATTACTTGACCCTTTGGTCCTTTGACGTTGTGGGCGAAATTGTCCAGACAGATTCCACTGCTGATTTTTGTGGGCTTTTTTTATCTCAAGGGTTAAGTTGCGACTTAGTAACTCATACTTAAGTTCGCGAGTCTTCAGGGTATCCCTTAAGACATCAATATTAAAATCACCGCAAATTACTAGTTTCCTATTTTTTATACCGCAAGTAATATCTAAATGAATATCTAAATGCGTTCAAGATTTGCGTGCATCATGTCAAGATTAGTGCCAGGTACTCTATATATACATACTACTGTCAAATAATGCTCATACAGAGCTATTGCATAGCACTCCATAATACATTTCATTGAAATACATTTTATGTCCCCCAATACTTTACATTGAAGACCGGTTCTAATCATGATACAGGCCCCCCTCTTTTCTCATCTCGTGAAAGGCTAGTACCCAATGTGAAGTTGGGAATCTTTAGGTATGTTTCTGTATCAGGAGTCATATTATGTTCAGTTATGCATAGGATGTTGACCGCTCTTCCTTTTACTTGTAGTTCTTGCAGATTTACCATACTACAACTACTTACATATTTCCACTCACTTCTTTCTTACGGCACACTCGTCTAGGGGAGCTCTACAGATGCTAAAAGGGTGCAACCCGTACACTTGCTGGAGTAAAGCATAGGCACTGTGGCCTACTTACCCTTATATTACACTTACACACAAATTACAATCATGATATAACATTTACATAATATTTATGTACTTAAATTATATTTACACGCACACATATATATATATATATATCATACCACTATTTACATATACATATATATATATATATATATAGATATACATATAATATTTCAAGTAACCGGGTTACAAACATAATGCCTACCTATTGGTTGAATGTCGATATATCGATAAACTTATCGACACGTAAATTAATCGACCTCTGGGTCCGCACCGGCCGGGCGGTGTCTGCGCCCGCGCTTAGTGGACAGAGGTCAAACCAGTCACAGCCTACATGCGACACTAACCGCACGCTTGATGCTCTCGCTACCGGCTTACGCGGCTTGTACTGTTTACACAATTTAATGCTTATTTTTCTACTTCTGTGCTTTCCTATAAACTGTACTTCTGCCTATGAACTAATTCTGTGCTTGTGCTTGTGCTTGTGCCTCTCGCTCCTCCGTGCCTTCTGTTTTGGATTATATGTGTGCCTACCGGGACAATACAACGATAAAACTGTAAGTGCAGTGTTTTATTAAAACCAACACCTGTAGGACAATACTTATCCACCAAACTGGTGACCCCTTGAGAAACACAATGTCGGGCGAGCGAAAATCCGGGGCCGATAAGCAGCCAGACTCAGGCGCTAGTGATGGGAAAGCGTCGATAGGACCGGTCGATGTTTATAAGGTCGGCGTGCGAGTGCCACCCTTCTGGCCTGAGGAGCCAGACATATGGTTTGCGCAAGTCGAAGGCCAATTCACCATATCCGGAATCACCAGCGATACTACCAAATTTAATTACGTGATTGGGCATCTAGACAACCATCACTCTAGGGCAGTAAAGGATGTGATCATCAATCCGCCCGCAACCAACAAATATGACAAGCTGAAGAGCGAACTTATAAAGAGGCTTAGCGACTCCAAGGAGAAGCGGATTAAGCAGCTGATGATGCACGAGGAGCTTGGAGACCGGAAACCATCGCAGTTTCTCCGACACCTCCAGGGCCTCGCAGGTACCAGCGTCACGGACGAATTTATGAAGACTATGTGGATAAATCGTCTACCCCACGGGATCCAGACAGTCCTTGCAGGTCAGCCAGTAACCGCAGACCTGGAAGCTCTGGCGGACTTGGCAGACAGGGCAAACGACCTCGCCTCATCTTCGCCGAGGGTAGCAGCAGTGAGTAACGCAGTTCCCATCTCCCTCATCACTGACCTCACAAGAGAAGTGGCAGAGCTTCGGCGGGAATTCCAGAAACTTAAGGCGTCAGGAAGGAACTCCAGATCCCGTACTCCAACGGCACAAGGGTCAAGGAGCAGGCGCAGCGCCTCCAGGCAGCGTTCACAGTCCAACTACAGGAAGTTCCCCTTGTGCTGGTACCATAGCAAGTTCGGAGAGAAGGCCACCAGGTGTACCCGCCCTTGTGACTACACGGCGGAAAACCCAAGGGGCGGTCGGTAATGGCGGCGGACGATTGCCCCACGTCTTCAACTGGCCGCCTGTTCGTGACCGATCGTTCTTCGAAGGTGCAGTTTTTGGTCGACACCGGCAGCGACCTCTGTGTCTTCCCGCGGTCGGCACTTCGCGAACGTCGTTCAAAAACAGACTACAATTTGTGTGCTGCCAATGGCTCAAGTATTGCCACATACGGCTATGTAACTTTAGATTTAGATTTTACCTTACGTAGAACCTTTACATGGCGCTTTGTAGTGGCTGACGTGACAAAGCCAATCATAGGCGTAGATTTTTTAAATTTTTACAACCTTGTTGTGGACTGTCGCAATAAGCGTCTGATCGATAACCTAACTTCCATTGCAGCTGTTGCTACGTCAGCCAATTGCCCAAATGTTTCGTCGGTGAAGGTGGTTACTGGTGAGACACGGTATCATGGCATCCTCAAGGACTACCCAGAGATCACTCGACCGGCAGGTAGACACCACACTACACCACACAACACGGTACACCACATACGAACGACACCAGGCCCCCCAGTCTTCTCTCCTCCTCGTCGTTTGGCACCAGATAAACTTAAGATCGCCCAAAAAGAGTTCCAGTCTATGCTGTCCTGTGGAACAGCTAGGCCTTCGGAGAGCTCCTGGGCATCTCCACTTCATCTGGCGCCAAAGAAGAACAATGGATGGCGTCCCTGTGGCGACTATCGTAAGCTGAATGCCCGAACAGTGCCTGACAGGTATCCGATCAAGCATATCCATGACTGCACCCATAATGTTGTAGGTTGTAGCATATTTAGCACCTTGGATTTGGAGAAAGCTTATAATCAGATACCTGTCAGCCCAGAGGACATTCCGAAGACCGCGATCACAACGCCTTTTGGGTTATATGAATTCCCTTATATGACCTTCGGTCTTCGGAATGCTGGTCAAACCTTTCAGCGATTTGTAGACGAGATAACCAGAGGGCTCGATTTTGTCTACACATACCTCGATGACTTCCTAATTTACTCACATAGCGAAGCCGAGCACGAGGAACACCTGCAGAAAGTCTTCCAAAAGCTGAAAGACTACGGCATGATGATCAACACAGCCAAGTGTGTCTTCGGCGAAAAGGAGGTAACTTTTTTAGGATACCAGATCTCGCAGGAGGGTTGCAGACCCTTGGACTCCAAGGTACAGGCCGTAAAAGATTTCCCGCCCCCCACCAACGTGCGACAACTAAGAGGTTTTATGGGTATGCTCAATTTTTATAGGAGATTTCTTCCCCGAGCTGCCCAAATTCAAGCCCCTCTCCACGCCTTGTTAACGGGATCGGCGAAAGGCAAGCAACCCATCACCCTGTCAGAAGACGCATTAGCAGCATTCGAAGCCTGCAAGGAGAGTTTAGCCAATGCCGCTCTGCTGGCTCACCCTGACTGCTCAGCAAAACTCGCTGTGGTGACTGATGCTTCTGATAAAGCTCTTGGAGCGGTCCTTCAGCAGTTCAAGCAGGGAGCGTGGGAACCACTGGCGTTCTTCTCCAGGAAGCTCAACCCCTCGCAGACTAAGTACTCACCCTACGACAGGGAGCTGCTTGCGATCTACGAGGCCATCAAATATTTTCGGCATATGCTCGAGGCCAGGCATTTCGTTGTCTATACTGACCATAAACCCATCAGTTTCGCTTTTCACGAACGAAAAAGTAACTGTTCACCAAGGCAGTATAGACACCTCGACTATATCTCCCAGTTCACGACGGACATCCGGCATATATCCGGCAAGGATAATGTTGTTGCCGACACATTGTCGCGTATCGAAGAACTGGGAGTGCCTGTAAGCCTCGAAGCATTAGCCGAAAGTCAAGCGTCCGATCCCGAATTGCAAGCGCTTATAAGCGAAGGTTCTTCCCTACAGCTGCGGAAATTACATGTACCTGGAAGCCGGTTGCCATTGTACTGCGACGTCAGTACCCCAACCTCCAGACCATATGTCGCGAAGCCCAACCGCAAACAGGTATTTGAAAGCCTACACTCCCTAAGTCATCCAGGCTCCCACGCCTCGGCAAAGTTAGTCGCCGAGAGGTTCGTTTGGCCTGGGGTGCAGAAGGACTGCAGGGAGTGGACGCGCGCATGCTTGCAGTGCCAGCGGGCTAAAGTTAATCGGCACGTAACTGCCCCCTTTGGCACCTTCAGTTTACCGCGCGCACGATTTAAGCAGGTCCACATCGACCTGGTCGGACCCCTCCCCCTGTCGCATGGCTACCGGTACTGCCTTACAGCCGTGGACAGGTTCACTCGGTGGCCGGAGGCAGTCCCGATACGTGACATCACCGCCGAAACCGTTGCCAAGACCCTGCTGTCGGCCTGGATAGCTCGATTCGGCTGTCCTACAGACATTGTAACTGACCGCGGCAGTCAATTCGAATCGGCGTTGTTCCACTGTCTGTCAAAAATAGCCGGATTCGAGCACAAAAGGACGACAGCCTACCATCCTGCTTGCAACGGTCTCGTGGAACGGTTCCATCGTCAACTGAAAGCGGCGATTGTATGTCATGCGAACGAAGGGTGGACAGAGTCATTGCCCTGGGTACTACTTGGGGTAAGAACGGCTTTTAAGGAGGACTTACAGTCATCATCGGCAGAACTGGTCTACGGAGAACCACTGAGGCTTCCCGGCGAGTTCTTCGAGTCACCAACGGGCGGTACCACGGACATGTCCGAATTTACTGCCCGCCTCAGGAACTTCGCTGAGAAATTAAAACCAGTACCAGCTGCCCGTCACTGTCATCCTAAGGTCTTTATTTACAAAGAACTGAAGACTTGCGATTACGTGTTCCTCCGAGAAGACGCATCGCGAGGTTCACTCCAAGCAGCATACACCGGACCTCATAAGGTTATTTCGCGTGGGGACAAGGTATTTAGGATCCTCCTGAAAAACAAGGACAAAACGGTGTCCATAGATAGGCTTAAACCAGCCTTCATACTGTCTGCTGACTGCGAGAGAGAAGATCTCGGTCCCGTTACCCCTACTCCTGCACCTCATCAATATACTACCCGATCTGGTCGCCAGGTGAGGTTTCCAGACTACTATCGCCCTTGACGGTCTCTGGAGGGGAGTGGTGTGGCCTACTTACCCTTATATTACACTTACACACAAATTACAATCATGATATAACATTTACATAATATTTATGTACTTAAATTATATTTACACGCACACATATATATATATATATATCATACCACTATTTACATATACATATATATATATATATATAGATATACATATAATATTTCAAGTAACCGGGTTACAAACATAATGCCTACCTATTGGTTGAATGTCGATATATCGATAAACTTATCGACACGTAAATTAATCGACCTCTGGGTCCGCACCGGCCGGGCGGTGTCTGCGCCCGCGCTTAGTGGACAGAGGTCAAACCAGTCACAGCCTACATGCGACACTAACCGCACGCTTGATGCTCTCGCTACCGGCTTACGCGGCTTGTACTGTTTACACAATTTAATGCTTATTTTTCTACTTCTGTGCTTTCCTATAAACTGTACTTCTGCCTATGAACTAATTCTGTGCTTGTGCTTGTGCTTGTGCCTCTCGCTCCTCCGTGCCTTCTGTTTTGGATTATATGTGTGCCTACCGGGACAATACAACGATAAAACTGTAAGTGCAGTGTTTTATTAAAACCAACACCTGTAGGACAATACTTATCCACCAAAGCACCCTTGTAGGGAACTTCAAATACTTACTCTCAATACTTATTTGACTGCTTGTTATTTGTAAGAAACAATATTTCCCAGTTTGTACTGGTTTGCCGGGGAAACAACTCCGTTCTACTGGCCGCTTGAGAACGGTTCCTCGTCGCATGGCGCTTTCAACAAAGAATCCTCGGACCCACTTATTACGAACGCTTACCGGCCAATCTAAAAAATGAATAAAACCGACGAATCATTCCGACGCAAACTGAGAAATCTTTTGTTGGAAAACCCTCAGCACGGCTAGCACGCGACGGCGCGCGAGCTCTCTCGATTTTTCTCGCACTATCTGTCTCTCTCTTATTAGAACACTTAGAAGAAGAGGTATAGAGCGATAAAAATCGAGAGTATGTCGCGGCCGTCGTGTGCTAGACGTGCTGTATTCCGTTAACGAATACATGGAAATGACTTTTTAATTTGGTATTTTGCTTTTCTTAAATTGACATTGATTTTTGTTAACTTTATATTTATCAATGTTATGAACAAATATTATTATTCGTTTTTAAACGTGACAATCCATCTTGAAAGTTGTGTTTTTGACATATTAATAGTTTAGTAAATGTTGTGTTATTGACGATCCTTTTCGGGAGATAGAATAATATAATATTTTGTATTTACAGTTGACTCATTAAGATTTTATTATTAAAAGTTACGAACATGGTGTAGATATTCCTGTAATCTTGAAATGTATGCAAATTTATATTTTAATTTTTATCGTGTAATATGTTTTCACTAAGACAAATTACTACAAATTCTCGTATGTTTAAATGCCTATTGTCACAACAACTTGCTATAGTTAAACTGGTTAGCAATGTATGGCTGTCTCTTTCCAACTATTACGAGTTGGTGTGACAAATTGCACCCGTTCGTAGTGCTACAAGTTTTTCCGAGTTTTCTTTTTTTATTCTCATAGACAGAACGTTTACTTGTGTAAGCGATCGAAGTGACGTTTTTAAAAATGTCTGTTTTAAATGAAGAGATAAAAAAATATTTTCGAAATTAACTTCAAAACGAACTAAAATGCGTTCGGATTTAAATCCCGTTAAATCTTAAATAATTTTAATTAAGTACATAAAACATTTAAAGTTGTCATCGGTTTTTTTTTTTTTGTTTGCTATTGATACTGGCTGGCACCACGAGTCATGCAGTGGTGGGAACTTTATGGTATTAACCCAATCGCTGTTTTTAGATTATTGGAAATATTATTTGAATTCTTCGCATTTTTATAGAAAAGCACTATCTGGCTCGGCAGGAATTCGTATCTATTGACAAAATCAACTCATCCACGAATTGCTATTTCCCGGCCTCTGCAAAATTTTACTATTTTTATAACACGTGCAGCATCGGGCTTGTGTTACTCTTCGCAATATTTTTCTCCTCTTATATATTTTTGTCCTCTTACATAACACCTAGGTTTACTATATAGACACATAATTATGAAAAAAAGGTAATAACTGTATTTTACTATCCAATTTTATCCAAATTTTATTTCAGCTTGGCACGGTGAGTGTTGAAAGACTTATTTCAAATTAAGAATAGAACATGAAGACAACAATTTAATCAGCACAAAAACTTGTGGGTAAAAGAAATTAAAAAAATGTTCAGGTTGAAGAACATTGTCAAGTAAAGTTCTTGTTTCTTGCTGAATTTTCAAGGATCTACTATCACTTATTTTTCACTCAGTTCATAGACTAAGTGCTTATACAAAAAAAAATTGTGCCACATCTTTGAATTTCTTCTGTCATTTATTCTCACAACCTATATCCTACTATCCTACTAATATTATAAATGCGAAACTTTAGATGTTTGGATGTTTGTTACTCAATCACGCTTAAACGGCTGAACCGATTAGAATGAAATTTTGCACGAAGATAATTTATTTATAAAGGATAGTTTTTATTCCGGGTCCACGCAGATGAAGTCGCGGCCGGAAGCTAGTTGATAAATAAAACGTGTCCCAAATTGCCCATACCTACATTTCTTCATCAAGTTTCTAGTATGCCATGTATTATAAATAGTTATGTAAACATTAGAAAATAAAAAAACGTGTTTCTAAGAAGAAAACATCAAAAATTTGGCAATAAGTATAAAAACTTGAAATACGCTTTCGTGAAAAATATTTCTACAAGACCTTATAAATTTATGATGAGAAAATATACAATCAATACGAATTGATTGCTTTTAAAATGGTACGTTCTGTAAAGGTAAAGATAAAATAATGTGCTAAATTGTATTCAAAATCATTCATATTTTTAAAGCGGGAAGAAGGTTTAAAAATGTATAAAATAATACTCCTCCTTATGTGTTAAAGATAAAGATAATTTATTTGTCCAAACATGAGTAAAAGTACATACAGCTGTCATCGTTAAAATAATGTCCGTCATGTTTTGCCTTTCGGCGTACAAACTAATTTGTTGTTAACTTTATTGCATTTTTTTTTCTAATTACCTATGGTCAATGGACTCAGAGATTACAAAAAGTTTTAATACTTGTTTTTTTATTATAATCTTAATATTATGTACACAGTCGTTAGTTTTGTTTGGTATAGGAATACATTATTATATTGAAAAAAAAAAGTTATATTGTGGTATAATTGATAATTAGCCCCGATCCTTATCTTTATGTCGATTTTTCGATTTCGTCAGAATATGATTAATAAGGATAGGACCCATAATAGTCAGAATCACCATAGAGTTGACAGAGTCATTCAGAAATGCCCGTTCTCACTCCCCACTCCGGGAAAATTTCATAGATACCGCGGTGATTCAAACTCGGGCAGATACACCTCGGGCACCTTTAGTCAATCCAGTCTAGTACAAATAAAAATATTTTCTCCAATATGCTCAGCAATGTTCGCCTACTGTAGCAAAAATAAATAGTAAGTGAAGTTCCTCGTTACGTACGTAAATTTAAAAAGTTAAAAGTCATTATTGTATAGTTTTAGTGGCCAGGAAAGTGTATGAAATTACATTACTGTATAGATAGATAGATAAATCATTTTTTTTTGCTAAAATTCACACATTACAATAAGAGATTTTTTTTACAGAAAACACAAAACTTAAAAGAACATTAAAATAACATAAAACAATCAGTTCTTACGCACATAAATAAACTGTGTGCATTGCAGCAAGACAAAAAAGGCTCCAACTCAGTGCATAGCTTTGCTCGCAATTGAATAATAACACTGTTGGAACCCAGAAAAATATATGAGTAGAAAATATATATGGAAGGACAAACATAAACAAATAGTAATTTTAATTATATAACTCAAAGACAACAAAAAAGTGGTACGATAAAAAGAAGAAAATAAAATAAAAAATGTATACCGATCGGTGTAAAGAAGGAAAAGAAGAAGAAAGGAGAGTCAACGTCGTTTTGAGTGCACAGTCACACAACGAAATCTGCAACCAAATAGCCGTGCGTTAAAGTGCGACTTATGCTTTTTTACCTTTTAATTAAAGTTCATAACGAACTAAAATGCATTTCGATTGCAATCAATATTAAAATGTATCTTATCAACCTACAAATATCTAATGCATAAGCTGACAATCCACACAGCTCTTCATTTCAATATTTGTAAATGACATCATACCTACACCTGCATTTCATCATACTTACATTACTAACCTTAGACCTGATTTGTAAACACTTGATTGACCATTGACCTCTCCTTCTCATTTATTTAGTTCTGTTACGTTTAAGTTATAATTGTAAGGAGAGAGAGAGGAAAGAGGCCAGACGGTATGACCCTAGTGCCTTGGAAACTGGGACGGCCCCTTATTTGGGATGCCACATGCGTAGACACCCTGGCGCCGTCCCACATCTTTGAGAGCAGGTGGGGCAGCTGCAGCGGCCGAGCCAGCAAAGTGCCGCAAATACATCGGCCTCACAGACCGGCATGTTTTTGCGGCTTTTGCTGTTGAAACGCTCGGACCTTGGAGCCCAGGCGCACCAATTATTCGGCCAAATCTCAAAAAAATTGGTCAGAGTATCCGGAGACCATAGGGCTTGCTCGTTTCTTGCCCAACGGATCGGCATAGCTATCCAAAGGGGGAACGCAGCCAGTCTTATGGGAACCCTTCCGCAGGGGTCCGACCTTGGGGACCTTCTTTAAATTAATTTTATTTTATTAATTTTAGGTTACTTTTAGTCTATTTATATCTTATGTAATTTTACCTATTACCTTCAAAATTATTTATTTTCAACAAGGTTTTACATTATAAGTTATATAGTAAGATCTTTATCTGTATATCTCTCTGGGTGCCCTGAAAACCAGCGCCTTTAGCATGTATTGCTGGTGGCCTATGCTGAATGGCATCCATTTTGGTGAATTCCAATTGTAAGACACACATGTAACATGATATCACACCAAATAAATATATTTCTTTCTTTCTTTCAATCCCGTTTAATCGTTATTAATTTAAATTACGTAAAACATTCAAAAATTTGATCGATTCCAATGTTTTCAATTTTTGTATGTATGCCAATTGAAACTGGTACCACCAGTACGTACATACTTTAAAAAAATAAGTAGAACGGGACCTTGATAGGTTATTGACATACTCGCTGTTTTAAGACTATTGAAAATATTATTTGATTTCTTCATTTTTTTGGAGAAAAGCTCTATATCTGCCTTGGCGGGAACGGCGATTCGTGGATTCGCCTCTATTGTCGCATTCAGCTTCACTTCATCCGACAAAACCAACTCATCCACGAATTGCGACTTCCCGGCCCCGCAATAGTGTACTGATATCACTGGCTGACTGGCGGAATACATACAAAGTAACATCGCAACGTGAGATGCAGATGTAAAAAAAATAATTGACCACTCGGTGTATGTTTGTGGTAACGTGTGAAACTTTTGAAAGTTGAGTCTTTCAAAGGCTGTAGAAAGCTAAAGAAATCTACAAATGATAAATAATATCGAATTTTTGTGGCAGACTGCACGAAAACCATAGGTGATACCGCATCTTCGCTTGATATTTACATCAAATGGATGAAATAGACCCCTTTTCCCTGTGAAATAATTACGTCAGAAATAAAAGTAAACCATTAGAAAAACAATGGAAATTCATTTCTATGTAAGAAATCTATTTTCATTGTTTTATTTTAAGTAGGGTTCCAAATAAAATATAGGTACCTAGTCTGCTTAAGTTTATCAATATAGTATACATACTCGTATTCTGTAATTCAAAATCTGTTTGTTATTTTAGCTTAATGTCGGCTCTATATTTAATCAGGTAAGGGTCTAGCTATTCATACCGCTCGCAAACATGGTATACGTGCAGCGAATGATCCGCCTGTGTCTAGCGCTTCACAGCCTGTGTCCTCAACTGTCAGAGATGATAACTTTAACAGTTCCATTTCCTTTGCAGAGAAATTGGGAACTTTAAAGAGAAATGTGCCTATAATTAAAAGAATACCTCGCGGTGCGCGCAGAGCTGTAGCCAGCAGTCTTGCGGAATGTGTCGCCAAAGTCGTGAAGGAGAATTCTGCCCAAGCGTGGCAGCGTCTGCTCACATTCTCTTACTCGGTTATACATGCAAACAAGTCCAAAAAAGACTCTTTGACCAAGCAGATAAAAGACAATTCATCTTAGATTTCCGTGTCACCTGACAAGTTACAAAATGATGAAATCATTTCAAATTTCAACCCTCGTACTTTTTCCAAAATAAATGCAATAGAAAGCAAAATCTCAGAGGGGAATGTGAGTGGAGCTGCTCGCCTTCTTTTTTCTAATGATGTCTTGGCTACTCATTCCGCCGAAACCTTTGCCGCGTTCAGGGAAAAACATCCGGGTCCTTTAGCTACCACTCAGTTTCTCAGACCTCCTTCCACTGATGGCGGGTGTGTGACCGTTTCAGAAGACACTGTACTTTCAGCGTTAATGTCTTTCCCCAATGGTTCTGCGGGAGGGTTAGATGGTTTGTCCCCGCAACACCTGAAGGATTTGACCACCTCACCTTCTGGGGATACAGGTTCGGCGTTAAAAGGGTTACTTTTAACGCCGAACCTGAACTAAAACTTAAACTTCAAGAGTTAACATCCTTAATCAACCAAATGCTAACTGGTCGTGTAAACGCTGAAATCATCCCGATCCTCTACGGTGCCAATCTAGTAGCCTTAGCTAAAAAGTATGGTGGCATTCGGCCGATCGCCGTCGGTTGCACGTCTGTCTTCAAAACTCTGCTGTAGGAAATTCAATCAGAGTCTCACCAAAATTTTCAAGTCTCGACAGCTGGGTTTTGGCGTCAAGGGCGGCTGTGAGGCTGCAGTTCACGCTGCGCGCACGTTTCTGAGCCGCACGGCCGCACTATGAAGTTTTTGTCAAAGTTGATGTGAGAAACGCTTTCAATTCGGTTGATCGTGGTGCCCTCTTAGCAGAAGTCAAAAAACATCTCCCCGATGCCTATGGTTATCTATGGCAATGTTATGGGGCACCATCAAAATTACTTTTTGGTGACAAAATGATCGATTCAAACACTGGTTGTCAGCAGGGAGACCCGCTTGGTCCTGCTATATTCAGTTTGACTTTGGTATCTTGACGACGACGGTTCCCTTGGTGGGGACGCTGAAACAGTCTTGCAGGACATGCAATTAATAATGGACAAATTTGCAGAAATAGGGCTTTCCCTTAATTTCACGAAATGTGAAATTTTTCTGCCTAACCGCCTTCCCCCGGATAGAAAGTTTGATATACTGACTAACTTTAACGCGATATTACCCAACATCTCCGTCCATTCCACTTCATCACTCACACTTTTAGGATCTTCAATTTTTGATGAAGCGATCAGTCCAGCTATTAATTGCAAGTTAAATTTGTTTAACTGTACATCTGACTTACTTTTTGATCTAAACCCCCATATGGCATTTTTTATTATCCGTTTTTGTCTCTTTACACCTAAATTCATGCACTTACTCCGATGCTGTCCGATCTGGAAATACCCCTCTATACTTTTGTCAATTGATAATACTCTACAAACTACTTTATCCAAAATTCTAAACGTTACTTTCGATTCCATTTCATGGTCCCAAGCAGTTCTACCTGTAAGATTCGGTGGTCTGGGTGTTCGCGCAACTTCCGGTGTGGCACTACCAGCTTTCCTGTCTTCTGCGTACAGTTCGTTGTCCCTCGTCGGTATTATTTTAAACATTCAACAGATACCGGTCGCAGAGATCGCGAACTTGGCGGAGGCCGAGAGAGCCTGGTGCGACTTGTGCCCGGAAGCAAACGTCCCTGACATGAAACACATCCAGAAAGTATGGGACACTCCTCTGCTCAAATCCATTCACGTTTCTTTAGTCGAAAATAGTCCAAACGACTCAGAACGCGCCCGGCTCTTGGCTGTCTCCACACATGAGTCAGGCCACTGGCTTAACGCTCTTCCCTCACGCAACATAGGCACAGTTCTCGACCCAGGTACGCTAAGAATAGCTATCTGTTTAAGGCTGGGATCCCAAATATGTGTTCCCCATACTTGTGTCTGCGGCAAAGGTGTGGACCAGCTAGGTAGACATGGCCTATCATGTAACAGAAGCGCTGGCCGCATGTACCGCCATGGTGCCATAAACGACCTGCTGCGTCGGGCGCTCGCCACTGCCTCCATACCTTCGTCACTAGAACCTCCTGGTATGACGAGAGACGATGGCAAGCGCCCGGACGGAGTAACTTTGGTACCGTGGAAACTCGGTAGGGCCCTGGTGTGGGACGCAACATGCGTCGATACGTTCGCACTGTCCCACATACAGGCAACACGGTCTCAGGTCGGCGCTGCGGCTGATCAGGCCCAATTACTTAAGCGCCGCAAATACTCTTCTCTAGTTCAGAACTACGAGTTTGCGGCGCTTGCAGTTGAAACGATGGGACCCTGGTCAGCCGACATGAAGGCCTTCATGAGGACCCTGCCGTCGCGGCTGGTCCACGCCTCCAAAGGGGAAATGCCGCAAGCGTCATGGGGTCCATGCCGCAGACAGAACTTTTGGACGGACTATTTTTTTTGTAATTAGTTTTAAGTTTTCCGTTTTATTATTTTTTTATTTAGTGTCAGGTAAGTATTTTATTATATATAGAATTGATATTAATTTTCACGTCTTGTAAAAATTACAAAACTTTTAATTGCGCAACTTAATCAACAACTAAAAACAGGCAAACAATTGGCTGGTTTATTGCTAATGAGCAACCCTTTCCAGAGAATCTTATTATAATGATGCACTATTTACTTAATTTGATAGTCTGACTCCTAAGAAAGAATTTACTTTGCCTACAAATATTGAATATCTTCTTATTGAATAATAGAAAAATAGTATTCAAAGAAACTGTTGTTTAACCCTTAAATGCATGATTTTTTTAATTTTTGGTAGAAAAAAATGTTTTTGTTTAGTTCATTGGATGTATGATCTATGTCTGCTTTTCAATCTGTGAGCTGTCTAATGCTTTGTAGACATCTGGCAACACTATGCATTTAAGGGTCTTAAGATGCGAGCGTCGTGGGTTAGCAATTAAAGATGCCACGAGCGTTTTAGGACCAAGTTATTTACACACCGTTGCATACAATACTTTTTCTACAACAAATTAAGAAAATGTTTAGACTTTTCGGACAGTATGTTTTTCGTTACCTAGTTATTTTACTACTCACGCATTTTCTTTAGGAGTGCAGTTATTTTCTTATTCGTCCACTTTAAAAGGAACGTACGCGTTTTATTTACAAACGCGAATAAAATCGTAATACTTAAGTAATAACTAATATTTAGTTATCATCTTTCGTCTTTTAATTTACCTAAACTGAAATTTCAGTGGCAAGACAGTACCTAAATAATTTTTATTATACAAATGTTTGATTCTAGATAAACACTTTACTCAAAATATGTTTTTTAGAAATTGGTACCACTGCAATATTTGGATCGACTTTTTTCAAGTTGATGTTTACGTCGTGGTTGATAGTGTTATAAGGAAAGAGAGATTAACCGACTTCAACAAATGAGGAGTTTCTCATTTCGTCTGAATATTTTTTTATTTATTTTCCCGATTACTCGAAAACGCCTGAACAGATTTGGGAAATTCCTTTTTTTGTTTGATAGGGTATCCTTCCCAGGTGGTCGCATGGTCATCAGGTCAGGGTCGGATGATGGGATCCTGCACAAATCGAGGGAACTCTTTAAACATTGGGTCATCTAGCATTTAATTCTTTGAGGTATCACTAACCGATTTATTTTAGACGATGGTGCTTCACTGATTGCTGGCGTTCCCATACTGTCTCCAGTGGCAGGGCTTCTACACGGGCAACATTTTTACGGCAAAATGTGGCCGGCAAGTATGTGCATCTTGCTCTAGCATACAAAGTCAGCGTAAGACAGCAATAGTTGCCGGCCAGAAATTGCAGGAATATGTGGCCCGTCTAGAAACCCCATCACAACCACTGGTCACACCTCGGTAAACTGCGTTGGTTAGCGGGCTAAACTGGTGAGGGGAAACCTGCCTTTGGTAGGTCTGATAGCGGAAACCGCTTTTAGTGCACAGGTTAATTTTGGAAGGCAGCAGCATTATAACAAATCAGATATGCAATCGATTATGGCGGACGCAGTGGGGTTACAAGGCAAGGTACGACACATCGGTTTCATATCGGTTTTCCGTTCCACTGGGCTTAGGGTGAAGACGAGTGCAATGCATTTACGTTTGCGCGTACGTTTGTGCACCTAAATATCTCCTGTGCACCTGACTGTTTCGGAATATGGACTCCAATCTATTTAAAGAGACCTTTGGCGTCGAATTGAAGTAGACCGGTTCAGGCACTGGTCCCACCGCCGGCTAGTAAGCTAGAAAAGTTGGGCGAGTAACGGTTCATTGCGTGCTGACCAGGCACAGTGTGATCAATCGACCTTTACAGATCCGCAATGTAATGCTACTCGCCCAACTTTTCTAGCTTACTAGCCGGCGGTGGGACCAGTGCCTCAGTCTGGTGCAGACCGGGCTTTGTCTGATGTTCGCATATAGACGACTGCAGGGATGTTGTTCCACAGGGTTAGGTTATTAATATGTCTTGATTGTAAAACGACGCATAAGAAAAAGTGTCTGAATAGCATATGGTCTTGGTAGCAAAACGTAAAATTATTCGATAAACACATTATTTACTTTAATAATATTATTGAAAGATAAAACTCAATTGACAGTTAAGATTGTTGAACAATAAGTACATTATCTTTGATTTTAAGTGGCCAGCAACTTGACTTTGAAGTTTCTTTATCAAAGAATCCTCCTTCACAAACTACGTTTGAGTTTTTCTTGTCATTCAACCATCTAGTCGTTATGCCATTTAGACGTTATTAATGTTTGACGACATGCCTACCTAGTCGTTTTGCTATTACAACATTTTGATATTAGGGCGTTATACAAACAAGACGTAATAGAACTAAGTCCAATCTTAAACCCGGGCATTCTACTATTAAGACGTTTGTACAATTAGACATTTAGCTACCAAGACCTTATGCAACTAAGACGTTTTGCTTATAGAGTCGTTATGCAATCTAGTCCTTACGAACCTAACCCGTTCAACGCCGTCATTGTTTTCTCTCTGCTCGGGCCGAAAGAGGGAATTCGGCAGCGCCTGGAGTGACAAAGCAGCCATTTTGCTTTCCCTGCTCAGCCAGGAACGGGGCTAGATAAGGTGCCCTAAAAATACTTTCCACAAACCCTCTGGATGGTAGAAACCGTGGCTGTTTCAATCGGTCAATTCCTCAACTCCCTATACTATAATGACCTGGATGTGTCGCTGTAACGTGGCGAAGTTGATCTTGCTATTGTGCCATAGCAAAACACGCGTGCGGCAGGCATTGATTTAACACCGAGCAGCATTGATTAAATATGGCGGAGAGGAATTGCATGCTGCTATGTCCAAACTTTTTGTTCTTGTATGGGAGAAGGAACTGGCCCCACATGATTTCAAAGTTTCACACTAATGGGTGAAATGTGTGTGTGGGCATTACATAAGATCAAAGGTGACCGTTCTAATTGCAGTATTTCTCATGGTTTTTCGTTATATTATCAGTCCCCGGAAAAGTTTCCGCAAGAGTTCTACTGAACGGCCTCATGGATGGATCCGAAAAATTGCTACCAGAAACCCAGTTCGGCTTCCGCCCTGACCAAGGCACCTGTGAAGCTATATTTTCTGTGCGTCAACTATTTTAGTCTTCTGTTTTGTCGGCGTGATTGATTTATATACCCATGCCGAGTTAAAGTTATCTAGTAGTAATGGTTACTGAGCTAAGCCGATGACGGACGGACAGACGGACGGCCAGACGGACATGGTGAAACTATAAGGGTTCTTTGTTGACTACGGAACACTAAAAATGTATGAACCACAACAGCACGCTTAACGCGCTTTTATGGGCCAGGCCATACAGCGAGGTGTTTTCGATGACTTATTATCGGTTTGATTGTATTTACATCATTGTTTTAAATGGTAGATGTTACATATGCCTGCAGTAGGCATATTGCTGACCAGGCAAATACTGCACACGGCACCAATCTGATGCAATATCGTATGATGGCGGAAATGCTGATGCAGCGGCACGTGCCGCAGCCCGACGTCGGCCCAGTTGGGGCCTCGCCGCGCCACTTCGTTTCTAACATCGATCGAGTCAACTCCAATTAATCATACATTTTAAATAACTGTAATTTTAGTAATAAATTTGTATTAAGTAATTTCGGTTTTTTTTGAGTAATCCGGCTGCAGCTTCCATATTTGGCGCAGTCTTCCGGATATTCGCGAGCCGGTCCGCGAGTCGCGAAAAGGGATTACCGAAATCCTTGCAACCCGTCGCCGGTGGAGCTTTTCAAGCCTTCAGCGAGTACCCGAACCTACGGAGCAGCGCCGGAGTATCCAGAAATCGATAGCTACTCAAGAAAGCTGGGATGTACATGTAAGTGCACTAATAAGATTTATTCGTAGTGTTGCTATTTTCCTTCCCGTAACTTTATATATATCTATTCCAAGATTACTCAATCGCGAGAGTCTAGAGAGAACTTAGTGGATAGGAATAGACAGTTAGATTATAGCACAGATTTAAATTTTTCTGGTTCGTCTGAAGGTCACGAACTGGAAAACATGGCCACTGACCCCGATACCATTTTCAAGGCCCTAAGGCTTGTCCCTGATTTCGATGGGAATCCGAATATATTAACTAGGTTTATTAGGATATGTGACCAATTAGATGGAGCCTATACTCAGGAGGGCAACCTCCTTGGAAATTTGTGTGTATTGAACGGCATTTTAAATAAGATAACGGGACCTGCTGCCCGTACTATTAACGCTAACGGAATTCCTGAAAATTGGCCTGGCGTCAGAAGTATTCTTATAAATAATTTTTCGGACCAGCGGGACGAGACCGCTCTTTACAACGATTTATCTGTGCAAGTTCAAGGTCAAAGCTCACCCCAAGAATTTTATGACAAATGTCAAACGCTTTTTAGTACCATCATGACTTATGTTACCTTACACGAGGCTGTTCCTACTACTATAGAGGCTAAGAGGGAATTGTATAAAAAATTAACTATGCAGTCGTTTGTTAGGGGCTTGAAAGAACCCCTCGGATCTCGTATAAGGTGCATGAGACAAGAAAGTATCGAAAAGGCGTTGGAATATGTGCAGGAGGAATTAAACACTATGTATTTGCAACAGAGAAATGACTCACTGACTCACCCCAAGACTCATACAGCTCAGACAAATATTAGGGCACCCCAGAATCCTGCAAACTCGAACCCGTTTGCCACGACACCGAGACCCTTCACGTTTGGTAACCAAATGCTAAATCAATCCCAGCAACGTCCCCCAGTCACACCACAGTTCAGATTTAACGCTCAGAATGCCCCGCAACAACAGCAACCCTTCCATAGGATGCCATCTCGTACTCAACAGATGTTTCGGGCCTTACCGCCCAACTATAAACCAGGAAGCAACGTTTTCAGACTTCCGCCCAGACCCCAGACAGGACCTCAGCCTATGAGCGGAGTATCCCACTTTGTCCCTAGGGCTCTGCCATTAGGACAAGGCTGGCGTAACCCAGGACAATCATCGACCAACTTCAACTATTTCACACCTGCAGAAGTAAACGTTAACGACTCTACTCATTACTCGGACTATGACAACTACGACTACTTTGAAAATGAACCCGAGGCGTATGGCTACTACGCTGACTGTTACAACTACGACCCGTATGCGAACCCCCAACAGACAATGAGTATGGCCCCGTTCAACCCTGACATACCTCAGCTCGAGGACTCTCACCCTCAACCCTCTACTAGTGAGACCGAGGATTTTCCGGAAACCAAGGGTACACGCAAACCAAAATAGAAATTAACATGCAGACACAGAGACAGCTCCCTTACGTACGAATACTGAACCCTCCATTAAATCTATTAATAGACACGGGCACCAACCAGTCTTTCTTGAGCCCCGAGGCGGTGCAAAAGTATTATCCTAGCATTCCATTGAATCACGATCCTTTCGAGGTCACAAATGTACACGGCACATCCAGAAACAAGCATTCAATCACGGTACCATGTTTTAATGAATTTAACGGAGAAGACAGTATTAAGTTATTTGTCTACCGGTTTCACGAGCATTTTGACGGGCTTATAGGCCTTGACTTATTAAGTAAATGGGAGGCAAAGATTGACCTAAAAAACGAGATACTTGTTACCCGATCAGCATCCAACAAAATTAGGATGTATAATTCGCGAAATGTAAATTTATACGAAGATATTTTACCGGCACAATCCTCTAAATTAATTAAAATACCCGTTGACGCCCCGGATGGCGATGTCCTGGTTCAAGAACAAATAGTTTGCAACTGCCTTATCCATGAATGCATAACAAAAGTCGTAAATGGTCGCGGAATATTAGAAATAGAAAACCGGACATACCACGATCTAATTATATCATTAGATCGGCCCGCGCGAGCGGAGTTATTCAATATCGAGTGCACGCGCACTGAATATCATGTTACGTCATCGGAACGTGCTAAGGAAATAATACCGCGCTTGCGCACGGAGCATTTAAATGCTGAGGAGAAGGCTAATTTAATTAAGCTTTGTTCTCGTTACGCGGACGTATTTTATCTAGAAGGTGAAGACTTATCTTTTACGAATAAAATCAAACACAACATTCGGACGACCGACGAAATTCCGGTTTATACCAAAAGCTATCGGTACCCATTTGTCCATAGAGACGAAGTGAGAGACCAAATTTCCAAAATGCTACAGCAAGGTATAATTAGACCATCTGACTCCGCTTGGAGTTCACCCATCTGGGTGGTACCAAAAAAAATGGACGCCTCTGGCAAGAAAAAGTGGCGCCTTGTTGTGGACTTTCGGAAACTTAACGACAAAACTATCGACGACAAATACCCCATTCCCAACATTACCGACGTACTAGATAAGCTAGGAAACTGCCATTATTTCACGACTCTCGACTTAGCCAGCGGATTCTACCAGGTGGAGATGAATCCCGACGACATACCAAAAACGGCTTTCAACGTAGAGAATGGACACTACGAGTTCCTCCGTATGCCGATGGGGTTGAAAAACTCACCCTCGACCTTCCAAAGGGTCATGGACAATGTCCTAAGAGGGCTACAAAATTCCATCTGCTTAGTCTACCTCGATGACATCATCGTTTTTAGTACTAGCCTCCAGGAGCATATTGTGAACTTGGAACGTGTCTTTCAGCGACTCAGGGAGTCCAACTTCAAAATCCAGATGGACAAATCTGAATTTCTGAAGCTGGAGACAGCGTACTTAGGCCATATTATAAGCAAAGATGGCGTGAAGCCAAACCCGGATAAGATCAAAGCAATAGAAAGTTACCCATTACCTAGGACACCCAGAGAGATAAAACAGTTTTTAGGCCTCGTAGGCTACTATCGTAAGTTCATTCCGGACTTCGAACGTATAACCAAACCCTTGACGCAATGTTTGAAAAAAGGCCATAAAATCACTTTGGACTCAGCTTATATAACAGCATTCGAGAAATGCAAAAGACTACTTACCAATGACCCTATATTGCAGTACCCCGATTTTAATCGTGACTTTCTATTGACTACGGATGCTTCTAATGTCGCCATTGGGGCAGTACTTTCCCAAGGCCCTGTAGGATCAGATAAGCCCATCGCTTATGCGTCCCGGACCCTAAACGACAGCGAGTTGAATTATAGTACCATCGAAAAGGAGCTCCTCGCGATCGTCTGGGCAACCAAATACTTTCGACCCTACCTATTTGGTAGGAAGTTCAAAATTCTAACCGACCATAACCCATTGAAATGGGTTATGAACATAAAGGATCCCAACTCCAGACTCACTAGGTGGAGACTGAAACTTAGTGAATACTCTAATTACTTTACCATCGAATACAAAAAAGGAAAAGCCAATACGAACGCAGACGCTCTTTCCCGGATAGAGCTGCATAACGAAGAAATCAGTTCTGTAGTAGCAAACGCAACCGACCACCCTTCCCTTCTAGACGACTCAAGAACCGACACTGTTCACACTGACCAGGAGAGCCCGATACTTGAAATACCAATAACCAACGAACCCTTAAACAAATTTCACCGACAGTTATGCCTGACTCTGACTGGTGACCTAAAAAGAAAACCTACAGTTACTAAACCGTTTGAAACCCATGTAAGAACCTCAGTACAACTATCCGAATCAAACCTCGAACAAGATTTAATTAACGCGGTTAAAGAGTATGTAGTCCCCAAAATTAAGACCGGGTTATTAATTGTTCCCACCATAGCCATGTATAAGATAATTCCCATTTTGCAGAAGACATTCGTAAATTCCACAATGAACCTCGTGCTTACCAAAGCCGAGGTAGAAAATGTAAAAGAATACTTAAGGCAACAGGACTTAATCCGTTGCTACCACGAGGGCAAGACCAACCACCGTGGCATTAACGAATGTCATCTATCCCTCTCTCATAAATACTATTGGCCGAGAATGAGAGAGGATATAACAAAGTTCATTAATGAATGTACAATTTGTGGACAAGCGAAATACGATCGCAACCCGATCCGCCAACAGTTTAACATAGTACCGCCAGCAACAAAACCTTTCGAAACTGTTCACATGGACCTTTTCACCTGTCAGAAGGAAAAGTACGTAACCTTTATGGACGCTTTCTCAAAGTATGGGCAAGCGTACCTGCTTAGAGATGCTACGGCACTAAGTATTTTGCAGGCGTTACTCACCTTTAGCACGCACCATGGATTACCACTCACCATCGTTACAGATAATGGCACAGAGTTCACAAACCAAATGTTTGCCGAATTCACAAGGCTTTATAAAATCAGACACCATAAAACATTGCGGTGTGCGGCAAATGATAACGGGTTAATTGAAAGATTCCATTCCACCCTTTTAGAACATATCCGAATTCTACACTTACAAAAGAAAAATGAACCAGTAGTTAATCTAATGCCATACGCAATCATAGCATAAAACAGCTCCGTACACAGTTTCACAAAATGCCGACCGATTGACATCATAACCGGACACTTCGACCCTAGAGATCCTATAGACATAGATTTGACAGAGCACCTATTACAAGAATATATACAGTCCCATCGCGAACAAATGAAAAGAGTGTACGAGGCTATCAACGAACGCTCACTGGCCGATCGAACTACCTTAATAGAAAATAGAAATAAAACCAGGGAACCGGAAGTGGAATACGAACCCCAGCAACAGGTATTTGTCAAAAATCCCCTGGCCAGCCGCCAAAAAACAGCCCCCCGTTATACACAGGATAGGGTTCTAGCCGACTTGCCTATCCACATATACACCTCAAAAAAACGTAACCCTATAGCAAAGTCTAGGCTTAAGCGCTCCCCTAAATCAAAGAAATTGTTACAGGATCATGCTGCTGATGTTCACCCTGACGACCCGAGGTCAAAAGATAAAACTTGAGAGCCTTTCTGAAGGACCGGGAATACTACCCTTCCGACTCGGACCAATGAGACTAATATCGCATTACCATAGCTTCCTACAGTACATTGACTTGACCATAATAGAAACTAACATTAATACAGTTAAGACCCAACTTACCGAGACCGCTGACCGCTTGAAAAACGAAACCGTTTGGCTATTCGAAACGCAAGTTGAATATTTAAATTATAAGTTAGACAGAACCCTGGATCAACCAAAAAGCCTTGAAAATACACGTAAAAAGAGAGGTCTCGTCGACGGTTTAGGGTCCATAGTAAAAAGTATTACGGGAAATTTAGATCAAACTGACGCAATTAATTATAACAATGCTATCCAGATTTTACAGGAAAACCAGAATAAAATTATGATAGAGTCGAATAATCATATTAGCTTAAATAAGGAATGGATGTCTTATCACGATCGTATAGTAACCCAAATTGTAGAAAATCAAGCTAAATTAAATGAGACATTAAACTTGTTATTAACTTCACCCATTTACACCGGAAGGATACTACTCAAGGTCGCCAAGATAGACCAATTCTTAACGATAATTAGCGATAATGTAGACGAACTAGCCCTCGAGTTAAGTAGGATAGAGAATATTTTAGCGTTCACCCGTGCTTCAAGTGTTCATCATACCTCGTTAGGAATTAGGCCTCTTAACGGGATGCTGAAGGCACTTAGAGGTATATATAGTAAGGATCAGATATTAGATTTAGACATAAGAGAATTCTATGATATTGTAGTCCCAGGCTCATACTATGCCGGGAATAGGATAGTTTTTATTATTAAGTTCCCTATAGTATTTTCTCAGACTTATGAGCTGTTTAAACTCCCTATATTACCTAATAAACTCAATCAAGCCCTTATTCCCCCACATCCTGTAATAGCAACACACGGTAAGTCTTACGTGTACATAGAGGCAGAATGCCCGAAGCTCACCAATTGGTACCTCTGTGACGACAAACTACACCAGCAGATGAAGACGGAACCCGATTGCATCCACAGACTCATCATTGACCAAGTACTAGATAACACATGCTCCCCTGTCACCGTGTCATTAACTAAGGAAACCCTAGAACAACTGGATGATAAGCACTATGGAGTAACTTTCCCGAAGCCAACCAGAGTACAACTGACATGCGAACGAGACGAGTTCAATACGCTAAACGGAAGTTATCTCGTAACTTTACCACACAAGTGCAAGCTGCATACTAAGGAATTCACTATAATAAATTCAAATGATCGCGTTGAAGGACACCCGGTACGAATATTGAATCTACCGACTAGCATGGAACCAGCCGCCATCGCACCCCGTCCCACTGTTTCACTCAACTCAATAAATCTCAAAGGACTCGACATGATACACGAAAAGATTGCATCCCAGGAGCTGATAACGTTGAGAAAACAGGAAGACAAGGCCCTATACCACACCACCATACCCCTCTACGTCATAATTTCCGGCATAAGTGCTCTCACACTAGCACTTATATCCCGGCGATACCTAAGAAAACGCAGGCAAGACAGAACTGAAATCACGAGCGGTGACGTCACACCTGCCCAAGACTACCAGCCCAGGAACCCAGCGACAGCTCCCCGCAGCGCAACCAGCACACCAGCAACATTTTTTGTAAACCTGAAAAATAGTTGCTGAACTTCAGGAGGGAGGTGTTACATATGCCTGCAGTAGGCATATTGCTGACCAGGCAAATACTGCACACGGCACCAATCTGATGCAATATCGTATGATGGCGGAAATGCTGATGCAGCGGCACGTGCCGCAGCCCGACGTCGGCCCAGTTGGGGCCTCGCCGCGCCACTTCGTTTCTAACATCGATCGAGTCAACTCCAATTAATCATACATTTTAAATAACTGTAATTTTAGTAATAAATTTGTATTAAGTAATTTCGGTTTTTTTTGAGTAATCCGGCTGCAGCTTCCATATTTTAGAGGAGTAGGAAAAAAGTATAAAATAAATACTTTAATTAAAATAATTAAGGTATGTTTTGATTTCAGGGTTACATACATATTTTTAACTCGAAACTGTCAAGTCTGACAAAAAAACTAAAGAAGGTATGTATGATAATTTTACTACGGTTAAATAAGTAGGTATTGTAATTGTGGGTAATATTGCATTACTTACCTAGGGCGGTGAATTCGTGAATGGCCCAGAGCGCAGTTGTTTGTGGCCCGAACCGAAGGTGAGGGCCATAAATATGCGATCAATTTTACGTCTTCACCTGGCCACAATGCGAGTACTGTACGCGCAGCGTGCAGTAAAACTCGCATTATGGCCAGATGTGACGTAAATAATGTTAATAGCCCGTGGGTCCGGGGCACTGCGATATTTAATAAATACATAGATTCACGCCTTTATTCCCAAAAGGGGTAGGCAGAGCACAAGAAACTTATATTCCAGTGTAATTTTTTTAATTAAACTTATATTACGTTTAGCATAAATGTGGGTATAGACCCACAACCACAAACAACAAAATGTGATATCGCAGTGATAGTTTCCTAGCCCATCGCCCACAACACACTTCAACCCTGCTCCCTTAATCGACTTTTACGAAACCCACACACGCTGACTTATATGTTAATATAAAGGTAGTTCTGATATACCAATATGATTAACTAAAAGTTTGAATTGATGACTCTTAGAGGACGATATCATAAATTTTCTCAACATTTAAAAATATTTTTTTGGCGATAATCTTACGCGTCGCATTTTATTTTACAACTATTTAATAGCTTATAAGAAGCATTAACACTAGAAAAAAAAGCGAATGAAAATATCGCAGGATTCGCGAGATATTTTTTTTTAAGTATTCAAGTTAGGCTTGTCACACGAGGTTAATTTTATTTTAAGTTGGGGTTTGGTGTCACTACTTGTTGCAAAATCGTGGTATGTTTAAAAATAGAAACATTCGCAGGCGCATGAGTTTGTTGCTTATAATTGACTAGCTTCCGCCCGCGACTTCGTCCGCGTGGACCCGGGATAAAAACTATCCTATATTTTTATCCAGGCTATAAACTATCTTCGTGCAAAATTTCATTCAAATCGATTTAGCCGTTTAGGCGTGATTGAGTAACAAACATCCAGACATCTAAACTTTCGCATTTATAATATTAGTAGGATATACACAATATATATAACTAGCTGATGCCCGCGGCTTCGCCCGTGTGGTTATAGGAAAATGTAACATATTGAATTTTCCCGTGGGAATTAGATGTTTTCCCGCTGGAAATGTAGCCTATGTCACTCTGCAGCCTCTAAACTATCTCCGTACAAATCACATTAATACGACGCTCCGTTGCGACGTGAAAGAAGGACAAACAAACACACACACACACTTTCGCATTTATAATATTATATATTTATATTATAATATTTCGGTGCTATTGATATTGCAATAGCACCGAGCGCGAGAGGGTTAATGAAATACGAGACCTCGGGCTGACGGTAGACACAACTCGATTTCCGGAAACACATGACCGTATCGTGTAAAAATGCGTGCAAAACCCTGGGATTTCATTTTGAGGATGGCATCACAATTCCCAAGTCCCAGAGTAGTGTTGACGCTCTACTTTGCGTATGTTCGAAGTAGCTTGGAATATGGAGCTATCGTGTGGGGCCCGCATGAAGATAAATACAAGCTAATGCTCGAGAACGCAAATTTGCCAGATTCGTGTTTAAAAGGACGTACAGATATTATCTTTACCTCTACCCTTCTAGCTTTGTTTTAGGAATGGTAGGCCTCGACACTTTGGAGCTTAGGCGAAAGCTACTTTTTATAGCCCACTACCACTCCCTACTCCAAGGCGGCATAGATAAGCCTGCCCCCCTAGCACACTAGGTTTTATGTCCGAAGTAAAGCATTCGTCTCTCTTGCACTCGCATATTTGCCAGAATGGGACGAATGATTAATGTCCGACATAAAACTTAGCGTACTAGCACCGCTTATCGGTGCCGCCACCAACCTACGGTCCGCCGGGTGCGAGCGAGGGCGGCTGCGCGCCGAGGCCGCCGCCAGCTGGCGCACGCCGCGAACGCGCCCACCTCCCGGGCCATCTCACTCATGAATAATGTGCTGATCCGGATCCCGGATGCCGACATTTTCGCCGACATATTGAGCAAGTTTTTGCATACCACTTCGTCCGCCTTAAACTCCATTGCAACTAAATAATACATCCACTCAACTGTGCTACCTATAGGTATTATCTTTAATTGGGGTATTTGTTCATGATATGTGAATGTTTTTTATATTTTTTATTTGTATATTGTTACATAATATGTTGCGTTTTGGTGAAATAGTGAGCGTGAGTGAGTGTGAGGTTATATGTGTGTCTATTTATACATATAATAAAGCTGACGAGGGTCGAAAGTCTGTACATGGAAGATATTCGAAAAGAAGTTGGCTGGGGGTGGGCATACTTAGAATCGATAACAGAACACGTTCCAAAAGATTTTAGAATTTTTGTCTGTTTATCTGTTTGTCTGTTTATCTGTTTGTCTGTTTATGTGACCACGCATCACGTGAAAGCGGCTGAACGGATTTTGATGCAAACTTTATTGAGAAATTCCTCGGCCATATTTTAGGCATTAACAATTATAAAGATAAGGGTGCAAAGGGGTCAAAACCTGGGGTTGAACTTTGTATGGGAACTCCTTGAATCTGTCAGCTAAAAGACTTGTAAATTGGCAAGCATATATTTGAGTAGAAATTAACACGAACCCCATTCAAACTTTTAGCAAAATATAGATAAATCGTGACAAATCACGGGAGGTAAAATAGTGCTACTGGCAGCTATAGAATATATATTAACCAAAACAGTTTGATACCTCCACCGATACTAACTGTTAGACATTAGAGACCTAATTATATTGGAACTTGAGTCACTGACGACGTCGCTGTTGATATTGAAATACCAGCAACCTTGATCTCTGCCTTCCCATATTTATACTAATACATTCTGAAGAAGATCTCCCGGGGAGATCGAGGCCCTAGTGTTATTTAAGAGGAAACACAACGGCCGTTTTTCCATAGAAATGTAATCCCCTGTTTTCTCCCTGGATAATGGCAGTTGAGCAATCATTTTTTTTTCATAAACCTATGGCTACTATTGACATGTTCCTATGTTTTCCTTTTTTTCATAAATTTATTCTTAAAAGAGATATTAACCTTCAAAAACCTAAAAAAAATGCCAGATTTTCCGCTGTGTTCAAACATCCAGAAAACAATTTTGACTAGGTTATTTAAAAAAAGAAAAACATAGGAACACGGCCAAAGCCTTTCTTTGATTTTTATTTAAAAAAATATGATAAAAAAATAGTTAAATAGGTCAAGTTTTGGAGAAGAAATCAGGGGACTACGAAACGTTGATTTTATGTAATTTTAATAGGTATTTTCGGTCCAAGCTGTAGTTGTCTCTATCGCGCTCTGCGGCGGGAGGCTTGTGGTTGGCGCGACAGCAATACATTTTACAAATACCTATTTCTCAATTATCTTGACCTTAATGTTTCCTCTTAATACGTGAGTTGAACCGCGTTTTTATTAGTAGACCTACCTAATTTTACAAATATTTTATCAGGGTTTTGTAAATTATGGAAATATAACAAAGAAAAAAAACAAAACATTCTTATTAAGAGGAGCGGTGCTGCTTATTTTTAATAGACTTTATAATTTGGAGTTTGAATGATGCTTTAGTGTATCTAGTCTATCTGAAGATGACGATGTTAGAAAAATATTTTTTATAAGATCGAGCGATGCGTGCAAGCACGTTATTTTTGGCATAGTTGGTACCATATCGAGGCACGTAAAACTATAATGAAGAATTCATGCCAGTCAAGTAAGCAAAATAGAACCCTCGAACTCTGATATTATTTTCGTTTTTGTTCCATAGAAATGGAACAAAAACTTAGAAACGCTATAAATTCCAAATCCCATGAGGGAAAATCGTGAAAATTTGAGGCACGGTAGGTACACTCATCGTACGTAAAATAAAATGCGACCGTTAATAAACTTTGGTAAAAATTAAATAATTAAATAATAGTGAATATCGTCCGGATTTATTAACTTTACAGTCTTGTATTTTCTTTACGTTACTGAATATTGTTTCCTGTAATTGGAGACACAAACTGGGGCATAATGGGCCTTAATTACGAAAATAAAAACACAAACATGTTTTGATGACGTCATTGATCTGGTGTTTAGAATTTTTTCACTTGAAAATTAAACGTGATAGCTGGCTAGGAGTTTCACTATGGACTTGAAAATAGTATTAAGCAGCTATTAAAATCATATAGGTAGTGAACATAATTGAAGAAAAATCCCACACTGTGCCACGGGAAGAAAAGGGTTGGTAAAATTCGAACCCGACACCACGGGGCCGACACCACACGAGGCGATATTTATTAAACTGGGATATAACCCGGATATGACATGACGGATGTGTCCATCATTACCTCTTAAGGGCTGAATCACACTGGCGCAGCCTGCGGTGGCGGTCAATAGTAAGTTGGCAAGCAAATGACAAGTTTAGAGTAGTTTTAAATTTGACAACACTGCAGGCCACGGCGGTGAACAGTAAGCGTATTATTTACTAATTTACTATTGACCGCCACTGCAGGTCGCAGGCCGCAGGCCGCGCTAGTCTGTGAAAGGCTTTAATCAACCGGTCATCGTGACAACGATATTATGACAAGTGTGCACAAAGGTTACATTACTTAAATATCCAAAAATGTTCCTCACCCTTGGGCCTCGTCGCATCATAAGTTATCAGCTTTAAAGTACTGGAGTGCCTAGTATAAAATATATACTTACAGATAAAATGAGACATGTTTTCTCTGTTCAAACTATTTTATTATACTAATATTCCTATTTTACAATTCACAGACTGTCAGCTTCAACCAGAGCGAAAAAAAGGTAAGTAAGTAGTTAATTATTTTGCTGAAAAGTAAATATAACGCCAGGTAAGTAAATGAAATGAAATGTGCTTTGTTCACATTAAACATATCGAGCACAGGTGCTTTAATCATTTCCTTGATCCTCAATATAAATGTTTAGCCCAAACAGGCATGTAGAAAACTACATTGATTGATGCTTATTTCACCTCAAATGCAAGCAACATCATCTGTAGAGCGTGGCTGTTAGAGTCAAGCCGTGTGGAGTAGGAAGCTTGGCGCTACTTGCGATCAGATAATTTATTTATAACGCTGAATGAGCTAGGTAGTCTCGGCAATCACTAATGTCAATAATTCAAATTTATATTTAGCAATAATTAATCAAGGGATTCCTTTGTTTTAGCTGGTACGTATATCAAGTTTATTAAGTGAGATGAAACATAAAGCCACATTACACTCCTTTTTTTGGGCACTCAAAGATACCGTAGTAAAAAAATACAGCGAATTTAAGTTTTTCACACAAAACTTGTTTTTGCTGTATTTTGTTTGTTTTACAAACTGGAATCATATAAACTAATTACAAACATAGATATACCTCATGTCATAACATATGCAAAGTTTTGTCACAATCCAAAACGTAGTTTTAAAATGAGAGCGTAACTACGTTTGTATGGCAAGGTGAAATTCGGCCGAGCTTACTGCGGACTCTTAAGTCCGCACAGCGCGCTGAAGGGCATAGGTTTGTCTTACCTGTGGATGTGAAATCTAAAATCTGTACAGATGTCTGTGCATTGTAATATCACGTCTACATGGTACTGATTAAAGTCGGCATGGCGCGCTGTGGACACTTGTTATACGTGCAGAGCAGAGTATTTTAAAAGCAGAAAAAAAGAGGAAACAATTATATTTATTTAAACATACTGAACAAACATATACAAAACATATACAATTTTAAGAACTTAATAGATTTTTCGTAGAATATGGTACCTATTCATCAACAACACTTTTCATATTCAACAAAAAACTGCCGTTATTTTACTTTACTGACCATTCTGAATACACATTTATATTTTTGCCTCGATTGTCATTTTAGCCATTTGCACTTTGTACCATACGTTACCAGTGACAGCATAACAAGTTATTAAAAATTGTACATAGTAAAAACACAGCTCTTCACTTTACATATAATATTGCCTCTATTTACTGCCTTTAGCTAAACAACCTGATCCAGGAGGTATGTATACATTATATTTATTTTTCACGATTTAGGTGGTGGGGTGTAATTACTTACTACACTGGCCTTTACTATTAGCCTCACAGGGCACGTATGTACTGATAATTTAGGTACTTCGCAAAAGTTAGGCATGCAAAAATAAAATTATGCAGATTGAAAAACGAATTAAATTAAATTTCAACAGGTGTCCGTATTTCTTTTTCATTCAAAATAACGACATTTGCTATGTCCCTCTTATAGGGTATAGATTTTCATATTTTTCCAACTTCCCATTTTCTATCGAATAAAGCTTATTTATGCAAAACGATTTTTCGATTTTCACTTCGTTATTTCTGACTACCTACATTCTAAGATTTAGTAATTTGTGACGTTCCACGGTTAAAGGTTTTTAATTTCGGAGATATTCATTGTTTTGTAAAAGTGTGTTTTGTAGACGACATTGGTTTTATCGCTATTTCGAAAACTATAAGAAGTAACATTTGTTTACCAATTTTTATTCTTATTATAAGCAAACAATTTATTACAAATTAATAACGGTAAAAATGTATACAATTCAAATTATTCATATTTAAATTTACATGACTAGCAAGTAATTCCATTTCATATCATGATTTAATTTCGTAAGTCCCCGCGTATATACTTGTACAAGTACAAACTAAGCATAGTAGTTCAGACCTGATAATGAAACTGCATAGCACGAATAACTGCCTAATGTACTTACCCAAGTACAAATTCTTCATTCCCCATGTACCGGGTATTTTTTTTATCTCGGTCTGCAACACTACTCTTGGTTTGTACTTGGTATAGTACATCCAGCAGATATGAATACTGCTATTGAAAAAACACAGGACTTACGAGGTTAAATTAATTATCGTTTATTAACAACCAAACTACTCGTACTTATGATAAACAAAAAAACTTAAATATAAAACTAAAACGAACAACTACAATTAAAATACCTAACTAAAGCTAATAATTAAATATATCTATTAAAATTGAGTGCCTTGGTAGGGTCTCTATCACGCAGGCAGCGTTCCCGTGCTGGATTGCGATTACAAGAAAGCTGCCCGCGCGATGGTCGCCCGTTGCTTCCCTCAGCCGTTTGCCAAGCGCCTTGTGGAGTGTGCGCCCCTGCCCCAATAACCGCGTTTGGCGTCGAGACAACGCCAAACGTGACGAATTCATATTGGGTGCCGAGACAGCTGTATTTGGCTACCTTTTGATGGCACCGGGCGTCCGCCGCCGCTTCAGCACGCCTGCTGGTCGATGGGAGGTAGGATGCCGCTAGTGTGTCGACGCAAATGGCGTCCCATACCAACGCGCGGCAGGGAATGAAGATAACGACATTGCTCGGGGCGGTTTCCTCACGATGTTTTCCTTCACCGAAAAGCTAACGGTAAATATTCCATACATAAGTTCCGAAAAACTCATTGACAGCCGCATGCCTGAACCACTAGGCTACCGTAGCTCTAATAGCTCCATAGTTTAATGAAGACTATGACTATGACTACTATACCATTTTTATTTATTTTGCTATACAGACGAGCACAAATATTTCAAAATTGGTACATTGCAAATTGAGGCAGGAACCGGAGCACCATGCGCATGTAGCGCTTTCCTGTTACTGATAGTGGATCGTATGTCAAAAAATATTGTTTTGAAACCCACTACATTTACCACAGCAACATAGTTTTTAAAGAGGCTAAACATAAATTTTCTGTTTTGCAAAATTACTGGGCACGCAATAACATCTTCAAAGGTGAATATGGAACCATACTATTTCGGAAGTTGTTTTTTTTATCATTAGGATAAACATGACGCCATACCGACCACAGGGTACCTTTACCCGTGGAACGTCACACTTATTACAGATACTTTTTTATGACTGACATTACGTTTATTAATTTTATTGTGAAGTAGGTAACCTAAAATATGTTATTTCAGGGTTCTAACAGTATGTTAAAGAATTTGGTCGACAAAGCGCAAGACAAGATAGTTGAAGAGTTGGTAAGCACTAATAATTAATTTATTCGCTTATTTCAACGTCTAGAGATTTCCAGGTCACCTAAAGATTCTCAATTTCACAGGTATCTAATTCGATACATGGTGGTTCCCAATTTGTATAGAATTTTATTACAGGTTTTTAATAGGAGATGTAATCGGTTTACCAATTCGATGCGATTTCAATGGCACAGTAATTACATGGAATATACGACGATTCAACATTTTTAGTTAAAAAAAAAAACAATTTTCATCTGATGTATGGCATATGACACAAAGTCGTGCGTGGTAGGGTAGTATTGCATTTTTTCTCTTGATACCCGAAAAATAATGATTAATATCAAAACTAGAAACGCTTAATAACAACTGTAGAAACTAGATTAATTCGTTCAATACCTTCTCAGAAAGCTTTATTAACAATGTGGGGATGCCTTGATTCGAGTCGACCGCGCTCCCTTGACAGAGACACGCTTATGCCTTCCGCGCACGAAAAAAGAGATGCAACACTCTTCGGGAATGGCTTTTAACACGTTGAACGCCATGCGGCCTACATGTAGGCCTTCTGAGTCCACCCATTTGGGCCCCTTGTAAAACACGAAAATCGACAAAAATCGCTTTATGGTTTTATGTTACTAATTGATTACAAATATGATATTTGGTACTCCTAGTTAAAAACTCTGGGTATTTTAAACCAGAAACAGGTGATAATTAAAAATGGTACGCATGTGACCTCCGTAGCCTCAACGGAAAGAAATACGTGATTCCTTCCGCGGGGGCCGCGGAGTCAGTCGGCGGCTCACCACGCGCCCGCGTACTTCACCGCTGCGAGCGCCGTAATAAGGTATAATAAATAATAAGGTCTAATTATAATCTAATTTTAATAAAAAAACGACTACTAGCTTTAGCTATTATTATTTATAATATAATCGGAATATGTACTTTATTTGGTCAACTTCAGCACAACCCTACCATAGTGGCGAAAATCGAAAAAAAATCCAAGTCTCTTGCCTTACGCGAGAACCAAGCCGAATAAATTGTTCTGCTGGGCCGCGCGGCTAACCTCTCGCTATCGTTTTTGCACGGAATCTGTACTATGTGGCCTGCAAAAAATGTTTGAAGTCCGACCGGCCGAAGGCTCACCTATGACCTCCGTGGCCTGAACGGTATAGTACACGGTCACTCACATGTGTCCCCAGCGGCTTGAATGGAACATCAGGCTTTTTTGCAGGGCGTTCAACGTGTTAAGGACAAATTTCGATAAATACCTAACTTAGTGAAGTTTTATTTAGATTTCATTAAGTGAGATTTGAGATGAGATAAAATACTATAGTATTAACTTAATTGTATCGTAAAATAATGTATTGTTTGAGCAGGCTGAAATAAAAAGGAGACCCAACTTTGGAAATTTTAGGCAATAATGTATCGATTAAATCAGATAAACAATCATATAGTCCAGGATCATATAATCTGAAAATCAGACCTTTTTGTTTCTTAATCTAGTCAGAACGGCGTTTCAAAGCACGCGATAATGTCCAATGTATAAGCATGTCTCGAAATTTCTGAGTATGTCTCCAAAACTGTCCTGTATGATCTTCATCATAAACTTAAGAGCCGGGCTCTGGTCGGTGGAGTATTCGCCATTCTGTTCTTCTCTCTGCCACTGTTTTGAGCTCTTGATACGACATTACATTAACTTTCTCTTTGGCTTGGTCCATAAACGCACGTCTTGGTCTTCCCCTGCCTCTCCTTCCTTCTATCTTTCCTCCAATTATAGTTTTGATGTAATTGTCATGTATCAGGTGCCCCAACATATTTCCCCTTCTGTTTTCAATAGTTTTTAGTAGACATCTTCTTTCTCCTATCAAATTTAGAACCTCTTCGTTTGTTCTTCTTTACGTCTAACCAATACTTTCCATCCTTCTCCATGTCCACATTTCAAATGTGTTCAGTCTCTCTCTATCACGCTGGTTAGAGTCTACGTCTCGCTTCCGTACAGCGCTATGGTCCAGATGTAGGTCTTAATAAATCCAATAATCTTGTATGAACCTACTATAAAATAATGTAAAAAAATAATTTTATTGTACTAAGCTTACTCTAGCGTTAACGGATTGGTGGCCACTAACAGGAAAAAGAAGCGTCGGTCGTCCACCAGCACGATGGGTTGACAACGTAAACAAGACCGCGGGTCATTTCTGGATGAAACGAGCACGGGACTGGGATAAGTGGCGTACTCGAAGAGAGGCTTATGCTCAGCAGTGGGCGATTAAAGGCTGAAAATGATGATGATGAAGCTTACTCTGAAATTAGACATGATACATTATATTAAATTACTTGTGTTATTTTTTTCCTCACTGTTCACAGGATAAACACCCAGCGACCCCTGCTGCAAAATTGGCAAGTGATAAAAAAACGTTTTCTGTCTTCCAAAAATGTTAACATACAAAACATGGACGTAGATATAAGAGAAGGATACACATTAAGCGAAGTAAATTTTGGAATTAGGACCTTTAACGTGTGTAAATCAATTTTCAGACATACTTGGATACTTTTGATTAAAAGTAGCATAGCAACAAAAAGTCCGTGATATTGCAAATTTTCTATTTAATAAATAAATTTAGTTAAAATCAGTCGAGTCTTTATTTTTCGTTATAGTATGGAATGGAAAATATAAAGACCCGACTATGGATTTATACTATATCGAGGGTATCTGAAGCAATTTTCATGACTGTGTCTGGTAATAATTAGATACTTATAAAATTACATAGTCAAGAATCATATATCTGGAAATCAGTAAAATAATGTATCTTGTCAGAAAAGCTTTTCAAAAAACGTGATATTCGCCAATTCACGCCCTTAGAAGGTTGGTTAGTAAACGAGTTGCATGTTTTTTGGGAAAAGCTTTTAGCCGCTACTGTCCAAATGAGCGAGGTTCCACATGTTATTGACAAAGCCACAGTATACGGTAAATGTAAGAGTTGCACTCAGCCCCCTCCCCGCCCATGGCGTGCAGATTCTGTTACGCACTAACTTTTATTTCACCAATGCTAAATTTCTCTATTTTACAGCTGGTACGTAACTACATGTCAAATTTTACACGTCTTTAATACCTACAAAATGCTTGTCAGAAATGGACTGCTTATGTCCAAATTAACAAATGCAATCAATTCTGATTTAGCTCTCAAGTGCACTTTCGACCAAGGTTAAAACCAACTTCGAACTGAGTTTTGTATGAGCCTTATATATAGGCTATTCGAGCCCACGCCGCAGATTATTAACTAACGACTGCATCATTTTACGGTGAAATATAGACATTATTAGGATGCCCTTTAAACCTGGAATATTTATTTATAATGTAAAACTAATTCTGTTATTTTATTTTCATTATCAGCTTACTCAAGTGTTAACGAAGGTAAAATTACCAAATGAATCATTTAATAAGCAATTAATTCCGTGTTATTTTATATTGGAGTTTAAATCAGAAACAAAGAATAAGCGTCTTTCAGTTGTTACAACTGTCAACAGTTAGGTGTATATATTGTTAAAAACGTGGGGGCACGGGGTTAAAAGGGTTTTTAACGCGATAGTATATTTTTCTGCGACTTACACAGGGCAAGCTCCACTGAACCCAAGGGTACTAATTACACTAAAGCAACTAACACTCGCAAGTTCACTGAAGCGCACCTGTTAGTACTACACTAACACTTTAATGTTACTTTGCACTAGATCACTTCACTGCTCACCACTTGTTTACACTGTTCTTCCTCTCCAGTTCTAACTCCGGTACTGCTCACTTAGTATTTCGCTCCGAGAACTCCACTTCGAAAACTGATCCTTACCGCGAACTTGGTTCCTTTATATACCCCTTTCCGAGGATTATAGACCATAATTCAATTTCTCTGCTTTCCATATAAAATCATAAAGAATTCTACCTTTGTTCGGCGTAGATGGATAACAAGGGGCATTAAATCTTGTTGCAAAAAAAAGAGAGCTACTATGGCTATATAGATCTCAAAAGACAAATCAGAACGTAGAGTAAGAGATTGTATAAAATAATAAATTCCTTCTCTCCCACCACTGTACTGACAATAACTATTATTTCATTAAAGTAATGTCTTCTTCTTCTTCGTGTCGAGGTTCCTTAAATATGAGATGCCTAATGGGCAGCGGTGTGGACAGCTCTGGCAGTCGCGTCTCTCAGGTCGTGTTCCGAGCAGGAGTGTGGGCATGTGGGGCACGCCATCAGGTGCACCATGGTTTGCGGTGCTGTACCGCAAACACATTGGGTTGATTGGCCACGTTGCAGTCCCCACCTGGCCATGTCTTCCTTACAGCGGCCAACATGCGTTCTGAGCCTATTTAGCGCCCTCCAGATGGGTCATGGCTCCTTGTGGCCGGGTGGCAGTTGTTCCGAAGCTAGCACGTAGACGTCGGGCGGAGGGCATCGTGTCCGCCATATCAGGCAGCGAGCATCTGAGGGGTCGCTTTGCAGGGGGCTAGTGTTCCGCATGAAACTCCTGCGACTCTTGAGACAGGCAGATGGCGGGTTATGACCGTACAGTGGGTGGCGCTGGTCAGTCTCCTGTTTCCCCTTTTCCACGGCACTTGCCACCTCTCTACGGATCTCAGGAGGGGCGATGCCCGCGAGTGGGTACAGCTTGTTGAGTGGAGTTGGCTTGAGGCATCCGGTGATGGTGCGGCAGGTATCATTGAGTGCAGCAGTCACCAGGCCGGCGTGTGCGGACCGATGCCATAGAGGACAGGCGTACTCTCCCGCAGAAAAGCACAGCGCCAGCCCGGTGGTGCGCACAGTGTGCGCAGATGATCCCCAGCTTGTTGATGTTAGTCTTCGCAGCAAGTTGTTACATGCGCTGACCTTCATGCGGGTGTTAGCACAGTGCATCTTGTACGTCAGTGCCCTGTCCAGCGTAATTCCCAGGTATCGCAGCGTTCAATCGCCGCTCCCTCCCACGTTATATTTATAGGGGTCTTTGCGAGTGATGATTGCGCAAGTGGAACGCGCAGGATTGTATTTTGCTCGGGTTTGGCCGGAGGCAGTTAGCCTTGTAGGATTTTCCAAAGTGGTCCAATGCCTCAGACAGTGTCTCCTCTACCTCTTCAAATGAGCGGCACTGTGCTGCCAAGGCTAGGTCGTCTGCATAAAGAAAGCATTATGTCCCTGGCGGGCTGGGCTGGTTGTTGGTGTACATATTGAAGAGGGTTGGGGCCAGCACGCTACCCTGAGGGAGACCATTTTTTTGGCGTCGCCAACGACTTTTGCCGGTGTTGAGATGGACCTGGAAGCGGCGGTTACGAAGCAGTTCACCAAGGATACTGACAAAGCCCATATCCTTCGTGGCGTTTGCAGCTTTTGACAGTAAGATCCCGATGTTCACAGTGTCGAAGGCGGCGGATAGGTCTACAAACGCCACGCCAGTGACCATGCCATGCTCAAACCCATCCTCAATGTGCTGCGTCAGCTTCAGTGTCTGGCTCGTACACGACTTCCCGGGGCGGAAACCCGCCTGTTCGGGGATGAGTTGGGGATCAACTGCGAGTGTCAACCGGTTAAGTAGTAGGCGCTCGAACAACTTGTAGGTGTGGCATAGTAACGAGATAGGGCGGTAGTTTTTGGCGTCATCGGGGGACTTTCCGGGCTTCAGCAGAGCGACTATCTTAGATTTAGACCATGACCTTGGTATGCTGAGCGTCACTAAGCAGTCGTTAAAGAAGGCCAGAAGCCACGATAGCGCCACAGGTCCAAGATGCTTGATCTGTTCTACCGTGAGGTCATCCACTCCAGCCGCCTTCCCATTTTTCAAGCATTTCACTGCAGCTGCGAGTTCGCCTAGTGTAAACGGCTTGCTTAATTCTCGGTTGCTTTCCTGGGCTTTCGGGGTTGGAGAAGATTTGGGCATACGGTGGAGTGGCTTGCCGTCTAGAAGCAGCTGGCTTGCAATTTGGTTAGCTGTGATTTGGCCCGGTTGCGTGGCCGTAGGCGCGTCGCCAGTGAGCTTGTGGAGAGTGGTCCAGGCTTTTTTGCTGTTGTGTGTCAGGTCGATACCAGCAACGGTGTCTTCCCACTTTGCCCTATGAGTCGTAGCTAGCTCTTCCATCAGCTCTGTTCCTATCTGTATGGTTTCAGCAGAGAAGGGGTCATTCGTGAACTGAGCTTCGATGGTCAGCAGCAGTTTTGACGTCGCTGAGAAAGTAATGTAATTTATATTGATAGTGTCTCGACCGCAAATACTTACGCCCTTATTCATAAAACTTAAAATGCCTCTACTAAATAAAATGTGCTCTGTCCCATTCTCACGCACTCAAATGTCAAAGTGGCAGATAAAGACAAATGGACTTTAACGGCATTTTAGTTAAAATAGGCTTGAAGTACGTTTATGAATACGGCCGATAGTGTGTAATGGGAATGATGATGACACAAATAAAACCAAGACAATTGCAAAGTATTTGTTTTAAAAAATGTTTTTTTTTTATCTCGATCACATGCAAATAAAGTCAAGTCGTTTTGCGATACTAAATTTGGCCGCCAGTACAATCAAGAGAAAAAAAACGGCCAAGTGCGTGTCGGGCCACGCGCAGTGTAGGGTTCCGTAGTTGCCTGTGTTTCTTAGTTACATGGTTGCGTTGGCCGAATTTCTACGAAAATTGGCCTTTCCAAGTACACATTGGTCGACTATTACTCGGTAACTACTTATGCCTACTTGTCCGTGATAGTTTTGCTTTCAAATTCATTATATGTACTACTACCACGAATTCTTTCACATCCCCAGTAGTAGCCATTTAGCCGGCAGGGGGACACATGACACGAACAAACATTACATACATACATACATACATACATTCACGCCTTTATTCCCAAAAGGGGTAGGCAGGGCACATGAAACGTATGTTCCAGCGCCACTTTTAGCATACATGTGGGTATAAAAGATCGACAAAATAGGTAGGATAGGTTGCTAGCCCATCGCCCACAACACACTTCAACCCTGATCCCTTAGTCGACTTTTACGACACCCACGGTTAGAAAGGGGGTGTGTAAAATTCTAACCCGACACCACACGGGTAAGAAACATTAAATGAAATGAAATGAAATTTTGAAATGAAATGAAATGCAATCATTAGGGCCCAATATCTCGCAAACTAATCACTGACTTGAAAATTGGTTTTAGGAAACCCATCATAATTTTGAACGAGCTATCCGATACCCTTTTTTGTATGAGATTAACGAGAAAAAAATTACATCCCCGCTTTAGGTGTAGGGGAGGTACCATAAAAAACTCTGGGGTTAGTTTGACGTCGCACGAACAGGTCATCTATGAGTTCAAACTGTCCAACAATGTTATCGTTGGACAGTGTGAATAGCGATTCTCTCAATCAGAGGGCCCCCGGCACGCGCCCCGGGCTGTCCCGCGCGGTGCCCCCCCCGCCGCGCCACAGTGTTTAATATTATGATCTTTAATTAACTACTTCATTTTGACTTATAATTATAATTATTTGCAATTTCCTCGCAGTAGGCGTGAAAAGCACTATATAATGTCTCGGCCAAAAGTGCAATAGATGGGCTCGTCTCCTTCGAGGTCCTCACCTTCCGCACGGACCTCGAACCCACTCGTCCATCTTTAGCCTTCTTCAGCCTACTTTCTAGCCTTTACAACAATGTACTATTAATACAATTTTGATATATTTCAGCAACTGATATCCGCCTTCCCTATCTCTGGGGTATTGTATAGTTTACAAATTTGTATTCAATTCATATTTTAAATAGCTTAAATTATACCTGCACAAATATAGAATATGATTTTTATCAAATTTTTTTTTTAGCATTTCTGTTTTATAGTGCTTTACCTAATACAAATTATACAACTCATTCCCTGCTCATTGTATACTTGCATTTGTTGCTTCACTCTAACGCAGGTCAAATAAAAATGTCATTAAAAATCGCGCTAAAATTTTAAGAGCAATTTCTTTTTATATAAAATACCTACATGATAACGCCATGTTTTTTTCTTTTTTGTAGGCAATATTATTTGACTTATTTCTTAAGGATTAGCCGAGGGTGCTCGGAACGGAAACGTCTGAGAACCGAGTGGGAGGTCTCTGCCTAGAGTTGGTACACCACAGACTTCTAATCATAATAAATATGATTTCAGTTTGGCGCCAGTAGCGACCAGGTATTGTTGATGGAGTTAATTACACCCCTTTGATGTCAAATGCAAACTTTTATACTAAGACTTTAGTAAATCATTGCTTAACAGGAGATTTTCAAATATTATAATATATTTATTGTTACCTCTTCAAATCGAATATGTTCATTTGGAAAACCTCGTGACCTAACATGGTACCTACTCAATTGTATATTTATTGTCTATTTGTAGGCAGTAGACGATGACAACGATGCAGTAAGGGTTTTTAGCTAAACTTTCTATAATCCCATCATTGGTTATTGTGCATTTTATAGATTAGAATAGAATTATTTATTTATTTCATGACTTAAATTGTAGTACAAAGTCCTTAGTCAAAATTATAAGAATTTACATCACGATTGTTTCAAAATAACGATATAAAAAAATTATAAATACAATAATCACAAATATAATTATTTCGTATCACCTAATCAGGATCTTCAAAGTACAGTTTATTTTAAAATATACCTAAATAAATAATAATACACGAAAATGTCAATGAATCCTTATGCAATCTCTCCCCTTACTTGGACGAGAATGGTGCTTTTCGCATGAGAGCATAGATGCTGTTAGCGACCTATCTCAGGAAGCGAAAAGACCTATAATCCTTGATGGATGACATCCTACTACCCGACTTTTGGTCAAGCACTATCATGTTAAGGCTGCGCAAGTGCGCACGGACACCAAGAAGCAGTAGTGAACGACTTGAAACAGTTGTATTTGATAATTCAGTTGCATCCTACTGTCAAGACTGTCGTGTCCCGTTGCATGTTCTGCAGGCTAAGAAAGGCTACCACGCGGGTGCCTCGACTGGGTGACTTGCCTCAGTCACGCATGGAGCATCATCAGCGCGTCTTTACCTTCTGCGGGATTGACCTGTTCGGTCCCTGGTAGTCACGGTAGGCACTGTAAGCAGGCACTGAGAAAAACGTTATGGCGTTTTGTTCACCTGCCTCACTGTTCACGCGGTTCACATAAAAATCGTGCACTCACTTACCACCGACTCTTTGATCATGGCACTGCGCAGGATGGCGTCTCGACGTGCTTGGCCCGCGCACATTTACTCAGACAACGGTACCAATCTTCGGGGTGATCAGAACTGTGAAAATCTGTAGAGGAGCTCGACGAAGAATCTCTAACAATGAAGGCCGTTAATAATCAAGCTTACTGGACCTTAATTCCCTCCGTTAGTCCCCATTGGGGTGGGGTGTGGGAGCGCTTAATACCGTCTGTCAACAGATCATGTCATTTTGAAGGAACGAGCGGCCCTCGATGAAACCTTGAGTACTCTTCTAGCGGAAGTTGAAGGTATTATGAACGGTCGAACTTTGACACATCTCTGTAGAGCCGGGCTCTACTAAAGCGCTTGCGCCCAACCATTTCCTTATAGGCTCTTCATCCAAATGACCACTGAATGGAGTTTTTGACGATTTGGATCTTGCCTTTTTGGCGCATCGCTCATCGATTGGCAACGTTGGCTAAAGGAGTTCCTTCCCCAACTGCTTCCCAGAAAGTAGTGGCAACAAGAGAAGAGGCCACTGAGTGTCGGTGATCTCATGCTGGTCGTTGATCCTGACTCCCCTCGAAACGTATGGCCACGGGGCTTGGTTAAAAGTGTCGTGCCTGGCAAGGACGGCCGCATTAGAGTGGTTGAAGTCACTACCGCTACCGGCGTGCTGCAGCGGTCCGTGGTGGGCGTTGCACCTGTACCATTAGCTGATTAAAGTGCTAGTTTCGCACTAGGGTGGAGGTTGTAGTATTCTATCGGTCCATTTTGATTATTGTTCGTAAAATTAATTAGCGTAGTCTTATTTGTAATAAGTACTAACCATTTGCTTAAATCCATAATTTAAGAGTTAGTACAGTCTTTTGTATTTTGTATTCTTATCGTCCAAGCTACTCGTATTTCCTTTTATTATAAAAGCTAAAAAGCGTTGCATATCAAATGTTAGATTATATAATATATTGTTATATCAATAATTATACCTTACGCAATAACCTCGCTAGTCCAAGCTTAATAGCCGATGAAAATTCGAATGTCTTATAGGGAGTCTCCGACGACCAGGCTGTAGATGACTCGGCAGTAGCCGACACGGATGACGGGGCAGTGGCTGACACGGATGACGGGGCAGTAGCTGACATGGATGACGCGGCGAGCGCAGGCAGTACCACGCTGAATGGGTCTAGAGGGACAGAGAAGAAACTCTGTATATACATGCCCGGCCGACAGTACTGCATATCACAGCAGAAAGACAAGTAAGTTTTGTTCATACCATCACAATCAGTCTTTATTTTTTTTATTTACGGGTTTGTAAAACCGACTAGCATTTCTTCCGTGAATACCTCGAGTCGAAAATGCAGGACTGCCACTAAAAATGAAGGACGACGTGGATGATGCATGCCTGCACATTATAAATCAGATTCAGGTGGCAGTCTGGCTAAGTACTCCTGAGCTGAAGGGATCATCTCACTGTACCTTATTACCCAGCGAAGTCAAGAAGAAAATAGCCGAAAAACGTCTTCGCAGAGTTTGGCAGACATCCCAGTGCAAAATGCCTGGGCTCGTTTTTGCTTTGACATCCCACCAAGGGCCCATGTTACCCCTTCCATAAATAAACATAACATCCTCAAAATGGCGCACCGTCGTCAGCTTCATCTGGCCTGTCTGCTCTTCGGAGTAATAAAGTACAAAACCCCAGCATATCTGTTTGAGAAATTATCATGGTTCTCTTCTCGGAGGTCACACAGGACACGCCAATGCAGCATCCAACTGATGACACCTCAACATGCATCAGCAGCTTTCCAAGGCAGCTTCAGATACGTGGCGACCAGCTGTTGGAATATAATCCCACCGCATTTCAGGAATCTGCAAGTTAAATCTAGTTTTAGAGCGGCAATTAGAAAATTTATATGTGAACACCAGCGGCGACAGGAAACACTAGCACTTAACTAACTAACTACAAGTTGTTTTAAAAATAAGTTAGTTTAGTTGGCAATGGTATGTGTAATCTAAGTTGGCATGTGTGTAAGTGAGTTGATGATGATAATTATAATAATATATACTCGTACCTGCGTGTTTATCCCATTTTGTAAAGTGTTCTCTGAAGATGCCCGGATCACTGTAGTTTATAACATTTCTGTGTCTAAGACCGTCGTGTTGTGCTGTCTTTTGTAATTCTTTTGTGTTTTTTTATGTGGAACCTAAAAAAAATTGTTTGAAAATATGAATGCTGGAATTCTGAGATAAAGCCGTTTATTTGTATATAGAATATTATAGAATGTAGTATATATCTTTCATTAAGTTTGTTTTCTGTCCCTGATGTGGCAAAATGTACAATGCACAATTGTTCGCACATGAGGTTACACAACTGTCATCTTCTCGTTTTTTTTTGTGTTAAAATGTTCGTAATACTAATTTGTTTGTTTATTTTTTTCTGGATTTAACCATACACTGTTTTATAATATACTTTTCTTTGTTGTATCTTCGGGTTTTCTATTGTGTTAAGATAGAAAGAAAATGAAAAGATGAAAAGCTGTACGGTACGTGCGAAGTGCGACCATGTGCGAAAGGTGAAAATAATTCCACTGTACGCAGCCAGATGGCGCTGTTTGACGCAAGCGCAGCGGCTGCGTTCAGTTTTAGTCTAAGGCCGTGTCGCACGTACATTAGAGAACGTAATAACTGTCGGTAGTTGGTAAATGCACATCCACCCTCATATGAAGAATTACTGAATAAACAGTCTTGAAGCATATCTCGAGTATCATTGACGCATATCATGACATGGCGCAGCCGGTATTTAATTGAATAGTTAAATTACAGTGTGAAAGTTAAAGAACAGTACTTGACGGGGAACGTGCTTAAAAGTCAACATATCTGTATAAATATGGAATCGGTGCTGACGCCGCCGTCACCTTTTTGTTATGATCAAAGTTTATTAAACGTTACGACCGGTAGTTTGAGTGACAGTTGGAACAAGTGGAGTAAAGGGTTTCAAATATATTTTGACGCGTGTGAACTCTCAAAAAAATCAGCGGCCATACAAATAAATATATTGTTACATATAGTGGGTGAACAATGCAGAGAATTGTATGAACAAATCAATGTGAAGTGTGGTACAGTAAAAGAAGTTTTAGATGAGTTTAAAAAATATTTTGAACAAAAGAAAAATCTAACAGTGGAGAGACATCGTTTTTTTACACGAAATCAGGTGGAAAACGAAACCATTGAACAATATGTATTTGATTTAAAGAAGCTATCAAGTGCATGTGAGTTTGGAAGTCTGTGTGATTCCTTGATCAAAGACCGTTTGATATGTGGCATTACGTGCAAAGCTATCCGAGAAAGGTTATTACGCGAAGCAGACTTGACCTTAGAACAGGCTATGGAAATATGTCGCGCCGCCATTGTGTCCAAAGTGTATGCGGAAAAGATAGTCCAAGAATCTCGAGAGCTATCAGTGCATAAAATAACTAAAGTACATGATAATTTACAAGACAACGGTGACGATAATAATGTCTGGCGAGTATATCAGCAAGGTGGTTACGGCTCATATAACGGTCGCGGCGGAGGAAGGTTCTCGGCGTCGGCGTTGGCATCGCGCGGCGGCCGCGGAGCCGGGCGCGGCGCGCGCGCTGGGAGCAGGGGCATGGCGTCGGCGAGTGGCTGGCGTGCACGGAACTCGACCGCGACGGCGCGCTCGGCAGCTGCCGTGAGCGGCGGCGGCGACCGCGGTGCGACGTTCAACGCGTATAACCACAATAGTCGTAGTTGTAATAAATGCGGTATGAGCCATGATAAAAATACTTGTCCCGCATATGGGAGGCAATGTTTACGTTGTTCGCGCATGAACCACTTTTCACGCATGTGTGGCGTGTACCAAATAGAGGAATCCGATCAGCAGGTAATTTATTGTCTTAATAAGGAGATAGATGAATGGTCGATTGATTTAAATATTAATAATACGAAATTGAGATTTAAAATTGATACGGGAGCCGACGTTAACGTTTTGCCAATGAAATACTTACCTCAAGTGGGTTTAAATAAAGACAACTTGATACCTACTAGTACTCGGTTGCACGGTTACTCGGGAACAAAAATAAATGTCTTAGGGAAATGTCACTTGAAAGTAGGTTATAAAGATAATGTATATTTTTTAGAATTCAAAGTAGCTGATGTGACATCCACACCTATATTAGGACGACATGATTGTAAACAATTACACTTAATTAAACGAGTATTTTCAGTTACCGAAACTGACAAGATAAAACCGGCATTCATTGATGACTATCGAGATGTTTTTCAGGGTATAGGTTGTTTGCCAGGTAGTTACAAGCTTAGGTTGCATCATGACAGCAAGCCAGTCGTGCATGCCCCAAGGAAAGTGCCAATACCGTTGCGCGAACAAGTAAAGAAAAAGCTCGAGGAAATGGAGACACTTGGGATAATAGCAAAGGTCGAGGGCCCTACGGATTGGGTCAATAGTATCACTATTGTTAAAAAACCCAATGGAGATTTGAGGATATGCTTAGATCCAAAAGAGCTGAATCTAGCCATAAAGAGAGAACATTTCAGGTTGCCTACATTAGACGAGATAGTTTCGAATTTGTCGGGAGCACAGTATTTCAGTACGTTGGATGCTACTAATGGTTTTTGGCAGGTAAAACTAGAGAACAGTGATTTATGTACCTTTAATACACCTTTCGGTAGGTATAAATTTTTGCGTATGCCATACGGAATTTCGTCTGCATGTGAAGTTTTTCACCGTAAAATATACGAAAATTTTGACGACATTGAAGGAGTTTGTATGTATGTAGACGATATTTTAATTTATGCCAAAACGAAATCAGAGCACGACGATAGACTAAGACAGGTATTGGAAAGATGTCGTAAAATTAATTTGAAACTAAATTTTGGTAAATGCAAGTTTGGTCTTGATGAAATTAAATATTTAGGGCATAGAATAACAAGGAAAGGATTATATCCAGATGATAGTCACATCTCGGCCATTATCAACATGCCGAGGCCAAAAAACAGTAAAGACATAGAACGATTACTGGGCTTAACAACCTACGTGGGTAATTTCATACCTAACTTATCTGATAAAACCCAACCACTCAGAGAATTATTAAAAAAGGACATAGAATGGCATTGGACGGAACGACATGAAAATACATGGAATATAATTAAAAAATGTTTGTCAGAAAAACCAGTATTGCAGTATTATAGCATGAGTAGACCCATAACTTTATCCGTTGATGCAAGCAAAAGTGGTTTGGGTTGCGTACTTTTACAAAACAGCTTACCTGTATGTTATGCGTCGAAGGCGCTCACAAACACGGAACAGAGATACGCCCAAATAGAGAAGGAGTTGTACGCATGTGTACACGCGTGTGAAAAATTTTACGGCTATATTTATGGGCGCACTGATATAACCATTGAAACTGATCATAAGCCGCTAATCAACATAATAAAGAAACCGATTGTGGATGCCCCGCCAAGGTTACAGCGTATGCTGTTAAGGCTTCAACCCTACACTTTCAAGTTGGTGTACAAACCGGGAAAGCAGCTGCATATCGCGGATGCGTTGTCTCGCGCCTACGAGCCGGCCGCAGCGCACGCGCCGCACGACCTGCACGACGACCTCACGGAAGCGATACGCACCGTGTGCACATACAACGAGTTGACAGATACGCACTATCTAACTTTACAGAAAGAAACCGATCGGGATAGCGAGATGCAGCTGTTGCGAAAATACATAAGAAAAGGATGGCCAGAAGAAAAAAAAGAGGTAGAAGACATAGCAAAGCCGTACTGGCAATACAGAGAAGATTTAACAGAAGGAAATGGGTTATTATGGAAAGGATGTAGGATAATTATACCTAGAAGATTACGCGGTGACATGCTTCATAAAATACATTATGCTCACTTGGGTATTGAAAAATGTATGTTAAGAGCGCGAGAGTTGTTGTTTTGGCCGGAAATAAATAATCAATTAAAAAACTTTATTTCTAATTGTCAGGCATGTTTAACGTACAGAAAAAACAACACAAAAGAAAAATTAATTCCGCATGAAGTCCCCAAGAGGCCGTGGTCTAAAGTAGGTATAGATTTATTTCATAGCCATCGTAAAAATTATTTGTTAGTTGTTGACTACTACAGCAAGTTCATCGAAGTACGTGAACTTCACAGCACTTTGTCACATACGATCATAGATGTGTTAAAAAGCATGTTCTGCAGTCACGGTATCCCTGAGATAGTTATGTCGGACGGAGGGCCACAATTCGTGTCACGTGAATTCAGTAATTTTGCAAAAGATTGGCATTTCAATCATATGCGTTCTTCTCCTCACTACTCGCAGTCTAACGGGCAGGCAGAACGTAGTGTCCAGATTGTTAAAAACATGATTAAGAAATGCACGTACACTTCAACCGATTACCGTCTAGCATTACTAGAATATCAAAACACTCCAATCAATGAATGTTTACCATCACCAGCCGAGATACTTCAAAATAGAAAGTTACGTAGTATTTTGCCATTACGTGAAACAGCGCTAGACTTGACAGTAAACAAAAGCATTAGAAATCAGTTAATTAATCGGCAAAATACGTTTAAACGATATTACGACAAGGACGCAAAACAATTGTCACCTCTAAAAGTAGGTCAAATGGTAAAAATAAAACATGAAAAAAAAGGTATTTGGAAAAACGGTAAAGTTAATAAAATCTTAAGAAATCGCTCATATGAAATTTTAACGCAAAATGGTAATAAAGTTGTTAGGAATAGACGTCACATCATACCGGACTCACAGTACCGCCCCGAAGCCAGCCCGGAGTGCGGGTTCGAGTTCGATCACGTGCAACCGACGCCTGCGCGGGCCGCGTCAACTCCGGCTCCCGAGTCACTTCAAGTTAATGTGAATACCAACCGAACTGATTCTTATGTAACAACTCGTTCCGGCAGGATAGTGATACCTCCCAGTAGATGGGGCAATTGGGAAAACTGGAACTGAAATGAATCTACCGACACTATCTGCTGGATACCTGTATCTACATATACTTAAGTGCACAAGTTAATTTGTTTAAAAGATAAAAATAAAATAAAAAGTATGTACCTAAATAATAAGACACTAGAATGGTGAAATTATGCATGATATATGAATACTTTCGATTTGAAAAGGCATGTTATGTTAAATATAAAATTAGTACCTAAAATGTATGCAATTAAAATACAATGTCAATTAGGAAAATAATATAAAAAATACTTTGATCCCTATATTACATTAATAAAATATAAAGAAGCGTAATATTTACATATTGAAAAACATGAACATAGAAAATATGCAGTAGGTACATATTAACAAATATGTTCATGGTCATGTTATAAGTAAATACTTATAGTATTGTTATGATTATAAGTACATAAATGTTACGTCAGATCTTCGCAATAAATAAATAAAAAATATTGTTAAGTATTGAATTAAGATATAGCGCATGTTTAGTTCATATAAGTTTATAACTACTAATTATTATTAAATATAACTACAATAAACAAGACTGCTGCAATCTATGACACAAATAAAAAAGCATAGATCTGTTTAAGCATTTAATTGAGACATGTATAATGCATGCTATTATGTATAAATATACTGCAAGAATATATCGTTAATTATAGTTAAAACTTGCTAAGAAATGTAATTGGTTAGTCAACAGCTACGCTAATTGTATTAGTTTATTAATTTTGTTTGAAGAGGAAAGATGTCGGTAGTTGGTAAATGCACATCCACCCTCATATGAAGAATTACTGAATAAACAGTCTTGAAGCATATCTCGAGTATCATTGACGCATATCATGACAACAAAACTCAAAATGGTCTCGCCGGGAGACCAGCGCTGGCTCGTGAGCCAGCATTATGCTGAGGCGGGACCATTTCGTAGCAAATAAATAGTTTTAAGTACCTAATTAAATAGTATTAAATGTGTGTATGTGATATTTATATTTGTTTGTTACGAATACATCATTTTCATTTGATTTCATCCCACAGAAACGCTGATAAAACAAGACTTAACCGAGCTACATATGAAGGACCTCAAAGATCTTCTTGCTGACACAGTCAACGAATCTGTTAATCAACGTCTGGAGAAAAGATGTCTAATGGACACGGAATCTACGGCCTCTGGAAAGCAACAAAAAGCCTTACTTAGCCTCAACTGAGCTCTCCTGAATCTGAAGCCATCGCCATCCACTTTGCAAGTGTCTTAAACCGAATGAAAGTTATACCCCTGATGTTCAGGAAATAGATGAGATCCTAAAGCAAGAATTACAGCTATGGTTGCCTCTGCGCCCAACTACTCCACGTGAATAGCCAAAATGAACCCTAATAAGGCTCCTGGATTCGACCTTATAAACCCTCGGGTACTGAGAGCTCCCCAAGAAAGGTGTTGTCTTCTTGCTTGTCATAACTATGCTTTTCAAAGCAATACTGTGAACGTCACATGTGCCCGCACTCTGGAAAACCTCCCAAATAATAATGATTTCAAAGCCAGGCAAGTCACCTAATGACGTTTCATCATACCGTCCCATTAGTTTGTCGCCTGTTCTATCAAAGTTGTGGGAAAGGATCATCCTTGAACGATTGTCTCTCTGTCTAGATAGTGACAATGTTATTCCCGACCACCAATTAGAATACAATACTCAACTGTAGAGCAAGTACATAGTGTACAGCACTATGATTGGTTATGCTCTGGACTGCTATGGATTAACGACTAAAACTAACATAAACAAATTAGAATGTATGCAAGTAAGATTCCTAAAACTGTTAGTTAATAATAAAACTAAAGATAAAAATAAAAAAGATAATAGAAACTTGTTCAAAATTTGTAATATTCTACCGGTGAGCCTTAAGCATAAATATTTATTAGTATTAAATAATCATGGCAGTAGTGAGCACACCCAATTACAATTACACCGTAATGATGTTTGTGAAACCAGGTCGATGTCGGCGGGCAAGTTTGTCGTGCCGAGGGTCACTAATTACTACGGCGATAGGTGTCTCCGGAAACGCCTACCCTATATACTCAACATCCTCTGCTGCCTGCCCTCTGACATCAGGCAGGAAGCCAATAAAGCTAATCTTGGTAAAAAGCTACGTAGTTACCTTGTCAAACGTATAAAATAATTATTGTACCTGTAGACGTAGATAAATAGTACTTATAGATAAATATTATAAATAGAAGAGAGTAGAGACTGCTTGATCCCACAGTCAAACTCTGCAAACGGTTTTGCGGGACCCTGTACTTGTTTATGTTGTATTATCGTTTCTTTCTTAATAAATAAAAAATAAAAATAATAAAATAAGACAATCTCTTGAAAAAAAGTGTTACTGCTCGGCTGCTTTTCTTGATGTTCAACAGGCATTCGATAGAGTCTGGCACAAACGGCTCCTGTGCAAAATTAAAAAAAAATGTCCCCCACTCTTTCTACCTACTTATGGATTATTACTTGAGCGTCAGAAGATTCCTAGTGAAGGTACAAGATGCAAGATCGTCGCTCTACAGCTATCAAGCGGGAATACCACAAGGCTCTGTGCTGGGTCCAGTCCAGTCCTCTACAACATACATATATACGAGTGACCTAACCCAGTCTTCCAACGTCTCCGTAGCCACCTTTGCTGATGCAGCTTTCCTTGCCTGTCACCCAGACTCAAAAGAGGCTAGCAGAGTACTGTAAGTCCAGCTTGATGACACCAGCGCATGGCGTTAACCAAGTGACGCATAGAGGCAAGTGCCCCAAAATCCCACCATAACAGATGTACACTAAGACGAGAAATGTGTCCCTCAGTCAAGTTGGGCAAATGAATCATCATGAATCAGCGCGCTGTGTGATCGCAGTTCTACATAACACTCCTCCTCGCTTCGCTCGTCGTCGCGTCATACCTAACTGAGACCATTGGAAGAAAACGTTTGCTTACTGGACAAAGTAAAATGATGCCAAATGATAACTTGACCAAATGAATAAAATGCGATATGTAAATGTGCTAAAGATTCGTTTGGTAAATGAAACTACTGCAATAAGTTTATTGGGAAGTAATATTTGGCGAAAAATATTTTTCCCTAACGGCAGTGCCCCCCATGGCCTGTACTAAAACCAATCAATGTAAATGTTCCGTTTACGCTGCTCAATAGATATCGCCGTCGTCAAAATACAGGGTAAATTTTTAATGAGTGTCCAAATTTTTTGTAGGCATTTGCTATCACTAATAGACATTTTCGAACAAATATTGGTAGATTTTTTTAAAATTATAAATTGTCTATCCCAAAAGAATTATCCGTACAGCGTGGTTACTAGGGATTCAGTGCCGCGCGGAGCGGGCGGGGAGGGGGAGGGGAGGTGTGCCGTGTTAACCCTTACTACCCGCTGAGGTGCGGTAAGGTTTTTTTGGGATAACTTTAAGCAGCAATTACTAAATTAGTACTGAATGATATGAAACAAGAAAACACGTATTTTATAATTTTTGCCGAAGAATCTTATACTTGACTTTGGACACTCATTTAAAATTCACCCTTCAGGACTCGCTATCACACTACACGTTTACAAAGTAGTGGTGTTATTAGGTTTACTAATGTTTCGGCGAAAATAATTTACCAAACCAGTCAAACATGCCTACTTTGCCACCAGGGCGAACCTCGGCTAAAAAGCAAATTTTAAACAAGTCTGGTTATTAACGAAAACACAACATATTTATTACCTTCAGAAGAAATTGTGGAATGAGAGGATTTGTATGCTGCCAACTAACTATAATTCTGTTTTTTTGTTTGTTTCAGCGCCTAGAGGATACGTCAACCTTTTAACTGGGCTTTAATAATAAAGTCACGTAATTCTTTGTGTGACGTTGGCGTTTTATTTTAACAATCCCTTTTAACGCCTGTAATCTAAAGCATCGCCTACTAATGCCCGTTACCAATATTCCCTGACAATGCATCAATCTATCTATAGGTACATATAATAAAGCTGTAGTGTTGAAAGTCTGTATGTACATTGAAGATATTATAAAAACTAATTGAGTGCTCTTAGAATCAATAACAGAACACACTACAACAGGTTTTAGAATATTTTCTAGTTGTCTGTCTGTTTAGTTATCCGGTATTACGAGAAAACTATCAAATGAATTAATATACGACTTTAACTACAACGTTAAATGTATCTTCGGCCACGCTATAGACTATAAAAAATATAAAGATTAGGAGTGAAAAAATTGGGGCTGAACTTTTTATGGGAACTCCTTGAATCTATGAGCTAAGCAAGCATATACTTGACTGGAAAGTAAAAAGAACCTTATCCAAACTTTTAACAAAATAAAGAAAAACGTGAAAATATATTAGAGTGCACTATTAGATTTAAGATTGTTTAGCGTTTTATATAATTCATCTTCGCTAGCTGGTCATAGTAAAAATCGGCCAAATGCGTGTCGGGCCACGCGTAGTGTAGGGTTCCGTAGTTGCCTGTCTTTCTTAGGTACATCGACACGAGCGCGCCTCCTTGAGGATCCTGAGCGTAGTGAGGGATACACGTGTTTACGCCCGAGATGAAGATAATTTTGCTACCGAGTGACACATACTTATACTATTTTTCACACCTACTATGAAAAAAAATAAAAAAGATTCTGTTAAAATTACTTAACAAGTTTTAACAAACTTTCTTAATTTTTGTTACTAATTTTTACATATTACGAAAAATTCATAAATGTTAATAAGTAAGTAAGTAAAATCTTTATTTGCACGATTTTAGGTAAAGACAGATCACAAACAGGTACAATAGAAGTATTACTAAAATCTACCTTTAAGGCATGCAAATTATAAAGTCATCTTAAATCTAGCTACCTACTTATCTAGGAACTCTTGAATACTGTAGAAACATTTTTCTATCAACCATTTTTTTAAAGCCTTCTTAAATTGTATAAAAGGCAGGTCTTTCATTAAATCTGGAACTGTATTATAAATTTTTAAACACATTAAATATGCGTTTTTTGCAACTAATGAAAGATTAGTCGCTGGAACATATAGCTTATTGCGGTATTGTGAACGTATTGGATTACGATATATTTCTTTAACATTCTGAAATAGATGGCCATGTTGATATACAAACAAGGATGCACCGAAGATATAAATACAGGGAAGTGGTAAAATATAGTGATCCCTAAAGTAAGGCCTGCAGGAATCCAACACTTTGAGACCAGAGATAGCTCTAATACATTTCTTCTGCATAACAAAAACATTATCTATGTCTGTAGATCGACCCCATACTATTATCCCATATTGCAATATTGAGTTTATGTAGCCATAGTAAGAAGTAAGAGCAGCTTCATTTGAAACTACCTGAGTTATTCTTCTTAGAGCATAGACAAAACGATTTATTCTTGAACACAGGTCCTTAATATGTTCATTCCAACTACAAAACCGGTCCAGTGTAACACCTAAAAATGTTACTGGTAACTTCTTCAATTTTATGCCCATTATGAGTAATGTTAAGATTAAGCGGCTCCCTTTTTTTGGTATGAAATTGCATTAACTTAGTTTTGTCAAGGTTTGCCTTAAGATTATTTAATTTTAACCAGCTGATAGTTTTTTGCAACGATTCATTAATTTGTGATTCATACGTTCTTAAGCTATCTCCCTTAATTACAATAGTTGTATCATCGGCAAAAAGGTAACATTGCTGGGATAATGCATTTGGCAAGTCATTTATATACAGGAGAAACAGTAGTGGTCCCATTATGCTGCCTTGCGGTACTCCATATTTATTAATTACATAACGTGACTGGTGTCTTATTATAGATTTAGTCTTTGAGCACTTGTCTTCGAAACTATTTTGTCTTCGAAACCCATTTTGCTCGTTCTTAAGTATAAATTATTGCTTTCAACAAAGTTACTTATCCTAGAATATACAACTTTTTCGTATATTTTAGAAAAAATGGGTATTAATGTGATTGGTCGATAATTATTCAACAGTTGTTTATTTCCTTTTTTGTAAAGAGGTTTTACGATAGATTTTTTTAGCTTCCCTGGAAAACAGCCTTGTGTTAGCGATAAATTAATTACGTGCATAAAGGGTTCAGCTATCACATGAATACTCATTTTCACTCATTGTAAACGATATTGTTGTCGGTTAATTGCTCAATGTGGTTAGCATTATTGTTAGAAGTAGTGTATTTTTTTATTACATTCCAAGCTGCTTTACATTTATTATTCGATGTGTTTATATGGTATGCGTTTCTACTTCTTTGTGAATAATTTAGACAATTTTTTAATATTGTTGCATACTTTCGATATTGCTCAGTGTTTTCTGGACATTTTTTAAGTCGACATGCAATATACAAATTTCTCTTCTTATGACAGCACTTACGTAGTCCTTTTGTTAACCAACCACATTTTTGGAATATATTCCCAAGCTTAACTCGAATCACAGGGAAGCATAATTCATACAATAAACAGTATAGTTCATAAAATATATTAAAAGCTAATTCAGAATCATTTTCTGTCAAAATTTCAGTAAATGAGAGACAAGATAAATGTTTGAGAAATTTAGTACGATTTTCTATCGAGAAGTCTCTCTTATATTGATACCACCACCTATCAGGATGTGGCTTACTGTCACGTAAAGGTATGTGGTAGGTCTGGGCTGTGTGGACAGGGGCGAGCTATTGACCCAAATTGAAAACGAACTTCCGGAAATATATTCGTACTTATGGCAGTGTTACGGAACTCCCTCAAAACTTACCGGGACAATTAAATCCCCTCTTGCGTAGGTTGCCAGCAAGGAGACCCACTTGGCCCTGTCATTTTTAATCTGGCCATCCACCCAATTATCACCCAGCTTACATCTGATTTAAATATATGGTACCTCGATGACGGCACTATTGGAGGGAAAAGATCGACAGTTCTAAGCAGTAATGGGCGGGATAGATTCAGGACAATTGTAGCTGACAGTAGATTAATCTGTGGGAACGGATCATCGGAGTATAATTCTTTATAAAAGTTTGTGCTTATGCTCGTTATTTTCTCAAGGTTCCCTTGTATTGTATTACACCTCCATCATCACGCAAACAAGTAATCCACGCCTTCCCCTTTGATATACCCTGTTTGGCTATTTTAAGTAAACGGTTATTTTCTAACGCTACTAGTATCATACAATTGTAGATCACGAAAATATTTTATAGTCCGGATTAAATATAGGATAGTTTTTATCCCGGCTCAGCGCAGAAAAGTCGCGGGCGGAAGCTAGTTTAAGAATAAGTTAAGTTGGTGTAAAATCAGGAAAATATTAAAATGGGTGTTATAGCATCGCATAGATCTACAAAGGACTTCTCTCAGTTTTGGAAAGAAACGAATAAATTGTTATAATATAAACAAGTGGACCATTGTCGGTAAATGGATTACATAATAAAAAGATATATCTAATATTTTCAGTAAGAAATTTAAAGTAGATAACTCGCCCCTCAACTCGCCCCTCGAAACTCACAATCATCTCACCCGTCTGACAGCGTGCGGGACCACGGTGACCCGACGACCAGCCCCGAGTTTTTTATTACGCACTAGCGACCCGCCCCGGCTTCGCACGCATACTATATTATACATTTATAAACCTTCCTCTTACTATCTATTAAAAAAAACCACATCAAAATCCGTTGCGTAGTTTTAAAGATCTAAGCATACATAGGGACAGACAGCGGAAGCGACTTTGTTTTATACCTACTATGTAGTGAAGATAAGATATGGCAGTGTCAGAAAAATTAAACGAGGCAAGAATGAAACATATTTTGTATGGCGGCCCATCGTTACATCTAAAACTAAACTAAACTAAAGTTGGGCCTTCCTAAGTACACATTAAGTTTGTCGACTATTAGTCGGTAACTAGTTAGGGTGAGGCCAGACGAGCGAAACGTAATTAAGCGACTCACGGCTCACAAATTACGCTCGTCTGGTCTCACCCTTTAAGCCCTAAAGTGAAAACGACGCACAGTTTGGGTTTTCGCCAGGTCTGTCGATAGGTATGGCTATAATTTGTTTCAAAAACATCGTAAGCCGATATGAAAAAAATACAATGAAAACGGGTTACTCACGTATAATCGAAAATAATATAGGGAGCCCTAGAACAACCCTAGGTTGATATGATTCCCTGCTCCTTAACCTGTGGGAAGAATTATATAGGAGAAATTGGCCGGAACATTTCCACAAGGGTATCTGAACACATGCGTAGTATGAAAGAAGGAGATATCCGAGGGTCGGCAATAAAGTTTAAATAAATAAATACCGGGATTCGTGCGATGTTACGGCAGCCGTGGCGGTGTAGCGCGTCTGGTATGTTTGCCGTGAACAGAGTGGACGACTTTTACGAAATTTGCGTAAGGCACTGGTCCTTTGCCAGGAGAGTGGGGAGTTTTAATTTAATTTATCTTTTATGTTTGTAAATGTAATGGGTTATTACCTAAATAAACAACAACTTATTACTAATAGTAGTGTCAGTGGCACTTCTTCAACGATTTAATTCTACTTCGTTGATTTTTATCATCAACGTTAACAGTGTTGCTAATTTTTCATTAATGATGCAAAATTATAGAAAATTAATTACCCGGTCAAAGAATTTACAATTTCAATCAAGTTTCATGAAGGTATATAACTAGCGGCAAAGATTATAGACGTGGATTTTTGATTGTCTGATCGTCGTCATGAAGGTCAGCCCGCTCCTGTGCCTGTTCCTGGCTCTGTGCTTAAGTGCCTCTGCTACTGGTCAGGTAGACATTTTGGTAAGTCCTTATTTATGAACCATTATGTAATCCTTTTTAACCCCCCGACGCAAAGAGAGGGGTGCTATAAGTTTAACGACGTGTCTGGTGTATCTGTGTATCCGTCTGTGGTATCGTAGCTCCCAAACGGATGGACCGATTTGAATGCGGTTTTTTTGTGTCATAGATAATTTTAGCCCGAGTGTTCTTAGCTATGTTTTATGAAAATCTATTCAGCCGTTTTTGAGATATTGGACTTTGAAAGGAAAATGTCGGGGGTTTTCAACTTTTCTAAGTTGTAGGTATTTATTTTACCAATCAATCAATTCAATTTCATATATTCAAGATACAAAATGATCCCATTTTTTTTAGTATGCACTGTTAACAATAAAACTTAAAAACTATGTTAGAACTTAAAAACTAAATTTGATTTAACTTGTTTAACTATATGGGCCAATATGGGGCAACAAACATGATCAGCAATCATTTTCAAAATGCTGTTTTGGCTCCTTGTCCTAATCAGCAAACACGCCTTTTTGCGCATAAGTAATTGATGCAAATCCATCGGCGTGTAATAGTGCAAATATCGAGGAGGCGCTGCTAAACCTTGGCAACCCAAGCAACATTCTGAAAGCGTTGTTGTACTGTCCCTTCAGAGCGTTGTATGATTTTTGGGTACAGCGAACCCTCAGTAACAATAAGCTCTAAACAGCGCTATTTGAACTGCTTTTGAACCCAAAACATCGCGCAAACCTGCTTGCCCTCACACACAATGTCCTGCGCTCTCTCTACATGTCTTCATCGTCCTTCAAGTCATGAGGAAGTATGTATCCCAGATATCTAAACCTATCAACTCTCGTGATGGCTATTCCGTACACTTTTTTGGACACTTGTTACTAGCTTCGAACACTATAACCACAGATTTCTACCCATTATAAACCAAACCGTATGAAGAGGCATAGGACTCGCATATAGATATCAGATATCTTTAATTATGCCATTCATGCAAATGTTAATATGAAATACGAATGAAAATTGAAAAATGGTTTATTGGTAACTGTTGCGGCTTGCAACCCCAAAGCGAAGATCGCGCCCAATTAAATGACGGCATCCCGCGCATGCGCACAGCAGCACCGAAGTTTATAAATAGCGCCACGCGGGCCACCATATTTCCTTTTTGCATTGTATCAACATCAAGCACACGCGCGTCGCATACGTACATTGTACTGACCTTATTGTTCAAACTTTAGAGTAAAACTATAAAATGGTAAAAACTCTGTTTTATTAAAAAAAATTACCTATGTCCCAGACATAAGTGGCGACCGTGACAGGACGACTTGCAGCTGAGCGAACTCGTGCTTATAAAAGACGAAGGCTTGCCGCCGCTGCTCTGGCGAATGGGCCTAGTCACTATATAAATTGTATCCCGGTAAGGACGGCATTCCACGAGTTGCAGACATAAACACTGCCAGAGGTGTCACTAAAAGGGCTCTCAATCGGATTTGCCCTCTGCCCACGGAGTCGAGGGATTCCTGAAAGACAGGCTTTCAGCGGCCTGGAATATGTTGCGGCTTGCAACATCGAAGCGAAGATCGCGCCAAATTAGATGACGGCATCCCGCGCATGCGCACAGCAGCACCGAAGTTTATAAATAGCGCCACGCGGGCCACCATCTTTCCTTTTTGCATTGTATCAACATCAAGCACACGCGCGTCGCATACGTACATTGTACTGACCTTATTGTTTAAACTATAGAGTAAAACTATAAAATGGTAAAAACTCAGTTTTATTAAAAAATTACCTATGTCCCAGACATAAGAAACAGTGTTTACACAAATTAAGAAAGGGTTGGGACCTTCTAAATAGTAAGTATAAGGCAATACTTGTGACAGAAGATCCCGCTCTTCCAGCATCAAGTTTAGAGGTATAACCAATAGTATACAAAGTTAACATGTAGGTAGATAAGTTAAGTATGATAAGCTAAGCTACGTTAATATCAAATATACTCGTATTTATTATGCTATTATCATTAATAGCATAATAAAAATGCTCATGCAAAATAAAAATTACAATAACACCAAACATTGACTAAATACAAATACAATTTAGCCAAGTAGCCAGCGGTTGTTCGATGGCTCCAACAGAAGGCCCGAGCAGCACCATAACATCGTGCATGCTGCTAAGCCCCTCTAAATATCAACCCATTAACATACAGGTTTAAAATCCAACCTCAGATATCGATTCTAACACAATTAGGGGTGTAGACACTAAATAAAATAATCAATAATGTCACATTTTTCTCGAAAAAGGATTAAAAATCTAGTCAAATCGAGGAAAAATCAACGCAAAAGGTTAACTAATCACGAAGTTATAAGTGTCCAAAGTTTTAAGAAGGGGTATGTTCTGTCCCTTTTTTGCAAAACGCAACTTCATATGGAACGATGACGCTTGTAGATTGTGACGTCACTATAGACGGCAACGTGCCGCACCCCGTCGTGTGCGGCGCCGTTGTCGACGCGGCCCCCCGGCAGCCTCGTGTAATGTGACGGCACACACTGTTTGCGTTTTCTCTCTCTAACTTAAAACGGTTGTAGCTTCGTAAATCTTTGAGATATCTGAATGGGATTTCCAATGGGTCGCGTATATTTCAACTATATTCCCGCTACGAATAGCGACCTCTCTGTATTCTCTTGAAAGGCTCACCGGCCTTCTAGGACCACTCTAATGGGCGAGCTATGCGCTCGCTCCATCCTAATCGAACCAAATCAGGTAGTTTCAGATTAACGAGAGAGATGGCGCTTTCCAAACGCTTGGCACTTTTTTTTACTTCCAATAAATGGCTGGATAGGCCTCATTTCGTATGTTTATTAACTTTTATTAATGCTTCCACTGTATTTTTTTAGCTCCCTAAGGAACTTCAACATCACCTGCTTACAAAGACTAAACAGCAATTGACTAGCGTAAGTACCTACGACTGACTGGTGATTTTGGATGGTTGTGTATGGTGCTTTTTTATTAGGGTTCCGTACGCAAAGGGTAAAAACGGAACCCTATTACTAAGACTTCGCTGTCTGTCCGTCCGTCCGTCTGTCACCAGGCTGTATCTCATGAACCATGATAGTTAGACAGTTGAAATTTTCACAGATTACCTATGTATAGTTGACGCGTGGATGACGCAAATTGAAGGATGATGTAATGTTGCAATTTTTTTTTGTGAGCCTTTTTTTTTCGTGTAGAATACCTGCGATTCAGGTACCCAATCACCAGGGGATGACTAGGTTATGTGGTGTGCCTAGGAGTGTCCTTTGCTGGGTAAATGCCTCTACCTATGATTTCCATGCGTCCCCCTTCCGCCCTATTGCTGAAGAATATACCCAGCAGGTCAATCACGTAACGCATTGTACGCGCGTCTGGTAGATCTAAATGTCACTTTTTATATGGAAAAATGACAGTAAAATTGTTCTAACGCGCGTTCGGAACGTTACGTGGTTACCCCTCGGGTCGTCCCACCATCTCTGCCTAGGTCTGCTCCGTCTGTGTCGCACGCAATTGGTAGGTAGCTATATAATACCACCTGTATGAATGCGACAGACGTGGCCGATCCAGTCCCACTTGAGCCTGGTAGTTATCACACCCACATCAGCTATCCGTCCTTTTGTCACCTAGAATACTGCGCTCCTTAGCGCGTTGGCAAACCTTCAATTTGGACCTCTGGCTCTCAGTGAGTGACCATGTTTGCGCACCGTAGGTTAGGGCAGGCAAAATACACATGTCGACGAGTTTCCGCTTTAGTGACAGAGGAAGGTTGCCCTTCATTAGCTCCTTCATGGACCAGTAGGTCTTTCAAGCGTATTCGACCCGGCGTTCGAATTCCTTGTCTTTGAAAAGAAAAAATAATACCTAAGTTAAAATTTAAAAAACAAACAAAAAACAAGCTAAAATTTAAAAAAAGGTGGCAAAGAGACAGTCTCAGCAGTATGCTGCAACCTCGCCACCGCGGCGTGGCTTCAGCGCTGTTTTACAGCCTGCCCCAAGCTGAGGTGGTAACGAAGAGCAACTGCTACAACCAGCGCATAGAGTAACAAATAAAAAAGAAAAAAACCCAAAATAGAAATACAAAAAGACATACTTCACTTGTCTTGCCTGTTGCTGAAAGAGACTAGCTGGCCCAAGTAAATATACTCGTCGACATAATGGATGTTATGCCCGTCTGCCTCGACCCTACGTTTCGTGCTGTTGGTCACCGTCTTTGACCGATTAATTTTTAATCCTATTTGAAGGCTTGCCAAGCTCAGAATAAAAGAAATATTAATATATATCTTCGAAGCCGAAGTTCAGTTGCAGAAGAGGCGAAAAGAACAATGTCGTCGGCGAACGAAGGCTTGATAACCTTTTGCCACCAACGACTATTCCCCTCCCAAGAAACTGCCAGGCTCTTGAAGACTTCTTCAAGCGTGCTCGTGAATAGTTTCGGAGACAGCGGGTCGTCCTGTTTCACATTTCGCTGTATACGGAACGACGGACCGGACGACTGGAGTTTAAAATAAAACTACTGCTGCGCTATTTTTGTAACTAAGTAATAGTAGTTTATGCAACTGATACATAATCAGAGGCCTTAAAATACGAGTGTGGTTTTATGAAACGAGCGTCAGCTAGTTTCATAATTGGATCACAAGAGCGTTTTAATGCCAAATTATGTACAGTTTCATACACTACTTTATCTACACACATATCATAAGTACTCTGAGATGGGTTCAGAAGCCGTAGGAAAATGACCTGCATTGCTACTATAGTGCAACCTGTAAAATATCTTTGTTGCAATCCTGGCTGCATTTACGATATCTGGCGGAGTGTGCATATCCGAGAACGATACTACTCATAGTTTCAACTAAAATGTGAGTTACAAACAACTTTTCACAATTCTACTTTCGTAACAACAAAAAACCAACAAAGAAATGACAACAGTAATGGCGGCAATTCGATCCTACGTCAAGTGTTTTTTTAAATCATAGGCAAACGAATGAAGTCCCTATTCTCATGTCACTCGAGTACAAATATCTTGCGGTTTATATTAAAAAAACATACTGAATTGACGTTTCGCATCGATAACTGTTTTAATATCTATGAATACTAGAATAGAGACCCATATGAGTTTTGACAGCTGTTCCAAATTTAAACTCATAACCTTACAAAACTCTGTACTGTAATAACATTTCAGTACAGATTTTACCTACTACCACAGACAAGAAAGTTCTCATAGGAAAATCGGTTGTCATAATGCTGGTTATTTCCTACGGTTTCTGAACGTATTTTGGAGCACTAATGATATGTGCGTAGATAAATGGTTTTTGTTTTTACTAAACTAGTATAAATGAGATCAATGTTTTGGTTCTGAAGAGCGGTGTCTATGGCAGAATGAGTGATGTTATCAAAAGCATGGTAAATAATTAAAACGCCGAATTTATAGAAGACTTATTTTAAAACTCAAATAATCGAGGTTCGATAAATATTGGAAAAGCCAAATAGAGCCAAAAATATAGTTATGAAAACACTCACAAATATAGAATCATCGTAAGTACTGAACATAAAATAAATACGATATAATAAATAACTTAACATAGTATATAAATATAGAACATATGAAACATAGTCTTATCTTATGGGGGTCTTCCCCCTTCACATCATAGTTTATAAAATCTTAATAAAAGATGTAACGTAGAATTAAGCTTATTTTAAAAAAGCAATAAACAGGTTAATTTTTTTTAGGCACAATCCACATAGACATAATATACTTGAAATCATTAGAGTTGGCCGAATTTCATTAAAGTTGTCCATTCAAAAAGCAGCTGTAACGTAGAGAGTAGAGAGTGTAACGTAGAGTTCCAGGTAGAGAATTCTAATTCCAAACACAGTTTTATAAAGAGCCGGCCACATTAAATAATCTCAACATCATATTACTGTAAGTTTAAAGATGGGGAAACCTTGTGATATTGCAGCGGGAGAAGTTAATTACCAGACGGGATAGTGGAAGCACTATGCATAAACATTACTTTTTTAATTTAGAAGTAAAAAATAATTAGAAGTGTATTGTAATATATTTGTAATGATATGCATTCATTGTTTTAAGTAATTATTAATTATTACTTTCCACAGATTGCAGTAAGTATTTCACTTAGATACTTGTGGATAACGTAATAACAGAAAATATGTGTTGTTACGAAATAAGTAGGTAAGTACCTACTTATTACATTAAATACAAGTTTTGACTGGCAAAAATATCGACAAATATTGTAAGTTGTTAATAATGTCAGTTTAACTATTATTTTTATTATTGTTGTGAAACGTATTATTAAGGCGAAACGTGTTGGTACACTTCTCGTCTCAATGTATTTTTGGAAAATTGCATTTTGCAAGTATTTGCATGTTATTAAGCTACGAATATTTAAAAAAGATTAATTGATTTTGTCTTTTTGTGGTACAGAAATAGTTTACGTGATTGAATAAATACAAGAAGAAAATATACAATATATATACGTTTTAATGGAACTTGCTCGGCATACGTTTACAAAACAAAACAACATACTCAAGAGCAATGAAAGTGGGTCAGTTTGTATGAAGATCTTAAACAAAGTGTTCTCTTCTTCATTGCTCTTGACTAATGTATAATGCATATATATGTGTATAAATGCATTCTTTAAAAATTACAAAAATGCGGTTGTATTGTCATCAAAATAGTATTCACAGACTAAGAACATTTTGTTTTCACTGGGTGGCCAATTGACGATGTATGTATGTACTACCGTTTTAGACCCCACGTTTGGCATTTGTCTTCGTATTGAAATAAATTAAATAAATGAATGTTATTCTGCAAGTAGGACGTAATCGCAGGTTTACAAGTCAAAATTCTACCAGCGTTTCTGAAAAAGAAGACCACTGTTAAGAAGAAACGCCCTAACAAACTCAAGAATCAGTCATTTTTTACCACCAAAAAGCTTAATTACAATCGGTGAAGGAAAACATCGTGAGGAAACCGGTCTAATCCCATGAGGTCTAGTTTTCCCTCTGGGTTGGAAGGTCAGATGGCAGTCGCTTTCGTAAAACTAGTACCTATGCCAAATCTTGGGATTAGGTGTCAAAGCGGACCCCGGGCTCCTTTAGGGGCACATCCGGGAACAACGCTAGGAGGATGATGATGAAAAAGCTTAATTACAATGATCGTTTTTAACCTACTTAAAATAAGCCAAACTGAATATGAATACAAAGAAAAAAAAACATCGTAATGCGTTGTTCTATAAGAACACATGTGCGAATAAGCTATATGAATGATTAAGCTATTGTGGGCTCTGGTTTGGTTGCATGCATTTCTGTCAGTTAGATAGTCCTCAACCCTGTAATAAGCTTTTGACATCAATGTTTTTTTCAAGTATTTTTTAAGAGCTGGAAAGGTTAGAGCCACAATTTCATTAGGTAATTTATTATAAAATGGATACATTGACCCGAAAAAGACTTGTATACTTTACGAACACGAAACTTTTTAGTTGCTATTTATTTTTATAAAAAAAAAACTATTTCAGACCTGTAAAAAAATAAATAAATAAAGATTAGTGGACAATCTTACACAAATCTACCAAGTCCCAAACTAAGCAAAGCTTGTACTATGGGTACTAGACGACGATAAACATACTTATATAGATAAATAAATACTTAAATACATAGAAAACATCCATGACTCAGGAACAAATATTCGTGCTCATCACACAAATAAATGCCCTTACCGGGATTCGAACCCAGGACCTCTTGCTTCGTAGGCAGGGTCACTACCAACTAGGCTAAAGCGGTCGTCAAGCTTAGTCATGTTGATCCATAGTTTGTTAGTAACAGACGACTTAAGACTAAATTAGGTTTTGTTTCGTTTTGTTTTTTTACAGAATGAATCAATATTTTTATAAATGTATTGGGAATGCTAATTTCTTTGAAGAGTTCTCTCACGGATTCTCTTGCTCTCTGGTTATATATAGAACGAATGGCTCTTTTTTGTAGTACAAAGATTGTCTGTATGTCAGCTGCTTTACTCCAAACCAGAATACCGTACGACATAATACTATGAAAATAACTGTGATAAAATTGATAAACTAGGCGATTGTTTAGTTCGAGGCTCATAATTTCTATATTTTACAGAAACAACCAACCATGTTGTCAGGAGGACCTAAAGATCCACAGGTAATTTGACATTATTTGGACATTACGGGCGTGCACAGGAAACTTAAGGAATTTTTCAGAGGCTGCAGTTCTGCATGAACAGTTTATCTTCGGATGTAATACATATGTGTATCTGGACGTTATCGTTACTTTAAAGTATATACAACACACGCGCTTTAAAATCTGTTAGAAAATGTAAGGCATAGTTGGAATTTTACCTCATGTAAAGATTTATAGAAGCAACAAGAAGGAGAGGAAGAAGATGAGAAGAAAGAGAGTAGTTTAGATTTTATTTTAGTTTATATTCTATCCTTGTACATATATTTGCTTTTATGTCGACATTTGTCCAAAAAGCCATTCGCGGAGACTGCTGGTTCTCTTTCTTTCTTGCGCGAAAGACTTTAATGTGTCTCTTACACAGGGGCATGGTTTGCGAGAGAGATAGAGGGGAAGCACATTAATATTACGCGCTTTAATCGTAAGACCGAGATAGAACCACTTAAATAATGATGAGACTCTCGCCTGATGGCTGGGTCAAGGGTCAGATACAGAAGACGGTACTCCAGCAGGTCGACCGCGTTACGCATGGTACGTACGTTAGATAGATCTAAATGTCCGCTTTGTACGTATCTAAATGTCAAAATTTATACGGAAATTGTCAGTTAAGCTGTGCTAACGCGCGTTTAAAATGTTACGTGATCTGGACAATGCGCGGATAGGGGAACTAGTTTAATAATAATAATAAGTTCGGATATCGTGCTGACAGATCGATCGAAACGCCAGGCAGTGCTCGTCGACATCACCATCCCCCATGACGAGAACCTCGTGAAGGTCGAGAAGGACAAAGCCAGCAAGTACCTAGACCTGGCTCACGAGGTAACCGCCATGTGGGATGTTGATTCGACGATCATCGTCCCGATAGTCGTTTCGGCGAACGGTTTAATAGCGAAGAGTCTCGACCATCACCTCGAGAGACTCTCGCTAGGTGGCTGGATCAAGGGTCAGATACAGAAGGCGGTACTCCTGGATACTGCGCGGATAGTCAGGAGGTTCCTATCTCTAGCGCCCTGACCATCTCGCTGCCAGCGGTACCCTAAAAAAAAATTACCTATGTCCCAGACATAAGTGGCGACCGTGACAGGACGACTTGCAGCTGAGCGAACTCGTGCTTATAAAAGACGAAGGCTTGCCGCCGCTGCTCTGGCGAATGGGCCTAGTCACTATATAAATTGTATCCCGGTAAGGACGGCATTCCACGAGTTGCAGACATAAACACTGCCAGAGGTGTCACTAAAAGGGCTCTCAATCGGATTTGCCCTCTGCCCACGGAGTCGAGGGATTCCTGAAAGACAGGCTTTCAGCGGCCTGGAATATGTTGCGGCTTGCAACATCGAAGCGAAGATCGCGCCAAATTAGATGACGGCATCCCGCGCATGCGCACAGCAGCACCGAAGTTTATAAATAGCGCCACGCGGGCCACCATCTTTCCTTTTTGCATTGTATCAACATCAAGCACACGCGCGTCGCATACGTACATTGTACTGACCTTATTGTTTAAACTATAGAGTAAAACTATAAAATGGTAAAAACTCAGTTTTATTAAAAAATTACCTATGTCCCAGACATAAGAAACAGTGTTTACACAAATTAAGAAAGGGTTGGGACCTTCTAAATAGTAAGTATAAGGCAATACTTGTGACAGAAGATCCCGCTCTTCCAGCATCAAGTTTAGAGGTATAACCAATAGTATACAAAGTTAACATGTAGGTAGATAAGTTAAGTATGATAAGCTAAGCTACGTTAATATCAAATATACTCGTATTTATTATGCTATTATCATTAATAGCATAATAAAAATGCTCATGCAAAATAAAAATTACAATAACACCAAACATTGACTAAATACAAATACAATTTAGCCAAGTAGCCAGCGGTTGTTCGATGGCTCCAACAGAAGGCCCGAGCAGCACCATAACATCGTGCATGCTGCTAAGCCCCTCTAAATATCAACCCATTAACATACAGGTTTAAAATCCAACCTCAGATATCGATTCTAACACAATTAGGGGTGTAGACACTAAATAAAATAATCAATAATGTCACATTTTTCTCGAAAAAGGATTAAAAATCTAGTCAAATCGAGGAAAAATCAACGCAAAAGGTTAACTAATCACGAAGTTATAAGTGTCCAAAGTTTTAAGAAGGGGTATGTTCTGTCCCTTTTTTGCAAAACGCAACTTCATATGGAACGATGACGCTTGTAGATTGTGACGTCACTATAGACGGCAACGTGCCGCACCCCGTCGTGTGCGGCGCCGTTGTCGACGCGGCCCCCCGGCAGCCTCGTGTAATGTGACGGCACACACTGTTTGCGTTTTCTCTCTCTAACTTAAAACGGTTGTAGCTTCGTAAATCTTTGAGATATCTGAATGGGATTTCCAATGGGTCGCGTATATTTCAACTATATTCCCGCTACGAATAGCGACCTCTCTGTATTCTCTTGAAAGGCTCACCGGCCTTCTAGGACCACTCTAATGGGCGAGCTATGCGCTCGCTCCATCCTAATCGAACCAAATCAGGTAGTTTCAGATTAACGAGAGAGATGGCGCTTTCCAAACGCTTGGCACTTTTTTTTACTTCCAATAAATGGCTGGATAGGCCTCATTTCGTATGTTTATTAACTTTTATTAATGCTTCCACTGTATTTTTTTAGCTCCCTAAGGAACTTCAACATCACCTGCTTACAAAGACTAAACAGCAATTGACTAGCGTAAGTACCTACGACTGACTGGTGATTTTGGATGGTTGTGTATGGTGCTTTTTTATTAGGGTTCCGTACGCAAAGGGTAAAAACGGAACCCTATTACTAAGACTTCGCTGTCTGTCCGTCCGTCCGTCTGTCACCAGGCTGTATCTCATGAACCATGATAGTTAGACAGTTGAAATTTTCACAGATTACCTATGTATAGTTGACGCGTGGATGACGCAAATTGAAGGATGATGTAATGTTGCAATTTTTTTTTGTGAGCCTTTTTTTTTCGTGTAGAATACCTGCGATTCAGGTACCCAATCACCAGGGGATGACTAGGTTATGTGGTGTGCCTAGGAGTGTCCTTTGCTGGGTAAATGCCTCTACCTATGATTTCCATGCGTCCCCCTTCCGCCCTATTGCTGAAGAATATACCCAGCAGGTCAATCACGTAACGCATTGTACGCGCGTCTGGTAGATCTAAATGTCACTTTTTATATGGAAAAATGACAGTAAAATTGTTCTAACGCGCGTTCGGAACGTTACGTGGTTACCCCTCGGGTCGTCCCACCATCTCTGCCTAGGTCTGCTCCGTCTGTGTCGCACGCAATTGGTAGGTAGCTATATAATACCACCTGTATGAATGCGACAGACGTGGCCGATCCAGTCCCACTTGAGCCTGGTAGTTATCACACCCACATCAGCTATCCGTCCTTTTGTCACCTAGAATACTGCGCTCCTTAGCGCGTTGGCAAACCTTCAATTTGGACCTCTGGCTCTCAGTGAGTGACCATGTTTGCGCACCGTAGGTTAGGGCAGGCAAAATACACATGTCGACGAGTTTCCGCTTTAGTGACAGAGGAAGGTTGCCCTTCATTAGCTCCTTCATGGACCAGTAGGTCTTTCAAGCGTATTCGACCCGGCGTTCGAATTCCTTGTCTTTGAAAAGAAAAAATAATACCTAAGTTAAAATTTAAAAAACAAACAAAAAACAAGCTAAAATTTAAAAAAAGGTGGCAAAGAGACAGTCTCAGCAGTATGCTGCAACCTCGCCACCGCGGCGTGGCTTCAGCGCTGTTTTACAGCCTGCCCCAAGCTGAGGTGGTAACGAAGAGCAACTGCTACAACCAGCGCATAGAGTAACAAATAAAAAAGAAAAAAACCCAAAATAGAAATACAAAAAGACATACTTCACTTGTCTTGCCTGTTGCTGAAAGAGACTAGCTGGCCCAAGTAAATATACTCGTCGACATAATGGATGTTATGCCCGTCTGCCTCGACCCTACGTTTCGTGCTGTTGGTCACCGTCTTTGACCGATTAATTTTTAATCCTATTTGAAGGCTTGCCAAGCTCAGAATAAAAGAAATATTAATATATATCTTCGAAGCCGAAGTTCAGTTGCAGAAGAGGCGAAAAGAACAATGTCGTCGGCGAACGAAGGCTTGATAACCTTTTGCCACCAACGACTATTCCCCTCCCAAGAAACTGCCAGGCTCTTGAAGACTTCTTCAAGCGTGCTCGTGAATAGTTTCGGAGACAGCGGGTCGTCCTGTTTCACATTTCGCTGTATACGGAACGACGGACCGGACGACTGGAGTTTAAAATAAAACTACTGCTGCGCTATTTTTGTAACTAAGTAATAGTAGTTTATGCAACTGATACATAATCAGAGGCCTTAAAATACGAGTGTGGTTTTATGAAACGAGCGTCAGCTAGTTTCATAATTGGATCACAAGAGCGTTTTAATGCCAAATTATGTACAGTTTCATACACTACTTTATCTACACACATATCATAAGTACTCTGAGATGGGTTCAGAAGCCGTAGGAAAATGACCTGCATTGCTACTATAGTGCAACCTGTAAAATATCTTTGTTGCAATCCTGGCTGCATTTACGATATCTGGCGGAGTGTGCATATCCGAGAACGATACTACTCATAGTTTCAACTAAAATGTGAGTTACAAACAACTTTTCACAATTCTACTTTCGTAACAACAAAAAACCAACAAAGAAATGACAACAGTAATGGCGGCAATTCGATCCTACGTCAAGTGTTTTTTTAAATCATAGGCAAACGAATGAAGTCCCTATTCTCATGTCACTCGAGTACAAATATCTTGCGGTTTATATTAAAAAAACATACTGAATTGACGTTTCGCATCGATAACTGTTTTAATATCTATGAATACTAGAATAGAGACCCATATGAGTTTTGACAGCTGTTCCAAATTTAAACTCATAACCTTACAAAACTCTGTACTGTAATAACATTTCAGTACAGATTTTACCTACTACCACAGACAAGAAAGTTCTCATAGGAAAATCGGTTGTCATAATGCTGGTTATTTCCTACGGTTTCTGAACGTATTTTGGAGCACTAATGATATGTGCGTAGATAAATGGTTTTTGTTTTTACTAAACTAGTATAAATGAGATCAATGTTTTGGTTCTGAAGAGCGGTGTCTATGGCAGAATGAGTGATGTTATCAAAAGCATGGTAAATAATTAAAACGCCGAATTTATAGAAGACTTATTTTAAAACTCAAATAATCGAGGTTCGATAAATATTGGAAAAGCCAAATAGAGCCAAAAATATAGTTATGAAAACACTCACAAATATAGAATCATCGTAAGTACTGAACATAAAATAAATACGATATAATAAATAACTTAACATAGTATATAAATATAGAACATATGAAACATAGTCTTATCTTATGGGGGTCTTCCCCCTTCACATCATAGTTTATAAAATCTTAATAAAAGATGTAACGTAGAATTAAGCTTATTTTAAAAAAGCAATAAACAGGTTAATTTTTTTTAGGCACAATCCACATAGACATAATATACTTGAAATCATTAGAGTTGGCCGAATTTCATTAAAGTTGTCCATTCAAAAAGCAGCTGTAACGTAGAGAGTAGAGAGTGTAACGTAGAGTTCCAGGTAGAGAATTCTAATTCCAAACACAGTTTTATAAAGAGCCGGCCACATTAAATAATCTCAACATCATATTACTGTAAGTTTAAAGATGGGGAAACCTTGTGATATTGCAGCGGGAGAAGTTAATTACCAGACGGGATAGTGGAAGCACTATGCATAAACATTACTTTTTTAATTTAGAAGTAAAAAATAATTAGAAGTGTATTGTAATATATTTGTAATGATATGCATTCATTGTTTTAAGTAATTATTAATTATTACTTTCCACAGATTGCAGTAAGTATTTCACTTAGATACTTGTGGATAACGTAATAACAGAAAATATGTGTTGTTACGAAATAAGTAGGTAAGTACCTACTTATTACATTAAATACAAGTTTTGACTGGCAAAAATATCGACAAATATTGTAAGTTGTTAATAATGTCAGTTTAACTATTATTTTTATTATTGTTGTGAAACGTATTATTAAGGCGAAACGTGTTGGTACACTTCTCGTCTCAATGTATTTTTGGAAAATTGCATTTTGCAAGTATTTGCATGTTATTAAGCTACGAATATTTAAAAAAGATTAATTGATTTTGTCTTTTTGTGGTACAGAAATAGTTTACGTGATTGAATAAATACAAGAAGAAAATATACAATATATATACGTTTTAATGGAACTTGCTCGGCATACGTTTACAAAACAAAACAACATACTCAAGAGCAATGAAAGTGGGTCAGTTTGTATGAAGATCTTAAACAAAGTGTTCTCTTCTTCATTGCTCTTGACTAATGTATAATGCATATATATGTGTATAAATGCATTCTTTAAAAATTACAAAAATGCGGTTGTATTGTCATCAAAATAGTATTCACAGACTAAGAACATTTTGTTTTCACTGGGTGGCCAATTGACGATGTATGTATGTACTACCGTTTTAGACCCCACGTTTGGCATTTGTCTTCGTATTGAAATAAATTAAATAAATGAATGTTATTCTGCAAGTAGGACGTAATCGCAGGTTTACAAGTCAAAATTCTACCAGCGTTTCTGAAAAAGAAGACCACTGTTAAGAAGAAACGCCCTAACAAACTCAAGAATCAGTCATTTTTTACCACCAAAAAGCTTAATTACAATCGGTGAAGGAAAACATCGTGAGGAAACCGGTCTAATCCCATGAGGTCTAGTTTTCCCTCTGGGTTGGAAGGTCAGATGGCAGTCGCTTTCGTAAAACTAGTACCTATGCCAAATCTTGGGATTAGGTGTCAAAGCGGACCCCGGGCTCCTTTAGGGGCACATCCGGGAACAACGCTAGGAGGATGATGATGAAAAAGCTTAATTACAATGATCGTTTTTAACCTACTTAAAATAAGCCAAACTGAATATGAATACAAAGAAAAAAAAACATCGTAATGCGTTGTTCTATAAGAACACATGTGCGAATAAGCTATATGAATGATTAAGCTATTGTGGGCTCTGGTTTGGTTGCATGCATTTCTGTCAGTTAGATAGTCCTCAACCCTGTAATAAGCTTTTGACATCAATGTTTTTTTCAAGTATTTTTTAAGAGCTGGAAAGGTTAGAGCCACAATTTCATTAGGTAATTTATTATAAAATGGATACATTGACCCGAAAAAGACTTGTATACTTTACGAACACGAAACTTTTTAGTTGCTATTTATTTTTATAAAAAAAAAACTATTTCAGACCTGTAAAAAAATAAATAAATAAAGATTAGTGGACAATCTTACACAAATCTACCAAGTCCCAAACTAAGCAAAGCTTGTACTATGGGTACTAGACGACGATAAACATACTTATATAGATAAATAAATACTTAAATACATAGAAAACATCCATGACTCAGGAACAAATATTCGTGCTCATCACACAAATAAATGCCCTTACCGGGATTCGAACCCAGGACCTCTTGCTTCGTAGGCAGGGTCACTACCAACTAGGCTAAAGCGGTCGTCAAGCTTAGTCATGTTGATCCATAGTTTGTTAGTAACAGACGACTTAAGACTAAATTAGGTTTTGTTTCGTTTTGTTTTTTTACAGAATGAATCAATATTTTTATAAATGTATTGGGAATGCTAATTTCTTTGAAGAGTTCTCTCACGGATTCTCTTGCTCTCTGGTTATATATAGAACGAATGGCTCTTTTTTGTAGTACAAAGATTGTCTGTATGTCAGCTGCTTTACTCCAAACCAGAATACCGTACGACATAATACTATGAAAATAACTGTGATAAAATTGATAAACTAGGCGATTGTTTAGTTCGAGGCTCATAATTTCTATATTTTACAGAAACAACCAACCATGTTGTCAGGAGGACCTAAAGATCCACAGGTAATTTGACATTATTTGGACATTACGGGCGTGCACAGGAAACTTAAGGAATTTTTCAGAGGCTGCAGTTCTGCATGAACAGTTTATCTTCGGATGTAATACATATGTGTATCTGGACGTTATCGTTACTTTAAAGTATATACAACACACGCGCTTTAAAATCTGTTAGAAAATGTAAGGCATAGTTGGAATTTTACCTCATGTAAAGATTTATAGAAGCAACAAGAAGGAGAGGAAGAAGATGAGAAGAAAGAGAGTAGTTTAGATTTTATTTTAGTTTATATTCTATCCTTGTACATATATTTGCTTTTATGTCGACATTTGTCCAAAAAGCCATTCGCGGAGACTGCTGGTTCTCTTTCTTTCTTGCGCGAAAGACTTTAATGTGTCTCTTACACAGGGGCATGGTTTGCGAGAGAGATAGAGGGGAAGCACATTAATATTACGCGCTTTAATCGTAAGACCGAGATAGAACCACTTAAATAATGATGAGACTCTCGCCTGATGGCTGGGTCAAGGGTCAGATACAGAAGACGGTACTCCAGCAGGTCGACCGCGTTACGCATGGTACGTACGTTAGATAGATCTAAATGTCCGCTTTGTACGTATCTAAATGTCAAAATTTATACGGAAATTGTCAGTTAAGCTGTGCTAACGCGCGTTTAAAATGTTACGTGATCTGGACAATGCGCGGATAGGGGAACTAGTTTAATAATAATAATAAGTTCGGATATCGTGCTGACAGATCGATCGAAACGCCAGGCAGTGCTCGTCGACATCACCATCCCCCATGACGAGAACCTCGTGAAGGTCGAGAAGGACAAAGCCAGCAAGTACCTAGACCTGGCTCACGAGGTAACCGCCATGTGGGATGTTGATTCGACGATCATCGTCCCGATAGTCGTTTCGGCGAACGGTTTAATAGCGAAGAGTCTCGACCATCACCTCGAGAGACTCTCGCTAGGTGGCTGGATCAAGGGTCAGATACAGAAGGCGGTACTCCTGGATACTGCGCGGATAGTCAGGAGGTTCCTATCTCTAGCGCCCTGACCATCTCGCTGCCAGCGGTACCCTAGGTTAGGTTTTTATAATGATTTTATGTTTTGTATGTATAGTTTTATATTTTACTTTTTATATAGTTATTGTAAAAACCTAGCCTAAGATGAAAAATGAATAAAGAGAATAATAAGTTCATTTATTTCGACCAACTAGGATCATATTTAATAGACAAATTACAAATTAAGATATACAATGACAAGGAAAATTGGTATAATAAAATACGGCGACAGTTGGATGCATATATATATCACTATGGTTTCAAATCTTTGCCGGTAAAGAGATGGGATGCGAAGACGGTTGCACTGGTTCAAAAATATTCCAAACTTTCCCAGTTTCGCCATTCAAAAGGTCACCAGAGTGCCTAACAGGTCACAGGAATATTTATAAATGTGGTCTGAATTCACCCCAGTTAGTTAACATGTCTTAAAAAAAATACTGGCCGGTCGCTTGACATTTGCGGTAGCGAAGCATCCGTTCACCAGTTCTAACAGTGTTCAGAGGCTCTAGTATAAGTTTTACCGAAACAAAACTTTACGATCGCGTTTGCGTTTTACCCTCATGGGATTTGACATACAAATGCGAACGCGGTCTTAACGTTTTATTTCGGTAAAACTTATCTAGAGCCTCTGGCGTCCGAACTGGAAGGTGGATGTCGGAAGATCTCGGAATGTAAACTTTCCTGCCCCAGTGCGAGACAGATAAACAAAATAGTGTGTGTATGATTGGGATGGCGAGTGACATGACTGTATTGAGCGCCTGGTATAGGTACAGTCACCATCAGATATATCGGAGCAGCCAAGGTGCTCATAAATATCTGAACGTGTCTAATTTCCTCATTGTAGCATAGAAACCATCTACCCTGGCCTCCGCGAATATCCCTGATGCACTACAGAAACGGGGTAGCCCCATCAACACCCTGAAGGCATTGTTATATTCACACACGTGTACACGGAGGGCGTTGTACTGTTTTGGCGTATACTGTGTCCATAGACTCGCTTTATAGAAGGTGGTGCAGAATGCTCAAGAGTGTCAATTTTGCTTCAACAGAGCAACTAGCAAACCTATGGGCCACCATATTCGCTCTAACAGACAACGCTCTCCGCTCTCTTTCAATGTCTGCATCGTCTTTCAGGTCAGAGGTTACCACATGTCCTAGATACTTAAAATGATAAACCCTGTTTAGCGATGTTTCGTACGACCTAATAGGAGGCACAACTTTACCTCTGGCCCGAAACACCATACATTCACTTTTTTGACTATAATGTCAAGCCGTGACGGTTGTGGGTTTACAACCGTCGATGTTTTTACCTGGGACTTAGTTTTGCTCGGCTTTAATACTACGATAAATCTATTTCGATACAAAATTAAACAACAAACACAGAAAACCAATAACTGATCGTTTACCAAGAAAAATAACAAAATAAACTAATAAGAAGAAAACGAAAACCTTCTCATCGCTAGGGTTCGAACTCGCAGCCATTAACAAAGAAAAAAGACTTTTAACAAAGTCGATTAACCATTGGTCGTCGTGAAAGAGTAAGTATACAGCCAGCTTTTTGCGAGAAAATACGGAAAAAACTAATTTTCTCTAAAATAAGACCAAGAAGCTAGATCAGTTTCTCGGACCTGTAAACCCCCTATACTGGACATCAGAATATGATTGCAAATATATATCAATAAAGATATATTATATACAAATATTGTTATATATTTTTTTGTGTTTTAATATGGAACCATTTTAGGAAGTTTCTAGTCCCTAGCTCGAAAAAGAAAGCACTCTCCATACTTTTTAACCCATTTTTGACTCCCTTAGGATATCATATGAATTTACAAAAACGCTGAAATCCACTTTTCTTGTGTTTAATTAAAAACCTTTTTACGAAGTTTCAAGTGTCTATCTTTAAAAAAAAATTACAAACCTTATGGTGATCCCTCTGAAGAAATTATATCTAAAGAAACGCCACGCTATGTAATTCTAAAGGTTAAACTACAATATTAGAAAGTGTTATCAAAATCGTTTCAGAGGCTCTAGTATAAGTTTTACCGAAACAAAACGTTACGATCGCGTTTGCATTTTACCCCCAATTTGTATGGGATTTGACAGCTAAACGCAAACGCGGTCGTAAGGTTTTGTTTCGATAAAACTTATACTAGAGCCTCTGTAGTTTTTGCTAAAACTTGCCACCAAAAATATACTGGTTGTCATCGCTGCCAGGCGGCGTCCATCTATTGTGCCACTTATAACTTTGATATATTGATATGTATGTTAGTCTGTAAGGCATTTGTAAATATGGGCCTCGTTGCCTGAAATAAATAAATAAATATTTGATGAGCCATCTCCGCGAGGATGCATCGTATATGATTTTACTCATGTTTATAATTCCAATATTCAAATCTTAATTTCAATATCATTCCAGAGTCTAAAACAAGTACAAATTGCTGCGAAAGTAAGTATTCGATAGGAGTTAAAGAGACAGCAAAAGAATGTGCTGTGATGAGAGACACGCCTGCATTTGTTTTTTGCGACTCATCGAATCCTCAAATAAACAAGGTCGGCAACGCGATTACGTGTGTCAATAGCCTACCGTGCCCATTTATCACTAGGCAGGCCGCATGGTTGTTTCCGTATTCACCCTATGGCAGACTCCGAGTGATCGCATAAGTAGCACGGAACACTAAACTGACGCGAAGACGGGAGTCACATATGAGTGACGTCTGGCTTTTGGTTCACTAATGTTAGACCAAACAACTTTTGGCCAAATGTTTCATTTGACAAAAGTTTCATTTGACCTAATGCATTTTTTTCTTAAATAGAAAGCTTTATATGATTATTATAAAACAAACCTAACCTAACCTAATGACTTCTATTTGATGATATTCAAAGAATACCCGAAAATACCACTGTTTTGACGAAAAATGCATTAGGTCAAATGAAACATTTGTCAAATGATACATTTGGCTAAAAGTTATTTGGTCAAGAGACAGGACCCCCTGGCTTTTTACCACTTCACTTCTCCTCTGGCGGAGTATGCTAGTGCTCTTTTTGGGGATCGGTTGGTCATTTAAGCTGCAGTTGACACAGCTTCTCCCCAGAAGTGATTCTGTAATTTAGCATTAATTAACATACTTCTAGCTCGTTCTAGCAGCGTTCTGTTTATTCTTTAGCTTAAGCCGTTCTACTGAGCAGTGTAAGGGGCAAAAGTTTGATGTAATATTCCTGACTTCTTAAAGAACATATATTAAATTCATTGCTCAGGTACTCCTGACCTCGATTGTCTTAAGGAAATAACTCCACTGAATACACCTACAATAAAAAAAACCGGGTACTTACACTGTTCATGGGGATCATATAATACAGAGTGCGAAAAGTTTTTTTAGTTTAATATTATGTTTTACATACCTAATGTAAATTTTCATTTGAAAATGCTAAAAGTATGACTTTTCTTTAAATCCTACTAATATTATAAATGCGAAAGTTTAGATGTTTGGATGTTTGGATGTTTGGATGTTAGTTACTCAATCACGCTTAAACGGCTGAACCGATTTGAATGAAATTTTGCACGAAGATAGTTTATAGCCTGGATTAAAATATAGGATAGTTTCTATCCCGGGTCCACGCGGACGAAGTCGCGGGCGGAAGCTAGTATAACATAACGAGAAACGACAAAAGAGCAAATTCAAAAGTTTAAATATTTGCATTAGCAGGTGCACTCCTGACATCATACAAAGGATTGCTAAAGCCCAACGGTATTTGATAACAAGAAAACATCTCTTAAAATCACGCATGAGCAAAGCAGCTAAAAAATGTCTTACTAAAAGGAGTGTTCTGCATAGTGGGAGAGAAAATATGGTGGGTCACCTGATACGGCACGACAGCTTCTTCTTAAACATCCTAGAAGAAAAATAATTACGCAAAAGAAATAAAGGAAGGCCTAGGCTAACATACTTTAGCCAAGCAAAGGATAAAGTTGATATCCAGTCGTATGAGGAAGTCTGGCAATGGACAGAGGAGAGTGGCGGTTACCCCACCGACAAGACTATCTTAAACCATGTTATAGAAAAAGTAAAGACGAATACAATGTAGGGTTCCTTAATAAATTGCGCTATAACAAACGTGATATTATGACAAACGTTACACTATGACAAAAAAGTTTATATAGTATGCGAGGGTTATATTTAATTTGTTTCATTTTTGTATTATTTCAGTCCGCGATGAAGCTCCTCAATAAAGTCGATAAAAAGGTATGGAAACTTCATTATTTGAAATTAAAGCGAAACATTAATTAAATTAGGTAAGGCAAAACTTGGCTAATCGGTAATATCTACTTATATGTGATAGTTTTTTTTTACTCTTTATTGCAAAATTACTCTATTATCTACAGTTACACTCTTTATGTCATTATTAACTTTGATGATAGTTCTACTTATCGTAAATATTGTACAGATGTAGATTATATAGTAACTTCGCAATAAGGATATAAATAATCTATCACAGAATTACTGAATATCACCGATTAGCCAAGTTTTGCCCTACATATTTTTACCTTTATACGTTCTAGTTCTACTAGATATATATATTTTCTCCAATATGCTCGGAAATGTTCATCTAACTGTAGCAAAGTTGTAGTTTTAGCGGCCGGGAAAGTGTATGAAATTCCATTACTGTATACTTTCTACCTTTTTACCATACAAATACAAATAATTTATTTCGTCAAACATAGGTGAAATAGGTGACAGTTATAAAGAGTATTCAGTTCAGCCCTGTGGCATACGAAAATTTGGTATGTAAGTATGTAACATAAAAAATTGAAAATTATTTACCTAACATACAACATAATAAAACCCAAATTTAAGTGCCAACATTAGTATTAATTTAAATTAAACATTAAAAATACAATAGAATAATAAGAATTAGAATTTCAATTATAATTAACATGTCAATAAATATCTATCTTTAATGCAATGAGAGGCGAATGTCCGTGACTTGTCGTTAAAGTAATCCTTAATACAATATAAAGAAGTTATTAATGGCATTGGCAATGTCGGTGGGGTCTGTGATTTTTTCCCCGTTACCTGTCATTTAGTTATTGGTTTTTTTGGCATGATGTGTCTTGACTTGTTATTATTTGCCACGTAGTCTTCGATTTATTTTTCAAAGATTTTATGAAGAAGTCGTTTTGGGAACATTGTGTGAGTCTTATAACGTACTTCAGTCTTTTACTGTAGGTTGTAAATGTTAATTTATTTTTGAGACCTATATTGCCACAAGTTCCCTTTTTTCCTACAACATGACTTAATGCCCCTTGTTATCCACTTTGATATTTCTCTTAACAATTGTATTAGGATAACAGAGATCATAGAGACATTTGAAGACCTCCATAAGTTTGTTATAAGCCTCATCAGGGTTATTCGAAATCAAAACATTAAAAAAGTCAAACTTAAAGTGGCCGTCCATAGAATTTGCTATGTAAAAAAACCGCCATATTGAAATTATCTTTCACTATGGCGGTTTGTTTACATAGTTAGCAAATTCCATTGACGGCGACTTTAGTATGTGTTTTTTGAATAGTGCAAAATTTCCTCCACAGAAATCCCTCTTTCTAGTTTTCCATGACTTTATAGATCATGTTTTTTTAACTGGGCATTTGAAAATTGCGCTGCTTGGTCCGATAGTGTCAGCTCCATTACTTGACCCTTTGGTCCTTTGACGTTGTGGGCGAAATTGTCCAGACAGGTTCCACTGCTGATTTTTGTGGGCTTTTTTTATCTCAAGGGTTAAGTTGCGACTTAGTAACTCATACTTAAGTTCGCGAGTCTTCAGGGTATCCCTTAAGACATCAATATTAAAATCACCGCAAATTACTAGTTTCCTATTTTTTATACCGCAAGTAATATCTAAATGAATATCTAAATGCGTTAAAGATTTGCGTGCATCATGTCAAGATTAGTGCCAGGTACTCTATATATACATACTACTGTCAAATAATGCTCATACAGAGCTATTGCATAGCACTCCATAATACAATTCATTGAAATACATTTTATGTCCCCCAATACTTTACATTGAAGACCGGTTCTAATCATGATACAGGCCCCCCTCTTTTCTCATCTCGTGAAAGGCTAGTACCCAATGTGAACTTGGGAATCTTTAGGTATGTTTCAGTATCAGGAGTCATATTATGTTCAGTTATGCATAGGATGGTGACCGCTCTTCCTTTTACTTGTAGTTCTTGCAGATTTACCATACTACAACTACTTACATATTTCCACTCACTTCTTTCTTACGGCACACTCGTCTAGGGGAGCTCTACAGATGCTAAAAGGGTGCAACCCGTACACTTGCTGGAGTAAAGCATAGGCACCCTTGTAGGGAACTCTTCAAATACTTACTCTCAATACTTATTTGACTGCTTGTTATTTGTAAGAAACCATATTTCCCAGTTTGTACTGGTTTGCCGGGGAAACAACTCCGTTCTACTGGCCGCTTGAGAACGGTTCCTCGTCGCATGGCGCTTTCAACAAAGAATCCTCGGACCCACTTATTACGAACGCTTACCGGCCAATCTAAAAAATGAACAAAACCGACGAATCATTCCGACGCAAACTGAGAAATCTTTTGTTGGAAAACCCTCAGCACGGCTAGCACGCGACGGCGCGCGAGCTCTCTCGATTTTTCTCGCACTATCTGTCTCTCTCTTATTAGAACACTTAGAAGAAGAGGTATAGAGCGATAAAAATCGAGAGTATGTCGCGGCCGTCGTGTGCTAGACGTGCTGTATTCCGTTAACGAATACATGGAAATGACTTTTTAATTTGGTATTTTGCTTTTCTTAAATTGACATTGATTTTTGTTAACTTTATATTTAGCAATGTTATGAACAAATATTATTATTCGTTTTTAAACGTGACAATCCATCTTGAAAGTTGTGTTTTTGACATATTAATAGTTTAGGAAATGTTGTGTTATTGACGATCCTTTTCGGGAGATAGAATAATATAATATTTTGTATTTACAGTTGACTCATTAAGATTTTATTATTAAAAGTTACGAACATGGTGTAGATATTCCTGTAATCTTGAAATGTATGCAAATTTATATTTTAATTTTTATCGTGTAATATGTTTTCACTAAGACAAATTACTACAAATTCTCGTATGTTTAAATGCCTATTGTCACAACAACTTGCTATAGTTAAACTGGTTAGCAATGTATAGCTGTCTCTTTCCAACTATTACGAGTTGGTGTGACAAATTGCACCCGTTCGTAGTGCTACAAGTTTTTCCGAGTTTTCTTTTTTATTCTCATAGACAGAACGTTTACTTGTGTAAGCGATCGAAGTGACGTTTTTAAAAATGTCTGTTTTAAATGAAGAGATAAAAAAATATTTTCGAAATTAACTTCAAAACGAACTAAAATGCGTTCGGATTTCAATCCCGTTAAATCTTAAATAATTTTAATTAAGTACATAAAACATTTAAAATTGTCATCGGTTTTTTTTTTTGTTTGCTATTGATACTGGCTGGCACCACGAGTCATGCAGTGGTGGGAACTTTATGGTATTAACCCAATCGCTGTTTTTAGATTATTGGAAATATTATTTGAATTCTTCGCATTTTTATAGAAAAGCACTATCTGGCTCGGCAGGAATTCGTATCTATTGACAAAATCAACTCATCCACGAATTGCTATTTCCCGGCCTCTGCAAAATTGTACTATTTTTATAACACGTGCAGCATCGGGCTTGTGTTACTCTTCGCAATATTTTTCTCCTCTTATATATTTTTGTCCTCTTAAATAACACCTAGGTTTACTATATAGACACATAATTATGAAAAAAAGGTAATAACTGTATTTTACTATCCAATTTTATCCAAATTTTATTTCAGCTTGGCACGGTGAGTGTTGAAAGACTTATTTCAAATTAAGAATAGAACATGAAGACAACAATTTAATCAGCACAAAAACTTGTGGGTAAAAGAAATTTAAAAAATGTTCAGGTTGAAGAACATTATCAAGTAAAGTTCTTGTTTTCTTGCTGAATTTTCAAGGATCTACTATCACTTATTTTTCACTCAGTTCATAGACTAAGTGCTTAGACAAAAAAAAATTGTGCCACATCTTTGAATTTCTTCTGTCATTTATTCTCACAACCTATATCCTACTATCCTACTAATATTATAAATGCGAAAGTTTCGATGTTTGGATGTTTGTTACTCAATCACGCTTAAACGGCTGAACCGATTAGAATGAAATTTTGCACGAAGATAATTTATTTATAAAGGATAGTTTTTATTCCGGGTCCACGCAGACGAAGTCGCGGCCGGAAGCTAGTTGATAAATAAAACGTGTCCCAAATTGCCCATACCTACATTTCTTCATCAAGTTTCTAGTATGCATGCATATAATACATGTATTATAAATAGTTATGTAAAAATTAGAAAATAAAAAAACGTGTTTCTAAGAAGAAAACATCAAAAATTTGGCAATAAGTATAAAAACTTGAAATACACTTTCGTGAAAAATATTTCTACAAGACCTTATAAATTTATGATGAGAAAATATACAATCAATACGAATTGATTGCTTTTAAAATGGTACGTTCTGTAAAGGTAAAGATAAAATAATGTGCTAAATTGTATTCAAAATCATTCATATTTTTAAAGCGGGAAGAAGGTTTAAAAATGTATAAAATAATACTCCTCCTTATGTGTTAAAGATAAAAATAATTTATTTGTCCAAACATGAGTAAAAGTACATACAGCTGTCATCGTTAAAATAATGTCCTTCATGTTTTGCCTTTCGGCGTACAAACTAATTTGTTGTTAACTTTATTGCATTTTTTTTCTAATTACCTATCGTCAATGGACTCAGAGATTACAAAAAGTTTTAATACTTGTTTTTTTATTATAATCTTAATATTATGTACACAGTCGTTAGTAAGTAAAAAAAAAGTTATATTGTGGTATAATTGATAATTAGCCCCGATCCTTATCTTTATGTCGATTTTTCGATTTCGTCAGAATATGATTAATATGGATAGGACCCATAATAGTCAGAATCGCCATAGAGTTGACAGAGTCATTCAGAAATGCCCGTTCTCACTCCCCACTCCGGGAAAATTTCATAGATACCGCGGTGATTCAAACTCGGGCAGATACGGGCACCTTTAGTCAATCCAGTCTAGTACAAATAAAAATATTTTCTCCAATATGCTCAGCAATGTTCGCCTACTGTAGCAAAAATAAATAGTAAGTGAAGTTCCTCGTTACGTACGTAAATTTAAAAAGTTAAAAGTCATTATTGTATAGTTTTAGTGGCCAGGAAAGTGTATGAAATTCCATTACTGTATAGATAGATAGATAGATAAATCATTTTTTTTTGCTAAAATACACACATTACAATAAGAGATTTTTTTTTACAGAAAACACAAAACTTAAAAGAACATTAAAATAACATAAAACAATCAGTTCTTACGCACATAAATAAACTGTGTGCATTGCAGCAAGACAAAAAAGGCTCCAACTCAGTGCATAGCTTTGCTCGCAATTGAATAATAACACTGTTGGAACCCAGAAAAATATATGAGTAGAAAATATATATGGAAGGACAAACATAAACAAATAGTAATTTTAATTATATAACTCAAAGACAACAAAAAAGTGGTACGATAAAAAGAAGAAAATAAAATAAAAAATGTACACCGATCGGTGTAAAGAAGGAAAAGAAGAAGAAAGGAGAGTCAACGTCGTTTTGAGTGCACAGTCACACAACGAAATCTGCAACCAAATAGCCGTGCGTTAAAGTGCGACTTATGCTTTTTTACCTTTTAATTAAAGTTCATAACGAACTAAAATGCATTTCGATTGCAATCAATATTAAAATGTATCTTATCAACCTACAAATATCTAATGCATAAGCTGACAATCCACACAGCTCTTCATTTCAATATTTGTAAATGACATCATACCTACACCTGCATTTCATCATACTTACATTACTAACCTTAGACCTGATTTGTAAACACTTGATTGACCATTGACCTCTCCTTCTCATTTATTTAGTTCTGTTACGTTTAAGTTATAATTGTAAGGAGAGAGAGAGGAAAGAGGCCAGACGGTATGACCCTAGTGCCTTGGAAACTGGGACGGCCCCTTATTTGGGATGCCACATGCGTAGACACCCTGGCGCCGTCCCACATCTTTGAGAGCAGGTGGGGCAGCTGCAGCGGCCGAGGCAGCAAAGTGCCGCAAATACATCGGCCTCACAGACCGGCATGTTTTTGCGGCTTTTGCTGTTGAAACGCTCGGACCTTGGAGCCCAGGCGCACCAATTATTCGGCCAAATCTCAAAAAAATTGGTCAGAGTATCCGGAGACCATAGGGCTGGCTCGTTTCTTGCCCAACGGATCGGCATAGCTATCCAAAGGGGGAACGCAGCCAGTCTTATGGGAACCCTTCCGCAGGGGTCCGACCTTGGGGACCTTCTTTAAATTAATTTTATTTTATTAATTTTAGGTTACTTTTAGTCTATTTATAGATTAGATTAGATTAGATTCATTTATTTCATTTTGAAAATTGACATGTCATTTTTTGAAAATTAAATAGCATGAATTCACAAAAAGATCGTCAGAGTGTATAAGAATAACAATAATATAAATGAAAGTCAAAAATCTAAATATGTACATTGCAAAAATGAAAAAACAAGAATAATAATAAGGAACAATTGAAATAATATTACAATGGTACAAATGTCAAAGGAGTAAAATGTGTTTAAATGTCAAATTATTAATAAAAGCTAGGGTATCCTAGATATAAATAGTCAATGGTCAAAAAATTTGATATAAAAATAATGAGTAATTTTAAACAATATTCATAATAAAATAATAATATCATTTAAAAACGAAAACATGTCAAATACACATACAATTTACAATGTCCGTTCGTTGTATTCCTTTACGGAATACAACGATTTTGAAAGTAAAAGTTCCTTTAGTCGGCGTTCAAATATGTTGTTAGAGGTCTCGTTTTTAATTGTGGCGGGTAGGCGCTCGTACATCGACGGGCCTATTACGCGCGGGCTCCTGTCGAGCAGCGCGAGTCGCCGCGATACAGGTAGTAATCGCCCCGTCTGACGGGTGATTCTGCCAGGCATATTCGCTCGCTTAAATAAGTGGATGTTTCGACGCGTGAACATAATTACTTCAAATACGTATAGTGAATAATGAGTCATCATCTTGTACTGTGTAAAGAGTTCTCTACACGAGTGCCTCGAATTTACCCCTGCCAATATACGTAGGGCTCGCTTTTGTAGTTTGAATACTCTATCAGAGTTCGTTGAGTTCCCGTACAAAATAATACCGTACGACATTAGTGAAAAGAAGTATGCATAATAGATCTGAAGTAGTGCGTCACAGGAGACAATTGACTTTAGTTTGCGCAGTGCAAATACCGCACTGCCTAACCTTTCACACAAGTTGTCTACGTGTTCTTTCCACTTCAGCTTGGCGTCAATAGTAAACCCGAGGAACTTGCAAGAGTCACAGCGGGGTATGGAACCCTGTGCTAGTGGAATGTGTGTAGTGTTTCCGGCTGTGAACAACATCACGTTGGACTTTGACACATTGAGTATGAGGCCGTTTGCCGAAAACCACTCATGAAGTTGGGTACACGTCTTTGTTATCTTTTGCTCGAGTTGTGAGTACGTGTGATCGGTTACTACGACTGTGGTATCATCAGCAAACAACACCATAGTACAGAGGAAGGGAGGTCGTTAACAAAAATTAAAAACAGGGTATTTCCAAGCGAAGAGCCCTGTGGAATTCCATGCTCGAGTACACCCGCCTCAGATTTTAAGCTTTTGCCTTCGATTTTGACCTCAACCGTCTGCCGCCTATTTTTTAGGAACGATGTGAGTAATCTATGAGTGTTATCCTTTATTCCGTAATGACCTATCTTTTTTAATAACAAGTCGTGATTAATCACATCGAACGCTTTCGACAGGTCGCAGAATACCCCTGCAGCCTTTTGTTTCGTATCCAACGCCGTTGTTACGCAATCATATATCTGATATGCAGCTGTTGTGGTACATCTATTTTTCCTATAGGCAAACTGTCTGTCCGTCAGTAAGTTGTTTGTTTCAAGATGGTGCATTAAGGAGTTAGACACAATGGATTCAATAATCTTAGAGATATTTGGCACGATAGTGATTGGTCTGTAATTGTCAACAGAACTTTTTTCACCCTTGCCCTTATATACTGGACACACTCGAGTGCTTTTCAGTACGTCGGGATACACACCGCAAGTGAACATGGTGTTTATGAGTTTCACGAGCAATCCAGCGACGACCGGCCATACACACTCGAGTATGTTCAGTGATATATCGTAAATATCAAGGGTCCCGCGTGTCTTTGTCATTGACCTCAACGTACGATTTAGGTCTGTGAGTGTAACCATGGGCAGAACATGTTGAGGTATGTCAGTGTTGTGTAAGTAATGTGTGAGGTACTGTACAGAGTCCGATTTGTTTATGTTTAATGTGTATGTTGAAGCTACTGTGAGAAAATGTTGGTTTAAGTGTTCCGGAACCTTGCGAGAGGGTAAGACCTTTCCACTTTCATCCTTAAGTAAGATGGTATGCATCAGCGGTTTGTTGGATACTTCGTCATTGACTACGCGCCACATCTCTTTAGATGGATTTTTACTATTGACAATCCGGTTTGCATTGTACTCTCGACGGGCAGTCAATGATTCCGATTTAATGCGATCTGCGTGATGACTAATGCATTGAGCGAGAGCATCATGTTCCGGATATTGACGTTTCATTACAGTCAAATCATTATAATCATTTATTAGCTTTGAGAGGTTCTCTGTTACCCATGGTACTGGTGTCTTATTTTTAACTAATATATTTTTTGTCGGGAAATGAATTTCAATATAATACCTTAAAACATTAAATAATTTATCAAATTTATCGTCAATAGAAATAATGTCATCAAATATAAAGTTCCAATTATAATTTTCAATGTCAATATAAAATGCAAATAATGATTGATCTGTGTATAGTCTTTTTTGAATAAAAGTGTTAGGCTTGTGTTTAGGTCTCGGTTTCGTGGCAGGAAAAGTGAATACCTGTGCGTTGTGGTCGCTGATGGGGGTGTCCAGCGGCGCGGCCGCGACGCCCCGCCACCCGCGCGCCACCAGCCCGCAGTCGATGCTACTCGCACAGTGCGCTGTCACACGAGTTGGAAACTCGACACAGTTTCTACACATGTAGCTTTGAAGAATTTCGTCCACGCGCCGTCTTGCAATGTTATCGGACATAAAATCAACATTTTGATCGCCGACCAAAATGAACCTCTTATCCTCATTCGTAAGCTTATCTATTAATAAATCCAATTTTTTTAAATACATGTCAAAATCACCATTTCCGGTGCGATATAAAACAATTACAATAAAATTTGAATCACAGATTTCGATTGCAGTAAACTCAAAATGAAACTCGACAGCAAGGCTCTGCAGGTCGTTTCGCTGTCGGTATACGATATCAGCCCGTGTGTATAGTGCCACGCCGCCGTGAGCGATGCGCTTGCGACAGTAGCTATTTGCGAGCCGATAGCCGCATAACCTCACTCGGTCGATTTCGTGTTGTTTACACCACGTTTCGCTACACGCAAGAACATGAGGGTTTTCTGAAAGCAACACTAAATCCAAGAGCCCTGTTTTTCCGCAAATCGACCGTACGTTTTGATGTATTATTTTAAATTGTGTATCATGGGCTAGTGCTGTTTTAACTTGCTGTCCGGGCTTGAGAAGTTTTTTGGAGCAACAAAGTTAAAACGCCTAATTGAAACATTTGCTGGCCAGTACTGTGCATTTTTCACCAAGTGGATGTTCTCCGAGGGCACGTCAAGTTTGAATGATGAATACTGGCCTCGCGTAACTACTAAGCGCTCGCACTCTGCAACTTCCACGCCCAGCTTGCAGCGCACGTGTTGAAGGACGTCTTGCACGGTGGTATCCTCGCTCAGGTTGAAGACGTGCAGGCTTGCCAACCGCGGCGCGGCTGCACGGAGAATCGGCTGTCCACGCGACGCACCTCCCGTCGACGGTACCGATGGTGCTGAAGACCCACCAGCCCTACCAGACATGAGTGGCGCGGGCGGTTTTGCAGCATCTGCGCTCGGAGGGCTGGCGGAAACAGGCAATACAGTGGCTGGAATTGCGTTTGAGATTGCAGGACCAGGACAGGCACTTGCAGGCAAAGGCGCGGCGCGTCGCGGGCGTCCTCGGCGGGACGTGCAGGCAGGCCCAGCTGTATCTTGCGATGCTACTGGAGTAGAGGACGGCTTAGTCGGCTTTTGCTGGGTTTCTGTGTTTTGTACCTCAGCCGTTTGAATGAACTGAGTGGCAGCTTTACCGATGTATTGGAGGCCTTGAGGGCCGGACTCATCGAGCGTGACGTTATTTGTGAAATGCGAGTGTAATTTATACGGGATATCCCGGGCAACTTCGATTTCAGATCGTTCCATATTGCCAGGTAGGGCTCTGACAATTTTTATAAGCTCAGCCATTTGTTTCTTATTTTCGATAATTTCGTGTTGCTGATTCATAATTAAATCGTGGCATCCATGAAGCTTGTGTTTTATTTCTTTTAACTCGACTTCAAGATTTAAAATAACGTCCACTTGTACCACTCCCCCCTCTTCAAGCAAACCGTCCCCTCAAAAAGTGGAGCCTAAACTAAACTACCTAAGAAGCCCCTCGCCGAAACTTGAGAACGCGGAATAATTTGTAATAAGTTCTAAACACTAGATTACTGTATACGTAACTTGCTGTCTATTTACCTATCTATTAAACCTACTTTCGCTGCGTATTTTTATTACGAATACCTGAAGATATGGCCAGAATGTGATCGCTAGTGGTAGGACCCCGAAGTGTTGTGTACCGTAATAACCTAGGTTCTTTTATGAAAGCTTGACAGGTTTTGGACTCTTCATTACTATAATTAAAGCTAGACTATCTGTACGTAAAAGAACCTACCTGAACGCTTATTACTACTACTATTATCTTATTTCTAATTATAATGCAGACCTAGAGTCTGGAAGGGTAATTCACTCGCTGAAGTTAGTCTCGTATTTCATCCTCTTCATTTATACAATTAAATCTAGCCTATCCATATATAAATGAACCTATCTGAACGCTACTTTCAAGTACTATTTTCCTATTTCTAATTATAATGAAGACTTAAAGTATAATTCATTCGCTGAAGTTATTTTTGTATTTCATCCAATATTAGACTTTATGATTATGAGTATTATTATAAATATTTTTATTTTTGGGTAGAAAATCCCCTACCACCTATTACACGCTCGGTTGGACATGGAAGTAGCTTTTATAATTCATAAAACAACATGATTATTTATTTAAACCTATGATGAGCTAAAAGACTGCCCTAAATACTTGTATTTTGGAACAAAGTTCTGTCGACGGGTCGTGCGGTAATCTTTTACTCACACATGCTACTTCTCATGTCTAGGATGAGGAATGAGCGTCCTAGCCAAGTTACCTTCCTAGCTATCTACGAGTTTAAGACTCAGCGAATGAAACTACCAGTGTCTCAAACCTAGCGGTCAGAATCGAGAAGATACACCGAGACAAACTCGACTGACATCTTTTAGTATCATTAAATGCTTATGTTTATGATTTATATGGCCTAAATCCTAAGACCATCCTATACCGATAACCATAGAGGGTAATGCCAATGTGAACCGTACATTACATGTGAAATATTTTACCTAATCGTACCTTAAGTGAAGAGTGTTCACTTACAGCAATAAGTAGCCTTGGACGGAGAATATCCACTCATGACAATAAGATACTTTAGATGGATTTGATTAACTGCTCAGCCTGTCATCAAACCCAGAATTATTTCATCTTTCTGAAACAATCCTGATACCCCAATGTCATGAACAGAACTGTTACCTTTCGATGATATTTAATGATCGTTACCTTTTGTAATATTTCACATGTATCCCACGGAAACTTGACACTCCTTTAAACCATTTACTACTATTAACGTGAGCTCAGATATCCACACTATATAACTTTCATGAAAGTCTTTTGGAATAATAACTAATTTTAGCTAACCAAACAATACCTTAGAATATCTTTTGTTGCAGTAGATATAGTTATAAGCCTACCACCCCATAACGCGTGAATTTAGCCCTACATCTACCCCAGTCCCTATTCTGCTTACTTCTAGAACCATACCTTAGTTCAGAAGCAAGAATGTATCCCTAGCTAAACTGTAAGTAGTTCAGTCGGCGAAACTGAGATAGCAACCCTAGCAGCCTGTGTAATTGCTTCCCCCCGCCGCGACCGTAGTCAAAAGGGAATACGGCGAGTAAAGCGACCTGTCTGGGAATATGACCGGTATATTTACATATATATAATGCTGAACGACCCCTCAGGCAACTTGACCGATTTCGACGAGCGGAGTATCCTCCTGTGCTCATCACATGAATGACCGAGCCACGTCTAGACCGCCAGCTGTTCTGAGAGACGTGAGGGCCCCGATTAAGGGGTTTCGTCTCCTATGTTGGTAAAAAGGTAGACGCCAGACCACACCTCAAATCTGGTACTAATGGACACGGATTCAATCCCAGTTGGCACCGGTAGGTAGGAATGACTCCGCAGGTAGACTGATCCTTGACAGTGTTCTGGCTGATTTAGGCAATTAGAATTAATCCCAACTAAATTCCGAAACCAATCATTCAAACATACCCAATCCCAGGGAGTACCCTGGCACATTAGATATATTTGGTTAACCACATAAACCTCCGGACGTACTCCGTTACGGAAAATATAGTTTTGATTGAGTTCCGAAACCACTTGTCAAACATGCCCTATTCCAGAGAGTAGCTCTGGCAAATAAGACATGTTTGATTTAGTCATATAAACCTTTCAGAATATTTCCGATAAGATAGATATAACTTAGGCCCTAACACCACTTTTGAATTTACAAATGACTATAAAACTAAGAAACGTAAAAGACTCATAATTACGAAGAGAGTTTCCCCATAACGACGAGCCATTTACCACAATAAAGAAAACACACCAATAATTTCACAGCCTACAACCAGAGACACTGCCAGTCCAAACGAAGAGAATTGAAAAAAGCCCCTATACTAACCCGACAGCCCCTTTTATACCCCCTGTTATGAGAGACCACCGATTTTGTTAACCGTTTATCGGTCCTTGTATCGGTCTTATTCTGCAAATCTTAAATGACTTTTGTGTAAGATTATTATTATTTTATTGTAATTTACCGTTTGACATGTAAAAATGCCCTTGTGGCCTATTTACAGAATAAATAATTGCTCAATTGATTGATTGACAATAGTATCATCATTCTCCTTGAAACACCTACTCTTTAGTAATAAGGTTGCAAATCGGTCGTACGTTTTCACGCGCCAAAACCTGGTATGCAATAAACACGTGATAATATTATCCGTCCCACCCCCCGAGAATGGTCGTATCGCCCATTTAATTTAGCTCCTTAATGCTCTAGCTATTAAGATTGAAATCCGTATGATCGCCCTACACTTCCAGAGAAGGCAAATATTGCCAGCGTAGAAATATTACTTTTTCTCATATTTTGAATGATTATTATAATTCTAGTTTACACTGCACGCTTATAAACCCTTGTACCCACTATCATTGCGTTAAATAAACTCATATAATATTCTTAAATGAAATAAGCTTCTGATGCTGACTATAAATTTACACGATTGAATGACAGCCCAATTGATTTCTCTCTCCCCCTAATTTACTAAGTCAATTTTCCAACTTTGGGTATGAAATAAAAGCTCATCGACCTCTCTCTCCCTATACATCAATGATTATATAGTTTGATGCTTTGCTTATACAGAACCACACCAACGAGTATGCCCATTCCGTCACACACTAACCTTTTGTCCATCTCCTCTTTTGTGGTAACTTTTGATTTTGGCGGTGGCATGTCCAATATATATGTGTCACAGTATCACAATTCTTAATTTTGTATAGCAAGTGCAATTAATGTAATAAATGATGTCAAAAAAATGTAATAATTCAATAATTTAAATACGGAGCAATTTAAACATGTCAGTTGGCGACAGTGGCGCCACCCATATTATCTTATGTAATTTTACCTATTACCTTCAAAATTATTTATTTTCAACAAGGTTTTACATTATAAGTTATATAGTAAGATCTTTATCTGTATATCTCTCTGGGTGCCCTGAAAACCAGCGCCTTTAGCATGTATTGCTGGTGGCCTATGCTGAATGGCATCCATTTTGGTGAATTCCAATTGTAAGACACACATGTAACATGATATCACACCAAATAAATATATTTCTTTCTTTCTTTCAATCCCGTTTAATCGTTATTAATTTAAATTACGTAAAACATTCAAAAATTTGATCGATTCCAATGTTTTCAATTTTTGTATGTATGCCAATTGAAACTGGTACCACCAGTACGTACATACTTTAAAAAAATAAGTAGAACGGGACCTTGATAGGTTATTGACATACTCGCTGTTTTAAGACTATTGAAAATATTATTTGATTTCTTCAATTTTTTGGAGAAAAGCTCTATATCTGCCTTGGCGGGAACGGCAATTCGTGGATTCGCCTCTATTGTCGCATTCAGCTTCACTTCATCCGACAAAACCAACTCATCCACGAATTGCGACTTCCCAGCCCCGCAATAGTGTACTGATATCACTGGCTGACTGGCGGAATACATACAAAGTAACATCGCAACGTGAGATGCAGATGTAAAAAAAATAATTGACCACTCGGTGTATGTTTGTGGTAACGTGTGAAACTTTTGAAAGTTGAGTCTTTCAAAGGCTGTAGAAAGCTAAAGAAATCTACAAATGATAAATAATATCGAATTTTCGTGGCAGACTGCACGAAAACCATAGGTGATACCGCATCTTCGCTTGATATTTACATCAAATGGATGAAATAGACCCCTTTTCCCTGTGAAATAATTACGTCAGAAATAAACCATTAGAAAAACAATGGAAATTCATTTCTATGTGAGAAATCTATTTTCATTGTTTTATTTTAAGTAGGGTTCCAAATAAAATATAGGTACCTAGTCTGCTTAAGTTTATCAATATAGTATACATACTCGTATTCTGTAATTCAAAATCTGTTTGTTATTTTAGCTTAATCTCGGCTCTATATTTAATCAGGTAAGGGTCTAGCTATTCATACCGCTCGCAAACATGGTATACGTGCAGCGAATGATCCGCCTGTGTCTAGCGCTTCACAGCCTGTGTCCTCAACTGTCAGAGATGATAACTTTAACAGTTCCATTTCCTTTGCAGAGAAATTGGGAACTTTAAAGAGAAATGTGCCTATAATTAAAAGAATACCTCGCGGTGCGCGCAGAGCTGTAGCCAGCAGTCTTGCGGAATGTGTCGCCAAAGTCGTGAAGGAGAATTCTGCCCAAGCGTGACAGCGTCTGCTCACATTCTCTTACTCGGTTATACATGCAAACAAGTCCAAAAAAGACTCTTTGACCAAGCAGATAAAAGACAATTCATCTTAGATTTCCGTGTCACCTGACAAGTTACAAAATGATGAAATCATTTCAAATTTCAACCCTCGTACTTTTTCCAAAATAAATGCAATAGAAAGCAAAATCTCAGAGGGGAATGTGAGTGGAGCTGCTCGCCTTCTTTTTTCTAATGATGTCTTGGCTACTCATTCCGCCGAAACCTTTGCCGCGTTCAGGGAAAAACATCCGGGTACTTTAGCTACCACTCAGTTTCTCAGACCTCCTTCCACTGATGGCGGGTGTGTGACCGTTTCAGAAGACACTGTACTTTCAGCGTCAATGTCTTTCCCCAATGGTTCTGCGGGAGGGTTAGATGGTTTGTCCCCGCAACACCTGAAGGATTTGACCACCTCACCTTCTGGGGATACAGGTTCGGCGTTAAAAGGGTTACTTTTAACGCCGAACCTGAACTAAAACTTAAACTTCAAGAGTTAACATCCTTGATCAACCTAATGCTAACTGGTCGTGTAAACGCTGAAATCATCCCGATCCTCTACGGTGCCAATCTAGTAGCCTTAGCTAAAAAGTATGGTGGCATTCGGCCGATCGCCGTCGGTTGCACGTCTGTCTTCAAAACTCTGCTGTAGGAAATTCAATCAGAGTCTCACCAAAATTTTCAAGTCTCGACAGCTGGGTTTTGGCGTCAAGGGCGGCTGTGAGGCTGCAGTTCACGCTGCGCGCACGTTTCTGAGCCGCACGGACTATGAAGTTTTTGTCAAAGTTGATGTGAGAAACGCTTTCAATTCGGTTGATCGTGGTGCCCTCTTAGCAGAAGTCAAAAAACATCTCCCCGATGCCTATGGTTATCTATGGCAATGTTATGGGGCACCATCAAAATTACTTTTTGGTGACAAAATTATCGATTCAAACACTGGTTGTCAGCAGGGAGACCCGCTTGGTCCTGCTATATTCAGTTTGACTATCCATCCAATCATAAACAATCTAAATTCAAAATTTAATCTTTGGTATCTTGACGACGACGGTTCCCTTGGTGGGGACGCTGAAACAGTCTTGCAGGACTTGCAATTAATAATGGACAAATTTGCAGAAATAGGGCTTTCCCTTAATTTCACGAAATGTGAAATTTTTCTGCCTAACCGCCTTCCCCCGGATAGAAAGATTGATATACTGACTAACTTTAACGCGATATTACCCAACATCTCCGTCCATTCCACTTCATCACTCACACTTTTAGGATCTTCAATTTTTGATGAAGCGATCAGTCCAGTTATTAATTGCAAGTTAAATTTGTTTAACTGTACATCTGACTTACTTTTTGATATAAATCCCCATATGGCATTTTTTATTATCCGTTTTTGTCTCTTTACACCTAAATTCATGCACTTACTCCGATGCTGTCCGATCTGGAAATACCCCTCTATACTTTTGTCAATTGATAATACTCTACAAACTACTTTATCCAAAATTCTAAACGTTACTTTCGAATCCATTTCATGGTCCCAAGCAGTTCTACCTGTAAGATTCGGTGGTCTGGGTGTTCGCGCAACTTCCGGTGTGGCACTACCAGCTTTCCTGTCTTCTGCGTACAGTTCGTTGTCCCTCGTCGGTATTATTTTAAACATTCAACAGATACCGGTCGCAGAGATCGCGAACTTGGCGGAGGCCGAGAGAGCCTGGTGCGACTTGTGCCCGGAAGCAAACGTCCCTGACATGAAACACATCCAGAAAGTATGGGACACTCCTCTGCTCAAATCCATTCACGTTTCTTTAGTCGAAAATAGTCCAAACGACTCAGAACGCGCCCGGCTCTTGGCTGTCTCCACACATGAGTCAGGCCACTGGCTTAACGCTCTTCCCTCACGCAACATAGGCACAGTTCTCGACCCAGGTACGCTAAGAATAGCTATCTGTTTAAGGCTGGGATCCCAAATATGTGTTCCCCATACTTGTGTCTGCGGCAAAGGTGTGGACCAGCTAGGTAGACATGGCCTATCATGTAACAGAAGCGCTGGCCGCATGTACCGCCATGGTACCATAAACGACCTGCTGCGTCGGGCGCTCGCCACTGCCTCCATACCTTCGTCACTAGAACCTCCTGGTATGACGAGAGACGATGGCAAGCGCCCGGACGGAGTAACTTTGGTACCGTGGAAACTCGGTAGGGCCCTGGTGTGGGACGCAACATGCGTCGATACGTTCGCACTGTCCCACATACAGGCAACACGGTCTCAGGCTGGCGCTGCGGCTGATCAGGCCCAATTACTTAAGCGCCGCAAATACTCTTCTCTAGTTCAGAACTACGAGTTTGCGGCGCTTGCAGTTGAAACGATGGGACCCTGGTCAGTCGACATGAAGGCCTTCATGAGGACCTTGTCGTCGCGGCTGGTCCACGCCTCAGGGGACCCCAGAGCTGGCGCGTACCTTTCACAAAGGATCGCCCTTGCGGTCCAAAGGGGAAATGCCGCAAGCGTCATGGGGTCCATGCCGCAGACAGAACTTTTGGACGGACTATTTTTTTTGTAATTAGTTTTAAGTTTTCCGTTTTATTATTTTTTTATTTAGTGTCAGGTAAGTATTTTATTATATATAGAATTGATATTAATTTTCACGTCTTGTAAAAATTACAAAACTTTTAATTGCGCAACTTAATCAACAACTAAAAACAGGCAAACAATTGGCTGGTTTATTGCTAATGAGCAACCCTTTCCAGAGAATCTTATTATAATGATGCACTATTTACTTAATTTGATAGTCTGACTCCTAAGAAAGAATTTACTTTGCCTACAAATATTGAATATCTTGTTATTGAATAATAGAAAAATAGTATTCAAAGAAACTGTTGTTTAACCCTTAAATGCATGATTTTTTTAATTTTTGGTAGAAAAAAATGTTTTTGTTTAGTTCATTGGATGTATGATCTATGTCTGCTTTTCAATCTGTGAGCTGTCTAATGCTTTGTAGACATCTGGCAACACTATGCATTTAAGGGTCTTAAGATGCGAGCGTCGTGGGTTAGCAATTAAAGATGCCACGAGCGTTTTAGGACCAAGTTATTTACACACCGTTGCATACAATACTTTTTCTACAACAAATTAAGAAAATGTTTAGACTTTTCGGACAGTATGTTTTTCGTTACCTAGTTATTTTACTACTCACGCATTTTCTTTAGGAGTGCAGTTATTTTCTTATTCGTCCACTTTAAAAGGAACGTACGCGTTTTCTTCACAAACGCGAATAAAATCGCAATACTTAAGTAATAACTAATATTTAGTTATCATCTTTCGTCTTTTAATTTACCTAAACTGAAATTTCAGTGGCAAGACAGTACCTAAATAATTTTTATTATACAAATGTTTGATTGTAGATAAACACTACTCAAAATATGTTTTTTAGAAATTGGTACCACTGCAATATTTGGATCGACTTTTTTCAAGTTGATGTTTACGTCGTGGTTGATAGTGTTATAAGGAAAGAGAGATTAACCGACTTCAACAAATGAGGAGTTTCTCATTTCGTCTGAATATTTTTTTATTTATTTTCCCGATTACTCTAAAACGCCTGGACAGATTTGGGAAATTCCTTTTTTTGTTTGATAGGGTATCCTTCCCAGGTGGTCGCATGGTCATCAGGTCAGGGTCGGATGATGGGATCCTGCACAAATCGAGGGAACTCTTTAAACATTGGGTCATCTAGCATTTAAGTCTTTGAGGTATCACTAACCGATTTATTTTAGACGTTGGTGCTTCACTGATTGCTGGCGTTCCCATACTGTCTCCAGTGTCTGTGACGCATCTGCATGCATTACAACCACTGGTCACACCTCGGTAAACTGCGTTGGTTAGCGGGCTAAACTGGTGAGGGGAAACCTGCCTTTGGTAGGTCTGATAGCGGAAACCGCTTTTAATGCACAGGTTAATTTTGGAAGGCAGCAGCATCATAACAAATCAGATATGCAATCGATTATGGCGGACGCAGTGGGGTTACAAGGCAAGGTACGACACATCGGTTTCATATCGGTTTTCCGTTCCACTGGGCTTAGGGTGAAGACGAGTGCAATGCATTTACGTTTGCGCGTACGTTTGTGCACCTAAATATCTCCTGTGCACCTGACTGCTTCGGAATATGGACTCCAATCTATTTAAAGAGACCTTTGGCGTCGAATTGAAGTAGACCGGTTCAGGCACTGGTCCCACCGCCGGCTAGTAAGCTAGAAAAGTTGGGCGAGTAACGGTTCATTGCGTGCTGACCAGGCACAGTGTGATCAATCGACCTTTACAGATCCGCAATGTAATGCTACTCGCCCAACTTTTCTAGCTTACTAGCCGGCGGTGGGACCAGTGCCTCAGTCTGGTGCAGACCGGGCTTTGTCTGATGTTCGCATATAGACGACTGCAGGGATGTTGTTCCACAGGGTTAGGTTCGTAAGGACTAGATTGCATAACGACTCTATAAGCAAAACGTCTTAGTTGCATAAGGTCTTGGTAAGCACAATGTCTTTTTTGCAGAATGCCCTAGTGAGTAGAATGTCTTAGTTGTTCGATCGACAACTATAGCATAACGCCCGAAGTTGCAAAATGACTAATAGAGTTTACGTCCAAGTTATTAATATGTCTTGATTGTAAAACGACGCATAAGAAAAAGTGTCTGGATAGCATATGGTCTTGGTAGCAAAACGTAAAATTATTCGATAAACACATTATTTACTTTAATAATATTATTGAAAGATAAAACTCAATTGACAGTTAAGATTGTTGAACAATAAGTACATTATCTTTGATTTTAAGTGGCCAGCAACTCGACTTTGAAGTTTCTTTATCAAAGAATCCTCCTTCACAAACTACGTTTGAGTTTTTCTTGTCATTCAACCATCTAGTCGTTATGCCATTTAGACGTTATTAATGTTTGACGATATGCCTACCTAGTCGTTTTGCTATTACAACATTTTGATATTAGGGCGTTATACAAACAAGACGTAATAGAACTAAGTCCAATCTTAAACCCGGGCATTCTACTATTAAGACGTTTGTACAATTAGACATTTAGCTACCAAGACCTTATGCAACTAAGACGTTTTTCTTATAGAGTCGTTATGCAATCTAGTCCTTACGAACCTAACCCGTTCAACGCCGTCATCGTTTTCTCTCTGCTCGGGCCGAAAGAGGGAATTCGGCAGCGCCTGGAGTGACAAAGCAGCCATTTTGCTTTCCCTGCTCAGCCAGGAACGGGGCGAGATAAGGTGCCCTAAAAATACTTTCCACAAACCCTCTGGACGGTAGAAACCGTGGCTGTTTCAATCGGTCAATTCCTCGACTCCCTATACTATAATGACCTGGATGTGTCGCTGTAACGTGGCGAAGTTGATCTTGCTATTGTGCCATAGCAAAACACGCGTGCGGCAGGCATTGATTTAACACCGAGCAGCATTGATTAAATATGGCGGAGAGGAATTGCATGCTGCTATGTCCAAACTTTTTGTTCTTGTATGGGAGAAGGAACTGGCCCCACATGATTTCAAAGTTTCACACTAATGGGTGAAATGTGTGTGTGGGCATTACATAAGATCAAAGGTGACCGTTCTAATTGCAGTATTTCTCATGGTTTTTCGTTATATTATCAGTCCCCGGAAAAGTTTCCGCAAGAGTTCTACTGAACGGCCTCATGGATGGATCTGAAAAATTGCTACCAGAAACCCAGTTCGGCTTCCGCCCTGACCAAGGCACCTGTGAAGCTATATTTTCTGTGCGTCAACTATTTTATTCTTCTGTTTTGTCGGCGTGATTGATTTATATACCCATGCCGAGTTAAAGTTATCTAGTAGTAATGGTTACTGAGCTAAGCCGATGACGGACGGACAGACGGACGGCCAGACGGACATGGTGAAACTATAAGGGTTCTTTGTTGACTACGGAACACTAAAAATGTATGAACCACAACAGCACGCTTAACGCGCTTTTATGGGCCAGGCCATACAGCGAGGTGTTTTCGATGACTTATTACCGGTTTGATTGTATTTACATCATTGTTTTAAATGGTAGAGGAGTAGGAAAAAAGTATAAAATAAATACTTTAATTAAAATAATTAAGGTATGTTTTGATTTCAGGGTTTCATCAATATTTTTAACTCGAAACTGTCAAGTCTGACAAAAAAACTAAAGAAGGTATGTATGATAATTTTACTACGGTTAAATAAGTAGGTATTGTAATTGTGGGTAATATTACATTACTTACCTAGGGCGGTGAATTCGTGAATGGCCCAGAGCGCAGTTGTTTGTGGCCCGAACCGAAGGTGAGGGCCATAAATATGCGATCAATTTTACGTCTTCACCTGGCCACAATGCGAGTACTGTACGCGCAGCGTGCAGTAAAACTCGCATTATGGCCAGATGTGACGTAAATAATGTTAATAGCCCGTGGGTCCGGGGCACTGCGATATTTAATAAATACATAGATTCACGCCTTTATTCCCAAAAGGGGTAGGCAGAGCACAAGAAACTTATATTCCAGTGTAAATTTTTTAATTAAACTTATATTACGTTTAGCATAAATGTGGGTATAGACCCACAACCACAAACAACAAAATGTGATATCGCAGTGATAGTTTCCTAGCCCATCGCCCACAACACACTTCAACCCTGCTCCCTTAATCGACTTTTACGAAACCCACACACGCCGACTTATATGTTAATATAAAGGTAGTTCTGATATACCAATATGATTAACTAAAAGTTTGAATTGATGACTCTTAGAGGACGATATCATAAATTTTCTCAAAATTTAAAAATATTTTTTTGGCGATAATCTTACGCGTCGCATTTTATTTTACAACTATTTAATAGTTTATAAGAAGCATTAACACTAGAAAAAAAAGCGAATGAAAATATCGCAGGATTCGCGAGATATATTTTTTTAAGTATTCAAGTTAGGCTTGTCACACTAGGTTAATTTTATTTTAAGTTGGGGTTTGGTGTCACTACTTGTTGCAAAATCGTGGTATGTTTAAAAATAGAAACATTCGCAGGCGCATGAGTTTGTTGCTTATAATTGACTAGCTTCCGCCCGCGACTTCGTCCGCGTGGACCCGGGATAAAAACTATCCTATATTTTTATCCAGGCTATAAACTATCTTCGTGCAAAATTTCATTCAAATCGATTTAGCCGTTTAGGCGTGATTGAGTAACAAACATCCAAACATCTAAACTTTCGCATTTATAATATTAGTAGGATATACACAATATATATAACTAGCTGATGCCCGCGGCTTCGCCCGTGTGGTTATAGGAAAATGTAACATATTGAATTTTCTCGTGGGAATTAGATGTTTTCCCGCTGGAAATGTAGCCTATGTCACTCTGCAGCCTCTAAACTATCTCCGTACAAATCACATTAATACGACGCTCCGTTGCGACGTGAAAGAAGGACAAACAAACACACACACACACTTTCGCATTTATAATATTATATATTTATATTATAATATTTCGGTGCTATTGATATTGCAATAGCACCGAGCGCGAGAGGGTTAATGAAATACGAGACCTCGGGCTGACGGTAGACACAACTCGATTTCCGGAAACACATGACCGTATCGTGTAAAAATGCGTGCAAAACCCTGGGATTTCATTTTGAGGATGGCATCACAATTCCCAAGTCCCAGAGTAGCGTTGACGCTCTACTTTGCGTATGTTCGAAGTAGCTTGGAATATGGAGCTATCGTGTGGGGCCCGCATGAAGATAAATACAAGCTAATGCTCGAGAACGCAAATTTGCCAGATTCGTGTTTAAAAGGACGTACAGATATTATCTTTACCTCTACCCTTCTAGCTTTGTTTTAGGAATGGTAGGCCTCGACACTTTGGAGCTTAGGCGAAAGCTACTTTTTATAGCCCACTACGACTCCCTACTCCAAGGCGGCATAGATAAGCCTGCCCCCCTAGCACACTAGGTTTTATGTCCGAATTAAAGCATTCGTCTCTCTTGCACTCGCATATTTGCCAGAATGGGACGAATGCTTTATGTCCGACATAAAACTTAGCGTACTAGCACCGCTTATCGGTTCCGCCACCAACCTACGGTCCGCCGGGTGCGAGCGAGGGCGGCTGCGCGCCGAGGCCGCCGCCAGCTGGCGCACGCCGCGAACGCGCCCACCTCCCGGGCGCCCTCTCACTCATGAATAATGTGCTGATCCGGATCCCGGATGCCGACATTTTCGCCGACATATTGAGCAAGTTTTTGCATACCACTTCGTCCGCCTTAAACTCCATTGCAACTAAATAATACATCCACTCAACTGTGCAACCTATAGGTATTATCTTTAATTGGAGTATTTGTTCATGATATGTGAATGTTTTTTATATTTTTTATTTGTATATTGTTACATAATATGTTGCGTTTTGGTGAAATAGTGAGCGTGAGTGAGTGTGAGCTTATATGTGTGTCTATTTATACACATAATAAAGCTGACGAGGGTCGAAAGTCTGTACATGGAAGATATTCGAAAAGAAGTTGGCTGGGGGTGGGCATACTTAGAATCGATAACAGAACACGTTCCAAAAGATTTTAGAATTTTTGTCTGTTTATCTGTTTGTCTGTTTATGTGACCACGCATCACGTGAAAGCGGCTGAACGGATTTTGATGCAAACTTTATTGAGAAATTCCTCGGCCATATTTTAGACATTAACAATTATAAAGATAAGGGTGCAAAGGGGTCAAAGCCTGGGGTTGAACTTTGTATGGGAACTCCTTGAATCTGTCAGCTAAAAGACTTGTAAATTGGCAAGCATATATTTGAGTAGAAATTAACACGAACCCCATTCAAACTTTTAGCAAAATATAGATAAATCGTGACAAATCACGGGAGGTAAAATAGTGCTACTGGCAGCTATAGAATATATATTAACCAAAACAGTTTGATACCTCCACCGATACTAACTGTTAGACATTAGAGACCTAATTATATTGGAACTTGAGTCACTGACGACGTCGCTGTTGATATTGAAATACCAGCAACCTTGATCTCTGCCTTCCTATATTTATACTAATACATTCTGAAGAAGATCTCCCGGGGAGATCGAGGCCCTAGTGTTATTTAAGAGGAAACACAACGGCCGTTTTTCCATAGAAATGTAATCCCCTGTTTTCTCCCTGGATAATGGCAGTTGAGCAATCATTTTTTTTTCATAAACCTATGGCTACTATTGACATGTTCCTATGTTTTCCTTTTTTTCATAAATTTATTCTTAAAAGAGATATTAACCTTCAAAAACCTAAAAAAAATGCCAGATTTTCCGCTGTGTTCAAACATCCAGAAAACAATTTTGACTAGGTTATTTAAAAAAAGAAAAACATAGGAACACGGCCAAAGCCTTTCTTTGATTTTTATTTAAAAAAATATGATAAAAAATTAGTTAAATAGGTCAAGTTTTGGAGAAGAAATCAGGGGACTACGAAACGTTGATTTTATGTAATTTTAATAGGTATTTTCGGTCCAAGCTGTAGTTGTCTCTATCGCGCTCTGCGGCGGGAGGCTTGTGGTTGGCGCGACAGCAATACATTTTACAAATACCTATTTCTCAATTATCTTGACCTTAATGTTTCCTCTTAATACGTGAGTTGAACCGCGTTTTTATTAGTAGACCTACCTAATTTTACAAATATTTTATCAGGGTTTCGTAAATTATGGAAATATAACAAAGAAAAAAAACAAAACATTCTTATTAAGAGGAGCGGTGCTGCTTATTTTTAATAGACTTTATAATTTGGAGTTTGAATGATGCTTTAGTGTATCTAGTCTATCTGAAGATGACGATGTTAGAATTTTTTTTTTTATAAGATCGAGCGATGCGTGCAAGCACGTTATTTTTGGCATAGTTGGTACCATATCGAGGCACGTAAAACTATAATGAAGAATTCATGCCAGTCAAGTAAGCAAAATAGAACCCTCGAACTCTGATATTATTTTCGTTTTTGTTCCATAGAAATGGAACAAAAACTTAGAAACGCTATAAATTCCAAATCCCATGAGGGAAAATCGTGAAAATTTGAGGCACGGTAGGTACACTCATCGTACGTAAAATAAAATGCGACCGTTAATAAACTTTGGTAAAAATTAAATAATTAAATAATAGTGAATATCGTCCGGATTTATTAACTTTACAGTCTTGTATTTTCTTTACGTTACTGAATATTGTTTCCTGTAATTGGAGACACAAACTGGGGCATAATGGGCCTTAATTACGAAAATAAAAACGCAAACATGTTTTGATGACGTCATTGATCTGGTGTTTAGAATTTTTTCACTTGAAAATTAAACGTGATAGCTGGCTAGGAGTTTCACTATGGACTTGAAAATAGTATTAAGCAGCTATTAAAATCATATAGGTAGTGAACATAATTGAAGAAAAATCCCACACTGTGCCACGGGAAGAAAAGGGTTGGTAAAATTCGAACCCGACACCACGGGGCCGACACCACACGAGGCGATATTTATTAAACTGGGATATAACCCGGATATGACATGACGGATGTGTCCATCATTACCTCTTAAGGGCTGAATCACACTGGCGCAGCCTGCGGTGGCGGTCAATAGTAAGTTGGCAAGCAAATGACAAGTTTAGAGTAGTTTTAAATTTGACAACACTGCAGGCCACGGCGGTGAACAGTAAGCGTATTATTTACTAATTTACTATTGACCGCCACTGCAGGCCGCAGGCCGCAGGCCGCGCTAGTCTGTGAAAGGCTTTAATCAACCGGTCATCGTGACAACGATATTATGACAAGTGTGCACAAAGGTTACATTACTTAAATATCCAAAAATGTTCCTCACCCTCGGGCCTCGTCGCATTATAAGTTATCAGCTTTAAAGTACTGGAGTGCCTAGTATAAAATATATACTTACAGATAAAATGAGACATGTTTTCTCTGTTCAAACTATTTTATTAAACTAATATTCCTATTTTACAATTCACAGACTGTCAGCTTCAACCAGAGCGAAAAAAAGGTAAGTAAGTAGTTAATTATTTTGCTGAAAAGTAATTATAACGCCAGGTAAGTAAATGAAATGAAATGTGCTTTGTTCACATTAAACATATCGAGCACAGGTGCTATAATCATTTCCTTGATCCTCAATATAAATGTTTAGCCCAAACAGGCATGTAGAAAACTACATTGATTGATGCTTATTTCACCTCAAATGCAAGCAACATCATCTGTAGAGCGTGGCTGTTAGAGTCAAGCCGTGTGGAGTAGGAAGCTTGGCGCTACTTGCGATCAGATAATTTATTTATAACGCTGAATGAGCTAGGTAGTCTCGGCAATCACTAATGTCAATAATTCAAATTTATATTTAGCAATAATTAATCAAGGGATTCCTTTGTTTTAGCTGGTACGTATATCAAGTTTATTAAGTGAGATGAAACATAAAGCCACATTACACTCCTTTTTTTGGGCACTCAAAGATACCGTAGTAAAAAAATACAGCGAATTTAAGTTTTTCACACAAAACTTGTTTTTGCTGTATTTTGTTTGTTTTACAAACTGGAATCATATAAACTAATTACAAACATAGATATACCTCATGTCATAACATATGCAAAGTTTTGTCACAATCCAAAACGTAGTTTTAAAATGAGAGCGTAACTACGTTTGTATGGCAAGGTGAAATTCGGCCGAGCTTACTGCGGACTCTTAAGTCCGCACAGCGCGCTGAAGGGCATAGGTTTGTCTTACCTGTGGATGTGAAATCTAAAATCTGTACAGATGTCTGTGCATTGTAATATCACGTCTACATGGTACTGATTAAAGTCGGCATGGCGCGCTGTGGACACTTGTTATACGTGCAGAGCAGAGTATTTTAAAAGCAGAAAAAAAGAGGAAACAATTATATTTATTTAAACATACTGAACAAACATATACAAAACATATACAATTTTAAGAACTTAATAGATTTTTCGTAGAATATGGTACCTATTCATCAACAACACTTTTCATATTCAACAAAAAACTGCCGTTATTTTACTTTACTGACCATTCTGAATACACATTTATATTTTTGCCTCGATTGTCATTTTAGCCATTTGCACTTTGTACCATACGTTACCAGTGACAGCATAACAAGTTATTAAAAATTGTACATAGTAAAAACACAGCTCTTCACTTTACATATAATATTGCCTCTATTTACTGCCTTTAGCTAAACAACCTGATCCAGGAGGTATGTATACATTATATTTATTTTTCACGATTTAGGTGGTGGGGTGTAATTACTTACTACACTGGCCTTTACTATTAGCCTCACAGGGCACGTATGTACTGATAATTTAGGTACTTCGCAAAAGTTAGGCATGCAAAAATAAAATTATGCAGATTGAAAAACGAATTAAATTAAATTTCAACAGGTGTCCGTATTTCTTTTTCATTCAAAATAACGACATTTGCTATGTCCCTCTTATAGGGTATAGATTTTCATATTTTTCCAACTTCCCATTTTCTATCGAATAAAGCTTATTTATGCAAAACGATTTTTCGATTTTCACTTCGTTATTTCTGACTACCTACATTCTAAGATTTAGTAATTTGTGACGTTCCACGGTTAAAGGTTTTTAATTTCGGAGATATTCATTGTTTTGTAAAAGTGTGTTTTGTAGACGACATTGGTTTTATCGCTATTTCGAAAACTATAAGAAGTAACATTTGTTTACCAATTTTTATTCTTATTATAAGCAAACAATTTATTACAAATTAATAACGGTAAAAATGTATACAATTCAAATTATTCATATTTAAATTTACATGACTAGCAAGTAATTCCATTTCATATCATGATTTAATTTCGTAAGTCCCCGCGTATATACTTGTACAAGTACAAACTAAGCATAGTAGTTCAGACCTGATAATGAAACTGCATAGCACGAATAACTGCCTAATGTACTTACCCAAGTACAAATTCTTCATTCCCCATGTACCGGGTATTTTTTTTATCTCGGTCTGCAACACTACTCTTGGTTTGTACTTGGTATAGTACATCCAGCAGATATGAATACTGCTATTGAAAAAACACAGGACTTACGAGGTTAAATTAATTATCGTTTATTAACAACCAAACTACTCGTACTTATGACAAACAAAAAAACTTAAATATAAAACTAAAACGAACAACTACAATTAAAATACCTAACTAAAGCTAATAATTAAATATATCTATTAAAATTGAGTGCCTTGGTAGGGTCTCTATCACGCAGGCAGCGTTCCCGTGCTGGATTGCGATTACAAGAAAGCTGCCCGCGCGATGGTCGCCCGTTGCTTCCCTCAGCCGTTTGCCAAGCGCCTTGTGGAGTGTGCGCCCCTGCCCCAATAACCGCGTTTGGCGTCGAGACAACGCCAAACGTGACGAATTCATATTGGGTGCCGAGACAGCTGTATTTGGCTACCTTTTGATGGCACCGGGCGTCCGCCGCCGCTTCAGCACGCCTGCTGGTCGATGGGAGGTAGGATGCCGCTAGTGTGTCGACGCAAATGGCGTCCCATACCAACGCGCGGCAGGGAATGAAGATAACGACATTGCTCGGGGCGGTTTCCTCACGATGTTTTCCTTCACCGAAAAGCTAACGGTAAATATTCCATACATAAGTTCCGAAAAACTCATTGGTACGAGCCGGGATACGAACCCACGGCCGCCGCTTGACAGCCGCATGCCTGAACTACTAGGCTACCGTAGCTCTAATAGCTCCATAGTTTAATGAAGACTATGACTATGACTACTATACCTTTTTTATTTATTTTGCTATACAGACGAGCACAAATATTTCAAAATTGGTACATTGCAAATTGAGGCAGGAACCGGAGCAACATGCGCATGTAGCGCCTTCCTGTTACTGATAGTGGATGTCAAAAAATATTGTTTTGAAACCTACTACATTTACCACAGCAACATAGTTTTTAAAGAGGCTAAACATAAATTTTTTGTTTTGCAAAATTACTGGGCACGCAATAACATCTTCAAAGGTGAATATGGAACCATACTATTTCGGAAGTTGTTTTTTTTATCATTAGGATAAACATGACTCCATTCCGACCACAGGGTACCTTTACCCGTGGAACGTCACACTTATTACAGATACTTTTTTATGACTGACATTACGTTTATTAATTTTATTGTGAAGTAGGTAACCTAAAATATGTTATTTCAGGGTTCTAACAGTATGTTAAAGAATTTGGTCGACAAAGCGCAAGACAAGATAGTTGAAGAGTTGGTAAGCACTAATAATTAATTTATTCGCTTATTTCAACGTCTAGAGATTTCCAGGTCACCTAAAGATTCTCAATTTCACAGGTATCTAATTATATACATGGTGGTTCCCAATTTGTATAGAATTTTATTACAGGTTTTTAATAGGAGATGTAATCGGTTTACCAATTCGATGCGATTTCAATGCCACAGTAATTACATGGAATATACGACGATTCAACATTTTTAGTTAAAAAAAAAAAAAAAATATTGACATCTGATGTATGGCATAAGTCATAAGTCATTTATTAATAATATTCAAAATATTACATGTCATCATTCTTAAATGAAGTTGTACACGTTTATGGATATTCATTATTATCGTGGTAACTTGTAAAATTCTTTGATGTCATAAAAAGAGTGGGTGAGGAGCCACGATTTTAATCTTCTTAAGAAAGATAGTATCCGCACATTTTATGTTCGCGGGTAGTTTGTTGAACACTTTTGGCCCCACATGAGAGATGATCTTAGTTGATATAAAGTATGACATATGACACAAAGTCGTGCGTGGTAGGGTAGTATTGCATTTTTTCTCTTGATACCCGAAAAATAATGATTAATATCAAAACTAGAAACGCTTAATACCAACTAGATTAATTCGTTCAATACCTTCTCAGAAAGCTTTATTAACAATGTGGGGATGCCTTGATTCGAGTCGACCGCGCTCCCTTGACAGAGACACGCTTATGCCTTCCGCGCACGAAAAAAAGAGATGCAACACTCTTCGGGAATGGCTTTTAACACGTTGAACGCCATGAGGCCTACATGTGGGCCTTCTGAGTCCACCCATTTGGGCCCCTTGTAAAACACGAAAATCGACAAAAATCGCTTTATGGTTTTATGTTACTAATTGATTACAAATATGATATTTGGTACTCCTAGTTAAAAACTCTGGGTATTTTAGACCAGAAACAGGTGATAATTAAAAATGGCACGCATGTGACCTCCGTAGCCTCAACGGAAAGAAATACGTGATTCCTTCCGCGGGGGCCGCGGAGTCAGTCGGCGGCTCACCACGCGCCCGCGTACTTCACCGCTGCGAGCGCCGTAATAAGGTATAATAAATAATAAGGTCTAATTATAATCTAATTTTAATAAAAAAACGACTACTAGCTGAGTAATATAATCGGAATATGTACTTTATTTGGTCAACTTCAGCACAACCCTACCATAGTGGCGAAAATCGAAAAAAAATCCAAGTCTCTTGCCTTACGCGAGGACCAAGCCGAATAAATTGTTCTGCTGGGCCGCGCGGCTCACCTCTCGCTATCGTTTTTGCACGGAATCTGTACTATGTAGCCTGCAAAAAATGTTTTAAGTCCGACCGGCCGAAGGCTCACCTATGACCTCCGTGGCCTGAACGGGAGGATATAGTACACGGTCACTCACATTGTGTCCCCAGCAGCGGCTTGAATGGAACATCAGGCTTTTTTGCAGGGCGTTCAACGTGTTAAGGACAAATTTAGATAAATACCTAATTTAGTGAAGTTTTATTTAGATTTCATTAAGTGAGATTTTAGATGAGATAAAATACTATAGTATTAACTTAATTGTATCGTAAAATAATGTATTGTTTGAGCAGGCTGAAATAAAAAAGGAGACCCAACTTTGGAAATTTTAGGCAATAATGTATCGATTAAATCAGATAAACAATCATATAGTCCAGGATCATATGATCTGAAAATCAGACCTTTTTGTTTCTTAATCTAGTCAGAACGGCGTTTCAAAGCACGCGATAATGTCCAATGTATAAGCATGTCTCGAAATTTCTGAGTATGTCTCCAAAACTGTCCTGTATGATCTTCATCATAAACTTAAGAGCCGGGCTCTGGTCGGTGGAGTAATCGCCATTCTGTTCTTCTCTCTGCTACTGTTTTGAGCTCTTGATACGACATTACATTAACTTTCTCTTTGGCTTGGTCCATAAACGTACGTCTTGGTCTTCCCCTGCCTCTCCTTCCTTATCTTTCCTCCAATTATAGTTTTGATGTAATTGTCATGTATCAGGTGCCCCAAAATATTTCCCCTTCTGTTTTCAATAGTTTTTAGTAGACATCTTCTTTCTCCTATCAAATTTAGAACCTCTTCGTTTGTTCTTCTTTACGTCCAACCAATACTTTCCATCCTTCTCCATGTCCACATTTCAAATGTGTTCAGTCTCTCTCTATCACGCTGGTTAGAGTCCACGTCTCGCTTCCGTACAGCGCTATGGTCCAGATGTAGGTCTTAATAAATCCAATAATCTTGTATGAACCTACTATAAAATAATGTAAAAAAATAATTTTATTGTACTAAGCTTACTCTAACGTTAACGGATTGGTGGCCACTAACAGGAAAAAGAAGCGTCGGTCGTCCACCAGCACGATGGGTTGACAACGTAAACAAGACCGCGGGTCATTTCTGGATGAAACGAGCACGGGACTGGGATAAGTGGCGTACTCGAAGAGAGGCTTATGCTCAGCAGTGGGCGATTAAAGGCTGAAAATGATGATGATGAAGCTTACTCTGAAATTAGACATGATACATTATATTTAATTACTTGTATTATTTTTTTCCTCACTGTTCACAGGATAAACACCCAGCGACCCCTGCTGCAAAATTGGCAAGTGATAAAAAAACGTTTTCTGTCTTCCAAAAATGTTAACATACAAAACATGGACGTAGATATAAGAGAAGGATACACATTAAGCGAAGTAAATTTTGGAATTAGGACCTTTAACGTGTGTAAATCAATTTTCAGACATACTTGGATACTTTTGATTAAAAGTAGCATAGCAACAAAAAGTCCGTGATATTGCAAATTTTCTATTTAATAAATAAATTTAGTTAAAATCAGTCGAGTCTTTATTTTTCGTTATGGTATGGAATGGAAAATATAAAGACCCGACTATGGATTTATACTATATCGAGGGTATCTGAAGCAATTTTCATGACTGTGTCTGGTAATAATTAGATACTTATAAAATTACATAGTCAAGAATCATTTATCTGGAAATCAGTAAAATAATGTATCTTGTCAGAAAAGCTTTTCAAAAAACGTGATATTCGCCAATTCACGCCCTTAGAAGGTTGGTTAGTAAACGAGTTGCATGTTTTTTGGGAAAAGCTTTTAGCCGCTACTGTCCAAATGAGCGAGGTTCCACATGTTATTGACAAAGCCACAGTATACGGTAAATGTAAGAGTTGCACTCAGCCCCCTCCCCGCCCATGGCGTGCAGATTCTGTTACGCACTAACTTTTATTTCACCAATGCTAAATTTCTCTATTTTACAGCTGGTACGTAACTACATGTCAAATTATACACGTCTTTAATACCTACAAAATGCTTGTCAGAAATGGACTGCTTATGTCCAAATTAACAAATGCAATCAATTCTGATTTAGCTCTCAAGTGCACTTTCGACCAAGGTTAAAACCAACTTCGAACTGAGGTTTGTATGAGCCTATATATAGGCTATTCGAGCCCACGCCGCAGATTATTAACTAACGACTGCATCATTTTATGGTGAAATATAGACATTATTAGGATGCCCTTTAAACCTGGAATATTTATTTATAATGTAAAACTAATTCTGTTATTTTATTTTCATTATCAGCTTACTCAAGTGTTAACGAAGGTAAAATTACCAAATGAATCATTTAATAAGCAATTAATTCCGTGTTATTTTATATTGGAGTTTAAATCAGAAACAAAGAATAAGCGTCTCAGTTGTTACAACTGTCAACAGTTAGGTGTATATATTGTTAAAAACGTGGGGGCACGGGGTTAAAAGGGTTTTTAACGCGATAGTATATTTTTCTGCGACTTACACAGGGCAAGCTCCACTGAACCCAAGGGTACTAATTACACTAAAGCAACTAACACTCGCAAGTTCATTGAAGCGCACCTGTTAGTACTACACTAACACTAATGTTACTTTGCACTAGATCACTTCACTGCTCACCACTAGTTTACACTGTTCTTCCTCTCCAGTTCTCACTCCGATACTGCTCACTTAGTATTTCGCTCCGAGAACTCCACTTCGAAAACTGATCCTTACCGCGAACTTGGTTCCTTTATATACCCCTTTCCGAGGATTATAGACCGTAATTCAATTTCTCTGCTTTCCATATAAAATCATAAAGAATTCTACCTTTGTTCGGCGAAGATGGATAAAAAGGGGCATTAAATCTTGTTGCAAAAAAAAGAGAGCTACTATGGCTATATAGATCTCAAAAGACAAATCAGAACGTAGAGTAAGAGATTGTATAAAATAATAAATTTAACACAACGCTCAATGCTTCTTTCATAAATTCCTCGGAAATTAGTCGAGTAGCATACTTGGCAAATAATAAACCAGACCAGATGCACCACATCAAAAGAGCCAGTAGACAACTTAAGTGGAGAATGCATCACACACCCGATGGACATTGCTTTGACTCTTGGAGACTTTCTACATCTCTAAGAGTTATGAATTACTTATTTTATTCTTATTTTTAACATGAATGACATTGATAATGTAGTTAATTTTCTTTTGATTGATGTATAATTTAGAATCAATAGATTTGTTCATTTTAAATTGTCAAAGTGCCCTTTGATGCCCATTTGCAAAATAAATATTTTCATTTCGATTTGATTTACAGCTGATTCCTTCTCTCCCACCACTGCACTGACAATAACTATTATTTCATTAAAGTAATGTCTTCTTCTTCTTCGTGTCGAGGTTCCTTAAATATGAGATGCCCAATGGGCAGCGGTGTGGACAGCTCTGGCAGTCGCGTCTCTCAGGTCGTGTTCCGAGCAGGAGTGTGGGCATGTGGGGCACGCCATGAGGTGCACTATGGTTTGCGGTGCTGTACCGCAAACACATTGGGTTGATTAGCCACGTTGCAGTCCCCACCTGGCCATGTCTTCCTTACAGCGGCCAACATGCGTTCTGAGCCTATTTAGCGCCCTCCAGATGGGTCATGGCTCCTTGTGGCCGGGTGGCAGTTGTTCCGAAGCTAGCACGTAGTCGCTTTGCAGGGGGCTAGTGTTCCGCATGAAACTCCTGCGACTCTTGAGACAGGCAGATGGCGGGTTATGACCGTACAGTGGGTGGCGCTGGTCAGTCTCCTGTTTCCCCTTTTCCACGGCACTTGCCACCTCTCTACGGATTTCAGGAGGGGCGATGCCCGCGAGTGGGTACAGCTTGTTGAGTGGAGTTGGCTTGAGGCATCCGGTGATGGTGCGGCAGGTATCATTGAGTGCAGCAGTCACCAGGCCGGCGTGTGCGGACCGATGCCATAGAGGACAGACTCTCCCGCAGAAAAGCACAGCGCCAGCCCGGTGGTGCGCACAGTGTGCGCAGATGATCCCCAGCTTGTTGATGTTAGTCTTCGCAGCAAGTTGTTACATGCGCTGACCTTCATGCGGGTGTTAGCACAGTGCGTCTTGTACGTCAGTGCCCTGTCCAGCTTAATTCCCAGGTATCGCAGCGTTCAATCGCCGCTCCCTCCCACGTTATATTTATAGGGGTCTTTGCGAGTGATGATTGCGCAAGTGGAACGCGCAGGATTGTATTTTGCTCGGGTTTGGCCGGAGGCAGTTAGCCTTGTAGGATTTTCCAAAGTGGTCCAATGCCTCAGACAGTGTCTCCTCTACCTCTTCAAATGAGCGGCACTGTGCTGCCAAGGCTAGGTCGTCTGCATAAAGAAAGCATTATGTCCCTGGCGGGCTGGGCTGGTCGTTGGTGTACATATTGAAGAGGGTTGGGGCCAGCACGCTACCCTGAGGGAGACCATTTTTTTGGCGTCGCCAACGACTTTTGCCGGTGTTGAGATGGACCTGGAAGCGGCGGTTACGAAGCAGTTCACCAAGGATACTGACAAAGCCCATATCCTTCGTGGCGTATGCAGCTTTTGACAGTAAGATCCCGATGTTCACAGTGTCGAAGGCGGCGGATAGGTCTACAAACGCCACGCCAGTGACCATGCCATGCTCAAACCCATCCTCAATGTGCTGCGTCAGCTTCAGTGTCTGGCTCGTACACGACTTCCCGGGGCGGAAACCCGCCTGTTCGGGGATGAGTTGGGGATGAACTGCGAGTGTCAACCGGTTAAGTAGTAGGCGCTCGAACAACTTGTAGGTGTGGCATAGTAACGAGATAGGGCGGTAGTTTTTGGCGTCATCGGGGGACTTTCCGGGCTTCAGCAGAGCGACTATCTTAGATTTAGACCATGACCTTGGTATGCTGAGCGTCACTAAGCAGTCGTTAAAGAAGGCCAGAAGCCACGATAGCGCCACAGGTCCAAGATGCTTGATCTGTTCTACCGTGAGGTCATCCACTCCAGCCGCCTTCCCATTTTTCAAGCATTTCACTGCAGCTGCGAGTTCGCCTAGTGTAAACGGCTTGCTTAATTCTCGGTTGCTTTCCTGGGCTTTCGGGGTTGGAGAAGATTTGGGCATACGGTGGAGTGGCTTGCCGTCTAGAAGCAGCTGGCTTGCAATTTGGTTAGCTGTGATTTGGCCCGGTTGCGTGGCCGTAGGCGCGTCGCCAGTGAGCTTGTGGAGAGTGGTCCAGGCGTTTTTGCTGTTGTGTGTCAGGTCGATACCAGCAACGGTGTCTTCCCACTTTGCCCAATGAGTCGTAGCTAGCTCTTCCATCAGCTCTGTTCCTGTCTGTATGGTTTCAGCTGAGAAGGGGTCATTCGTGAACTGAGCTTCGATGGTCAGCAGCAGTTTTGACGTCGCTGAGAAAGTAATGTAATTTATATTGATAGTGTTTCGACCGCAAATACTTACGCCCTTATTCATAAAACTTAAAATGCCTCTGCTAAATTAAATGTGCTCTGTCCCATTCTTACGCACTCAAATGTCAAAGTGGCAGATAAAGACAAATGGACTTTAACGGCATTTTAGTTAAAATAGGCTTGAAGTACGTTTATGAATACGGCCGATAGTGTATAATGGGAATGATGATGACACAAATAAAACCAAGACAATTGCAAAGTATTTGTTTTAAAAAATGTTTTTTTTTATCTCGATCACATGCAAATAAAGTCAAGTCGTTTTGCGATACTAAATTTGGCCGCCAGTACAATCAAGAGAAAAAAACGGCCAAGTGCGTGTCGGGCCACGCGCAGTGTTGGGTTCCGTAGTTGCCTGTGTTTCTTAGTTACATGGTTGCGTTGGCCGAATTTCTACGAAAATTGGCCTTTCCAAGTACACATTGGTCGACTATTACTCGGTAACTACTTATACCTACTTGTCCGTGATAGTTTTGCTTTCAAATTCATTATATGTACTACTACCACGAATTCTTTCACATTCCCAGTAGTAGCCATTTAGCCGGCAGGGGACACATGACACGAACAAACATTACATACATATATACATACATACATTCACGCCTTTATTCCCAAAAGGGGTAGGCAGGGCACATGAAACGTATGTTCCAGCGCCACTTTTAGCATACATGTGGGTATAAAAGATCGACAAAATAGGTAGGATAGGTTGCTAGCCCATCGCCCACAACACACTTCAACCCTGGTCCCTTAGTCGACTTTTACGACACCCACGGTTAGAAAGGGGGTGTGTAAAATTCTAACCCGACACCACACGGGTAAGAAACATTAAATTAAATGAAATGAAATTTTGAAATGAAATGAAATGCAATCATGAGGGCTTTAAAGCCCAATATCTCGCAAACTAATCACTGACTTGAAAATTGGTTTTAGGAAACCCATCATAATTTTGAACGAGCTATCCGATACCCTTTTTGTATGAGATTAACGAGAAAAAAATTACATCCCCGCTTTAGGTGTAGGGGAGGTACCATAAAAAAACTCTGGGGTTAGTTTGACGTCGCACGAACAGGTCATCTATGAGTTCAAACTGTCCAAAAATGTTATCGTTGGACAGTGTGAATAGCGATTCGCTCAATCAGAGGGCCCCCGGCACGCGCCCCGGGCTGTCCCGCGCGATGCCCCCCCCCCCGCCGCGCCACAGTGTTTAATATTATGATCTTTAATTAACTACTTCATTTTGACTTATAATTATAATTATTTGCAATTTCCTCGCAGTAGGCGTGAAAAGCACTATATAATGTCTCGGCCAAAAGTGCAATAGATGGGCTCGTCTCCTTCGAGGTCCTCACCTTCCGCACGGACCTCGAACCCACTCGTCCATCTTTAGCCTTCTTCAGCCTACTTTCTAGCCTTTACAACAATGTACTATTAATACAATTTTGATATATTTCAGCAACTGATATCCGCCTTCCCTATCTCTGGGGTATTGTATAGTTTACAAATTTGTATTCAATTCATATTTTAAATAGCTTAAATTATACCTGCACAAATATAGAATATGATTTTTATCACAATTTTTTTTTTTGCATTTCTGTTTTATAGTGCTTTACCTAATACAATTTATACAACTCATTCCCTGCTCATTGTATACTTGCATTTGTTGCTTCACTCTAACGCAGGTCAAATAAAAATGTCATTAAAAATCGCGCTAAAATTTTAAGAGCAATTTCTTTTTATATAAAATACCTACATGATAACGCCATGTTTTTTTCTTTTTTGTAGGCAATATTATTTGACTTATTTCTTAAGGATTAGCCGAGGGTGCTCGGAACGGAAACGTCTGAGAACCGAGTGGGAGGTCTCTGCCTAGAGTTGGTACACCACAGACTTCTAATCATAATAAATATGATTTCAGTTTGGCGCCGGTAGCGACCAGGTATTGTTGATGGAGTTAATTACACCCCTTTGATGTCAAATGCAAACTTTTATACTAAGACTTTAGTAAATCATTGCTTAACAGGAGATTTTCAAATATTATAATATATTTATTGTAAGAATTTAAAAATTACAATTGCATTAAATCTATATCTATATCTTTATTAACAATCATCTACTAAAACAATATATATATATTTATAACGGAATATAACTAAACTAAACCTATATTATAAACTAAACCTATAAAAAGTAAATGCCCCCCAGGTCCCCGTCATTGGTTATGGTGCCCAGAAGGCTGGCAGCGTTGCCTCTTTGGATTGCTAGGCTAATCCTTTGGCCAAAATAGCTGCCAGCCCTCTGGTCGCCGGATGTTTGAATGAGCCGCTCCGAAATTTCCTTATATAGGGCTTTCGCGCCCGGACCCCACGGCCCCAGAGTTTCCACTCCAAACGGCGCAAACATGTAGCCCTCACCGAGGACAGCATATTTCCGCCGCTTGTGTTGCTCTGCCGTGGTGGCCGCAGCTCCGGCTTTAGAGGAGGTCGCTTGGAGATGGAACGGGGCTAGCGTATCAACGCAAGTAGCGTCCCACACAAGAGTCCTCCCCTGCTTCCACGGAATGAGCGTCATGCCGTCAGGGCGCTTACCATCGTCACGTGCGATACCGTTCGGCTCTAAAATGGCCGGCACGCTAACGGAGGCAAGAGCCCTACGGATGACGTCATTCAAAGAGGCGTGGCGGGAGATGCGGCCAGCACTCTTCTGGCAGGACAAGCCGTGGTGACCTAGGGAGTCTACGTGGGCGCCACAGCGGCAGCGGTGTGGCTCATTAGTTTTGGAGCCAAGTCGCAGACAGGTTGCCAAAGTTAAAGTTGGTTTGTCGAGGAGAGTGCCAAGGTTTGGAGACGGCAAAGAGTGAAGCCAGAGCCCCGCCTCCGGCTCCGCTACAGCAAGGAGACGAGCACGCTCTGCTGTGCTTTGAGCGGAGGTGATGAGGTCTTTAAGAGAAGATTGACAGAGGGGCTCGTCCCACTGCTTTTGAGATTTCGGGGAAACCGGAAGCGAATCATCTGGGCATTGCATCATATTTATTGTTACCTCTTCAAATCGAATATGTTCATTTGGAAAACCTCGTGACCTAACATGGTACCTACCTACTCAATTGTATATTTATTGTCTATTTGTAGGCAGTAGACGACGACAACGTTGCAGTAAGGGTTTTTAGCTAAACTTTCTATAATCCCATCATTGGTTATTGTGCATTTTATAGATTAGAATAGAATAATTTATTTATTTCATGACTTAAATTGTAGTACAAAGTCCTTAGTCAAAATTATAAGAATTTACATCACGATTGTTTCAAAATAACGATATAAAAAAATTATAAATACAATAATCACAAATATAATTATTTCGTATCACCTAATCAGGATCTTCAAAGTACAGTTTATTTTAAAATATACCTAAATAAATAATAATACACGAAAATGTCAATGAATCCTTATGCAATCTCTCCCCTTACTTGGACGAGAATGGTGCTTTTCGCATGAGAGCATAGATGCTGTTAGCGACCTATCTCAGGAAGCGAAAAGACCTATAATCCTTGATGGATGACATCCTACTACCCGACTTTTGGTCAAGCACTATCATGTTAAGGCTGCGCAAGTGCGCACGGACACCAAGAAGCAGTAGTGAATGACTTGAAACAGTTGTATTTGATAATTCAGTTGCATCCTACTGTCAAGACTGTCGTGTCCCGTTGCATGTTCTGCAGGCTAAGAAAGGCTACCACGCGGGTGCCTCGAATGGGTGACTTGCCTCAGTCACGCATGGAGCATCATCAGCGCGCCTTTACCTTCTGCGGGATTGACCTGTTCGGTCCCTGGTAGTCACGGTAGGCACTGTAAGCAGGCACTGAGAAAAACGTTATGGCGTTTTGTTCACCTGCCTCACTGTTCACGCGGTTCACATAAAAATCGTGCACTCACTTACCACCGACTCTTTGATCATGGCACTGCGCAGGATGGCGTCTCGACGTGCTTGGCCCGCGCACATTTACTCAGACAACGGTACCAATCTTCGGGGTGATCAGAACTGTGAAAATCTGTAGAGGAGCTCGACGAAGAATCTCTAACAATGAAGGCCGTTAATAATCAAGCTTACTGGACCTTAATTCCCTCCGTTAGTCCCCATTGGGGTGGGGTGTGGGAGCGCTTAATACCGTCTGTCAACAGATCATGTCATTTTGAAGGAACGAGCGGCCCTCGATGAAACCTTGAGTACTCTTCTAGCGGAAGTTGAAGGTATTATGAACGGTCGAACTTTGACACATGTCTCTGTAGAGCCGGGCTCTACTAAAGCGCTTGCGCCCAACCATTTCCTTATAGGTTCTTCATCCAAATGACCACTGAATGGAGTTTTTGACGATTTGGATCTTGCCTTTTTGGCGCATCGCTCATCGATTGGCAACGTTGGCTAAAGGAGTTCCTTCCCCAACTGCTTCCCAGAAAGTAGTGGCAACAAGAGAAGAGGCCACTGAGTGTCGGTGATCTCATGCTGGTCGTTGATCCTGACTCCCCTCGAAACGTATGGCCACGGGGCTTGGTTAAAAGTGTCGTGCCTGGCAAGGACGGCCGCATTAGAGTGGTTGAAGTCACTACCGCTACCGGCGTGCTGCAGCGGTCCGTGGTGGGCGTTGCACCTGTACCATTAGCTGATTAAAGTGCTAGTTTCGCACTAGGGTGGAGGTTGTAGTATTCTATCGGTCCATTTTGATTATTGTTCGTAAAATTAATTAGCGTAGTCTTATTTGTAATAAGTACTAACCATTTGCTTAAATCCATTATTTAAGAGTTAGTACAGTCTTTTGTATTTTGTATTCTTATCGTCCAAGCTACTCGTATTTCCTTTTATTATAAAAGCTAAAAAGCGTTGCATATCAAATGTTAGATTATATAATATATTGTTATATCAATAATTATACCTTACGCAATAACCTCGCTAGTCCAAGCTTAATAGCCGATGAAAATTCGAATGTCTTATAGGGAGTCTCCGACGACCAGGCTGTAGATGACTCGGCAGTAGCCGACACGGATGACGGGGCAGTGGCTGACACGGATGACGGGGCAGTAGCTGACATGGATGACGCGGCGAGCGCAGGCAGTACCACGCTGAATGGGTCTAGAGGGACAGAGAAGAAACTCTGTATATACATGCCCGGCCGACAGTACTGCATATCACAGCAGAAAGACAAGTAAGTTTTGTTCATACCATCACAATCAGTCTTTATTTTTTTTATTTACGGGTTTGTAAAACCGACTAGCATTTCATCCGTGAATACCTCGAGTCGAAAATGCAGGACTGCCACTAAAAATTAAGGACGACGTGGATGATGCATGCCTGCACATTATAAATCAGATTCAGGTGGCAGTCTGGCTAAGTACTCCTGAGCTGAAGGGATCATCTCACTGTACCTTATTACCCAGCGAAGTCAAGAAGAAAATAGCCGAGAAACGTCTTCGCAGAGTTTGGCAGACATCCCAGTGCAAAATGCCTGGGCTCGTTTTTGCTTTGACATCCCACCAAGGGCCCATGTTACCCCTTCCATAAATAAACATAACATCCTCAAAATGGCGCACCGTCGTCAGCTTCATCTGGCCTGTCTGCTCTTCGGAGTAATAAAGTACAAAACCCCAGCATATCTGTTTGAGAAATTATCATGGTTCTCTTCTCGGAGGTCACACAGGACACGCCGATGCAGCATCCAACTGATAACACCTCAACATGCATCAGCAGCTTTCCAAGGCAGCTTCAGATACGTGGCGACCGTATAATCGCGGAATATAATCCCACCGCATTTCAGGAATCTGCAAGTTAAATCTAGTTTTAGAGCGGCAATTAGAAAATTTATATGTGAACACCAGCGGCGACAGGAAACACTAGCACTAAACTAACTAACTACAAGTTGTTTTAAAAATAAGTTAGTTTAGTTGGCAATGTTATGTGTAATCTAAGTTGGCATGTGTGTAAGTGAGTTGATGATGATAATTATAATAATATATACTCGTACCTGCGTGTTTATCCCATTTTGTAGTGTTCTCTGATAATGCCCGGATCACTGTAGTTTATAACATTTCTGTGTCTAAGACCGTCGTGTTGTCCTGTCTTTTGTAATTCTTTTGTGTTTTTTTATGTGGAACCTAAAACAAAATTGTTTGAAAATATGAATGCTGGAATTCTGAGATAAAGCCGATAATATTTATTTGTATATAGAATATTATAGAATATAGTATATATCTTTCATTAAGTTTGTTTTCTGTCCCTGATGTGGCGAAATGTACAATGCACAATTTTTCGCACATGAAGTTACACAACTGTCATCTTCTCGTTTTTTTTTGTGTTAAAATGTTCGTAATACTAATTTGTTTGTTTATTTTTTTCTGGATTTAACCATACACTGTTTTATAATATACTTTTCTTTGTTGTATCTTCGGGTTTTCTATTGTTTTAAGATATAAACTTGCTGGAATGCTGTAGGGTACGTGCGAAGTGCGACCATGTGCGTAAGGTGAAAATAATAATTTCACTGTACGCAGCCAGATGGCGCTGTTTGACGCAAGCGCAGCGGCTGCGTTCAGTTTTAGTCTAAGGCCGTGTCGCACGTACATTAGAGAACGTAATAACTACTCAAAATGGTCTCGCCGGGAGACCAGCGCTGGCTCGTGAGCCAGCATTATGCTGAGGCGGGACCATTTCGTAGCAAATAAATAGTTTTAAGTGCCTAATTAAATAGTATTAAATGTGTGTATGTGATATTTATATTTGTTTGTTACGAATACATAATTTTCATTTGATTTCATCCCACAGAAACGCTGATAAAACAAGACTTAACCGAGCTACATATGAAGGAACTCAAAGATCTTCTTGCTGACACAGTCAACGAATCTGTTAATGAACGTCTGGAGAAAAGATGTCTCCTAACGGACACGGAATCTACGGCCTCTGGAAAGCAACAAAAAGCCTTACTTAGCCTCAACTGAGCTCTCCTGAATATGAAGCCTTCGCCATCCACTTTGCAAGTGTCTTAAAACCGAATGAAAGTTATACCCCTGATGATCCGGAAATAGATGAGATCCTAAAGCAAGAATTACAGCTATGGTTGCCTCTGCGCCCAACTACTCCACGTGAATAGCCAAAATGAACCCTAATAAGGCTCCTGGGTTCGACCTTATAAACCCTCGGGTACTGAGAGCTCCCCAAGAAAGGTGTTGTCTTCTTGCTTGTCATAACTATGCTTTTCAAAGCAATACTGTGAACGTCACATGTGCCCGCACTCTAGAAAACCTCCCAAATAATAATGATTTCAAAGCCAGGCAAGTCACCTAATGACGTTTCATCATACCGTCCCATTAGTTTGTCGCCTGTTCTATCAAAGTTGTGGGAAAGGATCATCCTTGAACGATTGTCTCTCTGTCTAGATAGTGACAATGTTATTCCCGACCACCAATTAGAATACAATACTCAACTGTAGAGCAAGTACATAGTGTACAGCACTATGATTGGTTATGCTCTGGACTGCTATGGATTAACGACTAAAACTAACATAAACAAATTAGAATGTATGCAAGTAAGATTCCTAAAACTGTTAGTTAATAATAAAACTAAAGATAAAAATAAAAAAGATAATAGAAACTTGTTCAAAATTTGTAATATTCTACCGGTGAGCCTTAAGCATAAATATTTATTAGTATTAAATAATCATGGCAGTAGTGAGCACACCCAATTACAATTACACCGTAATGATGTTTGTGAAACCAGGTCGATGTCGGCGGGCAAGTTTGTCGTGCCGAGGGTCACTAATTACTACGGCGATAGGTGTCTCCGGAAACGCCTACCCTATATACTCAACAGCCTGCCCTCTGACATCAGGCAGGAAGCCAATAAAGCTAATCTTGGTAAAAAGCTGCGTAGTTACCTTGTCAAACGTATAAAATAATTATTGTACCTGTAGACGTAGATAAATAGTACTTATAGATAAATATTATAAATAGAAGAGAGTAGAGACTGCTTGATCCCACAGTCAAACTCTGCAAACGGTTTTGCGGGACCCTGTACTTGTTTATGTTGTATTATCGTTTCTTTCTTAATAAATAAAAAATAAAAATAATAAAATAAGACAATCTCTTGAAAAAAAGTGTTACTGCTCGGCTGCTTTTCTTGATGTTCAACAGGCATTCGATAGAGTCTGGCACAAAAGGCTCCTGTGCAAAATTTAAAAAAAATGTCCCCCACTCTTTCTACCTACTTATGGATTATTACTTGAGCGTCAGAAGATTCCAAGTGAAGGTACAAGATGCAAGATCGTCGCTCTACAGCTATCAAGCGGGAATACCACAAGGCTCTGTGCTGGGTCCAGTCCAGTCCTCTACAACATACATATATACGAGTGACCTAACCCAGTCTTCCAACGTCTCCGTAGCCACCTTTGCTGATGCAGCTTTCCTTGCCTGTCACCCAGACTCAAAAGAGGCTAGCAGAGTACTGTAAGTCCAGCTTGATGACACCGGCGCATGGTTAACCAAGTGACGCATAGAGGCAAGTGCCCCAAAATCCCACCATAACAGATGTACACTAAGACGAGAAATGTGTCCCTCAGTCAAGTTGGGCAAATGAATCAGCGCGCTGTGTGATCGCAGTTCTACATAACACTCCTCCTTGCTTCGCTCGTCGTCGCGTCATACCTAACTGAGACCATTGGAACAAAACGTTTGCTTACTGGACAAAGTAAAATGATGCCAAATGATAATTTGACCAAATGAATAAAATGCGATATGTAAATGTGCTAAAGATTCGTTTGGTAAATGAAACTACTGCAATAAGTTTATTGGGAAGTAATATTTGGCGAAAAATATTTTGCCCTAACGGCAGTGCCCCCCATGGCCTGTACTAAAACCAATCAATGTAAATGTTCCGTTTACGCCGCTCAATAGATATCGCCGTCGTCAAAATACAGGGTAAATTTTTAATGAGTGTCCAAATTTTTTGTAGGCATTTGCTATCACTAATAGACATTTTCGAACAAATATTGGTAGATTTTTTAAAAATTATAAATTGTCTATCCCAAAAGAATTATCCGTACAGCGTGGTTACTAGGGATTCAGTGCCGCGCGGAGCGGGCGGGGAGGGGGAGGGGAGGCGTGCCGTGTTAACCCTTACTACCCGCTGTGGTGCGGTAAGGTTTTTTTGGGATAACTTTAAGCAGCAATTACTAAATTAGTACTGAATGATATGAAACAAAAAAACACGTATTTTATAATTTTTGCTGAAGAATCTTATACTTGACTGGACACTCATTTAAAATTCACCCTGCAGGACTCGCTATCACACTACACGTTTACAAACTAGTGGTGTTATTAGGTTTACTTATGTTTCGGCGAAAATAATTTACCGTCAAACATGCCTACTTTGCCACCAGGGCGAACCTCGGCTAAAAAGCAAATTTTAAACAAGTCTGGTTATAAACGAAAACACAACATTATTACCTTCAGAAGAAATTGTGGAATGAGAGGATTTGTATGCTGCCAACTAACTATAATTCTGTTTTTTTGTTTGTTTCAGCGCCTAGAGGATACGTCAACCTTTTAACTGGGCTTTAATAATAAAGTCACGTAATTCTTTGTGTGACGTTGGCGTTTTATTTTAACAATCCCTTTTAACGCCTGTAATCTAAAGCATCGCCTACTAATGCCCGTTACCAATATTCCCTGACAATGCATCAATCTATCTATAGGTACATATAATAAAGCTGTAGTGTTGAAAGTCTGTATGTACATTGAAGATATTATAAAAACTAATTGAGTGCTCTTAGAATCGATAACAGAACACACTACAACAGGTTTTAGAATATTTTCTAGTTGTCTGTCTGTTTAGTTATCCGGTATTACGAGAAAACTATCAAATGAATTAATATACGACTTTAACTACAACGTTAAATGTATCTTCGGCCACGCTATAGACTATAAAAAATATAAAGATTAGGAGTGAAAAAATTGGGGCTGAACTTTTTATGGGAACTCCTTGAATCTATGAGCTAAGCAAGCATATACTTGACTGGAAAGTAAAAAGAACCTTATCCAAACTTTTAACAAAATAAAGAAAAACGTGAAAATATATTAGATTGCACTATAAGATTTAAGATTGTTTAGCGTTTTATATAATTCATCTTCGCTAGCTGGTAATAGTAAAAATCGGCCAAATGCGTGTCGGGCCACGCGTAGTGTAGGGTTCCGTAGTTGCCTGTCTTTCTTAGGTACATCGACACGCGCGCGCCTCCTTGAGGATCCTGAGCGTAGTGAGGGATACACGTGTTTACGCTCGAGATGAAGATAATTTTGCTACCGAGTGACACATACTTATACTATTTTTCACACCTACAATGAAAAAAAATAAAAAAGATTCTGTTAAAATTACTTAACAAGTTTTAACAAACTTTCTTAATTTTTGTTACTAATTTTTACATATTACGAAAAATTCATAAATGTTAATAAGTAAGTAAGTAAAATCTTTATTTGCACGATTTTAGGTAAATACAGATCACAAACAGGTACAATCTCTATTGTATCACTAAAATCTACCTTTAAGGCATGCAAATTATAAAGTCATCTTAAATCTAGCTACCTACTTATCTAGGAACTCTTGAATACTGTAGAAACATTTTTCTATCAACCATTTTTTTAAAGCCTTCTTAAATTGTATAAAAGGCAGGTCTTTCATTAAATCTGGAACTTTATTATAAATTTTTATACACATTAAATATGCGTTTTTTGCAACTAATGAAAGATTAATCGCTGGAACATATAGCTTATTGCGGTATTGTGAACGTATGGGATTACGATATATTTCTTTAACATTCTGAAATAGATGGCCATGTTGATATACAAACAAGGATGCACCGAAGATATAAATACAGGGAAGTGATAAAATATAGTGATCCCTAAAGTAAGGCCTGCAGGAATCCAACACTTTGAGACCAAAGATAGCTCTAATACATTTCTTCTGCATAACAAAAACATTATCTATGTCTGTAGATCGACCCCATACTATTATCCCATATTGCAATATTGAGTTTATGTAGCCATAGTAAGAAGTAAGAGCAGCTTCTTTTGAAACTACCTGAGTTATTCTTCTTAGAGCATATACAAAACGATTTATTCTTGAACACAGGTCCTTAATATGTTCATTCCAACTACAAAACCGGTCCAGTGTAACACCTAAAAATTTTATACTGGTAACTTCTTCAATTTTATGCCCATTATGAGTAATGTTAAGATTAAGCGGCTCCCTTTTTTTGGTATGAAATTGCATTAACTTAGTTTTGTCAAGATTTGCCTTAAGATTATTTAATTTTAACCAGCTGATAGTTTTTTGCAACGATTCATTAATTTGTGATTCATACGTTCTTAAGCTATCTCCCTTAATTACAATAGTTGTATCATCGGCAAAAAGGTAACATTGCTGGGATAATGCATTTGGCAAGTCATTTATATACAGGAGAAACAGTAGTGGTCCCATTATGCTGCCTTGCGGTACTCCATATTTATTAATTACATAACGTGACTGGTGTCTTATTTTTTTAGATTTTTTAGCTTCCCTGGAAAACAGCCTTGTGTTAGCGATAAATTAATTACGTGCATAAAGGGTTCAGCTATCACATGAATACTCATTTTCACAATGTCAGTATTGATTTCGTCGTAGCCAACAGCTTTAGAATTACGTAAAGAAGTAACAACTTTTTTTAGCTCTGAGATATCAACTGGTCTTAAGAAAATACTATTCTCAAATTGAGGTACATTTTCCCTGATTCCTGATAAATCTGGGTTTGTGGGACAGTTGTCATCGACTACATTTATAAAATAATCATTAAAAATATTTGCTATTTTTAAAGGGTCATTGTAAACGATATTGTTGTCGGTTAATTGCTCAATGTGGTTAGCATTATTGTTAGAAGTAGTGTATTTTTTATTACATTCCAAGCTGCTTTACATTTATTATTCGATGTGTTTATATGGTATGCGTTTCTACTTCTTTGTGAATAATTTAGACAATTTTTTAATATTGTTGCATACTTTCGATATTGCTCAGTGTTTTCTGGACATTTTTTAAGTCGACATGCAATATACAAATTTCTCTTCTTATGACAGCACTTACGTAGTCCTTTTGTTAACCAACCACATTTCTGGAATATATTCCCAAGCTTAACTCGAATCACAGGGAAGCATAATTCATACAATAAACAGTATAGTTCATAAAATATATTAAAAGCTAATTCAGAATCATTTTCTGTCAAAATTTCAGTAAATGAGAGACAAGATAAATGTTTGAGAAATTTAGTACGATTATCTATCGAGAAGTCTCTCTTATATTGATACCACCACCTATCAGGATGTGGCTTACTGTCACGTAAAGGTATGTGGTAGATCTGGGCTGTGTGATCAGAGAGCCCAAGATCATGAACACTGGCATATCCGTTACTGACATTACTGACAATTTGATCTATGCCAGTTTGTGACCGCTGGGTTATGCGAGTTGGATCCTTTATTTGGGCTTTTAAGTTATAGTTCTCAAGAGTTTCTTTAAATTTAATTGCCCATTTTGTCTCTTTCATCAAATCGATGTTAATATCACCACACAAAACTACTTTTTTCCTCTGGTTTTTTATCAGTTCGGAAAGCATGTCAGTCAGTTTTTGTAAGAAAATATCTAGATTCGACGCTGGAGTTCGATATATACATACAACATAAATGTCTAGACGTAATACCTCTATACCACAGCATTCGAAAACGCCTTCGGTAGCATATTTTAGTAAGTTCGTAACAGGTTTATACTCAATATTTTTTCTGGTGAGGATTGCGACACCCCCTCTTTTTTGCTGCATTCTAGAGAATGTAGCGGCTACGCTGTAATTATTTATTTTTAAGTTATTTTCAATACTCAATCATACTCAATCATTTATTGCTTTCCACAATGTTTGTTTACAGGGTGTTGGTAAACATAAGTTTTAGTTACTAACTAATAAAAAACTTAATTGTGGACCCTGTTGGGCACCGCAACATGTTGTGAAGAGAAGACGGCCTACATGCTTATGCAAAGTTCTTCTTTTTATAATTTGCATATTCTGTGCAATGTGCAAACTATAAAGAGACACACATATACTTTAATATGACTATGATAGCACATTTATATAGATATATTATTAAATAACTTAATTTGTTTGTTTATTGCACATTTAATTTATTTATTTCTTTAATTAATTTATTTTTAAAAGAACTTGGTTTTTTATTTTATTTTTGAGTAAAAGATGAGTTTATAGTTATATTTTTATTTTATGTTACAGTTTTTCTTCTAGGTATTCTCTTAGCGCATAATAACTCTTATTAATAAGGAATTCTTTTAATATATTTATGAATGTATTATGTTTTTTCTCAGATTTTATTCTATCGGGTAATTTATTATATAATTTAACAGACATGGTATAGGTTGCAGCAGAATGCATTTTTAGGTTAGATGAGGGTAACATTAGTTTTTCTCTATACCGGAAGTTATAAGTTGTCGGTATATCTTCGCGTTTCTTAAAATATTGGGGATAGTTACGAACGAACTTACAAACTTCTAAAATATAGAGACCTGTTAACGTTTGTATTTTCAGATTCTTGAAATGGGGTTTGCAACTGTCTCTGTTGTCGATATTTACTAATATGCGAATAAGTTTTTTTTGTAAAGTAAATAATGATGGTACGTCTGTGCTATTGCCCCAAAGGATTATACCGTAGCTGAACCATGCGTTAGCATAGGCATAGTAGGTAGCAAGTGCAGTCTTGAAATCAGTCGACTTTTTTATTTCCCTGAGTGCATATACAAAAGAGGATATTTTTGCTCTTATCTTTTTAGTATGAGATTTCCAATTGACATGTGTATCTATCGTCAAACCAAGCAGTGAAAATTCGTTGGCTACCTCTAACTTTTTATCTCTGTAGCAAAAGTCTATTTCGAAGGATGTTTTTTGATGTGGGTGGAATACCATTAATTTTGTTTTATTAAAGTTAATTTCTAGGTTCTGATTGCTAAGCCAGTTAGTTTTATCAAGTATTGATTCTAGTCTGCTATTTAAGTTTAAATTATTTTCACATGTTGTTAATATGGATTTCTGTTCCGTGTTGCATGAATGTTTCGGTGAGCCACACTATATCTAAAATACTGCCTTTTTGGTTAAAATCGTCTAATACACAATGCAACTCATCCTGTTTATTCAAAATACCGGTGATATTCTGGTGAAAAATCCCTAATTTGTTTTTCCTACTATCACGAATTTTATTTCTCGGTAATGTGTTACTCGGTTTGGTCATGAAAACAATCGGTTGATGAATCAATTACATCTGCGCTATTCCGTTAAATTATTCTAATTGCATTTTCTAAATCTGCTACTATGTTGTCATAATTATGTCATATAATGTTGTTAAAGTTAAAACTTTAAATATGTTCGTGTTTAATCGATTACGATGAAATTACAATCGATTATTTTATTTAGATCTGTGTTAAATTGGCACATTGCGTAAATGCTACATGCCAATGAATAAATTAAAAAAGTAGCTTGAACAGAAATGTAGTATTTTGATCCCTCTCGTCGTGGAGCAATACTTACTTTTCCGAATGAAAGGTGTGAAAAAAAATGACATCCCCGCTTTAGGTGTAGGGGAGGTAACCTAAAAAAAATTTTCATGATTTTATTGTACTGTTTTGTTGGCGTGATTGATTTATATACCCATGCCGAATTACAGTTTTCTAGTAGTAATGGTTACTGAGCTAAGCCGAGGACAGACGGACGGACAGACGGACATGGCGAAACTATAAGGGTTCCGTGTTAACTACGGAACCCTAAAAAGATCCAGATTGCCAAAAAATACATTTTTGATCGTTCTGAGAGTAAGGGGTAATTTGTTGAGCAAGTTCTTTACCGATTTTAGCGAAATAATTATTTATGTAATTAGCTGATTTAGTAGTTGTAGCCTTGAGATTCAGTAATTCAGTCGGAAGTTTATTAGTTTTGTTTGTAAAGGTTAGAGTTTTTATGTTTTTCCACGGTAATTTAGTGTTTTTAACTGATTTAGCTAGTTCTCTTTCATTTCTTCAAAAAAATATATATCAAAAAACCTGTATCGTATATAAGTACCTACGTAATTTTAAGTATATACGTGAAATAAATGTTTTCATTCATTCATTCATTCATTTATAAGCAGTGCTCTAAGATTAGACCCCTTCAAAATCAATCGAGTTTAGGTGTCGTTGGCTCAGCCATTTTACTAGCAGGACATTCAAGGTGTTTGTATTGATGGATAGCAGACTCTGGTCTTAAAATACTCTGGTATTTGATTTTAATTAGGACATGATACCTCCACGCGTTCTTCAGAAGGCGCCTTACGTAATTAATGAATAGCCACAAACACGTGGAAATTACATTGATAAGCGTAACGTGATTCTCAAAATTTTCAATCATCTTCTCGATCAACATAATTATGATAGGTATGCGCAGCAAAATCTAATTGGCAATCTTGCGCTTAAAATTCATTATTCCATGGCCATCCAATTGCAGTTACCAGGCTATATAAACGGGTTCGTTAGTGTGTTAGCTGCCACCATGCATACAACGTTGCTGGTATGGGTCTTGGTTATAGGTGTATACGCCGACGGCGAGCCGGTGGTAAGTGGCACAAAAATGTACAGTAGACAACAAAAGCGCATGGCCAACTCAAAAACGGTTATGGCTTATAAAATAAATGAGATAAAAAAAAAAACTCAAAAACGGTTTGCCTTGACGCGCTCGCTAACACCACGACGCGTAATCCTACTAAGATTATGAATGCGAAAGTTTGGATGTTTGGATGTTTAAATGTTTGGATGTTTGTTACTCAATCACGCCTAAACGGCTAAACCGATTTGGATGAAATTTTGCACGAAGATAGTTTATAGCCTGGATTAAAATATAGGATAGTTTTTATCCCGGGCCCACGCAGGCGAAGTCGCGGGCGGAAGCTAGTATCATTATAGATGTAAATGTAAACTTAAGAGGATCAGCAAGGATTACTAGATGGCGTTGTTAACACAGATGGAAACAAAAACTAATTCCTCGTCTTGGATATATTATAGAGTCATTATTTTTCCTATATTATATTGTCAAGTAATCTTGCCATCGCATTATTGATCGATAATGGCGGTATTATGACACAATTTGGAATGTGTTTTCTATTTATGTGCCTACCTTTGTGCATTATTTTTCTTGCTGTTTCCGATTCACTGCCAGTGAATATCTGAAGATAATCAATTCCGAAAATACTTTTTTCTCAACATTTTTTTAGTTGGGTTGCGGGATTTGAACCCGCGACTCTCAAAGACTAACTGGCCTTGTTAGCCACTCGACCATCGGTTCAATTGACTAGGCGGTTGAAATACACCATGAGTTTATTTTGATGCTTTCTGGACATAAAACTGGATGTGGTAGAAAACTAGTTTTCGACATAACATTGTACTTGTTAAAAGTCGCAAATAATTGCGATATCTAACAAAGCTACAGAAACGAATGTAAACGTAAGTAGTTATTTTACATGTTTGTGATATAATTGATAACTATCATACATTTTTCTGATGATTTATTTACGAATAATATCGTTACAACTAAAAATGGTTGAGCAAAAGGAAACTTCTGCTACACCGACAAAGAACGGCCACCAGTGATGGTGATGGACTACAAAGAAAATGATTTTAAATCGACAAGTCATTTCGTCGGTTTATTGCACACAAGTGTGAACTGTTTCTCGTGTCTCCATCACGAGGAGGGTTTACATTATCGTGGGCATGCTGATAAACCCTTGCTTATAGAATCACATAAAACAGCAAGGTTGCAATTTGGACACCGGACTAAATGTCATGTTTAGTGATGAGAAGTGTTTAAATGTATTCACAGGGACATCTAAGTTTATGGCGTTGTAATAATATGCACTATGATAGTGATCACGTAGTAGCGTCACGTCACATCACGTAGTAGTATATATATATTTTTCGTGCAGGGTGACAAGGTAGTTACCTGGTTTTTTTTTTTTTTTTTTAGGAGTTTTTTCAAGTCTACGATATTTTTTTATTTATTTAGCAAAAAATAAGTGGATTTAATCTAATTAAGTTATTAACAACAAAACTTATATCTAACAGGATTATTCGTATACAATATTAATACGCCAATGCGTCTGAAAAGAAATGGTCTTAGGGGACCAATATACAAGTTTTTTGCCTAAACTAGGTTACAGTTGTATTCTGTGTTTTAGGCATAAATGGTCTTTGAATGGTATAGTTATACCACACGCGTCTGATGCTTGGGATACTTGAGTGGCTCTAAACCCAGGTGCGCGCAGGCCGGAAAACCCGATCGCCAGCATTCGTGGGACGAAATAGGAATGAGACGGGCACTGGATTCCCTTGTGAAGGATGCGCAGTCTGGGGCATGGCTGCATGCGTTTCCCTCTCCACACATGGGAACTCTCCTCGACGACGACTCGATGCGAGTGGCGGTGGCGTTCTGCCTGGGCTGCGATGTTTGCGAACCTCATTTATGCATCTGCGGCGCCAGGGTGGAGAGCAACGGGCACCACGCTTTGAGTTGCTGTCGTTGTGCGTCGTCACCACGCTCTCAACGACATCATCCGGAGGGTTTTAGTCTCGGCCAATATCCCATGTGTACTTGAGCCTTCAGGCCTAAGCAGGTCGGATGGTAAAAAGCCGAATGGTTTGAACTTGGTGCCGTGGCAGAAGGGTAGATGCTTGTTATGGGACGTCACTTGTGTGAGCACTTTCGCTGCCTCGCACCTTGGTCGCACCATCGGGGCAGCAGGAACTGCTGCCGAGGTGGCTGCGCTCAGAAAGCGGGACAAATACTATACATTGGTGAATTATTCCTTTGTCCCTCTTGCGGGGGAGACGATGGGTAGCTGGTGCTCAGAGGCCAGAACATTCTTGGCGGAAGTAGGGCGCCCTTTGCGACTGAGAGGGCATGACTCCCGTTCCGATTTATGTTTGGTGTACGAAGTCTTAATTCAAACAACAGTTTTTATACTCTTCAGTATAAAAACTGTTTTTAAGTGGTCTGAGAGTGTAAAAAAAAAACATCTTCCCCATAGGGAGAAATGTGTATTTTTTTCGTTTCTGTACTCGACTAACAAGACGCGGCATGCACCGCTGAGCGCCCCGTGAACGCGTCCAGAGTCTTAACTTTTGTCACTATCATTGTCAAAGTCATGGTGGAACGATAATCTTTGATTCGAGAGGCGACTTTGATCAAATCTGTTCTTTCCGAAATGTTTTAATCATGATTGACTACTGGCAGTGAACATATTTTCCTATCTTGCTGTTTTTAAATTAGCCCCATTTTTTCCTAAAGAAGCCTTAGTGGACGGTACTTTTTAACTTTGGCGACGATATTTTCTTATTTATTCAATAATATGCGTTGATTATTAGATATAATGTTCCGCAACCTCGTATCTGTTACCAGGTTACTTACCGAATCTATTCGATTAACGATTTTACAGTGATGATAATACAGCAGAGAACGTAATACCTACTCAAAATGGTCTCGTCGGAAGACCAGCGCTGGCTCGTGAGCCAGCATTATGCTGAGGCGGGACCATTTCGTAGCAAATAAATAGTTTTAAGTACCTAATTAAATAGTATTATATGTGTGTATTTGTTTGTTACGAATAAATAATTTTCATTTAATTTTTCATTTCATAATGAAATTACAATAACAATATACTCTGCTTGTTTTCAGTCTCAACGTGTTGGCCTACGGTTAAAACAGGTATAACTCATAGCCGCTTTCTGTAGTCTAAGGTTAAATATAGAGGTATCCCGTATAATTGGTTGATAAATATCTACAGTGTCTAACAATAAGTTTATTGTGTTGTTAAACGAACAGGTAAATTAGGCAATATTCCATTTTTTAAATATCTATCTAAAATGAAAACTAGCATCGCATAGTGTTATTAATTTCGTGCAGATTTTATTATTGTACACCCAACTTTATACAGACAAACGAACGATTAAGTATTTATATTTTTATAAATAAATAAATAAACCATTTATTTCAGGCATCTAAGGCCCATAACAACAAATACCTTAAATAATAAAATGAAAAATCGGTCAAGTGCGTATCGGGCCACGCGCAGTGTAGGGTTCCGTAGTTGCCCGTCTTTCTTAGTTACATCGACACGCGCGCGCCAACACATGCGCGGGACATGAACAAAAATTTGAGCTTTAAAGCCCAATATCTCGCAAACGAATCACTAATTTGTTATATTTTGATGTATAATCCTATAATATTTTTGACAAGCTATCCAACGATACCCCACACTATGGGTTTAACGAGAAAAAGAAAAGACATCCCCAATTTAGGTGTATTTCTTCTGTTTTATCGGCGTGATTGATTTATATACCTATGCAGAGTTACAGTTTTCTAGGTTACTGAGCTAAACCGAAGACGGACGGACAGAAGGACGGCCAGACGGAAATGGCGAAACTATAAGGGTTCCTTGATGACTACGGAACCCTAAAAAGAAAACTAATTATTTAGGCGCCGAAACTAACTATTGCTACACCCTTCCGGGTCCGTGTATCTTAGTTTTAAGTTACATGGATGCGAATAAATAAAATTATTATTTCCGAATGAAATTCACGGGAGAACCATTTGGAGACGAAGTTTAATGTGATTATTATGTATGTCTTTCCCGCTCACGGGACAATGACTTCCCGGACCTTTGGGAGGCGTGCATGGAGCTAGGTACCTACAAAGTACCAACTGAGCCAACACGTAGAGGCCCTTTTGACAATTTAATAAAATGCAAGGAGTACACCGAGCGGATGCTGTCTCTGCCCGTGTCATGGGACGCACACAGAGACAGCACCCGCTGAGGAGTATAGGGCCTATTGATGGTTGATGGAATCTAAATGAAACGGGTTATTGGGTGAAAATGATGGACTAGTGGCTGGGCTATTGGGTTATTATTATTATTATTAAATCTTTGACACATACCGAAGGTAAGTATGCCAAATGACATAACGTTGTGAGATGTAGAGGGACAAAGTTGTATAAATTTTTATATTGCCGTTATAAAAAATTAAAAGGCCCAGTGATCTATTACAAAAGCACTAGTCGCCACCCCGTTTCTTACAATAAAAAAAGGGTAAGTGGCTAGTGGTACGCCAAAATATGCGGCAAATGGTGTTAAAGTTTTGAAAATCGGTACGATTGATCTTTAGGCCAAACGAATCAATTTGAGCCGTAGTCTGAAAAAAAAACGAAAAAGAAGAGGAGTTACGTCAACATCTTTTTTTTGTATGGAAAGTTTTGTATAATAAATAATATAAATATTATTGAAAACTCCTATCGCATTACTATTTATCATCCTCAGTGTCTAAAATTTAACTTTTTATACATGTTTCAACTAATTGTGATATTATCACAGTTTGTAATTTTTAAAAATTATAAAAAAATACTAAATGAAATTAGTTTCAAAATTGCTTTTTCGAGGTTAAATATGAGGATATTACGTATCATTTGTGGTATATTATTGTATTAAAAAGAATAAGCCATATCGTGTCTGGAAGAGCCCAAACTTGGTATGTTTCGAAAATTGTTTTTGTTTTAATTTAACAAAAATGGCTGAAATATAATGATATTTTTAGAATCGGCTTAGTAAGCCCTTTTATTAGGTACCACACACGATAGGTTTCAGAAAAAAATATTTATTTTTTCCATACCAAAAAAAGATGTTGACGTAACTCCTCTCCTTTTTCGGTTTTTTTTCGGGCTACGGGTCAAATTGATTCGTTTGGCCTAAAGATCAATCGTACCGATTTTCAAAACTTCAACACCATTTGCCGCATATTACTGAATTACGGGGAGTACTGCTAGCACTATGAAGTGCATTATGGCCGACGGTCTTGCAATATATTACTGTAATATATCACTTTCTCCATCTTTTTAGTAAGAAGTAAGGAAGATATGATTTTAAACGATGCTGTTTCATTTCTTTCGTTCAATAACTGGCCACGTTGTTAAATTGAATTCTGTCTGTATGGTTGGTGTACTATAGTTATCCGATCTCATATCTGTAACTGTGTTTTCATATATGTACTTAAATGAAATTTTAATTTTTGTTTAGCTGGTCGTAAGTATACCTATTTTATTATTTCTTATTTTAAAATGTTTATCTTCTATTCTCTTTTGTTTTGATAAATACCCTGTTTTATATAATTGTAAGTATATACTCCGCAATGAGCATGTCTTTAAATTGAAATTTCATGCAATATTATTTCATTGAAGCATGAAATTTTAATTAAATGGGCGTTCTCAATCTCATTCACGTCCGATAATAGGCGATCATTGTCATCATCATCATATCAGCCAAAAGACGTCCACTGCTGGACATAGGCCTCTCCCAAAGAGTGCTACAAATCAAGACAAATCAAATAATTTATTTCGGAAGTGTTTCCATAATGATGACTTATGAAGTTGGTACCACTGCAATGTAGCCGCCGATTAAAAAAAAGTTAGATGATTTACATCGTGGTAAACAAGGCTTTTATGAAAAATTTATGAATCATAAAAGTACGCTAAACAGTGCGTGGGCAATAGAGCATGGAGTGTTTCGACGACTTATTATCGCTGTCATTGTATTAGAGCTAAAGACTAGATATAAATGACAGATAACGGTACAGGAGTAGAAAAGTAATATTATGCAATTTTTCAGAATCATCCTCAGGCTCTAATGGGGAAAAATGTAAGTGTTTTTTTTTAATCAACTTCAGTGGTTGGTCCTCATCTAACCTGATGAAAGTGACGACCAGATTAAATTATGTAGCTCACTAGTAGCCACTCTTGGTTTGAGGAGACATTGTGTACCAACACTAGAATGTAGAATGGATCGTCGGGATGGTTATCTATACTAATTTCTATACCAATCTTTACTTTTATTTTTAATGAGGAAAAGTCTGTGATATTGTAGCTTTTTAAAATGTGAGTTTACTGTATGTAATGGATAATCTCTGGATCCTCTTATCCGCTATAAAAAAATATTTCACTGGCGTTAAGAATGCATTTTCTGGTTGCCTGCGTTGTTTGCAACACCTGGGCGAAGCCGCACGAAAGCTATTAGTATTATAAAGAGGAAAAGTCTATGAGATTGTAGCTATGTAAGTTTCTGAGTTTGTAAGTTTGTATGTCATGGGTAATCTCCAGAACGGTTTGTCCGATTTCAAGTACAGGACGCAACTATGCGCTAAAGGGAATAAGACATATTTATGTCTCGTTCTACCGCATAGCCGCGTCACGATGGCCCATCGTGTGGAGCGGCGATGAGGCTTGATTGCCCGGTTCGCTGACGTCGGTCGAGCGTAGCAATATACACAACGTTCTATGAGACACCGCTCATTGATGCCGACGTATGTATGCGACAGCGTCAATATAAACAGCAAAATATTATTATTAATATTCGAACGGTAAATTTAAGGTTGGCGGTTAAGAGTTCCCAGGAAGCTCGACAAAAACTGCCTCCCCATTCAAACGTAGTTTTATAAATGTCTACCACCAGAAACTAGTTTCTGCCCTAAGTACATAAATATGGCGGATGCCTTTGTTTTAAAATGAGAACCAAACTTCGTGTGTATGAAGAGTAGAGCTTCGTGGGGACTCTTAAGTTGGAGCGCGAGTCGGCCCCGTGCACTTTGATTAATACTTAAATATATATTATATATATTATTATAATATATATTAATTTCTAATAAAAATACTGTTGAATCGCATATTGACGTTTTGAACTCTTCAGGATGATTTCGAAGTCGAATTACTGCGCAAGTTTAACCATATCAATTCACACACTTGATAGGTAATTAAATGTACCCCGAAAATGTTACCCAATTATATACATTCGAGACAAATCAGTTACCCAATATTTCCGATTTTTCAGGCGGCACAAATACAATTTTGCGCAAAGGTATGTGCTGAACAGTAAACACATTTTACAACAGTAAAAAGATTGGCGAAGGTTCGGGAGGCTACGGCACATCTTTTCGTCCAATACTCCGTAGTGTCTCAAGACGAGAGTCTTTGACCAGTGTGTGTTGCCAGTGATGACGTATGGCACGGAAACGTGTTCGCTTACTATGGGCCTCATAAGAAGGCTCAAAGTCACCCAAAGGGCAATGGAAAGGGCTATGTTGGGAGTTTCTCTGCGCGATCGCATCAGAAATGAGGCTATCCGCAGCAGAACCAAGGTAACTGATATAGCCCTCCGAATCGCTAAACTTAAGTGGCAGTGGGCGGGGCACATTGCACGTAGAACCGATGGCCGTTGGGGCGGAAAGGTTCTCGAGTGGCGACCACGTACCGGAAGGCGCAGCGTGGGTAGGCCCCCCACAAGGTGGACTAATGACCTGGTAAAGGTCGCGGGAACTATTCGAACTAATTTCCTCTGGCAATTGCTGTCAAAGCGAGTTGTCGTTGGTACGTGTTGTATTGCGTTAAAATGCCGAAAACTATTAAATGCGACTTAAGAAAAGTGATTTACAATATGACGAAGTATTTGCCGGAGAGAAAGTCTGAAGGATTAGACTCTATTCCTCTAAACAACATCACCGACCTTGTTGTCAACATGACAGAGTGAAAATTAATTAATGTTGCCATAATTATTGCTAATTTAGCGCCCCCAACCCAGGTTTTTATTTTCCTGGTCGGACTTTACCTACCCACGATACATTTTTTTTGTTTATACCATCTCATCTTCTAAATCCGATGACGATGCTCAAGTAACTTCAGATTATGGCATCGTGGGATCTCAGCTCGGCCACCGAGCGGCAGTGTCCGTGCCCGCTCGGTACGGTATAGTGTATCTTCTTTAGAAGTAAAAAAATTTACTTGTTTTCAGAGAGCCTTAAAATTGATGCACAACAAAAAGGTACAAGATTTATTATACAACACGCATCGAGACATGGCAATCTTGCACAAATTAAACCGCCAATGAGTAAACCTAATAAGGCTTGTTATGGGTATTAGACGACGATATATTATTAAATAAAAAAAACATGAAAAAATACACTTGTTCGTCATCATTCTTCTATCGTTTTTGATGTTTCGTCTTAGCTTTTAGCCTGATTGTGCCCTAAAGGAGCCCGGGGTCCACTTTGATACCGAAACCCAAGCAATAGACAATAGTTTAATGAAAGCAACTGCCATCTGACCTTCCAACCCTGAAGGAATATCAGCCCTTATTGGAGACCGGTTTCCTCACGATGATTTCCTTTACCGAAAAGCTACTGCTTAATAAAACTAAAACTCGCTAAACTTATGTGGCAGTGGGCGGGGCACATAGCACGTAGAACCGATGGCCGTTGGGGCGGAAAGGTTCTCGAGTGGCGACCACGAACCGGAAGGCGCGGCGTAGGTAGGCCCCCCACAAGGTGGACTGATGAGCTGGTAAAGGTTGCTGGAGTCCGCTGGATGCGGGTGGCGCAGGGCCGGTCCCTTTGGCACTCGTTGGGGGAGGCCTATGTCCAGCAGTGGACGTCTTTCGGCTGATATGATGATGGCTGCTTTATAAAACTTAGGAACACGAGCCGGGTTTCGAACCCAGGACCTGCAGATTGAAAGTCACGTGTCCTACCGCACGGCTACAGTGGTTATAAAAATATTCATACTCATCACACAAATATTGGCGCTTACCGGGATTTGACCCAAGAACCGTCAGCTTGCCAGGCAGGGTCTTTACCCACTAAGCTATATAAAATATTGTTATTTCAGCTAAGCGTGAGTAATTTTAATTTTGACCGCTAGAGACTAGGAACTTGTCTTGACGAGGGCTACCTTTCCACCAGATTATGCCGTGTAGCCTAGAAAAGCAACTCTACCTGTTCGTAATACTGCACAACTGTAATTCACCATATTCGTTATTCTAACAGTCCCCATATTTATTTATGTGCTAGCTGACCACGCGAACTCCGTATCGACGTACAAAATGCATCAGAAAAGTAATTTCCGCACTTCAACAAATCAAAAATGATGTGTTACAAATAGTAAAACCATTTAATTATTTAAAACAATTTTAAAAAGTAATCAAATATTTGGTTGTAGTCTACTGAAGATTCGATACGCCATGTATTTCTGTTTAATACTAAATAAAAAATAATAAAACGAAAAATGTAAAACTAATTACAAAAAAAATAGTCCGTCCCAAAGGTCTGTCTGCGGCATGGCCCCATGACGCTGCCGGCATTTCCCCTTTGGACCGCAAGGGCGATCCTTTGTGAAAGGTACGCGCCAGCTCTGGGGTCCCCTGAGGCGTGGACCAGCCGCGACGACAGGGTCCTCATGAAGGCCTTCATGTCGGCTGACCCCCTGGTCCCATCGTTTCAACTGCAAGCGGCGCAAACTCGTAGTTCTAAACTAGAGAAGAGTATAAAACGAATCTGACTTTGTTATATTATACATTTTGATTTTGCATTGAATAACGAATGTGTTAAATTTCAGTAGATTGGATTACCTACGTTTGTGCACAATTGTGAATAAGTAAAACTGTTTTAGTGTAAAAAATAGTACTGTGAAAAAAAACGAATATGTATACTGTTGTGAACATTGCGATTGTGTAGATACAACTGTGAATATTTAGGAAGATAGTATTTTGTGTGAGATTAGAGTAATTCATCCCTAGAGAAATCCTAATCGGTGATGATGCACCGTTGCCGAGAACATTGGGCATTTTCTAGAATGTTTTCTTAATATTACTTAAGGTAAAGACTGTGAGATTGTAGATACCTATAGCTTGATATGTTTGTGCTTATGTACGAAGTAATTTTCACCTGTCTATAAAGTGGCCATTGAATGGACAAGTACTATGTTTTATCCTGTGGGTTTACCTGCGTTCATTGCAATACGCGGCGGCAGCTAGTATTGTACTAAAGTGCTCAGGTACCAGTTAACATACTTGCTGAATTTTTCCCAAACATTTTCCGTTCACAAATACGTTCAATAGAGAAAATAAATAAATAAATAAAAATATCATCGGTTGTCTAAAATTCCTAAAATCACTCACAAATTGGACAATTCTAACAAAAAACTTTTAACTTCAACTGAAATGTAGTCATAAAATTAAATTACTTAATTCATTTACAATTTCAGCTTGTAAGTTATTGTGATATCATTATAAATTGTAGATATAAGTAGAATAAAACTGCATGTTTCCCCACCAGTGGTGTTGGGTAAGAGACTAGTGTGCGAATATTCTCTGTGGGTAGGTATACCTACTTCTCCGTCAATACGAGCAAGTTAAGGTCGTCAGATAATTATGTGACAGTCCATATTAACATATCACAAGCATTACAGTAGATAAGGTATAGTCGGACACCGCTTCAGTCACTCATCGCCTGCGCGGCGCGCAGATGCAGAGGTATGACAATAAAGGCCTCCACACACCGGTCTCGGTTGCGGATCAGGCGCGGGCCCGCGCAAGTTGTAAAACATTGAAACTGCACTTCAAACACACATCAAACGCGGTCCGAACGCGGGCCCGCTGCGGGCCCACGCTGCTAAGTTACAGCTCGGGCAGCAGCGCGGCTGCGGGTCGGGCGCGACGCGAGTCGGGCGATTGATATCTGCCGCGCCCGCCCCGCGCTACGCACGACAGACAGGGAGCGGGCTCGTTCGGGAAGCAAAGCCGCCGGGCCCGCACGCCCCGCAGGCGAGGACTGAGTGAAGCGGTCGGACTATAATAGGTACTACGCAGTAGGTACCGTCACATCTTTATATACTTCAAGGTGCACATTAGTGCACAGTATCTTAACATGCACTTTTCTGCCTTCAATATACAGTTGTCGTAGCTTCTTCCGCTGACTATGCACGTGCTGGTTCTGTGTCAAACGATTTACTAACGAATGTTTTATTTTAGTCCATAGACCAGGTTATAGCTCAAGCTGTAAGTATTTGTACACTCATTGAATTAACTTAGTACAAAAACGGTTTGTACACGGGAGAATTTTCTTCGTCATCCTCTGTAAGGGTAGGAGCCACGAATAGTTTAAAATCATCGTATCACTAATCAATTAGAGCTGGGCGTTTTTTCCCGTAAGCGTTTTCAAAAACAGTTTCTCGTACAGTAACGGAAAAACAGTTTGTGGCTAGAACCAGAAACTGTTTTTATAAAAACGATGACAAGCAGCTACGAGTAGAAGGCGACAGTCGCACGCAACGGTTGCAATGCAAAACGTGAAAACGCAACTCGAACACTGTAAACTGTTTCATTCGTTTTTTCGTTTTACGTCGTTTCGTGACCGGCGCCGGCGGCGACGCACGGAGAAACTAGTTATTTTTGAAACTGTTTTTCATAACAGTTTTGGGATTTAAAAAAACGGTTACGTTTCTTTTCACGGAAAAGTCGAAACGACCCAGCTCTATAATCAATATATAAGAGATGGGCTTAAGAGCTATCACTGCTAGGTGCTAGCTTTAGGTGGCTGCTCTTCTAAAAAATATTTTCTTAACAATGACAACATTCATTTTACACATACCTCTTTGAAAGTTAGCCGTCAACATCACCACTTGTCACAAATTGTACCATCCATCTTATAACATGGTCAATGATTGATTGATTTTGAACGATTGAATGATTAGTTTTAATGAGCTTTTTTACCGCTAGATCCATTCTACAATTAGTCTACTGTTTTTTTCCATCGGATACACTTTTTATAATGCCTGTGAGGAATGGATTTAGTGAGTTTATTCTTATAATGGATTTTTTAACTTGCAAAATGTATCTAGCGAGAAGTATATCAATTTTTTTTATTATTTATTAGTGCATTAATATTTTAACTATTTCTTGTTTTAGAACGGCCGAGTAGGTGTTTATAATGTAAGTGGGTTTTATAACCTATCTCTATGTATAAATGTTTCACCCGCAATGCGACCCGAGAGGCGAGAGCCAAAGGCCAGGACCATACATATTCCGTGGGAAACTTTCTTTATTACCACCCTTTAACTACTTACTTACTGCTGTGGCGCAACGATCCAAAGTGGATCGTTGCGTAAAAACCGCCAAGCTTCCCTGTCCAATGCCGTTTCTGTCCAATCGACGGCCCGGAGTTCGTTCAGGTCTTTTTCAAACTTCGTCACCCCACCGGTACCTAGGACGCCCAACTGGACGTCCCGAGTACGCTATTCGGACTGCACGATCGTCATCCATATGGAGTACGTGCCTGAGCCATCGGAGTCTTGGGGATTTCGTATCTCCCATGATATTCAGCTCTGAAACTTGATCTTCTGCCTCTAGGTACTTGCGTATTCTCCAAGTGCCATCTTCTCCACGAGGTGGTCCCAGAATTTAGCCGTACATTTTTCATTTCGCCACTAGCAGTGCATGCTCTTCTTTTTGTGTTGGTGTCCAGGCTTCGGACACGTACATCAAAATTGGTCTTATTACGGTTTAATATATGCGATCTCATAAGAAGGCTCAAAGTCACCCAAAGGGCTATGGAGAGGGCTATGTTGGGAGTTTCTCTGCGTGATCGCATCAGAAATGAGGCTATCCGCAGCAGAACCAAGGTTACCGATATAGCCTTCCGAATCGCTAAGCTTAAGTGGCAGTGGGCGGGGCACATAGCACGTAGAACCGATGGCCGTTGGGGCGGAAAGGTTCTCGAGTGACAACCACGTACCGGAAGGCGCGGCGTGGGTAGGCCCCCCACAAGGTGGATTGATGAGCTGGTAAAGGTTGCTTGAGTCCGCTGCATAAGGGTGGCGCAGGACCGGTCCCTTTGGCACTCTTTGGGGGAGGCCTATGTTCAGCAGTGGACGTCTTTCGGCTGATATGATGATGGTGATGATGATGATGATGATGATGATATGCGGAGTTTGGTGTTTCTGGTCATTAGCCTAGCCATTAACACTGTACACCGAAGAGCGGTTTGGATTCGGATTTATGTCTCCTCTTCCCTATATTACCACCCCTAATGTGAACAATATTTCGACTATTGTCCCCTCACTTGATAGAAACACTGGATCATTTATTCTAAACTAGCTGATGGATGCGGATTCGCCCGCGTGGTTATAGGAAAATGTAACATATTGAATTTTCCCGTGGGAATTAGATGTTTTCCCGCTGGAAAAAGTAGCCTATGTCAGTCTCCAGCCTCTAAACTATCTCCATACAAAAAATCACGTCATACGACACTCCGTTGCAACGTGAAAGAAGGACAAACAAACAACCAAACACACTTTCGCATTTATCGACCGAGCGAACGAAGCGAGCGAAGCGTCTATGCTTCAGCTTGGACGAAAAATCGTTTTTCCTCATGTCCGGATGTTTGGATTTCCCCCTGTTCTCGCCTAGATCTCGCTCACATTTCTCAACCGATTCTGTGAGAAGGTTCGGTAAGTACCTATACAGATTTTTTTTTGTCGAGTCAGCTTTTCGAGATTTTGAAAAATGGCGTAAACAATTACAAGAAAGGTGCAGCCTTGACTACTGACTTGGTACAAATTTTATGTTCCGTCCATTGTATCTTGAACTCCGATTTCGATGCCTTAGAGCACACTCGCGAGGTCTACAGCTCACAGTCACTAGTAATATTAGTAAGGAAATGCTGCCGCCTTCTTCGGTATATTGAAATAAAAATCAAGTAACTGTAAACTGATCGAATTATTTATTTTATAATATAACAACTTACAACCTTACTTACTATAAAACATACATACTTATACACAATACCATATGCAAATGTTGTTATGCATAGATCGTAGGATACAGGACACTTATTAACAATATTTATAAACATTAATGTCATTAAATTTGAGCCCTGAAACTTTTAGATGACAACAGGTTACTCAAAGATGACGCTGGTATTCGAAAATGAAGTATTTTCCCGTAACATCCACTAGTGCGAATATTACGACTAATCATTCTGCGGTATGGTACATATTTACAATACGTTGTATTGGGTACACCACTAAATAGATATAAATTGTATTGAGTGATTGTTACCTTTTCCTTTCAGGGAGGTGGGGGTTATGTAAGTATTGTACTGGTAAAACCCAGAAATGGATACACGGCTACGTACAATGACTTCAATGAGGTTTTGTTACAATTTGCTTTTAGCGGAAATGGGGTTCTCTATAAGTAGTCACCGAAATGAGTACACTGTAACAAACTATTAATCGCATGTTTTAATAATAAACCTAATTTTTGAAAATTTTCATGTAAATAGTATAATTGAGATGTATGTTTGCACGAAGCATACAACCAACATTTTTATTAAATAAATATAATGTGTCATCATAAATTTATAAATAATAAGTGTAAGTCGCTAGTTAACGATAATCTTCCTAGCGCTTTTCCAGGGTGTGTCGTAAGCCCGGAGTCTGATTTGGAACCTAATCCTTGGATTTTGGCGTCTTCTTGTATAAGTTAGTTGTACTGGGCTCTTTTCCGCAAGTCGACATCCAGTGTGCCTATTTTGCGTGAAATGGTCGGGTAGCGCTACTCTAACCACCCCAGCTCCTCTAGAAAGTTGGTGAGTGCCTTTGTGTTCCTGACTGCGTTCTGTAGTGTGTCTGGAGACCCTAGGTGCTTTTTCCTGTATACTTCTACCTGCTTGCAGTCCAGTAGAATATGTTTGGTTCTTCTTATGTATAAATAAATATTCATAAATACGCATAACGCAGCACAGATACGCTAGCAAGGCGCATAATTAATGGGCCTGTTGGTAGGAGGAACAGAGGTCGTGCGTCCAAAGGTCTACACATATAGGATATAACACACGTTTATATATGTATATTACATAGTTCAGGTAAAATTCCATCATTACTGTCGACCTAGACATTTTAGGGACTGCCTCTATGCAGTTTTGCGGCGCACATAATATGTTTAACAACATACTAAAAGCTGATGCTAGTTTTTGGAAAATAGGAAATTCGATAAATTTAATCTTGTAGGGAAAAGTCGCTTTGCGTTCTTGGTTTTTTGGGCATAATTTTCCCAATTTGGGTCTTGTCATAAAATAATAAACTAAAATGTAAAACTAAACTACTAGGTATCATTTGTGTTTAACATTACTTTTATGTATCTTTTCTAGTTTTGCCGCCAAGTCTGAAAATTCTTAGATTTTGCTTTGATTTTTTATACTCTGGCGTTTTGCCTAGAAGGAAGGCTTGAAGTGTTGTATGGCGAATCTCTTCGTTTCCTGGAGAGATGTTAGTCTCCGTCCCTGGCGATGACCGATTCGACGATCGTGCTGATTTCGTTGTTCAGCTGAAGCGCAAGATGTCTTCTTTCCGCCCAGCTCCAGTTTCTCGCCACTAGATTCCTGTTGTCTTCGTCTCGAAGGATCTGCCGACTGCATCTCACATCTTTTTACGGGAAGATACCGTCCGAGGTCCCCTGCAGCCTCCTTATACAGGTCCGTATGCTGTATTACAGCGTTCTACCGACGGAAAAACTCTTACTTTGGCTGTCAAGAACAGAGAGCTTGTGGTGAGCATTGACAGAGTCAAACAAGCTTTTGTTGACTTGGTAAGTTTTCCCAGCTCAACTGACTCAACAATTCCTTCCACTTCGCCGCCTCATGATTTAGCTAAAGCGCAGCCAGCTGAACTGATAATATGATACTGATACCACTCGATCTGGTCGACACGTAAAATTCAACGTTTGTAATGATTATTGTTATTTCTAGCTTTTAAGTTTTATAGTTTTTTTGTGCTCTTTCTTTCTCCGTGGAGGGGTGGTGTGGCGTTTTGCCTAGAAGAAAAACTCCTTGGTTATTATTTATTTTTCTAGCAGCTACGTACGAGCTGCAATTGTTATATAGAGGGTTTGACAAGTTGTCACATGAAAAATTACCGGAATTATATCGAATGTATGTATGTTAAGTTCACCGTGAAAGTAAATACAATCCTTATTGGTTACACCAGCGTTTAATTCCACCCACGACCAGAACACGGAAAACACGGGAGCGATGAAAACCGCCTCCCAGAATACTTTTACTAAGTACTAACTTAAACTAGCGTATGTATTTAAAAAATAATGAATAAATGAATGATAGACAATTTACTCAGCTTTCATTTAATACCCTACGAGTATGTGTATGTACGTTGCATTATTTGGGTGTAATTTCACTTTTCTAAACGCGGCTGCGGTGATTTTGATGACGTCATTACGGAGGAGACCGACTCCTTAGAGACTGTCTCCCGATGGTTTTGGGACCCAGGGGGCATGCCTAACAATATACTCAAAGATGACACTGGTATCCGAAAGTAAAGTATTTTCCCGTAACAACATCCACTAGTACGAATATTACGACTAATCATTCATATTTACAATACGTTGTAGTGGGTACATCACTAAATAGATATAATTGTATTGAGTGATTGTTACCTTTTCCTTTCAGGGAGGTGGGGGTTCTGTAAGTATTGTACTGAGAAAACCCAGAATTGGATACACGGCTACGTACAATGACTTCAATGAGGTTTTGTTACATTTTGCTTTTAGGGAAATGAGTACACTGTAACAAACTATTAATCGGATGAGTTATTGTTACTTTTTTCTGGCAGGGAGGAGGGCAATTGGTAAGTAGTGTGCAGAGGAAACGCAAAAAAATAGGTAGACTAGTACAAATATTTACTTCTTGCCTTCATAATAGAGTTTTTTCCATATTTTGCGGATGACATGACGTTGCTGAGTGCGTTTGTGGAGGGTCTCCGTGAACTCATAGGCATTTGCGAGCGGTTTGCGATTAGTTACGGCTTAAAATATAATGCGAAAAAGAGCAAAATTATGTTTTTTAAGTAGGCGACCAAATGCTCAACGGTTTAGATCATGTGCTGTCTGAGGATCTGAAGGATGACGGCGATATTGAACGGGAGCGGGGAGCGTTGTCAGTCAGAGCTAACATGATAGCTCGCAGGTCCGCTAGTTGCTCAACTGGCGTGAAAATCACGCTCTTTCGTGAAGCACTACTTTTTACACGAGCAGCTTGTGGGTAAATTACACAAAGAAAGCATACAACGCTCTCCGCGTTCAATAGAATGAGGCCTTCAGGGTGCTGCTGCGAATGCCTCGATACTGTAGCACCTCAGGCATGTTCGCGGAGGCGTGCGTGGACGGTTAACAGCACCATGCGCAAGAGGGCGGCCCCGCCGGCGCGGCGCGCGCATGCCGGCGGCATCGGCAGCGCCCTGCTGGCGGTCCTCACCGCCCGTAGTGACTGTCCGTTTATGAGACACTGGCAGTCATTGCATGCACCAGTGTCTCATATCTGGGCTAAATAAATAGTAATGCAATTAATGGAAGAGTAGTATTTAGTTATTTACTCTGTCCATGATATGTTACGAGAACAATATTTCCCGTGGAAATTAGATGTTTTCCCGCTGTAAAAAAAAAGTAGCCCATGTCACTTTCCAGCCTCTAAACTATCTCTATACAAAAAAATCACGTCAATACGACGCTCCGTTGCAACGTGAAAGAAGGAAAAAAATAACCAACACACTTTCGCATTTATAATATTAAGTAAGGATTCGTGAGCGATCTTATTCTTTTATATTTCAAATCGTTTGAGTTACGTTCGTGTAGCTTCCTCCGCTGACTATGCGCATGCTGTCTGTGTAAAACTATACAATTAACTAATAACAATTTTATGTTAGGACATAAACAGGGTTATAGCTGAAGCTGTAAGTATTTATAAACTCAATTAATCAACTTGTACACGGGCAAATATCCTTCATCATCCTCTGTAAGCGAGAGTACCGATCAAGAAGTTAACAGGTATCGTGTTCTGATAAGAAAAAACAGAAAAAAAAATTGACTCGATTTTTTTTTACATATCTATGGAGCTTGTCGCCCCAGTCGGCCAACGCTCCACACTAAGGTAAAAAAAAATCGCGTCAAAAATTTTTTTTTTCTGTTTTTTCTTATCATAACACGATACCTGTTGAGCCCTTGATCGGTTCACACCCCATTTTGGTACACCCTGTACCTATATATTAAGCTGTGTTTTCATATATTTGACACCTCACATGTTTGAAACTACATGTCACCAGTATCGAAACGCAGCTAAGCACGTCTCTGTTGGACGCTCGCCCGTGAAGTACAGTTCTCACCGGCCGAGCCGCAGTTACTAGATGCTATGGAATTTGGGCGCGATCCATGCAAATATTATATGTAATTTCTACACAGACGATAAGAATTCCTATGTATCTTGTGGGATATCCAAACTAGAGGTGGGAAAAGCGTTATTTCTCGATCACCGTGACCGTCGTTCCAGTTCCAAAAATATCACTGTGAAATATCACCGTGACTTTGTCACTCCCGTTACTCGTATCACAATATTCACAATAGACGTTCCCCTCTGTATTTTTTTCAGTTTGCAAATTGCAACTTATAGTGTACAGATTTAGGTTCAAATTCAAGTTCACCAAAATACAGATGGGTAAGTATGGGTATTCTAAAACGGGAGCGACGAAATCACAGTGCCAGTGCCACAGACCGCGCTCTACGTATTGTCGTGACATGAGTGACGGAAGTTCTCGGCGATACCGCTAGGAACTGTAGGAGCCTAAGTGATTTTGTAACGTTGTTCCTCCGTGACAAGTCACAGTGATACTTTTAGGCGCCGGATCACTGTGACTTTTTCACCGTGACGTTATTTATCACTCACCTTTAATCCAGACTTAAGAAGTCAGTCAATTGAACTATACGTTAGATATATCACTGATTTGTCGTATACTTTAATATATGTGTAACAGTATGTTTACCAAAGTATAATTGTGTAAAAATAAACATCATATCGCTACTATAACTTTGTTAGACGCAAATGGCTGCTGTTTTAAAAAAAAGTATTTTTTGCAATCACTTTATTTACATATTTTACTCAAACGTTTTTGAAAGTTAGCCAACGACATCGCGAATTGTCAGAAAAAAAGCGATATATCTTAAAAGATCTTTGAATCAGATCCACTGTGTATCTATTTAGTTTTTATTTTTCGTTAGATACATTCCTATTTACAAATGGGCCTACTGAGATTTTTCTTTCATCTGATATTCTTTAGTAAATGCCTGTGAGGAATGAATCAAGTGAGACTTTTTTTCTTTTAAAATCGGATTCAGTAACTTGCGAAAATGGATCTAGTGGGAAGTTTATGAAAATGGTTTATTATTAATTAGTGTAGTACTTAATATCTGATTTATTTCTTGTTTAAGAACGGCGAAGTAAACATATATAATAATGTAAGTATACTATACTCGTAATCTATGTCTATTTATGAATATTTCACCCGCAATTTTATGTTGTCTGTACCTATATGAAATGTTAAAATTAATATTCTGTGTAAACTGACCTGTAACCAGGTTATCAATAAAGATTGAATTGAATTGAATTGAATTGAATGCGGGCAGAATACACATTATACACTAAAACAGAATTGCTCTGGTACTTGGCGAGAGCCCTTTGGCTTTGGCAAGGGCATATACCGTCGGATATTTTCTTTATTACCTACACAATGTGTTCAAATTTTGGACTACTGTCCGCTCACTTGATAAAACCACTACACTATTAGATCCAAAGGTCCAACAAGACACCTTGGATCCAAAGGTCCAACAAGACACCTTGGATCCAAAGGTCCAACAAGACACCTTGTATCCAAAGGTCCAGCAAGACACCTTGGATCCAAAGGTCCAACAAGACGACCGGTTAGCCTAGTGGGTAGTGACGCTGCCTACGAAGCTGAAGGTCCTGGGTTCGAATCCCGGTAAGGGCAAATATTTGTGTGATGAGCATGAATATTTGTTTCTGAGTCTTGGATGTTTTCTATGTATTTAAGTATTTATATCTATTAAATATATCGTCGTCTAGTACCCGTAACACAAGCCTTATTGAGCTTACTATGGGGCTAGTGCGATTTGTGTAAGAGTGTCCCCTTATATATATATATATATATATATAAGACACCTTAGATTCAAAGGTCCAACAAGACACCTTGGATCCAAAGGTCCAACAAGACACCTTGGATCCAAAGGTCTGCTAGTAGTATTTTCCTGAAAAACTACACAAGTACACTGCTACAAATTATTAATCAGATGAGTAATTGTTACTATTTGCTTTAAGGAAGGTGGTTCTGTTAGTATTGTACCAAGAAAGACTGACATGAGTAAATTGCAACAAAAATATTAGAATTTGTTTTAGTTACTTTCTGCTTTAAGAGTCCGCAGTAAGCTCGATTCTCCATACAAACGTAGTTACGCTCTCATTTTAAAACTACTTGTTGGATTTTAACGAAACTTTGCATATACAATGACATGAGGTATATCTATTATCTGTAATTAGTTTATATAGCTTCAGATATCATAGTAAAAAATACAGCGAATTTAAGTTTTTCATACAAAACCAGCTTTTGCTGTATTTCGTTTGTTTTATAAACTGGAACCATATAAGCTGATTACAGACATATATATACCTCATGTCAATGTATATGTACAGTTTCGTCACAATCCAACACGTAGTTTAAAATTGAGAGCGTAACTACGTTTGTATGGGAAGGTGAAATGGCCGAGCTTACTGCGGACTCTTAAGGGAGGTTAGGGTTCTATAAGCATGGTACTTACCAAGAAAACGATGAAGTGGGTAGAAAATCACAGTGTTTTATTTGTAAATATAAGTAGTTTACAGTGTTCGTGCCTAGAAATACGTTTCTTACGTACGTTAATGATAATACACTGCCACAAAATATATAAAATGAGTTGTTGTTACTTTTTGCTTTTAGGGAGGTTGGGGTCCAGTAAGTATTGTGCCTAAAAGTCACCGAAATGAGTACACTGCTAAAAATTCTTAATAAGATGAGTAATTGTTATTATTTGCTTTTAGGGAGGAGGGGGTTCCGTAAGTATTGTACCAAAAGAACATTGAAATAACTTGACTGCTACAAAAAACGTTTTTATAACGTTTTGCCTATTGTAGGTAGGTACCGAGAAAGAGTGACATGAGTACACTGCTAAAAACATATAATAAGTTTTTGTTACTCTATGCGTAAAGGGAGGCTAGGGTTCCAAAAGTATAGTACCAAGAAAACTATGGAGTGGGTACAAAAAATACGAATAACGCTGTTTCTCTAACAGGCATACAAATGCATCTTTAAAAAAATCACATACAAAACAAAAAAGCATCAGATTTTTCAGAAGATTTTTTAATGAAATTTACCCTAAATTAATAAAGCCTATTTAAGTACCTACACTGAAATCATTATACATTGAGTTCTTGTTACTTTTCGCTTTCAGGGAGGAGGGGGTTCTGTAAGTGTTGTAACGAGAGAACATTGTACAGACAAATAAGTTACATGAGTACCTACACTGCTACAAAACAATATTTGTATGAGCTTCGTTACTTTTGTCACCAAAACGATTACACTGCCACAGCTATTAATCAGATGAGTTATTCTTTCTTTGTGATTTTAGGGAGGTGGTGGTTCTGTAAGTATTGTACCAAGAGAACACTGAAATGAGTAGGTAAATTTCTACAAATAATAATTTAATAAGTTTTTTTTACTTTTTGTTTTTAGGGAGGTGGTGGTTCTGTAAGTATTTTACCAAGAAAAAGTAACATGATTTCACTGCTACAAAAATATTAGAATTCGTTTCGGTTACTTTTTAGTATCCGTGAGGTTAGGGTTCTATAATTATGGTACCAAGAAAATGATGAAGTGGGTTGAAAAAATTACAAGGTATAGTTTATTTGTAAACATCAGAAGTTTACAGTGCTCGTGTCTAAAAATAGAGATGGTACGTTAATGATTATACACTGCTATAAAATATAATTAAATGAGTTTTTGTTACTTTTTTACTTTTAGGGAGGTTGGCGTCCAGTAAGTATTGAGCCTCAAAGTCACCGAAATGAGTACACTGCTAAATATTCTTAATAAGATGAGTAATTATGATTATTTGCTTTTAGGGAGGTGGTGGTTCTGTAAGTATTGTACCAAGAGAACATTGAAATGAATAGGTTCATTTCTAGAAATAACAATTTAATGAGTTCTTTTTTACTTTTTTGTTTTAAGGGAGGAGGGGGTTCTGTAAGTACTGTACCAAGAGAACACTGAAATGAGTAACATTTCTACAAATAATAATTTAATGAGTGTTTTTACTTTTTTGCTTTTAGGGAGGTGGTGGTTCTGTAAGTATTCTACCAAGAAAAAGTAACATGATTTCACTGCTACAAAAATATTAGAATTCGTTTCGGTTACTTTTTGGTATCCGTGAGGTTAGGGTTCTATAATTATGGTACCAAGAAAATGATGGAGTGGGTTGAAAAAATTACAAGGTATAGTTTATTTGTAAGCATCAGAAGTTTACAGTGCTCGTGTCTAAAAATAGAGATGGTACGTTAATGATTATACACTGCTATAAAATATAATAAAATGAGTTTTCGTTACTTTTTTATTTTAGGGAGGTTGGGGTCCAGTAAGTATTGTGCCTCAAAGTCACCGCAATGAGTACACTGCTAAACATTCATAATAAGATGAGTAATTATGATTATTTGCTTTTAGGGAGGAGGGGGTTCTGTAAGTATTGTACCAAGAGAACACTGAAATGAGTAAGTACATTTCTACAAATAATCATTTAATGAGTTTTTTTTTACTTTTTTGTTTTTAGGGAGGTGGTGGTTCTGTAAGTATTGTACTAAGAAAAAGTAACATGATTTCACTCCTACAAAAATATTAGAAATCGTTTCTGCTACTTTTTGTTATCCGTGAGGTTAGGGTTCTATAAGTATGGTACCAAGAAAACGATGGAGTGGGTTGAAAAAATTACAAAGTAGTTTATTTGTAAGCATAAGAAGTTTCCAGTGCTCGTGTCTAAAAAATAGTGATGGTACGTTAATTATTATACACTGCTATAAAATATAATTAAATGAGTTTTTGTTACTTTTTTATTTTAGGGAGGTTGGGGTCCAGTAAGTATTGTGCCTCAATGTCACCGAAATGAGTACACTGCTAAAAATTCTTAATAAGATGAGTAATTATGATTATTTGCTTTTAGGGAGGTGGTGGTTCTGTAAGTATTGTACCAAGAAAACACTGAAATGAGTAGGTACATTTTTACAAATAATAATTTAATGAGTTTTTTAATTTTTTTGCTTTTAGGGAAGTGGTGGTTCTGTAAGTATTGTACCAAGAAAACACTGAAATGAGTAGGTACATTTTTACAAATAATAATTTAATGAGTTTTTTATTTTTTTTGCTTTTAGGGAAGTGGTGGTTCTGTAAGTATTGTACCAAGATAATTTACTTTAAAACAAAGTTTTAACCGACTTCGATTTAGTACTCCGCCAAGCCACGCGAACATTTCCACATTTATTTTCCAATTTACCACAATAACTGATTTCCGAGAGCAAATGCGTTGATTATTAGGGAAAATAATAGGGCTTTAAAATTCTTTATATTGAATAATATTAAGGAACACACTAGTCGGAAAGACAATTTTTTCGAGAGTTTCCCTCAATTTCTTCAGGATTCCACCATCAGATCCTGGTTTCCTTACCATGGAACCACCCATGGGATACTCCCTTTCCAACAAAAAAAGAATAATCAAAATCGGTTCATAAACGACGAAGTTATCCGCGGACATACATAAAAAAAAATATAGGGTCGAATTGAGAAACCTCCTCCTTTTTTGAAGTCGGTTAAAAAAGCTACATGATTTCACTGCTACAAAAATATAAAAATTCGTTTCTGTTACTTTTTGCTATACGTGAGGTTAGGGTTCTATAGTATGGTACTAGTTTAATTGTAAGCATAAGTGGTTTACAGTGTTCGTGCCTAAAACATACTGATAATAGGTTAATGATTATACACTGCTATAAAATATATTAAAAGAGTTTTTGTTACTTTTTTCTTTTAGGGAGGTTGGGGAGCTTGGGGAGGTTGGGGTGGTGTAAGTATTGTACCAAGAACTCACCGAAATTAGTACAATCCCTACAAATTATTATTCAGATAAGAAATTGTAATTTTTTGCTTTTAGGGAGCTTGGGGTGCTGTAAGTATTGTACCGAGAACTCACTGATATTATTACCCTGCTACAAACTATTGATCAGATGAGTAATTGTTACTTTTTTGCTTTCAGGGAGCTTGGGGTGCTGTAAGTAAACCACCCAGAACACGATAAAGTGCATTAGTAGTAGTATGTTGGTCGCAAATTGATACGAATAACGCTTTGTTTAGCCGATAGGCATAGAAGCTTATCGTAAAATTTGTCGCATTTCACATAACAAAATAGCATTCGGCGGATCCATCATTTTACCGAAAATAGTTTAATCGATTATAGCAGTATATAGTTTCTTAGTGTTATACACTATTCACAGAATTTTATCATCCCTTAGAAATCATTAATTTGCCTGAATTACCTTTCATAGAAGAGTCAACTCATTGAATTTTACTTCATTAATTTATTTTTCGGAGAGTTTCGGAGTCGTCGTTACGATTGAACGTGTTTACAATTATTGTAATAAATAAAATCGTGCACAAAAATATTGACCTCAATCATATTATAAACTGTGTCGCGCGTGATTCTGCTGAGTAGTGACTATGACTTTTTGTTCTCTGTGAGGTACTGAGGTACTGAGGTACTGTAAAAATGAGTGATAGCAGCCCCTTTAGTCGGAGTGCCAAAATACAGCGCAGCCCTCCTTCGACACCCCACCCACCAAGGGATGAAACTGCTGATCAGCCAACAGCTAAGCAACAGGAGTATCATCAGGACTCAATTTCTACATCTGACATACACAATTAGATGACATCGATTGAAAAATATCTCAATGAGATATGTACTATTTCATCTGAAGGTAAATTGAATTCGAATCAGAAGCTGCGTATTCATAACTTTTGCCGTAAGGTAGCAAATTTTACTTCGCACATGGCAGTTCACTACCAAGGACTACGTAAAAAATCTACCATCGCCCATGAACAAAACCACTTCCTCAGGGAAAGGCAAGACCTTGCAGATCGCCTCAGAGACCTAGAGTATACCGTCAAGTCCTCAGATAGGCCCGTTTCAAATGCCCTCTCTTTCGCCGACATGGTCAAAAATAGTTCAAACAGTTTGATTCAACCAAAAAATCTGAGTTCTGTAGCAATTTATCCTAATGATAAACTGAAGGCGAGCGAGGACACGAAAAAATTGGTCCAAAAAAGTATTAAACCGGAAGAGATGAAGCTTCATGTTAGAGCTCTACGCAATGTCAAGAACGGTGCCGTTATAATCAGCACAGACTCTAAAGATGACATTAAAAAAGTCAAGCAAACTTTTCAAAATACTATCTCAGAACTCACCAGTGACGAGCCCCATAAACGCAAGCCCAAAATTGTTATTGTTGGCGTACCTTCAACCATGCCTGAACAAGATGTTTACAAATGTATTTATGAGCAAAATCTAGCCAACAAACTTCAGAACCTAACAAGGGATAGGTTCTTGTCCTCTATTAAACTCAGCCATAAATCAGGCAGAAAAGAAGCCGAGACCTGTAATTTCATCCTAGAAGTGTCTGCTGTTATACGAAAAGCTTTAACCCTTAAACAGGCCTGACGATTTTTTTACTTTTGAATTCTGATTTTGGTAGATAATAGCGTCAATAAAAAACTAATTTCTTGTTTTTTTTTTAGTATAATGATTTCCTTAAAAAAACCCTGTGGTCATTATACGCCCTGTGCCCGTTACCAATAGTCCCACGTGGTCCGTATGTGGCGACTGCCCTGCTGCCTATACATTGAAGTTTTAAGGGTTGGTCATAGGTTAGACAGCCTGTATACATAAGTCATACTAAGAAACTTTTACTACCCAGAAATCGCGAAACAAAGCTCTCCCATACAAAATGTCAAGATCACACAACTAAAATGTATGAAGCAGTCAAATTTTATTTCGCGATTTTTTGTTGGTCCCATAGAGTAAAGTTGCTCAGTATACCTTATATATACTTACAGTGTGTCTGAGATTTTTAGTGGGTGGACCTACACGGCGTGTATGTATATGTATGTATAACATATATACTGAAAATTATGAACATTGCTGCACCGGTCGGTATGAAAATCGTTAATATTTTTTCGCGATTCTCGTATTTGTTCCATGGGAAACCAAACTTGTTGAGTAAGACCATTTTTTATATAGACTTATATGTATATATTGGGCCAGCGTGGAGACTATAGCCCAATCCGTCTCCTACATGAGAGGAGGCCTGTGCCCAGCCAGTGGGACGTATATAGGCTGCAGATGATGATGATATTTATATTCACTCATGTCACGGAATGCACAAATTGCCGGCACCTGCTCGGCTCGCGTGTCACTTCCCATGCTAAATAACCCGTTTAATATATTTTTTTAAACCAAGCGTATTACTTTTAAGGTAATTTTTAGATTTTTCACTATTTTTTTGAAATAGCTCAACTACAGTAAGTAATGAACTTACCCTTAAATTTCTCTTATATACCCTGCCGGGCAGCGGTCACATACAAACCACTTGTACTGAAGCGAAACGGGCAGAGGTCATATAGGGACCACAAACTTTAGGAGCAAAAATTTTACATAAAAAACTATTACTGTAACTATTAACGGCATACTACACATACATTATCTTATACTCATATAACCAAAATAAAGCATCACATAGCACTTATTGAATTTTTTTCGGCACAATACTAATATTTACTTGGAGCAACACACAAAACCGGCCACTTTTTCTTAATTTGAATTTGACAAGTAAAACGTCAAAAAAAATTGTTTTGACATCAATTTTGGGTGCGTTCCGAAATCTGTCAGTTTATAGACCATACGTCAATGACATTTAGTGCCTTCTATAATCTTTCTGCTCGTCAGAAAAAAAACATTTGCCAAGTGGTCAGTATGAGATCACCTCATGCCCAGTGAGAATTTTCACGATCGTTACCAGGTGGCACAAATGCCAACATTATGGTCACGCCGCTAAATCATGCAAGCAGACAGACTACACGTGCGGTTATTGCGGTGATGTAGGTCACTCGATCAAAGAGTGCGGAAAGAAGACGGAGTCTCCGAAATGTGCGACATGCAGGCTTTTCAAAAAGCCAAATAATCACCAAACAGGTGACGCAGAATGCCCTGTTAAGAAAATCGCCGAGCAAAGATATATAAATCCGATTGACTATGAAGGCGTCTAAGGACGCCATTCATTGGCGGGTGTTTTAATCTATTTGGAAGTTATATTATGTTTATTAGAAGAACCTAACCTACCGGATTGAACCTACTTATTAAAATTATACCCATACTAGTACTTAGATCGCCTAGCTTTACGAAATTAGTTTTATCGACCTATTAAATCTTTTATTTCATAACCTCGTAGCTTACGAAACATTGTTCTGATTGTTGATATAAATATATTAAACTGAGTGATGATTTATGCAATACTAGCTTCCGCCCGCGACTTCGTCCGCGTGGACCCGGGATAAAAACTATCCTATCTTTTATACTTATAAAATATATTTGCGCAAAATTTCAGTTCATCAATTCGGTTCAGCCGTTTAAGCGTGATTGAGTAACAAACATCCAAACATCCAAACATCTAAACTTTCGCATTTATAATATTAGTAGGATTGACTATGACCGAGTTTCCAATTGTGCTGACGCTCACAATACAATGTCGTGCATAGTTGAACATATCAAATACTTATGCGTTGTAATATCAAGGAAAAAATTGTTTTAAAGTATAGTATTATTTTATTATTATAATAGTAATTCGTAGTAGTGTATTAGTTGTAAACATTTACTTTGTAACTTAAAATATAATTTGTGCACGTTTTTATCTATTCTTCTGATTGTATGATTTGTTAACTAAGTATTTAGGCAATTACATGAACTCCTTCAAAGCCTGAGATACAGGAATTTCCTACTTCAGGCTCAAGTATTATGTATGCACCATGTAGATGTAAGACTTTTAATGCAAATTGTTATTATTATGTTTCATTAATAAAGATTATTATAAAGATTATTATTATTATTTATCCATCGACATAGTCGTTCATCGAATCGCCGTTACTATAATTTTAATTAAATGTAAGTTGCAGTTCCAATTACTTAACAAATATATGTTGTTACATTTTGCTTATAGGGAGAATGGGATTTTTTAAAGTAGGTAGTGTAGACTGAAATTATTATACACTGCTACTAAATATATAAAATGAGTTTTTGTTACTTTTTACTTTTAGGGAGGAGGTGGTTCCGTAAGTATTGTTTCGAGAAATCACCAAAATTAGCACAAAACTATAAGAATATAAATTATTTTTGTTACTTTTTGCTTTTAGGGAGGCAGACATTGTGTAAGTATTGTACCGAGAAAACGTAAAAATGGATACAAAGTAAAAATCAAAGTGGATTATTTCTAAACATAAGTAGTTTAAAGTGTTGGTACCGTACCGGTTTCATAAGGTATAAGTAAATAAAAATAAAAATAATTATAATTTTTTTTTTAATTTTAATTTAAATACTATTATTATAACATATTTTATTTAACTTTTTAAAACGATATGAATAGTGTAACATTAAACTGAGACTATCTTTAAGGATATCTGTCAAGGAATAATAACTTTTGGACATAAATCATTGAGTAGTCACTTAAAAAGTGCAACGGTTTTCCACAAGAAACTATGTTTTGTTGAACATCCTGCTAACCACATAGAAAATGCTTTTGCGCACTATTGCAGTGCGAGACCATCTTTTGCAGAGATTTTGGGACATGCTACAAACAATTATTTGAATGAGTTTTTGTTACATTTTGCTTTTAGGGAAAATGGAATCCTGTAAGTATTGAACCGAGGAAACCCTGAAATATGAGTACACTGCTACAAATAAAAACAAGGATTTTTGTTACTTTTTGCTTTAAGGGAGGTGGGGGTTCTGTAAGTATTGTACCGAGAAAACGATAAAATGGATATAAAGTACAAAAAAATTGGATTATTTCTAAACATAAGTAGGTCACAGTGTTGGTACCGAAAGAATACGGACAGTTATATATTTTGCCGATAGGCATATAGATTTATCTTATAGTAATCACATTCTGTATTACTAACGAGCATTTAGATCACATAAAATAATCATAATTCAATCAAACCAATTTTATATAACTATAATGGAATAATCGTATTAATTAAAATTAAATTAATTACGCCTAGCTATTTCATGTTAACAAAAAATATATCAATGTCAGTTATATTTTATTTTTTTAAACGATATTAAATGTGTAACATTAAACAGACTATATTTAAGGGTATATACCCAAGGAATAATAACATTTAGAAATGTTACATTGAGTAAGGTCACTTTAAAAAAAAAGTGCAATGGTTTTCCACAAGAAACAATAGGTATTTTGTTGAACATCTTGCTAACCACATCCATTTTTAACTTTTCATCGAGCCTTTCTGTTGAACTTTTATTATAATAATAGCTGCTATTTATGTGCTGATATTTATATGTATAGTCCGAGTAGTAGTATAATTAATAAATATCTTATGTTATGTTACAAATTAGTTCTTAACTATATTGGTGTGCATGTAAACCTGCCCTTGATTCCATCTCTTTAACTATAATGTGACTTGCAATAAATCTTTTTGAATTTGAAATGAATACTCTGCTACAAAAAGTACTAAGTGAGATTTAATTACGTTTTGCTTTTAGCGAGGTGGGAATTGTGTGCTCGTAAGTATTTTTTTTTATTTATTTTTTATTTATTATCTCAAAAATGTACTTATGTATTATGTACCTACGTACACAACAAATTTCGCCAAACTGAGATCAGTTTGTTGGCGAATAGTGCGCTCGCAAATAAGTCGGTGTTTGTTATACCTACTGATGTGACACTTAAACTTCTTATCTAATGTTACTTATGTTCATGCAAGAATGCGTGCATTTAAGCACTATTCAAGGTGCAGCAGAACCGTATGAGTATCTACCCTCTTCATCCCACGAAGGCAATGACCTTGATCTATATTATAAAGAGCCTAGGAATGTTATATTTCTCTGTTATTGTATTCATATTCGTTTATTCATGCCATCACATACAAGTCATACAACATTTACATGAGACCCCGATGGGGCGCAGTAGAAACATACAATTATTACAAGCTTAAAACTATAACAATGTATTTATTACTAAAGAACTATATAAGTTAAGCTGAAAAAAAGGCATTTAAGGTATAAGTAGTAACATTTTTCGAGTAGGATTTTTTTCGAGTAGGATTTTTTTTAATCGATTGGTAAACATTCTCTCGCTTTTTTCCTCTTTTATACCGTCGTCGATTTTATTATACATTTTTACGTCACACCTGGCCATAATGCGAGTTTTACTGCACGCTGCGACTCGCATTGTGGCCAGATGAAGACGTAAAATGATGTTCTTACCACGGGCGGTAATTCATAAAGCTCACCTTCGGTTCGGGCCACAAACAACTGCGATCTGGTCCATTCACGAATTCACCGCCCAAGGTACGTAATGTACTATTACTGACATCGCGTGTGAACTAGAGGTATGTAATTTTAGTTTGGATCCCGCTACTGTAACTAGGTGGTTTTTAAACCTGGATTCGTAACGCCTTGGTTGATCTCTAATGGATTTGTATAGTTGTAGGGTCTAATAGTTTATTAAACCTTACATGTACGTACGTTATATGTTAATGTTGGGTTGTTATGTTGATTGGAACGATATCTTAAGTAAAAGATGAAGTGAGAGATGGTCCTGGTTGAGTACCTTTATTGCACTGAAATGACAAGTAATAAAATGTATTAGGTAAACAGCGTAATGACGCACGCTCGGGTGCATCGTAAGCTTAATATTAAAATGTCGAGTGTGCTCGTACAATAGTTGTGAATGTTTTCTTACAAATCTGCACATTTCAAATATATATATGGAGGTCATAGTTAGGATTTTGAGTTTTTAAAGTTTCTGGGCTTCTTATATTAGCAAGTATTCGTATACATTTCTTTTGAAGTATAAATAGGTCTTTAGCATCTGTGCTGTTTCCCCAAAGTATTATTCCATATTTAAGCCATGAGTAGGATCTATCGAAATCAGTACACTGCTCAAAATTATTCAATGGATTTTTTATTGTTACTTTTTGCTAAAATGACGAGTAAGGGGTTCTGTAAGTATTGTACAGAGATAACGATGAAATGGGTACAAAGAAAAAATCAAAGTGGTTTATTTCTAAACATAAGTAGGTAACAGGTATCGAAAGAATACGAAAAATACTACGTTTCGCCGAGGGGCATATAGACTTATCATTCAGTAAAATGTCATTAGACATTTTACGCATATCAAACAAGCATTCAGATTACACAATTGAACTTAAATTAAATCAAACCCCTTTACTATAATGGACTAATCGTAGTTAATAAAATTAAACTAATTACACCTTTTTAATTTTTATATTTTTCTCAATGTAATTGTATTTTTTAAATACAATTTTATTTGTGTCACATTTAAGTGAGACAATTTTCAAGGAAGTCAATCAAGGAATAATAACATTAGGAAATAAATAATAAACTCACGTTACTTTTAAAGAAGCTGTAGTTTTATACTAGAAACAGGTATTTTGTTGGAAGTCTTGCCAGCCAAACAGAATACGCTTTTTCGCGCCAGTGCAGTGCGTGAAAATACTATGAAGAGATAATGAGTATACACTGCTACAAACAATTATTTGAATGAGTTTTTGTTACGTTTTGCTTTTAGGGAAATTGGAATCCTGTAAGTATTGCACCGAGAAAACACCGAAATGAGTTCAATGCTAAAAAGAAAGAATGAGTTTTAAGCGAAAGGACGGTAATATGTTTGTTTACTATGTATGTATGCTTGTATGTTTGGTGCTTACGTAGCTATTGAGATTTTACCGAGGAACTATGTTTTATCATGTGATTTCGTCACAAATATCCACATAAAACTGAAGGAAAGAATTCCCTGGAAAACAATTAGATAATAATTGATTACGCTGACTCTTGTACAGTCAAGGGCACACATATGTATAAAAGGACCACCTAAAACAAATGATTCACTCATGTGTGTACCTTCATAAATACGCAGCAATGGCAACAATGTAACTGCATCCAAAAAGGAAAAGTCACGAACACCAAATACCTTCGTAACGTAATCTACTAGATTAGCGGCTATCTTGAGCATATAATAAGCACATCAAACATAACTGTACAATCCGGAAAATAATTGGGGTTTTTAAAATATTCAAAAATGTTTCTGCTTCAAAAATGTTTTTTGGACACAGCGAAATGTTATCCCGCTCGAATTCGGAGCAGCCCAACTGGAGAAGTACCTCCGCCTTGCAGAAGACCACAGCCATAATAACACTACTACTTGCTCTGTAGTAGTGTTGTGTTCCTGGTGGTGGCAAGGTCGCCAGAGCTCCCGAGGATGCGTTGTTGAGAGCGAGGGAATTTGTTCCGTCAGCTGTCAACACGGCGAATCCTCAAACATATCAAGGGTGGGCAACGCCCATGTTACTCCTTTGGAGTTGCATGCGTCTATAGGCTGCGGTGTCCGCTTACCATCAGGCGGGCCGTACGCTTGCTTGCCACCGTCGTTGTATAAAAAAATATGTTATTGGATAGGTATAATTTACAAGTTAAAAAATCCTCACTTTTAGTTGAGACCAGTATATACATATATATGTTCACCATATTTTTTCTTTCAGGCAGCAATAGTTAAAACCGGAATTTATAAAGAACTTAAAAAAAAACTTATGCAGGTGAGTAATTTTTTTAAAATATGAATTTGATCACAGTTTCCTCGCAATGTTTTCTTTAACCGCAGAGCTACTGTTAAATGTCATACGATAATTCGTACGTAAGTTTTTTGAAAAACCCAGCGGCAGCGGGCGGGGTTTGAAAGCTGTGCTACAATACGGCTTCAGCATTCCTATAGCATTCATGTGATTAAATAACATTACCAATTTTTTACATATTTCAGAGTATTGATTCAGTAAGTATTATAACATTGTATTAACTTAGCATGTAAGTTACAGGGTGTATCATAAAAATCTTATTTGCAAAATGATCTCCAGCTATCGATTACAGATTGCCTACGTCCCAGAAAAGCCGTTGAAGTCATTTGCCGCATGTACTAGTCTGTAACATAATGCTTACACTAGGTACACTTTATATTCAATACCTAACAAACTGTTTACTTTTTAGATGTTCTATAATCATACCTATGTTGATTATCCATTATCAAATTACGGGATAAAAAGATGAAGTTATTAGGTGGTCCGGTGCGTTACCTTCTAACTTATTTATTTATAATGGACAAAAACATAAAACGTAAAAAAAATCATATGAAAAATTCAATGGATTCAGGGTGGCTTCTATGCAAAGTCTGAAAAAGGGAACAACCGGGGGAGTGGAATGTTGGTATAATTTTCCCCGCACATAAAAAAGGATCTAAAGGAAATGTACGTCTACCGTGGAATAGCCCTACTACCGACCGCATATAAGATCCTGTCGTATGTGCAGCTGTTACCGTACACGGAAAAAAACATCATCAGTGCCGGCTTCCGTCGAAATCGTAGATACTCAATCAATTTTTTCTTCTGAAGCAGTTAATGGAGAAAAAATGGGAATATGGACAGAGTATCCACATGGTGTTCGTGGACTTTGCAAAGGCGTACGATAGTATTGACCGGAATGTACTTTTTACCATTTTAAGAAGTTTTGGCATCCCCTATTGGGAGTGGTCAACATGATGTGGGTTGCTACCAAGGAAAGTAAAATGGTGGTTCGGGTCGAGGGGGAATTGACTGAAGACTTCACAGTGGTTACAGGTCTGAAACAGGGCCTTGTCGCCTATGCTTTTCAATCTATTCTTAAAATATGTCCTAAAGAAAGAATAGTAATTATTTTAAAAATGTATTTAACTTAAACATGTATTCGTGTCATAATATATAGTAAACGACTCGCTCCGTCCATTCAAAAAGTACAGAGGTCCAGTTTACACTGCGTTGGCTGCAATATTTCCTCTGGCAACAATCCTGGGATCGGGAATCATAGTAATGGCACATCAGTACCTTTTCTCGGCTAATATGCCATAAGTATATATTTTTTTACATGTTTGCATCGTTTTTCAACAGTATTTAATAATGATTCAATCATCTTAGTCATATCTACGTATATCGGTTATCCTGCTGGTTTCCTCATCAACAGTTAAAAATTATGAAAAAAAAAGAGTTTTGAACCACTGATTCTTAGGAAAATTTATATTGAATCAACCACGCTTGGGAGTGTGATTCAGAGATTATAGTGTTTTCGAGGTTTTGTGAATATTAAGTACCATCCTTTTGAGATACTTGTCATTGAAATATCCAGAAAATACTCAAAACATTCATAACTTTGAGGGTGGAACTCGCTAAAATTCCGCAGTCATTAGTCCCAAAGAATAATTATTCTGAAAAAGTCGAAATTCCGAAAACTGAAAAACCTAAAATGTATAGATCTTAATACGAAAGTTTGGACGCAGATCAAATACCTACTTATAAGTATTTTAAGTTAGGATTATATCCTGAAAAATCTAAAATACCTTCCACGGAAGGTGCTGCAATTTGCACATTACTACGTACGTATCTGTCATCTATTAGTGCAACAAGTTTTAATGTCAGATAAAATAATTTGCCGTTCCAGCATGCCAAGTTAAACAAAGATGCTATAAAGGTAAACATCTTAGATGAATTTAAAAACTAAAATGTGACAACATGTGCTCTAGCCTCATTGATGAAAATATGACTGTCTTTACAGCTGGTAAGTGAAAGAATATTTATTAATGTATAATATTATATAAATAGATTAAAATCGCACATCGGCTTCCGTATAATAATTTACCCACTCTTTACAAGGTACATTTATTACCACACGTATTGTACAAAGCAGATCTACCAACTTTGCGTGCCAAAAAAAAGTTTCTGTCAAAAAAAGATTTTTTGGTACTTACAAGCTTTTATTGCCAACTGTACTTTTCTGTATACCATCATCAACTGCTCATTGAGTCTATTCTAACGAGCCCGAACTCAACGGTGACATGTCGGTTAAGCTTCTCAGTATTTTTCCCACGTTGGATATAAATAAGTTTA